>CM061235.1:123373207-124732034 GCA_030848705.1 Heracleum sosnowskyi
TTCCAGTGGTGTATCTGCCAATCATTGAGGTAACTACTACTATCCCTGTTAGTGTAGCTATCACCTCTACTGTTTTACCTTCCAATGTTGCTATGGAGTCTGTAGTTGTGACCCAACAGGCTCCTACCCTAGCAACAAAACCAAAATCAAAGAAATCCTCCAAGCCAACCTCAGGTGCTTCTCAAAAGGCACCTGTTGTAAAAACTACCACACAACCTAAGGGGAGTGAGTCTGGAGTTGTGAGAGGTGAGGGAAGGGGTGAACATCAAAGAAACCCCAAGGATAAGGAAGGACAGGTTAGTGTGTACCAGCCAAGCCCCATTGTGTCTTCCCAACAAGGCACAATGAGTAACATGGATTTAAGCACAAGTCTAATTGCATCCTCCCAAAAGGATGTGATTATTGAAACAAGCTCTCCTCCTAGAGCACAGTCCAAAAGGGTAAGGGACACTTCTAGCCCAAAGTCTACATTTTCCCAATACCAAAGGAGAGTGAAGCAAAAGTCCAAGGGTACACAGGGTGCACACACACTGGAAGCAACACTTCCAGTTTCTCAAATTCAGTTTGATGTAACCCCTATCATTTCTCTGGGGTTACAGTCCCATTCTCTAAACATCAATCTTGAATTATCTCCATCAAATTCACCAACTCAATCTTTAGATGTGGACATGATCCATACATCTATTCCTGATTCTCCAACTCTAATCTTGGAGAAGCCCCACTCTGAAGCTGGTGGCCATCACTTGTTAAGTGATTTGTTGGGCCATCAACCAATTTTTCCTGAAGTTGCAAGGGGATCTGTGGACCATTCTTTAAAATCAATCACCACAGACTCCACTGTAATTTCTCATTTTCAAAGTGCTTTCTTGACTTCATCAACGAAACAGTCTATTTCGTTGACAAGTGTTTCTCCATCAACGGTATCCATACCGTTGACAGTTCAAACTACCATTCCGTTGATAGTTCACTCTGCACCTTTAATTGAAAATCAAGTTGTTCCCACAACTAGTGCAGATGATCTAGTGGTAGTTGAGACACTTCTAGGACTGAGAGGGAGTGAAACTGAGAGGCTGGCTTGCAGCCAGGCAAAAGGAGAGAATGTGAGTGAGAGGCTGGCTATTTCTTCCAGCCAGGCAAAAGGAGAGATTGAGAGTACCACCTTAGTAGGTGAAGGTGAGGGTGTGAGAGGTGTGAGCCATGGGGAGCCCATGATGCAAGAAAAGAGTGGAGAGAGAGAAGGGACTACAGGAGCTATAAGGAGGGAAGCAGCCATTGCAAGTGAGTTAATGGAGGTCAGTGAGGGAGAAAGGGAACTTACTTTCCAAGAGCATTATCAGCAAACTCTGGATAGTATTTCCCTGGATCCTGAGACCTTTACTCATCCTGTGCCAGCCTATCAAATTATGGCTCAGCAGGGCAATGTGGAGGCAGAAAGGTCACTAAATCTAATTCATACAACTGCATCAATGCAAAGAGCAAAGGATGCCCTGACCAATCTACCTTCAGGAGCCGCAGCAAGTGGAGAATTTGAGTTTTCTGATGATGAGGACAGCTATGGTGATAATCTACAGGTGGCCACCACTTCACAGACTGGGACTTCTGTGGTGCCTCCTACACCAGGCTGGCTTTCTCAAGGTATGCATGGTAGAGCCACTCTAGATGCTGCTATCTCCAGGCAGTACAATGAAGCCTACTTAGCTCATGAGTCTGCAAATGCAAGGGACAAGAAATTCTACAAGGCCATCATGGATTCTCTGGAAATTCAAAGGCTACAAATGATGCAGACAAGGATTGAGGCTACAGAAATCAAGGACTCTATTAGCAATTTCAGGGATGCTAACTACAGGATGATGGATGAAAAGCTCCCTCTTCTCACTATGTCCAAAATGAACAGGTTCTTCTCTAAGGAACCTGAAGTGGCTACCTCCTTGCAGACTCTCTCTTCTAGAGTGGACAAGGTGGAAGCTACTTTATCTCAAATGCAAAAGGAACAGGAGAAGCAGACTCAACTTTTGGCCCAGCTAGTGGCAGCTCAAGGACTCCCAGTTGTCTCTCTTGATGATAACAAAAAGGGGGAGAAATCTCAGGAGCTAACCATTCAAATCACAAAGGTGCTGGTCCCAGCCATCACATTGCCACAGGAGCCACTAGCAATGGGGGAGTTTGGGAAGAAGAAGAAGGATAGTATTGACCTGATCCAGGAAGCTTCTATGAGGATGAAACTTGCAGAACAGATCAAAGATCATTGGTCCAACATAGAAGCAAGGTTCAAGAAAATTACTGAATCTTCAAAGACAGATCAGCCATCAACAAATGCAATGGTGACTGTACAAGTGGAGCCACAGTTCAAGAGCTCTTATGCTATAGAGCCCCTTCTACATGGAGTCATTCTAGGACCAAGAAAGGAGAAAGGACAAACTTCATGCATTAGGGATGTGGAAGAAGCTACATTACAAAGAAGCTTATCTCCCAAGTCTCCTGCTAAACCAAAAGGCAAAAACATAGCAAGAACTTTCTATCCTGCACCTTATCCAGATGAGCACAAGCTACTTGGACTTCTCATCACAAAAAGCAAGGAAAGCAATGATTATGAGATAAGGAAACAAAGGGCAATTGTCTACAGGAATGGACAAGAAATTTGTGTTTGGGCTGGTCACCCAAACTTTGCTGAAGCTAAAGCTGAAGAATCAGAAAGAGCAGCAATGCAAGCTCTTGCAGTTGCTCAATCTCTTGATGAAGAAGAAAGACAGCAAGAAGAAAAAGCCCAAGAGGAAAGGAGTGAAAAGAAGAGTACAAGGCAACCAAAGGCAAGGGCTAGAAGAAACATAACCTTTGAAAATGATGACTCTCAGAGTATTGCATCAGACTCTTCTGTACCTCCAACAATTCCTGATCCATCTTTAAAGTTAGCCTGTGATCCCAAACATCTTGTTAATTATCATGATCAGCCAATTGAGCCAAAGGAAGAGCCAATTGAGCTTGATGAGGCTAATTTTCCTAAATTCCTTTTTGAGATGGATCCAAAGAAGAAATTGAAGCAAAGGGCTGTCAAGGCAAAGCCAGTATTTGTGAGAAAGCCACAACCTCAAAAACCCCCTTCAAATCCAGAGGACTGCATGTACATTGCTGACATCAGGGAAGAATCCAGTTTGCATCTTGATTTAGACAACCTGGTGGAAGTAAGGGGCATTGCAGCTTCTCAGAAGCTACCTGAAAGATTGGTTTTCACATACAAGGGTGGTAGAGAACAAATTTGGCCTCTCTACAGAATTCTAGGAGAAGACTACCAAACACTACTCACAGTGTTTAGATGCTTGAAGAAAGACTTTGGCTTCACCAAAACAGCCAAGTCTGAGGTGGTCTCCAAAATATGTCAAATAAAGGCTAGCTGGAACAAGCCTGAGGCTCTTCCCAGGATGCTAAGAGTGCCCTCAACAGGAAAGAAGATCCATCTTCAACCTTTCTGGATGATGGAATTCAAGGACAAGGACAACTGCAGAAGGTTCTTCAGGATGGAAGACCAGCTGGACAAGGCATCTAATCAGACTCTAAGGTTTATGCAATCCAAGCTTGGTGATCAAGATGAAGAAGAGAAGATCTTTTACAGAAGGCTACAGGTCCAGATTGAGGAGAACAACTCTAGGAGAGGGAAGAAGACTATGCCCCAAAGAAGACAAAGATGAATTATTTGCTCAGTCTAGAGGAGCACATTTGGGCATCAGTCTTGTAAGTCTTGCATTATTTCTAAAACTTTATGAAGCTCAATACAATTTTTACTTTTATCATGTGTAATATGCCTGAGTGTTTTTGTTATCATCAAGGCTCTTGATTTATGGCTGTTATTCTATCAGTCATAAATTGGGGGAGATTGTTAGGAATATGTTGTTCTTGATGATAATGATAAAAACACTTAGTAGATTTTGTATTAAGTTCTTTTGTAACTGTCAACGAAATAGCATGCTTTGCAGTGTTTCGTTGACAGGAAGCTCATCAACGAAATGAGTGTTGTAGCAATTGCATTGTACAATACTTCACAGTATGATAGGCATTTTGTTGTATGTATCAGATAGGTTTTCTAAGTCATGTTGACTAAGTACTAGATAGGCAAAATAGGTTGGTTAATTGTACATATATTATGCCTTGTAATTTTGCCTAAGTGAAGACATGTCAACGGTATGAAGATTACTCTGTCAACGGTATGGAGTTTACCCATCAACGAAACAAGGGAAACACCATCAACGAAATGGAGAATAAAGCTATCAACGAAACACATCTCCATGCCATCAACGAATCATTATTGCTTTTCTATATAATTGACAAAGTGATAGTGACAGGTTCCTGACAGATCAAAAAGGAGATGTGGAAGTGTACTTTGCATTGGAAACCATTAACATGGACATGGGGAATAAGGAAACATCCCAGTTTCCAATTGGGCTCTTGGGAGTGATCATAATAAGCATAAAGACAAAAGCAAGGATCTCCAAGGACCACTGGACAAAGGGATGAAAAGCAAACTATTGGCGGTTACTCATTGTACTTTTAGTGTAACCAAAAGTAGGGTTGTAAACTTGGGTTTATATAACCAAGTGTAGCAGTTACTTTAGAAGTGTGAAGAAAAACAAAGAGTTTGTATTAGCTATCTTTGAGAGCATTTTTCTTCTCAACAACCTTGTAACTGAGCAGCTGTGTACATTTGTATCACAGATTATTTCCGCAATAAAAACACTTCAGTTGGATCATCAAACAATCCAACTGAATTATTTATATCTTGTGTTTTTATTTATTCAGTTCAGTTTAATTTTATAAAGTATTTTCAAGTTAAAGAAATATCAAGAATTGTATTCAACCCCCCCCTTCTACAATTCTGTTAGGTCATTTGGGATTAACACCTATGTCGCATACTCCTGAAACACTCATATAGAAAAGTCAAGAATGAACTATGTCGACAAGTCAAAGAATCAGGAATATGTTGGAGTTCACGATGTCAACACTTAGCCGTTTATAACAAGACAAATGAAGGTACAGAACCAAGATTCAAAGGAGACAAATATTGAAGCATCTGTTACGGTAAGGTGGTCCAAAGAACAGATGGCAAATCTACAGTAAAACTTGGAGAGAAAGATAAGAGACAAGCAGCTACAGAAATGGGAAAGACTCCGAAAAGCAAGTGGTCCTTCCTGACACAGTTAACTTCTTATGGCAGGACAAGTTGGACTTACAGTGAGGGGTAACTGTGTAAATAGTAGTGTGCACTAGTTTGTATAGGATATATATATCTTACACACTCTATTGTTAGCTGTAAGATAGTAGTACACAGAAACATTCAAGAACTCTTTTCTCTGTAAGCAAAGCAAGAAAACATTGTTCTTGTTTAGAAGCCAGAATTTCACTTGTCATCGAAATGAAGACCATATATCATTTTTATCACTGATCTCAATGGGGTATCACTTCAATCACTAAAGTCATCATAAATATCAAATGGATACCTCTAAATATGTGTTTGAAAAGTAAAAATAATTTATAACGAGTTCTACACATATTTCCTGAATGCTACCGCAACCAAATGAAAAGTTGTGAACTCTAGTATTTAAGATATTATATTTAGATTTTAAAAAATTTATTTACTTTTATTTTTATTTTTATAGTTATTTACTTTGATTTAATTAAAAATAAATAGTAAATGAATTTTTTAAAATCTAAATATATTATCTGAAATACTAAAATTCATAACTTTTAATTTGGTTGGAGTAGCATTGCAGAAATATGTGTAGAACTCGAGAAAAGTTATTTTTATTTTCTGAACACATATTTAGAGTTATCTGTTTGATGTTTATGATGACTTTAGTGATTGAAACGATACCCCGTTGAGATCAGTGATGAAAGTGATATATGGTCTTCACTTCAGTGACCAATTTGATATTTAACCCTTTAATTTACTTAATACAAAGTAGATTAAAGTGATTGTGTGTGTGTTCTGTTTATTTTCATTCCGCATTTTACACAACATAATCTCTCACAGCTTATTTAGTTTTCAAGAATCGAAAAATATCAAAACTATCCATTCACCCCCCCCCCCCTCTGTCTAGTTTCTAAGTGGTATTCATTTCTAACAAGTGGTATCAGAGCAGACTGTTGATATACAAACGGGAAAAGATCAAGAATGAGTTCACAGAAACTAAGCAGTATCAAGATTCCTCCCTTTAACAAGGAGCACTACAGTCTATGGAAGAAGAAGATGTTGCTTTTCATCAAAGCTTCAAATCCCATGTACTTAGACATTCTAAAGCATGGTCCATTTACTCCAATGATTGAGATTGCTGAAACAACTGTTGGTACTGAGATAATACCAACAAGACATGTTCCTAAAGACCCCTCCAAATACACTGATCTTGAAAAAGAGAAAATAGCACTAGATGGACATCTCCAACTTATCATTTGTGAATCTATGGATTTCAACATGTATGGCACTGTTACTCACTGTAGTAGTGCAAAGAAAATGTGGGATCTTATAGAAGTGCTATGTGAAGGAACTCCAGAAGTAAGAAAGAACAAGAAGTAGATTCTGGTGTCTCAGTATGAAGCTTTCATGGCTCAGCCAAAGGAGAGAATCAGAGAAGTGTTTGAGAGGTTCAACAAGCTGATAAATGATCTCAAACTCTATGACAAACACTATGAAACAAAAGAACTCAACATGAAGTTTTTGCTGACCCTACCAGATCACTTGGAACCAAGAATCTCTTCCCTCAAAGAAAAGGATCTAACCAAGATTGGTTTTGATATGTTGTATGGTGTTTTGAAAACATATGAGCTAGAGTTGTTTCAAAAGAGATCCATTCAAGCAAAACAAGGATTAATGGCCAATACTTCTTGTGCCCTTATTGCTGATAATTTAGGTCAAAGAATGGAATCTCTTAAAGTCAGTCAAGTCAAGATTGAAGAGCTGAAAGTTGAAGACACTGGTGATGAGACTCAAGTTGTCTATGATTTGCCCGAGGAAGATGAGTTCTACAACATAGATGAGCTGGACAAGATGGAAAACAAATCTTTTGCCTATATGGCTAGGAGATATCCTAACATTAGGTTTAAAAGGAAGCAGCCATTTAAGTCCAAGTTTAATGCTGGAAATGCTGGTGGATCAAGTGGCTCAAACTCCTTCAATAAAGGAAAAGGGATTGCTGGTACTACTAAAGGAGGATACAAGTTTGGGAGTGTGGATAGGTCCAAGTTAAGGTGTATCAAATGGATGTGAAAAGTGCTTTTCTCAATGGTGATCTTGCTGAAGAAGTTTATGTATCCCAACCTCCTGGCTTTGAGAATGAAAACTTCCCAGACTTTGTGTATAGACTGCTCAAGGCACTCTATGGACTCAAACAGGCACCAAGAGCCTGGTATGAAACTCTATCTCAATTCCTTCTTGAGCATCAATTTACCAGGGGTACAATTGATAAAACTCTATTCTTCAAGAAGCATGGAAATGATATCATTCTAGTTCAAATTTATGTGGATGATATCATCTTTGGCTCTTCAAATAAAAAACTCTGTCAAAGGTTCTCTAAGTTGATGCAAAGTAAATATGAGATGAGTATGATGAGAGAGTTAACCTTCTTCCTAGGCCTGCAAGTACATCAAAGGGAGGATGGCATCTTCATAAATCAATCTAAGTATGTTAAATATCTCTTAAAGAAATATGGTTTAGAAGAGTCATCCCCAGCAAAAACTCCAATGTCCACTGCAATCAAGCTTGATGAAGATAAGAAGGGCAAAAGAGTTGACATCAAGGTCTATAGAGGAATGGTCGGATCATTACTCTATCTCACTGCTAGCAGACCAGACATCATGTTTGCCACATGCCTTTGTGCAAGGTTTCAATCTGATCCCAAAGAATCTCACATGATGGCTATCAAAAGAATCTTCAGGTGTCTGAAAGGGACTCCTAATCTTGGGCTATGGTATCCAAAGGGCACTGGGTTCAACCCGGTTGGTTACACAGATTCTGATTATGCTGGATGCAGAATTGACAGGAAGAGCACCTCTGGAAGCTGCCAATTCTTAGGTCAAAGGTTAGTGTCCTGATTTAGTAAGAAACAACAATCCACATCAACATCTACAGTTGAGGCTGAATATATTGCTGCTGGAAGCTGCTGTGCTCAATTGCTTTGGATTAGAAATCAACTCATGGATTATGGACTGGTGTTGGAACACATTCCCCTCATGTGTGATAATACCAGTGCAATATCCATCGTTGCCAATCCTGTTAATCATTCTACTACAAAGCACATTGAGATAAGGTACCATTTCATTAGGGAACATGCTGCAAATGGTACTATAGCAGTCTCTTATGTTCCAACTGAGAAACAATTAGCTGACATTTTTACTAAACCTCTAAATGAAGTTGTCTTCAACAGACTTGTGAGTGAAATTGGAATGCTTAATCCTTCATTTAGTTGTTCTAAGTAAGTATGCTAGTTAATTGTTGCAGCAATAAATTTTTACTGTAGTTAGATGCTCTATTTATTTGGAGTGAAAATTAGCTGGGACATGATTTATAAATATTTCAGTATTTTACTGAATATTTTTCAAATCATACTTTTATGAGAGTTATGAGCTTTTGAGACATCTCTACATAGGTGATTTTGAGAGTTCACGACTTAGTTCAAATTAAACAGACTTATATCGCAAATTGTTGAAATTGTGAGACTTCGCGATATAGTTCATTTCTTGAGTTTGCGACATAGTTCATTTTATGACTTCGCGACCTAGAATAACGATATCGACAAGTCTCAATATTTAGCAGAATTTTGATTTAAATTAATTTTATTTCAAAATTTTGATATAAGTCTGACAAAATGCTTGGAATTCCAAAAAAAAGGAGTTTTAGACAAGGTATTTATACTATATCGCAAAGTCTCCCCATACTTTCTACCCTTAAGACTTTGCGACATAGTTCATTTTCGGACTCTGCGATATACCTTGCAAGACTTCACGATATAGGCTATTTTGAGACTTCGCGACATCAAAATAGCATGTACAAATTCATAACTCCTTATCGCAGTGTCTCTATCATATAAATACTCTTTTCTAACCGTTCACAACTTTTCATCTTGTCTATTACTCTCAATTCTCAAACCTAAACTCAAATTCTCTTCTCTCTTCTTCACTCTCAATTTCAAATGGCACCCAAATCTCAAGCAGCGTCTTCTTCAAACCCTTTAACCATACCCAAAGAGACCAACCTTCTCACTATCCCCTCTGAGGCTGAAGCAAATCCCCGGTACAAGTGTTTTGTACGATTCTTAAACACATCCTACCTTCGCCAAGCTTTAACTATGAACCCCACTCTGTACGTTGATGTATTGGAAGGATTCTGGAGAACAGCTTTGGTATCAACACTGGCTAGGGAGGATGGGACTTCATTTCAGGAAATCAACTGCACAATTGGGGGCAAGCACTTGCAATTTGGAGAGAAAGAGATAAATGAAGCGTTGGGTTTCAAAACTGAGGGTCATGATGCAGAGGCCAATGATACTGAAATGGTGGCATTCTTGGATTTAATCAAGTATGCTGATGAGATAGACATGGCTAAGCTTAAAAAGAAGAATGTCAGGAGGGAGTGGTCATTTCTGTTTGACGCACTCCAAAAGGTGTTCTTGTGCAGGAAGACAGGATGGGACCACATCAGTCACATTGCTGTGAAGCTAGCCTACTCCTTAGCTTATAATCAGGAGATTAATGTAGGAGCAATTATTCTCAAAGAATTGGCTCAAAGGCTAGGCAGGACTGTTCGTGGACGAGGTAATGAGATCTTTTACCCTCGTTTTCTTCAGTGCATTTTAAATTATCTTGATAATAATGTGCATGAATTAGCTGGTATAGATCAAACAAAATTGGCTTATTCCAAGTCCATGTCCAAAGTTCTATTTGGTTCATTGGATACTAGGAATCAAGTGGATGTGATTCTGAGTGTGACTAAGCATATGCAAGACACATTCACATCCTATCCACTTGATAAGCCCATATATCATGAACTTTCCTGGAAAGGGAAGGCTAAGACAGAAGGAGCTTCAAAGTCTAACCCTAGCCTTCCTATCCCATCCAGTGACCTCCTGCAAACACAACTTTAGTAATTAGGGAGCCAAGTGCACCAGTCTCTCAAAAGGCTGGTGTTACTAAAAAGAAGACCAAGAAAAGAACCCTTGCTATAATTGATGAGACTGTAGATTTAGGAAGTGAGGAACCTGAGTCACAACTCACTAGACAAAAGAAGAAATCCAAAACTCTAGCTACCACTGAATCCTCCCAACAGGATTTAGATGTGCAAACATGGGTACACCTATTACTGTCAATGTCCTCTCAACATGGCATTGGTATTGAAAAGAGTAGTCTCCCCACTACAATTTGTAAAGAGTCAGCACAGAGTCAAGAACTCACTCTTGACTCAGGTGGAAATAAGGGTGATCATTCACTGAGTGGAGAGCACATCAATGTTGAAACTCCTCATATCTCTCAGGGGGAGTTGCCAAAATCAAGTCTAAACCCCTCTTCTCTTCCAGATTCTACATCTCAAATTTCTTCTTTACAGGAAAGTCATTCTCATGACAATCCTGCTATTGATCATTCACAAGTTGAATCAGTGAATGAGCCAATTTCAAGTGACATGGTGCTTGACACTGTGCTCACCACCCAGGACCCTCATTTAGTTGGTCAGGAAATGCACGCTGGGGCATATTCTAATGACACCAACAAAAACACAGAGGATTCACCAATCTTTACTGGAGACTCTGTGCCAACCTCTCCAATCCTTAGGGATTTGGAATTGCCTTCACAGGAACATGGAGATGATGTTGTAACACATCCCATTTCAATGGAGACAGCATCCGACTCCACAGTCATTCCAAGACTGGAGGAAACTCAGAATCCCCCATGAGGTGCCTAACACTAGCTCTTACTTGGCTCAGGCCACCTTGTCAGAATGGCTGAAGCCTGTGCAACATGACATGCCTTCAGGATCATCATCTGTGCCATCACAATTGACGGAAGAAGAACTCCAAAATCTTCATGTGGCGCAGATTGATGAGATCTCTAAAATAGCTCAACATCTCCTAACAACAAATCTTCCAAATTCAGACTATGAACCCATTCTTCTGTGTCACAAGGAGAATGTTGAGACTCAACAGGAAAAGATTATAGATGAGGCCCAATGAGATGGAAATATTGATGCCTGGTTGGATGCCAAGAGATCTGTCAAGCTGAAGGATGCACTAGCTTTTCTCAGGGAGGACTACTTAACTGCTTTGGGGTCTAATGCTAAAGGCCTCTCTCTTGCAGAAATCTATGATGTTGTGAATGAAGTGTACAAGAGTCAGCTAAAGGCTATGCATTTCCTTGGGAAAGGTCTCCAATCAGAAATATCCACAATCAAAGAAGAGACAGATCATTCTATGGCACAGCTCAGGAACTGTTATCTCTCTTACTTTCCCAAGGTGGATGACATCCTGAAGGAGGTGCAGAAAACTTCTCAACATGTCACAAAGATGGATCTCACTCTAGCCTTGGTTTCAGATAATATGAAGAAGCTCTCTGCCAAGCTAGAAAACCAAGTGCAAGCCAACATCAACTCCAACTCCATGCGCACTGTCATGTGGAAGAATCAGTATGGAAACAAGCTTGTGGATGAAGTTCCCATTTCTGACATCTCTAAATTTGACTTCTCAAGGATCAAGGATCAATCTCTGAAATCATTCAAATCTCAACAACTCTTCTTAAAGGTGGATGGCTTGGAAAGGGAAGTAGCTGAACTCAAATCTGAAAACAAAGTGCTCTCTCACTCCTTGGAAAAGCTCAATGCTAAGTTGGATGACCAAAGCAATGCCACTTCTAATATCTTGCTAGTCCAACAACAAATGATGACAAATCTGCTAAGAAGTATGAACCTTCCTGTTCCTGGAGAAGCTCAAGACATCTTATCTGATCCCAAGCCTAAGGGGGAGAAAGGAAAGGAAGTCATTGTGGAAAAGAAAGGGGGAGTACCAGCCAAGCAACAGAAGCTAAAGGGCAAGGTCACTGAAGAAACTCTAAAACCAATCACTCTCCCCTCTGTGGATGTCATAAATCAACAAGGTCAAAGAAGCACAGTTACAACCACCTACTATCCCTCTACAATGCCAATGGATATCTTAGCTCCTCAAATCACAACAAGTGCCAACCTAATCAAAGTAAACATGGTCACTGATACCAAGCTACAGGAAGTTTCCAATTCTCAAATCTATCATGATGAGGCCTTCCTGGAGCTTCTGAAAGACATTCAAACTAGTGTACAAGGCAACACTCTCAACTACAGAAGCAAGATCAATGAACAAATCAAATATTTTACAGTGGCAGTCAGGAAAATCAAGGATGCTCATCTAAGAGAAATTAGCATGGTACCCAAGGACAATTGCTTGTGGCATTTATCCTTTGAAACTCTAGAGAAGCTGAGGTTTACTGAGCTGAACACACTTCTGGAGTTGATTGAGAAGCATGAGGAGAACAACAAGAGGCTGTATGATGACTTAAATAAAGACCAATTTCAAAGATTGCCTGAAGTTATCTCTAACCCAAGGACAATACTCTTTCAAAGTCTAAGCAAAGCAAACAGTGTTGATCAACTGGTGATTCCTGCTCATTTGACAATAAAGAACAGAGACAAAGAAAATCAAGTGTTGCAAATGCTGAGAGCAAAGAGAGGAGTCAGGACTGCAGAAGAGCAAGAGACAATTCAAATTCTCCAATCATTCCTAATTCATGGCAAAATTCCTGAGTCACTTAAAGAAAGGAGAGATAAGAAAGATGATGAGGAGGATGATGAAGAAAAGACATACAGGAGGAAAAGTCAAACAAGGAGTGATAAGGATGGAGTAAGTGATAGCAGCAAAAGCAAATCTTCAAAGAAATCTAAGGATGCTGATGATGACAAGAAGGACTCCAAGGGAAAGAAAGAATCTGTTAAGCAAGTCAAGGACATTACTAGCAGTACCTTAACCACTACACAAAACTCTAAGTCTAGGGTGGGTACTGTTAGTAATGATCCTCCAAAATCAATATCCAAGACTTCTGAAACTGGTTTGCCACAGAAGAAATTTGCAGCCACAAAAGAAAAATAAAAAAGACACTTCCATAAAGTCACAACCAGTGGAGTGTTACAGTGGATGAAAGGGAAAAAGGATGAAGCTACTTCCAAATGATGTGGCACTGAAGACTAAATCTCCCTGTTCCAGAAAGCTACCTCAAGTGAAGCATTTGAAGATCAAGAGTGTAGACAAAAGAACAAGGATAACAAAGAAGAATGGGGTGATCACAAATGTAGTTGGGATTAATGTTCTTCCTCTGGATGAAGACTATGATGAAGATGCCCTAGCATTTCTGAGAGCTCAAAGAATCTTTGAAGTCAAAGTGAAGCAAAGTCATCTAGAGATCAAATACACTAATGAAGGTACAAAACCAAGATTCAAAGGAGACAAATACTGAAGCATTTGTTACGGTAAGGTGGTCCAAAGAACAGATGGCAAATCTACAGCAAAACTTGGAGAGAAAGATAAGAGACAAGCAGCTACAGAAATGGGAAAGACTCCGAAAAGCAAGTGGTCCTTCCTGACACAGTTAACTTCTTATGGCAGGACAAGTTGGACTTATAGTGAGGGGTAACTGTGTAAATAGTAGTGTGCACTAGTTTGTATAGGATATATATATCTTACACACTCTATTGTTAGCTGTAAGAGAGTAGTACACAGAAACATTCAAGAACTCTTTTCTCTGTAAGCAAAGCAAGAAAACATTGTTCTTGTTTAGAAGCCAGAATTTCACTTATGAAATTTTGGAAGCTGTAGTATTTAATTTACTTAATACAAAGTAGATTAAAGTGATTGTGTGTGTGTTCTGTTCATTCCGCATTTTACACAACATAATCTCTCACAACTTATTTAGTTTTCAAGAATCGAAAAATATCAAAACTATCCATTCACCCCCCCTCTGTCTAGTTTCTAAGTGGTATTCATTTCTAACACGGTCGCAGAAAAAGTATATACTCACTTGTACTTTCATATACTAATTTGATTATAATGTAAAGTTATATACAAAAATTAAGTGCAACTAGTTCCTGTCAATCCATAAGCTCCGTAAGTTCGTGACAATCAATTTTTTTTAAAAATAATTGTGCAGAATCTGTAATTCTGTACATAAAAAGTGCAATATCTTTCCTTATCATGACCTCGACATCTCTTACAAGCTCATAGTTTTTAATTTAGCAAAATTAAAAAAAATAATATAGTAACAAATTATACTAAAAAACCATACACTGAACATTAGTATAATTCCAATGGCTACTATGATAAGTATATGTAGGATGGAGCCATGAAACATGGATTTACTATGCCACAAGGGATCCAGAGTTATATATCGGTTGCAAGTAACCATGGACTGCCTTGTAATGCCCATGCCTTCTCCACATCATGTGTCGGTTTTGACCTACATATATTACTCTTTTGTGTCGCCTTTTAAGCCGAGACAAAGGGTTCTCTCGGTTACATAAATCGTCATTTAATCAACATATATTGCTTTTTTAAGTGACATATCACTACAAGAAAAACTGAATCAGACGACTCAGCCAGGCCCGTTGTCTATTACGCCTGAAAATCGATGACTATTGAGATGCCGTCAGATGGACCTCAGACAACGGTTAAAAAATGTTGTGTAAAAGCACTGACACGACAGTCACCGATTAACAAAGTGTGGTATAACAACCAGAAAGGACAACAGTTTCCTACCAAAAAACGTGTTGTATAAGGTGATGAACACAACATACGAGTAAATTGAAAATGTTGTATAACAACTAGAAACAACAATAGGTCACTGGAGAAGGCATTGTTGGAAGACATTAGTAATAATAGATTAGTTTATGTCGCCTGTTGTGCGAAGTTCTATCTACAACGGTTTTCTTTCTTATAAGTCTTGTTTATTTTTCTTTTGCACAATGGTTTATTTTTTATCTACATCGGTTTTCCTCCTCAGTATCTGCACTTTACTCAACGGTTTTTATCTCTAAGTGTGTTATCTGGATTTTAAAATACAACGTACTCTTTTTACATGTATGTAGTAAGAAGGCTTTTGAACAATACTTCACATGTATTTACCTATTGTGCTTTGTTTTGTTAGACAACAGTTTTATTTTAAGAATGCGTTGTAAGAGATTATTTTTACAACGTTTTTGTTTGGTCAATCTTTTGTATTTAGTCTAAATAGACAACATGTTTCTTTTAGGAGTATGTTGTACGAAAAACATTTGCACAACAGTCTAAATAGACAGTGGCCATTGTTTGATACAGATAATAACAGTAGTTCTTATAGATGCCACACTAAGCTAAAAACATAAGAGACTTTCCATTATAATAGATTCATATGATAATATTGTATGAAGTGTATGACACTTATGTATTAAGGGCAACAAATAAAGTTTATAAAAATGAAGGCTTTTGACACAGACAACGATTTAGCTAAAAAAACGTTGTAAAGTAATTACTCACACAAGGATTTTACAAGAAAAAACCATTGTTTATATCATACAACAGTTTAACAACATAAACAATTGTTACAAAGATTATTCAACAACGAATGGATTAAAACGAAAACTCTTGTGTATATTATACAATGATTTTTGGACAAAAACCATTGTTAAGTCCTAAAGCTTATAACACTTTTCTAAAGAAAAATCATTGTCTGATACTTTTATCAAATCGAATAAACAAAACAAACGTTAGTCGCGATTCGAATATATAAAAATTAATATAAGACAATATACTCTCGACTTTATAATAAATTATATCATATTGATATGTAACTAGTAATTTGAATATGACAATATTATTGTTATAATATTTGGTATGTCACTTATTCAGGTTGTGATATCAATAGTATAGTTATTATATAATGTTCGTTTAAGTTCAGAAATATTAATGTTACCGTTATTAATGTTTGACTAGCTAATCTTTCCTTATAAACAAATATCAAGGATCGTAAATCATACAATATATGATGTCAACTTCTACAACATGTATAACAAAATATCTGAAATATGATTGTAATCTATCTATCAATATATTTTTATTATTAACATTTATTTAAGTGTTTTTATTTAATAAATTTTTATACAAAATATCCAAATAACAGATTCAATGATAACATTGTATAAAGTGTAACACTTATGTATTAAGGGTAACAAATAAAGTATTTTTAAAAAAATTAACGCTTTTGATATAGATAATGATTTAGCTAAAAAGTGTTGTAACGTATTTAGTTACGCAAAGATTTTATAAAAAGAAACCATTGTCTATATCATACAATGGTTTAACAACATAAATAATTGTCACAAATATTATTCAACACGATTGGATCAAAACGAAAACCCTTGTATATATTATACAACGGTTGTTGGACCAAAACCATTGTTACGTCTTACAGCTTACAACACTTTGTTAAACAAAAACCATTGTCTTATACTTTTAAAAATCGAATAAACAAAATATATGTGAGTCGCGACTCGTATAAATAAAAATTAATATAAGGCAATTTACTCACGACCGTAATTTAATTATATCATATTGATATGTAATTTAATTTAACTAATATTGTTGTTAATGATATTTGGTATGCCACTTGAATTTTGTTCTAAGGTTGATATGTCACTTAGATTTTGGTCAGATAACACTATCGTAAAATAGTTGTTTGAACCCAGCTTAAACGACACAGCTGAAAAAACTCTTGTCTCATTATAACAACGGTTTCATGCACCATTGTCTCATGATTATTCACACAATACGGCTAAGAAAACCCTTGTCTCAATCCAACAACGGTTAAACAAAAACGTTGTCCCAATTTTATTTAGACAAGAGTTAAAAAAATTGTTGTCTAAATCCACTCATTTGCGTCGTCTATACCCGTTACTTTTCACTTTCTTAGACAATTGTTCAAAAACCGTTGTAATGTAATGGATTAGACAATATTTTTTCGAGGCTGAAAATAACATGTTGTCTGTTAATTTTAGTCAACACTTTTTCGGCCGTCCGTTGTATAAAAAGTGTCGTCTGATTCAGTTATTTTGTAGTATATAAAGTCCGTTCTGTTCTAGTGCTAGTAAAACTGAAGGAAACAAGAAACCGACAGTTGAAAATAGTCGAGGTTCTCACAAAAAAAGAAGAAAAAGATGTACATATATATATCCATAGATTGTTAGTTGTACTAATGTAAGACTCTTTGCAAGAAGGATGTGGATGTATAATAGCGCCTCTACTTTTTAGAGCTATTAAATTGTGCCAAGCCGCCAAGGCAATAAAATTGCAGGCCTCTATTCCTAATACTCTGCGGGGTGATTGCATATTGGCTGTAACCTATATTTTCAATATCGAACACCCACACCTGTTTTATCAGGTGTTACACCAATTGAAGTTCTGTATCAGAAGCCACCCTAGCTATTACGTACTCACACGTGAGAGTATTTGAATGTTTTTGTTATGCCCTATACTTCCACATCCGTCTAATGAATTTTCTCCTCAATTTTTAAAGGAGTATTATTTTCAGGCTACTCTTGTGCCAAAGAAGGGATATCAAATTTTAATCAGGGCACTAAGCAGGTGTTTATCTCTAAAGATGTCCAATTTGTTGTATCCTCATTCCCTTTTCAGTCCATTAAAACTACTCATCATGTCACTTTGTTTCCACCTTCTCCTGACTATGCTGATACTGATCCTATAACATCAGTTCTGATGACATTCAACCTTCCTTCCGATTCCCCATCTTCGTCTTCTCCGGCGATAATTGCACTTCAGTACCAATCCCAAGTATTGAGTAGTCTTTTGCACAGATCTTAAGTTTTGTATCACAGAAGAAAAACATCTATATATAGTGGGCCTATACATTTCGTGCTCTTCTTAATTTGGAACCCTCTTCGGTTAGAAATTTTGCACTGCCTAGCTATAGGATTCAAATATTACAAAAATTTTGAGTAACTACAATTGATATATATGTTTGTAACTACTGAATTAGTTTAATGTTTGTATATTATATTTTGAGACAACCGTACCCCTAATTCTTGGGCATAAAACATATATATAGGAAAGTTAAGTAAAATCAAATTTATATTATTTTCCATATTTTGAGGCTATAGACTACCGAATGAAATAATCAACAACCACCACCCTAATCTCTCTCTCTCTCCATCTATCTACCTTTCTCATGTAACGATCTCCTTCTTTCTCCTATGGCATTCTCCCATTGCTGGTTCAAAAAAGGTTCGATCGGGTAATGGGAGAGCCAAATAGAATCAGCAATGGCTCTTCTTCATTATCCACCGCTTCTACATCACCATCACCACCCCCACCACCAACCCCTGGACGTAATACTCTCGTTCAGCCGTCAAAACCGAAGAAACGACAAAAGCCCAAAGTCTTTAGGGTTATCAAATCGGTTTTCCGACAGTTTCCAATTATGCCACCTACATGCAAGTTCCCTACACTCCCAGGTGGCCGGTTACCTGATTCAGGTAATCGAGTATGCGGAACTCTTTTCGGTTATCGGAAAGGTAAGGTTATCTTATCCATCCAAGAGAACCCTAGAACATTACCTTCTTTAGTGGTTGAGCTAGGCATGCACACAAACGTGTTGCAAAAGGAAATTGGTAATGGGCTGGTTAGAATTGCATTAGAATGCGAAAAAAGAGCCGTTAAGGACAAGACAAAGCTATTAGAAGAGCCATTATGGTCATTGTTTTGCAATGCAAAGAGTTATGGTTATGGGAGGAAGAGAGATGCCACGGATGAAGATTTGCATGTCATGGAGCTTCTGAAAGCTGTCTCGATGGGCGCCGGAGTTTTTCCAGGAGCTAATCCGGAAATGGAAGGGCCTGAGAATGAGATGGCTTATTTGAGGGCACATTTTGATCGCGTGGTAGGATCTAGAGATTCAGAGACTTTGTACATGTTGAGCCCTGATGGGAACAGTGGTCCAGAGCTGAGTATCTACTTTGTAAGAGTATGATCAAGGCATATTTCTTGTGTTGATTATAATTGGTTTGGGTTGGCGTGATTTTATTAATTTCATTTTTCGAGTTTTTGTAAATATCATAGATTTTCATGTATTACTTACGTAGAATATATAGTGTGTGTGTGTGTATGGTAGCTCATAGCTTGGAGAAGAAGGATATTAGTTCAAATGTTCATTCCAAAACCATTTATTCTTCTTAATTAGGTAATATGCATCAACACAAAAAGCCCAATTGATTTGTGCAGAAAGTATGAGCAATAAAACCCAATTCTATCAGAGGCCAGAAGCCCAATTTTGAAGCATCTATTTTCACAAGTGTCGACCGGCCACTTACCAACTATGAAAAGGCCAGTCTGTAACATGACTAAAGTATATACGCATATTCTATAAACTGTAGCTTTAGTGTGTAAATGGAAAATGACAAATGTTACACAACGAATGTTATGTTGCAACCGTCAGAATATTACTCCCTCCGTCCCCCTCAATTCTTACATTGAGAGAACAATATAGAAATTAAAAAAAAGTGTAAATTAATAAAGAAAAATAAGAAAAATGAGTAAAATGTTGGATCAATCAATATTTAATATATAAAGTGAGTATAAAGTAGGTATAGTGGAGGAAAGTAAAGAATATGATTGAATTTTATATTATAAAATGTTACTATTTTTTATATGTAAATGAAAGAAATGTACCAAAAAAGAAAGTGTAAAGAAATAAGAGGGAAAAAGGGAGTATCAGGTAAACAATAAGTAATTTTTATAAAAAGGAACACATGGGACAATAATGCAAGGGACCCCTCCTCTCTGTTGTCTGACACTGACTAGATATCTGGCATTTACAGGCTTGCAAAATCTAGTTATAAAGCTGTATCAAACTTGTTTCCTATCACCCAAAAAATATCTCTCTAGCCAAATGGGAAACCTTACTCAAAATCTCAAGACTAGATTTTCAGGTCTTGTTGAATCTGTTAAATCATGGACAACTGCTAGAGGTAACTCACTTATTTTTTTTGATTTTATGGTGTCAAACATTCTAAATATACATACAAAGCAGACTGAAATTAGACTTGATAAATTTGTTTTTTTTTTTTCAGGCATTGAAGATTATGAAGATCTGGAGTCTCAGACGACAGCTGAGGTAATTTCATTTTCTAGCACTCCTTAATTAGTTTAGGCCATTACCAAAGCAAACATACTAGGGTGCCGTTTGCGGTTTGCCTCATGTAATTTCAGCTCGGGGATTGAGAATGAGGCTGAAATCGTAATACACTTTTGTAATGAAATCTCATTAACCGGTGGAAATCTCATGATTCAAACTACCCCTAAATTTGTTCAGTAGAGTGGCACATGGATCAAAATTTAGTAGTTAGGGTAATCCAAGACAATTAATATATGTAGCCAAGTAATTTAAATAATCTGATGTTATCGTTTTGTTTTTTTAAAGCAGCTGCAGCAGGACAGAGCTGGTAAAGTCTCAGGGCCAAAGGTTCCAACACGCCCAAATGTGCTAAAAGGCCTTCCTACTCAAATCCATTGATTGTTTCGCAAGCCTAGCATCAATTTTGCAAATTGCAAGACTATATGAAGTTCTATATAAATAATTAGCTAAAAAAAAAGAAGAAGAACAGTTCTATATATATATAATCCGGCTTCTTGTTTATGTAACTATCTCCTTTAATTAGCCAATTCTGTACCGGTTATGTATTCATATTTTGTGCCTCTCTTGTTCTATGAATTTCACTACTGTATATATCGATCAATGCAAAAACGATGAAATTTATTGTTTAATCTCGTAAAAGTCTGGATGGATGGATTTAACTACTTACTTTTGTGTTAACTAAAGTTATGTTAACTGTTGTTGGAGAAATTTCGTAACAACACAAATCGGAGGTTTCTGAATAACGAAATATGAAAATATGGGTATTTGGGATTTTTGGATGTTTGGAGGCTGAGCTCGTATGATGACTTCTCATAAATTGAATAGAAAATGGGTTCTTTCTCTTTCTCTTTCCCAAGTGTTAATTGCCCTATCATACAAGGTGTCTACGTACCCCTTATATAGGGATCAAGCCTCACGTAGTTATTGGAAAACAAGTCATTAGATAAACCATTTAGTCCAAGCTCATAAATAGTCAAAGTTTATCCATCCAATGTTCCCATAAATAGTTCAAGAATTATCAATCCATCTCACGTTCCCATAAATAGTTCGGTCTTCACATGTTTTCCTACAATCTTGCGGTATCTCCGCATTTTTTTTCTATAATTTGAAAAATATCGTTTGGAGATATTTTCCGTTATTCGTTGATTGAGATTGATTCTTTTCTCATTTCAGGGAGAGGATATTACTTAATGGTCAAGTAATTAATTATTAATTCAAATTAATAATTATTAAACTGAGAAATTTGGACTATGTTAAAACTTGGCATAACATTAACTAATTACCTATAGACTGTGGACAGCTAACACTAATATGAAGCCATTATGATTTAAAATATGTAAATATATAGTTACTTCTATTTAATTAAAATTAAAAACGTAATGAGATATCTCAAGTATTTAAGTCTTATCTTTTGTCGTATTTAAGTCTTATATTTTGTCAGCCTACGTCATAGATACAATTCTCCCTCACCAAAAAATGTTCTGTAGGTATTAGCACCGACACTTTGTGATCCACCGACAACTACGAGGAATCATGCTTTACATGAGTATACTATGGTCTGTCGGTTTGATCTCCACTCCTTTGTTGTTGGTCCATCACAATGTACATCACTCATTGCAACTCTGGAAATGTCATTTCGAATTTGATTCTTGATTAACCGAGTTCGCTTAATGAGAATTACAATATTCATATTAATATTTGACTACTAATTTCACTACACGAAACATCAATTATTTTAAATTATAACTCCGGAATTGTTAGTACTTCTAGAATTTAATGTATATCTATACTCTTTATTAATAAATAAAATAATATGTAAATAACGCACGGTACTAAAATATCAAATTTGATTATCACAAAATTCAGGTTCGAATCCCTACAACTATATGATTAAAAAAAATTATTTTTTTGATTTAATTTCTCACTCTTTATTAATAATACGAAAGTCAAGTAAAAGCAAGCGCTAATCTTTACAAGGACTCTTACACGAGAAATCCTCAAATACCTTGAATCCACAAGGTGATCCTTGAATCCATAAGAAAGAAGAGAAAAACTCTTAGGGTTTTAATTTCAAAAAAAGATTATTATCTGTTATATCATAGCATTGTTTATATAGGAATAAGAAACCCTAAAACAAAATAAAACAAATCCTAATTAAAAGAAGCGTGATCATGCAGATTTAGGCGTGAGCATGCACGTACAATCTCTCCATATCATCTCGCTTGAAGCGTCTGCCAAGATTTCCCAGTTTGGCATGATCATGTCAATCAACAGCATGGTCATGTCATCAAGCATCCTCAACAGCGTGCTCATGTCTTTATTTTGTTGTTGTCTTCTCGCGAGTCATGAATGTAACGCCCTCCCGACCCGAGGTCAAGATCGGGTAGCGCACAACCAATATAAATCACAACCCTGGAAATATCATTATAAATATAACAGTGACCCCGAAAATACTAAGGATCGAGCACAAGTTATAATATGAAACAAGTTATCACAACTACTAATGTTATTACAAACCACCATGTTATTAGGGTAACCCCGATAAGGAATTACGCTAACAACCAAATGTCTACAAAAGTTTTACACACTCATTCAGTTTTATGCTTACATCATCCTTACAACCCGATTACCGGTTACAACTCAAGACTACTACCTGACCACGGACCCTGGGAACCTGACGGTTCACCCTCACCCTAGCTGCTCGCCTAACGTGAGACATCCTCGTAACTATCTGAAAGGTTAGAATAATAGAGAAGCAAGAATGAGCCAAAATGCTCAGCCAGTGCGATAGACTATAACTCTGAATTTCAATGTATAATTCAATAAATATGAAATTTAACAAAACAGTACAGAACAGGTATTAGGAAATTCTCAATGGAATTTAAGAACAATGAAACTTGATTATCAATACCAATACGCAACTTTAAAAGTAATCTAATATCATATAAGTAACTTTTCTCACTTTATCATCAAAATAATGAATTGGAATCCATTCGTTCACACGAGCTAAGCCGACGATCAATCGCTCATAGCTCGCCAACCGAACTGTGGTACACAGTAGGCTCATCATATATTGGGGTTCCCCGGGCATTTATCCGCCCCACGACACTTATTGCTATTGGCCAAAATTCATCTCTCGACCGTCGCGCGGTCAGGCATTTCCAATCGTCGCGCGGTCATGCATTTCCAATTCACGGGTTCAATATAAAACCCTAGTTTTTCAACAAATCTCAGTTTTCACCCTTATCGGGCTCACAACTCAAATCACAGTTTTACCCTTATCGGGTTCACAACTCAAATCACAGTTTTACCCTTATCGGGTTCACAACTTAAATCACAGTTTCAACAAAATAAGTATACTTTTCTCATTTAACATGGCAATATGAATCTGATAAGTAAGACTACCAATCAGAGGATTTATTGAATACTGAAAGAAATAGTTCAAGTCCTTCAAAAAGTATACTTATAACAGATAAGCCTTACATTCTGAAGGAAATAAACCGGATTATACATAACATATATAAGTTTGAATACTGAAAGAAATAGTTCAAGTCCTTCAAAAAGTATACTTATAACAGATAAGCCTTACATTCTGAAGGAAATAAACCGGATTGTACATAACATATATAAGTTCGAATAAGGAACTGAATCTGATAACTGCATTAACAAGAAATAATAATAATAATAACAATTGCAGTTCAGTGTAAAAGAACCAACACTTGGAAATTAAGTGAATAGTATAAACACTCACATAATAATAATTCAAGAGAATATTACTCGAACAATACGTGAAGGGTATAGACACTTGCCTTTGTCTAACGTTCCTGCTCAACTGTATGCAACCCTGGTTAGTCGCGCTCGTCTAGTGTCTCTATAATATAAAAGTCAACATCTAAGTCAACAGTCTTGCAAAATCTCAATTGCTATTAATACCGACAAATTTCTGTTCTAACTACCCCTCGTGATAATATTAAACACGACTAAAACATTTAAACAAGTCTCAAACAATTATTAGCATTCATGACTCAACAACCAGATAATTCACATAATTCACATAGCACATATCGTCATTTAATTGTGATAAATAAATCACATAAGTCTCGTAACATCTAAGAAATAATTTTAGAAAATATTCGACTCTCGTTTCAAAGAATTTTAACCTCAAAATATTTTTAGGTCAAAAATCGGACTATTTCTCCCAATATAAAGATTAAAACAATTTAATCAATTAATATAAAATTAATTGACAATTTCCAAACACTCAAACTATTTTTAAATAAATAAAACAAGCTAGAAAATAATTAAACGTAATTTTAATTAATTAAATCTAATTAATAATTAATTATTAAGAATTAACTGATTAAAAGAATTAATCAATTAATTAAATTAATTAATTATTAATCAAAAATAATTAAAATAATTAAATTTAATAAATTTTCGAATTTAAATAAATATTTATGAATTTATAAAATTTTCTGAATATTAAAAAGTATTTTTAAATCAAAAATATGATTTTTAGAATTTTTAAAACCATTTTTCGATTTATTTTAAAAATAAAAATCCAGAAACACTTTTTCTGGGAAAGCAATTAGGGTTTTTGGATCAAAACCGGGTCGGGTCAAAAGCTAAACGGGTCGCCAAGAACGGATATGGGTAGCCAAGAACAACCCGCCGCCGGCGGTGTTCCGGCAACCCAAACCCAGAATCCGGCGAGCCCGAAAACACACCACCACCCTTGTTTTCGATCGCTAAACTCCCACAACTCAACATAGCAATTACACAAACTCAAAACACTACAAAAACCGACCAGACTCCGAGCTAACTTCGGCCGGTTCGCGAAGAACACGGCGACCGCCGCTTTCCGGCGACACAAAAATCGAACCCAACATTAACAATGAACACGTGAACATACTCAGCAACCCACGATCTATCTAATGGCATAAACGAAATCAAGTACCGATCCCTACAACTCAAAATCCGGCAAAATTCATACAAACTCCAACGAACACCATACTTTCCGATTTAACCGATTTCGAGCTCAAAAATTACATTAAAAATCATCAATATACTCTAAATCATGTAATAAACACCACTATATCCTCAAATCTCAAGAACAATCACAAATCAAGAAACCCCCAAATAGAAATTTCGAATTAAATAATAAAAATAAGGAAAAATCGAAATCTTACCCAAACTGAAAACTGATGATGGATTATGATAGAGGATGAAAAGGGCCTTGATTTGGTTACTAGAACTTTGAATTTGGAATCCGATAACACCTTCGATCTTTGATTCGATTACGAAGAACACGAAGAACACGATTAGGGTTTTCGGGTATTTTAGGGATAATTATCGATATATTATGATTTATTATACGTAAAATAATTACGATACGGCTATTTATATTTAACAGAAAATAATACCCCAAACGATATTTTTGGTTCAATATTGATCCGTTGGATCGTTTTTATTCGAATATAGCGTACCGGTTACAAAACGATAATCATAAAAAAAAGTACGGATAATTACGAGAGTAATTTAATACTATCTATATGTACGAACCAAAATATCTTTATAACAATCACTCAAAAATATCCCCTGCCTTAACGAATGAATTATTGGTACGAATGAGGTACCAATTTCCCGAACAATTACGAAGCGAACGGAATTCTTCGTTCAAAAATTTACGATAACTTTAAAATAAAATAACTCACTTTTTAAATACCAATCTAATTACCTCAAAATTCACGTAGCATTTATGGGACAAACACATATGATCATTTAACGAAAATTTCCCCACATTTAATTACAGAATGTATTTAAATCCACAATTAACGTAAAAGAAATTATATTAAACTCTAAAAATATACCCACGGTTTCCCGGTTCTTACATCCTTCCCCCCTTAAAAGGATTCTGTCCCCAGAATCAACCTAGGCAAACAAATGAGGGTACTTCTCTCGCATATCACCCTCTAGCTCCCAAGGCTTCTTGAAATTGTCTCCAAAATCTTGAATTAAACCGCGGATCTCTATCGAATACGATTGAAACTGGCACTCTGTAACGCCCTCCCGACCCGGGGTCAAAATCGGGTAGCGCACTACCAATAATAATCACAACTCCGGAAATATAATATCAGTTTAAAAGTGACCCCAAAAATACTAAGGATCGAGCACAGGTTATAATATGAAACAAGTCAACACAACTACTAATATTATTACAAACCACTATGTTATTAGGGTAACCCCGACAAGGAATTACGCTAACAACTAAATGTCTACCGAAGTTTTACACACTGATTCAGTTAAAATTTCATCACTCATACAATACATCCGCAAAGTACACTCCAAACTACTACCTGACCGCGGGCACTGGGAAACTGACGGTTCACCCTCATCCTAGCTGTTCGTCTAACAGGAGACATCCTCGTAACTATCTGAAAGGTTAGAATAATAGAGAAGCAAGAATGAGCCAAAATGCTCAGCCAGTGCGATAAAATATAGCTCTGAATATCAATGTATGTTTCGATAAGTATGCATTTTAACTCAAAAATCCAGCACAGATACATGGAAAGGATATATGGAATGTAAGAGCAATGAAACTGGATTATCGATACCAATACATAACTTTAAAAGTAATCTAATACATATAAGTAACTTTTCTCACTGTACCATTAAAATAAATGAATTGGAATCTACTAAACGCTACGAGCTAAGCCGACGATCGATCGCTCTTAGCTCGCCAACCATACTGTGGTCCACAGCAGGCTAAACTGGGGATCCCTGGGCTACACAATCACAAATCAGCCCATTTTGGCACTTATTGACCATGGCCAAAATATCATTCAACATTCAAACTTTTCGCGACCGGCGTACGACCCTGTATTTTCCAATTCACGGGTTCAATATAAAACCCTCATTTTTCCAAATCACAACTTTACCCTTGTCGGGTTCATAGCTCAAATCACGGTTTCAACAAAATAAGTACACTTTTCTCATTTAACATGGCAATATGAATCTGATAAGTAAGAATACCAATCAGAGGATTTATTGAATACTGAAGGAAATAGTTTAAGTCCTTCAAAAAGTATACTTATAACAGATAAGCCTTACATCCTGAAGGAAATAAACTGGATTATACATAACATATATGCGTTCGAATAAGGAACTGAATCTGATAACTGCATTAACAAGAAATAATAATAATAACAATTGCAGTTTAGTGTAAAAGAACCAACACTTGGAAATTAAGTGAAGAGTATAAATACTTGCATAATAATAATTCAAGAGAATATTACTCGAACAATACGTAAAGGGTATAGACACTTGCCTGATCAGCGATAATAAATCCTGGTCACTTTCGTTCGTCAAATACTTCTATAACATAAAAATCAATAATCAAGTCAACGACCTTGTTAGATATAATTGCTAATGTTTGTTTATCAGTGTTTAAGCAACAGGTACTGGTCAGAGTTTATCAGAAGCCGATCAGAGTTTAGTTAAACTCTGATAGGGTGAAGAGTTTAAAGGAAGCTAGTCAGAGTTTATTTAAAGTCTGACAAGGTGATAGTTGAATTAGCTGTCGGTGCAGAATTGAAGATTCTAGAAGCAATACATTCTGAAGATGGAAAGAAGCAGAATATATTGATACAGCTAAGGAAACAGGATAGAAGATAAGAAGCAATCCTTAATTGATATGAATTGTATAGCTAACTTGTAGGAATATCAATTAGAGAAGGATTGTATGTAGCTGTGTACTATATAAACACAGATAGGTTATCCCTAGAAGGGACGCGATCATTGAGATATTATTCTTGTAACCTAGAAGCTTTTTATGATTCATTAACATCATAAAGAGAGAAGCTGTTAATAAGATTACAGTTTTATTGATTCATAAACAGTGTTATTAATTATTGTTATTCTCATACATATTTGATTATATTGTGTATTCGGCCTAACAATTGGTATCAGAGCCAAGGCTGTTTAATATATACAGTTTTACGATTAAAACACAGTAATAATCATGTCTGAAGAAAATCAAAATCAAGTTCCTCCTGCGGCTGAACAGGTTAAGCCAAATTCTGTGAGTCGATATGAAACTATCAGGGTTCCAATTCTCAGGCCAATAGAGTATCCGATATGGAAGGTGAAGATGACCATGTTTCTGGAGGCTACAGATCCAGAATATCTTGACAGAATCAATAATGGTCCTCATAAGCCAACTAAATTATCTCCTGCTGTTGGTGATAAAGAACAGACACTGATTCCAAAGGAAAAGAAAGATTATACTCCTGAAGACATCTCATCAATTGCAAAGGATGCAAAGGTTAGACATCTACTCCACAGTGCTTTAGATAATGTTATGTCTAACAGAGTAATTGGCTGCAAAACGGCAAAGGAAATCTGGGATGCTTTGGAAGTAAGGTGTCAAGGAACCACTGCTATAAAGAAGAACAGGAAGACAATACTCACACAGGAGTATGAGCACTTTGATTCAAGATCTAATGAAACCTTGACTGAGACTTATGACAGGTTTTGTAAATTACTGAATGATCTGTCTCTGGTTGACAAAGAATATAATCTTGAAGAGTCAAATCTCAAGTTTCTCTTATCTCTACCTGAAAAATGGGATCTGAAGACGATCTCAATCAGAGATAATTATGATCTTGATGATACAGATCTTGATGAGATTTATGGCTTGTTAAAGACTCACGAACTTGAGATAGATCAAAGAAACAGAAGATCAAGCAAGAAGACAAAATCTGTTGCTCTCAAAGTTGAGGAGAAGCCCATTGAAAAGAAGGAATCATCAAAGAAGAAAGCCAAGGGAAAGGCTTTAGTAATTAAATCTGAGAGTGAGTCATCAAACTCTGATGATGATTCAAACTCTGATGAAGCTTCTGATTCTGAGGATGATGAAGAGGAGATGATGCAAATGGCTGCCTTGATGGTTAAGACATTTAAGAAGATGGGATTCAAGAACTTCAAGAAGGGTAAAAGATTCTCAAGGAGAGATTCAAATTCTGAGAAGAAGAATTTCAGAAAGTCTGATGGAAGGGATACCAAGTCTGGTAAGAAGGACAAATCTGAGATCCAGTGCTACAAGTGCAAAGAGATGGGTCACTATGCTCCAGAGTGCAAGAAAGGAAAAACTGGAAAAGCACTCGTCTCTAAAGGCAAAGACTGGGCAGATACTTCAGATTCTGATGATGGAGAAAATTATGCTCTTATGGCAACTGTCAAAGATGAGACTGAATCATCAGAAAATAAGGTACCCCTAACTACTTATGCGTATGATACTGATAATATTTCTGAATTAAGAATTTATCTTAAGAACATACATGTTAGTTATAGGGATCAGACTTTAGAGAATGAAAGGATTAAATCTGAGAATCTTAGTCTTAAAGAAAGAAACAAGTTTCTTGAAAGAGAACTTGAGAATATGAAGCAGACTCAAAAAGAAAGAGATGATGCTGTTTATGTGGAACAGGAGTTGCTTAAAAGGTATAGGCAACTAGAATCTGATTTAGAGAAGGAAAGAAAAATAATTAAAACTTGGACTAATTCTGGCAGAGATACACATCAAGTTTTTCAAACAGATGCTGTAGGTTTAGGATACAGTGAGGAAGATGAACTTAGGTTTCAAGATAAAATTAAGTTTAGAGCTTTCACAAGTTCATATTCAACTCCTGTAACATTTGTTCCTGAATCTGGAAAGTTAAAATCTGCAGTTGTGAAAGAAACTGTTATGGAGCCAGTTGAAACTTGTGTTGAACAAGTAGATACTGAATCTAAAACAGAGAAGCCTGTTGAGATAGAAGCTGTTAAAGAACCAATAAGAGTCTGTGAGAAACAGGTTAATGTTGGTTTAATGACAGGAAAACAGTTTAAACATAAGCTCAAAGAGGTTAAGTCTGCCATGAAACCTAAAGGGTCCAAGAGAAATAGGAATGGAAAAATAGGCATAAACAATAGAAATAATCATTTGCCTAATGCTGCTGGTGCTTTAAGGAAAACATGTTACAGTTGTGGTAGTTCTAATCATCTTGCTAGATTTTGCACTAAGAACAAGCATATTAATTCTTTACCTTCTACTTCAGAAGTAAAGAATGATTATGTTAGAGTAAAACCACAGACCTTATGCAAACATTGTGGGAGCACTTGGCATTCTATTTACACATGTAAGAGTTATCATGCAATTTATCATAATTACTATGAGCTAAAATCCAACTTGAAGTGGGTTAGAGCAAACTCTGCTAGTGTAAAATCTGACAATGTTAGTTTAAACTCTGAGAAAGTTGATTCCGCTGCAAAAGCTAACACTGTTAAGAAAGGCAAAGGATCCAAGCAAGTCTGGATCCTTAAAACTAACACTTAGTGTTTGTTTGTGATTGCAGGGTATAATAGAGAGCACACTTATCTTGGACAGTGGATGCTCAGGACATATGACTGGAAATAAAGCCCTGCTATCAGACTTTGTGGAGAAGGATGGCCCAAAAGTTTCCTATGGAGATGGCAACGTAGGACATACTCTGGGATATGGCAACATTAATCTTGGAGGTGTCATCATCACTAATGTAGCTCTAGTCTCAGGACTCAAGCACAATCTGTTATCTGTGAGTCAAATCTGTGACAGAGGAAACCATGTAGATTTTCATAATGAATACTGTGAAGTTATCAGTAAATCTACTGGAAAAGTTGTTCTAGTTGGACACAGGCGCAACAACATTTATGAAGCAAGTTTGGTAACAAACTCTGATGGAAGTACAGTGTGTCTGACTGCAAAGATGTCAAATGAAGAGAGTTGGAATTGGCACAAGAAGCTCTCTCATCTCAATTTGAACAACATCAATGAGCTGATAAGAAAGGATCTTGTAAGAGGACTTCCAAAATCAATACTCAGTCTAGATGGCCTATGTGATTCTTGTCAAAAGGCCAAACAAAGGAAGTCATCTTTCAAGAGCAAAACTGAATCTTCAGTAGTGGAACCTTATCATCTTCTACATGTTGATCTTTTTGGACCAGTGAATATAATGTCAATGGGCAGAAAGAAATATGCTCTAGTAATTGTTGATGAATATACTAGATATACATGGGTGTATTTCTTGTCAAAGAAGGATGAAACTGCTCAAATTCTAATGGATCATGTAAATCTACTGGACAAAGGATCACAGCACAAAGTCAAAATAATAAGGAGTGATAATGGAACTGAATTCAGAAATTCATTCATGGAAGCTTTCTGCAAGGAAAGAGGGGTGAAACAAGAATTTTCTGCACCTGGCACTCCACAGCAAAATGGTGTAGTTGAAAGAAAGAACAGAACTTTAATTGAAGCAGCCAGAACTATGCTTGATGAAGCAAAATTACCAACATACTTCTGGGAAGAAGCTGTTCAAACTGCTTGTTTTACTCAAAATGCTACACTGATCAACAAGCATGGGAAAACACCATATGAGATGGTGAAAAATAAGAAGCCAAATTTGAAATATTTTCATATATTTGGATGCAAATGCTTTGTGTTGAAGACTCATCCTGAACAGTTGACAAAGTTCGAGTTAAAAGCTGATGAAGGAATTTTTGTTGGCTATCCACTGTCAACAAAAGCATTCAGAGTTTACAATCTAAGAACTAAAGTGATCATGGAATCCATACATGTGTCATTTGATGACAAGAAAATAATTGGACTTGAAGACAAGGATGGATATGATCAACTACGTTTTGAAAACGAAGATCTATTCTCTGATGATATAAACTCTGATGAAGCAGGGTTGACAAACTCTGACGAAGCAGACTCTGAACCTCTACTGGTAAATACTGGAGAAACTGATAATTCTCAAATTGAACAAAATAGAGAACCAGTTGAGGGGGAGCGTGAAGAAGCTCAACATGACACAGCAAGTGAGTCAGTTGAGGAAACTGATTCAAACTCTGACAATTCAAACTCTGAGTCATCAAATTCAGGGGGAGCCTCAGAGAATGTAGAAAGTCAACATATGAATCAGGAGAGCATGGATCAAGGGGGAGGATCCAACAATGATGCAAGAAACCACTTACCATCAGCAAGAAAGTGGACACAGGCACACACACCTGATCTCATAATTGGAGATCCTGATGCTGGTGTAAGAACCAGAAGTGCAACAAATAATGAGTGTCTGTATCATGCTTTCTTGTCTCAAACTGAACCAAAGAAAGTGGAGGAAGCTCTTCAAGATGCTAATTGGATTACAGCAATGCAAGAAGAGTTAAATGAATTTGAAAGAAATGAAGTCTGGACACTTGTACCTAGACCAAAGAACAGATCAATTGTAGGTACAAAGTGGGTTTTCAGAAACAAGACTGACAGTGATGGTGTGATTACAAGGAATAAGGCTAGACTTGTGGCAAAAGGTTATTCACAACAGGAAGGAATTGACTATGATGAAACCTTTGCTCCAGTTGCAAGACTGGAGGCCATAAGGATTTTTCTGGCCTATGCTGCACACAAGAAGTTTAAAGTCTTTCAGATGGATGTGAAAAGTGCTTTTCTCAATGGGAAGCTTGAAGAAGAGGTATTTGTTGAACAACCACCAGGATTTGTAGATCCCAAGCATCCAGATTATGTCTACAGGCTTGACAAGGCATTATATGGACTAAAGCAAGCACCAAGAGCATGGTATGAAACTCTTGCTCAATTTCTTTTAGAAAGTGGGTTCACAAGAGGTACAATTGATAAAACCTTGTTTTATTTCAATTCTGGTGATGATTTGCTGTTAGTTCAAATTTATGTAGATGATATTATTTTTGGATCTACTAATGACAAACTTTGTAAGAAGTTTGCAAAGCTTATGCAATCCAGGTATCAAATGAGCATGATGGGAGAGCTTAGTTATTTTCTAGGCTTACAGGTCAAGCAAACAGATGATGGGATTTTTATCAATCAAGCAAAGTATACCAGAAATCTTCTAAAGAAATTTGGTATGCTTGATAGTTCATCTGCAACAACTCCCATGGCTACAGCAACGAAGCTTGACAAAGACACAGGAGCCTCAGTAGATATGACTAACTACAGAGGAATGATAGGGTCTTTACTGTATCTTACAGCAAGTAGACCTGATATCATGTATGCAACATGTCTTTGTGCAAGATTTCAAGCAGATCCTAGAGAGCCTCATCTAACAGCTGTAAAAAGGATTTTCAAATATCTCAAAGGCACCATAACCTTGGGTTTGTGGTATCCTAGAGAATCAGAGTTTAAGTTGATTGGTTACTCTGATGCAGATTTTGCAGGCTGTAAGATAGACAGAAAAAGTACAAGTGGAAGCTGTCAATTTTTAGGTGACAGATTGGTTTCTTGGTACAGTAAGAAACAGAAATCAATTTCTACATCCACTGCAGAAGCAGAGTATATAGCAGCTGGTAGCTGTTGTGCACAGATTTTATGGATGAAGAATCAATTGCTGGATTATGGATTAAGGTACTCTAGAATACCTATTTTCTGTGATAATCAAAGTGCTATTGCTATGACAGGAAATCCAGTACAGCATTCCATGACCAAGCACATCAGCATAAGATATCATTTTATCAGAGAACATGTGGAAGAAGGGAATATTGAGCTTCATTTTGTGTCTACAGACCAACAACTTGCAGATATCTTCACCAAACCTTTGAGTGAAGCTACTTTTACAAGATTGGTAAATGAACTTGGAATGATCTCTGGTTCTGACTAGAGATACGGGTTAGACTCAAAATTTATACATGTTTAATTCTTGTTGCTCATGATTCCTTGCATGTGTTAACTGTTATGTGAACCAGCATGTTAAACTCTGATGATAAACTCTGTGAAGTGTTAGTCATACTCTGAAAGCATACTCTGAAGATAAACTCTGTTGGTCATACTCTGGTAATTACAGTTTAAATGCTATACTCTGATTGTAATTTTGTCTGAAACATATGGACCAATGAAGAAATTTGTATGAAGCATAATTCTCAGTAAGTAACTGTGAATCCTTAAGAGTTGTATAGATTCTGATCTCAAAAATGTGCAGTAAGCTAACACAGCATGATACTGTCTCAATATTTATAGCATCTCTTAGTTTATTGATCCTATACACTGAGTCTGTATTAGCTGTTTGCATTTTCTCTCATAAGTTAATTATATTTACTGATGAAAAGTCTAAACTCTGATTATTAATTTCAAATAATTCACCCTCAAATTCAAAAGATGCCAAACAGAGCACAAATTCCTTTGAGATCATGTTGTGCCTAGGAAGATCCAGGAACTTATTGTATGAAATAAGGGCTAAAATCTTTGATTTTTGGTGACTAGTGCCAACCACTGATTACTGGAAAAAAAAATAAAAAAAAAAAAAAAATATATATATATTGAAAAATAAAAAATTAATAAAGGGGGTGAAAAATAAAAGACATATCCAAATGAAAGGATATCAGTAATACAGAGTTTAGATAGTATCAGTGTCTATGTTATACATGAGAGTTTAGGTAACCAGTTTTTACTACTTTAGATTGTGGATTTTATGCACTTTGAGATGGTCTCAATACTGATTTCGGTAAACTCTGCTACTACACACACATATTTTCACAACTGTACAGATTGAGAAAAGAGTTTATTGACAAAGAAGGACAAATGGTAAACACTGATGTTTTGTGTGAAATACGCCGAGGTTACTTTGTTTTAATCTCTGATGGTTAAAATAATTTTCCTGTTTCAGACAGTTTATGATTTTGGGATTAGTCATTTGTTTTTCGAAAAAGTATGATTGAACAAAGAATAGAAAGAGTTTGTTTGATAAGTACTGATAGTGATCAGTAGTACTGATGAGTATGTTAGTTTATTGTTTTAAGTGATATCATGTCTTTCACTTTACAATTACTAGGTAAAATTGATAATACTGAAAGTAAAGCAATAAAATGAGTCTTTTTCATTAATTGATTCAAACTCTGTTTACATTCAGTCAATTACATACTCATGCTTAGCTAATCTTTCTGGTAAATACTAATTCCTATGGTTACAACAGTGAAGATCTATTTAACCAGGATAAGTACTTGAATGCTATCCAACATCGAAGCAGAAGAGCTAGAGCCAGAAGCTATTGTGCTCTACTACTTCTGATGATAGCTACCCAGTTGCTCATCTGGTCATTATACCATTTGGGATAGCTTGAAATCCTCCTAATGATGAATCATCATCATCATCTTCTCGGGATCTCTTTCTGCTTTGCAGCTTGCAGGATTGTAAGAAGAGGTTTTCTTTTGAACCCGACAAGAAACTCAGTTGAAAAAGCATCAAGCAGATCTCCATGGCATCTTCATCTGCGAGGATTGGTGCATCATATGGTCCTGGACGGAAGATGTATACATGAGGGTTGGAGAAAGGCCCTTCGGCTATTTCATCATCTACGATAAGGCCTTCATCATTCAAGAATGAGAGAACAAGAAACTCATCGATAAGATAGTTTTCTTGTTGCTGCCAGTTCATGTTCAAAAACTCTTCCACATCCATGAATTCGAAAGTTCCAGCCATTTTGGTGTATAGTAAGTTTAAGATATGAAGCCTGTTGTTACATTGCTTTGGTATTTAAAGCATTCAAACAGGGTATCTGAAAGGTTTTTCTTGGAGATTGAAAGGTTTTTGAAGCTTTTGGAAACAGTAACGTGCGGAGTTCCAAGACAGTCATTATTATACTGACTGTTGAGTTGCTTTGTACTTCGTTATTGTATTTCTGAGAGATTAAAATTGATAATTTTATTATTATTGATTTTTATTAAAGTGGATATTTTGAGCGTTTTATGTGTTGCCAGGTGTCTAAATGTTTGCACGATTGCACGTGTGTATTGGATACAACTGTCAGCGTATGCACGTTTGACATCTGTCCCACTCACACATGTTTCAAGGACGCTTGCTGTGTATCGTGATCTTTTCAGTTATTATTTAAATACACTACACATAAACGGTTCAATCTTTTACGAACCTTAACTCTTCATACGCTTTTTCACAAACACCTTTCTACACATAAACTTTGCTGTCTTTCGCATCAATTCAGAATCTTCTAATGGCAACCACAGCTTTTGTTTCGTCTGGCTTAGAGTTCGTTCCAAACAACTATACTGCACCACTAAACACTGCAAACGCACCAGAGGCATTTCATATGATTCAAGAGTTTCTTGCTCAGTCAGCGATTGGGCGTGCTTTGGTAGAACCTGAAAAACTTTCTGGTTCACAGATAAAGGCGTTCTGGGAAACAGGAATGTATGATGATGGTGGTGAGACAGGCAACCCATCGATTATTTTTGAATATGAAGATAAAGAGTATGTAATAACTGCTGGAACCATTCGCGCTGCAATGGGGTTTCCTGAATTTTCTTCGTATACGATTGGAATGGGTGATGAGGATTTGATAAGAATGATGCAAGAGATTGGGTATTCTGGACCCTTGTCGAAGATTGGACAGCTCAAACGACCATTCTTAAGGAAGGAGTGGAGCTTCTTCTTTGATTGCATCACAAGGACTTTTAGCAAGAAATGCACAAACTGGGATGCTATTCCCTCAGACAGTCTGCAAATCGGGTATTCTCTTTTATTCGATAATCATTTTGATTTTGCACGACTTGTTTTGAATAATCTAGGAGACAAAATGACAGAGAATAGAGGAGTAGTCTATTTCTCTAGATTCTGTCAGACTTTGTTCTCTTACTGTGTTGAAGGAGTAGAAGTAGGTGAAGAAGATGTTTCTTGTTTTAAATTACATAAGAGAATATTTTCTGATCTTATTAATAAAGATGTTAAGAAAGGGGTTGTTGGAGACTTGTTGCTACCTCAATCAGTGCAACAGTTTTTAAATGCTCAAGTCAATCCACCAACACAAGCTTCTTCTCAACCTGAGCCTCTACAACAAGAACTGCCTCCTTCAACTTCTGTTAAACCTAAAAGGGGTGGTAGGACTAAGAATGTTGGTACTAAACCTGCTAGGGTTGCTAAGTCAAATGCTGAAGCTGGGGTATCAAGAACTGAAGAGCTGCCTCAGATAAAAAGAATGAAGAAAAAGAGAGCTCAAAGAGCAAAGTCTGTTACTGCTGATTCTGTTGCAGAATCAGAAACTGAAACTGATGAAGAAAATCCTCATCAGAGAAAGAGAAGACAAGTTGCTGAATATCTTTTTGCTGATATCATTGCCAATATGGACAAAGTTCCTGAGGAAACTGAAGCTCCTGAAGCTTTTGTTCAGGAGGAAGCTGCAAATCCAGAAGCTGTCAATCAAGACAGGCTAAATACTGATGATATTGAAATGGATTTTGATAGAGAAGCTCCTACATCAAAGGCTAATGATGTAGTTGAGGAAGCTGCTGCTCATTCTGACAGCAGAATTTTTGATCTTGAAGAAAATGTAAGAGAAGCTGATCAAGCTACTACAGAATTGGTAGAAACTATTGCTTCCCACACAGAAATCATTTCTCTTGATTTTGAGAAAGGTGAGGAAGTTGATCAGATTAGAATTGATCATCCTACAGAAGCTGTTGCTGTACCTGCTGATGCAACAGAGAATGTTCCTGTAGCAGCAGAGTTTGTTGCAAACTCTGAAGATGCTCTTGTTCTTGAAGCTCTACAACAATCAGTTGTTCAGATTGTTCAGCGAGAAGCAGAGGTAATTGCTAAAGCAAACTCTGATATTCCTGAAACTGTTGCAGAGAAAGTTAATGATGAAGCTGCACAGTTAGAACATGAAATCACTGCTGAACATGTTCCTGAAGAGATTGCAAGAGAGGATGACAATGTTAATGCTACTCCTGCTCATTCACCTTCACACATATCTGACATTCAAGCCAACTCTGATGAAGAAAGAGAGTTCAATAGGGCTACTGAAGAACATTTTCAAGATATGTACTTCAAGAACTGGACAGCAGCAGATTGTATTTTTACTTCACAAAGGGCTGCTGATTTAACTGCTAACTCTGTTAAAGAGATTACAAATCCTGAACTTCTCAGTCATTTCAAAGCAACTGTTGTTCAAATCAAATCATTAAACAATCGTTTTGATGCTTCTGATAAGGTGATTGAAGGGTTAAGGAATGATATAGCTACAAGAGAGCTTACACAACAAAGGGACAAATCTCTATACATCTCTTTGTGTAAAGAGCAAAAGATTTTCAATTCTAGATTGTCGAAAGTTGAGGAGAATCAAACTGCCATGTCTGCCCAACTAACTTCAATTGCTACTGCTCTGGAATTGCTGACATCAGTACTTCTTTCTGATGATGTCAAAAAGGGGGAGAGTGTACCAAGTGACAAATGCAAAGACACTCAAGCTCTGAGACGGAGGGATGATGGTAATGATGGTGGAAGCAAGGGAGGTGAATCTGAAAAGAGTTTAGGCTTAAGACCATCAAGATCGAGATCAAACTCTGAGAGAAGATCAAACTCTGGTAAGGGAAAAGTAAATTCTGCCAGTGGTTCAAGGCTCAAAAGTTTGATAAACACTGATAAGCCTAGCACTGATGAAGAAGTTGCTGCTAAAGTATTTATAGCAGAACATGGAAAAGATGTTACAATTGAAGATATCCAAGCTGAAGAGCAAATGCTTGCTGAAGAACACAGGAAGAATCTTGAAGCTGGGATATACAAAAAGAAAGAAATCAAGGCTCCTAGAAAGAAAGAAACTGGAATTATTATTAAAGAAAATACTCAACAGAGTATACAATACACCAGGAGGCCTATGATTAGAAACTCTGATAAGGGTAAAGGCAAAATGATTGAAGAGCCTAACCTGAAGGAGAAAGAATATTCAACCTCTGACATTGCTCAAGTTGAAACAAGATTACCAAAATCAACCTCTGACGCTGCTCAAGTTAATGATACTATTGAAATTAAGCCAACCACTGACAATGCTCAAGTTGTGCAAACTCAGCTAGCTCCACAACTCCAAGGTATTTTTAGAAGACCTGTACTATCTGAAGCTCTGACACTTCAACCTGTGGATTTTTCTCAAACCAGGACTGTACTTGGAAAAGAAACTTTTGATAAAGCTGGTTTAGGTTCACATAGGGAGAAGAGAATAAACAACAGATCTGGAGATCAATCATCATTGGCAGTATCTGGCATTATTAATCAAGAGAATCTTGATATGCTAGACTCTGTTCAGTTGATATTTCACAAGGGTTTGAAGAAAGATTTTCTGTTGTATTTTATGAATGATGGAAGAGTCTATAGAATTGCAGAGTCTGATATAGATCTTAAGTCTTATCAAGAATTGGAGTATGTTCTGTACTTGTTAAAAGTCAAAAACAGAAACACTCACAATGTTGCTACATTTATCAGACAAAAGATGCAAAGATCTAAGGTGATGCTTGGAGGAGGAGTTTCAAAGGTATACATTCCTAAGTATAGAGATGCTTATGGAAATGTTATAGAAATGAAGAGAAACAGTACAAGACTAAGGACTGATCTGGGAGTTAAAGTCTTAGAATTCAATCTAGAATCTGATAAAGCACATTTTATTAGGCTAGGGAATGAGATGAGGAAGAATTCCATCTATTCTCTGAGAGCTGCTATTTATCAGACTGGTGAATCTGATCCAGAACTCAAGGAACTGAAAGAAATCATGGTTGAAGAGCTGGAAAAGGCTGAAAGAAGACTTCTAATTGATTATCTCAGGACAGTGCCTGATATTCAAGAAATCAAATAAAGTCTGACTGTAAGTTTTTAATATTTTCTATTCTAAGTCAAATTTAAACTCTGTTTTTAAATTAAACTCTGTTATATGTTAAACACTGCATTTGTTATATGTTTTGACATCATCAATTATATGTTTAACTTGTACATTTTATTATGAACAAGTTGGGGGAGATTGTTAGATATAATTGCTAATGTTTGTTTATCAGTGTTTAAGCAACAGGTACTGGTCAGAGTTTATCAGAAGCCGATCAGAGTTTAGTTAAACTCTGATAGGGTGAAGAGTTTAAAGGAAGCTAGTCAGAGTTTATTTAAAGTCTGACAAGGTGATAGTTGAATTAGCTGTCGGTGCAGAATTGAAGATTCTAGAAGCAATACATTCTGAAGATGGAAAGAAGCAGAATATATTGATACAGCTAAGGAAACAGGATAGAAGATAAGAAGCAATCCTTAATTGATATGAATTGTATAGCTAACTTGTAGGAATATCAATTAGAGAAGGATTGTATGTAGCTGTGTACTATATAAACACAGATAGGTTATCCCTAGAAGGGACGCGATCATTGAGATATTATTCTTGTAACCTAGAAGCTTTTTATGATTCATTAACATCATAAAGAGAGAAGCTGTTAATAAGATTACAGTTTTATTGATTCATAAACAGTGTTATTAATTATTGTTATTCTCATACATATTTGATTATATTGTGTATTCGGCCTAACAGACCTCGTAAACCTCATTTTCTAGTAATACTGACCTATTCTTATTTTAATAAACCTTTATAAACATGTCAACCACAATCCAACCATTCAACTAGGTCTTGGAACATTTATTCATAATTATAATTAATAATCAGATTTTTCACATAATTCACATAGCACATATCGTCATTTAATTGTGATAAATAAATCACATAAGTCTCGTAAAATCTAAGAAATAATTTTAGAAAATATTCGACTCTCGTTTTAAAGAATTTTAACCTCAAAATATTTTTAGGTCAAAAATCGGACTATTTCTCCCAATATAAAGACTAAAACAATTTAATCAATTAATATAAAATTAATTGACAATTTCCAAACACTCAACTATTTTTAAATAAATAAACCAAGCTAGAAAATAATTAAACTTAATTTTAATTAATTAAATCTAATTAATAATTAATTATTAAGAATTAACTGATTAAAAGAATTAATCAATTAATTAAATAAATTAATTATTAATCAAAAATAATTAAAATAATTAAATTTAATAAATTTTCGAATTTAAATAAATATTTATGAATTTATAAAATTTTCTGAATATTAAAAAGTATTTTTAAATCAAAGATATGATTTTTAGAATTTTTAAAACCATTTTTCGGTTTATTTTAAAAATAAAAATCCAGAAACACTGTTCATAATCAGAATTAGAATAGAAACGGATCAAACGACGGTTTCACGAAGAACATCGCCGGAAAGCTGAAGAACAGCTCGCCGGATTCTGGAATTTCCAGAAACCGGCCGGCTGTCCTCGCCGCCGGCGAGTTTTCCGGCACTCCCAAAATGTCATAACCTTCTAAAAAACATGGGGTTTACAACCCCCAACCGCTTACAAACCAAATACGCCCAGAATCTACTCAGAAAACGTCCAAAAAGACCAACCCCGACGCCGGCGGTGATTTTTCCGATGAACAAAATCATACACGAAACTTACAACTAAATATATGAATCGTTCCTAAACTTCACGATCTATTCAACTGTACAAACATCAACAAGGTCTGTTCAGTCTAAACAAATTTCGACCAAACTCCGGCCATGTACTCGTTTTCCGTTTTTATCAATTTCAAGCTCAAAAATCAAGTTAAAAATCATTACAATACTCTACATCTCATAACAAACATGATTAACCCATCAATCATCAAGAACAATCAACCACCAAGAATTTTCCCAAATTAATAATTCGAAATAAAAAGTATAAAATCAGAAAAATTCGAATCCTTACCCAAACTGAAAACTGATGATGGATTATGATAGAGGATGACAAGGGCTTTGATTTGGTTACTAGAACTTTGAATTTGGAATCTGATAACACCTTCGATCTTTGATTCGATTACGAAGAACACGAAGAACACGATTAGGGTTTTCGGGTATTTTTTTGTATTTATCGATATATTATATACTTTATTATACGTAAAATAATTACGATTCGTCTATTTGTATTTAACGGAAAATAATACCTCAAACGATATTTTTGGTTCAATATTGATCCGTCGGATCGTTTTTATTCGAATATAACGTACAAGAACACTAAACGGGTCGGGTCAAAAGCTAAACGGGTCGCCAAGAACGGATATGGGTCGCCAAGAACAACCCGCCGCCGGCGGTGTTCCGGCAACCCAAACCCAGAATCCGGCGAGCCCGAAAACACACCACCACCCTTGTTTTCGATCGCTAAACTCCCACAACTCAACATAGCAATTAAACAAACTCAAAACACTACAAAAACCGACCAGACACCGAGCTAACTTCGGCCGGTTCGCGAAGAACACGGCGACCGCCGCTTTCCGGCGACACAAAAATCGAACCCAACATTAACAATGAACACGTGAACATACTCAGCAACCCACGATCTATCTAATGGCATAAACGAAATCAAGTACCGATCCCTACAACTCAAAATCCGGCAAAATTCATACAAACTCCGACGAACACCATACTTTCCGATTTAACCGATTTCGAGCTCAAAAATTACATTAAAAATCATCAATATACTCTAAATCATGTAATAAACACCACTATATCCTCAAATCTCAAGAACAATCACAAATCAAGAAACCCCCAAATAGAAATTTCGAATTAAATAATAAAAATAAGGAAAAATCGAAATCTTACCCAAACTGAAAACTGATGATGGATTATGATAGAGGATGAAAAGGGCTTTGATTTGGTTACTAGAACTTTGAATTTGGAATCCGATAACACCTTCGATCTTTGATTCGATTACGAAGAACACGAAGAACACGATTATGGTTTTCGGGTATTTTAGGGATAATTATCGATATATTATGATTTATTATACGTAAAATAATTACGATACGGCTATTTATATTTAACAGAAAATAATACCCCAAACGATATTTTTGGTTCAATATTGATCCGTTGGATCGTTTTTATTCGAATATAGCGTACCGGTTACAAAACGATAATCATCAAAAAAAGTACGGATAATTACGAGAGTAATTTAATACTATCTATATGTACGAACCAAAATGTCTTTATAACAATCACTCAAAAATATCCCCTGCCTTAACGAATGAATTATTGGTACGAATGAGGTACCAATTTCCCGAACAATTACGAAATGAACGGAATTCTTCGTTCAAAAATTTACGATAACTTTAAAATAAAATAACTCACTTTTTAAATACCAATCTAATTACCTCAAAATTCACGTAGCATTTATGGGACAAACACATATGATCATTTAACGAAAATTTTCCCACATTTAATTACAGAATGTATTTAAATCCACAATTAACGTAAACGAAATTATATTAAACTCTAAAAATATACCCACGGTTTCCCGGTTCTTACAATGAACCTCGATTAGCACCGAAAATCCTCGTACATCAATGTCCTTCACTTCAAAAGAACTCGACTCCGAGTTCTAATCTAGGAAAAGAACTGCATCAACTTGTTTTTTATCTCTCCATAGTGGTATCTTTATAGGCAAACACGTTATTGGAATTTTGTATTTCACCCCTTCCTCTAAAGTATCTTTTAAGCATAAATGTGTCATCAGAATTATCGCAAACCAATCATGATCAACCATTGCAAACACAAATTTAGAATCAATATCAGAAAACTCATATGTTGTACCAAGAGACAATATACATTCATATGGTGACTTCAAGACACCCTTATCTTCCAGTGGATGTAAAACATAATTTCCATCATTATTTACGAAGTCAACTATCTTATCCCTACTTTTCTGACATATATTCAAATCAAACTGATATGGCTTATACAATACTAATTGGCATATATCCATATCAATCTCATCAAAAGTTGCAGCATCTTTGTACTTCACACTAGCGATATCAATCACATAATTCTCACTTACGTAAGTGTCAACCAGTGGACACACAAGATTAGATGGTGCAACATGAATAAGCTGAGGCAACTTGATTTCATTGACCATATCACACATAAATAAGTTCACGCGATTTTCACAATCAACCATAATCTCAAATGGTTGGGAATTCACCTTGCATAACGACTGAACCAAGATATGATGTTGTGAATTATCTAGCAATTTATAAGTGTCCAAGGATAATGTTTGCTCACCTTTAACATAATGTTCATCGTCGCTATCATTCTCATATTTATAGACCTCCTCAAATTTTTCTTTGTTTTGTTCTTGTACATTATCTTCCCTGTCTTCTTGTTTGATCATGTGTATGTCATAATTTATGGACATACAGTTTTTAGAACCCACAATCGCATACCCTTTTTTGACTATCTCCACACCCTCCAAATCTTGCACATAATTTTCGGCATTTGCTTGACCAAACTCTTTTCTATCTTCCATACCTAAAAAGCTACCTGATTTTGGTTGAGGACTTTCATCGAACACCTCTCATCTAAAGTTGCAGCATCTTTGTACTTCGCACTAGAGATATCAATCACATAATTCTCACTAACGTAAGTGCCAACCATTGGACACACAACATTAGATGGTGCCACATGAATAAGCGGAGGCAACTTGATTTCATTGACCATATCACACATAAATAAGTTCACGCGATTTTCACAATTAACCACAATCTCAAATGGTTGGGAATTCACCTTGCATAACGACTGAACCAAGATATGATGTTGTGAATTATCTAGCGATTTATAAGTGTCCAAGGATAATGTGTGCTCACCTTTAAGATAATGTTCATCGTCGCTATCATTCTCATATTTATAGACCTCCTCAAATTTTTCTTTGTTTTGTTCTTATACATCATCTTCCATGTCTTCTTGTTTGATCATGTGTATGTCATAATTTATGGACATACAGTTTTTAGAACCCACAATCGCACACCCTTTTTTAACTATCTCCACACCCTCCAAATCTTGCACATAATTTTCGGCATTTGCATGACCAAACTTGTCGGTCCTTGACTATTACAGAAGGGGGGGGGGGTTGAATGCAATACTGATAAATCTCAATCTACGTTTCAACAACAAAAACTAATATTAACGTTTATCGGTTTATCGAATGCAAACACAAGTAGACACACGAGTATTTCTCACAAAATAAATGTTTTATTTATTTTGCAATGGGTTGCTACAACCTCAAGAAAATGTTCGTTTTCTTGAGCTTCAGTTTCTCGAGTGATCCATTACAAAGAATGGATTGAGAGATAGTCTTAGTAGACTAATCCTATCACTATCAACACGGGTCTAGTGAAGTTGTTGTCATTTTCAAGTGACAGCTTCTTAAAAATTGCCTACCCGTGAGTCTTTCCTAAATTGTTATACGAACAGCTTATCAGTACAGAACAAAGCAATCTAGAACCATTCTATATTAAGATAACACAATTCAGTAGATGTAGATTTGTCATACTCTGGAATTGGTGAGCTTTGTCATGTGATCTTTCAAGCTTCGGTCGTAGTCTTGCAGACCTGTTGCAGTGTTGGGATACTGCAACACGCTTGTTTCTTGAACATCCAAACTGTCACAAGTTTGACTGGGTAGATCCCCAATACACATGTTATCCCTTCATGACAGTATCCTGATGGCTAAGCTTGCTGTCACAGGAATGCGCTTTTGGTGACAGTAGGAAATCTCCGCAGAAGGTGTTGTCAGGATTTCCAAGCTTGCTGTCAGGCTAAGGTAAAGTTATTGTCCGAGGGCTTCCGCCAATGTTGCTGTCAGATTGCATGTACTGTCGTGACTTGCAATATGCTGTCTTCAAGTAACCTTACTGTCAATGCTGTGACAGTAATATTTATTCTTGTTGTCCATCTTGAGCACTTCTTGAGGCTTGAACAAATAAATGAACTTCTACCAAGATGTACTAGAATCTTATTTGCAGCAAACAAAAATGGTTACATAGACATACTCTGGATGTGACAGTATGTTCATACTTAATAGAATTAAGTACATGAAATATCTAGTTAAGTTGTCTCATAGCTATCACCCATAAATCCTAACAATCTCCCCCAATTTGTTTTTATGGAAAATAAAAACAAATTTACAATTAATACATGCTGACAACTTAACTAACCAAGATCAGAATTGACAGAGAATTTTTACTTAGCTTCAGATTTCCTTTTCTATCTTGCTTCATCCTCTCTGTTGAGAGCTTCCTTAAGAACTTCTCTGAGTTCTTCGACTAGTGCTTTTTCATCAGGAGAGATAGCCTCATCTTCAATCTCATCAATGTGCTTTTGAACTGTCTTGGAGAGGCATACTCTAGCATCCTGAAGATCCATCCATAAGTCTTTGCCAAATGCATGAGTTCTGAACTTCAGTGTGCCTTCAAAGACTTTGAATCTACTTCTAGGGTATGCATTCAAGGGTTTTCTCCTTGACTTATTCAGCTTTGAGTTTTCACCCTTTCTCCTTTGAAGAATGCCCTCAATCTCAGAAGAGCATAGTTGTTCCAATGGATGAATTGATCCAATCACCAGGTAGAGTAAGTCTTTCAGGGCACTGGTTTTGAGTTTATGAAAGCTTCTCACTGGGATCTCTTCCCATATGAACTTGATTCTCAGAGGATTCTCAAGCATACAGGATTGATAATTGGGTCATTCACTCTCCACCTTGTTGGCTTCTCTGCTTTTGTTCAAGAATGCATCTTCCATATCTTTAGTGGTTTCTCTTCCTGTAGGGTTTGAAGATTCTTCATGACTTGGTTGGGATTGCACCTCTTCTTCAGGAGGATCATCTTCATACTCAGCTATTTCTTCATTAGAGTATTCGAGCAAATGAGCAATATCAGCATCATCATACAGTGACCATTCCCCAAAATTCTGATAGAATTCTTCATCTCTCACAGCTTTGTATGCCAAAACATGGTTCATGACTTTCTCAGGGACATTGTCATAACCTTGCATTAGATTGACCATCCTTACCAAGTAGAAATAATCAATTCTCCCTGTTTCTATTCTCCTACTGTATGAAAGAGTTTCTGATACATCATGTGATGTTACCTACATGGCAAAATCCTTTTTAACTATCACAAATCTTGATGCATCAAACCAAAGAACATATTCAGTTGCTTCTTTGTTGCTATCCAACTTCACCTTGACATTCCTGATTTGTGCAGCTTCCTTTTCCAAAAGATCCAGAGAGCTGTAAAGTTTTGATTGGATAGGCTTCCTCAGTTTCCTGCCAAGCCCAGTAGCTTTCTCCTTTCCTGAGTACTTGTGTTTTCCTTTCCTTGCTTTGGGAGTCTCCTCAGTTTCATGTTCCTGTCTAGAAGACCAAGCCCTTGCTAAGGATTTTGTCCTTTTAGGTTTGATAGTAGGCTTGATTTCATCCTTGACAATATCTTTGTTGACAGTATCCTCCATGACAGTATCTTCCTTGACAGTGTCTTCTGTGACAGTTTCTTTCATGATAGCTTCCTTGAGGATAGTGTCTTCTGTGACAACTACTTTGGTGACAGTATGTTTTTCAGCATTTATACTGTCTATAGCACATCTTAAAATATTTGCCTCCAAAGCTTCAACTATTACAGACTCCTCTTCTTCTGTAACTCCAGCATATTTCTTTTCTTGCTCAGGAGCTTCTTCTTTATTTTCCTCCTGGGATTTAGGTCCAACATTCCCAGAGGTGCTTCCACTAGAATTTCCTGCTTCTCCAGTTCCTCCACTACCATCCAACCCATAATCATCATCAAAAGGAACATCATAGGAGCAGCTTTCTCCTTGTTCAGCTTTGTTGGAGTTTGCTTTGGAGATCATCTTCTTCATAGTAGAACTCAGTTCCTTGTCCCTTTTCACCAGCAAGTCATAGATTGCTTTGACAGCAAGAACTCTTTCCTTGTTGGCTTTAGAGTTGAGAATCATGTTTAACACCTTCAAGATTGACCTTGACTCCATTGTTGAAGTGCCTCCTAGACTCATGTATGCACATCTCCTGCTACCACTTTTAGTGGTACCTTCATAGTAAACACAGAATGGATTGGTGTAGACTTCTGGGAGTTTCTCTGCAATTAAATTCATCATTTGCAGATGTAAAATCTCAGTGGAGGCTGTATGGTTTGCTGTGATTTTGTTCTTCATTACTGTTAGCACCTTTGCTGGAAGACTCTGCAACAGCTGCATAGTAATGAACATGGATATTCCAGTGTTTAAGTACACATCAATAGCCCACCTCCTTTCTTCATTGATCTTTACACATACACTGGTGATTTTCTCTTTAAGCAAGGTTGAGCAGTTACTCAACTTTCTGCTTGGCTCCTTCATATCTCCCTCAACTATCCTGTAGAAGTCCTCATCACGATTCTTCAAGGTACTTTCCCTGTAGTCAACCATTAGGGCATTGGCATCTTCTTGGCTGAACTCTGTTCCTTCACTCCAAGTGTTTCCTGACAAGATGTATTCAGGCATCTTGTCTTTCCCTTTTTACAACCTGTTCTACTCCTCCTTTTCTCTCCATTACTTTTCAAGAGCACTCTCCTTTGGAATTGGAGTTGGCTCTCTTATTGTTACAGGAGGTAAAATTGGGTTCTTGGAAGGAAGATTCCCTTGCATTGCTTCCAGGGCTTCTTTGGACATTAGAACAGTTTCTCCAGCCATCTCATATTCAAAGAGGTTCTCAGCCTCTTGCACTTGTTCCCCCTTACTTCCTGAATCTCATTTAGTTCCCCTTTTCTTCTTTGCAGACACTGATCTCCCCCTCACTCCTTGAAACCTTCTTTGAGACATGCTCCCCCTGAGCTACATCCTGCCTGGTGGCACCTTCTGATTCGGATCTTGCCCTTTTCTCCCCCTTAGGTAAGTTAGCAGCAGTAATACTTACAGATAGAACCTGAATGGCTTCCTGAATGGTAGAGAATCCAGAGGCCACCATGGTAGACAGGCTGTTAGGTCCAAAGTATCGTAGAAGGGGGGGTTGAATACGATACTCACAAATAATTTAATTTCGTTCGCGGATAATTCATTCAGTTCTATAACGAAATCAAACACACCAAACCAAACCAAGTTTCAGGGAATATATCTTTTTATAAATATAAACCTCGAGGGGTGCTACAATTTCTAATCCGTAAATTAGCTTCAATGAGTTTAAGGTTACACAAATTCAATACAATGATCAAGTTCTGAGCACTATTAATTCTCTGATAATTTCTCCGTCTCAATTCTCTCTCTCAGTAATGTCTCTGTGTGTTTGTCCATCTTCAAAATCAACCTGTAAACAAGAATACTTTTCACCTGCTCCTTAATTAAAAACCATCGAATGAATTAACTTTATTCACCATTCGATAGTTTTTAAAACAAAACTATCGAATACTAAATAAAGTTAAAGTGGTTTTCATGTGATTACTTTAAAACACATTCGATGGTTTTCTAAGATAGAAAAACCATCGAATCTTTTTCTTTTCTTTTATCTTATAATCAATACTCATGAGCTCCTGGGTGTTTAAGTAATAGACTGTATCACTTTCTTCTGAGACGATAAAACAACTTGATCTTTTCAGTGCCGTCACCTAGTGCAACTGGTTTGGTTCACAGATGAATAACACTTGATCAATTCTTCTTTTATGTCTTCAATTCAATGCTGCTGATACGTCCCTTGTCATTCTGGTTGCTTCAATTAAATCACTGGAATCCCGTGGTACTTAACCCTAAATCATTCACATACTTCTGTTGTCTTGAAAGTCTTGTTTCTTTTGTTGTCACTGAGGCTTGAACATTTTCATGAACTTCTTTCCGTGACCTGTTTACGGACTTCAAGAATACATAACGTATTTTGATTTTTTGAGTTTACCTTTTCTTCTTTGATTCTGGATTCCTGTGCTTCTGTTAATACTATTGTCTGTCTTGTCCTTTGTTGAGTTGTAGTTATCTCTTTTACATCTTATGTTACATTATGCTTTACAATCTCCCCCTATTTGATTGGATAGAGTTCGACAAGCAAATACTTCAAGGATAACTCAACTAACTAAGGAAACATTAAACTAATTAAAGTAAGATAGCGTAATAATATTAAATGCATTCTGGATCAGATATATATACATTTCCAGATTTCATAAATCAAAAAACAATAAAACTTTATACAATGAAGTTGCTCCTCTAGTCTGAGCTGATAGTTCTTTTGTTCTTTGCTTCAATCTTCAGTCCATTCAGATCTCACCTTCCTCAATCATTGGATCGGAGTTAGCAGCTTGATAATCAATCACTGATAGATAGTGCAGTGGTTCTCCAGGTTTAAGGATTGCTCCTTGGATGTGTCTTCCAATATATTCAACCTCTTGACCCACTCCAGCCCATAACCATGCAATGTTAACATCTTCCTTGTTTAGCTTTGGCATGTTTGGTAATCTGGTATGCACTTCCAATCCTCTTTCCACTCTTTTCCTATAGTAAGGAACATTCTCCATTAGAAATCTTCTAAGAGTGTCTGCTGCTTTGTCCTTCTCCGTTGATGTGAATCCAGTGGATCTAAGATACTTCTCAACTGATATTAGATAGTTGCTTGGATAGTCTCTCAGTTTGTCCTCAGCCAAATAACAGATTCTGAACAAGTCATTCGTCATGAATCTAACCATTGGAGGATCTTCAGTAATATCTGGACCGACTTTCATCAAGATCTCCTTAACATGCTCACGGAGCAGTTCATTTAGCCTTGTAGTTCTTTGAATCTTGATGAGTATCACCTGCAGTTCTGTGTATGTTCTCTGTTCTAAAAACTTAGTGGAAATCACAAATGTACCTTTCTCAAGAAAATTGATCAGGATGTTCCGGGCTCCATTTGCTTTAACCCCGGCTTTCAGAAAGATCACAGTATTCCTCAGTGCAGTGAAGTAAACATGATCATCAGGATTTGCACTTCTTATGTTCTGAATTATGACTTCCACCTCTGCATTGTCGTTGACTTCTAATCCGTCTTCAACTCCACAAAAGGTTTTATAAGCCATCTCCCATTCACTTCCATGCTTGATTGCCAAATCCATCATCTTTTTCTTCCTTACTTCACCTTGCACCTTGGATCTTTTTAGCTTTTCAATCCTTAGAACTGCTTGGTGTCTTTCTTTCTCACCATGCCTGGCATCTATTGCAGCTCTTTGAGCTCTTATCGCTTCCAAGGCAGCTTCTTCTTCTTGTGACAAAGGATTTGCTTCTTCTTCTATAATATCCTCCCAGATTGGATGTTCAACGGGCTCTGGATAATATGGCTCATGCTCCTCCTGAATTGGTTGCTCTTGCATGACCTCAAATACCTCTTCACTCTTCTCTTCTTCTTGTACAAGTTCTTCTATCCAGTACTGTCTTATCAGAATAGCTTCAACCGTTTCCCAAACTCCCCATCCATCCTTACTTTTCTCCCCATCTCCAACTTTCTCCCCCTTAGTTGAGGAATCCTCGACAAAAGCATCCTCAGCATAGAAGGCATCAGAAGGATCAGGTTGCTGATTTGAAGGACCAGGTTGTCCAGTTTGTTGGTTCTTTAGCATAGTCCAAATAGACTATACCCCGTCACTTTGATTTTCCATGAAATCCAATAGATCCTTATTCATCTGTTGCATAGAAGCCAGCTTCAGGTCAATGTCATCCAGTCTGGAGTTGGTAGTCTTCTCAATCTTGTCCAGTTTCTGGTTCAGCTTAGACTCCACTCTAGAAAGGGTGTTCATTGCATCTTTTACCCTAGCTTGACCATCCCGGATAACCAGAACGTCTTCTTTCAAAGCTTCTTGTCCTTGTGACAAAGCATCTACTTCATTCATGAATCCATCTTTAAGTTCCTTGACGTCCGTCCTCAACTCGATCAGTTCCTCCAATGCTTCCTTCTTTAAGGAGTCCACTGCCTGCTTTGTACCTGTTATAGTGCCAGATGAACTGCCAATGACCCTGAATGTTCTTCTGGAATCAGCTGCAGCCAAGTCAACCTTCTCTTGAATAGACTTTAAAGAAGCATTGGCTTGACTAGAGGAGATCGCTTGGTCAAAGGAAGGTCGCAGTGGAACCTTGAATAGTGGATTTCCTTCTTTGTCACGAACTGTCATCTCCTTGAGGTTAGATTGAACTTGTAACTCTCTTTCTGTCGGTAATAGCAAATCATCAATATTTGGAAGGGTTAGGGTGTCACTCCTCACGTTTGGCTCTGGGTGTACACTCAACGTTTCTGTCGGTGTTTCACTCATTTTTCCTTTCCCACTCAGGCCAGGTGTAAGTGTTTTTGTTTCACTCAATTCCTTTTTGCTCAATGTACCTACAGAAGAAAACACCGTAGCCGTCCTTAAGGAGGTCACCGGTGGTGCAATGGGGCTTCGCAAGTCCCCGTCCTTGGATAAACCAAGTTGCTGATCATACGTAGATGATATATCCTTTGAAGGATCTAGAGTTTGAATCTCTAGGGGGTTAGAAACAGGCTCTATTAACAGCAGAGCTCCCGAATCTTCCCCAATAGTCTGTGAAGACTTTACCTCAGTTGACTCCTCAATAGTAATTGATTCATTGTCACTGAGTTGCCGATCTGCACCTACGTCAGACCCTTTACCCGCAGGATCCAGATATGTTCCATCTGGGGAGGTATACAATGACCTTTTAGATTATGGATTTAGGTCAAAGCCTTCTCTCGACGTCTGTGAAGACTCTTGGTTCTTAGAACCTTCAACCAATGAACCTGAACGTAATATGGTCGGAACACCAGTTGCTTCCGTCAATTCTTCCTTACTTGATTGAGCTATTGGTTCAGATATAGCTTTCGTTAGCGTAGCCCAATCAACATCAGAAAAATCAATAAAGGGCTCTTTGGAAGTTTGAAATAAAGTATCAACAGTTGCCTCGGTTTCTGTTCTTCTCCTTTTAGAGGTAGGCAGAGCTGTTGTTGAAGGGTGTATCTCCTTATGTGGTGCTGCTAAGGTACTATCTCCCTCTACACTCACGGATGTCTGAATATTGGGTATAGGAGGGGAAGGAGGTTCGTTTATTGTTTCATTTGGCTCTTCCAAAAGCTCTTCGACCGTGGTTAGAGGTTGTGGGTTTGCAACCTCCTGGTCAGGAATGGCCACTGAGGGCTCTGGATCAACATCCATTGGTTGTGGCTCAGGAGCCAGTTCAGGAATGTTACCTTGAATTACCTGTTCCCCTGGGGGTAGAATTGGTAGGGGCACCGTTCTTAGATATTCAGTGAGAACAGTGGGTACCCCTGGAAGATAGTTGTTCTTCCTTATGAGAGCGGTTATGACATTGCTCTTCATCTTCATGCACTCATGCGTCTCCTCGCCTTTGAATGTCTCGCGTTCATTATCTGTTAAGATATCATTGAGAATTAGTTGTAGGAACCTAGGATAGAAACAAAGCACATCATCTATGCCTGTTCTTTCATCCAATGGTCCCATGCACAGAATGACTTGATCGATCAGTAGCCTTCCAATGTTAATATGCCTATTGTTCGCAATGGCAAACCCTATCTTTTGAAGGAATAAGGGAATACCATGCAGATTTGTTAACTTGGCAGTAAAAACATGGATTAGGGTATGAAAGAAAAAGTTCCATGGCTTTGGCAAGTAATGCTTAAGGAACTCTCCCACAAAGAAGTTAGGTTGTTGAATTTTTATGAGAGTGAAGAAAGCATGTATATCCTCAGTCGTGGGATCCGGAACAAGGTTTTCTGTAGGAAAATGTAGGATTCTATTGAAGTCATGTTCCGTCACCCTTATTGTTCTGCCCCCTGGCACAACAAAACTGAAGGACCTTACGTTATTCTCAGTTGTATCCGTGGCGGTTGTGTACAACGCAGTCAATTGATCGATACAAAGGACCACGGGAGTACTCACAGCAAATGCCACTAATGAACGTGTGTTCAAAAACTCTGCCCATGCACGAAACTGTAAGTTCGTTATGGATTGCAAGTTCTAAAACGAGACATGATTAGTTTTGGTAACAATAAATTCTCCAGCCATTATTTTTCAAATATCCAGAAAATTATTTCTTAAACCAAAACTAATTATACTTGAATTTAATTAATTATCACTAATTAATCAAACTTGTCACAAAATTACCCTTTTCTTTAAATCTGAAAAACACAACCTCGAACAAAATTTGACCAAAAACCCTAAATCTATAAACCTGAAAAATCAGTCTATGGATCGAGTCTAAGGTTCAAAAGCTTAGTTCGATGGATTCTCCCTTACTTTGTTCCAAAACTCAAAACAATCAAGTCTTTCACGGTCAAAAAAGATTTACCACTGAAAAACAGTAAATATTTTAAGCTTTGCTTGGTTAAAAATGGAGAAAACTATCGACAGGGACGTTCTTGGATGTGTGTATTCTTGTAAGTATACACAAAAGTTTTTCTCAGATCTGTGAACAATGAAACGAAAAAGAACTAAGTGCTTGTTAAATACATTTTGAAACTGTCAGGGGCAAACTTGTCAATACAGGTTTCGATAGATTTTAAAAGTACTACCGATAGATTTTTAGAGGGGCAAAAGAGTAATCTGCACTTCGATGGTTTTTGAAAAACTATCGAAGTGTTTTTAAATTGGAATTTAAAACACTTTTCTGAAAAACTATCGAAGTCTGATCTGTTTAATTTCCAAAAACTATCGAATGACTTTGTTGAAAAACTATCGAGGAGTTTAATTATTGAAAAAATTAAATCCTCCGATATATTTTCATTTTAATTTCAAAAACTATCGAAACTTGTATTTCGATGGTTTTTCTTTTCCAAATCAAAAACTATCGAATTTTAAGTTCGATGGTTTTTATTTAGTACTCAGAAAACCTATCGAATTTTCTAAATTCGATGGTTTTTGCTTCTTTCTAAATTTTAAAACCTGTTCATGTTCTAAAATTCAGAATTTTTTTATTTCCTGTCAAGTTTTAATTTTAATAAATCTTTTCAAATTTACCAAAATCAATTCTTAACAGAAAATTCACAATTTTCTCAGAATAAAATCAATTAAATATCAATAAGTGATATTAATCAATTAAAATCCAATCAATTATGCTGCATTAATCTACAATGTTAAAAACAAAGTAAATTAATTCAAATTAAATAAATGCTTGAATATTTAGAACAAATATTAGCACTTAAATAATTTTTAGAATTAATAACCAATTAAATGCCAGAAGATAGATCATCCATAATTATGGCATAAAATTAGTACAATAATCCTAACTACGAGAATCACTCCAGAAAATAAATTCACGAGTCCTAAGGATATGGAAATTCTTAAACTCATGTATTCACTAGGACTATCTGCAGTTATTGACTTCTAATCAGAATCAATTAGAAAGATTTAACATCCCAAGTTCACCAGCCAACTTAGAAAGAGTGGATTCATCAAGCGGTTTAGTAAAGATGTCTGCAATTTGATCCTCTGTGGGTACAAAATGCAACTCCACAGTTCCATTCATGACATGCTCTCAGATAAAATGATACCTGATGTCGATGTGCTTCGTCCTCGAGTGTTGCACTGGGTTGTTTGAGATTGCTATGGCACTTGTGTTGTCGCAAAATATTGGAATCTTTGTCAACAAAATCCCATAGTCACGGAGTTGGTTTCTCATCCACAAGATTTGAGCACAACAGCTTCCAGAAGCAATGTATTCAGCCTCAGCTGTTGATGTGGAAACTGAATGTTGCTTCTTTCTATACCAGGAAACTAACCTTCTTCCAAGAAACTGACAGCTTCCTGAAGTACTCTTCCGATCAATCTTACAACCTGCAAAATCAGAGTCTGTATATCCAATAAGATCAAATCATGTATCTTTAGGGTACCAAATTCCAAGATTTGGGGTCCCCTTAAGATATCTAAATATTCGCTTAACAGCTATTAGATGAGATTCTTTAGGATCAGACTGAAACCTAGCACACAAGCATGTTGCAAACATTATATCTGGTCTACTTGCAGTGAGATGAAGTAATGAGCCTATCATACCTCTGTAGCCTGTGATGTCTGTTAGTGCTTGTGCTCTAGAGACAATACTATAATGTTCTTAGGGAAGACATTTTGATTATTAATAAACATGTTCTATGGATTTTCTTTCAATTATTTATTATGTCTTTATTAACTGCGATATAAATGTTAGAATAATAAATGTCCTTGGAATATAAGCATGAATTCTATATCTCTATGTATGTGACTTAGAAATGAGATTATATGAATAGTGTTTATAATCCTAAAGAGATCCATAGTCGAGTATTATTATTTGAGGACAATAATAATGCATTAAGACTAGTATGTTTGTTGACTGATGACCACATCTCATTGGTCATAAGTATGGTGATACTAAAGTCAAAGACATAAGTGCATGTTAGCAGAACATGGCACTGGATAGACCCACCGTGTGAATTCTTCATGGTAAATGTTATCAAGTGTCATAAGCAATTCTCACAATGATAATGGTGTAATGATCCTTAGACTTGAAATCATTATACTTCTATATGAGAATTAATATACTTTGATTCCACTCAAAGTTACCTTTGACCGGGTAATGATAAAGGTGGACATTGGGTATATTATAAATCATATGAGAAATATGAATGATAAATATAGGATTTAACCCTCATATTTTAGGAGTGATATTATTGGCCTCTTGTTTGAGTGAGACTATGAAATGCATGGCCATGCTCAAATTGTGATTTGTTTAATAGTCTACTCATCGATCAAGTAAACCGGGATTAAATGTTGAAGAGGATGACATAAACCATGCCTCGAGTTTAATCTATAATATAAGGTTAAAATGATTATATTACATGGAACATTATTCATTAAAGGTTTAATTGGATCACCAATTATTATTATTACTTGGGTAGCAATGATGTATTACTAGATGCCGCTCATTGTTTATAATTTTATTATGAGATAGTGAAATTATTGCCAACGTAATAATAACCTAAAGGGTTACACAAAAAGAACGTTTTAAACGGAGCATTAATTAAATTTCGAATTTAATTGAATTATTATTATTATTATTATTGAATTATTGGATTAATTAAGTAGGACTTGATTAATTATATAATAATTCGAATATAATAAATAATACTACTAATAATCAGATTGGGTTTTGGAAGCCCAATCAGATTAGGTATAGGCCCAGAATTCTCTCCATATAAATACATTAAGATGTATTATTTTAGGGTTAAGAAATTGAAAAAAAAACGTTTTTCTTAAAAACCCTAGCTGCTCTACATCAAATATAGGCTAGAAAGAGAGAGAGAGAGAGTTCCGAGGGCAGTTCTTGGCTAGTACCAACTCCGGTGATCGTCGGACGATCGGGCGTTCGTGTGGACTGATTAGAGACGTGTATCGCAAGGCGGGACACGTGGTGATCATATCAAAGGACCTCCATTAGTCAGCCGTTCGTAAAGCTTCAAAAGGTAAACGATTCTATTCACGAATTAAATATCGTTTTTCGCATGGATCCTGCGGAGGGTTTCGTTAATTTTTCTGTTTTACGCATTTTTTCGTTGCGTTTTCATGCCCGAAATCCTTCAATGGTATCAGAGCTACTTGCGAAAAGTTTTTAATTCGTTTATATGTTTACTGTTTTGATGATAAAATCATGTTTGAGACTATCATGATTGATGCGTTGTTTTTATGAAAACATGAATATTGTATTGATGTATATACATAAATTGTATAATAATGATGATTGAGATGATCATATGATGATCATATAATATGTATGTATACTGATATATACATGATATATTTTTGTTCTTGTTATGAGAATCGTATTCGATACGATTTCTAATTGGCTGCGCAGATTTGGTGAAATTTGCATACTGTCTCCGAATTTCGCCGAAAATACCTTTTCGGAAAGGGAAACGGGCTTCTGAACAATACTGACTTTGTCACTCGTTCATCTTTAAGGCGTTTGACGTCGTTTACTGTCTGTAAACAGCGATTTATTGTTTTCATAATTCTGATTTTAATTTTCTGATTTACATATTATTTGATTTTGTGATTGGATCATGAAAATTATGATATAGTGTGATATGTTGATGCAATATGAGATGTTCTTAACTGTTAATTGAGCATGGTGTATGGTTATGGCCCTAAGACCCATAGGTTAGTGGTTTTTTTATTATGGTTTTGGTTTTAAATACGACTTGCATGTCGTTCATTCTTGTAATGATAAATCTCGAATGTAACTCGAGTTTCTCTTGTAAGTTTATTGGATTAGCTTTTCATATTATGTAATTGATGATATGAAGACATGGAGGCATGCCAAGGATGCGATCAAAGGAGACATTACAAGGAAGCATGAAGACATGTGTAATTTATTATGTTGTATTTGATACCACTATAGATTGACCTTGATTTTTCCTTAGCTTGGAAAAATCGTATAGGATTGGGCCATAACCAAGCACGTTTACTTTACGCACTTTACATATATGATGCATGTGATGATGGTATGTATGCGTAGCTATATTGATGCATGTTTTAATTAGATTAAACATGTATGTATTAGATACATCAACCATGCCATGCCTGCTAAACAAGATAAAATCTGTAACGATTCAAGATTTTAAAATTAAACAAAACGAACATGAGATTCCTGTGTTTATGAAACACGGAAATAAGTATGAATTTTTTATTTTTGATATGGGGCGATTTTGACAAAAATACAAGAAGCGCTTGTAAGAAAGGCGGGTTTTAAGTGAGGCCACTGTGACTCCTCCGTTGGACTGGAAATCAAACCATTGATGAATTTTGAATTGAAGTACTTAGTTCAAGGAAAAATTGGGAATCTCTTGATGATGGGATCATGGTCGTTTTAATAATAAAATCCCTAAATTTAAAATATTAAGTCACTTAGATGCCTTCCAATGGGTAACACTCGTCAAGACCTAGATCGAGAAAGAGTGGGTTCGCCAAAGCGAAGCACTCCAATCTATCGTGGTAAGGCGCGATGAAGTAAATGTGATACTTAACTGTTAGACCATCGGGTTAGACTTAACTAAGTTACCACAATAGGATTGTGAACTTAGAGGCATGGAGTTTGGTATGATTTATTGGATAAATATGGACAAATGTTGTTCTACCAGACTTTAAAAGAGTTATATATGATATAATTGACAAGAGTTGTCTACCTAAATAAATCATGTTTTGGGAGTAAAGCCAAAGCTGACCTTAAGCATGACGAAATATGGATCTTGGCTCACTAGAAGGATTTAGAGTAATGCCTTTCGAATTAATAGTTAGGGCTATTGATTTGATAAAAATAGTGAGAGATATATATTGTGAATATATGGATAATCACTTGAACATAATTTAATAAATCTGCAACTAACTTATTTTATGCATTTTAACATTGTAGATATCTAAATGGCAAACTCAAACAATTTCTCTATGCGATCAGTCCTTGAGAAGGAAAAGCTGACAGGAACCAACTTCCTTGATTGGCAAAGGAATTTGAGGATTGTCCTCAGGCAGGAGCGAAAGCTTTATGTCCTTGATATTCCTCACCCTGGACCTCTTGCTGCTGAAGCAACCGAGGCTCAACAAAATGCTTATCAGAAGCATCTTGATGATTCTACGGATGTCTGTTGTTTGATGCTAGCGACTATGAGTCCTGAGCTTCAGAAACAACATGAGCGTATGGACGCTTATGACATGATTGAGCACTTCAAAAGGATGTTTGAGGGTCAAGCTCGTTAAGAGAGGTTTGATGTAAGCAAAGCGTTGTATGCATGCAAACAGGGAGATCGTGACCCGGTTGGACCGCATGTTCTAAAGATGATAGGGTATATGGAAACCCTTGAGAATTTGGGTTTCCCGTTTTTACCGGAACACCAAGCAGATTTGATCTTGCAGTCTTTGAACAGTAACTACACTCAATTTGTTATAAACTATATTATGAGTGAGATAGACAAAACACCTACCGAACTATTGGCATTATTGAGGACTGCTGAGACCAATATGTCAAAGGCTAACCCTGCTCCCATAATGATGGTGAATAAAGGGAATGCCAAAGGAAAGGGGAAATGGAAAGGCAAGAAGAAGATTGGATCTAAATCTGCTAATCCGAAGCCTGCTTTCAAAAAGGCTTTGAAGCCTACCGGAGGTGTTGCAAAAGGTGCTGCAAAGGGTGATATATGTCACTTTTGCAAGAAGCCGGGTCATTGGAAGCGTAATTTTCTAGCTTATTTGGAGGATCAGAACCTGAAGGGTATGAAGTCTGTGAAGATTTCTGATTCAGGTATGTATGTTATAGAAGTCAATTTGTCTACTTCTACATCATGGGTATTGGATACTGGATGTGGTTCTCATATTTGTATAAATGTGTAGGAACTGCGAAGGAGTAGGACTTTGGCGAAAGGAGAAGTCGACCTACGCGTTGGCAATGGAGCAAAGGTTGCTGCTTTGGCTGTAGGGACTTATAATTTATCGTTGCCCACTGGGCTTATTTTAGAACTTGAAAACTGTTTTTATGTGCATGCGATTTGTAGAAACATTATTTCTGTTTCTTGTTTGGACAAGAAAGGTTTTTCCTTTACAATTCAGAACAATAGTTGTTCCTTTGGTTTGAATAATGTTACCTATGGGTTTGCACGTTTATTTAATGGTTTATATGTTCTTGATCTTGATATTCCTGTCTATAATGTAAATAATAAACGTATTAAAGCTAATGACTCAAATCAAACATACCTTTGGCATTGTCGTTTAGGCCATATAAATGAGAAACGCATTTCCAAGTTACATAAGGATGGATACTTGGATAAGTTTGATTTTGAATCATACGAAGAATGCGAACCTTGTCTCATTGGAAAAATGACTAAAGCTCCTTTTACCGGAATTGGTGAGAGGGCCACCGAACGATTAGAACTCATACATAGTGATGTATGTGGTCCAATGCGTACGATGGCAAGAGGTGGCTTTTACTACTTCATAACTTTTACTGATGATTTTAGTAGATACGGATATGTGTATCTTTTGAAGAACAAATCCGAATCATTTGAAAAATTCAAAGAGTACAAGGCAGAAGTGGAAAAGCAAATAGGCGGAAGTATTAAAACTCTACGATCTGATCGTGGAGGTGAGTACCTAAGCTTAGAATTTAAGAATTTCTTAAAGGAGTGTGGTATTGTATCACAACTCACACCTCCTGGAACACCACAATGGAATGGTGTATCTGAAAGGAGAAATCGTACCTTGTTGGACATGGTGCGATCGATGATGAGTCTAGCAGATCTTCCAATTAGTTTCTGGGGTTACGCTCTAGAAACGGCTGCACACACACTTAACCGAGTTCCTACTAAATCGGTTCAAACTACACCATATGAGATATGGACTGAGAAACGTCATAACATGTCCTTTTTGAAAGTATGGGGATGCGAAGCGTTTGTGAAACGTTTAGTCACTGACAAGCTAGGACTGAAATCAGACAAATGTAATTTTGTGGGATACCCAAAAGAAACTAAAGGGTATTATTTCTATAATCGTACCGAGAGCAAAGTGTTTGTTGCTCGAACTGCTGTATTTCTTGAAAGAGAACTGTTCTCTAAGAAAAACAGTGGGAGTATGATAGATCTCGATGAAGTTCGAGAACCACAGAATGACATTGAACCAGAATTGGAACATGAGCACGAAGTACATGAAAATGTTATTGCTCAAGAAACACAGGTTGTTCGTAGATCTAGTAGGATTCGCCACGAGCCTGAGAGATATTATGGATTTCTCTTAACTCAGACTGGCGATGTAATGCTTATGGATGAAGATGAGCCTCTTACCTATCAGGATGCTATGAATAGTCCAGATTCTGAGAGATGGCTGGAAGCTATGAAATCTGAGATGGATTCCATGTATGAAAACAAAGTATGGACTTTGGTTGAACCACCTGAAGGGGTAAAACCTATTGGGTGCAAATGGGTTTTCAAGAAGAAAACAGACATGGATGGTATTGTAGCGACCTACAAAGCAAGACTAGTGGCAAATGGTTTCAAACAAATTCATGGTATTGACTATGATGAAACTTTCTCACCAGTAGCTATGGTCAAGTCCATCAGGATTTTGCTTGCGATAGCAGCTTACTATGACTATGAAATCTGGCAAATGGATGTCAAAACCGCTTTCTTAAATGGGAGCTTAGAAGAGGATGTGTATATGATACAACCAGAAGGTTTTGTCGATCCGAGATTTGATAGAATGGTCTGTAAGCTACTATGATCTATTTATGGATTGAAGCAGGCCTCAAGGAGTTGGAACATTCGTTTTGATATAACAGTCAAAGAGTTTGGCTTTATTCAAAATGAAGATGAGCCTTGTGTTTACAAGAAGGTTAGTGGGAGCAAAGTGGCATTCCTAGTATTATATGTTGATGATATATTACTAATAAGGAATGACATACCTTCTCTTCAGGCTGTTAAGACTTGGTTGGTAAAAAGTTTCTCAATGAAAGACTTAGGCGATGCTACCTATATATTAGGGATCAAGATCTATAGAGATAGATCTAGAAGATTAATCGGCTTAAGTCAGAGTACATACATTGACAAAGTATTGCATCGTTTTGGGATGCAAGAGGCGAAGAGGGGATTTGTCCCTGTGTCTCATGGGATAGTGATCTCAAAAGAAAATTGTCCTAAATCATTAGATGATAAGGACCGTATGAAAAAGGTACCATATGCTTCTGCAATTGGTTCAATAATGTATGCAATGATATGTACTCGACCTGATGTTTCGTATGCTTTGAGCATGACGAGCAGATACCAATCTAATCCAGGTGAAGGTCACTGGACGGCAGTCAAGAATATTCTTAAGTACCTCAAGAGAACTAAAGATTCATTCTTGGTATATGGAGGAGATGAGAAGCTAGTTGTAAGAGGTTACACTGATGCTAGTTTCCAAACAGACAGAGATGATACTGTGTCTCAATCTGGGTTTGTGTTTTGTCTAAATGGAGGTGCTGTAAGCTGGAAGAGTTCGAAGCAAGAGACAGTAGCTGATTCTACAATGGAATCTGAGTATATTGCTGCCAGTGAAGCGGCCAAAGAGGTTGTTTGGCTTCAGAAATTTATTGAGGGACTTGGAGTAGTTCCATCGATCGCAGATCCAGTTGATCTTTATTGCGATAACAATGGAGCTATTGCGTAGGCTAAGGAACCAAGGTCCCATTCCCGAGCAAAGCATATACTTAGACGATATCATCTACTTCGAAAGATTATAAGGAGGGGAGATATACATATATGTAAAGTGCATACTAATGATAACGTTGCAAACCCACTGACTAAGGCTTTGTCGCAGCAGAAGAACGAAGGTCACACTAGTTCCATGGGTATTAGATACATGGGTGATTGGCTCTAGTGCAAGTGGGAGATTGTTAGTGCTTGTGCCCTAGAGACAATACTATAATGTTCTTAGGGACGACATTTTGATTATTAATAAACATGTTCTATGGATTTTCTTTCAATTATTTATTATGTCTTTATTAACTGCGATATAAATGTTAGAATAATAAATGTCCTTGGAATATAAGCATGAATTCTATATCTCTATGTATGTGACTTAGAAATGAGATTATATGAATAATGTTTATAATCCTAAAGAGATCCCTAGTCGAGTATTATTATTTGAGGACAATAATAATGCATTAAGACTAGTATGTTTGTTGACTGATGACCACATCTCATTGGTCATAAGTATGGTGATACTAAAGTCAAAGACATAAGTGCATGTTAGCAGAACATGGCACTGGATAGACCCACCGTGTGAATTCTTCATGGTAAATGTTATCAAGTGTCATAAGCAATTCTCACAATGATAATGGTGTAATGATCCTTAGACTTGAAATCATTATATTTCTATATGAGAATTAATATACTTTGATTCTACTCAAAGTTACCTTTGACCGGGTAATGATAATGGTAGACATTGGGTATATTATAAATCATATGAGAAATATGAATGATAGATATAGGATTTAACCCTCCTATTTTAGGAGTGATATTATTGGCCTCTTGTTTGAGTGAGACTATGAAATGCATGGCCATGCTCAAATTGTGATTTGTTTAATAGTCTACTCATCGATCAAGTAAACCGGGATTAAATGTTGAAGAGGATGACATAAACCATGCCTCGAGTTTAATCTATAATATAAGGTTAAAAGGATTATATTACATGGAACATTATTCATTAAAGGTTTAATTGGATCACCAATTATTATTATTACTTGGGTAGCAATGATGTATTACTAGATGCCGCTCATTGTTTATAATTTTATTATGAGATAGTAAAATTATTGCCAACGTAATAATAACCTAAAGGGTTACACAAAAAGAACGTTTTAAACGGAGCATTAATTAAATTTCGAATTTAATTGAATTATTATTATTATTATTGAATTATTGGATTAATTAAGTAGGACTTGATTAATTATATAATAATTCGAATATAATAAATAATACTACTAATAATCAGATTGGGTTTTGGAAGCCCAATCAGATTAGGTATAGGCCCAGAATTCTCTCCATATAAATACATTAAGATGTATTATTTTAGGGTTAAGAAATTGAAAAAAAAAAATGTTTTTCTTAAAAACCCTAGCTGCTCTACATCAAATATAGGCTAGAGAGAGAGAGAGAGAGAGAGTTCCGAGGGCAGTTCTTGGCTAGTACCAACTCCGGTGATCGTCGGACGATCGGGCGTTCGTGTGGACTGATTAGAGACGTGTATCGCAAGGCGGGACACGTGGTGATCATATCAAAGGACCTCCATTAGTCAGCCGTTCGTAAAGCTTCAAAAGGTAAACGATTCTATTCACGAATTAAATATCGTTTTTCGCATGGATCCTGCGGAGGGTTTCGTTAATTTTTCTGTTTTACGCGTTTTTCTGTTGCGTTTTCATGCCCGAAACCCTTCAATGTCAACCTTCTTACCAGTTTCATCCTTATCAAGCTTAGTGGCAGTTGGCATAGGAGTCTTTGCTGTAGATGAGTCTTCCATTTGATACTTCTTCAGAAGATCTTTAATGTACTTGGACTGACAAATGAATATACCATCTTGTTTTTGGTATACTTGCAGTCCAAGAAAGAATGACAATTCACCCATCATGCTCATTTCATAACGACTCTGCATTAACTTAGAAAATCTCTTACATAGATCATCATTAGTAGAACCAAATATTATGTCATCAACATATACTTGCACCAATATCAAATCATTTTTATGCTTTTTGACAAAGAGAGTTTTGTCTACGACACCTCTTGTAAAATCATTTTCAAGTAAGAATTCAGAGAGAGTGTCATACCATGTCCTTGGAGCTTGTTTGAGTCCGTAGAGAGCTTTGAATAGAAAGTACACAAAGTCTGCCAGTTTTGAATCCTCAAAACCTGGAGGTTGTTCCACATACACTTCTTCTTCTAACTCTCCGGTCAGAAAAGCACTCTTCACATCCATCTGATATACCTTGTAATTGGAATGTGCAGCAAATGCCAGAAACATTCTGATGGCCTCAAGTCTTGCTACTGGTGCATAGGTTTCATCATAATCAATTCCCTCTTCTTGAGAGTAACCTTTAGCAACCAGTCTGGCTTTGTTTCTCGTTACAATGCCATCTTCGTCCAACTTATTTCTGAATACCCATCTTGTTCCAATAACAGATTTTCCCTTAGGCCTGGGTACCAGCTTCCAAACTTTCTGCCTTTCAAACTGATTGAGTTCCTCTTGCATAGCAATCACCCAGTCTGGATCATCTATTGCATCTTCAACTTTCTTAGGTTCTGTTTCTGAAAGAAACCCAGAATAGTGACATTCATTTTGTGATGTTCTCCTAGTTCTCACTCCTGTGTCCGGATCACCAATGATCAAGTGAAAGGGATGATCTCTATTCCATACCCTTTGTCTTGGCAGATGCGATCTTGATGATTCTCCTTGTTCTAGATGTTGTTGAGTGTGACTAGTTGATCCTTCTCCTGCTCCCCCTGAGTTGTTGACGGTTTGATCCGATGATTCTATAGACTAACTAGTGGATCCTGTAGAATTTTGAGGATCTCCACTTTGTCCAGAATCATTATCATTATCATTATTATTAATAACTGTAACAACTTCAGGTACTTCTTCATTGTCAGAGAGATCTCCTGATAGATTTTCAAATACCAAGGATTCAGAGTTCTCTCCAGTTTGTAGGCCTGGTCTTTTGGTGTCGTCAAATGTTACATTAAAGCTTTCCAACACCTTCTTATCTTCAATCACATATACCCTGAAAGCCTTAGATTCCAGAGAATAGCCCAGAAAAATGCCTTCATCTGCTTTGGCATCAAACTTGCCAAGATGTTCTCCATCTTTAAGTACAAAGCACTTTGCACCAAACACATGAAAGTAATTCAGTGTTGGTTTCTTGTTGGCCATTAACTCATACAGAGTCTTTTCATGATCTTTGTTGATCAGGGTTCGATTCTGAGTGTAGCAAGCTGTGTTCACTGCTTCAACCCAAAAGTAAGTGGGAAGTTTTGATTCACTCAACATGGTCCTTACTGATTCAACCAAGGTCATGTTCTTCCTTTCCACTACTCCATTCTGTTGAGGAGTTCTTGGTGCTGAAAACTGTCTTGATATTCCTTTCTCTGAGCAGAAATCATTAAGAACTGTATTCTTGAATTCAGTTCCATTGTCTGATCTGATTGTCCGCACAGGTAGCTTAGCTTCCACTTCTATCTTCTTGATGTGATCAATGATTAGATGTGTTGCTTCATCCTTTAATTGTATGAATAACACCCACGTGTACTTGGAGTAGTCATCCACCATCACCAATGCATATCTTTTTCTTGAAAGTGACATAACATTGACTGGACCAAATAAATCCATATGAATCAGTTGTAAAGGTTCAGTAATGCTTGTCATTCCTTTGCTTCCATGTGATGCTTTCTTCGACTTCCCTTTTTCACATGCTTCACATAGTCCCTCCTGATTGAATTCCATCAGGGGCAACCCTCTCACTAACTCTCTCTTTACCAAAGAGTTCATAGTTTTGAAGTTCAAGTGTGAGAGCTTTTTTTGCCATAGCCAACTTTGTTCTGAAGATGCCTTTGCATAGAAACATGTAACTTCTCCTTCACTGGTAGAACTTAAGTCAGCTATAAACAAATTTCCTTTTCTCACTCCCAGTAGAGTAAGCTTCTCATCCTTCCTGTTGGTGATCAAGCACTTGTCCTTTCTGAAATCTACATTGTAGCCTTTATCACAGAACTGACTGATACTTAGAAGATTGTGCTTTAATCCTTCAACAAGAGAGATGTTTTCAATGATGACATTTCCAGCTTTCAATTTACCATATCCCGTAGTGAATCCTTTGTTGTCATCTCCAAAGGTTACAATCGGGCCGGTCTTCTTAACCACCTCTGTAAGCAGGGACTCTTCACCTGTCATGTGTCTAGAACAACCACTATCCAGAATCCACACCACCTTTGAGCTTTTAACCTTACCCTGCAATCACAGATTGATTAAGCGGACTTTGGTACCCAAAATTGTTTGGGTCCTGAAGGTTTAGATGATTTAACAGGAGTAACATTCAATTTAGTCTTACCCTGTTTGATATCCATAGTATCTGTGGATTTAACATTAACAGTGCTATTGCTACTATCATTCATCAACTTAAAATCAACATGCATGATGTTGTACTTACATAGCAAACACTCTTTCTTTCCACAGGGTTCATGAAGATCAGGCATGTCAGACATGTTATGCATTTTAGAAGTATTAGCAGTTTCTACTTTAACCTTTTTACATGCATGTGTAAGGTGTCCAACAGAATTACAAATAGCGCGCAACTTCCTAGATGCAATGGGAGAATATGGAACCATTTCCTGATTAACAATCTTCTTCTTCCCATTCCTGTTCTTTTTAGCATTACTAACTAAGTCACCTACTTCAGTTTTAGGTATAACAGTTTTTACTGATTTCCTAGCCAACTTAGTCTTTACCTCTTTTTCCTTCAATAAATCCTCCTCAAGCAATTCTTGTGCTATGTAAAGGTCATCCTCATGAAAAGATTCTGAGAAGGGCTTGACAAAGACTGGACTGACCACATTCTTAAGAATATGTGGAATATCCTTCTTGACAACAGAAGATGTCACAGGAAATTCCAGAGTCCTTTTCCCAGCCTTTTTGGAATAGTCAAGTCCTATAGCAGTTTTATTCCCTATGGCCTGAGTATCAATGATCTCCTTAGCAATCAGGGCGGAATTCTTAAAAGCATTCAGCTTCAAATCTAGATCTGAAATCTGCTTCCTGAGGATAGTCTCTATCTCATCATTACACTTGACCTTGTTCTCTAAGTACGCATTCTTTTGCTTAAGATCTTCTAATGTGACAGCTACAAGCTCTAGTTCTTCATTTTTAGATTCTAAATTTTTAATCTTAAGAACTAGTTTAGCATTTTCCATTTCTGATGCTAGCATGCTTGTGTGTACATTAAACAATTCTACACTAAGATCTTGCACAGTTTTCTTGTACTCAGAGTTAGACATATCAATTGTAGTTAAGATAGGTACCTGAGATGATTGTGGTGATTCCTCTGAAGAGTCAGCCATTAGGGCAACATTTACATACTCTTCCTCTTCATCCGAATCAGTATCATCCCAGTGCTTTCCCTCTGCTATATAAGCTTTCCCTTTCTGCTTTCCTGTAATATCCCGTAATTTTTAGGTTAATAGTAATAAAAGAAAAAAAGAAAAAAAAGGCTTAAAATTTGATAAAGAATAGGATTTAATGATTAAATTAGATTGATAGGCCTAAAATTTGGATCAGATTTGGATACAGTTAACTAGTAGGTTTGGACTTAGGGTTGTGTAAGGCTATATAAACATTATATTCTCCTTCCTCATCTTTTATAACAAAATTCGTAGGGTTCAAATACAAATACTTCAGCAGTCTTGTAAAATTCGTAGAATATTCATCGTAAGTCGGAATTTGATGATTGTGGACTTTTCTGAAAGCTCTTTCAATTTCCTACAACCTTTGTTTCATAGTATTTTTCCAGATTATGCTCTGAACTGTTCTTAAAATCACAAAACACAAACAGAACTCGTTTTTCAGTTTCTGTTCAAGTTCAGCGGACGTTTTATTCAATTACCGATTCGTTATATGTCCGATTTTGATGAGTCATATCTTTTTAGAAAGGTCTTTTAATTCTCTACAACTTTCGTCCTTTGAGTTTTTCATGAAAAAGTCGTTTAGATGGTCAAAAAGAGTAATTACAGTTCTTGTCAGAATTGGGTACGTGCTCTAGGATGATTTGATTGTTGATTTTTCGCGTTGAGGTAAGTTTCCGATTGATTTTCCTAGTGTTTTCGAAATTATGTGTTATATGTATATATTTGCTTATACAACTTGGGCTAAGTGAGATTATATTTTGAAGTGATGTGTTTATTTGATATGTGTTATGTGTAAGCAATAGTCTTGGGTTCTGATTTGTGCCATGGTTTGTGAAAATATCGAATAAGAATAAGGACCGAGTCACCGGGTTATAGTGACAGTTTTCTGAAAATTTAGGACCGTTATCACCGGGTTGTAGTGGTCGTGGCATGAATTTTGGATTTCGAGTTCTTGTTTTTATGTGTTATTGTATCTATGTGGTGTCTATACGATAATTTTGGGATTCTGATTTGTGTCATGGTTTGTGAAAATATCGAATAAGAATAAGGACCGAGTCACCGGGTTATAGTGACAGTTTTCTGAAAATTTAGGACCGTTATCACCGGGTTGTAGTGGTCGTGGCATGAATTGTGGGTTTCGAGTTATTGTTGTTATGTGGTGTCGTATCGTATCTATCGAATAAGAATAAGAATATGTGAATCGAAATTATGTATTGTGTATCGTTATTGTATCGTATTGAATATCGTATTATCTTGTAAGTATACATGTTATTTTCCCGACTAGTTGGATCGAATGGTGTCTTGCTGGGCTGTATGGCTCATTCCTTACAATTTTCAGGTTCGAGTTAAGATCGAGTGGATGTGCTTTGGAGTTCGAGAATCTTAGGTTTGGACTAGTTTGACTTGGATTGTCATTGTTAGCTGCGCTTATGTAATAGTTCTCTTTGTAATTAACTTTTAGATTAATAAATTGTATTGTGTTTTAGTTTTGTATTTAGATTTAATAGTTCGAAAAGTTGGGCTGTTACATTTCCAGAAAATGCCTCCAGTTGCTGTTTAAGCTTGGCATTCTCCTTCTTCAAATCCTCATATGAGTCTTTCTTTCCATAGACATCTTTCATGTCTCTTGCTTGACGAGGCTTTCGGCATTCAGTGGCGAAATGCCCTAACTCATTGCAGTTGTAGCATCTTGATTTGCTTCTATCAATCATGCCAGTCTTGTAGCCTCCCTTAAAGCCTGTACTAGGTGTATAATTGCTCTTCTGGAATCTGTTGGTTGAGCCCTTGAACTTGTACTTAGGGTTTCTCTTGAAACGAATATGACTAAACTTTGCAGCTAAGTACGCCATGGTTTTGTCTTCCATTTGCTCAAACTCTTCTAGGGTGTAGTAATCACTTTCATCAACACCCAGATTCACAGAATCCATTTCTTCTTCTATTATCACCTCCTTTCCAGCTCTAGGGGTTTGAACCTGAATCTCAGAAGTTATTGGTTCATCCACTACAAGTGCTGCTGATCTCACAAATGCATTGTGCTTGTTGTCCACTGTCCCTGATCCGTAGATTATCACTCTTTGTTCCTGTTCCATCTCATAGGTCTTCAACTTGCCATAGATCATCTCTAATGACATCTTTGTGAAGTCAAGTCTTTCCCTTATGGATGATGACTTGTGTTCTACATGATGGGGCAGCGTCATCATGAACTTCCTGTTTGATTCTCTCAGTGGATAGGTCTTTCTTTTCATTGCCAATTCATTTAGGAGCTTAGTATATTTCTCAAAGACCTGAGTTATACTTTCTCCTGGCAGAGACCTAAACGCTTCGTATTGAGAAGTCAAGATGTCCAATCTGTTTTCCTGAACGTCTTCAGTTCCTTCCATTATTAGGTTAATGGTATCCAACATATGTTTCCCGCTTGTACAGTTCATCAACTGATAGCTCATTTCCTTGTCTGCGGAGTCTGCCAATATCAACATTAAACCGGTGTCCAATCGAATCAGTTCTTTGTCGGAATCTGTATACTCAGTAATATCCTTAGGTTGGGTGCCTTGAGGAATCCTGCTACCATCAGGAGCTGTAGATTCACTAACTGGTTTCATTGGTACAAACAGTTTGTTCTCTAATATTCCAATATACAACGGATTAGATGCCTTGATAAATAACAGCATCTTCATCTTCCACAAACCGAAATCATCTCTAGTAAATGGGGGAACTTTAATACCAGCGGTTGTCTTTGGAGCACTCATGGTTTCTGAAAATTTCAAATTGTTTAAAATTCAAGAAATTCCAATTAAATGAAAAATTTTGAAAGTTAAAAAATTTGCTTCGAATTTTCACGCTACGTTTGATTTTGGTCTCATTCACCGGATCTGATTTGTATATCAATCAAGTAGCTCTGATACCAATTCTTAGGATCAAGCGCTTTACAAGTTGATCTAAAAGCCCGAGCTTGTAGAAGAGGCGCAACTTTATTTCCATATACTAGCCAGAAGCCAAGCGCCCACGCTTCGAATAGGCAGGATGCTGGGTATGACCCAACAATCCCCCCCCCCCCAGCATATTGCCTATTCCAGCACACATGCCTTACGGTGAAGAGCAAATGCCTTCTATGGGACTCGAACACGCGACCTTACTCTGATACCAATTTTTAGTTCCAAAGTATCGTAGAAGGGGGGGTTGAATACGATACTCACAAATAATTTAATTTCGTTCGCGGATAATTCATTCAGTTCTATAACAAAGTCAAACACACCAAACCAAACCAAGTTTCGGGGAATAAATCTTTTTATAAATATAAACCTCGAGGGGTGCTACAATTTCTAATCCGTAGATTAGCTTCAATGAGTTTAAGGTTACACAAATTCAATACAATGATCAAGTTCTGAGCACTATTAATTCTCTGATAATTTCTCCGGCTCAATTCTCTCTCTCAGTAATGTCTCTGTGTGTTTTGCCTTAACTGAAGAAGACACTTCTTCATCTCTGTATTAACTGCAGACTTTGTTTCTAAAAACTATCGAACCTCAATTGTAGAAACAATCTTGGCCGTCCATCTTCAAAATCAACCTGTAAACAAGAATACTTTTCACCTGCTCCTTAATTAAAAACCATCGAATGAATTAACTTTATTCACCATTCGATAGTTTTTAAAACAAAACTATCGAATACCAAATTAAGGTAAACATGGTTTTCAATGAATCATTATTATATCATTCGATAGTTTTCTTAATTGAAAAACTATCGAATTCTTGTTTCTTGTCTTTTATCAATTAATGATTCCACTGAGCTCCTGGGTGTTTAAGTAATAGACTGTATCACTTTCTTCTGAGACGATAAAACAACTTGATCTTTTCATTGTTGTCACCTAGTGCAACTGGTCTGGTTCACAGATGAATAACACTTGATCAATTCTTCTTTTATGTATTCAATTCAATGCTGCTGATACGTCCATTGTCGTTCTGGTTGCTTCATTTAAATCACTGGAATCCCGTGGTACTTAACCCTAAATCATTCACATACTTCTGTTGTCTTGAAAGTCTTGTTTCTTTTGTTGTCACTGAGGCTTGAACATTTTCATGAACTTCTTTCCGTGACCTGTTTACGGACTTCAAGAATACATAACGTATTTTGATTTTTTGAGTTTACCTTTTCTTCTTTGATTCTGGATTCCTGTGCTTCTGTTAATACTATTGTCTGTCTTGTCCTTTGTTGAGTTGTAGTTATCTCTTTTATATCTTATGTTACATTATGCTTTACACAGGCTGTCAAGTTTGGATTCCATGGATAGACACCCGTTCTCTAAAGCTTCCAACCTGAGTGTAGTAGAGGGGCCACCTGATCTTAACCTTCTTTGGGGTGAAGGAAAAGATTGGGGCTTGGAGGCTGTGGGGGTTCTCACACTCTCAGTGTTTTTCTGAGTGATCTCATCACTCCTCACAGAAGAACTCTCATGGCCTAATGCCTGTAAGTGTGAGGCTCCCTCAAAATCACTCTGGACAGGCTCAGGTCCCTCACCTTTTGCCAGCTCATTTGGCTGCCTCTCATTTTTATGCCCACCTCTCTTTTCTTTTATCTCTCTTTTATTTTGCACACCCTCACTCATCCTAGATGCATGGGTATGAACAGTACTTACATGCAATGAAAAAGATGGTTTAGAGTGTACCTTTAAGAACTGAGATAGTGACACATCATCATCAGAGACATCTTCAACTATGATAGCATCAAAATCAGGCTGAGCAGAGGTGACAAGAACTTTGCCAGGAATGTTTCTGTTAGTTGGAAAATTGACAGTAGGTTCCACTACATCTTGGACAGCAGGTTTGGTTTTGACAGCAACTTCAACTGAGTCCTCGACAGCAGGGTCACCTGTGACAGCAACATTCACAGTGTCTTTGACAGCAACTGAGGCTGTTACAACATCTTCCCTAAGGTAATATGCTCCTTGGAGATTGAATAAGGTACTGGCTGTTTCACTTTCTAGCAGAGTTGTACCTTGCTCTTTCTCGGTGTTTGAAGGAGTGGTGTCCATCTCACTTTGAGAAATGGTTTCTTGTGGACCACTTGATGGGGGCTCATCCATGATTGGAGATGGATGATCAAAACCTGAAGGGTTGGGAATGTCCCCCTCTCTAGGTTGTGGAGAAGAAACAAATGAATGTGTAGGGAAGGAAGAAGGTGAAAGTGGAGAAGAGAATGATGGCTGCTTCTCAGATGCAACTTGAGAAGCATCAATAGGGGAAGTGAAATCCTCACTGTGTCCTGACTCCATGTGTGTTTCTGCAAGTGGAGGCTCCTCATGAGTTGGAACATGAGGTTGTGCAGACTCTTTACAGGGTGCCTTGGGAGACATGCCAATTTTAATAGATGTCCCTTGTTGAGAAGGAACACCTAGGGAGGAGTTTATTTCCCTATCTTCCTCTACAGTCTTTTGGGAGACTGCAGGGAGGCTGACAGTGGTTTTGGTCCTCTTAGCTCTCTTCTTCTTAGGCTCAGGAGGAACCACTATAGGTTCTAGTGGACTACCTTCCTTATTTGCTGCACTAGGCGCAGGAACTCCCTCTTGACTCTCAACACTACCACCAACACCAGTCTCTAGGGGTACTTTTCTGGTTTCTTGTAAGGCTTCTCTCTGAACTTTGGGAAGTCTAGAGAACCTAGGCTGAATGTATGGGGTAGAATGAGGGTTAGCTGAATTTGGGTATAATCCAGCTTCATTCTCAATAGTGAAGGTGTCAAAACCAGAAGGTAATGGAAAATCAAGGTCAGTCACTTGATCAACCATGTGTTTGGTGAAACATAGTGGAATATGTGCACTTAAATTCTGTGAAGTGAGAGTTGTGTGAGTGTTTCTTTTCAGTACATGGCACACCTCTAAACGAGGGGCATTCTCATCAAAGTCACATAAAGAATTAATGCATAACATTAGAAAGCGAGGATAGATGTTTACCTTCTTACCTATGATAGCCTTGAGGTGTGCCATGAGCAGCTTTCCAACATCCACTTTGTACCCGTGAACAAGAGAGTGAGTGAGTTTCTTGATGTAGGTGGGAATTCCATTCCAGCCTGTGGTCTTAATAGAGAACACTTTCACCATAGCATCAAACACCATACTCCACTCCTTGCGGAGATATTTCCTGTCCATTTCACCAGAAGGGTACCATTTTGTTGTTCCCTCTTCAAGAATATGTCCAGAATACCCAATCTTCAAGAAGAGCTTCCTCAGGGTCTCATCACTAGCAAGCTCGGTATAAGTCTTTCCTGGTTCCAGCACAATTCCTAAAGCTGCATTGATGCCCTGAACATTGAGAGAGTAGGCGTGCTCCTTGATTTTGAACTGAATGGAGGAGATGTCACCATCTTCTTGAGCAACGGCTGTGTCCCAAAAAATTTCAATCCTGTCTAGGTCAAGAACAGGAGTAGAGGTAATTGCATACCCAAGGTAGGACTTATTTAGGAAATAAACAAGCCCTTTGAAACCCTCACCAGCATCACTTGGAGAGTAGATGCCAGCAAAGTTGGTTTGTAAAATTGATTACTTGGGGGCCATTTTTGCTTGTTGAGAGAAGAAAGAAGGTAGAAGATGAATTGCTTGGAGAGAAGAGAAAAGAGAGTGTTGTGTTTGCTTTTTGAGAACAGTTGTATGTTTGAAGAATTTAGAGGGAAGTTCAAGCGTTTAACTGACAAAGTGGAAAAGTGAAATGGTGTCTTAACCCAATTAACAGTCACGTGGGTTACTGGCTGATTTCTCTCTCCTCGTGGAGGATGTGTGTCCAATTTTAATGGTCCACTACTTTGACAGTAACCTATGCGGTCACAACAACCGTGTCAGTAACTTTGGTGTGATGACAACATGTTTTGTGTGACAGAAACATTTCGCGCAAAACTTATTATCAACGTTAAGTTCTCACATGACAGTATCCTATACAAATCATGACAGAAAGTTGTTTACTACTGTCGAGAAGCTAACTGTCAAATAACCGTGACAGCTACTTTTCTTGATGACAGCAACCTTTGCAGGAAAATAACAACTGTCGAGTCTTTGTATTGAAACTGTTATGATTAAAAACTTAACTGAAGAGACACCAGTTAAACATATACAATATTTATTACTGATTCATCATTCATTCAATACAATATTCAACCAGTTAAGCAATTAACAACACACACAGCAAGCAAATGGAAACTACAGAAAGAGACTGGATAATTTTATTAAATGAAGAAGGGTAAAATACTACAATTGGTTAGATTAACTATTCATTACAGTATTTCTTAACCAATTCTAGAACTTCTTCCCTAACTTCCTCTTCTGAGGTTCCTTCTTCCTTAAGAAGTGCTTGAAACTCCTTTTCCTCTTCTTGCACCTTAGACTCCTCAGCGGCTTTGGCCGAAAGTTCTTTTTCTTCTTCCTCATCGAGGGCGTCCCATAACTCATCAAACAAGGCTTCTACTTCGTCATTGTAGGGCTCACTTCCACAAGGCTTAGGCCTGAATTCGATTCCTACTTTGTTTTCCATTTTACCTTTTTTCTAAATGATTCACTAATATGGCCTAAGATTCATTTTATAGGCATACTAGGTTAAGAGGGATGTAAACGGTCAACAGTTTGGAATACCCATACATCTACCACAGATTGCAATTAAGTGATGTCTACCACTAATCCAACAATCAAAGCAAAACTGGCCAATCAAGAAAATTCCTTGACCAATTTCAACATTAAAAACCATGCCAGTTAATGTCATACAGAGTCTAACTTTCAAGTAAAAGACTAGCACAAAATTCAATTTAACAAAGTCAAAGTAAACGTGCTGTCGAAAACAGATAGAGACTTAGGTAGACAGTAACTTTCTCATGACAACAACTTGTTAGGATTACTGTCACAAGCTTCATAAAAAATTTAGAATGGAAAAACTAGAGAGTTAACATACCAGATTTAGCATTCCCAATTCACTTACCAACTTGTTAAAGGTTGCTTCATCCAGTGGTTTTGTGAAGATATCTGCAAGTTGCTTTTCTGTAGGGACATAGATCAACTTCACAGTTCCTCTTTCAACATGTTCTCTTATGAAATGATGTCTAATATCAATGTGCTTTGTCCTAGAGTGTTGAACAGGATTGTCTGAGATGGCTATGACACTAGTGTTATCACAGTAGATAGGGATATTATTTAACACTAGACCATAATCCAACAGTTGATTCTTCATCCATAGAATTTGTACACAGCAACTTCCAGCAGTAATGTATTCAACTTCTACTGTAGATGTAGAAACTGAATGTTGCTTCTTACTAAACCATGACACCAATCTTCCACCAAGAAATTGACAGCTTCCTGTAGTGCTCTTTCTGTCAATCCTACACCCAGCATAATCTGAATCAGAATACCCCACTAGCTCAAATCCAGTGTTTTTAGGATACCAAAGGCCTAGATTAGGAGTGCCCTTAAGATATCTAAAAATCCTCTTGATAGCTACCAAGCGTGACTCCTTTGGATCAGCTTGAAACCTTGCACAGAGACATGTAGCAAACATTATGTTCGGTCTGCTAGCAGTTAGATAAAGAAGTGATCCAACCATGCCTCTGTAAACACTAGAGTCCACTTTCTTCCCTTTGGAGTCTAGATCCAGACTAGTTGAAGTAGAGATGGGGAGTCTTGGCAGGTGATAAATCTTCTACGTTGAACTTCTTGAGAAGTTCCTTGACATACTTTGCTTGACAAATGAAGATTCCATCATCTTTTTGAAGAACTTGTAAACCAAGGAAGAATGACAGTTCTCCCATCATGCTCATCTCATACTTGTTTCTCATTAGAGATGAAAACTTCTCACACAACTTCTCATTTGATGAACCAAAGATGATATCATCAACATAAATTTGAACCAGAATGATGTCTTTTCCATGATGCTTGTAGAATAGAGTCTTATCTACTACACCTCTTATAAACTGGTTTTCCAACAGAAAGGCAGAGATGGTATCATACCATGCTCTTGGAGCTTGTTTCAATCCATAAAGTGCCTTGAACATCTTGTACACAAAATCATACATTTCAACATCTTCAAAACCAGGTGGTTATTCAACATACACTTCTTCTTCCAACTCTCCATTTAGAAAAGCACTTTTGACATCCATTTGGAACACCCTGAAGTTACAGTGTGTAGCAAAGGCTAGAAAAATCCTGATAACTTCAAGTCTGGCAACAGGTGCAAATGTCTCATCATAATCTATCCCTTCCTGTTGACAGTAACCTTTAGCTACTAGCCTTGCCTTGTTTCTAGTCACATTTCCATTTTCATCCAGTTTGTTTCTGAAAACCCACTTTGTCTCAATAACTGACTTTCCCTTTGGTCTTGGAACCAACTTCCATACATTGTTTCTTTCAAACTGGTTGAGTTCCTCTTGCATAGCAATCACCCAATCAGAATCCAACAATGCTTCATCAATTGCTTTAGGCTCCACTTGAGATAGAAAACAGGAAAATATGCTATCTGCAGAAATATTGTTCCTGGTTCTCACCCCAGAAGATGGATCTCCAATAATTAGGTCATTTGTGTGATCCTTGTTCCATCTTGTAGTTCTGGGCAAGCTTCTTGTTTGATATGAGACAGTAGCCTCAGTCTGAGGAACTGAATCTTCACCAGGACAATTGTGTCCACCATTTTCTTCAACATCTCCAGAGTCACCATCATTTTGAGTATTTCCTGAAATAGTCTATGACTGAGCTGGAGTTTGATTTATATCACTTTCAATGACAACATCTTTTTCAGTTTCTACAGTTTGAGTAAATGTAGGTTCTTCATCAACAATTTCTTCTTCTTTCAAGTATCCTTGATTCTCAAATCTAAGAATTTGCATTTGACCTTCTTTATGCAGTCCAGGAAACTTGGTTTCATCAAATGTGACATTCACACTTTCATCTATGATTCTGTGTTCCAAGAGATAGACTCTGTAGGTAGTCCTTTCTAAAGCATACCCCATGAAAATACCTTCATAAGCTTTGGTATCAAATTTCCCTTTCTTCTCATGGTTATCTTTCATCATGAAACATTTGCTTCCAAACACATGAAAGTACTTGACAGTAGGTTTCTTTCCATTGAGCAGATAGTAAGGAGTGTTCCCATGAGTCTTGTTGATCAAGGTTTTGTTCTGAGTGTAACAGGCTGTGTTGATAGCTTCTGCCCAGAAGTATGTAGGTAACATTGCATCATGAAGCATAGTTCTGGCAGCTTCAATAAGAGTTTGACAGTCCTCACACAGTCCTTCTTGACAGAATTCCTGTTGAGGTAGTCCTCTAACTAATTCCTTCTTCATCGGCATATTCATTGTTTTGAAGTTGAGGTGAGAGAGTTTCCTGTGCCAAAGCATACTGTCACCAACAGTAGCTTTACTGTAGAAACAGTACATCTTATCCTTCTTTGTTGAGCTTAGATCAGCAACAAACAAGCTTCCTTTCTTTACCCCTTTCAGAGAGAGGCTTCCATCTTTCTTGTGATAGATATTGCACACCATCATGTCAAAATCAACATTGAATCCTCTGTCACTGAATTGGCTGACACTGAGCAGGTTGTGCTTCAATCCATCAACAAGTGCAATATCATTAATGACAACATTTCCAATTTCCAAACAGCCATATCCCACTGTGTAACCCTTGTTGTTGTCTCCAAAGGTTATGATTGGGCCAGCTTTCTCCACAAATTGTGATAGCAGGGCTTTATCACCAGTCATGTGTCTAGAGCAGCCACTGTCAATGATCCATATGACCTGCTCCTTATTCTTACCCTGCAAAACAAATTGTGTTTAAGAGGCATATGGTACCCAATCCTTGTTGGGTCCTGTTACTTCAGTATCACAGACATAATCAACATTTTCAACTTTAACCATCACATCAAGAATCTTCTGTTGGACTCCTTTCTTCACCCACTTTTCCTTAGAATTAGACTTGGTCTTATTCTTAGTTGATGTATCCTTCTTACTGTTTTCAGTAGGCTCAGAAGTCTCAACAGTTTACAATTAGGTACATTGTTTAGTAGATACAATAGGCAGATTGAAACAAGTACTCATAGCAGTTATCTTGTATGGCATACAATCAATGTTATTACACACCACCATAGATCTATGCATAATGGGGTTCTATGTAAGTTACCATCTTTCATGGTCACATTGTCTTTGACCTCTTTTGGTTTCTTACAAACATGAGTTAAGTGATGTGAGGAGCCACAGTTATTACATAGTTTTCTAGGAGCATTACCAGCATTAGCATTGCCATTTCCTAACTTACCATTCTTGTTTCTAGACTTGTAGGTAACTGTGTCATCAGGATGTTCTGAAGTTGCTGTCGAGCTCTTCTTGACAGTACCTTTCACACCTTTTGTCTTGACAGTAGGTTTGGAAGTTACTGTCTTTGAAGCTCTCTTGATAGTATCTTTAGAAGCTACTGTCTTGCCATTATTGACAGCATCTTTAGAACATTCTGTCAGATTGTTTGGCAAAGTTACTGTCTTGGGGATAGAGACAGCATCTTTTCCTTCAACTATTGAACTGTCAATACCTTCATCCTCATCATCAAGTTGTTGTTTGATGAGCATGGCTTCCTCATCAAACTCAAGTTCAGAAAGTTTGAAAATTGGTTTGTTGATCTTCTTGAGGACATGAGGTTTGACAGAAGCATCAGTTGAACAATCCTGACTAACAATTTCCTTACCAGGTCTTTTGCCATACTAAAAACCTATCCCTACTTTTTGATCCTCTGTATGTTTCTCATGATAATCATGAAGTTGTTTGGATGAGTTTCTGTAGGCTTTAATCTTGAATTCATTTTCACTAATTTCTTTCCTTAGAAACTCCTCAATTTCTTTAGCACGGACTAATTCATTTTTGAGTTTAGCATTCTCCTGTGTTAAAGATTCTAATTGACTGGTCTTCAACAAAAGCAAATCATTTTCAGAATTGAGTGTTTCATTCAATTTAGTTAACCTAGCAATTTCTTCATTAGCTGCAGTTAAACTAGTGTGAACATTGAACATCTCTGCACTCAATTCCTCAACAGTTTGTTTGTATTCATCTTTAGACATATCAAGTAAGACAAGTGAGGGTACCTGACTTGGAGAGCTAGAGGTGGTCTCTTCAGATTTAGCCATGAGTGCTAGATTTACATATTCCTCTTCCTCTTCATCATCAGTATCATCCCAGCACTTTCCTTCAGCGACATTGTTGCCCAGTAATACTCTATTGTAGAAGGGGGGTTGAATACAATAGTATAAGATAATCGACTTCTTAATGTATATATCACAAATATGAAAGAAAGATAACAGCTTTATTAAATCTGATATAAAACTGTTACAAACTCTCTCAAGAAATTATGATGTTCTTGAGAGCTGCTAGCTTACAAAAACTCTCTCAAGAAATTCTATGTTCTTAAGAGCTTCTATTCAATTATGTTCCCCCTTTTCATAAATCGAAACCAAAACTGTGTTTATATACTACACAGCTTCTCTATCAATGATAAGTCCTAATCAATTACAAAGATTGAAACCTATCCATAATTGATAGCTACATACTACAAACCAGGAATCGACAGAATAAACTTCCATGTTTAACTAGACTCCAAATATAACTCGAAGTAGGAATCCTGATCAGCTTCCAGTCCTGATGATCAATCCTGATCCCAGTTCTGATATGTATCTCAATCCTGACGACCATGTAATCCTGATGACGTCAGCAATCCTGATCAGTTGAGTCTAGCTCCTGACGATCATTGAATTCTGAACTAACAATCTCCCCCAATCTCATACTTTGTGAAATAAAGTATAGATTCCTAAGATTCAATGATGTCAAAAACATATATACAAAATGTACAGAATCTGCAGCAACAACTTATCTGTTTAAATTCTTTGATAGAACAGATTCATCTTCAAGAAGTTGGATAACAAATTTTCTTCTTTTTTTCAAGAATTTGAATCAGTCTTTCCTTAAGATTTCTGAGTTCTTCATCTTTCTCATTAATCTGGTAGATAGCTGCTCTGAGATTCAATATGGAGTTTCTCTAAAGACTATGCTCTTCAAGCAAAAGATAAGTAATTTCCTTCCCATCAGGATTGAGAGTAAGATGAGTCATGCCAAAATTTACTTCTTTAACAGCAGTACCCCTTTGCATTTCCACATCCTGGCCTCTTTGATTTAAGTACATGGGAGTATAATTACCATTGAAATTACTGTTTCCATCCAGTCTTCTTTTTATTGTTGACAAAATCATGTCACTCCATTCTTTGTATATTTGATTCTTCGATCTCAAAAGATAATGAACATATTTCAGTTCCTGTGTAGTTTTCATCAGCAGATCTTGAATAGATAAAATCTTCACACTACCATCTTTCATGAAGTACAGAAGCTTTTCTTTCTTGTCAAAACCATCATGACAATCTATAACTATATCAACAGCTAGTAAATTGTTTAGGTTTTCAGAAGTTAAAGTACCTCCAATTTCAGTTAAGGAGTAAGGATCAACATATGACATATTTATATATTCAGCATCCCTGTGTCCAATACCTCCTCTTGAATTACTTGTCAATTGCTTCAGATTTGAAAACATCTTTAACCAGAGTGCTTTTGATTTAACCATCCCAGATAAATCAACAACACTTGAAGCGCTTGTAATAATTCCTCCAGAATGAAAATTGATAAGTGTATCACAACTTAATGTGCTAATATGTTTCCACTTCTTATCCTTTTCCTTTTCAAAGGCATAGCTTCTTTCCAGTGAAGATTCTTGTCTGCTTGGGTTCCTCCACACTCTTCTGTTTGAGAGTTTAAGCCTTTGTACATAGAGATTTAAATCTCTATTTGTTGATCTTGTAATTTCTCTTCTTCTGGCTTCTTCTTCTTCATCTACTTCCTTGTTGTGAGAATCAACCACAGTAGATAAAATTATCAAGTCAATCTCTTGCAGAATTTCAGAATCATCAGGATCTTGAATATTATCAGGAACAACATCAGGATTAGATTCTTAAATTTGATTTGTATTGCAGAGAGTTGATTTTCTTGATTTTCTTCTCAATTCAGGTTCTTCTTCAATATTTCCATCATCACCAAAAGTAGATCTGTCAGGAACTACTAGAGTTTGAATAGGTTCAGGAATTTCTTCAATTCTTAACCCTCGAGACCTTGTCTGTCTAGGTATTGTTTGAGTTGAAGAACCTCTTCTACTTCTTCTAGCTCCTCTCCTACCTCTGCATCCTCTACCTCTAGCAGGAGCAGGGTTATTAAAGCTTTCCATCATTTCTCTCTGTTGACTTAAGAATTCTTCATGTGAGAGATCAGGATATTCTTCACTTGCTGTAGAGAGTGCTTTTCTTGCATATAATTGTTGAACTCTTTTATCAGTGTGATATAGAGTAACAATTCTGCCATCTTTTGTAGAAAACTTCTGGAATAAATTTGATGCATCTTCAGGATTATCAATAATCACATCTTCACCACCTTCAGGAATTGTAGCAAGAGTATGTCCATGACCAGGTGTCAGGATTTGTTCTTCCGTCAGGATCTGAGATTGCACCAACGTTCTTACTGTCTTAACTCCAGAATCAGAAACATGAGTTGACTGCGTTGTTTGACTTTGTGAAGTTTGAATTATAGACTTCATAACAGCAGCATCAGAGGTTTCTCCTTGTATCACTTTGTCACAACCATCATCTCCAGTATCATCATCATTATTCCTTAATACTAGATCAGGTGTGCATTTTATCCGACTAACCTTCTCCCCCTTTTTGACATTAGGATTTGACAATAAATTCAAAATTAAGGAAAGAGAGGCTTGAATGTCAGTTACCTTGGTATCCAGAGAATCAATCCTTCTGTTGATAGAGGTTTGTTCAGAAATAACAGATTTCACTTGAGATTCTACTACCCTTAGCTGAAAAGCAGTAGGCACCTTTGTAAAATTTTGAGAAATATCATTCCTCACCAACTCAGTTGAGTTCTTGATAGAATCAATCTCACTTTTTAGACTTTTGGATAACAAAGTTGTAGCCTTCAGATGATTCTTCAAGTCTTGATTCTCTATAGATTTCATTAGTAAATATACTGTTGCATTAAAAAATTACTGTTTCAAAAGATAATGAAAAGCGTTGCATTATGGCATGTGGGCCCCACTACTGACCTGGCACGCATGCCCCACTACTGAAGTGGCATTTTAGTGGGCCCCATTGTTGACGTGGCATGATAGCGGGCCTTGTGTTTAAGGCAACACTCACTGGTGTTGCATTTCCTTGATTTTGGTGTTCCAGTATACTTATAATGCAATACTTTCTCTCTGTTGCAGTAGCTGACCAAAAGTGTTGCATTACATATCGAAGGCCACGCCCGCGGATGCAACGGCCGTTTGGTGTTGCATTTTTGAAAAATAAGCTTAATGCAACGCTTTTTTGGTCTATAGTGACTGTAAAAAAGCATTGCATATGACCACTTATGGCGTAGTGATCATTAGTCAAGACATCCGAGTAATCATTTGTATCATCATAGCGAGCAGAGGTATTAGTACTGTTGGCATAATGTTTTCTGTGTATTTTCCAATATCTATACTATATCCATGGACTTGCTACGTAGGCCAACAATAAAACCTTCAGCTCTTGACTCAAATTGATCGCCAATTCCAACACCAGTCACCAGGGACATATCCAAAACTTTTTTTGGTAGCTTACATAGTTTTTGAAGTACAAGGTAAGGAGGAATGGGAATTCAAAATCATGACCATTGATGGGAAAAAGTGACCACAACGCTAACAACTAAGTGTGGAATTAACTTTGTTGGACAATACTTATCCCTACTTGTATGAACTTTCAATGAAACAAACAAGTTAAGTAACAATTAACGAAAAATAAGGCACCAAAATTATACGTGGAAAACCCTGGAGTAAAAAAACCACGGGACCGTAGTCCACCCAAACATTTCACTATCACAAATTATATGGGAATACACCAAATCTTCTCTAGATAAAACTAGATGATTAAAATCACTTTCACACTCTTGGAATCAGCCGTCAAATGTATGAAATCAAAATAAGACAACAATGAGAAAAACCCGCGGGGAGGTTTACCCTCACCGTAGTGCAAATAGCTTCTGTTAAGCCCCTTAATAACTGACTTCTGGACCTCAGAATCCGATCTTCACCGTTCAGAATTTAGATATCGGTGTAAGGAAGATGTTGTCTAAAATTCAGGACGATCCGACCGGTAAAACACTAGGAATAGCAAATACAAGACAGCTTGTGCAATCAGAAAAATTTCTGCGAATTTTTCACTCTATATCTCTCTTGTGTCTATTTTTTCTGTCTCTTATTTTTATTATAATCCTCCTATAATTATATATAGGGTTCCCTTATTTTTATTTCCTTATGGGACAAAACAAGGGTAATCCAATTGGGTTTTTAATCTCATAGATAGAAACTAAAACCCAACAAGTCTCCCTCTTTCTAACTATAAGAAAAAGTTCGTCATTCCGGCGATTGAACAACATACCTTCAACTTTCTTTTAGCTAAGGACTTTGTCAACATATCGGAACCATTATCATTGGTGTGTACCTTGTCCACTTCAAACAACCCTTCTTCAAGAGTGTCTCTAATCCAATGACATCTCATATCGATAAGCTTCGTTCTTGCATGAAAAGTAAGATGTTTAGCTATGTCAATAGTTGTTTGATTATCAAAAAACACCACATAGCATTATTGCGAAAAGCCAAGCTACTGCATCAACCGCTTCAACCACAACAACTCTTTACAAGCTTCAGTTGCTGCTACATACTCTGCCTCCCCCATAGAAAGTGAAACACCCCTTTGCAACCTAGATTGCCATGAGACTGCTCCCCATGCCAAAGTCATCAAGTATCCAGAAGTGGATTTCAACGAATCTTTATCTCCCGCCAAGTCATAATCTATATATCCAATAAGCACTGGTTTACTATTCCCAAATGTCAGACCCAATTTGGAAGTACCTCTAAGATATCTCATAATCCACTTAACTACTTCCCAATGCTTCTTACCTGGATTTGTTAGATAATGACTAACAACACCAACTGCAAAGGCTATATCAGGTCTCGTAGATACCATAGCATACATCAAACTTCCTACTGTTGAGGCATATGGAACTACATTCATCTCTGTAATTTCTTCCTTCGTAGAAGCAGAATCCTTTTAATTTAACTTAAAGTTGGTAGGAAGAGAAGAACTAACAACTTTAGATTTATCCATGTTGAACATGCAAAGTACCTTCTCGATATACTACTTCTGTGATATATGCAACTTCTTGGCCACTTTGTCTCGATGAATATGAATGCCAAGAATCTGTTTCGATGGCCCCACGTCCTTCATAGCAAAGGACTTACTTAACTGTTACTTCAACTGGGAAATTCTTCCAGCATTTTTGCCAACAATTAGCATGTTATCCACATAAGTAATAATATTATAAAATCATCATCTGCAAATTTCTGAACAAAAACACAATTGTTAGAAATAGTCTAACGGTATCCTTGCTTCTTCATAAATGACTCGAACTTTTTATACCATCGTTGAGGCGCCTGCTTCAAACCATAATCTTAAGAAGTCTACAAACATAATCCTCTTTACCTTTTACCTGAAAACCTTCATGTTGCTCCATATAGATTTCTTTGTCCAAGTCACCATGCATAATAGTTGTTTTGACATCCATTTGTTCAACCTCCAAATCAAGACTAGCTGTTAAACTAAGAACCACGCGAATTGATGTCATCTTAACAACTGGAGAAAAGATGTCATCAAAATCAATACCATTTCTCTGACTAAATCCCTTGACGACCAACCTAGATTTGTACCGTGGTTGTGAAGTATGCTCATCTTGCTTCACTCTATAAACCCACCGGTTTTTCAAAGCTCGGTTTCCCTTAGGTAGCTTCACCAACTCAAAAGTATTGTTCTCATACAAGGATTTAATCTCATCTTGCATGGCATAAACCCACTCCTTCTTGTGCTCATATTTCATAGCTTCTGTATAAGATTCAGGTTCACCATTGTTAGTCAATAGAACATACTCATCAACGGAATACATGTTAGAAGAATGACGATCTCTGGTAGACCGCATGAGTGGAACGAATGGTGGAGTATTTTATACTGGTGATTCATCATGGGCATCATCATCCATGTCATATCATCTCATCTTTGAGATTATACTAAACACATCATCATTTACCGTTAACAAAAATTTAGCAGAATTAATCAACTTATTGATACCGTTTTCAGTTCGGTGACCAACTTGATACATTGAGCCCACTTTAGTGACTCACTTGATTATTAACCCGAAACTAAAACCCAACAACCATGTCATTGGGAAGGGCTAGCCAATGAGCATTGGTCACTCAGGTATCACATTGTTCACGGACAGACCCGTCTTAATAATTGTGAGGCCATGTACTAAATGTGAATAATAATTAATTAATTTTTGGTTAATATCTTCTCTTTTAGGTATTCTTTAATATTAATCAATTTTAAATATAAAATTAATAATTAACAATAAATAAATTACAATGTATATGTTACTAACATATAAAGATTTAAGGTTCGAATCCCGCCAACTAGAGCTGGCAATTTGATACACGACACGTGAACACGGTACGAACACGACACGGATAATTAGTGTTTGGGTGCAAAAATTTGATACACGAACACGAAAGTACACGAACACGAAAAAACACGAATATAATTAGTGTCGGGTTTGGGTTTTCACAATAGGTACACGACACGGAACGAAAGTACACGAATTAATGAAGTAAATAAATAATTTTAAAAAATATATATTATTTATAGTATTGCATATTTAGAAAATATATAAAAAATTACATATGAACAATAAATAAAAGTTTCACGACTAATTGACAGTAAGTTATACATTTATATATAAGAAGTACATATTTATATTATATTTACAAATTTTTGTAAAATTGTATGTAATACATATTTAATACACATTTCATAAAAATTTACATAATTAAAATAGTTTTATAATATATAAATTTTAATTAAATTAAATTTACATTTTTGTTTAATGTACACGAATACGGCACGTAAAGTACACGACACGTTTTGAATTGGATATGTGTTTCAAATTTAGTACACGAATCCAAAACGGGTCGGATATGGGTTTTACATTCAAGTACACGAAAACATGAAAGTACACGACACGAAAGTACGCGACACCGCCAACTATATATTAAAATTAATATTTAGTATAAACATAGTAAAATTAGTATTTATTATATTTGTTCTAAAATTATCAGTAAAATTAAAATTATATCAAATATATGTTAAAATATTATATTATATTTTATTATAAAATATTAAATTTGAAATATTTAAAAACAACTCATGTTTTCCGTGGGCTATAAGCTACTATGATTTAATTTATGAGGTTAGAAATCAGCAAATCATAAAAAATAAATCACTCATGTCGTGCATCGGTTAGCTACTAAAAAAACTGAATAGTCTTTGTGTCATGGTACTACATAATGGACTCAACATTTGAGGGGGCCTTCAGATTTTTGGGCCCTGTGCTGTTGGACTCATTGCACATCCCAAGGCCTGATCATGATACTTGATTTTTCATAATTTTTTTATATATTGCACATCCCCTTCAAGTCACGCCACAAATCATCCGGTAAAAATCATCAATATACTTATTATACAAAGAGAAGACGATTGCAGTGAGGTGTTAGCTCTTAAATCGCATGAATCTATTTTTCTAATTTTCTCAAAATTTTAAATTAATAATATTAAATATTAGAAAAAATCTCATTTGCCTTTAAAATATTTATTAATTGAGGAAACTAATGATTAAAAAAATCTCAATTGCCTTTTAAATTTTTACTAATAAATAAAACTAAAAAAACTCAATTGTCACGATCTATTTTTCTAATTTTCTCAATTTTTTGTATTAACAATAATAAATACCAAAGATTAGAAAAAAATTCTCATTTACCTTTAAAATGTTTATTAATGAAGAAAACTAATGATTAAAAAAATATCAATTATCTTTTAAATCAATGTACTTATATAAAGGAGAAGACGAGAGCGGTGATGTAGCGCCTCTCAAATCTCACTAATTTGAAATTTCGTATTAAGGAGACCATTTGTCAGTGACTAAATTGATATAAAATTTTACTATTTTAATGAGTAAACTGATACAAGTTTTCAAATTAGTTACCAAATTGATTCATTTTTAAAATTAGTGACTAATTTGATACATTTGAACAAAATGAGTGATGAATTTGATAATTATTCCTTTCTTTAATACTAACTTTCAAGGAAGGAAGTTAAATATGTTATGTTGATATTTTCCTAAATTTTCAAATCCATTTTATTTACTAATTCTTCCTACTATCTTCGAATGGAGGAAACTAAGTATACTATATTACTCCCTCTCATTTCTTTACATTTTCCTTTTTGGTACGTCCCTCTCATTTCTTTACATACCAAAAATAGTAACATTTATAATATAAAATCCAATCACATTCACTACTTTCCTCCATTATACATACTTCATACCCATTTTATACATTAAATATTGATTGGTCCCACCACTTTACTTATTTTTCTTACTTTTCCCTATTAATTTACACTTTTTCTTAACCTCCGTGTCGTCCTCTCAATGTAAAGCATTGAGGGGGACGGAGGGAGTAATATTCTCCTAAACTTACTCCACGAGTACAATTTATTTACTAATTTTTATTTAATTATCTTTTAATCGAGGAAAATAATAAAGAAGATGATTTGATAGGTATCAGACGATTTGAGTAGAAAATATCTAAATTGACTTTTAAATCTTTAGTAATGGAAATATTATTTACCTTATATTCTCCTAAACTTTTTTCTTAAGTCAAATTACTATCTTAATATTGTCCTAAAATTTATCTTCAAGTCAAATTACCTCACATTTTTTTAAACTTTCTTTTGAACTTAAAGTTACCATTTTAATATTCTCATATATTTTTTCTTGAAGTTCTAAAATTTATCTTGAAATCAAATTATCATCCTTACATTCTCCTAAAAAAATTATTAGAAATTATGTCCTCATAAATTTTTTGTAAAACAATTCATGTTTAATTTATCTATATGTTTTACATATACATTAAAAAAACATTTTTTTTTAAAATTTTTACCTTTTAATTATGTAGAAGATAATAATTACAGAAAATGCAAGTTTCTATAAAATAAAATATAAAAGTCTTAATTTATTTTCATTTATTTTATCAAGTAACTGTATTTTAAACAATAAAAAATAGAATTTTAAAAAAAATTTGAATTAAATTTTATGATATAATAAAATTGATTAATAGATGATGTAATTGATTAAGTAATTAGCTAATTTTCTGTTTAATTTGGTAACGAGAAAACGTGTCATTGGGAGAAAACATGTTTAACGAGAGAGTGATTTATAAGGAGGAGCATATTATATGCTAGAATTTAATATTAATGTTAATTATGTTTTTTAAAATAGAAGTTGCAATATAAAGTTTTAGAAAAATCAAATGATAAATATACTAAAATTTGATATAATATGAAAATAATAAAATATATTAAATAATTACCCTTTTTTATAATTATTCAAAATTTCGGCAATGAACAACACTAAACGGAGAATTTAAAAAAACCCTTAATTTCATGGTATAAATATAATTGTGTTTAAAAACATTTTTTGTAGAATAATTTATAAAAAAATTTGATGAAATTATTATAAGCAGCTGTGAAACACGGCTTACGGCTTACTAAACTAGTTTAATAAATGCATAAAGACAATCACAAATGTCCTAGCATCTCATAGTGTGATTTGTAACATCAGGTGATAAAAATATGTAAACCTTACATCAATATATATTGGGTTTTGTTGGGATTTATGGGTGATAGCATAATAACAACTTAACTTTGTATATACTTAATTTTTTAATTAAGTAGAACATACTGTCACAGCCAAAGTATGTTCTTGTAATCAGTATGCAATGTTATTTTAATTGTGTAATTTGGAAGAAGTTCACTTTCTGTGTTAAAGCCTCAAAGAATGCATATTAGATGACAGCATGAATAAAGGTTACTGTCATAAGCATTGACAGTAAGATTACAAGAAGACCGAATGTTGCAAGTCAAGACAGCATATTCACTCTGACAACAACATTGGCGGAAGACTACGCGACAATAACTTTAGCCCTCGACAGCAAGTTTGGAAACCTCGACAGCAAGTTTGGAAACCTCGACAACACACTATGCGGGGAACTCCTACTGTCACCAAAAGCACATTCCTGTGACAGCAAGCTTTGCGGCAAAAGTAACTGTCTCAAGAAAGATCCTTGTTCTAGGTATCTTTCTCAGTCAAATCCCGTGACAGTTTCAATGTTCAAGAAACAGTCGTGTTGTAGTATCCCTAAGCTGCACCAAGTCTGCAAGACTACGACAGAAGCTTCAAGCACTGCAAACAAAAGCGAATCAATTCAAGAGCAAGGTCAAGTCTCTATTTGCTGAATTGTTTTAGCTAGAAATAGAATGAATCTAGGTTGCTTTCTTTATAATGTATATCTGACATTGTTAGCAATTTAGGAAAGTCACATGGGTAGACACTTTGTAAGAAGCTGCCACTTGATAATGACAACAGCTTCACAGACCCGTGTTGACAGTGATAGGATTAGTTTTATACTTAGACTATTAATTCATTCTAGGGATGTAACGAAGACAAGCAAGGGGTCTTGAAGAAAAACCGAAACTCAAGAATTCTCTCTTGAGGTTGTAGCAACGCTTTGCAAAATAAATAAAACATTTATTTTGTGAATCCTGTCTTCTCGATTATACTGTTTGTGAATGCATACATATTATTGATAACATTAAATCTTAGTTTTGGTTGTTGAAACTGAGATTGAATTTTATCAGTATTGCATTCATCCCCCCCCCCCCTCCCCGCTCTGCAATACACAAGGACCAACAACTGGTATCAAAGCAATCAGATTAACATACATATCTGAGATCACGACGACAATGCAGAAATCAAACAGTATCAAGATCCCAGCTTTTGATAAAGAGAACTACAGCATTTGGAAAAGAAAGATCTTGTTGTTTATCAAAGCTGTGAATCCACTTTACCCAGGTATTCTCGAGAATGGTCCTTTCATTCCAAGGAAGGAAATTGAAGCCACAACAGTAAATGGTGAAGTCATTCCTGCACATTGGGTTCCCAAAGATCCCTCCGAATTTTTGGAACCTGAGAAGGAGAAAATAGTGCTAGATGATCACTTGCAACTCATCTTGCTCGATTCTCTCACGTTGGATAAAGCCATGTGTGGAAGTGTGATAAGCTGCACATCTGTCAAGGAGATGTGGATCAGGTTAGCTTTACTATGTGAAGGAAGTGAAGAAGTTAAGGGCAATCAAAGGCATATACTGATATCACAATATGAGGCATTCATGGCCAAGCCTGGTGAAGACTTAACTTCCATGTTTGAAAGGTTCAGTAAGCTCTTAACTGAACTACAGATACATGGCAAGTACTATGACAGAAAAGAATTAAATGTCAAGTTCTTGCTTACACTGCCTGATCACCTTGAACACAAGACAACGGCCATACGAGAGGGAAGAGATCTCAACAATATAACCTTTGAGACACTTTATGGCTTTCTGAAATCTTATGAACTTGAACTCTTTCAAAAGAGAGCCATACAAAGTGGAACAAGGAACAAGATGGCTAATATGTCAAGTGCCCTAGTAGCACAAGTGCCAAGGATCACACAACCAAGTGAAGTACTACAAATCACACAACCAACCCTTGTACAATACTTGAAGATAGAAGAGGTTGTTGAAGATGATGAGAAAGTAGTACTACAGCTCAAGGATGTGGAAGATGAAGACTTCTACACAATGGAGGAACTGGAAAGCATGGACAATCCTACTATGGCCTACATGGCTAAAAAGTTCAAGAACTTTATGTTCAAGAAGGATAGGTCATTCAGGCCCCAAGGCCAAGCATCCAAGTTCACCAAGGGAAGATCATCAAAGGCTGCTGTGGGAAGCTCATCCAAAGGAGGATACAAGACTGGATTTGTGGATAGATCTAAATTCAAGTGTTACAACTGTGGTGAACCTGGTCATTTTGCTACTGAGTGCAAAAGACCCAAACAGGTTCAGAGATTTGAGAAAGGAACTGGTGGATACTCTAAGAAAAATCAAGGTAGAGCCTATGTGGCTGAAGGAAAGTGTTGGGATGAGTCTGATGATGAAGATGAAGAAGAATATGTCAACCTAGCTCTCATGGCTAGCACTGATGAAGTAACATCAACATTTTCAAGTCAGGTACCTTCACTTGTCTTACTTGATATGTCCATTGATGAGTATAAGAAAACCATTAAAGACTTAACTGCTGAAATGTTCAATGTCTATACTAGCTTATCTGCTGCTAATGAGGAAATCACTAGGCTGAGTAAGCTAAATGAAACACTAAAGTCTGAAAATGAATCTCTTGTTCTCAAAACCAGTTCACAAGACTCTTTAGCTCAGGAGAATGCTAAATTTAAAATTGAATTAAAATGTGCTAAAGAAGTTGAGGAATTCCTGAGGAATGAGATTGCTGAAAATGAATTCAAGATTAAGGCTTATAAAAACTCATCTAAGATAGTTCAGGATTACAATGATAAGCATACAGAAAATCAAACTGTTGGCATAGGTTTTTCATATGGTAGGAGACCTGGAAAGGAAACTGTGATTCAAGATTGTTCTGGAGATGCTGCTGTCAAACCCACCATTCTCAAGAAGGTTAAAACTCCTATTTTCAAAGCTGCAGAAATTGAGTTTGATGAAGAAGCCATGTTCATCAAACAAGAAATTCTTGATGAGGATGAAGGTGTTGACAGCACATTCAAGAATGGAAAGGATACTGTCACAATCCCCAAGACAGTAAACTTACCAAGCAATCAGACAGTAAGTTCAAAAGATGTTGTCACAGTTGGCAAGAAAATATCTTCCAAAGATGTTGTCAAGAATGGTTCCAAGATAGTAGCTTCCAAACCTTCTGTCAAGATAGTTGGAATAAAAGGTACTGTCAAGGAAAGTTCGACAGCAACTTCTGACTGTCAATCCAGTAACTCCCAAGTCTAAGAATAAGAATGGTAAGGTAGGTGTCAATAAAGGAAATGGATACACTAATGTTGGAGGTGCTTCTAGGAAACTATGCAATAACTGTGGATCTTCACATCATTTAACACATGTTTGTAATAAGCCAATTGAGGATAAGATCAATGCTACTGAACTCAATGGTAATTTACACAGAACCCCCTTTTGCATAGAACTATGAGTGTCTGTAATAACATTGAATGTATGCCATGCAAGATCACTGCCATGAGTACATGCTTTAACTTACCTATTCTCACTATTGAAAAATGTTCATACATGCACACTGTTGAGACTTCTGAGCCTGCTGGCAACAGCAAGAAGGCCTCATCCACTAAGAAAAGGATCAAGTCCAATTCTAAACCTAAGTGGGTGAAAAGAGAAGTCAAACAGGAGATCATTGATGATGCTTGTGATTTTATGACTGGAAGAAACTCAGGAGACACTAAAACTGCAGGACTCAACAAGGATTGGGTACCATATGCATCTTAAATACATTCTGTTTTGCAGGGCAAGAAGAAAGATCAAGTCATGTGGATCATTGACAGTGGTTGCTCAAGACACATGACAGGTGATAAAGCCCTACTATCACACTATATAGAGAAAGCTGGCCCAATCATAACCTTTGGAGACAACAGCAAGGGTTACACAAAAGTCAGAGTCAAGTGATTACTCAAGGTACACTTGGGTGAAGTTTCTTGAATCCAAAGATGAAGCTGCTCAAGTGATTATTGATCAAGTCAGAGTTCTTGATAGAACTCCAAACTCAAAAGTTCAAATCTTGAGGAGTGACAATGGTACAGAATTCAGAAATGCCACACTTGGAAATTTCTGTAAAGATGAAGGAATTGTACAACAATTCTCTGCTGCAAGGACTCCACAGCAGAATGGAGTTGTAGAAAGAAAGAACAGGACTCTCATTGAAACAGCTAGAACTATGTTGCATGATGCCAAACTGCCAACATATTTCTGGGCTGAAGCTATCAACACAGCTTGTTATACTTAAAACAGAACCATGATTAACAAAACTCATGCAAGTACACCTTACTGTCTGTTAACTGGAAAGAAACCTACTGTCAAATATTTTCATGTGTTTGGGAGCAAATGCTTTATGATGAATGATAACCATGAGAAGAAAGGAAAATTTGACACTAAGGCATTTGAAGGATTATTCATGGGTTACAGTACAGAAAGGACTGCCTACAGAGTTTATGTTATGGAACACATGATTATTGAAGAGAGTGTAAATGTCACATTTGATGAAACCAAGTTTCCAGGACTGCATGAAGAAGAAAAGATGCATACATTCAGATTTGAGAATCAAGGATACTTGAAAGCTGAGGAAATTGTTGATGAAGAACCTAGCTTCACTCAAATTGTTGAAGTTGATAAAGATACTGTCAATACCACTACTGTCAACCAAACTCCAGCTCAGTCACAGACCATAACCTCTAACATTCATAACAGTGGTGACTCTGGAGACAATGAAGAACATGGTGAAGACAATGGGATTGGTGAGCATTCAACTCAACAAACTGAAGCAACTGTTCCTGTACAATCAAGTAGCTTGCCCAGAATCACCAAGTGGAACAAGGATCACACAAATGACCTTATCATTGGTGACCCTACTTCTGGTGTGAGGACAAGGAACAAAGTCTCTGCTGACAGCATGTTTTCATGCTTCCTGTCTCAAATGGAACCCAAGACAACTGATGAAGCATTGTTGGATTCTGACTGGGTGATAGCCATGCAAGAAGAGCTAAATCAGTTTGAAAGGAACAATGTATGGAAGCTGGTTCCAAGACCTAAGGGAAAGTCAGTCATTGAGACCAAATGGGTTTTCAGAAACAAGCTTGATGAAAATGGATCAGTGACAAGAAACAAAGCAAGGCTAGTGGCTAAAGGTTACTGTCAACAGGAAGGAATAGATTATGATGAGACATTTGCACCTGTTGCAAGACTTGAAGCTATAAGAATCTTTCTAGCCTATGATGCACACTGCAACTTCAAAGTATTTCAGATGGATGTCAAAAGTGCCTTTCTAAACGGAGAGTTGGAAGAAGAAGTGTATGTTGAACAGCCACCAGGGTTTGAGGATGCTGAAATGTATGATTTTGTATACAAACTCTTCAAAGCTTTGTATGGACTAAAGCAAGCACCCAGGGCTTGGTATGACACACTTTCCACTTTTCTTTTGGAAAATCAGTTTACTAGAGGAGTTGTGGACAAGACACTTTTCTACAAACACCATGGCAAGGACATCATTCTGGTACAAATCTATGTGGATGACATCATTTTTGGTTCTACAAATGAGAAGCTGTGTGAGAAGTTTTCCTCTCTCATGAGTAACAAATATGAGATGAGTATGATGGGAGAATTGTCATTCTTTCTGGGATTACAAATTCTTCAACAACCTGATGGAATCTTTATATGTCAAGCTAAATACATCAAGGAACTTCTTAGAAAGTTCAACTTGGAAGATTCATCACCTGCAAAGACACCAATGTCCACGTCAACTAGTCTGGATCTTGATTCTAAAGGAAAGAAAATTGACTCAAGCATCTATAGAGGCATGGTAGGATCTCTCCTATATCTAACTGCTAGCAGACCTGACATCATGTTTGCTACATGTCTCTGTGCAAGGTTTCAAAGTGATCCAAAAGAATCACACTTAGTAGCCATCAAGAGAATCTTTAGATACTTAAAAGACACTCCTAATCTAGGCCTTTGGTATCCTAAGAATACTGGATTTGATCTAATTGGTTACTCAGACTCAGACTATGCTGGATGCAAGATTGACAGAAAGAGTACTACTGGTAGCTGTCAATTTCTTGGTGGAAGATTGGTCTCATGGTTTAGCAAGAAGCAGCATTCAGTTTCTACCTCAACTGCAGAAGCTGAGTATATTGCTGCAGGCAGTTGCTGTGCACAAATTCTATGGATGAAGAATCAACTTCTGGATTATGGTCTAGTGTTAAGAGACATTCCTATCTACTGTGACAACACTAGTGCCATAGCCATTTCAGACAATCCAGTTCAACACTCTAGGACAAAGCACATTGATATAAGACATCACTTTATCAGAGAGCATGTTGAACAAGGAACTGTGAAGCTGATCTATGTCCCAACTGACAAGCAACTTGCTGACATCTTCACTAAGCCATTGGATGAAGCAACCTTCAACAGGTTGGTAAGTGAATTGGGAATGCTGAATCTGGTATGTTGATTTACTCAGTTTTTCTATGTTTCCAAATTCTCTTTTGAAGCTCATGACAGCAACTTCAAACCTGCTGTCAAGAGAAGTTACTGTCTACTTGGTCTATGTCTGATATGTGACAGCATGTGTTGATTTGACTTTTCATGTCAGTATTTTGTGCCAGTCTCATACTTTTAGACCGTGTATGACATTAATGTGGTTACTGAAAGGGATTCAAACACCTCCCTAGATGTGCCTTCTCAACAAGGTGCATCTATTGAAATTGGCATGTCTCCCAAGGCACCCCGTACAGAGTCTGCATAAACTCATGGTTCACAACCTGAGGAACCTCCACTTGAAGAAACACACAGTGAGTTAGGGCACAGTGAGGATTTCTCTATTCCTTTTGATGATTCACATGTTTCTCCTGTGAATCAGCCCTCACTCTCTGCTACACTTTCACCTTCTTCCTTCCCTACATATTCTCTTGTTTCTTCTCCACAACCTAGAGAAGGGGACAGTCCCAACCCTTCAGGTTTTGATCATCCATCTCCAATCATGGATGAGCCCCCATCTAGTGGTCCACAAGAACCCATTTCTCAAAGTGAAATGGACACCACTCCTCCAAACACTGAGCCAGGGCAAAGTGGTAGTTTGTCAGAAAATGAAACAGCCAATACTTTGACTGAACTCCAAGGAGCATCTTACCTTCAGGAAGATGCTGTCACAGCCTCTGTTGCTGTCAAAGACACTGGCAATGTTGCTGTCCTGGACACAGCTGTTGTCATGGGTGGAGAGAAAGATACTGTCACTACAGAACCTACTGTCACTCCACCTCCCAAAGTTGCTGTCATGCCAGAACCTGCTGTCCAGACTCCAACTGACAGTAACATTCATGCCAAAGATACTGTCAAGTCCTCTCAGCCTGATTTTGAAGCTGTACTCATTGAGGATGCCTCTGATGATGATCTACCTCTTGCCAAACTCTTAAAGGCACATTCTAAATCTTCTCCTTCCATGCATGTTAGTACTGCTCATACCCATGCATCTAGGTTGAGTGAGGGTGTGCAAAAGAAAAGAGAGATAAAAGAAAAGAGAGGTGAGCATCAAAATGAGAGGCAGTCAAATGTGCTGGCAAAAGGAGAGGGACTTGAGCATGTCCAGAGAGACTTTGAGGGAGCCCACACTATTCAGGCATTAGGCCTTGAGAGTCAATCTGTGAGGGGTAATGAGATCACTCAAAAACACCCTGAGAGTGTGAGAACCCCCATAGCCTCCAAGCCCCTTTTTTTTCCTTCCCCTCCAAGAAGGTTAAGGTATGGTGGCCCCTCTGCTACTTTTGGTAACAGGATTGCAGCTCTGGAAGGACAGTGTGCTACTTTGAACTCCAAGATGGACTCTCTCTCTCTCAACTGGTGGTTGATGGTTTTGCTGCTACTCAGCTCTTTATCCAGTTCCTCACTGACCTAGTAGCTGCCAACTCAACTAAGGGGGAGAAGGTAGCAAGATCAGAATCAATATCTATTCAGGAATCAGGTGGAACTCAGGGGGAGCCAGTAACTGTGAAGACCAAAGGGGGAGCTAAGGGGAAAGCAATATCTAAGGGGGAGCAAGTCAAACCAAGCAGTGGACAACCAAAGGATAAAGCTGAAGAGCTTGTTGAAGTTGACTTGGATGGAGAAAGAGTGTTGATGTCTAAGGCAACTCAAGATGCAATGCAAAGAAGACCTGCATCTAGACATCCAATTCTACCTCCTGTGACAATTAGAGAGCCAACTTCAGCAACTCAAGAATCTTCTCTACAAAGAAGATGGAGAGAAATGGATGAACAGAATAAGGTTGGGAAAGGTAAAGGGAAACTGCCTGAATCCATCCATAAAGGAAATACTTGGTCCAATGGTACTGAGTATAATCAAGAAGAAGTCAATACTTTAATGGTGGATTACAGGGAGAGCACATTACACAACCATGACAGTGAATTTAGCAGTTTGGTGGAAGAAGCAATGAATGCTCCAAGCAACCGTCCAACCAACACCACAAAACTGTTAAAGGATCAAATCACCAGTGTCAGTGTAATGGTGAATGATGAGAAAAGATGGGCTGTAAGTATCTATTTCACTTCTGGCATATCTTATTTCATCACAATGCAGTTATTGCAGAGTCTGCCAGCAAAGGTGTTGTGTGCTTTGAAGGGAAAGATCAGGGCAACTCAAACACCATTCAATGAAATATTGGATATGCAAATCCAGAACCTGATCACACAAAAGCTACCTGAAGTCTACACAAATCCACCAAGTGTTTTCTACAGATCTAAAACTAAGGATGGCACAAGAAGGAACAGCTTCATGAATTTGGTTAGCCCATCCAGAATGGAAACCAAGTCAATTCTGAAAGTGTTAGATGGAATACTCAGTTCAAATGCCAATCCAGGAAGAGTTTATGTTGTTCAAGAGATCTACAAAATGCTGGTGTTGAGAGACAAGGCACTGGGAGCTAGAGTGAAGGAACTAATCTCTAGAGCCAATGCCAAAAGAAATGATCAAGGTGGAAGCGGTCTCTATGACATACCTCCTCAGGATGATGATGATGATGATGATGATGATGATGATGATGATGATGATGATGATGATGAGGTTGGAGGTAGTGAAGCTTCTGGAAATGCTGGAAATGCTGGTGGAAGTAATTCTGGGAATACTGGTATTCAATCTCAGAATGAAGGCAATGAAGAAACTCCTAGTCAAGAAAAGAAAGATGCTGGTGTAACAGATGAAGAGGAGCCAAGAATACTGGAAGCTTTGGAGGCAAGCATTCTTAGATGTGCTATTGATTGCATAAATGCAGAAAAAGATGCTGTCACCAAAGGTACTGTCGACAAGGATACTGTCATAGAAAATGCTGTCATGAAAGATACTGTCGACAAAGGTACTGTCAAGAAAGGTTCTGTCAAGGATGAAGCCAAAGCTATTGTCAAGCCCATGAGACTGAAAGCCAAAGCAAGAGCATGGTTTTCTAGACAGAAACCTGAAAGAAAGCACAAGTACTCAGGAAAGGAAAAGGCCACTGGATTTGGCAGGAATCTTAAGAAGCCAATTCAATCAATACCTCCCAAAAGTCTTAAGATACAACAGATGCAATCTAGAGTAATCAAGAGTGTTGAGGTCAAGATGGATGCAAATCAAGAGGTCACTGAGTACATTCTGTGGTGGGAAGAATCAAGATCTACCAAGGTTGATAAGGATTTCAATCTGGTCTCCACATCAACCAGTGGTAGGATATCAACCTTAGATAAAAGAAGAATTGACTTCTTCTACCTGGAAAGAATGGTAGAGTTGCTGGAGAGCTATGATAATGTTCCAGAGTCTGTTATGGAACATATTCTGAAATATCAAGCTGATAGGGATGCTGAATTCTATCAGAAATTTGGCTACAACTTTGCAGATTTTGATGATGCTGATATTTCAACTGATTTACCAGCTTCTCCTATACCATATCACTGGTACTATGAGTTTGATGATTCACCCACAGAAGAAAGGAAAATCCAACCCACAGAGGAAGGGCAACCCAAGCCAAGCAAAAGACCTGACTCTTCTCAATACGCTCAATATCAGTCAGAACTTGATAAGAAGGAAGCCGAACTCCTGGAAAGATGCAAGACTGCCAACAAGGCAGAAAGTGAAGCTCCAAATTATCAAACATGTATGCTGGAAAATCTCTTAAGAATCAAGCATCTAAAAGAAGAAATCTATGTTTGCAGCTTGCATAAGCTAAAAACAACTATTCTGAAGGATTTACAGTATATGGTTGCTGGATCAATTCATCACCTGGAGCAGATCTGTTCTGACAAGATAGAGGAATTATTGGAAAGGAGAAAAGGAGAAGATTCAAAGCTGGACAAGCAAAGGAGGATGTCTCTCAATGCTTATCGTGGAAGTAGATTCAAGCTCATTCATGAAGAACTCCACTTCAGAAGCTATCCATTTGATCAAGAGCAATGGTTGAATCTCAGGGATGCTAGTTCTCTTATTTCTCCTACTATCAAGAAGATCATTGAAGAAATAGAAGATGTTGCAGTCACACCTGCTGAAATCTCTCTTGTAGAAGGTCTAAGAGGCAGCTTGGTAGAAACTCTCAGAAGAGAGGAAGTAACAAGACAGAAGAGGAAATCTCAAGCTAAGTAAACATTCTAAATCCATTCTGATCTTGTTAGTTAAGTTGTCAGCATATATTGTAAATTTGTTGTTATTGTCCATAAAAACAAATTGGGGGAGATTGTTGGGATTTATGGGTGATAGCATAGGAACAACTTAACTTTGTATATACTTAATTTTTTAATTAAGTAGAACATACTGTCACAGCCAAAGTATGTTCTTGTAATCAGTATGCAATGTTATTTTAATTGTGTAATTTGGAAGAAGTTCACTTTCTGTGTTCAAGCCTCAAAGAATGCATATTAGATGACAGCATGAATAAAGGTTACTGTCATAAGCATTGACAGTAAGATTACAAGAAGACAGAATGTTACAAGTCAAGACAGCATATTCACTCTGACAGCAACATTGGCAGAAGACTACGCGACAGCAACTTTAGCCCTCGACAGTAAGTTTGGAAACCTCGACAGCACACTATGAAGGGAACTCCTACTGTCACCAAAAGCACATTCCTGTGACAGCAAGCTTTGCGGCAAAAGTAACTGTCTCAAGAAAGATCCTTGTTCTAGGTATCTTTCTCAGTCAAATCCCGTGACAGTTTCAATGTTCAAGAAACAGGCGTGTTGCAGTATCCCTAAGCTGCACCAAGTCTGCAAGACTACGACAGAAGCTTCAAGCACTGCAAACAAAAGCGAATTAATTCAAGAGCAAGGTCAAGTCTCTATTTGCTGAATTGTTTTAGCTAGAAATAGAATGAATCTAGGTTGCTTTCTTTGTAATGTATATCTGACATTGTTAGCAATTTAGGAAAGTCACATGGGTAGACACTTTGTAAGAAGCTGCCACTTGATAATGACAGCAGCTTCACAGACCCGTGTTGACAGTGATAGGATTAGTTTTATACTTAGACTATTAATTCATTCTAGGGATGTAACGAAGACAAACAAGGGGTCTTGAAGAAAAACCGAAGCTCAAGAATTCTCTCTTGAGGTTGTAGCAACACTTTGCAAAATAAATAAAACATTTATTTTGTGAATCCTGTCTTCTCGATTATACTGTTTGTGAATGCATACATATTATTGATAACATTAAATCTTAGTTTTGGTTGTTGAAACTGAGATTGAATTTTATCAGTATTGCATTCATCCCCCCCCCCCCTCCCCGCTCTGCAATACACGAGGACCAACATGGTTAAATATCAAAGTGGTCACTGAAGTGAAGATCAGATATCACTTTCATCATTGATCTCAACGAGGTATCACTTTAATCACTAAAGTCAGCATAAATATCAAACGGATACCTCTAAATATGTGTTTGAAAAGTCAAAATAATTTATATCGAGTTCTACACACATTTCTTGAATGTTACCGCAATCAAATGAAAATTTATGAACTCTAGTATTTATGATATTATATTTAGATTTAAAAAAAATAATTAATTACTATTTATTTTTAATTTTTATAGTTATTTACTTTGATTTAATTAAAAATAAATAGTAAATGAATTTTTTAAAATCTAAATAAATTATCTGAAATACTAGAATTCATAATTTTTCATTTGGTTGTAGTAGTATTGAAGAAATATGTGTAGAACTCGAGAAAAGTTATTTTTATTTTTTGAACACATATTTAGAGTTATTTGTTTGATGTTTATGATGAGTTTAGTGATTGAAACGATATCTCGTTGAGATAAGTGATGAAAATGATATATAGTGTTCACTTTAGTAACCACTTTGATATTTAACCCATATATATTATATATAAAAAATCCCTTACATTCGACAATCTCATACATTAATCAGGTAAAGAAAAACCAGATCGAAATTCCAAAAAACCTAATAATAGAATGCACACATACATTTATCTCCTTAAGTATGAATAATTACCAAACTTTTATTTGGTCGAAGAGTCCTAGCAAACCTCACTTTTCCAGATTCTTTTTCTCGACAAAATGACAAATTGTCTCATCTTCTTTGAAATCATCATGTCTCGTGGCATCTTAGCAAATTTGATATCTTTAGATCTTCCATTTTGGATCGTCTCATCTCTTACCGGGTTTAACAAATCTCGCTTCTTTAAACTTTTCACTGTGAATTGGCTCAGTTTCTGAACTTAAAAAAAATCTGATCATGTCCAGATTCGAGATCTCGTTTATAAGTATCGGTAAATTTATCATACTTCCTCTTTGCAAAAATTGTCAAAATACTCGAAATTAATTTTTGAATTCGAAAGTCTCTTGCCGGATTCACATACCATGTCAACATTACTTTTCTTCAATGTTAAGACGTGTTTAGCATACCTCTTCTTGTCCCTTGCAGAAGCTGTATTTTTCTTGATATCCTCTTCACTATGAAACCAAGGAATTACTTGAGTTTGAATCATGTGGAGATTCGGGCATGGATAATGCTAAATCTGCCGGTGCTTCGGACATTACTTCAAGGACAGCTCACGAGAAATAACAGATGAAAGATTTTTTTTTTTTTTTTTTTTGTTATAATATAAGAACCAAATTTATGATCATATGCATCATGCATGGAAGTTTCCAAGATGTTTCATTCTTTTTATTTTAATATTATTCAGATATTCAATTTTTAACATTTTAACAAAATGTAAAAAATTATTCTTGATTAATTTTATTTTAAACCTAAATATTTTATGAAAACACTAAATACGTCCTAATTTTGAACCCGATGCCCGTTTCTAGTGTTCTCCTGTCAGAACCGACACTTACGTGTTCACTCAAACAAAACAACTAATTAAGGACGGACAAATAGAACACGGAGAGATAGAACGTAAAATAATAAACCGCGCACGGTACTTCTGCAAAAGGTGGAAACCTCCGATTCAGGTCCTATATATCTACAAGGCCTGAGTAGTCTTTTGCACAGTTAACAAGGCACTGGTTTAATAACGCGCACTGATTTGCAGAACATGGCCTGATTTTACAGCACACGACAATCTCAGGACTGCGATTTAAATGCGTGGATTTTCCGATTCCAAACCACTCTGAACCTGTTTGACTATTTACAATTTGCCTTCACTCTGACAACCCATATGGCGTAGCATATGTTTAGCCCTGTGCACCGTCCCTAAGTTATGACTTAAAACCCTTAAATGAGATTATATCAGTGAGAGTTAAAATTGACTGCACCATTTTCAAATTCACCACTGCTGATTGGTAGCCTGGTCCCGGCAGTACTGTGCCAATCTGCATGTTTGTTATTTGGCACGACTTACGAGTCACAACTCTATTAACACATTGACGTCTTCCAAAGTCCTGACAGGGGAAAAATCTTCACTTGATCCAGGGAATTATCTCTACCTGTACTCTCTACTTAATACGTGATTTTAAAAAGAAAATGTTAACCTATCTTTAAATACGTTTAGGTTTTGAAAAAATTGGTAACGAAACATAGAATAGATCTCAAATCTTAACAAAAAGGATTTGCCACTAATTTGCGGATGAGGTAGAACAACTTATAAGTTCACCATGAACAAACACATAAAGAAACACGTTACTATTCTTATTTTTTTTTTGATAATTTGGTGTTTGGACCAGTTTTCATGTACCTCGACTAATCCCAGAACTCTTAGTACACACGTACTCATCGAGCATGACAGTCCACATACTTTCGTACATTTGAGTAAAATCGAACCTATAATTTTGGGATAATAAACCCTAAATCACGATTTCAACCAACTAAGACGTTCGCGATGGGTTCATTACCGGACTTATTGACACTAACAATTTATTGTTGGAGACGAAAACCTCTTACGAAAGAGGAGGTGATAGATCAATAGGCCGGAACTAACCACTTAATAACAAAGGATTTAAGTGGGCAAAACGAGAAGTTCTAGCTCATGTTAGTGTTAAATAGATTTTACCACGATCTTACAAAAAAATGCAATCATTTTAGGAAACATTTGATCATATATGAAAAATACGTGATACGTTGAAGGCAGTGGAGAGTTAAACATTTCTAGTCCAAACTATTTAATCCCGCTCTAATTAATACCTCGATTGTTTTCATTTACAAGATATTTCACGAATTCTGGTCGATTATAAACGAAGAAAAATCTTGGTCAAGAGCGAGCGAGTTGTCCGATATTAAGGACTAATATGTTGATTCAAATGATTACGGATTGGACTTCTCACCTTAACTCACCAATCACAAATTGAATTGAAATTACTCATATGGTGCCATCTTCCTAACAATCGATTATTGACAAATCATTTATTCATTAAAAAAATTTGGAACAACAATTTTCAGTATTAAATCTACTCGTCAAATATTTTAACAAATAGATAATTATAACAAACGATTATCAGAGACCAGGACCTTTATTCAAAATACTCCTTCTGTTCCAGTCATTTCTATACACTTTCCATTTTGGGATGTACTCTTATTTCTATACATTCCAAAAATAGTAATTTTTAATAATATAAAACAGTATTACACCCACTACTTTCTCCACTATCTCTATTCTATAATAATATAAAATAAATCGATTATTAAATATTGATAGGTCACATCACTTTACTTACTTTTCATCTAACTTTACTCATTTTTTATATATTTTCTTAGTTTACGTGTCTAGTCTCAGTACCAATTGTAATGTATAGAATTCACCGGGGCGGAGGAAGTATTATTCCGCGGACGAACGGAAGAGGTCGAACTGGTGAGGGTGACTTGTGTTATAAAGTAAGTAAGTAATAATTGACATGGGCCAAGCAAATAGAAATGCAATTTCACGTGGTTTTGTTTTTTTAGGGCTCATTCACTTGTTTCTCTATTGATTCTTGAGCCCTTTGTTACTCATTCATTTCATATCTCTATTACTATCACCAGTCCACCACTGCTGCTGACTATTACATCCACCACCATTTCTGTGCTCTATCTGCTGCTGTGCAGTCTGTACTAGCTTTACTAACTAAACTCCAACACTATTTGCTACTCCAATAATCTACTATTCATCTAAAATGTTAAAGTGTTAGGATAAGTTCCAACAAAATTTTAGACTCCCTCCGTCCCGCCCAATTGTTATTAATTGGGTTGAGCACGAAGTTTAACGAAAATAGGAAAGTAAGGGAGAAGAGTAAAAAAAAGATTAAAGTGGTGGGACCCGTCAATATTTAAAGTATAAAGTAAGTAAAGTGTAGGAAAGTAGTGGAAGTAGTTGATTTTTATATTATAAATCTTTACTATTTTAGGAAAGTTTTGGAATGTAAAGAATTAGATGGGACATCCCAAGAAGAAAAGTTTAAAGAAATGGGTGGGACGGAGGGAGTACTTTTTAACAGGAACCATTAAAGATCTGTTTCCGGTAGAAATATGGGTTGAACCAGAAAAATTAGTTTATGTTTAAGTTATTTATACTCTTTATTAATAAGCAAAACAATGTGAAAATGGTGCGCGGTACCAAAATACCAGAGTACCAAATTTGATTAACATAAAATTTGGGTTTGATTCCCTACAAATACATGATTAAACAAGATTTATTTATTTGATTTAATTTCTTTGATTTCACTCTGAATTCGATTCCCTATGACTACATAATTTAAAATTTTATTGATTTAATTTATTTTTTGAATTTCATCCAAATTCGATTATTATTTTAATCTCGACCGGTGCTTCACACGGTTATTAGTGTAAAATGAAATTAGTATAGATTTTATTTTGAACCCAATCAATTCCGAATAATGAATGAAAATTTTACAGTTATAAAGTTTCACCCCATGAAGTCATTTTAAATTCTGCTCAGGTTATACAGTAAATTTATCTGCATAACATAGTTGTACAATTGTACTTGCACAGTTTCTACAGTAGTCCATATCAACTTTAATTTCCTGTATAGCAGATTAGCAGGGAATGCCCACAAAATATTATGATGATGAAAAAAAACATGTAAATATACGAATCGTACGGCTAGCATTGGAGAAGAGCTGTCAAGCATCAGGATTTTTGACAGAAAGCAGATATTTATGCAATTCCAAGTACAATTAATCTCAGATGGTATGTTGATATCCGAATGCTAATATGGATCACTATAAAATAAATTCGATCCGATTAGTATCTCATATGGATTTAACATGATTTGGTCCATTAACGATTCGATCCGATTATTTTATATATTATATATATTTAATTTATATATTATATATAATATGTTATATATTAAATATATCATATATTTTTACCTATTAAGTCAAAACAGTTCTCTTTTACTTGTATAAACTCGACATTTCTTTTATTTATAAATTGACACAAAAGACAATGAAATGTAAGGCACATAAACTACCTAGCTTCGGAACATAAACTAGCTTCAGATTGTAATTAGTTTTTAATTTATTGTATAATCTGTAAATTAATGTTGGTTTTAAATTTGCATTTCAACTTTGTGAAATGTTTAGTGATGTTTGAATTTGAATTTGAGTAAAATATGTTTTTAAAATACTGTGATCCTAACGGATCCGGATATGGATCGGGTTATAAAAAATCCGACTATGATCCGATCCGAATCCGATAAAATTAAATGAATCAGGATATGAATGAAGACCGATCCGATCAGATCTCCGGACCACCCTATGTTGATGTCTTGATGACAACAAAGAAATTTAAAAGCTACAGTATATGCTAGCTAGGGTTCTCATCTGCTGTGTTTTTTATTTTATTGGGAACCTAACCCAAACCAGCTGGCTGAAAAAAGTTGATGATAGTTACGTTTCTCGTTACCTTTGAGCTCGTTCCTTGTTTCAACCAGACCAGCCTAGTTGAATCGTGACTATCTTGTTTCGAACATAATATCTCATGCACAGTAGTCAATTGATATTTGCTACAGTATTGTTCATTGTTGTTGTACACTAAAATCTAGTCCCACTCGAAGCAGGTTACTCGTCTATAATATCAGTGAATTTTACTCATGTTTTACAGTAAATAAATAAAATCAGTATATGCTATTCATTGTGAGAGCATATACCAATAACGTTTTATTATATAGAAATTAGCAGTGTTTTACGATTGAAAAACCCGACGTAATTACTCTCCAGGAGTTATCCAAATTTTAAAATTGTAAAGCTTCAAGGAGCTCAAAGAGCATGTCTAATAATGTGTTAAACATAAACGATGTGATATATGATGAATTAAACATAAACTTTGTTAATTCAATTTGTGCTAAATATTGTGTTAAATACTATGAACAAACTATAACACTGTGTTATTTGTTACTACATCATCGTTCTCGAAAAAAAAGAGGAGGGAATTGGATGAAAACTTTGAACTTTTAAACATAAATGTGCAGCTAACTGAGAAAATTAATTAAATTTAAAGTTGTGCATTGAAATGCTATTTTGACACCGAAAAACTTGATACCAAAATATAGTAATGACTAAGTCTAAATGTATTTTAACATAATCGTCGCTTTGCTTTTGCAAATTACAAAACGGAAGTCAAGAAAAAAATTCATCCAACGAATGCATTCAATCGTTTGCCCGAGCCAAACCTTAAACCTTAAACCCCAATCGATGTAGAAGATGACTCTCAAATGCTAAAAATATGTAGTCCAAATTCGTATAGTTTTATGGAGAAAAAAAATGTGTGTTCCGCATAGACATTTCCACAATGATTTACATCAAAGGCGTGCAACTCTCATAGCAACTCTCAACATTAAATCACTATAATAGTGATAGATATAGTGTCAAAACAACTTAAATGCAATATTAAAATAGTGATCAAGGATACCAAATGAGTTTTGGATCATCAAATTTGGTGACAAAAGTACATTTAATGATCCTTTGACACCAAATTTGGTGACTTTCAAAATTTCAACAATACTCCTATGTTAACAAAACAAATTTCTTTCATCTATGTCCTACTAAAGTTAATTGTTTTTGTAAATTTTAACTTGAGATTTTATCAATTGAAACTTCTTTTCTTCTTAACTCTTGTTAATTCTAAAATATTTTTTTGTATCTTCTTTAATCCAATGTTTCAGGTTGTTGTTGTATTTTCATTTCACGTTTGTTAAATCAGAAGTTGTTAATACCCTCCCGAGAGAAACCGAATTACCTTCCAGATATGACTGTCCCGAAAGTATTCAACGGACAACTTGTCACACCATAAAATTGACAAAGAAAAATAAGTTAAGGCAACATTCTCCCTTCTGGATCAAAGACACATCTTTCCTCCAGCACCTTCCATCTCTTGGACAAAAGATGTTTTCCTCATTCACCACACTTTGTCTTGTGGACTAAGGCTGCTCCCTTCTCCAATACTCCTAGACAATGAGATGTTCTCACGGAAGCAATCACCTTGACAACAAGAGGTAAAAATGGACAAGCCATCAACTCACACCTGTCACAAAAAAAGGGAACATCCTTCTGGACCAGGAGACAAATGGAGGTAACACTAAACACTATAAATACCTAAGTAACCTCACACATGAGGGGTTCAAAATATTTCTACACGCACACTCTAACTCTCATATTTTATATTCAGACACGTTTTAGCTCCCAAAATATCAGTCACCGGTAGTATATTTCCGATATTGTTTCTTGTATTCGCCACCACCAAGTTACTTACTCTCACACCGGAGGTGCTTGACGGCCACCACCCCTGGTCAGATATTGTTTTGTAGAGTCCCAACTAACAGCACACCACATTTCTGACCAAGCATTGCCGGAAGAGGGAAAAGTGCGGTAGAGTGTAGCAATGAGCATTATCATTTGGCACTAGAAGGAGGGGTTTGTCTCCTTATAAGACCCTCCATCCTTTCCAGTTTACAAGAAGTAACTTACTTTTGGTGTTTGAGCATCCTTTGATTCTTTAGAATTGACCGACGTCCAAGCATACAGGAGAATTTTAGTCACAAATCCTTTTCAATGGGTCCATCGAAGAATACAAGGTTACAAATAAGAAACATGCAAGACGGGAATAACCCAAACAACAATGAAGAACAACTTCAAGACAATCAACATGAGACGATTCCCGACGCCTCTCACCAAAGTGAACCCGTCCTCCAAAGGATTGTAACAAGGGACGGGAACCCTCCTCTCAACTTGGACTTAACAAGTTTCGCTCCAAATCAAGTAGATTTCCATCTCAATGTTGCTGCCAATCTCCAACACCCCAACCAGCAAAATGACCCGCCTCAGTCTAAAGGGAGACGGGAACAACCTCCCAACGAGGATGAAGTGCATAGTGCTATTAACAATGGCACCAAAAGACCAAGGACAACTAAATCTGTTTTCTCCCATCTCGGCTCTTCCTAAAACACTCAACATGTCAGTCATGAGAAGCCTTACCACCGTCCCGAGACATGGTAGGAAAATCGAAGGATACGTGATTTAAGACGTCAAATCAAGGACAAAAAGGTTGAATATGAAAAGGAAAAACAAAGATTGGAAGATGAGTTCTACCAAGAGAAGGAGAGGGACAAAACTCCCAAGCCCACCTCGATGGGGGGTGCTGGCAGCTCTCAACAAGAAATCCTCCAAACTCTCATGGAGTTAAAACGCAAAGTTGAAGGAGAAGTTTCAGCTAGTCCGGGAGAATCTCCCTTCTCCAAAAGACTAGAAGATGAGAGTAAGCAAACACATTTAAAACACCCCAACTTGGACTCATATGATGGTAACGGAGACCCGGAAGAGCACTTAAATTACTTTGATCAAATAGCCCTTTTTATGGGTACCGGGACTTGACATGTTGTAGATTCTTTGCTTCCACCTTGAAAGGAAGTGCACAACGATGGTTTTGTAGACTTCCTCCCAGGACCATTGACACATGGGCCGAGTTCAAAAAGACTATTTTGAATAAGTTTAAGGCAAATCAACCACATGAAGTATACACATTGTCTTCCTTGAGACCATGGCCCAAAAAAATGGAGAAACACTTGAAAGTTATCTAAAGAGGTTCAAGGAGGCGGTAAACAAAGTAGTATCAATAAATGAGACGGAAGCACTAGTACATTTAGGAAGGGGTCTAGACCCTTATGATTGTGAAAGATATATTTGCTAGCTCATGGAACACAAGCCAACTACGTTGGCCAGAGCATACAAGTTGGCTTCTCAATTCATCACTGAGACAGAGGCCATGAGGGTCATGAAACAAACAAGAAATCCTCCCCAACAAAAGCCTTACTTCCAAAAGGAACGTGTCACCTTCCACCATACACGGAGGCCCATCCATGAGCACCAAGTTCAAACCACCCATTGACCTGCCATGCCAAGACAAAAACCCGCTTTCGACAAGTCAAGGCTCTCCTTTTCCACCTCATCAAGACCGACACGAAAACCTGAACCAGAGTGGACGACTTTGAGCATGCCCCGGGAAAATATCTTACGGGAGATACGGAACAAACCTTTCTACCAGGCACCTTAACCACTTTGGACAGCCCCGGGTGACAGAGACTCTACTAAGCATTGTGAGTACCATGCCACCCATGGACACACTACAGAGAATTGTCTCTCTCTCAAACACTTCCTTGAAATATTGGTCCGTCAAGGACTCATTAACCAATACCTTCCTCGACAAATTACGAACGGGAACAACTCAAATACTCCTTCCACTTCTCAAGCCAACAAAGACAAGAACATTGTCAATGTAGTCATTGGAGGAACACAATCCCCTCCACAAGCTCCGGGGACCCAAGAAGTTTTAACTATATCAGAGAAAGACATGATTGGAGATGTTATCACTTTCTCTGACGCCGACTTGGAGGGATCCAATCCTTATAATACTAAAGCTCTAGTGGTCACCGTAGAGACACGAGATAATGTGGTCAAGAAGGTCTTGATTGATAATGGCTCTTCGGTGGATATAATATTCACACACTGTTGGGAAAGGCTAAAGCTAGAAGACAAGTTGGAAGACTGTCAAGAAGAGGCACCCCTTTACGGTTTTGGTCACAATGCAGTTCCCATAGTGGGAATAGGGAAGTTGCATATACTCTTCAGAACAGCCCTGAAGCAAGTTCACCATTTTATCAAACTTTACATGGTTAACACACCCTCTTCTTACAATATGATCTTGGGAAGGCCGACTTTGACTCGTTTAAGAGCGATAACCTCTACCACCAACCTGAAAATGAATTTCCCCATCATTGCAGGAAAAGGAGAAATTAAAGGAGATACAGAGGCTTCAAAGTATTGTTATGGCTTCGCCCTCAAACTTGCTCAAACTGACCCAAGTAACATGAGAAGGGCGCGAACTGCTCAACGGAGGAGGGAAAAAAAGAAGAGGCACCTTGAGCACCAACAAAACCAAAGAAAAAGGACAAGGGATGTCCAAGTAGTTACCAATGATCAAGACATGGAAAACTAGAGCAACAAATGGATGCCAATTTGAAAAAATGTTTGCAGAAAGATAAAGTTCCAATAGTTACACCCGTAGTAGAAACTGAAAAGATCGAACTTGTACCCGGAGACGGGACAAAGCGAATTAGCATTGGTGGCGGGCTCGACTCGATATTCAAGGAAGGATTGACAAAGTTATTGCGAGAGTATGCTGGCATCTTTGCTTGGAGTCCAAAGGAGATGCCCAGACAGGCAGGCAGAAGGAACTTTGCCCAGACAGGCAGAAAGCAATCAATGAAGAGATAGACAAAATGCTAGACGCTGATCTCATTTATGAAGTTACCTACCCGAAATGGGTGGCTAATGTGGTCTTAGTAAAAAAGGCTAATGGTAAATGGAGGGTTTGTGTCGACTACACTGATCTTAATGTTGCATGCCCGAAGGACCCTTACCCTCTTCCAAGCATTGATCAACTAATTGATGCCTTTTCGGGATATAATCAAATCAAGTTAGCACCAGAAGATAGAGAGAAAACATCCTTTATCACTCACCGAGGGGTTTATTGTTACAAGGTAATGCCTTTCGGTCTCATCAATGTTGGAGCGACGTATCAAATGATCATGAACAAAATCTTTGCTGGACAACTTGGTAGAAATATGGAGGTATATGTTGATGATATGATTGTTAAATCTTCGCTATTAGACACTCACCTTGCAGATTTGAAGGAATGTTTCGAGAAGTTACGAGCACATAACATGAAGCTTAATCCGGACAAATGTACATTTGCCTTGGAAGAAGGAAAATTTTTAGGCTTCCTGGTTAGTCAAAGAGGAATAGAGGCTAATCCAGAGAAAATTCAAGCAATATTGGACATGCACCCTCCCAAGACAATTCGTGATATCCAAAGGCTGACAGGAAGGTTAGCCGCATTGAGAAGATTCATATCAAAATTGGCAGAGAGATGTCTACATTTCTTTGACACCCTAAGGGGAGCAACAACTACAAAGACTATCAAGTAGACTCCTGAATTTCAAACCTCCTTTGATGAATTGAAGGCATATCTCTCTCATCTCCACCTTTGCTAGCAACAGCCGCTCCATCCGAGCCCTTAGCCATTTACTTGTCGGCGTCAAGTGCAGCAGTTAGAGCTGTTCTAATTAAGGAAGATGATGAAGGGCAAAAACCCATCTATTATGTTAGTCAAATATTGAAGGACGCAGAAACTCGTTACCCCCCTGTAGAGAAGTTTGCCTATGCCATTGTCACTGCAAGTAGAAAACTAAGACATTACTTTCAAGGGAGGGAGATCAAGGTTATCACCAATCACCCTTTGAAAAAGCTTCTACACAAGTCAGACCTGTCAGGAAGATTGATTAATTGGGCTGTGGAGTTAAGTCAATTTTCTATCTCCTACGAGCCAAGGAAGGTTATCAAGGCTCAAGCTCTTTCGGATTTCATTATAGAATGTTCTTTTGGTAACCAAGAAAAGATGCCCTCTCTTGAGGATACTTCAACCGCCAAAGAACTCGTCCATCCACCAAACCCAACATGGAAACTTTTTGTAGATGGATCTTCCACTTCGGCAAGAAGTGGAGTATGATTTATCTTGATTAGCCCCGAAGGGTTCCAAGTGATGCAAGCCATAAGATTCACTTTCAAGGCTACCAATAATCAAGCTGAGTATGAAGCACTCATTGCGGGCCTCAACTTGGCACGCAGTCTCCAAGTCCAACACCTCTCCATTTTCAGTGATTCCTAAATTGCGGTAAGATAAACCACAGGGGATTATGCTACAAAAGACATCATTCTCACCAAGTACCAAGCTTTGGTCATATCCCTTCTCTCTTTATTTGCCAGCCACACACTTGTTCAAGTGGATAGAGGAGACAATACTATTGCAGATCTGCTTTCCAAGCTTGTAGAATCTGAAAAGGACCATTTAGATGGTTCCGTCTATTTTGAAGAACTCAAAGTGCCGGCAATTGAAGAACAACAAATTATGGAAATTGGCATGGAAGACTCAACTTAGATGACACCCATCATCGACTACTTGAAGGATGGAATTTTACCTGAAGACTCTATCAAGGCCAAACAACTCCGCTCCCAAGCTGCTAAATACTTCATTCAAGATGACACCCTCTACAAGAGAACTTTTGACTCTCCTATCCTCAAATGCATCTACCCTGACGAGGCTTTGTGTTGTATGAGAGAAGTCCACGAGGGGATATGTGGAGATGATCACATGGGAGGAAAAGCACTTGCTCATAAAATTCTACTACAAGGTTACTTTTGGCCTACTTTGGCTAAGGATTGCAAGGTTTTTGTTAAGAAATGTACACAATTCCAGCTTTTCAGCAATGTTCCTAAACAAGCACCTGCATTGCCCTCTTCTATCCTATCCCCCATTCCATTTGCCATGTGGGGAATCGATATCATGGAACCGTTCCCAAAAGCTAAGAATGAGTTGCAGTATGTGATGGTAGCAATTGATTACATGACCAAGTGGGTCGAAGCCAAGGCTCTAAGGACTATCACCTAGGAGGATGCTATAAAATTTGTCAATGAGAACATAGTCACAAGATTTGGAATTACAAGAATAATGGTGTTAGACAATGAAACCCAATTTGTTGGATCAAAGTTTGTGAAAATTCATTCCGAAAAAGGGGTGAAACACAAGAAAAAATGGCCTGAGGAACTTCCTAATGTGTTATGGGCCTACCGCACATTATCTAGAAGCAGCACTAAGGAAACCCCTTACAAACTATCCTTCGGCACTGAAGCCCTTCTCCCAGTAGAAGTAGGCTCACCTTCCTATCGAGTCTTGAACTTTGATGAAAAAGTTAACACTGAAGGCCTCCGCGACAACATCGAACTCCTTGATGAAGTTAGAGATGATGCGGTACAAAGGATGGATACATATAAGGAAAAAACTAAGGAATTATTCGCCAAGAAGACAAGGATCCGAAAATTTGAGGAAGGAGATTTGGTGTTGCGGGCAACGGAAGCCTCTGACCCGCGTCATACGGGGAAACTCATGCCTAAATGGGAAGGTCCATACAAGGTGAAACAAGTGTTACGCCCAGGTTCATACAAGTTAGAAAGGTTGGATGGGACCGAAGTAAACAACACATGGCATGGAGACAAGATGCGAAAATATTATACCTAAGGGTAGTTTGTCCTCTACCACCACTACAATGAGGTGTTGAAGGCGTAATTCTATAAGCCTTCATAACACATTATCTATGTTTTTAGTACTTTTCAATCAAATGTTCATGTACCCGTCTTCCATGAATAAAATTTCTTTCTTCCAGTCACAATATGTTACACGTTTAAATAGTTATATTCTTTCGGACACAAAACAGAGAAAACACCTCGGACACAATTCCAACACCTCAGACACAACTATCTCAGACAAAATTTAGTGAATTATATTCTCACATGAGTTTTATATAGACACAAGGCGAGCGAAACCGCTTCAGACACAAGTAATTTATCGTATACAACACTTCAGAAACAATTAAGTGCAATTTATTACCTAATGAGAATCATTCAGACACAACATAGATACTTTTATGACAACTTTCATGAATTGCATTTTCTTACAAGTTTTATGCAGTCAAAAGAAGGATGCGGAAAAGAAACTCCAATATAATAAAATAGTTCAAACGTGATACAACTACAAATGAAAAAGTACAAGTATAAGTGTATTCTAACATAAGAGAACACTAAGTCATAATACACTAACTAATCAAAAGAAAGAGCATGTCACGGTTGTGTACATGCCTTCCTGCGCAAGCATGAGCCTCCTTTTGGGTCTTCATCCACTCCACGAAGAAATACTCAAAGTCATCTTTGGGCCGTCTATGATCATATTTAAAAAACTCCCGGCAACAAGCAATGATAAGTGGATCCATCTTCCGTCTCTCAGCACCGACTATCTCCCGGAAGACACTAGTCGCTCGGAAGGCTGCAATAGCATCATCAAAGTACTTCTTGTACGCCGAAGAGGCTTTATAATTTCGAACCGCATCTGCTGCAGATGGCATGGCAGCCAACCACTCCTCTAGCAGCTTTACCCGAGCCTCTGCATCTGTGAGTTTGGTACCGGCCACCTCCAACTTCTCCTTCGCACGGTTGGCATCATCCACAGCCTCTCTCACTTGATCTTCCAAGCGTTTCCTGTCAGCAGCGAAGCCTTCTTCCGCTTTCTCTTGTAGAAGATCCATGTCAGCTATTAGGCCACCATTCTCTTGCCTCAGGGTCTTCACTTGCCTTTCTGCCACCTTTCGCCTTTTTCCCTCACTTAGAAGCTCATCCACCAACCCAGCGCCATAACCGCCAACCTACAACAGGACACCAAGTCGAGGAAATTGGTTAGAACTAACACGAATGAAAACATGAGACTAAAACATCACAAGTGTAAACAAATAGAATAGAAATCTATAACAAGGAGTGTCACTTACCCGAGCATAATACTTTTCAAACCTTATAATCTTCTTCTTTTTCGTTGCCTTCGCAAGTTTCCTACAATCATCAAGGGTAAGCATCTCGGGTAAAACCGCCTTAGGAGAGGTGGGAAACAAATATCCTACTCCCTTCCTTTACTCACCAGTAGAGGGATCTACAATCTCATCATCGGAGGAGGCATCATACTCAAAAGTGGAACCTACCACCTGCTGCGAGCCGGCCCTCCGCTTCATGCCATGTCCGGAGCAAGAAACTAATGTCTTCGGATGGGACCTCGGTACACGCCTAACAGCACCCATACCCTCACCCATAACCCCCTCTGCTCAACTAGGAGTATCTCTTTCCTCAACATGCTTTCCTCCCTCACCAGGCACACCTACATCATAAATCAAAAAATATGGTGAACATCTTAGTATAAAATGGATTCATGACAAAGACAAACAAGTAAGAAACAGAGTAGGCGAGAAGTAAACGTAAAACAATATACCAGTGTTCATCAATGGCTCCTCATCATCCGCCAACCAAGTCTCCTCAGCGGGAGAAGCATTCCCCCTATCAAGTTCCTCCACGAACAAATCGTCATCCATCAAAGAAAAATCAGCAAACACTGCATTCAAGTTGACAGGATTAACTCCTTCCACCCACTCCTTCGCGGTAACCTTTTCCTGATGTACTGGACAAGACACCATCAAATCTACACCCGTTCCAGCATCAACTGGCACATCATTCCCTCCATCTGTCACTCTCTCGTGATCATCAAGCCTAGGCTCAAACACCTCTCCATCCTCATCATCAACCTCCTCATCCTCACCCTCTACCTCGTCATCCTCATCCTCACCTTCTACCTCCTCATCCTCCACCTCTGCATCATCATCCTCCCCATCTACCCCTTTTCTCAAGTGCTCCGATTTAGATGGTCGGGTCTTTAAGAGCTTTATAATCATCTCCCTATCTTTACCCCATGCAAGCTCAACCAAATCCATTGAAGCTGGAGGATACACTGTCACAAAAAACATTTACTTAGTCCATTGCCAACATAACACAAAAAAAAAAAAAAAATCAAATAGCAGGGTAAGTAATAGACTTGCACATCTTATGACAAAATTTACCACAAAAAGGAACACTTACACCCGTAGAATTTCAGCTTGCTAACAGTTTGGAACTCGGTTTTGTCCCAGAAAAACTCGAAAGCACGGAGTAAATTCGCACAATTCTTAACTTGGTTATCCGTCAACTTATTCCTCCGTATAACACATTGTGGTTTGACCTTAGATAAAAACCCAGACATGTAGCCCCAATCCCCACCACACATTACAACATACTCATATTGCCAATGCTTCATATTTTTAGACAACTCCACTGGCTTATGGCCACCTGCAAGAAGACCTATCCGGCTATTCTTGTTACCTTGAGCAACCTCATATAACGGAGCACAGTTGGATTTTTCACTGAGAATATCGCAAAGAAAGCCTCGAAAGTTGGTTGCCGGTTGTTATGATCACATGCAGCAATGAACCACAATATTAGTCGAATGGAATTTGGCGTAAATTGTGTCGGAGTACACTTAAACTGCTATTTGAACAAGGCTACCAAGAATTTGTGAGGTTTAGGTGTTAAACCCGCTTTCAAGTGCTCAAATGGCATAACTATGGCACAATTGCCAGGTCATGAGTATAATCTCTCGCTAGGAGTAGGAGCTCTCCAAGAATAATCACCTCCAATTTGGAAGGCCTTAGACAAAAAATCTTTCCACTTGGAGTATTGAAATGAACTCCGATGTTTCAAGTGATCATACTTCCCCCATTCAGAATCCAATTTTGCACTATCAAATTGTGGCGGGCCAATATGATTGGCTTGATAGTATTTATCATTACTAGAAAATTAAGCTTCGGGATCAATAGTCAAAGGAGGGTCGGGAAAGAGAACACAAAAATCCGCCCAACTACCATCCCGCCGTAACAGACTCGTCACAGTTTTGATATTACTTCTCGCGCGAGAAGGACCGGCTCCCGCCATCTATCAACACACAACAGAAACAAGTTAGAAACTTCTTAATATAATAAGAAATAAATTAACTATTAATTCTAAGGCAAAGTGGTGCAACAAGGCATGCAGTCAAAAATTAAATCAAACTCTCTTCCCGCTTTAAACCAGCGTACACAAAATAAAACACCTACGCACCACCAACACAACACACATAATGTTTTCCGAAAGAATTACCTGCCACCTTTCTATCAATTTATACATTTTACCACAACTTGCTTATTATGATAAAAACACAACACACAACAGCTACTTCATGCATATAAAATAAATAAAACTAACACCCACTTTTCATATTGCACAGAGGATACACATACACAACAAATAAACTAAGTCCTACCATGCGGACCCACTTTCAGTATATAGCCTAGAAAGTATAAACGAAGTCACTACACTACTCTAAAATTCTCTAGTCCCGCTTCCCCACTACGTCCTAAAACAATCTAAAACAATCCAATACATTTACTTATCAGCCTTCCTTTTATCCTCATTACTTTTCAAACACACATTGCATACTTCAAAATTAACATAAATCTTGTCATCACCCTATATACTGCTACCACCTCACGTACTTCAAAGACCAAACACAAAATTCACATAAAAAAAATCTCCTACTTATCGGTCCCCGCCTTCTCTCACAGAAGTTATATCTACAAAAACTAAGGTAGTACAACTCCAATCCTGCTTTCGCTATACTATTATTACACCCGTTTTCTCGTTTTTCTCTAAACTATTATCCTCCTACTCAAGGTGGTCAGTAGCAGCTATATACTAAACAAATATATAAATACATATGAAGCAAACACCTTGCCATATACCTCTTCCCGCTTGAGACAACAATAATACAAATTATTTTACTAAGTCAGTAAAAGCCCGGTTCCGCCTTCTCAACATCATGATACCCTCTTCCAATACTTGAAAAAAATAATCAAAATTGATGCCAATACATATACACGTACAGTACACATGACACCAATATACCAGAAATGGACAAAACTAAACTAGGTTGGGCTCATGAGCATTTTGCCATCAACTACTCCAAGCTTCGTATTTTCGAGTTTGATGAGTACAACACAATGGTATACTTTGATGGGGATATTCAAGTATATATGGCAATGTTGACGAACTATTTGAACTACCAAATGACCACTTGTAGGGTGTTTTGGATTGTTTCTGTGAATGGCATCATTCCCCACAATATAAGATTGGCTACTACCAACAATGCCCTGATAGGGTGAAGTGGACAGCCGAGATGGGACCGCCTCCATCCTCTTATTTCAATACTGGAATGTTCATTTTCGAGCCAAGTCAAGCTACTTACGATGATCTAATGAACACCATCAAAATCACTCCTCCTTCATCATTCGCTGAACAGGACTTGTTGAACTTGTATTTTAGGAGCATTTTCAAGCCAATCCCTCCGGTTTACAATCTTTTACTTCCAATGGTGTGGACTCATCCAGACAACGTATAGCTTGACAAAGTGAAAGTTGTTCATTTTTGTGCAAATGGTTTGAAGCCGTGGAGGTACACCGGAAAGGATGAACATATGGACAGGGAAGATGTGAAAATGCTAGTGAAAAAATGGTGGGAAGGCCCTGTGACTTCAAAATCACATGATGCAAGCTCTTTCAACAAGCTTGCACATGCTACGTTGAAGGAAAGAACTGATCCTTTAAGAGTTGCACATAGAATTTCAACAGATAGAATACCAACATTTCCAGATGGTTTTTCAAATGGACATTCTGCAACAGTCACTCAGCATGATCATGTCAGGCCTCTTCTTAGCTTGCTGGATAAGGAACCCCCTTCTCGACATGTATCTGGTTAGCTTGAGTATGTTCGTCACCTTACCGGGATGGAAAGGTATGAAAATGTGCTTCCACTTTTACAAGCATCTAATGAGAGAAAAACTATAAGTGGGCTTGATTTTTGATGGCTGAATTTGTAGAGGCTACGGGACGTGGAAGAGAAAATGCAAGTTATTAATAGTCAAACCCTAGACACCTATATCTATAACCCTAGACACCTACATCTACACACGCACACATATACATATCTTCACCACTCAAAATTTGACTCTCAAACTTATGGGTACTGTTGCCCAGTAATAAAAAATTGTAGAAGGGGAGTTGAATACAATTGTAGAAGATTCTCGACTTTAAACACAAATATGAATAATGAATAATAACAGCTTTATTAAATCTGATATAAAACTGTTACAAACTCTCTCAAGAAATTCTAATGTTCTTGAGAGCTTCTAGGTTACAATATACTCGTGTATGCGATTGATATAAAATCAAAACCTAAACTGTGTTTATATACTACACATCTTCTCTATCGATTACAAGATAAGTCCAAATCAATTACAAACAATATTGAAACATATCCTAACCGACAGCTACATTCCTATTTACTAGGAACCGACAAAATAAACTTCCTTCTTTAACTGGATTCCTTAAATAACTCGAAGTTATAATCCTGATCAACTTCCAGTACTGATGATAATACAGATCAAAGTCCTGATAGTAATCCTGATAGCAATCATGGTACTGACGCTCGTGCAATACTGATGATGTCAGCAATCCTGATCAGTTTAATCCAGATCCTGACGATCATTGAATCCTGATCTAACAATCTCCCCCAATCTCATACTTTGTAAAATAAAGTATAGATTCCTAGATTCAATGATGCCAAAAACTTATTTACAAAATGTACAAGTATTTACAACAACAACTTATCTGTTTAGATTCTTTGATAGAACATATTCATCCTCAAGAAGTTGGATAACAAATTTTCTTCTTTTTATTCAAGAATTTTAATCAGTCTTTCCTTAAGATTTCTGAGTTCTTCATCTTCCTCATTAATCTGGTAGATAGCTGCTCTGAGATTTTGAATTGAACTTCTTTGTAGACTATGATCTTCAACCAGGAGATAAGCAATTTCCTTCCCATCAGGATTAAGAGTCAGTTGCTTCATGCCAAAAGACATTTCTTTAATAGTAGTGCCGCTTTGCATTTCCACATCCTGATCTTTTAGATTTAAGTACGTGGGAGTATAATCACCATTGTAATTTCTTCTTTCATCAAATCTTGTCCTTATAGTTGACAGAATCATATCTGACCATTCCTTGCACACTTTATTTTTCCATTTAAGCAAATAGTGAACATATTTCAGTTCCTTTGTGGTTTTGACTAACAGCTCTTGAATGGACGTAATCTTCACACTTCCATCTTTCATGAAGTACATAAGTTTCTCTTTCTTTTCAGTACCATCATGACAATCTTTAACTATATCAACAGCTAATAAATTGTTCAGGTGTTCAGAAGTTAAATTACCTCCAATATCAGTCAAAGAGTGAGGATCGACATATGGCATGTTCAGAAACTCAGCATTTCTGTGACCTATACCTCCTCTTGAATTGTGTGGCATTTGCTTTAGGCTTGAAAACATTTGTAACCAGAGTGCTTTGGATCTTTGTGAACCAGAAAAGTCTGCAACACTGGAGACATTTCTTACAATTCCACCAGATTGATAATTATAGGTCTATCACACCTTAGTGTGTCAATATGTTTCCACTTCTTGTCCTTCTCCTTTTCAAGAACATAGCTCTTTTCTAGCCGAGGTTGTTGACTTCTTGCATTTCTCCACAACATCCTATTTGAATTTTTAAGCTTTTGAACATAGAGCTTAAAATCTCCATTTGTTGTTCTTGTAACTTCTCTTCTTCTTCTCTTCTTCTTCTTTCTTCTTCTTCATCCACTTCTTCATTATGAGAATCAACCACAGTATCTAAAATTAACAAATCAACCTCTTGTAAAATTTCAGATTCATCAGGATCTTGAATAGTTTCAGGAACAATGTCAGGATTAGAATCTTTAATTTGAGTTGTATTACTGATGAGAGTTGATTGTCTTGGTCTTCTTCTCAATTGTGGTCCCTCATCTATTTCTTGATCTTCTTGCTGAATAATAGTCCTAATAGCTAGAGTATCAGGAGCTATTGGAGTTTGAGAAGCCTCAGGAATTTCTTCTATTCTTACTCCTCTAGACCTTGTATGTCTAGGCATTGTTTGATTTGATGAGCTTCTCCCTCTTCTTGCACCTCTTCTGACACTTCTTCTACCTCTGCATCCTCTACCTCTAGCAGGAGCAAGATTATTAAAGCTTTCCATGATTTCTCTTTGTTGAATTAGAAAATCTTCATGTGAGAGATCATGATATTCTTCACTAGCTGTAGAAAGTGCATTTCTAGCAAATAATTGTTGAACTCTCTTATCAGTGTGATAAAGAGTAACAACATTACCATCTCTTGTCTTGAACTTCTGGAATAAGTTAGCAGCATCTTCAGGATTTTCAATGAGAACATCTTCATCACCTTCAGGAATTGTAGATAAGATTCCATGACCAGGCGTCAAGATTTGCTCTTCCGTCAGGATCTGAGATTTCACCAATGTCCTTACTGTTCTAACTCCAGAATCAGAAACATGAGTTGATTGCATGGATTGACTTTGAGAAGTTTGAATTGTAGACTTCACTATAGCAGCATCAGAGGTTCATCCTTGTAATACTATGTCATCACCATCATTTCCAGTATGATCATCATCATTATCTTTTCTCAATACTAGATCAGGTGTACATTTTGTCTGACTTACCTTCTCCCCCTTTTTGGCATCAGGATTTGATAAAAAAAATTAAAATCAAAGAAAGAGAGGCTTGAATGTCAGTTACCTTATAATCTAATGAATCAATTCTGGTGTTGATGTGAGACTATTCAGAAATTGGTGACTTAACTTGGGATTCCACTACTCTTAGTTGTAAAGCAATAGGTGCCTTTGTCAAGCTATTGGAAATATCAGTCCTCACAAGTTCAGTAGCAACTTTGACAGAATCGATTTCATCCTTGAGGCTTTTGGATAAAAGAGTTGTAGCCTTCAAGTGATTCTTCACATCTTCATTTTCAATCAAGCTTGCAGCATAAGAAGCATGGTTCAAAGCACATGGATAATTGACAGGATCATCAGATCTGTACCAATCATTATCTCATTCATGTCTTCTCAGCTGTTCAGCAGGATCTATTGCAGAATGACCAGAAAAGTCTTGTCGAATATATTTTCCTGTAGCTGCCTTGCCAGCCATGAAAGTGCTTGAAGAACCAAAATTAGTTCCAAGACTAGATTGAATTGTTGTAGCAAGCTGATCCTTCTCAATATCCCCATCATCATCATCACTGTCATCATCAACAGAATCATCAGAATTATTAGATTCAGGAAGAATAATACCTTTAAGCTTATCCTGATGATCTGTGACATGAGCTTTCATTGGTCTTGAGCTTAGTGGTTGTATCAGGATTGGCTCAGCATCAGGAGCACCACTAGCGTCAGGAGCAACACTGTCAGGATTTGATTGGCATGCATCAGTATTTGTTACTAATGGTTCTTGTGGAGCCTAAGGTTCAGAAGCTGCTTCAACACTTTGAGTTGGAGGTTCTTGTGTGCTTCCCTCAATGACAGTGTCCTCGACCAAAATTTCCATTTCAGGAATAGTAGAAGTCCCTTGAGCATTGTCAGGAAACTCCTCAGAAATTGTTGCTGATTTGCCTGCATCCTTACTTTAAAAGGATGGTTCTTGTGGGGCAGGAATGTTGATGTCTTCATTCTCCCTTTGAGAAAACGGTTCTTGTGTGACCATTTCTTCAGCTTTGTCTTCACTCACACTTTGAGTAAGTGGTTCTTGTGTGGCAGGATCTTCAATAACTGCTGAACCACTTTGAGGTTGAGGTTCTTGTGGGCTAGATCCCTTCAGTTTCTTTTGTCTTTTGAACACAAACTCATTTGTCTTCCTTTTCTTGTACATGGGATGTGTAAACCCAAGCTTGGAAGCATTCTCAGCAACCTTCTCCCATGGTATTTCTAGAATTCTTGAAGTTGGAGAGGCTTTTGCTGGAGAGTCTGAGATAGAGACAATTTTGCTTTGTGATGCATCAGGACTACCAACATCAGGATTTGCTTGAGCATCAGAATTTGACTGCTCATCAGGAATTGAAATGTCCTGACCATCAGTATCCTGTTTCTTCAATGGAATATGATATCTGCTTTTGATCAACTTTCTTTTTTCTGTGGCTTAGAAGATGGTGCCACAGCTTCACTAGCAATATCAGCAACTTCCTTGTTCAGCTTAAATTTGGAGGATATAAGCATGTCATCCTCAGAATCAGTTTCATCCCTTAAAACCAACTTTCTTTTCACAGCAACAACCTCCTCAACCTTCACCAGGACCCCTTGTACACCCCCTTTTGACTTCTTTTGAGTGAGTGGTGTAGAGGTGAAATCCTTTGAACCTGATTGCCTTCCAGACACATCAGTTCTAGCTGATTTCTTTGATTTTACAACTACAGTCTTTTGAGAGACAGTAGAGGTGGTTGTAGAGTGTTTGGGAGGGATGCTTGTGTCAGGAACAAGGTGTGATTGGACTTTCCCCATAGCATCAGAAACTGATCCATAACAAGTAGGCATTTTCTCTTACAAGAAAAGCCTGACCTCATCAGGAATAAAGGCATTGCCTTGAAAACCATTTGCCTTATCACTGTTGACTAAGGACTTAATATTATTCTCTATAATTCTACAAATAGGTAGAATCACATCCTCTTCAAAAGTAACATTAGGACATAAGTGATTAAAAATTAGCTGGAAAAATCTAAGAAAACAGACATAGCCTAACTTATCTGATTTCCTATCACTTAAAGCTTTTAAAACAAAAGTACCATAATCAAACACTGTAGAATGAATTAGAGAATACCCAATTTTGAGAGATCCTGATGGAAGAGCATCAAAGTTTGATGTCTTATTCATGAAACAACGACTGATGGTATCAAAGAAGAAATTTCACTCCTTCTTAAGCTTTTTCCTGAAGAGATTTCCATATCTCTTAACCTCTCTATTGTAGCCTAACTTAGTAACAAACTCAAATAGAGTTGAATCTGAAACTGTATGAGGAACTTTATCACCCAGAACAGGCAAATGAAGAGCTTCTTCAACAACAGCAGGAGTAACATTATATGTAACACCATTGAATTCAAAATTCATCAGTATTGCTCCGGATATTCCTTTACCAAACACAGCTGAGTTCCATACCTGCATCACATACTTAAACGAAACACTTGCAGGTTCTGTTAGAGCAAACTTCAATGGACTTGAAGCTAAGAAATCTTGAATAACATGGAACTCATTTGGTAATTCCTGATGATCTAAAATAGCCACAAAATTATTAGTGGCAAAATTAACACCACTAATTACTGTTTGTTTATTCATGAATGATGAAGACACCATTGATACTGTGTAGAAAGCTTGAGAATAGAGATTAAGAAACTAGTATTCGTGAGTACAGAGAGAAGATGAATTGCAAAAACTGATGATGAGAGATTAAACGGTAATTTTAGAAAATCAAATGTAATTTGTTAAAACAAAATATTACTCTCAGTGACAGGTGGCATGCTGTGATTTGTGCAATAATAATTAGTGGACCAAATTGCGTGTGTAATTAAACAAAACTGCACCGCTTTTGATGTGTATCTATGTGTATATATATATATATATATATATATATCAGTGTGACACACGCGCGCATACAGTTGTCCAACTTAAAACTCAAACGTTTCTCATCAGGAACTGACGAAAAATCAGGCACACATTAAGCAATGAAATACTGACCTGTACATCAGGATTGACCAGTTGACTTCCTGTCATGATTGTGTCCTATCAGGATTTGATCAAAATTACATACCTTGCTGAATGACCATCAGGATTTGACAGTCATCAGGATTTGCTCTCTGTAGTTTCTCAGAAATTCTCAAAGTTCATCATTCCATGTTCATCACCAACTTATTGAAAGTAGTTTCAGGCAATGGCTTGGTGAATATGTCAGCTAGTTGTTGATCAGTAGGAACAAAATGAAGTTCAATTGTTCCTTCCAGAACCTATTCTCTTATGAAGTGATATCTAATACTGATGTGTTTAGTAAGAGAATGCTGAACTGGATTTCCTGTCATTGCAATAGCACTTTGGTTATCATAATAAATAGGGATTTTAGAGTATGACAGACCATAATCTAACAACTGATTTCTCATCCACATTATCTGAGCACAGCAATGTACTCAGCTTTTGCAGTTGCAGTAGAGATAGACTTTTGCTTTTTACTGAACCAAGAAACTAGTCTACCAGCCCAAAAACTGACAACTTCCTGAAGTACTTTTCCTGTCTATCCCTGCAAAATCAGCATCTGAGTAACCACACAAACCAAAATTTGATTCCCTTTCATACCAAAGGCCAAGTGAAGGAGTGACTTTGAGATATCTAAAAATTCTTTTAACTGCAATCAGATGAAGTTCCCTGGGATTTGCTTGAAATATTGCACAAAGACAGGTTGCAAACATGATACCTGGTCTACTTGAAGTGAGATACAATAGTGAGCCAATCATTCCCCTGTAGTTACATCTACCTCAGCACCTTGATCAGGATCAAGTTTGGTAGCTGTAGCTATGGGAGTACTTGCAGTAGCACTATCTTGCATGTTAAACCTTTTCAATAAATTCCTTGTATATTTTGACTAATTGATAAAGATGTCATCATCAGTCTGTTTAACTTGAAGACGAAGAAAATAACTCATTTCTCCCATCATGCTCATTTGATATCTAGACTGCATAACTTGGAAAACTTCTCACATAGCTTATTGTTTGTTGACCCAAAAATGATATCATCAACATAAATTTGAACTAAAAGCAAATCCTTACCATGATTCAAATAAAATAGAGTTTTATCTATAGTACCTCTTTTGAATCCACTTTCTAGTAAGAATTGAGCTAAGGTTTCATACCAGGCTCTTGGTGCTTGCTTTAGTCCATAAAGTGCCTTATCCAATCTATAAACATGATTTGGATATTTTGGATCAATGAAGCCAGGAGGTTGTTCAACATAGACTTCTTCCTCTAGTTCCCCATTTAAGAAGGCACTTTTCACATCCATCTGGAAAACCTTGAATTTCTTGTGAGCTGCATATGCCAGAAAGATCCTGATGGCCTCTAGTCTTGCAACAGGAGCAAAAGTTTCATCATAGCCAATTCCTTCTTTTTGAGAATACCCCTTTGCAACTAGCCTTGCTTTGTTTCTGATAATTACACCATCTGAATCAGTCTTGTTTTTGAAAATCCATTTTGTACCAACAATTGACCTATTCTTTGGTCTTGGTACTAGTTTCCAGGCTTCATTTCTTTCAAATTCATTCAATTCTTCTTGCATTGCAGTAACCCAATCAGCATCTTTAAGTGCATCTTCAACTTTCTTTGGCTCCTCCTTGGATAGAAAGTTATGATAAAGACATTCATTCTGAGTTGCACTTCTTGTTTTAAAACCTGCATCAGGATCCCCAATTATCAAATCAGGAGTATGACTTCTTGTCCATTTCCTAGCTGGTGGTAAATCATTCCTTGAAGTAGATTCTCCTCCTAGATTGGTGTTATCTTGATTAGAAGAATTTGCTTCATTAGAAGCTCCCCATGAATTGTTTCTATCACCTCCTGATTCATTATCAGGATTGTCATTTGAATCAGTTTCTAAAGAATTCGGTCCTGATGTGTGAGTAGATTCAGAACTAGTAGCTATTTGTTGTTGCTCCCCCTCAACATTTGCACTGCTAGTAGTGTCACCATTATTTGCACCATCAGCATTAGCACCATCAGTATTTGGTGCTCTATCAGGATTTGGTGAGTCATCAGGATTTGGTGACCCATCAGTATCTGATGAAGTGTCAGTATCTGATTCTTGTTCTTTAGGATCCTTGGTAGCTTCATTTTCAAAAATCAACCTATCATGAGAGTCTTCATTTATTCCAGTTATTTTTTTATCATCAAAAGATACATGAATTGACTCCATGACAGCTCTTGTTCTCAAATTAAAAACTCTAAAGGCTCTTGATGCATGATAGCCAATAAAAATTCCCTCATCAGCCTTTGTTTCAAATTTCCCTAGTTATTCAGGATGAGTTCTGAGAACAAAACATTTACAGCCAAACACATGCAGATGCATCAAACTAGGTTTCTTCTCCTTGAGCATTTGATAGGGAGTTACACCATGTCTGTTTATCAGTGTGAGATTTTGAGTATAGCATCATGTATTGACTGCTTCTGCCCAGAAATATGTAGGCAATTTAGCTTCTTCCAACATAGTTGTGTCAGCTTCAATAAGAGTTCTATTCTTTCTTTCAACCACTCCATTTTGCTGGGGTGTGCCAGGAGCAGAGAATTGTTGAATTATTCCTTTGTATTTGCAGAACTCTTCCATCTTTGAATTCTTGAATTCAGTACCATTATCACTTCTCAGAATCTTGACTTTGTACTTTGAGCCTGTCTCAATCATTCTCACATGGTCCAACAGTATTTCTGGAGTCTAATCTTTTCTGTGCAGGAAATACACTCAGGTGAATCTAGAGTATTCATCAACAATTACAAGAGTGTACCTTTTCTTACTGATGGACATTATGTTGACTGGTCCAAATAGATCAAGATGTAACAAGTGATATGGTTCACCAATAGATGATTCAGATTTACTCTTAAATGATGTCCTTCTCTGTTTTGCTTTTTGACATGCATCACAGAGTCCATCAGGAGTATACAAAGCTTTAGGCAATCCTCTAACCAAATCTTTCTTAACCAACTCATTGATATTGCTGAAGTTGAGATGAGAAAGCTTCTTGTGCCAATTCCAACTTTCCTCTACTGAAGCTTTACTAATGAGATAAGTATGAGAGCCTTCAGTATTGGTGTGAATGTTGGCTTCATATATGTTACCATGCCTGTAGCCAGTGAGAGCAACCTTTCCTGAAGCTTTGCTGACTACTTCACAATGTGTGGAATAGAAGTTGACATGATAACCTCTGTCTGTGATTTGACTAATACTCAACAGGTTGTGTTTTAGTCCCTTCACAAGAGCTACTTTTTCAATGATGACATTTCTAATGATTATATTGTCATATCCCAATGTTTGTCCAATGTTGCCATCTCCATAAGACACGGTTGGGCCAGCATTTTCTTCATATTCTGACAGCAGGGCTTTGTTTCCAGTCATGTGCACAGAACATCCACTGTCCATGACTAACACATTTTTCCTTTTTCCCTGCAATCAGAATAACAAAACACTAGTTAGAATATTTAGGAACCCACACTTGTTGGGTTCCTTTTCCATGCATTGTACTAAATTTAGCAGCAGAAGACTTTTTGACCTTAGCAATCCTGACAGGATAGAATCCATCAGGATTTGCTTTGTCAGTATCAGTATTAACAGATGCATGCTTCACATTGACATTCTTAGTTTTACCAGAATTTGCACTTTTATTAAACTTAGGTAAAGGATCATAAAAGTTATGGTACAAATTATGGTATTCTTCACAAGTATAAATAGAATGCCATTTACTGCCACAATAAAAACAAGACTTCTGTGGTTTGTAAAATACTGATCTATTCCTAACATCAGACCTAGGAATCTCAGTAACCTTCTTTTTACTCTTCCTACAATCAATAGCAAGATGATTAGAGTTACCAAAGGTATAGCAACACTTTCTTGGTGCATTTGGGATAAACTTATAATTATTCTCTTTATTAATCCCAACTTTACCCTTCTTGTTTCTTTTGGCAGTAGGTGACTTCTGTTTACCTGTTACCTCACACACTTTCTCCTTAAGTTGTTTATGAGACAATAAACCTATATTCCAATTAACAGGTTTAGACTTAGAATTTGAGACTTGTTGAGCAGAAGTAGATCCCTTTTCAAAAGTAGAATTGGGATCTTTACCAAATACAAATTTAACAGGCTTAATCTTTGTTTTGGTCTTGTCTATAACATGTCTATAGGTCATTGGGTTAACTGTCTCATCTATAACAACTTTCTTTTTCAGTTTCTTATCTTCATATGACTTATATCCTAGACATTCTTTCCAATTCTTAGAAGTATTAATCTCATTAAATTTCCTTCCAGAGTCTGTCCAGGTTCTGATTTTCTCATTAGCAAACTCAAGTTCTTTTTCTAGAGCAGTACATTTAAATTTCATCTCTAAGTGCATGTGTTTAGCATTATCACATTCGTTTTGTACTTCTTGCATAAAAGAAAATTCAGCTTCTAAATGCTCATTCATTTTCCTAAGTTCAGACATCTCAGATAAGATCCTAGTATTTTCAGCAGTTTGACTTCTAAAGCTAATATGCAATGACTTTAGAAAACGTCTTAACTCGGAAGCATTATCAGTATCAAAATAAAAAACATTATTTGGGACCTTTTCATCAGGAACAACAGTTTCATCAATATTGGCCATTAAGGCATAGTTTACCACCTCAGTGTCAGATTCTGAGGAATAGTCCATCCAATCCTTGCTTGATGTGATGAGTGTTTTAGCCTTCTTGCACTCAGTTGCAAAGTACCCAATTCCATTACACTTGTAGCATCTTATCTTTGACTTGTCAAATTTGCCACTTTTTCTGTCCTTCTTGATGTACTTGTCTTTGTCAGCATTGAAGGTCTTTTTCTAAAAGTTGCCTTGTCTTTTAGCCTTCCTGAACTTCATCTTCTTGAAGCCCCTGAGTATCATAGCAACCATCTCGTCCATGTCTGAGTCAGTAGAATCATCATCAGTATTGGCATCAGGATTGCCATCAGTATCTGATGAGTCATCAGGATCTGACTCCACCACTCTAGATTTTCTTCTAGATACCTCCACGGCTTTTCCTTTTGATTTAGCCTCAACATTCAAGGCTATAGACTTTGCATCGCTGCTTTTCTTGTTCTTTCTTTGTTGAACCTCAAGATCATAGGTTCTTAGCATTCCATAAACCTCATCAAGAGACATAGTGTTTAGATCATACTGGTGCCTAATAATTGAGGTTTGTGTGTCCCTTTCTTCTGGTAAAGCCCTCAGAAATTTGGTGTTTGAGTCTTCAGTTACATACTCTTTGCCAACTAGAGATAGATTGTTCAGGAGTGTCCGGAATCTATCATACATGTCAGTAAGGCTCTCATCAGGTCTAGCATCAAATTGTTCATGCTCTTGTATAAGTAGAGCCCTTCTATTTTTCTTGACAGATGCAGATCCTTGGCATTGAGTTTCCAAAGTCTCCCAAATTTCATTTGCAGACTTGTAAGCAATCACCATGTTAGACATGACAGCATCAAGACTGTTGTGCAGGATATTCTTTATCTTAGCATCCCTGAGAACGTCAGCTTTTTCTTCTGGAGTCCACTCACTTTTTACCTTGACAACGTAGTGTTCAGGTACAGTATCTGTTTGTCCAACAAGTCTCGTAGGGATATATGGTCCATCACGAATCTTGTCCAGATATTCAGGATCCATTGCTTCTAGGTACATCAACATCTTTACCCTCCATGTAAGGTATTCAGTTTTCTTCAGGATGGGAATCTTCATGCATTCATACTTGGTTGTCGACATCTTTAGATCGTTTCTGATTCAAATTAAATCAGTTTGCTCTGATACCAATTGTTGCCCAGTAATTAACAATTGTAGAAGGAGGGTTGAATACAATTGTATAAGATTCTCGACTTTAAACACAAATATGAATAATGAATAATAACAGCTTTATTAAATCTGATATAAAACTGTTACAAACTCTCTCAAGAAATTCTGATGTTCTTGAGAGCTTCTAGGTTACAATATACTCGTGTATGCGATTGATATAAAATCAAAACCTAAAATGTGTTTATATACTACACATCTTCTCTATCGATTACAAGATAAGTTAAAATCAATTACAAACAATATTGAAACATATCCTAACCGACAGCTACATTCTTATTTACTAGGAACCGACAAAATAAACTTCCTTCTTTAACTGGATTTCTTAAATAACTAGAAGTTATAATCTTGATCAGCTTCCGGTACTAATGATAATATAGATCACAGTCCTGATAGTAATCCTGATTCGGTCTGGTCTCAATGTTTAAGTGGTCCGGTCCGGTCTAGTAATTTACGAAACCGCCAAATACGATCTAGTCCGGTTTAATTGTTAAAAATCGACCAAACCAACCGTTGCGCAACCCTAGTTATACTAACACTATTTTGGTGTTCTTGGTTGGAGATGGTGTTATGTGAAATGCATATGTCTTTGTATCACCATTTACCACTGCTAGAGTGATGTTTTATGGCCTACCGGTGCTTCGTGCTTGTACTGTACTTCGACATTTTGCCTTGGGTTCCTTTTCAGCTATCGGACTCCTAAAAACATACTACTAATAAGAGTTGCATCCCTTGTTATTTACTACAACAGAATGCTGCACAAGATTAATATTTTACCCCAAAGAGGGTTCGAGTCTTTGCCAAAGAAACAAAGGGTGTGTGGTTTTAACTAAGATTAGTACTGTACAATGTTCAAACATATAAATTAAAGTTATGCCATTGGACAAATTTAAAAACAATAAGAAAAAAATTAATATTTACAACAAAACTAAACAAACCATTCATTCACTGTCAATCTTACGAAAAACACTCCTTTCTTACAGTCCCACGGCTACAATAAACCTATCATTTCAAAACTCTCATGTCAAAGACATAACTATATAGGAGTATAATATTAGCATATGCTCAGAAACACAAAATTGAGCCAAACCGCACACAAACATAAAACTAGTAGTAATAAGAGTACTATTAAACATCTCTTGGAATAGCCACGGCAGCAAGGGGACACTTCATTTCACAAGACAGCTTCAACACTTCACTTAGGTCAACCGGGTTAGCCTTGTCCTGGACCCACTTAAACTTGTGCACCAACTGAGCCACCCACTGAGTCACAGTCACCAGCCCTAGACTCTTCCCTGGACACACCCTCCTACCGGCTCCGAAAGGCGCAAGGGTGAGATCGCCACCTCGGACGTCCACGTCAGCACCTTCCCCGATGAACCTTTCTGGTTTGAATTCAAGCGGGTCAGACCAGACACGCGAGTCATGTGTGATGGCCCACATGTTCACCATGGCTGTTGTGTTGGCAGGTATTACCATTCCATTGCTGAGCTGGACATCTGACGTGCAAAGCCTGGCCCATGAGAGAAGAGGACCTGGAGGGTGGACTCGAAGGGACTCCTTGACCACCGCTTGGAGGTAGGGTAGCTTTGCCACGTCAGCATCACTCAAACTAGTGGCGTTTGTTAACTCCTTGTTAAGCTTGTCCTGAACATCTTGGTTGAGGACTAACTCGGCCATTACCCACTCGGTTAACAAAGCAGTTGTATCAGTTCCTCTAAATATCATCTCCTGCATATACATGTCAATGTAACGAGTCAACACAAAATTTAATTAAAACCTACAACTTACTGTATTCGAACTTCCAACATTTTGTAAAAAGAGTTCGAGACCTTTAAAATTTGTATATCAAAACAAATACACACTTACCCAAAGGACAGCAACCATGTCATCTTCACTGAGCTTCTCGTCACCATCAAGTGACAGCAAGACATGAACAAAATCAGCATGATCTCCAAGACCAATCCTGGTACCACCAACTTTATGTTCTTCAATAATCCCCCGGACGAGCTTTCGAACTCGAGGCACGAGAGCTTCACAACGCTCGACTATACGAAAAGGATCATAAAAGAAGCTCAGCCAAGGCAAATAGTCGGACCAATTAAACGCACCAAGTAGCTCGAATCCTTCCGCAACCATTTCTTTAAGTTCCTTCACTTCTTGACAGTCATCCGAATCATAACGTTTTCCGAAAACACTTCCCATTATATTGTTCAGAGCCGCTGCTTGCAAGTGTTTTCTCAACGTCACGACGCCGTGTTTGTCTTGTTGAGTGGCTATGTTTTTCACCATGGCAGCGCAGTCTGATTGGCGTCCGGGCTCATGAGCCGATATGCGCCGCGGGGAAAACAAATGAGAAGAAGCTATACGGCGTAGCTGACGCCAATAAGCCCCGTTTGGAGCGAAGCCGATGGCTCGGCTAAACATGAGGCTTTTAGCTGATTGTTTAATCGGACGGTCAGCAAAGTGAGGTGAAGTCAAGATTTGATGAGATATATGAGGATCGGATGAGACAACAACAGGAGTGGAGCCGAGGCTAAAAGCCATGAGCTGAGTGGCGGCGGCTTTAGCAGAATAGCTCCAGGCTAGAGAAGCGAGAGAACGGTGAGCTAAGCCACGGCTAAGAGTGAACAAGCTTCCGAAAACAGGAAGGCCTCGCGGGCCGGGAATGGGGATTGGGCCAGCTTTGTTACGGCCGTTTTTCCAAGCAAGGCCACCAGATGAGAAGGCCCAAGTGAGAAGAGTGAGAGTGAGAAAAGCTAAGAAGAGAGAGAGTAAGATGGAGATGTCAAGGAGGTTTTTGGATCCAAAAAAAGCTGGTAGAGTGAAAATCCACCAGTTTGTGTCTTTTGAAATAAGCATAGTTAGCTCCATTTCTAGGGTTTAGTGTGTGTGTGTTTAGTGTGTGAAGAAGAGAGTGAGTGTAGAATGTAGATAGGAGAGGAGGGTTGTGTTTGAGGTACAATATGAGAGGGGTGGTGGACAGGGTTTTATACAGGGGCAAAAAATTACATTATCATATATACAATGTACGTGTGTGTAAATATTGTAGTGATGGTCACAAGAGAGGGGAGGGGTTTGGGGTTTAGGGAGGGTGCTTACACGTGGGTTGTACTGTATGTTGTAAGTTTCAAAAACAAAATTATTGAAATTTAATTATTGTACATTTGAGATTAGTATTTTTGCATGTCGTATACACGTGTAAGGTCAAGAAAATTTCTACACACCAGGCAAAATGTACGTGAATATGCGAGTACAATTCTAGCCTTCACGAGTTATTTTAAGAATCTAAGATCAATTTTTGTAACGTTAGCTACTTCTTCTTCAAGTAGTAGTAGTAGTAACATTTTAACAAAGTTTTTAGAGATTAACTCAGATTCTTGTCCTGTATTTCAGGTCTAATCTCGTGTGTATTGTAGTCGCGTCAAGAGATTAAAATGCGCTCTTCCAACGTGTTTAACTGTTTATGATTTATATCCCGTCAATAACAACATAAATATTGTGCGTTTTCAATTATTCAATAGTAAAAAGATTCGTACGTGCAGTTTTACTGTATAAATTGTAAAGGATAATTTATGATGGGAAATCAATAATTTCTAAGAGTTTCTCCGATGATTTTAGCTAAACTGATTGACATTAATTAATACTTGGTTAAAATTTGCTGAACTTATATGGTTACGAACTCCAATGTAATTGACTATAATGATCGGCTAAATTTTAAAAATAGTATGTTGTTATTATTTCAATTTGTTAAAAATAAAATATACAGTATTATTTTAATACGATAACAAATGATGTGGAAGTTTACTACAAGTCTCTGGAGGTTCGACAAAAATATTCAACGAAAAGGAGTTTGTTAAAATTATAGCTAATAGTTATGTGTCATTCAAGTGATGAAAATTTTAAATTTTATGAATAATTTTTATTTAAGGTATGTCAACAAGGCTTTTATCTAAGGATTTTCACTCATTTGAGATGCTCTAAGCTAAAATGCTAGATCTATCAAATATCAATTAAAGAGTTATTTGGTAATTTATATTTGAAAAATATTAGGTATACAAAATTACTTACAAAAACATCATTTAACACATTTTGATTTGTTATAGTAAAATTAAATGGAATTGAATTCCTTGTATTCAAATTAACAAGACCAATTACAATATTTAAAACTATTCTTCGGATCTAAGGCCTCGTTTGATAACAACTGGATGGAAGATTTTATGGATTCGTCCGGTAAAGGTTCTATTAAGATTATTTGATTAGATTAAAAAAAATCTTGTTGAACGACATGTCCTCATATTTCTCACTCAATCGTTGAGATAACTCTCAACTCATCTACTTCTAAGGTAATCCGCTACTATCTAGTACTTTATTTTCGCGCAATTTTTAGGTTATTTGACGGCTCTTCTCATCACTTCTAACTTTTGGGTTTTTTTTGCGGCTCTCTTTCTCGTCACTTATGATTCTACCAAGTACGAATTAATTCACCTAAATTGTTAATGATTAGGATGTTCTTGTTTTCTTTGTGGGTTGTTTTTATATGTATTATTTTTGTTTTGATTAATTTTTTCCGTCAATTATTTAACATATGAAATTGCCTCCGGTAATAGGTAGTAGATGTCCTGACCTTAAGTTTTAATTAGTGATATTGACATTCTTGTTTTTTTTCATTGATAATTGGGAGAGCATACCTTGTAGTTCTAAAATATTTTGCTAAAATTAATTTGTCCAACAAAATTAAATACTATAGGAAATTATCATCGTCTAGACAATTTAGAAAAATTATTAACAAACATCATTCATTCAGATTTTCAGATTACCTTCTCGTCCAAATCATCCAAAAATATCAGATGTTCAAAAATAACTGTTCAGATTTAGTAAATGACCTCTAATTATTAAAATGTATTCCCTCCGTCCCAGTGAATTGTATACACTGGGATTGGACACGTACACTAAGAAAAGATATAAAAAATGAGTAAAATTAGATGAAAAGTGAGTAAAGTGGTGGGACATATCAATATTTAATAATAGATTTGAGATAGTGGAGGAAGTAGTGAGTGTAATAGTGATTTATATTGTTATAGAATATAGATAGTTGAGAAAATAGTGGTTGTAATAGTGTTTTATATTATTAAAAGTTACTATTTTTAATGTATATAAATGAATGAAACATCCCAAAATGGAAAGTGTATAAAAATGAATGGGACATAGGGTGTAGTACAACTTTAAATTTTGGTAGCAAAAGGGAATCATTTACTAGTATTTGTTAAGATTTTGTTGTCGGTGAGGGACAGGGGTTGAATAGGTTCAACTAGGTTTTCAATAACTAGTGGAAACGCAATCGGACGTGCACCATGGTATTTGATGGTCTTAAAACAGTGAGCTGATACTGGAGAATATGGTTTACGTTAGGTTGTGTGTACTATGAGTGCGGAAGTTTATAAATGCAGTTACTGTAGGCTATGAATTACAGATTACTAATATACAGTGGTAGAGACGGGGACAGAGAAAGATGGAAAGGCAGGGGAATGGCGATGTGGACGACTCAGGTTAGGGGTGTACACGGTTCGGGTTGAGCGGGTTACATGATTTTAACAACCCAATCCAATTAAATCGGGTTTGCAAATTTTCAACCCAACCCACAAAAAATAAATTCGTAATCCAACCCATTTAATATACTTCGGTTTGGATCGGTTCGGATCGGAGTGGTCGGGTTAATAAATATTTAAAATATATTTTTATCGAGCAGTAAGTACTAAATTAATAAATCAAAATTGAAAGTCAGCAAAATATTACATATCCATCTCAAATAAATCTCAAATATTTAAGTTAAAACACACCAAAAGACTGATAAAGTACTAAACATAGTCTTTCAGTTTAAACGTCAAATTTGTGTTATTAGCATAGTTAGTGTGCTAAATTTGCATTACAACCGTGAATGGACAAAGACAGTAAGAACATTTGTCTCAAATGATCTCAACACACAGTTTTTTAGAAGTTTTGTAGAATATTGATTTACACATTTCTGCTGCTATGTCCTTGATAACGAACAACTTAATGTAAAATTGATGCTTCTTAATTGTAAACTGGCCTTAAAGTACTGATACAATATTAACAAACATAGATAATATCATTTATAGATAACCCTAGGCAATGCAAGCAATGAAGTTTTCTTCCAGGACCACACATGGTCCATGGTCTATAACACAAGAGTTCAAAGAATGTGTTTCAATAATTAAAAGTGTACACTCCAAAATTGTTAACTATTTTAACTAAATGTGTTTCATATATTTTAAGACTTAATTGCACTTTAGTGGCTCAAACTATAATTTTTTGGCAGAAAAATGGCCGAATTATTAATTTAGCCACTTTAGTGGCCGAACAATTTATTTTTTAACACTTTATTGCATTCTGTCATGTCAGTTGAACGACGTTACAGTGTGAAAGGGATATTTTGGTCAATTTACTTTTCAACGGTTATGTATACATACAGCTGCATATATATAACTCCATATCAGTCCATTAGTAATTTATTCCCACAATCATACAAATCCTCTCAATTTATCATGGCATATCAGTGTTTTTGCGGAAGATGGGCTGTAGAGAGGACTGGCATTTCTGCTCTGCTCAGCAATTTCTTTATTTAATTTGCAAGCCCTTTTGAAAATTAAAACAATCTATATATTTTTTACTATAACCATTGAACAAGTCTGCAAGGATCAGTTCAAGATTTCATCAGAGTTATGAGCCGTCTTGCCTTGTGAAAACAGCTTTTTCTTTTACCTTGTGGACATCTTTTACCACCAGAGACCATGTTTTTGATCCCCTAGAGGTGGTTCCTCCTTCATGTTCATTGCCTTGTGAATTTTTAGCCCCTGAGACTCCCTCTGTGTCTTTGTTATTATCTGCAAAAATTCGTTCTGCCCTACTGTCAAACACCTTGGGGGCAACTACAATCTTTTCATTTTCTGTCTCTCCAGCAACTTTAACATTTCCATTCAAATCACCCTCAGTTTCAACCCTCTTAGAAACATTTTCCTTGAATCCACCATCAGTTTCAACCCTATTAGAAAAGATTGGAAGCCCAAAGTCATCTCGGCCTGCATTTCCTGTAACTTCTTCCTAATCGCTATGAATTCCTCCCTTTCATTCATATTTATAGTAAAAGCTGCTTTAGCGACGCAGTTTACAGTGTCCCTCTACAAACATTATTTCTTCGTCATCACTTACTGCCACAGGGATGCCTCCCAAAGCACTTGGTATTACTGTCTCTCCAGTCTCCATAGAAATCCCCTTTTTTGAACTATCTTGACCACAAACCCCCGTGGACTTCACATTACAATCTCAACCTTCTTTTTTGGCTCAACTTCCTCAGGAATTGCCCTGCTAATAGGGGATATGAAGGTTATTGACGGAGAAGGCGAAAAAATTATGCTAATAGGGGATGATGCAAAATCTGTAGTTAGTGTTACCAGTAGTAGAAATGGTCATGGAAATGTGAAGATTGATGACAGAAGACTCGGATACAGAGAAGGGGAGAAATAGGGTTTGGTTTGGGGGGAAAGTGATAGATGGGGGGAGAAATGGAGGTGTCTATCAATAATTGAAGTGGTTTTATATTAAAAACTTATCAATTTACCTATATACCCTCGATGATATTTTACAAAGGCTGAGAACTCAAACGCCGTCTAAACTGACATGACGGAATGCAATAAAGTGTTAAAAAATAAATTGTTCGGCCACTAAAGTGGCTAAATTAATAATTCGGCCATTTTTCTGCCAAAAAATTATAGTTCGAGCCACTAAAGTGCAATTAAGTCATATTTTAATTAAATCTATTATTTTTAATCGGGTTGGGTTGGTTCGGCTTAAAAAAATCGAAACTCATACCCAACCCATTTAAATCGGGTTTATATCTTTTCAAATTTAAAAATATTCGGTTTGGATCGGGCGAAATGAGGTCGGTTTGGATCGGGTTGGTCGGTTTTAACAACCATTGTACACCCCTAACTCAGGTTACCCTTGCTGTTCAAGCAACGCATTGAGAGATGTGACCACCCTTTTTTGTTTGTTTTATTGGACTATTAATTACTTAATTAAATATACCCCCTACACAAATCTAGACTACTCTACTTCAGTAATTCTCTTTTTTCTAGCTGTAACTTTTCTACGACAAAAGTGTAAGTCGTACTTCGGGCCGTTTCGAATCAGATTATAAATAGACGAGTTTGAGTTCGAATTCAAATTTGAGTTCATGTATTATATTTTTAAATTTATTAAAATTGCTTGTTTGATTTAAACGAACACAAAAAAATGAAATTTATACAGTCCTAAATGTAATCGTAATTTGTTGTCGAAACTGGGAAGAAAAACTTACATTTTAATAGTTGCTTTACAATTCTAGGGAGGACATGAGACAAGCAAAATGAGGATTTTTAAGGCACAAATTAGTAGTATAAAAAAGGTGTACATTTTTTGTATTTTTATGCGAATGGATTATATATAGTAAATCTTGGACTATGATTTTGCATAAAGGAAAAGAAAAATAGGATTTGAGTAGAGTGGTAACTAACAGGGGTGAGAAAAAATCGAAACCGATAAAAATTGGGTAAAATTGAGCCGAATAAAACCGATCCGAAACCGAAATCAAAAAATTAAAAACCGAACCAATTTAAATGGCTTGGTTCCGGTTATAGGTTCTAACCGAACCGATCATTAATTTAAATATATAAATAAATTATTTATATTATTTTTTATAAATTTTTGAAAAAATTCAATAATTAAATGCATAATATTCTGTAATCTAGGTCATTGTATATATTTTGATCCATTGTGTGTGCAAGTCTTTTGGACTTAGCAATGGACTAGTGAGTGCTATTGTCATAACTCATGAACAATTGCACATAGTAATTGTTAACGGAGGAATTTGGTGATAACAAATTTCGGGGATTGCTGGAATAACGAAATTGTGAAAATAGGGGGATTTGGGATTTTTGGATGTTTGGGGCTGGACTTGAAAGGTGTCTCGACTTGTTAGATGTGTCGGATCCTATTCCAAGATGCCTGCGTACCCTGTTTATATATAGGGATCAAGCCAACGCAGTTCTGTGATAGGATAATATTTTTAATCCCTGATTGTTAAGGGATATGTTGAGATAAGTTGATTTTATCTTTTTAGAGTTATATTAGCGTTGTGATTCTTTCCTGATTTGAAAGAATCGTTTGGAGATATTTTTTAGTAATTGATTGATTTAGATTGATTGTTTCCTCGTTTCAGAGAGAGGATATTACTTAGTGGTTAAGCAATTAATCATTATTAGATCAATATTGGGAAATTAGGAGATAATTGAGGCAACCGAAATTATGGCGTAACAACTACCCCCCAGTTCTTCAGTGCAGCTTGATGGACTGGAGAACTAAGTGTGCTTTGATCTTCCGAATTTCCTGAGTCAATGAAACAACTAGGAGTAGAAGATTAGCAGATAATATGAAGAAGATAATTACCCGTAATATGCCTGTAAAATCGAGAGAGACAACATGATGTGCCCGTAATATGTATGTGCTTGCGAGAGAGACAACATGCGAGATGTGAGAAGAACATATGTACGAGTAACTTTGTAAGTGTAGGAGAATGAGAATAAGATAATTACCTCGCCTTCTTATACACTCATGCAAAGCAGAGTTTAAGAAAAGGGAAGAGTAACCCCGCCTTCTTATACACTCTATGCAAAGCAGAGTTTAAGAAAATGGAAGAGTAACCTCGCCTTCTTATACACTCTATGCAAAGCAGAGTTTAAGAAAAGGGAAGAGTAACCTCGCCTTCTTATACACTCTATGCAAAGCAGAGTTTAAGAAAAGGGATGAGTAACCTCGCCTTCTTATACACTCTATGCTAAGCAGAGTTTAAGAAAATGGAAGTGTAACCTCGCCTTCTTATACACTCTATGCAAAGCAGAGTTTAAGAAAAGGGAAGAGTAACATCGCCTTCTTATACACTCTATGCTAAGCAGAGTTTAAGAAAAGGGAAGAACTATATTCTTGGTGAGCTTTCCGGAAGTACGGATAAGCACCCCGGAAGTACGGGTTTACCAAGGTACTCCAAGCAACACCTTCCATAAAGAAGGGCCTTCAAAATAATTCCAAGCAACACCTTCATAAAGAAGGCCTTAAAAAATAATTTTCAAGCAACACCTTAAAGAAGAGCCTTCAAAAATAATTCCAAGCAACACCTTAATCAAAGAAGGGCCTTCAAAAATATTAACATCTTCAATAGAGGGTCTTCAAAAATAATTTCCAAGCAACACCTTAAAGAAGGGCCTTCAAAAATATTAACATCTTCAATAGAGGGTATTCAAAAATAATTTCCAAGCAACACCTTAAAGAAGGGCCTTCAAAAATAATTCCCAAGCAACACCTTACAAAAGGGCCTTCAAAAATAATTCAAGCAATACCCTCCGCAAATAAGGGTCTTCGAAAATATCACACAGAGACAACCACAAAATCTAAGAATGTCCAATGTTTACGAGTAAATGTATGACGCACATGATGATATGAATGAATGCATGATGCGAATGATGCACATGATGATATTAATAAATGCATGATGCGAATGATGCATGGCCTTCAAAACAAGATTACCCCGAAGGGTCTTCAAAAAACGATCACCACTTAGGGACTTCAAACAAGATTATCATCTTCAAAAGAGGGTCTTCAAAAATAATTTCCTCTTCGAAAGAGGGTCTTCAAAAATATTATCCTACTCGAAATAGGGTCATCAAAAATATTATCCTTCTTCGAAAGAAGGTCTTCAAAAATATTATCCTACTCGAAATAGGTTCTTCAAAAATATTATCCTCCTTGAAAAAGAGAGCTTTCAAAAACATTACCCTTGTCCATGCACGAGCTAGTGAAGTAATCAAATCATGTGCTACGAATATTGCATCACAATTCTTTCACATCTCCATTATTCAGATTCTGTCCAGATCCGTTTTTTACCTTTTTGTCCCCGTAAACGATATTTTCTTGGAAAACACAAAACATGAAAGTTGCAGGAAACGAAAAGAGCTTTCCGATGATATATGAACCGTCAGAAACGGACTTATAACGAATCGGGAATCGAATAAAACATCTGCTGATTAACTTTTCAATACTGAAAAACGGGACCTGATTATGTTTTGTGATTTCGAGAATAGATCGAAACATAATCTCAGAAAACACCAAGAACGAAAGTTGTAGGAAATCACAAAAGTTTTCCGGATCATAAAAAATCATCAAAATCTAACATGTAATAAATTTACTACGAATTTTATAAGATAGCTTATTTGTATGGACAAAATCATAAGAAAACTTATCTTTATTTTGAATAGAACCACGAACCACCGCTTCCACCGTTTAGCTCCTCCATTAAAGCCGCTCCAGATCCATAATAACCCCCCATGTGTATTGTATAGATCGATTGTCCTCCACAATCAAAAAGTATCCCCTCCTTCTAGCGCCAATTGTTAACGGAGGAATTTGGTGATAACAAATTTCGGGGATTGCTGGAATAACGAAATTGTGAAAATAGGGGGATTTGGGATTTTTGGATGTTTGGGGCTGGACTTGAAAGGTGTCTCGACTTGTTAGATGTGTCGGATCCTATTCCAAGATGCCTGCGTACCCTGTTTATATATAGGGATCAAGCCAACGCAGTTCTGTGATAGGATAATATTTTTAATCCCTGATTGTTAAGGGATATGTTGAGATAAGTTGATTTTATCTTTTTAGAGTTATATTAGCGTTGTGATTCTTTCCTGATTTGAAAGAATCGTTTGGAGATATTTTTTAGTAATTGATTGATTTAGATTGATTGTTTCCTCGTTTCAGAGAGAGGATATTACTTAGTGGTTAAGCAATTAATCATTATTAGATCAATATTGGGAAATTAGGAGATAATTGAGGCAACCGAAATTATGGCGTAACAGTAATAGAGTCTCAGTAACAACTCTGGCTAACTTAATCCAGGAAAATCATGTTGTTGTTTAAGAATCTAGTTGTTGTGTATTAGTTCGGGCTATACTTCAAGCACTAATTTGCAAAGACTTAAGAATTTTGGATAACATTTTAACAGTTTTGTCTTGAATATGTTATTCATATTTTAGTTCAGCTAATGAATTAAGTATGTTTTTGTTTTATAAGTTACATTTTTCTTTCTCATTTTTATTTCATCCAGTTTTGTAATCGAAATCGAACCGTTAAAAATTGAATCGAGATTTTTGAAACCGTAACCGAACCAATAATTATTATTACAATTTTCAAAATCGAAAATAATCAGTTGCAATTCCGATTTTACCTAAAAACCGAGTCAAACCGACATACTCTCCCTAGTAACTAAGATGGGGCTAGGTGATGGAGGTTCGTTGCTATTTCCTTCCATTCAATCAAAAAGGGATAACGGTAGCCTAGTATACGTAGGTATTAAATCCCAATGCATGGAATGTTCTATTTAGCTGTCAAAACCATTTTAATATTTTCAGTGTTAATTCGTTCACGTCATCAAGTTTTCTTTAATTTTTTTAAGAAAATTTGAGGCATTTGAGTAGATATTGACTATTGAGAATGGTAATCGGTAACGAACATTAAGAATGTGGTTGTCGAAAATGAAAATGAAAATCAAGCAGCGGAAAGAATAGGATTTAATCACTTTAAAATAATGAATTTGCCAGTTCTATAGAACTAAATGATTAATTTAATATTAATTCATAAAATTGAGATTGCAATTTTTGTTACCCGAATTTGTTAATTATTAATCGCACAAATTTTTAGACATTATTAAACCGTTGGAAGGTGCAAAAATATCATTTTACTCGAATCCACGAGATTATTTGAACTAAACTATGGTCTAGCTAGTTGCTTTAAAGTACCAACTTTTTCTCAATAGAAATTACAGTGGATACAAATAGTATAGTTTGATTGCACCAATACATTTATTTAATTTTATATTATCATCATTTATTAAAAGGTGATGCGGGGTAAAAAGTAAAAAATCACTTATAAAATTTTGGGTGACGCGAATAAATTAATTTCATTTCATTTGTGGTAAAATACAAATACAAAAATAAACATCGAATATCCTCTTGAGCTTTGGGATATGTAATTTGTGGATGGTCGTATTGGAAAATCTTGACGGTGGATCATAAGTTTGATAATACTGGACTGGGCTTTGACGACATCAAAATCTTAAACTTGGATGTGCTCCACGCCCGACAATTACAAGCCTATTAAAATGAAGAACTTTAAGGCTTTTTGTGTTATGTACATGCACATCTTCCATGTTTGATGTTTCCGTAGCTTCTTACTCAAAAATCTTGTTTAGTTTTTCATATTCTCTGTTTTTTTTTTGGATAGGTTCATATTCTCTGTATAAGGAACAAAAAATCATATTCTTTCAGATGAGTTCAGAACTTAAAATGTGTCTACATACTTCATTACACGAGCATAAATCTAATATATCTATACTCTATATTAAAATCAGAAATCTCTTCTTAATGATATGATATGTCATGTATATCGCGGTATATATATAATTACTAATTTAATTAATTTATTATAATTGATATAATTTCAAATTAATTATTATTAAATTAAAAATTAATCTCTTTACTAAAATTAGAAACTTCCTATTAATGGTGTGATATTTCATGTAGATATACATATAATTATTAGCTTAATTAGTTTTAAAAATACAGTATTAATATAAAAACTAATCTATACTTTTTAAAAGCATAACTCCTTCTTAAAGGTATGATATATGTCATGTATACTACGATATACACATATAATTATTAGTTTAATACGTAATTAATTTAATTCGAAATTAATATAATTAATACTATTAAATTAAATTAATTGCCAACAATAGTCAAGTTACATACTAGAAATCTACCATGTTTGAATTGATATCGGGAGGGATAAATCCTGAAGTATCATACTTATGTATTAAAAGTAAACTCCATCAAAAATACTACATTGTTTCCGTACAATGCATTTTTGTTCCTAAATTTTTTTAATACACATAATGATAAGTTGGTAACTAATAAACTTAAGAAATCTATACTCTATATTAAAAGCAGAAACCCTCTCTTAATGGTATGGTATGCCATGTATACCGCAATGTACATATAATTATTAGCTTAATTAGCTTAATATAATTGATTTAATTTCATATTAATTATTATTTAATTAAAAATTAATCTCTGCATTTAAAACAGAAACCCCTCTAAATATGGTATGCCATATATACCACGATATACACATAATTATTAACTTAATTAGTTTTAAAAATATTGTTAGCTTAATTCCAAATTTATTTAATTATTGTTATTAAAATATAAACTAATCTATACTTTTTAAAAACATAACCCCTTCTTAAATGTATGATATTTTATGTATACCGCGGTATACACATATAATTATTACTCCCTCCGTCCCAGTCATTTCTATACCGTGCCCAAATTCTATGTATAGAACCCAGAGGAACGGAGGGAGTAGTTTAATTAGTTTAATTCAAAATATATATAATTATCACTATAAGATTTAATTAATTGTCAACAATAATCAAGTTGTATACTAGAAATCTACCAACAACTTGGTGTTTGAACGGGAGGGGTAAATATCATAGTTAAACACTTAAAACATTATATACTAAAAGTAAACTCAATCACAAATATTACATTGTTCTCGTACAATGTTTTTTTGCTACTAAAAAGTTTTAATACACATAATAGTAAGTTGGTAACCGATAAACTTAAGAATTTTTTAACATAAGAGTAAATAATGGAATTTAAACATCATCCATTAACATTACCTATACACCGGACCCAGGAGCTCTTGCTTGAACACCCAGCAACACACAAGAAGCATTTCTTTATTAGTAAAATAATAATTATTTTAATAAGAATAATTTATTTTTATTTTCAAATTTGTAAAAAAATGGATAATAAAAATTTATAATACAATTAATAAAAAAAATTGATTAGTACAATTAATATAAAATTGCATAATAATACAATTAATATATACACTAAATTTATAACTATTACCTTTTATACTATAAGTTATACAATAACTCTGTATTAATATAATTACTACCTCTCTTACTATTACGGATGTGTATTTCATCCGCTCGATCTCGATATGTTCCCCACCCCAATCGGGTCGGGAATTTGGGAAATTGTTCGGGTTTGAGCGGGAATGATCAGATATATAGAAATATTTGGAAACTTTTTTCATTGAAACAGAATAGTACTAAAACTCAGGTTCGATTTGTTGTTGCTGTTACATAATTATACAAGTTATTTATTTATTAAATTTAACTTTTTTGATTTCACCAGGATTCGATTATCACAACTATTTAATTAAATAGTCTTTATTTATTATAAACTTTCATTTAAATTTTACATTGAATTCTACACATCAACATATTTAAATTAATATTTATTAATTATTTTTATACTCAATATTTAAATTTTATTTTAATAATTTTATTTTTATTCTCGATTCGTGCTTCGCATGAGTTACATGCTAGTATAATAATAATAATAACAAGCCTATAACCCGTGCGATGCACGGATGAATTTTAGTATTTCTAATTTATTATTTTAGTATTTTTATATGATTTATTATTATTTTTTATCTTATTTTATTATCATTTATTTGTATTTTGATCTTAAAATTTTTTAATATGTTGTCGACGGAATAATATCTTGAACTTTTGAATGTAGCTTAGAAAAATAGATGATATAAATATTTAATAATAATAATATGTTGTTGACGGGATTCGAATCTTGAACCCGTGAGAGTATTTTAGATACCAAGAAAATAATATTCTTTTAATATTACATAAAACGGTTCTCATTTATCTATATTTATATCTACCGGTTATTATTTAGAGAACCAAACTAAATGACTAAACTATCAACCAAATAGATGGTGGTTTACTTATAATATTATAGTATAGACAAGTGAAACTAGATAAATGATTATACATGGGTTTGAAAAGTTTAGGTTGCTCACTTTGTATCTTGTCGAAAGTTCCCAGATCCCATTATAATTTACAATTATCCCACTTTCGAAATAGGGGAATTTATATGGCAAACTATTTTCGTTATTTCCACGGTCTTTTTTATGAGATTTGTACACTTTTTTCTTTGTTTTTGTCAAATATTCAAAATTTAGATAAATCATCATACTGTCCATTGTATGTCATCGGCATATTCGATGCATTTTCTCCGATCTAAACATGTTCGTTGTCCAATTCTTTTCGTTTCCAATGATTAATTCCAAATTAAGAGCTACCGGGCTTGCTACAGTGAGCTAATTAACTGGTTTTACTTGAAAAAGAACGAATTATGTGATTTTGAATTTTTTGACAATTTCATTATTCACCTTTGCAAATATAAACTTTTCAATATAAATCATCATGCAATTATTTAACCACTCTAACAACAAATATAGACATGCATATAACGAATGTGTAAGTATATAAGGAGATAAAATTGTATAACTGATCCGGCAACAATTTTAGATCTAGTAAAAATATTTCTTTTGAATAGAATACAATAGTGCACGACATACAAGTTTTGAAACTCAAAAATAAATTTACGGGATAAAGAGAACCCATACAAAGGAGTATGAATGTATTTCTTTCTATAAAGTGGTTATCCAAATCTTATAATGGGCGTGTTTGGTAACGGGTTGATAAACCGATTTATGACTTATAAACCCGTAAGCAGTGTCGGACCTTAAGCTGGGCTCTGGTTGGCTCCAGCCCAGGTGAAATTGTAGTGGCCCATATAGATTTTAAGCCTTAATTTTACTTAGCCCTGGTGAAAAAAAATAAAGTCCCTGTGATATAACAAATCAGCCCATCTCATCCCAGCCCATATAACAGTACTTGGTCCAGGTAGATGTACAACAAAAAAAAAAAAAAAAAACACGTACAGTTGCTGATTAGAATAGAAAACACGTACAGTTCTCTGACTTCTCTCCCCTTTCCAACTGGCAACTGCTCTGGTAGTCTCTGGTGTTTTTCAAATTGTAAAGCAAATTTCCTACTTCTGCTGCAAGCCAGATAACGACGACGCAATGTGAGAACTAAGTATATAGTATTTTCAATTAATTTTGTTTATGAATTTTAAATAGTGGAGCAATTTTATAGTATTAATTTTCAATTAAATTTGTTTATTAATTATATATATATTTTAAATGTGAGAACTAAGTATATAGTATTTGATGGGTTGTGCTTTTTAATTGTTAAATATATTGTATTTGGTGGAGGTTTTGGATTAAAAAAGTAACAAAATCTTATAAGAACCTAAAAAGGCACATGAGATGTATTTTGTTATAATGATGGGTGTGTTGCAACATAAATTAAATTAAAAAAAAAACTATATGAATTGGGTATATAATGCTAGTGGGGCACCAAACAAAATCTGCAAAAGTACATGTCTCGGTTTTATTATAAATTTAAAGTAAAAAATGTGTATTGCAAATTGATTTGACAATAAATAAGATAAATTGTATTTATTAGTTTTTATGTTTTTATGACATAATACTTATTTTATTAAATGTTTAAATTTCTGTTGCAGGAGCCAAAATCGAAAGAGGAAGACATTGTTTTCTTATTTTCCTACTTCTAGTGCTACTCCTAGTGCTACAACTACTCCTACGGTTACTCCTACTACTCCTCCTCCTACAGCTACTCCCACGATTACTCCTACTGCTACAACTACTACTGCTACAACTACTACTACTACTACAGCTGCTTCTAATGCCACTGCTAGTCATGTTCCTTCAATAATTCTTTCAGAAATTGATCTTGCATCCCTTGAACGTGATCCGGGTCTTCGTCGTCCAATTTGGAAGTATCCACCTAATGTTCGTGATGACATTAGAAGGGAATACATTAGATTGGGAGCATATCAACCTCAACTACGCAAAGATCAATATTCACCTACGGAGTTTGGAAATCAACGTCGACGATTTCAAGCATTTTGGTTCAACACATTCAAATGGCTAGAGTACTCAATTGCGAAAGATGCAGCATTCTGTTTTCCATGTTATTTATTTGAAAAGGATGCATCTTCCCAACATGCATTTACTATTGATGGATTCAAGAGTTGGAAATCATTTAACTTTTTATTTGTATTACACTTGATGCATAAAATCATGGCCATTACAGATTTGCTTTGCCGAGCTTTACAAAGTAAATCAATTGATATCTTGAATGTCATGAATTTAGTTGCAACAACAAAAGAATTGCTACAATCTTTGAGGGATGATGGTTTTGATGTTCTTTTGCAATATGTCATATCAGTGTGTGAAAAGTTTGGAATTGTTATACCAGATATGAGTGCTCGTTATATGGATGGTATTCGTTCTGTGCGACAAAGAGATGATATATCAGTTGAGCATCACTATCATTATGATGTATATAATTCTGCAATTGATTTTCAGTTGGAAGAGTTACAATATAGGTTCAATGATAATACCGTGGAACTTTTGAGATTAAGTTCATCTTTGGAACCGAAGAATAATTTCAGTTTGTTTGACAAGGAGCAGATTTGTACTCTTGCTAGTACCTTTTATCCTGCTGATTTTAGTCAACAGGATATGTACCATCTTCAACTCCAACTTGATCATTACAAGATTGATGTGGTTAAGCATGCTAAATTTCAGAGTTTGTCTACTCTTTCTGAGTTATGTGTACAGTTAGTTGATACAGGAAAGGTTGAACACTACAATTTGATTTATAGGTTGATTTGTCTTGTGTTGACTCTCCCTGTTTCTACAGCAACTACAGAAAGAGTTTTTTCAGCTATGAAATTATTGAAGACCGAGCTTCGAAACAAAATGGGGGAAGAATATTTGAGAGATTCTATGCTTATCAACATTGAGAGGGAGTTTGCCGAAAATGTTGATATAGATGAAGTGATAGATGAATTTTATGCTCAAAAAAATCGTCGAGTACAACTCAAATAATGTAAGTGAATCTTTCTTTTTCAGTTGTAAATTAGTACTCTTATTATTTGCTTTATGAATACGTTAATATTTTTGTGCTAGTTTTCTCATTTATCCTTTTTATTAAGTTTGTGAAAAAAAAAATTATTCTAGCCCAGGTGGGTTTGGAATCCTGGGTCCGCCCCTGCCCGTAAGATATAGGGAATGTTTGTGTACTCAGCTTATTTGATAACTTATAATTTATAAGTTGATAAGTTAAATGTTAGAAATCACCAATATTTTACTTAACTTATCAACTTATTCTTTGATTTCTTTATTTTTCTAATATTTTATATTTTTACATTTGTGTTTTTAAATATTTTTTAAATTTAAAATACAAGTGTTGAAATCATTGTATTTAAAAATTATTTTTTCAAATTTAATTTACCAAATTCTTCACTAACTTATAAGTAAATTTATCCAAACACTCATATAACTTATAAGAAATCATCAACTTATCACTTATACGACACTTACTCCATAAATCAACTTTTTTTGTGATATCTCAAACACGCACTACATAAGATCAATTACTTGAAAAACAAAAAGGTTAGTGAATAAGTGAAATCAATTATATTTAAATATTAAAAAGTAAATTTAATAATATAAATAAAAAGGAGTAAGTTTTCAAAGTTGAATAGAATTGTCAATTTAACTTTCTTTTTCAATTCGGTTCCGGGATAATTCCAGTTGAATAATAATTACTAAGGCTCCGTTTGGCATTGCTGTTGTAGACAGCAACATCATCTTTTTTCTGAAAAGCAGCTAAAAAAGTGTTTGGTAAAATTTAAAAGCTGCTTTTCTGAAAAGAGCTTTTGGCTGAAAAGCTGCTTTTAGAGAAAGCATGCCCCCCATGCTTTTAAAAAAAGCTGTTTTTCAGCTTTTGCGGAAAACAACTACTGGTTTCAACATCAAAACTCACCAAAAATATTAATTTTTTATATTATACACTAAAACATGCACATATCAAAAATATTACCAAACAGTTATCTGATTTTCACAACAGCACTTATTTTAACAGCACTTTTTTCAACAGCACAACAATTTTTAACAGCAATCCCAAACAGAGCCTAAATCATCATTAAATTAAAAATTATTTTGTTAATTAATATAATTATAAAACGGTTATAAGTTAGTGTTAGTTACAATCTGCATTATTTACTTGAAGCCTTAACCGGTGGATCCTTTGTTTACAAAAGTTGCTTGGTGTGTTCAACTTTATGTAAAGTAAGACAGTAAATAAATCTTGAAAAAAGATGAACATGATCATGTCTCAAGATAAACTTTATCTATTTGCTGGTGTTATGTTGGTGCAATGCGAACTGGAATTTGAATCATATTTTTGAGTTGCAAACCAGCATCCTTATTGTTGTTGAGTGACTTGGAACAAGAATTCTAATGTTAAAGCTTAAATTCTGCTTAAAACTGAAAGGGACACTTTATTCGAGTTGATCAATTCCTGATATATCTTAAAACAGTACCCCAACAATCAATAGTGGCAAAAACACATTGTTAGGCATCATATAAGCTTGTTCAGAACTCAATAATGGCTTTGCTAATTAGAGTTCATAGATTGTATGCATGACTAACTCTCACCATGTAGCACCATCATTTTCTAGACCAAATACTACAATCCAGCATTGCAGAGCACATCCATGCGTTTAAGGATGTCAACATAATGCAGACATGCCGGAATCCATATCAGTTTTCATGTCTGCACAATGCTTGTCTCAGTAAGAACATCAATTCCAAAATTAACTGGCAGGTGTTCAAATTTTGTTTGTATTAATAAAAAATGATATCAAACAACTTTTATGTTCGTTCTGAGTACAAATGAGCGTTCGCAGATTAGCGAAACACAAATAAAACATACAAAGCTCTAAGATAAAAACTACATTAAACTTTATTTATTTTACATTTCAGCACTTGGATGAGAGCATTTTGTGTATAAGAATTGAATACCGGCACCTATCTTACATAGCTTTGCAGGTACAACAGATATTGATCACCGAATTGTTACCTGCAGCAAATGAGATAACAAAACCATAGGAATAGTGACCCCAAATTCAGAATTCCCGTCTTTTGTAATTACTTCAAGGAACTTAACTCTTCTTGATTTGTCGTGGAATATGTTAAAAGGATCCATACCTGAATCAGCGCTTACCCATTTGGCTGAGCTTGAATTCCTCCTTCTTGATAACAATTTATTTACAGGGTCATTGCCAAGAAATATTTCCAAGCTAAAAGCACTTCACCTCGGAGGTAATAAGTTCTCAGGGTTTATTCCCAGTGAAATAGGTGTTCTCCACGATCTTCAAGTTCTCGAATTGAATACTAATTCATTTGAAGGTATAATTCCTTCTTCTTTTGGTCAACTCACCAGGCTTGAAACACTTGATCTCGCAGAAAATCATTTCAACTCTAGCATTCCTCCTGAGCTTGGATTGTGTACCAAGCTCAATACCTTGGTTCTATATGTAAATTCGCTTACTGGGCCTCTGCCTTTGTCTTTTACAAATCTTACACAGATTACTGAACTACACCTATATGATAATTATCTTTCTGGTGAGATCTCAGCTCATTTCATCAGCAATTGGACTGGCTTAATATCACTGCAGATTGATAACAATACCTTTAGCGGTAATATTCCTTCTGAAATTGGTATGCTGGAAAATCTTACTTACCTCTATCTGTATAGTAATGATCTCACAGGACCAATTCCTGGAGAGATAGGAAAGTTGAAAGAGCTTTGGAACTTGGACCTGTCAGATAACCATCTATTAGGTTCAATTCCAGACGAGATCGAAAATTTAAGGATGCTGATATATCTAGACCTGTCAGAAAACCATTTAGTAGGTTCAATTCCAGCATCAGTTTGGAACTTCACCAATTTGGTAACCTTATTCCAAGTGCAACCTTCCACTGCGTATCCATCTATTCAGTGTGAGTATGAACCAGTCCAACAGCTATGCTGCAATTATTTTTCTTTTTGCTGTATTCTAACAGTAAACAAATGATTTTTGGTCCTAAAATAGAACTTGTAAATTTTATTAATGCTAAAATTATTATTACATTTGATTTGTAACTCATGTATCATACTCATAGGTATTCTTCTTCTTCGTCTTCCCTTAGAACCAATTATCCACATTTTAAATTTAATACAAGAAAAAGAAGCTAATATAGTCATGTGACAAAAAATCAAGAGTCGCACAAGGTGATCGGTCTCCATGAAACTATATTTTTTGAGATCAAAACACGGGATACTTTTCCCTAGATGATGAAATTTCTATTATGTTCCACAGGGGAAATTCCTGGAAACATTTGCAAAGGAGGATTGCTAAAACTTCTTGATTTGTCTAGTAATAGCTTTAGTGGGGAACTTCCACATTGTTTGAAAGATCTGAACATTTATCTTTCAGTATTGGATCTTCATGAGAATCAATTTCAAGGGACAATACCATCAACCTTCACGAAGAGCTGCCAACTACCGACTTTCAACATAAATGGTAATAAGTTGGAAGGATCAATACCCCTAGCCTTGGCCAACTGTAAGCAGTTACAGATTCTTGATTTTGGAAACAACAAAATAAGTAACACATTTCCACCGTGGCTAGTAGCTCTTCCAGAGCTACAAATTCTTGTCTTGCGATCAAATAGACTTTATGGTAAGATAGGTGTTAGAAAGATGAAACATCCATTCCCAAAATTGCGCATCATGGATCTCTCTCACAATCAATTCAGTGGGAACCTGCCAATCAGTTTTTTTGATAACTTCAAAGTTATGGCAGATTCAGACAAATTCGTTGGTTTGAATACATGCATCAAACATACGTGGTACATATTACGAAGCTTCTGTTTCATTAATTGTCAAAGGAAAGGTTCATGAAGTGAAAAAAAATCTCAATATATACACAAGTATAGATTTATGAGGGAGTGACATGAAGGATGTTATGGCAAAATATGCCAGAATCACTATTCCATTCAGTTTACCTAGAGATGAATACGATTGACAATGCATCAGTTATCTCCAGCAGCAACTAAAAATAAACTCTCAGTGATTTTGGAAGAGACCCTCTTCGGCATTTCTTACTAGGTCTTCTGAATTGTGAAGTCGCCAAGTGGTTGCTCTTGCTGCATGAAATAGCGGCTCTTGTGTGGGAGAAACAGCTAGTTATCCAAGATGGAAAATATTCAGTATACTGTACTGTAGTTACACAACACTGAAATTTTTAGACAAAATACATATAAAAATCGAAGCATAGATTTTCAATAAAATAATTCTATTCATTTTTTTTTTGTTTTTGTAAATTTTCACTTTTTAAGTTTTGTTTACTTAAACATTGAAATAATGACAATTCAATGAAATTATTATTTTCAAGAAAAATACCGTTAAATCTGTTATATTTCCACATTAATCAACCCCGCCTATACAAACACACACATTTACATAAATTCCGGCCATCAATGGCTGAAAAAACCACCGATCCACCACCACAGCCGCTGATCCCAAACCTCCCAAACGACATCTCTCTCCAATGCATAGCTCGAATCCCAAGACCCCACCACCCTTATCTCTCTCTCATCTCCAAAACATTCCATTCCACTCTCCAATCCCCCGAATTTTTCGCAACTCGTTGTCTCCTCAACTCAACTCAGCAATCTCTTTACCTAAACATCCGAGTCAACTCGTCTTTCAAATGGTACACACTCAATCACCAACCCCATCTTGTTAAAAACCCTAATTTTCTAACCCCACTTGCTAATATCAAGAAACAGCCCACTGGGTCTTGTTTTGCTGTGTTGGGCTTTAAAGTTTATGTGATTGGTGGGTCTGTTAATGAGATTGCGTCCAATGATGTGTGGGTTTTTGATTGTAGGTTTGGGAAGTGGGAAATTGGGGCTAAAATGAGGGTTTGTAGGGAATTCGCTGCGGCGGGGGTGGTGAATGGGAAGATTTATGTGATGGGTGGTTGTTTGGGGGATAATTTTGTGAAATCGAGTCATTGGGCGGAAGTTTATGATCCCGGGGTTGGGGTTTGGAAGGCGGTTGAGAGTCCGGTTGAGGTTAGGGATAAGTGGATGCATGCTAGTTGTGTTTTAGATGGGAGGATTTACGCGATGGCGGATAGGGGTGGAGTGGTTTATAATGTGGGGAATGGGGAGTGGGGGAGGAGTGTTCCGAAAAGGCTTGATTTAGGGTGGAGGGGACGGGCTGCGGTTGTGGGAGGGGTAATGTATTGTTATGATTTTTTGGGGAAGATTAGGGGGTATGATGTGGGGAAGGATGTGTGGAAGGAGTTGAGGGGAGTGGAGAGGAGTTTGCCGAAGTTTTTGTGTGGTGCGACTATGGCGAGTTTGAATGGGAAGTTGTGTGTGGTGTGGGAAAGGAAAGGGGGCAAGAAAGAGGTGGAGATTATGTGTGCGGAGATTGAGGTTTGGAAGGATGAGGATGGTGGGTTGAGTGGATCGGTTTTGTGGTCGGATGTGGTTCTTTGTGTTCCGTTTGGGTCTTCCGTAGTGCATTGCCTCTCGGTGGATTTGTGAGTTTACCAGTATAATGCTGTATGTTGTATCAACTTAAGATTTATTGTATGCTTATATACATTTTACACCTGTGTGTTTTTTGACTATTTTTGTCCGGTAAGTTGCTGAAATTTGAATAATACTTGGTTGGCAAAATGTAGGATATTTGTGATGTTCACACAATTGTGTAATGTCTATTGCGCATGTTTGCCGACATGAAAATCACTTATTTATAAACACTATAGAACATTTGTTTTTTGCTTGTAATGTTCTAAATTGCGATAGTGTGCAAACTTCGGTGAAGGCTTGATTTGGCTTCTTCCCTGAAATTCCTTTCTACTGTTGCTTACACACGAGATGTTCATGTTTCAACTGTGGTGATTTTACGTTCTTGTTGGTGTGTGTGCATATGAAAGCGTCTAATATATAAAATGTTCAGTGAAAGTATCCTCTTCTTAAAGAGTTAGATGCATCATGCATGATGTAGATGAAGCGGCCTTCTCATTTTTAATAAACTCCTGAATTTTTTTATTTTACCACAGCTGCATTACTTCAGTAATATAGCTTAGATTCTTAGATTTAATATTGTTCACCAACTGATGAATAATCTGTTCTAATTGTCATTGTGCTTATTGAGCTTGTAAATCTTACAGCAAACAGCCAATCACCAAGAACTTTGAATGGATCATAGACTGGTATCTTACAGCTTATCTAGCTAATGTTTTCGGCATCTTGTTGATAGTCTATAGTCATAGAAATGGAACTTGAACAAGTACTACATACAATATAGGTAATGGATGATATTGTTCTTTGCTTTTATTGAAGTGATTATTCTAAACTTGGGACTAAAATTAAATGTTTTAAGCAACGCTTTCTGTGCTTAATGATGGAAGTAGACTGCTAGTCTTTACTTATATAGGAGTATAGGACTCGTCACTCGTCAGGGGCTAATTCTTCTATAGGACTGCCTGTAACCTTACTTGGATATACACACATTTATTCAGCTAGACACCTTCATCATATTTTGAGACACCTTATAGATTTAAAAGAACTCTTCCAAAGGCAACCCTTGCTTGGACCTGAGCTAGATATAAATGATAAATCTATCTAGATGTCAAGATTTGTTTAATTTTTGGTTTTAATCATTACAAAGTATACATTTTACATAATTTAGACCAAATTTGTTGGAAATTATTTGTTGACTTGGTACTTTGTGTACACTAAATAGTTAAACATTATTGCGATTGTGAGGTAGATTGATCAACTGTAGATATCATTGGCAAGTATCTATTTGCTGGTGTTATGTTGGTGCAATGCGAACTGGAATTTGAATCATATTTTTGAGTTGCAAACCAGCGTCTTTATTGTTGTTGAGTGGCTTGGAACAAGAATTCTAATGTTAAAGCTTAAATTCTGCTTAAAACTGAAAGGGACACTTTATTCGAGTTGATCAATTCCTGATATATCTTAAAACAGTACCCCAACAATCAATAGTGGCAAAAACATATTGTTAGGCATCATATAAGCTTGTTCAGAACTCAATAATGGCTTTGCTAATTAGAGTTCAATAGTGCCGAAAGCACAATATTTGTGGCAAAAACATGTCAGTGATGTAATATAGGCTTGTTTAGAATTTGTAATGAGAGCTAGTAAGCATTGTTCTTGAGCAAGAGTATGCCAACAAAACGTTGTGCAAGGAAGAAAGAACAAAAGAAACTAGAAATTAAATGTGAAAAAACTAGCTTAGCAAAAAAAAAAAGTGAAAAAACTAAAGAGCAAATATTTGTATGCATGACTAACTCTCACCATGTAGCACCATCATTTTCTAGAGCAAATACTACAATCCAGCTATGCGACGCATAAAAGTCTTGCAGAACACATCCATGCGTTAAGGATGTCAACATAATGCAGACATGCCGGAATCCATATCAGTTTTCATGTCTGCACAATGCTTGTCTCAGTAAGAACATCAATTCCAAAATTAACTGGCAGGTGTTCAAATTTTGTTTGTATTAATAAAAAATGATATCAAACAACTTTTATGTTCGTTCTGAGTACAAATGAGCGTTCGCAGATTAGCGAAACACAAATAAAACATACAAAGCTCTAAGATAAAAACTACATTAAACTTTATTTATTTTACATTTCAGCACTTGGATGAGAGCATTTTGTGTATAAGAATTGAATACCGGCACCTATCTTACATAGCTTTGCAGGTACAACAGATATTGATCACCTCTACTAGGATGTGTGTACAAGGAGCATGGCCAAGAAAAGCTCTACTTCTTCAAAAAATATTCTATTTGCACTAGCGCCTGCCAATATTTACAGTTAGAAAACAAAAAATTAGTTAGCCAAGCCGGAATAGGCGAATTGTTACCTGCAGCAAATGAGATAACAAAACCATAGGAATAGTGACCCGAAATTCATGACAAGTGGGCAGTATGAAAGAGCAACCAAATGAAAACTAATTATATGAATAAATGAACCAAAAGAGATAAGAAGAGAGAGACCTCAGTTGCAATTGCAGTTGGCGTGACATTACAAACGTCTTTGTACCCTAGTTTTGCAGCAATATCTGCACAACCAATGGAGTCACCTTATTGTCAAATTAAAAGTAGAAATTCACTAAGTTCATTTAACCAACCTTCTAATAGAATGATTATTACAGTTCAAATGAGCAAATGTAGAACTAAAAACTGTGAGAAATCAAAATCAATTTCAGTTATAAATTTTGCAAAAGCAGAGTTTAAGAAAGCATCACTAATTGAGAAATCATTGTTCCTAAAAGTTCATTAATTATACCACTTGTGAAGTTTTTTATGCTGGGAATTGAAAGTAAAAACAAGACTTTCTCATGGGACATGAGGTATACTAAATATTTAGTCTCCAGTATATTTGTATAGATCAGAAAGACATTTGAAAAGGCCGAAACAAGAAAGTAATCAATGAAATGACAGAAAAAGCAGTTGTCAGGTCTGCAGTTTGTAATCATACCCTCTAAGGAAACCCTAGCACTTGCATTGTTGTAGGCTTCACTCCTGTCCTCCCAGAGAGTACATAATCGCTTGAAAGTCTGCCACAAAAAGATGGGTCACAAAAACTGGCTTAGATGACTTGATCTAAAAAATATTAGACATGCTCCCTTTTGTTCCAGAAGGCAACCATATATTTTTTTGAGGTAATAATTGTTAGACTTGTACAGTTCGCAGGAGTTATTTCTAATATCACAAAAATGTCTTTTTCATAATCACGTCAATTTTAAAAGATAATATGAACACAGTTGCCTTTCAGAAGTAAAGATGTCACTCTATCATCTCTGGTAGTTAGTATAAAAAATGTATTGATGGGACCAATATAACAAGTAATGCGAACCTTTGTGTAAGCATCACCAGATTCACAATGCAATAGGGGCCTAGAACCAGTTCCCACAGCTATAATCCTTCGAGCTAAGGCTTCCAAAGGTACATCCAACCAAACACTGATTCCTTTTTGCATATGTCTCCTGACAAGACAAAAGATATTGCTGAGCTGACATTTACCTAAAATTAGAAACATACCGAGAAGTCAACTGGGAAAAAGGTGCATGAGAAATTTGTGTACCAGTTGATGGGCCTAACAACCGCACCCCCGCCAGTGGAAACAACTAGCCTTTGCATTGAAGATAGCTTGTGTAATACCTCAGTCTAACAAAGTACATTCAATGAGTTAAAATCCTAGGAAAACTGTTGTTGCACAAAATTTTCTGCTAATGTCATGCAGATTTGCAGTCATTGTGTCCACCTTATAGAGCTGAGTAAATATCAAGTTTTACCAACTAATTACTTAGAGAGCTTCCAAAAATGTGGTCAATAATAGGGGAGGAGCTAGGTTTTTGAGGTGTAGTGGGGGCAAAAAATTATTAATATACACACACATACACACACACAAAAATGTTTATAACTAAAAGTACGGAACAACCGAACAATGATGTAAAATTATAACCCCTACTGCGACATTTCCTAATCTTCATGTTCTGAAAAATTTGCAGTATTGCTGCGTTGTCTATTTTCATAGAAATATATCACCACTCAAGATGCAGTCATTCAGCCAAGTATCTTTAATTATGTTTAAAGGTACATTAGTACAATCAATATCGCAGAAGAAATTTTTTCAAAGGCCTTCATCTATTCTTTGGAATGCTCGTGATGAATCATTTATTCATTGGTAATTACCTACACTATTTCCCATATATAATAGTACGTCTACAAAGTTAAACTCACACTTTTAGTTCCAAAAATGAACTGCTCCTTTTAGTATAATGGAAACATGTGTATTGTTCAGTTGGGGTGTCAGTCAAAAATTCAGATCAAGTGATAGATAGATACTATATAGTTACATACACAATTCATTAAAGATTTCATATCAAGCCTTACACCTCTAACTCATGACTACGTCAAACTGTTCCAACAGTAGTTTCTGAGTCTCATATATATATATATATATATATATATATATATATATATTGTTGTTTCAAGATAATTTCTGAACTCAGAAGATAAAAATTTAAATCAAATATTTATTGCAATGATTCATGACTAACCTCATTATCTCTAAAGAATCTTTCTCCATGTAATTTAAAAATGTCAGAAACAGCGGTTCCTCCAACAGACTTCTCTATTAATCTATCACTGAAGCATCAACAAAGTAACATAGTGTAGTCATCACTAGCTGAATTAGGATGCATGTAATGTGTAAAATAGATAACAAGGAAAACATGTCAATTGTTAATGTGTGATGGTATTCTACGAACGAAGGGATTGAATATAATATATAAAGGACTTCCTGGGACGGGAGAACCCTTAGTTTACACTTTTCTTCTACAAGTGTAGATTACTATATTCACATCAAGAATGATCTAATAAAAAGTAAAAACTAATATACGAAAGAAATAAAAACTTGTACTAACCTGTCAAAAAATGAATAGCCAAGAACTTCTGATAAGATCTTACCAATAGTTGTTTTTCCAGACCCCATCATTCCTGAAAGCAGATAGCAGTTTATTAGAAGATGGTTTTCGCATCTGTAATTCATTTTAATAAAAACAGTAAGGGGACTGACCAACAAGATAGATACACCTTCCGTTTAGATATGGTTCAATCTCTTCTGACTTGTTCTGCAGTTTATTAACTATCAGTCAGATGAATATTTATAAACTGTTAATCAGCCTAGGTTGTGCAACACTAGTTACCATGTTACAGGTAATCCACAAAGCAAATTTGTATTCACGTGATCTTTAAACATAACATAACTACTGATATGCTGGACCAAATAGGTAAATATAGCAAAATGATTGACAAAAACTGCTCACCTTTTTCTTTCAAAAGGATGTAAGAACTGTTAACAAACAGTGTACAGGAATAGTTTTAGTAGTTTACCTTTAAAAATACGGCTTCGTCAAAAGAAGCAGGACAAGTTCCAGACTCCAACACTGAAACTGCAAAATACGAGAACTATATAAGATCTAGTGGATTCAAGGACATTATACTAAAGGCTAAATATTATTAAAATATGAGAGAATTCTGGCACGACATGACTAAGAGATGATTCGAGTAAGTACTATATGTCTATAAAAAGGCGACCAACAGTATTTTGTAAAATTACATCTAGAATTGTATTCCCCACTTTAGTTTAATTACGACAAGAGTATTACTGAAATTATTGCAATTCCTGTAGTAGAATGATATAACAAGTTGATTTTCTCATTCTATCATAGTTCTTAAAAACTATACAACTATATCTAGTGGGCCTCACATTATGTTGTTAGGATATTAACTTGGCTTTCAATTAAGATGATCTCTAATTCATTAATCACGCATTGTAAATTTGTAATACTTTATTATTACACAAGTAAACAATAAATATTTGGATGCAAGGTACGTGCTTTTATTGGCAAACTTCTACAAGTTACATGTGAGGACTCCATTTCTTCTTACACATATTGTCCAGCATCATGTTCCTAAATATTCTTGCAGAGTGTTTCTTCTTTATGCAGATGTTTTATGCTTTTAGAAGCCCTTATATCTTTTACTTCATCAGATTGTCTTACAAAGTAATTTCTCCTAGGCAGTTAATTTGCAGTTTTTTACATTTAACATGTGGAACTGGATAGGTGCTCGGAGATTATGGATTTACAAATTGCAGAGGTCTGACTAAAGTGTGTTTCCTTTGATATGTTGTTATATATGTGACTGAGTGATTAATCTTTTATATCATTAAGGTAAGGTTATGTTGTGTAAACAAAGCGTAAGCCATTATGTAAGACTCCATACATAAAAAAGAGTGTATGTATTTATTCTTAAGGATAGGTATTAGGGGTACTTGATTGTTACAAAATAAGAGTGTGATGTTACAAGAAAAAATTATCAAGTGAAACTTGATTTACTTTGTATAAGCACTGCTGCAACTTTGAGACAATTAAGGCTCATTGTAGTACTTTTCTAGCATAATATAGATGAAAGATTTGAAAAAAGAAATTGTCTATCATCTATGGTTTGACATACATGGCATCCTAAGGGGTAGGAGACAAGGGTAGGAGACATGGAGCTAAACTAAACACCTAGTGGTTGAAATTTTATAATAAGAAACAGTAATATCAAGTCCTTGATATTTTCATAAAATTAAGCTTTTAAAGGCATATAGGCAGTAAGCCACCAAAATATCAGAGAATCAATCTATGTAGTTATTAAGAAATGGTTGCTACTAGATGTGCAAAAAAGACGCCTCAATTTTTCAACCAATAGATGAATTTTAGAAACATGCTAGATCCCTACATACACACAATGTATGCAATAGTCTTCTTTCTAAATACCACTTTGCCTTTTACTGGTTCTAACATTAACTAACATTAACTGAGTTTGTAAATTTGCATCAGGCATCTCACATTTTTTTGAAAGGTGTAGACTGAGTAGTTAACTGATTAACCATCATAAACATACTACAAACGTCAAAAAATATATAACCTAAAATTATAAAACTAATTAAATTAACTAAACGGATAAGAAATTCGTAACTACACTACCTTCATAATTCTGTGGAGAACAGGAAAGCTTCTGTGCAACTGACCTATGATAAGTTGCAGATTTTCTAGGATGCAAAGAACAAGAGATAAGAACCGGAAACCTCTCTTCCTTGGACCTCGGAGGGAATTGCAATGAAAAATCTTTTTTCCTTGCTGTCCTCTCTGAAGTAAAGGATACTGAGAACTGCAGGCATTGTGAAGCCTTAGCTGCCATCCTCAGTTATCACGTCTCCTATACAACTTAGAGTTTATTCAAAAATATCTTAAAAGATAGGGTGGGGGAAAAAATTCAGTGAACTTTATCTAAATAAGTGAAGCGACTTCTGGAGATGTTTTAACTAATGCAGCAAACTGAACATTATAAGATCAGGAAAAAGAAAAAAAAAAGAGGACCCGGGATAGCTTGATGGTGCTAAAGGCTAATCCGCCCCCGGCTCCCACCCCCATACCGAGGTTATGGATTCAAATTGTAAGTCCCCTCGTCCCCCTTTCACATGTACTTAAAAATTTAATAACAAGCCAAAACAAATCACAAAGACAGGAGGCCGAAAATACACAGGTAGTCCTTAACCGAAATAACTAGTTCTCTCTAAACCCATCACCAGTACCGGGCTTCTAATTCTAATTATATCGGAAATCCAAGTTCGCTGTATAAAGTAATGCCAAATCAAAGTTTTAACTCTTACCCACCAGAATTTTTCAATATTTAGAAACATCACACACTGCAAAGACTGCAGAACACTAACCAATAAAAACTGAAGAACCTTAACTAGATTAACATACATTTGGAGAAAAAATCATATTAACACTGGTTTAAAAATCTAAAACAAAGGTATTAATCTTTCATTCCCCAATCAAAATCATTCCGTATTACAACGCCATCATAAATGTGAATTTCTTTTCTTGATTTGTAAAAATCCAAACTTTATCTTAATTAGACTGAAATTATCAATCTGTATCTTAATTAAACTGAAATCATCACCAAAAATCAAGAAATTAAAAAGGTTGGTTGTATAATTAAGAGAGACGGATACAAATTTGTAAATTGTTAATATACACACACGCAAAAACAACGAGTAGAAGAAATAGAAAAGGATACTTACAGGATGAGTTGGGTATGTGTTTTTCAAGAAGGTGGCTTTCTTATATTTTTGTTCCCCCCACCAACCCAACTTTTTTAATAACTTCATTTTACAGGGGGTTGGTGGACGGGTTTGGTGCAGGTGAGACCTGAGACTCAAAATAATATCAAATTTGCTCTTAAAATTTTATACTAATTAGTAATTTTTTTGTGAAACATGATTTCATATTTTAGTACTATATTTTGTATCAACTATACTTATATCATTACTTTTAATTATTTTAATTTATTTTTCTCTCACTTTTAATTATTTTAATTGTTTTTTCCCTAAAAAACTTTTTAATTTTTTTTAATTGTTTACCCACAATTAGCTATCCTAAAAGCAGTTTTTAATATTTTTAAATTTATATTTTCAATACAATAAAATAATCACCTTAAGCAATGTTATAAATAAATTTAAAATGAAAGTTTTAACAAACATATTACATTGTAAAAATATTGCGTTAGTATCTTAGTTTTTCTTAAATAATATGATTAACTATATAAAAATTTTATTTATTTAAAATAAATTTTAATTTCTTACTATGAACTTACATTTAAAAAAACAAACCAAACTAGCAGTACTATAAACAAAAAATCAAGACCATAGAACTATTTTAGTTTGTTACTTGATCATATTATTTAAATATGATCAAGTATATAAATTTTTTAATTATTTAAATGTAAGTTTGTAGTAAGAAATTAAAATTTATGTTAAATAAATAAAACTTTTATATACTTGATCACGTCGATTGCCTGAAATATTTGTCAGGGTGGCTAAAAAAGCTTCTTTTAGACTAGCAAAAATAAAATATTGTTGCTTAGTTAGTTCCCGATTATCTCTTGAACCCCAAATAAGATTTTGTCTTCATGTTTCTGAAAAGATGTTCTCAGGTCTTGATTTTTTGTTTATAGTACTGCTAGTTTGGTTTGTTTTTTTTTAAATGTATATTTGTAGTAAGAAATTAAAATTTATTTTAAATAAATAAAAAATTTATATACTTGATCAAATTATTTAAGAAAAACTAGGATACTAACACAATATTTTTACAATATAATATGTTTGTTAAAACTTTCATTTTAAATTTATTTATAAAATTGCTTAGGTGATTATTTTATTGTATTGAAAATTTAAATTTAAAAATATTAAAAACTGCTTTTAGGATAGCTAATTGTGGGTAAACAATTAAAAAAAATTAAAATGTTTTTTAGGGAAAGAACAATTAAAATAATTAAAAGTGAGAGAAAAATAATTAAAAATAATGATATAATAGTTGTTTAAGGTGTTAACAACTAGGTTTAGTTTAGTTCTCAGTATCAGCCCATCCGCGGAAAAGAAGCGCAGAGCTTATTAGGGCTAAAACACCCTCCGCAGAAATTTATAGCGGACAGCTAGGGCTCCGCGGAAATTTATAGCGGAGTGACTAAAATTTTTGTTTTAATCATGATCGTTAAAATCTCAATCCAATGGTTGAGGAACTGATTGTTAAATAAATCGTCCCTGACAATTGATTGTCAGGGACCAAGACCATTTGGAAAATATTTGTTTATATAATTTTTTGAAAAAAATAAGAACTAGTCTGTAGAAATATATAATCTTAATACATAAAGGTTATGAGTTATGACCAATTAAGTAACATGTATTTTTAAAAGGAGTATAAATAAATAATCAAAATTTATTATTATTTTTCTAATGAGAAAGTTAGAGTTCTCAAAATGTTCACAAATACTTTTTTTTTAAGGAAAATGGATTTGCATTAATCAATGAGAATTAGAACATAGTACATCATGAATAAATTCGGGAGGATCAACAATCCACTCCCTAAGGTCAGACGTAGAATGAGTAGCTAACACAATTCTACACAATATAAAGCAATCGTATGAAAATAGCTATTTCCATCTATGCCTTTGTTGCTTCGGCCAGTAGCTTAGAATCAGTTTGAAAGATGCAGTGATCATAGTGTAGATTTTGAACCCAAGATAAAGCCATCTTCAAGCTTAAAGCTTCAGCTTCCCTAGACTGCCATTTACCAGCTATACGATTACATTTCGCACGAACAAACTTCCCTTCCGAGTCTCGAATTACCGCACCCACCCCAACACAGTTATCCCAACAAAGGGCTGCGTCAACATTCAGTGTTATCCATCCAACAGGTGGCTTGCTCCAGCTTGAACTCTCAACAGACATTTGATGCTTCTCACTGTGTTCAAGATCACGAGCCCGTCTCCATTCAGAAAGCAGACTCATTGCTGCAGATTTTACACCGAATGCAGACCCATTTACTCGGTTCCACACCCAATTATTACGACGGTTCCAGAGACTCCAACAAAACATCCCAAACATAGCACATTGCTCCCGACTAAGAGTGTGGAAAACTCGATTAAGCATAACAGAACAGGACTCAGTGTAGGTGGTTCTTATATGATCATGGAAGGTGGTCATTGACCAAACTGTCTTTGCAAAATCACACTCAAAAAGAATGTGAATATGACTTTCATTGTGCATAAAGCACCAAGGGCAACGTGTGTTTACCTGAACCTGTTTTGAAGCCAAAGCCAACATTGTAGGTAAGTATCCTTTACACACACGCCACAAAAAACACGTTACCTTACTTGGAATTCTTAAAATCCAAAACCGATGCCAGAAACTGCGCATGTTTGTATCGAAAGGACCTTGGAGTTGCTTATAATCACTTCTCACCGTAAACTTCCCCTTAGGATCATGTAACCAGAACCAGGAATCACTTTTTCGATTAAGAGGGATTGGAATTCTTTGAATTAACTAATAGTCTCGATCATCAAACAACTCTGCTAACAAGTCAGTGGCATGAGTTTGTATCTTAAATATTAAAAAAATCATGTATATAAATATGTGCTCCGTAAATTAAAACACGATATTTAATATTCAAAAATAAATTCGGGTTCCATTTCGAAATAGGTAACATTCTTCTTTTTCAAAGAGGAATAAAAAGGAAATAGATGGACCGATTTTGTTCGGAAAAAATGAGTCTTGGAATTCAAAGAGTACTTGGAAAAGTAATCAAATATCTTATTTAATTTCTTTTCTCATATATTAAATTTCATTTCATTCAAATTTTAGCGTACATGTGTAAAATTTTAAATGTAGCGGTAATATAATTTTTTGTTATATAATATATAATTATACATTAATAATAAGTATGAAATAATATAATAATTTACTAAAATACTAGCAATAATAGAATTCAAATATAAGTCACATGCTTGAATAAAATTTGAGAAAGTGAAGCCCGATTTTTGAGTCCGAGTTTTCGAAGTCAAGTCAAGTTCTAACCAATTCTATTCAATATTAGTTTTTAGACTGTAAACGAATTGAATTGTTCGTTAAATTCGTTTGGATTCAAGTTCGATAAGTTCGTTCCGAGTTCGTTATCGAATACGAGTTCGAACAACAATTTTTGTTCGATAATCTTAACAAATGGAACGCGACTTTTAAGGTGTTCGCGACTTGAGTTTGTTGGAGTTCGACTAGTTCGTTAAGCTTGAGTTCGGTTCGGAAAAAAATATATAAATATAATATACATATGTATAATATATTATTCATAATTTATATTTTAATTTTTGTTTACAATAATTTGAAGTAAATATTTTAGGTGGCAAATATTTAATGAATATTTTTCAAATTGAATAAAATTAAAAATAAGATTTTTTTTAGAAAAACATAAAATATTAATGAATTGATTCGTTCGAGATCGGCTCAGTTCTTTAATAAAGTTACTGAATATTATTCAATTCGTTAAGATTTGCTCGAATTTGTCTTATTTACGGCTCTATCAATTTTGAACCCAAATACTCAAAACTTGAATCAAATAAGGACTTAAAAACGAGTATTAGGCCGAATATTTGTCCGAGTTAGTCGATTTTTAAAACGGAGCCGTTTCCTCACCTATCAACTTAAAATTAAAATGTGCACTTTTACTGTTTACGTGAATAACTTTTTTAAGTTGACCCGGATTCTTATTTAGAACAATTTCAACTCAACATTAAATCACAATAATAATGATGGATATAGTGTCAAAACAACTATAATGTAACACTAAAATAATGACTCAAGGACACCAAATGAGTTTTGGATCACCAAATTTGGTGACAAAAATACATTTGGTGATTTTTTGACACCAAATTTGGCAACTTTCATAATTTTCATTATACTTTTATGTTTGTTAATAAAACAAGTTTTTTCTTATTCTATTGAACTTATTCTTTTGTACTTTTTAACTTTAGATTTTATTGACAATATAAAAATAAAAGAAAAAGTTAGAATATTACAATTTTAATGTGAAAGATTCTTTTTAATATCAAATTATAATATAAATGAATTGAAATATATTTTATGAATGATCTTTTTTTGTGTTAGAGATGGTCTTAGAGCATCTCCAATGGTGTTGGCTAAAGTGATTAGCTAAAATAGTATAAAATAGTAATTATCTAAAATTTGTTGAATCTGTAACGTATTGTACTCCAATGACATTGGCTATAATGATCAGCTATATTTTAAATATAATAATTTATTATTATTTGAACTTGTTATAAATGGTTAATATAATTAAAACATGGCAAGAAGATTACGTGGAATTATGCTACAGGTCTGTAGAGGTTCAGCATATATAGCCAACATAGTTACGTTGGCTATAATTTTAGCTAAAGGAAATGCCCCATTGAAGAGATGGAACTTTTACATATTATGTATAATTTTTAATTTTGGTATGCTACCTAGACTTTTAGCTAAGGGTTATGTCCTATTGAAGATGCTCTTACAACCTTTATCGTAGCCAAATTACCCAACTAAAATCTGAAAATTTATTCCCGAGTCCCGACTGAAGCTCGCTATACCGACTACGACTTGTAAGTTAAATCAATGCAGATTCTTACCAGAACCTTTCATTACAAGTCTTGAATGTTGATTGTTAAAATAATGTGTAGCATAAAATGAGAAACAGCTCCTTAACAATCCATTTTTACACCACATTTTCATCAAACATAACAAGATTATTTCCCCCCAAACAACCATTCAAATTCACCACACTATCACACTCACTTCTTCACTTCAAACACTCTTATATCTCACCTATACCTCAAAAATATGACTTTGCTAAACTTTTACAATTGTCTCCACAAGCCAACCCAATTGTACATTACAAAAAAACACATTCCCAACTTATTGTATCTGGGTATGGTTCTGATACTTATCTTACCAACATGCTTATTGGTGTGTATGCGAAATGTGATTGTTTCGATAGTGCGTGTAAGGTGTTTGATGAAATGTCTGAGAGAAATATGATTACTTGGTCTTCTATGATATCCATATATTCTAGACGTGGGTATAGTGAGGAAGCTATTGGGGTGTTTTTGGAGTTTAGGAGGAGTTGTAGTGAGAACCCAAATGAGTTTATTTTGGCTAGTGTTTTACGGGCTTGTACGCAGTTGAATGGAGGGGAGTTTGTGGGTCAGTTGCATTGTTTTGCGGTTAAGTGTGGATATGATAAAGATGTTTATGTGGGTACTGGTTTGATTGATTTTTATTCCAAGAATGTGGGTGTTGAGGTGGCAAGATTGGTTTTTGATGAGTTGGTGGTAAAGAGTGCGGTTACTTGGACTGCGATTATTACGGGGTATGTGAAGAGTGGGCAGAGTGATGTTTCGTTGAGGTTGTTTAGTCAGATGAAGGAAACGGATGTTGTTCCTGATAGGTATGTGATTTCGAGTGTTCTGAGTGCTTGTTCTGTGTTGGGGTTTCTTCAAGGTGGAAAGCAGACTCATGGTTATGTGTTGAGGAGGGGGACGGAGATGGATGTTTCTGTGAGTAATGTGCTTATAGATCTTTATGTCAAGTGTGGGAAAGTGAGAACAGGACGGAAACTATTTGATCTGATGGTTACCAGGAATGTCATTTCTTGGACCACGATGATTTCTGGATATATGCAGAACTCTTTTGATTGGGAGGCCATAAAACTGTTTTCAGAAATGAGCAGATTAGGTTGGAAGCCTGATGGTTTTGCTTGCACTAGTGTTCTGACTTCGTGTGGTTCGCTTGAAGCTCTTGAACAAGGTAGGCAGGTTCATGCATTTACTATAAAGGACAATCTTGACAAAGATGAGTTTGTGATAAATAGTCTCATAGACATGTACTCCAAATGTGATTCACTTACTGATGCAAGGAAGGCTTTTGGTAATATGGTCAATCACAATGTGGTATCTTATAATGCAATGATCGAGGGTTATTCGAGACAGGAAAATCTTTCTGAAGCACTGTGTCTTTTCCATGAAATGAGGGCTAGAACAGTGCATCCAAGTCTTTTAACATTTGTTAGCCTTCTTGGTGTATCAGCTTCACTACATGCTCTTGAACTGAGTATGCAAATCCATGGGCTTATCATAAAATGCGGGGTCTCTTTGGAATTATATGCCGGTAGTGCCCTCGTAGATGTTTACGCAAAGTGCTCGTTTGTAAAAGATGCAAGGCTTCTTTTTGAGGAAATGAATGAAAAAGATATTGTAGTATGGAACGCCATGCTTTTTGGGTATGCACAACAATCAGAAAGCGAGGATGCTCTCAGGCTTTTCTTAAAATTACAGAACACAAGGCACAAGCCAAATGAGTTCACGTTTGTTGCAGTTATCACAGCTGCCAGTAATCAGGCTAGTCTCCCACATGGGCAGCAGTTTCACAACCTGCTCAAAAAAGCAGGCCTAGACTTTGATCCTTTTGTTACAAATGCATTAGTGGATATGTATGCCAAGTGTGGAAGTTTAGATGATGCACGAAAGATATTCAATTCTGCGATCTGGAGAGATGTGGTCTGTTGGAATTCAATGATTTCTACATATGCCCAACATGGACAAGCCGAAGAAGCTCTTAAAATGTTTGACGGAATGATAAATGAGGGAATTCAACCCAACTATGTCACATTTGTAGGTGTGCTTTCAGCATGTGGCCATGTAGGGCTTGTAGAGGATGGATTCCGTCATTTTAATTCAATGTTTAGGTTTGGAGTTGAGCCAGGTACGGAGCATTATGCTTGCATGGTTTCTCTCTTGGGAAAGGCTGGTAAGCTGTCTGAAGCAAAGGACTTCATTGAGAAAATGCCAATACAGCCTGCAGCAATAGTATGGAGGACCTTGCTAAGTGCCTGTAGAATTACTAATGATGCTGAGGTAGGTAAGTACGCTGCAGAAATGGCAATATCAATTGAACCAGAAGACAGTGGATCATATGTATTACTTTCAAATATATTTGCATCAAAAGGTATGTGGGCAGATGTTAAGAGTGTGAGGGAGAAAATGGACTGCAATAGGGTGGTGAAAGAAGCTGGATGTAGTTGGCTCGAAATGAATAATAAGGTGCATGTGTTCACTGCACGAGACAAAAGTCATCCCGAGTCCAATTTAATATATATGTTAACGGATGATTTAATATATCATATTAAAGGTTTAGACTATGTTCCAGACACAGCTACAGTGATGAATGAGTGAGGGTATGTAATCGATGAGCTTACAATTGAAACCCAAGTTCTACCTTCCCTGATATTTGATTGATCTTTTATGCAATTCGTGTCCCTACGAATCCATACTGACCTTCAACCCAATTTTAGGACCTATTCTTTTCCTGACATGTAGGGTCGTAGGGAGATACATGGCAATTAGGGATCAGTATTAGAACTGTAGTCCTGCTAAACTTTTATGCAACTGTGAGTGCAATGCAGCACTTGTGATTTGCAACTGAACAGCTAATGAAGGATCATCGCGTTTTCTGCTTCCTTGGATTCTGATCAAGGGTGATGAATGTGGTTATTTTGCTTTATTCTGCCTATGGAATCATAAATCTAAACAAGTTGGTCTCCCAGAGCTGAAAGAAGATGGATATGAAATTGTGGATGCATGACAAATATGAAAGCCAAATGTCAAAATGTATCAGGAAGCATAGTGGACTGAATTGTTTTCACCTAGGCTTCCAAAGGAGTTGAGGTTAATTCTTTTAAAATTGAGATTAAAATACTAATATATCCACTTCGGACCATGCAATGTTGCTTTTGAATAAAATTGGAATATGGAGTACGTTATTCGTTTCAAATTTTCTGTTAAACCAAGTCTATGTGCAATGACACGGTGCATTAATTCCTGTTCATGCTATTCATCTCCAGCCTTTCCTTTTGTAATCTCATGCATCTACTTGTTTGTGTGATGTTGCATAGTATTGGAGATTTAACAATAAATTTTTTCGATTTTTTCCTTTAAAAGAACAGGAACATAAGCTTGAAGATGTTGTGCAAATCATAAAAAAGGTGTGATATTACAAGTCAGAATGCAGATCTCAGAATACACCTGTGAGAATTGGCGTACTTGGTTTGCTTTCATATCTAATGGTCTTGGAACACAGACCAAAGTTTAGATGAGTTTAGAAGGTAGCTTAATGTTTTCAAGCAGTTTGTTCTTAAGCTTTATTTGGTTTTCCATTCCTTAACCAGTTCCTGAGGTTTATTCGACATATCTCTGCTATGGGATCATGTTAGTTTAGACTTTTGCCCTGGTCCTCGAGAATATACAGAATCAAAGCATGTCTAAATTCTGTTATGCTATTGTATATAAAATAAAGAGTTGTCTTGTTTACCAAATGTCTCGGAGGATATTGAATTTGTTAATTAAGAACAAGGTCACAACTGTGTGGGTAATTTGTTTTTAACACTTTACCTAAGTTCCTGGATTTTTGTGTACTGCTTCTCTAAGGGCAGTTAGCATCGACAGTGCGAGCATGAGCTGGACCTTCCGATACAAGTCAATCTGCGGTTATTTGTACAAAGGGTAACGGTTCAATTGAGAATCGGAGAACTGTGAACCAAATGTTCTGCACATAATTAATAGAAAAAAGTGCAGAACATTTGGTTCTCCGGTTCTTAATTTGAGCCAGACCTTGCATATAGATGTATTTTCTAATAAACTTTTCCTAAAGGTAGGGCATATATGAAAATTGGAGTTCATACTATCGTTATTTTATGCATATGTATTTATTTTAAGCGGAGTGTGGGTGTATATATGTTGCTTAGGTATTGCAGTAGGAACTTTCTGAATATAATAAGCAGTACGTTTTTAGCAGCAAAAAATGTAGTTGTTTATCATGAATTTAACACTATAATTGTATCTGTAGGAGTACATCAAAATACACCAAGCAATCAGGCATATTGCATCCTAGCTAAATTTCATTACAGGAAACCTCGGACGTTGAAAGATGTTCGTCCTTCTTAGAGTAGTTCATGGTTTAGTGCAGCAGTTGAAATAGCTGAAAATGCTGCTGCTTCTCTGCACGGTTACAAAAACCCATTGTCCGATTAAAAGCAAATAATGAAATCATGTAAGCGAGATCCCAGTTGTATATATTCGGGCTCATGGTGCTGCTGGTTGTTACATGTATCTGTGGCTAGCTCGACTAGTAGCTAGAAGTGTTGTGTTGGAATTTCCATAATTCACATAATTTCTAATTGTAAATTGACTTTCACATCCAAAATGGAGACACCTTTTCAGACAGAAGAGACACCTTTTCAGACAGAAGAGAGTTACCTGGCGGGAGACGGTTGTCCTCGGTTTGTTTTTTGACCTGGAAGAGACCGTGCTGCTAGGCCTTGCTTTGGTTGGTTCAATGTTTAGCGGGGAAGACACACCACCCCTAGGCTTAGGATTGGCGGTTTCACTTTTCAGTCCAGAAGACACCCCACCGCTTGGTTTTGCTTGATTTGGTTTGCTGCTGGTGATATAGAGACTGAGCCCTGCTTCAGTTCCAACGCTGGCTCTGGTCGCATCCCTCTTGTTTTGCTTCCTTGTTTCACTGATCTCTGAGAATTCTGCCCCGTAGCCTGGAACAACTCCCCTCAAGTCCCAGCCCCCAAACTGTGGCACAGATACCCACGTCTCATGTTTCTGCCAAGGGTACAAGACAATGCTTATTAGTCATTACATCCAATGCAGAAGCCATTATCAAAACCAAAGACTATACGAAAGACAGGAACTTGTTATATGTTTAAAATTAAACAGTAAGCTAGATTTTCTAGTACAAGGAAGCTTGAGGAACCATTTCCTATAAAGGAAAGGTCACATAATCAACATATTCCACACTCGTGTATTTGGCCAGTATCCCGTTTCACTCATCACGACACATGACATTGACATCTCTCTTGATGCTCACTATTGGAGTTGCTCTAATAAAGCCCGTCAGAAAGGGTTTTTTTGTGCACGGAGAAATAAAGATGAGATGAAAATACCTGCCTGCGATGTTCCATCAGATTGATGCCTACAATATTTGATGTTTTCAAATAAGAGAGGGGAGAAGATAAAATAAACAAGAGACGATGAATATTCAACAGAGAAGGGACGTCTAAAGCGATATTAAATTAAATAAGTAGTCTTCGACTTAAAGTTGAAATGTTTAAAGTCCAGGGTGAGGTTGCAAATTTGGACTTCGCTAGTTCGTTTTTAACTCCTTCAGGAGCTAAGATAGTAAGATGCACATTCCATTGCAGGGCCACTGTCCACACCCTATAGATTAAACGAGAGAGTTTGAATAATATGAGTACGAATCCCGATGATTTGATTGTAAAATACTCCTACAAAGGATGATAATATGAGTCATTTTGTTGCACAATCTAATAAAACTTTCTGGCCCGTTTTTATTTTATTTTTTTCCCAATCATTTGCCATTTTATAATCTTTCTTGGGAATAGTCCATTTTATAATATTTTGTTTATAATCGTAAGAGTGTGTACATTTAATAATCGAATCCACTAAATTTCAACGTTGAACTTTTCTAATTTTCCTTCTCTAGTTGTCATTTTTTACTTCTTTTGCTTAATTTCTGTCAAATGTTACATCAAAATTTATTTTGGTGCAGTTTTTTCATCATTAATTTAGCTTTTTATTTCAAGATCATGATCAGATTTACATATGTTTTTTTCCCAAGAAATAAATATTTTTGTGGTTAAGTAACTTGACAAAAGAAAATAATAATAAGTGCAAGATGTTAGGATCTCTACCAGAGTTAGCCTTACTCGATTTAGGGGTCATTTGACAAATCTGAATATTTTTTATTTGAATGATTAAAATTTCTGAATGATCAGAATGATTCAAAAATCTGAATGTTGAATGAATAAAATTATTTGGTAAATAAAATTTTATAATATCTGAATGACATAATATTCTATGTTTTATACTTTATAAGTACTAGCCTATAACCCGTGCAAGGCACGAGCCTTAAAAATAATAAACTAAAAAATTTAATGTGAACGAAGAATATTAAAATAAAAGTAAAAATTAAAATGATAAATTATAAAATGAGAAACTTAAATATTCATTGGAACATAAAAAAATATAAAAAAAATATAAATGAGGCCGCGGAAGATAAATGAGGTATTATTAATATTATTTTATAATAAAATAATATTAATAATAAGGACAGATAGAAAATCTAACATGTTTTAATTAAAAAAAGTAATTGACCGTGATATTTTTAGAAGTGTTTTAATTATATTAATTGTATTTATTAAAAAAATTTGTTGACATGTTAAAATAAGTAAGTTTTTTTAATAAGGACAAATAGAAAAGTTAACATGTTTTAATTAAAAAAAAGTAACTGCACGTAATATTTTTAGATGTGTTTTAATTATATTAATTTTATATGTTAAAAAAATACGTTCACTTGTTAAAATAGGTAAGTTTTTTTAAATAATTAAAAGTATTAAAATAAGTTTTAAAATATATAAGTTGCACTTGATATTTTTGGAAAAGAGAGATTTTAATGATAACAAATATATAAGGTAATATATTTTAATTTAAAGGTAATTGTCCGTGATATTTTTGGAAAAGAAGTAGATTTTGTTAGAAAAAAACGTTTTAACTATAAAAGGCAATCAGGTAGTTACTATTTTTATATTATTTTATTATTTATTAAATATAGTATTAAAATATGTTTTAAAATAAAAAATTAAGACTGCACCTCATATTTTTGGAAAATAGGGATTTTAGTGATGATGTGTTTTAATTATATTAATTGTATTTGTTAAAAAAAATACGTTCACTTGTTAAAATATGTAAGTATTTTTTAAATAATTAAAAGTATTAAAATAAGTTTTAAAATATATAAGTAAGAGTTGCACTTGATATTTTTGGAAAATAGAGATTTTAGTGATAACAAATATAAAAGGTAATATATTTTAATTTAAAGGTAATTGCCCGTGATATTTTTGGAAAAGAAGTAGATTTTGTTAGAAATTTTTTTTTTAATTATAAAAGGTAATCAGCTAGTTAATATTTTTATATTATTTTATTATTTATTAAATAGAGTATTAAAATAGATTTTAAAATAAATAAGTAAGGATTGCACATCATATTTTTGGAAAATAGAGATTTTAGTGATAACAAATATAAAAGATATTACGTTTTAATTTAAAGGTAATTGTCGTGATATTTTTGGAAAAAGAGTAGATTTTGTTAGATTTTTTTTTAATTATAAAAGGCAATCAGTTAGTTACTATTTTTATATTATTTTATTATATATTAAATAGAGTATTAAAATATGTTTTAAAATAAATAAGTAAGGATTGCACCTCATATTTTTGGAAAACATAGATTTTAGTAATAACATATATAAAAGGTAATATGTTTTAATTTAATGATAATTGTAATGATATTTTTGGAAAAGGAGTAGATTTTGTTAGAAAAAAAATATTTTAATTATAAAAGTCAATCATCTAGTTACTATTTTGGTAACTTGACAATAATACAATTCCATTAAAGATTGAAAGAAGTATATTTGTAGTCCTAAATTTAAACAAATTAGATCCCACATTTCCATTTTTTTGATTAGATTTCAATATTATTTGATTTTTATGTAGTAAAATATAGTGAAATATTAATGTAGAATAAAATTTTCCCGAATTTTGATTATATTATTAATTAGAAAAAGTACCGAAAACCAAAACTTTCAATGTTTCGACTTTAATAATATAGTATAGATTTTTATATCACAATAGAGTTACTTACACGTTAAATAAAAAAATAGCATTATTAAATTAATTAACAAATGTTAAAAACAACTTTTTTCTCAAAAATTACCAAAAATACTCTTTTTAAAGGTTTTTTTGCGATTATACTATTCTCTAAGAATATTTGTAAAAATACGATTTGCAACCAAAACCAACTTATTTTTATGGCTTTTGGAGAATAATTGAAGTTGTTTTTTTTATTGCAATTGAGGTTGTATTTGATAGTATCCACTTGCTATTTCTGCAAAAAATAATATCATAAATCATATTTTTTGTGGAAAAAATATCAGAAAAACATATATTTGGAAAAAAAATTATCTTTTAAAGTTTCTGGGCTCTGACCCATATTTATAACCATTTCATATTTTCAATATAATTTAATACATAATATACATTATAAATTTAAATTAGCGTAAATCAATTAGACTTTAAATTATTTCTCTTAAAACTATAAATTTCATAATAATGAAATCAAATAAGAAAATGGTTAAAATTCTAGATCGTTAAGATTGTTATAGATATAAAAACGACTTGGCATGTTTGATCGACATAGCTCGCAAAATTTTGAGTAGGAATGATTAGTTGCTTGGAAGAATCGGTCAGCATTCTAAACATACTCTTTCAGTTCAACTCATTCCAAAGCAATCAGCTACACACAAATGGGGGCCCTTACTCCCCTTTGTAATGGACACAAGCACTGAAGCACATAACACTCGATTGGTCTCGTTTGTTTCGATGTAATCCAACAATGTAACTTGAATTTTCTTCGATTATAAATGAGTTACATTGTTTGGTTTATTATATTTGAAATTGATCAAATAAACTCAAAGTTACAAGATTTTTGTAGTTATCACAAAACATAGGAACTTAGTTATCAAAGTCTCACATGATTACTAAAAATTACATAGTCATCGAGACTATCGTCGTAATATTTAAATTATCGATTCAAATCTCAGATACATAGATATGTACGGAGTATTTGTTAATTAGCATATGGTGAACTCAGAAACTGCGAGATTACGAATGAACAACACAAACTAATAACAAACATTTCCATAGCGATTGGATCCACTTACAGGAATATCAAAACTACAACCAGCATAGATGTTTCTATATAAATTTCAGAAAACCTTGAACACTGAAAAGTTGTTACCGGAGAAGTTTATGCTTTCACACAGCAGTTAAAGTAGCTGAAAATGCTTCTCCTTCTCTGTAGAAAGACAAACCCACGAGTCAAATAAGAACAGGATCAACATCTCGTAAAAAGATCTTCTTCACTGAGAGAAGAAAACTTGCTTGACAGATTGTTATATCAAAGTAATGCAGGTAAAAAATTAGAATAAGACCATGGAAAATCCGGATCTAATCAGATTTATATGTCCTAAAACCTACTTGCTGCTTTAAAGAGCAAGGATCAAAACTATTATTTCCTTGGACTAATGATCAAGGTCTTTAATTAGTTCAATTAGCTCCCCCTTCTGAAGCTGACCAACACCTTCATATTGGGAGGATTGCTTAATTAAACCACATATGTTTAACAATACCCCCGCTCAAAAGAAGAGTGAATCACTTAATTCTATCTTCCAGCTCTACATATGACCTTAGTGACTAAGCTAAAATTGTCATAATATTCGGAACTCGAGGCTTCGGACTCGAGACTCTCCTAAACCTGAGCATTGAAATTATTTGAAGTTATTAGCTCTCCTAAAGAAGAGAACTTTATTGGATCATAGATTTTTTTGACAATATCTACCTATCAGAAAACCGTAGAATCCAGATCTAAGTTGTATATCAGTATATCTCATGGTCCATGATAATGTTGGTTCTTGCATATGTAAACAGCTTCCTTAGTTGTTTTATCTTGTGGCTATAAGCAACCCCACTTTTTGCCAGATATGGCATTTGCTTCTCTCATGACACATAACTACCATTCAAGTTGCAGCCAAACAATACCTGTAACTACCCAACCACACACCCAATTCAAATAAGATTAATGAATATCCTCAATAAATATGTTGTCCGCAAAGTAATGGAGCCGACCCCATTAAAACTATGTGCCCCGACTCTGAAGAAACTTAAGTGCACATTTCTTTGCCACTTGAATTTAAGTGGAGTTCATATGTTTGAGACTTGAAAGCAGTGGGAACTAACTGGCAATAAGTGAAGAACCCAAAAATTCAAAATTGCGCAATATGTTCATATAAATTCATAAACCACATCAGATTATGATAGCAAGTGAGGTATTTATGTCAACATGGAGATTCATTTAGTGAGAAAGGGTCACTGAATTATTAAGATAAGAATGAATTAAAAAAACAACAGCCACAGGCAGGAGCACTAAATTTCTGAAACTATTCACGACTTGCAACAACAGACCACCACTTTCTGCCTCTACTAATGAATGGTAGTCAGTTATTTAAACATTAAAATAAGCGAAATACAAGATATCTTACAGTTGGAGAATTGTCCTGATTGCGATCAGGATGAAGAGTGTCGATTTTGCTAGGTTTGCTGCTACTGGTAGTAGAGGAAATGAGCTCTTCTTCATTTCCAAGACTGGCTCTTGACACATCCCTCTTATTTTGTTTCCTCATTTCTCTAATCTTCGAAAAATCTAGAGAGTAGTCTGGTACTTGTCCCTTCTGGTCCCAGTCCCCAAACTGTGGCACCGATAGCCATGGTTCATTTCTCTGGAAACAAAACCAGATCATGTTCTCATCACACCAAATGCAGAAGACATCAGGACACCACCCTTTTTTTTTGAAATTTTTTATTATAAAAATCAAGTATTGACTAGTTGTCGTATTACATGCTAGAGTTTTTAGTATACCGAATTCTGCAAAACCTTTTTCTACATAAAAAAGTCGAAGACAATGAATGTGTTCGACATTCCCTCATTGATGATTTGTTCTGGAATAAAACCATAGTTTCCTTCTGAAACTGCAGTATATCCATAGAGAGTAGCTAGTCTATGTCCATGGAAAGAAGCAGAATTAAAGTAAAACAAACAAGATAGCTTAAGCTGGGTTACGGAGTACGTTAACCTTATAAAATATAGAGCTAGACTCAATGATTAACAAAGCGTTTAAACAGAGGCGGGGCTCAAACAAGATTCAAATACCAGTACACCAGATCATTCAAATTCAATAACTTGAGCTCAATCATGCAGGAATAAAGAATGAAATCATGAAAAAGTAATATGCACACATTGTGTAGTAGTAGTAGTATTTTATAGGCTTGGATTCAAATGAAAACTAATCTAAATTGGAGAACCGCAAAACCAAGATGTTCTTTATCATAATCTATACCATGTTCCGTAAAATTTGTTACTAAAATCCTAGTCAGAATTATACTTTTTCCTCGTAACAGTGTCCAGACACAATCACTTAAACAAGAACCCTGCTCTCCAATTTTCCAACTAAAATAATTCTCTATAGAGACCAGACTTGTGTAGTAGGTTATTCGATAAACAATGATGCAACTACTTACATACAAACACAAGTTGGTCGACAAGTGTAGATCAACGACATGAAATACGTACGAGATAGCTTAAAGAAAAGGGTGACAGTGAGTAACTGATATAAGCAAAGAAATATTGATCAAATATTAAAATAATACAAAACTGAGCTGGAACTGGAACTGGAAAAAGATTAGCTTACTTCTTTACGATCTTCCATGATTTAAAGCAGGCGCAGCAACTGAGATGACTTGCAAATTATCACAAGGGAGGGGAGAAGAGATATATACAAATAGTATTTGATAAAGAGATATTGAACTATGTATACGAGTAAAAATGATTACAGAGGGGATGGTGAAAACGACTGTATGCCCCTAGACAAATTAAGAGCGAACCGTATTTCAAATGTCCAATTAAGGCTTCTCAGTTCCACCCAGAATGAGGGCAGTTCCGCACTAGCAACTCTTTGTTTTGCAAAAATGCTACGTACCCTAAAAATTGTTCCCAAAAAAAGTTACAAAATGATATGCTCCAAATAAGCCTGTACTCCCATCCATTTCTTTTTATTTTGGGATGTACCTCTCATTTCTATACATTCCAAAAATAGTAACTTTTAACTATCTCTATTCTATAATAATATAAAACACTTTATCTCAAATCTATCATTAAATATTGATAGGTCTCATTACTTACCCACTTTTCATCTAATTTTACTCATTTTTTATATTTTTTCTTGGTCTCCGTGCCCACCCCAATGTATATAATTGAGTGAGACGGAGGGAGTACTTTTTATAAGTGGTTTATTTCAACTTTATATTATTGGAAATCAAAATCCTTGTCCCGGTTCAACACAACCCAAATATGGCCAAATACATTTCGTTGGACTCAGTGCTCTTAAACTGTTTGATTAAATGTGTAAAAGAATTCAACTATATCCTTCTACTACTATATTAATCTTTAGGAATGAATAAATTTTCTTGCACCGCAAGCAATAACTCAAAAACTAGAGATCACATGGCTTTCACTAAGCAAGGTGATATGTATGAAAGAAAACTCAATGCAAATTGTACTCGAGCATAGTCTGCAAAACTCAAATACTATTCCCCCTCTTCACTTACTAATGCAAAATAAAAAGTATAAAACTAGAATCTAATTAAACTAATTACTGCTGCGACCACCACAGGAGAGGATAAGAGCGCTGGAAAGTAGATGCAAATGATAAACGTATCACCATTATTGCAGAATCTATGACCAATTTTCATAGTTATGTAGATTCAAGCCACGTTCTTATTTAAAAAGTCTGCAACTAAAATAATAACATTCAGATTACTAAAAACAAGCTCTAAAAAGATCAAAGCATGCATCTCTCAGTCTACATGCCAACCTACCAACTATAGTCTCTTAATCAAAATCATATAAATAAAAATACATCATCATTGTCCTTGCATTGCCCACGTGGAAGGGTAATCTTTGTTTAACCATCAGATGCTCTCTGAAAAAATAATCCGTTGAGTACACTGTTAAAATCAACACGACCACCGCTATCCTCCAGCCCATATTACACTTGCAACCCGATCTCTCTTTCTTTTAATATGCGAGTTTATTACTCGATTGGACCGAAAAAACCGAGATTTGTTTGGACTCAAAGAATGGTTATGCTTCAAAAACAAAGATCTGATTAAACATTTTCCATCTGGTCCTACAATCACATTAAGTCTAGCCTTACAATCTGTTCCTGCAATCAGAAATTCATTTTTTGACCTTGAAGCTCTTAGACCTTTTCAAGTACAAGTCAGTGTTCGGTACCTTTTTCCTCCATCATCATTGGTTGCGGGGGCGGACCACCAGCTGGGCTGGGGTTGGCTGCGGCTCCGGTGAATTTTTACCAGCCCATTTAGCATTTAATCCAACAACAGATCCAGCTCGGGTAGAAAAAAAAAATAGCTCTGTTAACTGTTATTATATTTATTCAGCTCAGCCCAACCCATTAGATGCTAGCCCCAAATTGTATGAAATTAGGTCGACTCCCGATTACCGAACTCACTACTATTTGTTCTTTTCAATCTTGATTATCTTGAAGGTTTGATTGTCTGCTGCAACTACGAGTCTACACTAAAATGTATGGAATTGAATGCTTGATTTCGATTTAATTCTGTTTTAGAGCTTGTACATTGTATGTATGGATAACTGCAATTAGGATTTGAATTTTAACTTGATGTAGTTGTTTAGATTGCGTTGCTAGTGTTGATCTGAATGAGCTGGCATGAGATAGATATCAATATACTATGGTGCTCTGGATTTAGTGTTTTGAATGCAGTTTTGCTAATTAATCATGTTTTTATTGGCCATAAATAGGCAAAGGTCTGTTTTTTTTTTGCAGGGATGTTTAGGTTTACATTGTAAGTTTGGTTTATGTTTGTTGTTTGGTATCATTGCCAAGATGTGATTGCTAAGCACACATAATTTTTTGACATTGGGACTTTAAAATGGACGTGCAATTTAGTATGTGATTGTCTGTATAATGTTTGTTTAAAAGCCATGTTTATTAGAAGCTTTTCCTTTGGCTTCTTGTTTTAAAGATCTGAATCTTAGAGATTTAAAGAACCTTTTAGTTTTGAATTTATGTACGTAATTCCGGTGGTTAGATTCGAGAGGTTGGAAAAGATAAAACACTATTTTTGCACCTATAATAGTTTGATTTGTAGTATCTCCAGTTTTTGTTATTACTAGATTTTCAATAGAAAGAAGAGTGAACTGTAAAAGTTGAGAACGTGTTTGACTAGAACGAGGTCTTCCTTTCAATTAATTAAATTTGGTTTTATGCAGGAGTCAAGATAAAAAGAGAAAGACATTGTTCTCCTATTTTTCTAGTGGTATGGCTACCCCTACTCCTAGTGATGCTACTTCTACACATATTCATAGTGCTGCTACTCCTACACATACTCCTAGTGCTACTCCTACAGCTACTTCCAGTGGTACTGCTACTCCTACAGCTACTTTTAGTGGTACTGCTACTCCTAGTGATACTCCTACATTTGATCTTGCATCCCTTGAACGTGATCCAGGTTTTCGTCGTCCAATTTGAAAGTAACCACCTAATGTTTGTGATGACATTAGACATGAATACATTAGATTGGGACCATGTCAACCTCAACTGCGTAAAGACCAATATCCAGCTACTGAGTTTGGAACTCAACGTCGCCGGTTTCAAGCATCTTGGTTCAACACATTCAAGTGGCTAGAGTACTCGGTTTCGAAAGATGCAGCTTTCTGTTTTACATGTTATTTATTTGAAAGTGATGCATCTTCACAACATGCATTTACTATTGATGGATTCAAGAGTTGGAAAAGAGTTAATGATAATGAGAGATGTGCTTTCTTGGTCCATATTGGAACCACTAATTCACCACATAAAAAGGCAATCAAATCTTATGAAGGGTTGAAGAATGTTACAAGACATATTGACAAGGTCATTAACTGTCAATCTTTGGAAGAGGTAAAGAAGAATAGGCTGCGTTTGAGAGCTACAATAGAGGGTGTTCGATATTTGAGTTTACAAGCATGTGCGTTATGAGGTCATGATGAATCATCCACTTCTCGTAACAGAGGTAATCTTATTGAGATAGTCAAAACTTTTGGAAGATTGAGTCCTGATATTTCAAATGTTGTTTTGGAAAATGCACCAAAAAATGCTACTTACACTTCTCCAAAAGTGCAAAAAGATATTTTACATATCTTACATATCTTTGATCTTTGAAAGACCGCAAATCCTTCCTGCTTTGCATAACTTTCATAATAGTGAACAAGTTATTCGTATGTATTAAAACTCATTCCAGCTTTTGGCTCCTTCACCTTATCTTCTTCCAACTCCATATCATCATGTGTTTCTTTATCAAATGAACGCATACATGAATTATCATCCAGATTTTGCTCTTCCATAATGTCCATACTATGATGTTGAAAATATTTGTTTATATAACGTATGTAATATTCATGTAGAAACTGATATAGTTGATACAGAGATAAGAAAGGATCGATGTTGTAATTGAAAATGGGTTAAACTTAGGGTTTATGCAGATACACACCAGGCGTAATGTTGCATATTTTTTAATAGTAATATGTTTTATAAAACACAGTTTTGAGAATAATAATATATTTTTTTGAGAATAATAATATTTTTTAATAATAATATATTTTGATAATAATATGTAACTTTTTTTGGGAACAATTTTGGGGTATGTAGCATTTCTCCTTTGATATCAAATTTGTTGTCCCATCAAAATTGATAACTAATTTTGAGAAATTATCATCTATACTAACTTTTTCAATTTTATTTTCAATAATACGATCCATCAAACTAAATTTCAAAACTACGACTTCTTTTATTGTTATTTCATTTTTTACGTACTTACTCCTGTATACTATTACTATGTATATTATTTTTTTTACACTTTCTTCTTCCTTTGTTTTTCTTTATTATCGACGATATTATTATGTGGATCATCAATTCTTTCATTCTATCTATGGATCTAAAATTTAATTACCTTATCCATTTTTCGACAATTTGATACGCAAACAAAAGTATACCCAAGCCTTCCTTCTTCTTCTTCCTTGATCAATCATTCTTCTTCTTCTTCTTTTACTCCAATATTTATCTCTATTTTTTTAAATTAATGCGCTAAATACACTTAATATCTTACAAATTCGGGGAATCATCTTATTCTTCAGCAGATTCATCTCCCTTTTGACCCTAAAAAAGATAAAAATTTGTATATATGTATATATATATTGGGAAAATATGTAAATTGTAGGTAAACTAAGTTGATTTTGGTTGATTTTGTGGAATAGGCCCCGTAGGGGCGTCATTAGTTAAAATTGGAAGTTGTATATGTAGTTGATTTTGGTTGATGTTAAAATCGGAAGTTGTATACGTGGTTGATTTTAGTTGCAAATATGGTTGCAAAAGTTGCAGATCTTATTTTGTAAAATTAGAAGTTGCATATGTGGTTGCTATGGGTTACTTATTGAAAATTAAAATTGTATTTATAGTTGATTTTAGTTGCAAAAATAGTTGTAAGGTTGCAAATTGTTAATTTTGATTGGTTGTTTTTAATTGTCTTAGATGATTTTTTGCAATATGTTATGCAACTTAAAAACCTGTTATGCAACTTGTTTTGAAAATTGTTCATTTGTTTATTTTATGTAAAATAGGCCCCGCAGGGGCACCAATTTCTATGAGTTGCAACTGTTGCAATCTTGTTTGCAACTATTGCATGTGCGGTTGCAACCTTGTTTGCAATTGTAAACATGGTTGCAGAAGTTGCAACCACTGTTTATATATTCATATGTTAATGTTGCATGGTTGATTTTGGTTGATTTCAGTTGCAAGTATGGCTTGATTATGTTTTGGTTATCTTTTGTAATGGTTTTAGTTGATTTTGCTGAATACAACTTGTTATCATTATTAAATTTTTATAAGTTGCATTTGTGGTTGCTTTTGGTTGATGCAGTTGCATCTGTTTTCATCTAGTTGCATCGTATTTTTGAAAATATTTTCAAAATTTTAGTATTTTTGAATTTTTTTCAAAAAGTTAGTATTTTTGCAAAATATTTAAAAAAACATAATATTTTTGAAAAAAAGTTTCTAGACTTGGGTATTTTTGAAAAAACCTCTATTATTTTCTTTCCTTATACATTATTTTTGACATTATTTATAAAAAAAATATTTTAAAAGTTGGACATCTTGAGATTTTAAAAGTTAACACCGAAAAATGAAAAAAATAGGATAACAACTTATTTTGTATATAATAAATAAAATATTAATTTTTAATGTTACACATTTATTTATACTAGCCGATAACCCGTGCCAAGCACGTGCCTAGCGTGAGCCGATATTAAAATATTAATATTGATAAATTATTTATAAATATTGTTAAAAGAATATACTTGTAGAGAATTGAATGATAAAAATATATAATAAATGAATAATATTTAATTATTTAATTATAGACAATTGAACCCTGGATGAAACTAATGAAATTAAAAGAAATAAGTTAATGAAATTAAAGTAAATAAATAAATCTTGTATAATTACGTAGTCGTAAGGAATCGAACCCTGGGTTAACCTAAAGAATTTAAAGCAAAGAAATCTTGTATAACTATGTAATAACCTAAAGAATTTAAAGCAAAGAAATCTTGTATAACTATGTAATTGGGAGGAATCGAACATGGATTTAGTGATAATCAAATTTGGTACTTTGGTACTTTAGTACCGCGCATTAAAGTAAATAAATAAATCTTGTATAATTATGTAGTTGTAAGGAATCGAACCCTAGGTGAAGCTAAATAATTTAAAGCAAATAAATCTTGTATAACTACGTAGTTGGGAGGAATCGAACCCCGGTTTAGTGATGACCAAATTTGGTACTTTAGTACCGCGCACATTTACACATTGTTTTGCTTATTACTAAAGAGTATAGATTAACCACTTGTCAAAAAAATTGAGAATTTTTTTGAAAATATTTTTAAGATTTTCTAGCAATTTTCAAGTGAAATTTATGCCGAACTGAAGTCGGAGATTTCTATCCTTCAATTTGTCAATAAAATAATAATTCACGTTATAGAAAATGCTAGGAACATATGTAGGTCATTGTTCTAGAGAGAATCATCTTATATAGAGAATCAGGGAGAACCATAAATTTTATTATAGAATCTCATAAATAATTTTAAATTCTTTTACATAAAATATATAAAATGATTCTAATGTAGAATATTAACATATACTTTTAAATTTGTAAAATTTGAATAAAAACATTGATTTTAAATTTGATTCTACTGCAGAATCAGTTTGGACGGATTTGATTCTGTTATAGAATTACTTTAGACTATTTGACTAATTTTCAATTATTTTTTAATAATAAGTAGTTTAATTTCGTTTTTTGATTTAATAATTGAAATTTATAATCATATCTAATAAAAAATGTGATAAAAATATGTATTATTAATATTTTTGTAATGGTTTTCCCGGACTCTAGCACTGTGCTCCGGAGTTTAAAAAAGGAGATAAGAGAAGAGAAAGTGAAGGAGATTTTTGAAATTTTCTTTTCGTAGTATGCTCCCGATTTTCAGGAAGGAAAGAAGAGAATTGAGCCGGAGAGAAAATTTCTTATAATTTTCTCCAAAAACTTTCTTCCATAAATTGGGTGATTTGTAAAGAACCTCTCACATAATCTTTTAAATAATACCCTACATGTCCTCTTTCTCTTTCATTTCTCACAAAACTCAGGAGCACATGAAAGAAAATTTATCCCCTACTTTTATTTATTTATTTTCTCTCACCATCTCTTTTCTTCTTTTTTTTCGTATAAAACTCTGGAGCACAGTGTAGAAGTTCTCTTTGAATGTCATCCAACATATGTATATATATCACGACACACAAATCAATATTTTTAAAATGTTTAAGAAAATTTTTGGGACTACTCTTGTATGATTCTATGTGTTATTCAAAATGCAAAACTTCTGAAACTAAAAAATTGGGAATTTTTGCTGGCAAAAAACACAATATATGAAATGCATGTAAAATTAGTAAATCATGTTTTTCTTCTAATATCAGCACGATCTGCTTTTTAATCATGTGATTATGAACTTAACTGAGAAATAAAACATCTTTAAGAAAATTATGCGAATGTGATCATATGCCAGAATATATTTGTATCATGTATGAATACTTCAAGAAAAGGAAGGCCAGCGCGCATAAAACTAGTATATATACAGTGGGATCCTTTCTTATATATACAGTGGTCAGTGGGATCCTTTCTTATCTTCCTTAAAATGATCTTACAGAAATCATATATTTCAACGCTAGTGTGCTTAGACGGAAGGATTACTATTAAATATCATATTACAGCAAGTTAGCAACCAAAGTCGCATTTTTTATACTTAGCCATGGTAATAGGCAGTTGCTATATAAATTCGTATCTATATTTGGGCAATTACACAGCTAAAAATGATGATTAGGGGACTAATCCTTCGAGCATCATTAATCGACAGAAGACATCTGCATGTCATCTCAAGAACTGAAACCAACATTAAACCAGCTTCTCCCACACCCCTGAACCTCAAAAAGTACGATCTTCCTTACCATGATCGCATATTGCCTAATATTTATATTCCAATGGTATTCTTCTACTCCAATCCACAACAATTGGCGAGTAAAACCACCATAGCGAATATACTCAAAAACTCTTTGTCCAAGGCACTTTCCAAGTACTATCCGTTTGCTGGAAGGCTTAGATCTGCAGGATCCTACGTTGATTGCAACGACGAAGGTGTTCAATTTATTGAAGCCCGGATAGCATGCCCGTTATCTGAGATTCTGAAAAAAGCTCCTGCCAAGGAAGAGAAAGAAGGCTTTGGCCATCTCTTTCCACCTGGTTCTATATGGCAAAATCTATCGGATTCTTGTTTAGTGGTTGTTCAACTTAACCATTTCTCTTGCGGAGGAGTAGCTATAGCTGTGAACCTTACGCACCGTATTGTTGATGGTAGCACTTTATTATCATTCCTAAATTACTGGGCAAGTTTGTCACGTAATCCTAGTAATCAAGAAGAGTTAGTACATCTTCATCCACATTTTGTGTACGACCTGCTACCTCAATCATGTAATGAAAATGTACTCGCAACTCAAGCTTCCTTTCCCGAAAAGCACTGGATCACTACGGAGGTAGTGTTTCACAACTCAAAGATAGCAGAACTCAAGGCCAAACAGGAAATACAAGACAAGAGAGATGGTGTAATAGCAGATCAAAAGTACACAAGAAATGAACTCGTGACTGCACTTCTTTACAGATGTGCTGTAGCTGCCGCAGCTACATCAAATCCTGGTGTCTGTACTAAATCCGTGTTGTTGCAGACAGTAGACATGCGGCCACTGCTTGATCCTCCACTGCCTAAAACAACTGTTGGCAATCACTTTACTTTTAATACCATTCCAACAAGCACTATGAGCGAGACAATGTTAAATCCAATGGTGAGACAAATGAGAAAAAGGAGGATGCAGCTCAGAGGAATTAATAGTTTGGATGAAATTGAAGGGATCATGCCTTTGTTTGAAAAGTATTCAAAAATTAATGACAAGCTTTATCTGGTTAGCAGCATTTGTAAGTTCCCGTTTTATGATGTAATGGATTTTGGGTGGGGAAGGCCTGTTAGAGCCACAATTGTTGACGCGCCATTTGTTAATTGTTTCTTCATGGCTGATACTCCAAGTAGAGATGGTATAAAGGCGACTGTAAATTTGGAAGAAGAAGACATGAAACATTTCAGAGCTGACAATGAGCTCCTTGCTTATGCTTCTTTCTAAATTGAGTCGTAACAAGCGAGTTTCAGCTTTTATGTGTAAGTTTGATTATGTTCCTGCTAACTTTTACCTTTGTTAGAATATGCTAATGCCCCGAACTTTACGGTATCTTCAAGATCAATAAAACTTTTATTTTCCGCCTATCTGTGTTCTTTATTTACGTCTGTTATAATTTTTTTTGCTTCCGTTATAACAACCTTAATGAAAATATGGTCACTTGGTCGATATTCAATCAAATATAGTTACACTTTTTAAAATACAGAGCAATTTCCTGACAAGAAAAAAAACAGAGTAATGGGTACTCCATAAAGAAGAGGATCAGATTCCATTATCAACCTTGACTTTCACATATAAATTTACTGTATTCTCTACATAATTTTGTTAAGATACGCAGATCTATGTTACATTTGGATTCAACAAGTTACATATTATAGGCGATACACTTTTCTCGATCGGATTGCTTTCTAATTTTTGACGATTTACGATCACAAACACTTATACGCAATGAATCACATGGATTCTCAGTTGTATGACGGTGCCGTTAATGATGACATTGATGTCTTCAAGGAGATGGAGGGGACAGTTAATGTCGGCGATCAACTGACACCAACAAATAGTACGGTGCTTCATCTTGCATCAACACGGGAATATGAAATGTGTAGGACATATTTTAAGTGTTCATGAATCCCTACTATTAAAGATCAACTCAAGAGGTGAGACTGCGCTTCACCTGGCAGCTCGAGAAGGCCATTATGATGTGGTTGTCGCACTTATAAATAAAGCCAAGTCTTCCCTTTACAAATTGATTCTCTCCAAAACACATCATCCACACTGGTTATAAATCTGATTAGACTAGCCAATGTGGAATTTGAAACTGCCTTGCACGGGCGGTAAATACGACACAATATATGAGCTTACAAATTAAATATAATTATATTTAATGTTTATTCTATATTTGGACTAATTACGTGGTCTAAAATAAAGGGTCCAATAACATCTTATTTGGCATGGGCTTTGTAATGTGTAATACCCAATAGTAATCTGATTAGAGTTAGGGTTAATGGGATCTAATTGTATGGCTATATAAAGAACATAATAGAGTTTTGGTTCCCAAGGCTATTCACAACCTCTACTCCTCTATTCCCATCAAGTTGAGCGAGATACGGCTAGAGGCGAATCAAGTCTGTGGAAGATCAAGTCCCATAATCTGTATTCATATCTACCGTCATGGAATCAGGTACGCTTTCACGCTACAGTTTATTACGTAACCTTGATAATATCGCATAAGATGATCCTAGATTATTTATTTAGATCTAACAAGTGGTATCCGAGTCTATCTTATGTTGAATTATTAGGGTTGATCATATATTTTTTTTGTATGATTGTTTTTCCTAAGCTGATTAAAATCTCAGTATCATGTCAGTTTTTTTAATGGTCAATTCGGATATCACTCTTGATCAAGGTTCTGCCCGGTTGCAAGAAATTATATATTATGTTATGTGTTCACATGATCTAGCATTGGCATGGGTAATCAAGTTAATAAGTATTTTTTAATATAGATAATCAAGGGCCGGTTATTTGTTTTTTCAAAATTTTTGATGCCATGTACACACTATGTTAATCTGGTTGTCCGCTAGTTGTCCGGTTTTGTGTTAATTAGTAATTAACACTTATATGATCATGGTACAGTGAATATGAATATCAATTTTTATAGTTGATGTTTGGGACACATTAGTTTTATGTGTTATATTAAGGAATTATCATGTTTTTATTAATATGATGAATTTTGTGTTGTAAAAATATTAAGATTTTAGGTGAATTTTTTTTAATATTTTTTTTTACAACTATACGGATTTTGGGGATTTTGGGCACCATATTTCTTTTGAGATAATTATTTATCTTGTCCTTTTATTTCGTGAATAATTGAGTTGAAGCAAAATATCGTCAAAGTGATATTTATGTGTAGATTTATTTATTTTGAAATACTAGGATGTGTATATTTATTATTTATGCGTTATAATAATCGGCCCAAAGGAAGGTTATTTAATGGCCAATTAATGAATATGCATGCGGGAATAAATATGTAATAAGTTATAAAATTTTCATGTGAGCACTAAATCGGCCCAAAGGAAGGTTTTTTGCTTGACCGAACTTATTATTAATATTTGATTTCTGCGTGGAGAGTACCACTTACAAGTTAATATTTCTGTTCAAAGACTAAATGTTAATGTTGTGTTAGGTATCTTGTTTTAAATGGGCCCGCACACTATAATTCTTTTAAATTCATGTTTTATTTTATGCATGCTTTTATGTATGAATTTGACATGATTTTTTTTGCGAGCTTAAATTTTTTTTGTTCCAAATTGCTAGTTAATGCATCTGCTGCTACTAGAACTGCTAACATGAACTCCATTCCCGTGCTTAACGGCACAAACTTTAAAAGCTGGAAAGAGAACGTTCTGTTAGTTCTCGGCTGCATGGATTTAGACTATGCTATAAGGAAAGAACAACCTGCTTCTCTTACAGATGAAAGTTCTGCTACTGATAAACTGAACTTTGAGAAGTGGGAACGTTCTAATCGCTTAAGTCTAATGATGATAAAGCGCAGCATTCCTGAAGCATTCAGGGGCGGTATGTCTGATGACTCCAATGAGGTATCTGTAAAGGATTTCCTTGATGAGCTTGAAAAGCGTTTTAAAAAAAACAAAAAGGCTGAGACAAGTAAGCTTTTAGCTAATCTTGTTCAGATAAGGTATAAAGCTAAAGGAAATATCCGGGAGTACATTATGAAGATGTTGAGTTTGAGGGGGGAAATATAGTTAGGGATGTTGTCTTTGAGGAAGAATCAGTTTTTTTATATGATCCAAAAGTTCAAGACAACAATGTGGATATACCTATACAGCTTCCTACTGAAAATCAAGACGATGCTCAACAAGAACAAACTCAACAACATAAAGAGACAAGTTTAGTCTCAAACAGTGCCCTAAGAATGATTGTGAAGGAAAAGAGATGTAGAACATTCCATATGCTTCGGCTATTGGGAGTCTTATGTTTGGTCAAGTTTGTACCCGACCGAATTTGGCATTTATTATGGGTATGTTAAGCAGATATACGAGTAAATCCGGAATGAATCATTAGATTGCTACTAAACGGGTTATGAGTTACTTGTAAGGAACAAAAATACCGGATTTGGCATTCATTGTGGGTATGTTAAGTAGATATACAAGTAAACCTGGAATGGATCACTGGATTGCGATCAAAAGGGTTATGAGGTACTTGTAAGGAACAAAAATATTACATGCTCGTTTATAGAAAGTCGGAAATTTTGGAGATCATCAGGTATTCCGATTCTGATCTTTCAGATTGCGTAGATAAAGAATAATCTACATATGGTTATATTTTTTTTATGTCTAAATGATATAGACATTAAATATTTAGTTATAGAGAGAGTACACAATCATATAGTGTATATTGAGCACGTAAGAACAAATTTTATGCTAGCAGACCCACTAACTAAAGTTTATTTGACACCTAAGGTCTTCATGGACATATTGTTCATATTAGTGTTGCCTCATTGGAGGATATTCAGTTTTAGTGGGAGTTTTGTTTTGTTCTTATATTCGGTACTCAGTTTTAGTTTGACACTATTGTGATACATTACGTTTTCTGCAGAATAAAGTTAGTTTTTTTTATCTCTCTATTATTGCTCTAAATGAGTTATTGTTTTTCAATTGTGGTTTTGACATAAAGTTGAAAGAATAAAGATTGATTTCACTAAGGTATTAAGGATCAATTGGAAATAGGCATGATTGAGATCACATTGCATGTAATTTCCAGTTACACATCCATACTTGATCTATGTCATTGAGTATATTTATGTGGTGATCATTGAGGATCGAGTTACGGTGATGTGACGAAGGTCGCTTTGGTTTCATGTTTATATATGAGATGGACCAGATTGACTAAGGAAGATGATTGTAAAGAATAAACAATTTTGTGCGCACTTAAGGTTATTGAATGTAATTGTTGTTTGGTATAATTTGTAGCCCAAGTGGGAGATTGTTAGATTATTTTATTCATAATCACAATATACGAGCTTACAAATTAAATACAATTATATTTAATGTTTATTCTATATTTGGACTAATTAAGTGGTCTAAAATAAATGGTCCAATAACATCTTATTTGGTATGGGCTTTGTAATGTGTAATACCCAATAGTAATCTGATTAGGGTTAATGGGGTCTAATTGGATGGCTATATAAAGAACATAATAGGGTTTTGGTCCCCAAGGCTATTCACAACCTCTACTCCTCTATTCCCATCAAGTTGAGCGAGATACGGCTAGAGGCGAATCAAGTCTGTGGAAGATCAAGTCCCATAATCTGTATTCATATCTACCGTCATGGAATCAGGTACGCTTTCGCGCTACAGTTTATTACGTAACCTTGATAATATCGCATAAGATGATCCTAGATTATTTATTTAGATCTAACAACGATCACAGAAGGGTGGTTCAACTGCTAGTAACAGAAGATCCATGCCACCGGTATCCTCAGAATAAGCATAATGAAAATCCACTTTAATTGGCTTCTATTAGGCGTTACACTTGTATAATTACAACAATTCTTGATAATTGTGAATCACCAACGTTTGGTGGTCCTGATGGAAGAACGGCCTTGCACGCTGCAGTTTTGGATGATGGCGGAGGTGGTGCGTATTGTTAGAAAATGGAAAGTTTGAGGCATATTATAAATATGTTCTTGATGAAATTTCCGGAAACTAACGATTGGAGGTTGTTCCTTGTAATGAGGACTTAAACTTTCATGTTTGGATCTAAGACATTTTCTTAGTGTAATACATAAATAAATTGAGTTCAAATAAATTGCTTGAAATGGGTTATGTGGGTTGGTTATATTGAAATAACTTGTATCCCACATAGAAATGGTAATGAGAGGTTGGTGGTGTTAGGTCCCGAAGTATCGTAGAAGGGGGGGTTGAATACGATACTCACAAATAATTCAATTTCGTTCGCGGATAATTCATTCAGTTCTATAACGAAATCAAACACACCAAACCAAACCAAGAGTCGGGGAATATATCGTTTTATAAATATAAACCTCGAGGGGTGCTACAATTTCTAATCCGTAGATTAGCTTCAATGAGTTCTAGGTTATTCATAATCAATACAATGAAAGAATTCTGAGCACTATAAATTTCTATGATCTTCTCTGGCTCAAACTTCTCTCTCAGTAGTTGCTACTATGAACTAACCTCGACTTGGGAAGACACTTCCTCTCTCTGTGTAATTATAGACTTAGTTTTAGAAAAACCATCGAACCAAAAATAATGGAATATTCTTGGCCGTTGGATCTTCATCAACCTGACAACAATGTCACTTCTTCACCTGCTCCTTCAATTAGAAAACTATCGAAATGGAAATCCATCGAATGGAAAACCATCGAAAGGATTAAAAGAAACTTTCCATTCGATAGTTTTTAAAGAAAACTATCGAAAAAGAAATTCTCTTTTCCATTGAATCTAATGAATTTCTTAGAAAAGCTTTCGATGGTTTTTATTTCTTTAAAAAATAAAAACCATCAACACAATTTCTTTTGATTCCTTAGAATCACATTCGATAGTTTTTCATAAATGAAAAACCATCGAATCACATTATGTCCTTGTTCCTTTTAGAAAACCTTTCTGAGCTTCTTGGTGTTTCAGTTTTAGACTGTATCAATTTCTTCTGAGACGATAAAACAACTTGATCTTTGTAGTGCCGTCAACTAGTGCAACTGGTCTGGTTCACAGATGAATAACACTTGATCAATTCTTCTTTTATGTCTTCAATTCAATGCTGCTGATAAGTCCTTTGTCGTCCTGGTTGCTTCATCACTGGAATCCTGTGGTACTAACCCTAAATCATTCACATACTTCTGTCGTCTTGAAAGTCTTGTTTCTTTTGCTGTCACTGAGGCTTGAACATTTTCATAAACTTCTTTCCGTGACCTGTTTACGGACTTCAAGAATACATAACGTATTTTGACTTTTTGAGTTTACCTTATCTTCATTGATCCTGGATTCCTGTGCTTCTGTTAATATTATTGTCTGTCTTGTCCTTTGTTGAGTTGTAGTTATCTCTTTTACATCTTATGTTACATTATGCTTTACAATCTCCCCCTATTTGATTGGATAGAGTTCGACAAGCAAATACTTCGAGGATAACTCAACTAACTAAGGAAACATGAAACTACTTAAAGTAAGACAGCGTAATAATATTAACTGCATTCTGGATCAGATATATATACATTTCCAGATTTCATAACTCAAAGAACAATAAAACTTTTCACTTTGAAGTTGCTCCTCTTGTTTGAGCTGACAGTTCTCTTGTTCTTTGCTTCAATCTTCAGTCCATTCCAATCTCACCTTCTTCACTCATTGGATCGGAGTTAGCAGCTTGATAATCAATCACGGATAGATAGTGCAGTGGTTCTCCAGGTTTAAGGATTGCTCCTAGGATGTGTCTTCCAATAAATCCAACCTCTTGACCCACTCCAGCCCACAGCCATGCAATGTTAACATCTTTCTTGTTTAGCTTTGGCATGTTTGGTAGTCTGGGAAGCACTTCCAATCCTTTCTCCACTCTCTTCCTATAGTAGGGAACATTCTCCATATGATATTTTCTTAGAGTGTCGGCTGCTTTTGTCCTTCTCCGTTGATGTGAATCTAGTGGATCTAAGATACTTCTCAACTGATATTAGATATTCGTTTGGGTAATCTCTCAGTTTGTCCTCCGTCATGTAGCAGATTCTGAACAAGTCATTCGTCATGAATCTAACCATGGGAGGGTTTTCAGTAATCTCTGGACTGACCTTCATCAAGATTTCCTTAACATGCTCACGGAGCAGTTCATTTAGCTTTGTAGTTCTTTGAATCTTGATGAGAATGTGTCTTTCTCTCTCTCAGCTTGCCTGGGCTTTCACCATCTCCAAGGCAGCTTCTTCTTCCAGTGATAGAGAATTTGCTTCTTCTTCCATATCATCATCCAAGATAGGATGTTCTATTTGGCTCTGGATGATATGGCTCATGCTCCTCCTGAATCGGTTGCTCTTGCATGACTTCAAATCCCTCTTCACTTTCTTCTAGTACTATGTCCTCAATCCAATACTGTCTAACTGGAATAGCTTCATTGGTTTCCCAAACTCCCCATCCAGTTGTTTGCCAACCTTTATTAGTCACTTCATTTGTTTCCCCTTCTCCAACTTTCTCCCCCTTAGTTGAGGAATCCTCGATGAAGTTATCCTCATTATAAAAGGTAGTAGAAGGATCAGGTTGTTGTTTTGAAGTTCCGGGTTGTTGGTTCCTCAACATATTCCAAATAGATTATACCCCGTCACATTGATTCTCTTTGACATCAGTCCTCAATTCGACCAGTTCTTCCATAGGTTCCCTCTTCAAGGAGTCCACTGCCTGTTTGGTACCTGTTATAGTGCCAGATGAACTGCCAATGACCCTGAATGTTCTTCTGGAATCAGCTGCAGCCAAGTCAACCTTCTCTTGAATTGTCTTTAAAGAAGCATTGCCTTGACTAGAGGAGATCCCTTGGTCAAAGGAAGGTCGCAGTAAAACCTTGAATAATGGATTTCCTTCTTTATCACAAACTGTCATCTCCTTGAGGGTGGATTGAACATGTACCTCCAGGTAATAGCAAATCTTCAATATTTGGAAGGGTTAGGGTGTCACTCCTCACGTTTGGCTCTGGGTGTACACTCAACGTTTCTGTTAGTGTTTCACTCATTTTTCCTTTCCCACTCAGGCCAGGTGTAAGTGTTTTTGTTTCACTCAATCCCTTTGTGCTAGTTGTACCTGCAGAAGAAAACACCGTAGCCGTCCTTAAGGAGGTCACCGGTGGTGCAATGGGGCTTCGCAAGTCCCCGACCTTGGATAAACCAAGTTGCTGATCATCCGTAGATGATGTATCCTTTGTAGGATCTAGAGTTTGAATCTCTAGGAGGGTAGAATCAGGCTCTATTAACAGCAGAGATCCTGAAACTTCCTCAATAGTCTGTGAAGACTTTACCTCAGTTAACTCCTCAATTAAAATTGATTCATTGTCACCGAGTTGCCGATCTGCACCTACGTCAGACCCTTTACCCGCAGGATCCAGATATGTTCCATCTGGGGAGGTAGACAATGACCCTTTAGATTGTGCATTTAGGTCAAAACCTTGTCTCGACGTCTGTGAAGACCCTTGGTTCTTAGAACCTTCAACCAGTGAACCTGACTGTAATATGGTCGGAACACCAGTTGCTTCCGTCAATTCTTCCTTACTTGATTGAGCTATTGGTTCAGATATTGCTTTCGTTAGCTTAGCCCAATCAGCATCAGAAAAATCAATAAAGGGCGCTTTGGAAGTTTGAAATAAAGTATCAACAGTTGCCTCGGTTTTTGTTCTTCTCTTTTTAGATGTAGGCAGAGCTGTTGTTGAAAGGTGTGTCTCCTTATGTGGTGCTGCTTTGGCACTATCTCCCTCTACACTCATGGATGTCTGAATATTGGGTATAGGAGGGTAAGGAGGTTCGTTTGTGGTTTCATTTGGCTCTTCCAAAGGCTCTTCGACCGTGGTTAGAGATTGTGGGTTGCAATCTCATGGTCTGGATGGCCACTGAGGGCTCTGGATCAACATCCATTGTTGTGGTTCAGGAGCCAGTTCAGGTTGAGGAATGTTACCTTCATTTACCTGTTCCCCTGGGGGTAGAAGTGGTAGGGGCACCGTTCTTAGATATTCAAGTTTGAACAGTGGGTACCCCTGGAAGATATTCTTTCTTATCAGAGCGGTTATTGCATTGCTCTTCATCTTCATGCACTCCATGGTCTCCTCTTCAGCGAATGTCTCACGCTCATCATCTATTAAGATATCATTGAGAATTAGCTGTAGGAACCTAGGATAGAAACAAAGCACATCATCTATGCATGTTCTTTCATCCAGTGGTCCCATGTCAGGTAATGCTTAAGGAACTCTCCCACAAAGAAGTTAGGTTGTTGACTTCTTATGAGAGTGAAGAAAGCATGTATCTCCTCAGTTGTGGGATCCGGAACATGGTTTTCTGTAGGAAAATGTAGTATTCTGTTAAAGTCATGTTCCGTCACCCTTATTGTTTTGCCCCCTGGCACAACAAAACTGAAGGATCTTACGTTATTCTCACTTGTATCCGTGGCGGTTGTGTACAACGCAGTCAATTGATCGATGCAAAGGACTACGGGAGTACTCAAGGCATATGCCACTAATGAACGTGTGTTCAGAAACTCTGCCCATGCACGAAACTGTAAATTCGCAATGGCTTGCAAGTTTTGAAACGAGACATGATTAGTCTTGGTTACTTTTAAACCAAAACTAAAACCAATTAAATTTAATTAATTATTACTAATTAATCAAACTTGACACAAAATACCCTTAAAACAAAATTACCCCTTTTTCTTAAAAAAAAACACAACTTCGAATCACTATTATCAAGAACCCTACTTTTGGTGACACAAATAATCAGAATTATCTGAAGAAATTAATTGAAAACAATTAACTTCTAAAGAACAATAGTGAAAAGAGTTTTCTTAGAAACAAGTTCTTGAGGCAGTGATGTTCTTGGTTATATGTATTCTAGTAAGTATAAACAAAAGCCCTTAGATCTGATAATAAGAAAAAAACGTAAGGGTTGTTAAATACTTATTGAATTGACAGGGGCAATATTGTCTTTACAGTGTTCGATGTTTTTTAATAGTATGTTCGATGGTTTTCAGTTGGGGGTAAAACTGTCAACTTTACTTCGATAAATTTTGAAAAATAACGAAGAGTTTGAAAATCAGAATTTAAAAAGTTTTTCTGAAAAACTATCGAACTTGTTACCTTTTAAAGCTTGAAAAACTATCGAGGAATCCTTTGTGGAAAAACTATCGAGAATTAAAATAAAGGAAAAATTAATTCTCTCAGATAGATTTTCATTTTAATTCAAAAACCATCGAGAATTTAGATAAAGAATAATGAAATTCAATTCGATGCTTTTTCAAATTTTCTTCAAAAAGTATCGAGAAATGTTTTCAATAGTTTTTCTTTTTCCTTTTCAAAAACTATCGAAAATTTATTTCGATAGATTTATCTATGTACTTGAAAAACTATCGAATTTCCTAAATTCGATATTTTTTGCTTCTGTCTTCATTTTAAAACCTGTTCTTGTTTTAAAATTTAGACTGTTTTATTTCCTGTCAAGTTTTAATTCTAATAAATCTTTTCAAATTTACCAAAATCAATTGTCAACAGAAAATTCACAATTTTCTCAGAATAAAATCGACTAAATATCATTGAATGATATTAACCAATTAAAATCCAATAAATTATGCTGCATATTTATTTTATGTATTTTAAATTATGGAGCAAATAAGATATTGAACTGCTTCAATTTCCATAATTCAAATTTCATTAAATAAATAATAATAAATTAGTACTAAATATCTATGAGTTAGATATTAGCACTAAATTATTAATGTGAGGACTGGATGTAAAATAAATTCACAAGTCCTTAAAATATGAACAATTTTATACTTGTGAACTTATTCAAGAGTTTCTTGCAAATGAGATTTTCAAATAAGGTGCGTGTCTGCAAGTTACTCTATGAATTGAAGACATGCTCTCGAAAGAAATGATACCTGTTGTCAAGGTGCATTATCGTGGATTGTTCCACAGAGTTGTTGGAGATGAAGTTATTTCCTGAAATAATAACAAGAAATCAATCTTCCTCCACGAAGTTGACAGCTTCTAGAGATGCTCCTCCTGTCATTCAGAGATGCTTCTCCTGTCTTTCTTACAACCTGCGTATTTTATATCTAAATAGCTAAACATGTTAACAAGTATCTTTAGGGTACCATATACTGAGATTTGGTATTCCCTTAAGATATCTCAAAATCATGTTGATAACTATAAGACTAGATTTTTGAAATCCACTTGGAACCTTGCACATTGGCAACTTGAGAATAAAATATGTGTTGTCAATTTGCAGCTAATAACTTAATGAGACGCATACCTCTCTAGCTTGTCATTTCTGTCTTTTACCTGATTTGTCCTGATCAAGCTTTAGTGGCTGCTGTTGGTAGGGAGTCTTGGCATGTCTAGAATCTTCTCAATTGTGCACATTCAAAAGATTCTTGACTTACTTTTATTGCCATCACTCTTTTGGCTTACTTGTGCTCCTAAAAGAATTAATCTTCTGGCTTGCTCAAAGTAAATCCAAAAAGAATTGCAACTTTCCCAACATACTCATCTTGTACATTCTCTGCAATGACTTGGCAAATTTCTTGCACAAGTTTTCGTTAGTAGACCAACATATAATATAATCATGATATCACTGCACATATATGACATTATGTTTGTGCCTTATGACAACTCTAATAAATTCATATTCTGTAAAAGTTCAGTTAGAGTGTCATACCATGTCTTTGACGATTGATTGAGTATTGATACCGGTTCATACCAATCTGTAGTGATCTTGTGAAGAGAAGTTATACAACGTCCAATTGATCTGCAACAGCAAATGCCAGGATCTGTTGTACATTGACTTCTTCTACTATCTCACCAATCAGGAGAGCACTTGATCACATTCACCATACAGATATATCCTGATATCCTCAAGTCTCGTCACTGGTGCTTCTTGTTAGATACTGCTTCCTAATAGTAACCTAGCATCCAGTTTGGCCTTGTCCCTCATAACAATGCCAATTTCATCCAGTAATCTGGATACCCATCTTGTTCCAATAACAGATTTTCCCTTAGGCCTGGGTACCAGCTTCCAAACTTTCTGCCTTTCAGATTGATTGAGTTCATTTTGCTTTGCAATCACCCAATCTGGATCCATCAGAGCTTCTTTACCTTTCTTTGTTTCTTCTTTAGAAAGAAAACCAAGAAAATAATCATTCATACTCTATAGCTCCAGTCTTTACTCCACCACTAGGATCACTAAGAACTAGACATCAGGAATGATATTGAATCTAAACCCTTTGTCTTGACAGATACGTTCTTGAAGTGTCCTCTATATATTCATTGTGGTGTTGATCTGACTAATTGATCCTTCTTTTGCTCCCCCTAAGTTGTTGCTGGGATTTCCTGAGAATCCTCATCCTCGCTGAGTGGTTCTGTTGAAGTACTGAGCTGTGTAGTTAAACTACCATTACCACTGCTTGGATTTGAATCATCATTACCATTAATTTCACACATAACAGCTGAGAGCTTGGAGTTGTTGAACATCATATTCAGACTTTCAATCACCTCTTGTTGATTAATCAAATTTACCTCGTAGGCTTTAGATTCCACTAATTAGCCGAGGAAAATATCCTTAAGAGCCTTAGCTGCCAATCTTGCCAAGATGCTTACTTGAAAAACATTTTCCTCCAAACCCCTGAAAGAAATTCATAGTTTGCTTCTATTGGCCAATACAGGGTCTTCCTGTATTTGTTACTGATCATGGAAATGTGATTAATCTCATCTGTGATGTCCTGTCCTTCAGATTGAACGAACAACACCAGTTTGTATTAAGAGTAGACATCAACCATCACTGAAGTATATCTTTACTTTGTTGTAGATAAGACATTAACTAGTCCGTAGAGTTCCATACGTATCATCTGAAGCGGCTCAGTAATGCTTATCACATTATAGCTTTTCTGTGATGTTTCTTTGACTTCCCTTAATGACATGCCTCATATATTTCATCCAGCTTGAATCCCAGATGAGGCAGTCCTCTCACCAATACCATCTTTAGAAAAGAGTTCCTTGTATTGTCATGCAAGGGTGAGAGCTTCTCAACCTTCCTACTTGAGATAAAACACTGCTCCTTCATTGAATAAAAAGATTTGTGCTTTGAATCTTCAGCAAGAGAGTTGCTTCTAATTGTTATCCTTGACTCCAATTATTAGTTGTTATCAATGATACCAATTATTGTAAACATGATGACATTCCATTTCAAACGTAGCCATGTCCCGTGATGAAAACCTTTGCTGTCATCTCCAAAGATTATTGACGGAACAGCTTTCTCAATCACATTTGATGGCAAGTTCTTTCTTCGATCATATGTCTTCAGTAGTAAAGACCAAGAAAGCATATAAATCGATTAACCTGATTTGCCTGCACTCACAAATGGATTGACAGTTCTTGGTACCCAACTTATTTGCTTGGGTCCAGATGGATTAGAGATTTTGCTTTTAAAAGTGGTAACAACAGCTTCAACCTATACATGCTTATTCTTATCTCTGACTGACCTTACAGTCGTTGCTCTAATGTAATTCTTAAACATGCTTTTTCTATGATTAATGCAAGTTCTAAGATATGCATTCATAATATTTAAATAAGCAAACATGTTAATAAGAATAAATGGCATACATTGAGCATTTTGACATTGCAGATAAGAGATATGCAAATTAGGCATGTTCTGCATTTTAGAAAATTCAGTACTTTCTACTTTAACCACTATACACAAGTGTAACAGGTAGCAAGTAGATTTACAGATATTCAGTAATTTTCTAAGCACACATGGAGTAAAAGAATTAACAATTAAATCACTAATTCTATCTAATCCATTCTGTTGTTGTATGGCATCTAACTTTCTCTATTACCTAAGTCAGTTTTAGATACAACTTGGTGTTCTACAAATTCTACTGACTCTAAAGGTAATTCCTCCATTCTTCAAACTGATTATCCCTTAACAAACAATTCAGAAAAAATGAGCAAATCTTGTTCTACTAGGGATACTGAAACTTAGCTTTACTAAGGTCTTATGTGCCAGAAACTTAACCCCTAAAACTAAGAGTTGTTTCTTAAGAAAGCTTCTATCTCACTTGCAAATCTTATTCTACAAATATTCATACACACATACCTAAGATCTTCTATGTACATGCTTTGAATATTGAGAATTAAATACTGCATTGGTTCAAGGAAAAGATACCTGAGATATGTGAGGTGAATCATCTTCAGAGATTGCTATGAAAGCAAGATATCCATGATCTTCTCGTCATCTGATCCATCCCAACTCTTTCCTTAAGCAACATAAGTTTTGTGCTGATGCTTCTTCAACAAAGCATTCCACTTCTATTTCAGCTCATTAACTAAGTCCCTATTCTTCTTTGTTTGTTAGGCTCCTTCATTGTGTAGCACACCCTGATAGTTTCTCGTTCCATAGTTCTTATCATAGTTGAAACTATCACTCTTGTTTTTGTTGCCATCTCAGTCTGTAACTACCTCTTTGAACTGAATCCTGAAGAATCTTTGCTTCGTAATAAATAAGCCTGATCCATGGATGTGGCTTTTGTACTCCTTCTGAATCTGATGTGACTAAACTTCCTTGACAAGTGAAACACTGATCTTTAGTCTAGTCTCTCGAGGTTTTCTACCTGAGCTTCTTCTGATTCAGCTACTAGTAATTCTTCTATTCTGTTCTGAGGTTCCAACATTAATAAACGCTACTGAGATATTTGTTTGTCCATTCCTAACCTCCTCTCTAACAATCTTTTGAGAACCTTTGGCTTAGGATATGAAATATTTTAAATTCCAAGAATTTCGAACTTTTTGAAAAATAAAATATTTCAAGAATAAAATTCAAATTATTTAAAATTCAAAAATTTCAAAAAATGAAAATTTTGAAAATTAAAAAATCCGAAAATTCTGAGAACTTGACTGTTTGGTCTAAAACACCGGATCTGATCTGTATATCGATTAACAAGCTCTGATACCAATTGTTAGGTCCCGAAGTATCGTAGAAGGGGGGGTTGAATACGATACTCACAAATAATTCAATTTCGTTCGCGGATAATTCATTCAGTTCTATAACGAAATCAAACACACCAAACCAAACCAAGAGCCGGGGAATATATCGTTTTATAAATATAAACCTCGAGGGGTGCTACAATTTCTAATCCGTAGATTAGCTTCAATGAGTTCTAGGTTATTCATAATCAATACAATGAAAGAATTCTGAGCACTATAAATTTCTATGATCTTCTCTGGCTCAAACTTCTCTCTCAGTAGTTGCTACTATGAACTAACCTCGACTTGGGAAGACACTTCCTCTCTCTGTGTAATTATAGACTTAGTTTTAGAAAAACCATCGAACAAAAAATAATGGAATATTCTTGGCCGTTGGATCTTCATCAACCTGACAACAATGTCACTTCTTCACCTGCTCCTCCAATTAGAAAACTATCGAAATGGAAATCCATCGAATGGAAAACCATCGAAAGGATTAAAAGAAACTTTCCATTCGATAGTTTTTAAAGAAAACTATCGAAAAAGAAATTCTCTTTTCCATTGAATCTAATGAATTTCTTAGAAAAGCTTTCGATGGTTTTTATTTCTTTAAAAAATAAAAACCATCAACACAATTTCTTTTGATTCCTTAGAATCACATTCGATAGTTTTTCATAAATGAAAAACCATCGAATCACATTATGTCCTTGTTCCTTTTAGAAAACCTTTCTGAGCTTCTTGGTGTTTCAGTTTTAGACTGTATCAATTTCTTCTGAGACGATAAAACAACTTGATCTTTGTAGTGTCGTCAACTAGTGCAACTGGTCTGGTTCACAGATGAATAACACTTGATCAATTCTTCTTTTATGTCTTCAATTCAATGCTGCTGATAAGTCCTTTGTCATCCTGGTTGCTTCATCACTGGAATCCTGTGGTACTAACCCTAAATCATTCACATACTTCTGTCGTCTTGAAAGTCTTGTTTCTTTTGCTGTCACTGAGGCTTGAACATTTTCATAAACTTCTTTCCGTGACCTGTTTACGGACTACAAGAATACATAACGTATTTTGACTTTTTGAGTTTACCTTATCTTCATTGATCCTGGATTCCTGTGCTTCTGTTAATATGATTGTTTGTCTTGTCCTTTGTTGAGTTGTAGTTATCTCTTTTACATCTTATGTTACATTATGCTTTACAGGTGGGTTTATATAAAACCATGTACAATAGTAGTGTACAACCACTAAGGCATGTGGGTGTGCATGGTGTTATTATGTGCCTCACACGCACACACACACACATGCGCGCCATCGCCGCGCGCCACGTCACGACTCGGGTCGAAGGGCGATTTGGGCGAATGTCTCGGCGTCTCGCGTACGCGAGGTGACCTGGGCGAAGAATTTTATTTATTGATTTAATTTAATAGTATCAGTATTTATTTTTAACAGCTAAAGGAACTGGGTCAGGATTTATATTAAATCCTGATGGACCAGTTCTTGGATCAAATCCTGATGTGTCAGTATTTGAAGTTAAATCCTGATGACTACTGATCCTGATGGTCTGGGTCAGTATTTGGATCCTGATGATGGTCTAGTCCTAACGAAATCCTGATGGTTGGTATTCTTCTCTCTCTCACAACAACACATAATATACATAGTTTTTGGGCGAACTGAGGTGCAGGTCGCTATTGATCATTGCCATATCTGTGAGTGGATTGATCTGTGCTGTTTTATCCTGGGAGTGATATTGCTGCAACCCAACACAGCGTAAGTGGGGCAATAATCTCTTCAAGAACAATCAAGACTTCTCTAAGGCTTGGCGACTCAGCTGTTTATTATCTATCAGTACTTGTTAAAAGCTACAGAAAGATAAATGTTCTTTCTTGTCTTGTTATTTTCAGTCTCTAATTATATTATTGTTTCGACCTTCGTGTTTGTTTTGTTATTGGTATTCTTGCATGGTCTTGTTAAATATAATATATATATATATATATATAACTGCCCTATTGTTGCTATGTAGTTTAATTAATTATACCCAACACGTATTACCTAAACACACACTCACGAGCGCACATATGCCATATTTCAATTTCTTTTATTTCTTTGAACTTGTGTGCTAATGCATACGCTGATTTAACGGAGTTGTTTTGCAATGTAATCAATAATTTCTACTCGTGTGTTACTTTACATTGTTCTTGTTAAATCTTAAAATCTGTTTTTGTTAATTGTGGTGGTCTAATTATTTTTCTTACAAACTTTCTTTTGTGTATCAGAATGTAAAACTTTTATTGGAAAAAAACCAAAATCTCGTAAAGGTAGCTGACAATTTCGGGTGGACGGTATTTCATTATGTGGCATGTAACGATCTTTATACAATAGTTGGAGATCTTGTTCGTGCAAACAAATCTGTGTATTACCTAGCAGATAAGGATTATAAGAGAACAGCTCGTCATATAGCAGCATATAGAGGAAATGTTGGTGCGATGAAAGAATTTGTGAAATATTTTCCAGATTCATGGGAAATTGTAGATGGAAGTGGTCGTAATATATTGCATATTACGGTGGAGCAAGATCGCTCAGCGGTGATCAGATTTATATTGTCACAAGGTTGTAAAGCAAGGAATAACCTTTTCATTCAGAGAGACAAAGAAGGAAATACACCTCTCCACCTGATTGCCAAGTTGGGGATGTTATGTTCCAGAGCTCATGGATATAAGATCACTTGACTGGGAAGTACTAGATAACAAAAATCTCACTCCTCTAGACCTAATACAAAGTGGATATAAGGATGATACTCTGGTGGATCAGGTATGTCATTTACGTGAGCTAGCTTAAATTTTCCTATTGCTTGCACACCCCTCATCTTTTCTATTCCCTTTCACTTAAGCACACTAAATTATATCCTTCTCCAACTTGATTTCAAGTAATGGAGGATTAGCAGTTTAATTGCACAGTTGGGATACATTATAATATAGTTTAATTGACACAACATAATAAAGATTTGGGAGAAAGTAACGTGACAAATGTAATAATCGTCTTTTGCAGGTATTGATTAAGAAAACACTTATTGACGCGAAATTTCAAAATCATTGGCACTTGTGGCGTACAATTAAAGGGCTCCTTTACATTTCTAGTATAGTACAACGTTTTTTGTTCAGAAATGGTATATCTGAACTTTCTTGTGCAAAAATGGTATAGGGCGCCACATGAGGTGGCGACCCCTGCCAAAAACGCCACCTCAAGTGGGGACCCCCCCTGTATATATATTTTTTCCTCTTTTCCTTCTTGGTAAAAATTGACGATTGATTGTTGCTTAGTAAAAATTGATTGTTGATTAGTAAAAAATTGCTTCGAATAATAGATTTTGGACGTTTAAAAAATGTATTTGCAAAATTTAAAATTTCATTTTTTCTTTTCTATATTAAACTTGAAATGTTCTACTTTTTTACTAACCAAAAATTGGGAAAAAAATATTATGTGTAACTATGTAAATTTTTGCTCCAAAAATGAGGTCTACACATAATTATAATTTATGTAGGCACTTTTAGGAGTATAAAAAACATTTTTCTACATATATTTTATTATTTTTCTGTGTTCCGCATTAAACTTCAAACAATGGTATTTTTTGATCCGAAAATAACTAGAACAAAACTCTATTGCACCTAAAAACATCTGCAAGCATGATAATAATGCAATCTTTATGTTGACGTGACTACACCACTTTTACATTTGCAGAACAATAATAATGTCAACAGTTGTATTCAGAGCAATAATAAAACTTCATTATTTTTGACATGACTACACATGAGATCAATAATTTCTAATATAAATGACAATTAATACAAAGCTTTAATTTTCTGGAAAAGATGAGTAGTCATTTCAAGACCTGCATAACCAGTAAGACATGACAACTCCACTTTCAAGTAGGATATATATAATTGATGATTATAGCCTGAAACTGTATTGTTAAATTTGGAATACAGAAAATGGCTGAAAATGAGTGTCATGTTTGGTTTCTTGTTGAAAGAAATGACGATTATCGCAGGTTACGACGAAGCAATCCGAAAGAGTATTTTGCAGGCGTTCGTCGAGAATGGGCCTATAGGCTTGAAGAATCGAATGATTGAGAAATGACCTTATTCGTATTGGTGCAATGGTTCCCACTCGTGATTCGCGTATCATGTATCCTGATCCCGGGGAATGTGGCAATTGGAATAAGTATAGGAAAAGAGTTATTGATGTTGTGTCACGTATACGATTTGAAAATAATCTAATGTTGGTGCGTAGAGGTCGTCAGTATATGTATCAACTTGCCATAGATTCCGTTCGTGCTATGGGCAGAGAGCTCACAGAACGCGAGCAATATCATCTTGAACATAATCCGAACTATGCGTCCGATGGAGCCATATCCGACGAAACGCAAGAAGAGTGATCTGCGTATTATGTATTGTTATACTGTTGTCTTTTAATTATGACCAAGTGTTCTTAATTTCTATTGTTGTATCCTGAGTCCCCTATTAATGTATGAATTTGGTATTTATGATTACTCTTTTCAATAGTTTAATGAAAGATTGGTATTTATAATACAACATGCACACCACGACAATGCATAAATAAGAACAACATAACAATACATGAAAATAACATAACTGACATTCTTTACGAGAAAGAATGTACATTCTTGAAAAACAAATAAGAAAAACTTAAAAAACACAAACATCATGAATAACTTTAAAAATCATCATCATCCTCATCTGTGTCCTCATTCTCATCATCATCGTAATACTCGTACTCGTTACGATTCTCATCATCAACATCATCATCCTTATCGTCATTCTCATTTTGGACTTCATCCCCGCCCAGTACTTTCCATTGATAGTACCTTCCTCAAGGGAAAATACAACGGGAAATTACTCGTTGCCATGGGTGTGGATTCTAATAATCATCAATATTCAGTTGTTATGCCCTGGTAGACGAGGAATCTGAGATGAACTGGTCTTGGTTTCTTAAACTGCTACGTAAACATGTATGCAAGGAAAGGTTGAATGTATGCATAATTTCTGATCGTGCTGCTGGCATCCTTGCAGCAATGAGGAATCCGGCTAATGGATTCACACCACCTTAAGAGATTCATAGGTTTTGCCTATTTCACGTCAGAAGTAACTTTTCCAGTAAGCACCCCGGTGGAGAGTTGAAACTATTGATGTGGAAAGCTGGAACTACCCCCCAATACCTGAAGCACCAAGCCTACATGAAGAGGATATGCGAGATATCACCCCCTGTTTTGAAGTACCTGACAGACATTAATCCTGAATTGTGGACCTTATGTTGCGATCTTGGTGGTGCTCGCTACGGACAAGCCACGACAAACGTTATGGAAGGCTTCAATAGTAGCATAAGAATGGCACGTTTTCTTCCCGCCACAGCAATGATGGAGTATATCTTCTACAAAACTGTGAGAATTATGCATACCTAACGAAACCAAGTCGTCAATGCAATGCAACGGGGTCAACTGTTATGCCAAAGGATGAACAATATGATAAGCCAATATATGGAGAAGGCTAAATCACATAAGGTCCAAACATTCAGTAAACAACGAGGCATTTTCAAAGTTGTTACGCAACGGTATCGGGTAAAAGGAGTCACAAGGGGGGGGGGCGAGTTCAAAATGTGGACATGACTAAACAATTCTGCACTTGTGGGAAATGGATCACCCACCACTTGCCTTGTTCTCATGTATTGGCTGGTTGTTTGGCAGATAATCTTGATTGGAAAAAGTTGATAGAACCTTACCACTACACGTCTGAATTGTATAAGTTATGGGAGCCTATGATCTTTCCATTGCAACCTACAGAGTGTTGGAACTACGTCTTACCGGTCAAGTGGCAAAGGTATATGGTCAGTTGGTACCCGATGAGGCATGCAAAAAATTGAAGAAAAAACGTGGCAACAAGGGGGAGTCTGTAAGAATACATACTGAGATGGACCAGTCGCGTTCGGGGATAAAGTGCAGACGCTGCAAACAAGAAGGACATACAAAACGGAGTTGCTACATTTACTTTGCATTTTTTCATGACCAATTTGTACTACTTGATTTGTGTGATTTAATTTCCAACAAGTACTTCTGTTATGTAGTTTTTCATTTCAATTTGTGTGCTTTTAATATCAAGTATTTGAAACTTAATGACATGCAAATTTAAGAACAATGGAAAACTAGTCATAAATTGAACTATTATTCATACTTGAAATACAAAAGTACAATAGTTTAGTCATCGTCGGATATGAAGCTGTCTGAGTCATTATCAACACTTATGCTCAATTGATGATACTGTCTTGCACGTAACACATCTCCGTCTTCTGCAAACATCCTTGCATCTGCTGCTAGACTGTGTCGATGTATGCGCAATCACATTCGGTTCTCTTCCTCTCGTGCTTGGAACAATGCAGCTTCAAGTTGTTGTGGAGTATTGTGTTGCATCAGTACAACGCGTTGTTTCGGTATTCTAAGTCGTAGCTGCCGACATTGCTCAATACAACAAGAAATGCATTGCGTACGCCATTCCCACTCCCTCTGCATTGTTGTTATTGACTGACTTGAGTAACGATTATTAGGATTCATCGAGTAAACAAAATTATCGTCACATAACCATTTTCTACCAATGGCTCTGAAAATAGCACCTGTACTATAACTATTTACCATTTTATCAAATTTTGATAATAATGACCATAAGCAAGTGCACATTCATGGGAGTACTTATAGCAGAGATGAGCATTAAAATTTGTAACAGTTTAAACAAATAATTTTGATCACGGGACAATTTCCTGTGGATTCACGGATCCTATGGATTCACATGACAACTTAAAAAAACTGGAAATTCCTGTGTTCTTGTCATTTTCGGACCAATAATTAGCATATTACAAAAACTTGTGTGTTTTTTGTATTTCTAGGGTCTCGTGTTGAACTGAAAAAAAATCATAGTAATGTTTGACATTTATTCTCAATTTTTTACTTTTTATAAAGTTGAACGGTTGATACAAAAAAAAAATTAAATAATAAATTTTATAATTATATGTCTTAAACCCTCAAACTTGACAGTTAGCCAATTTAACTAAAAGATAATTTTACTAAGCATTTTTTACTAAGTTTTAAATTTTTACTAAAACACAACTTTTTACTAAGTTAACACACACACGGGAAGAAAAAAAGGAAAAGTTAACACGGGAAGGGGTCACCACATGAGGTGGCCCCCTAAACCATTTTTGCTAACTTTTGTTCAGGTGTACCATTTCTGCACACAATCCGTTCAAATGTAACAGAAATCTCAAGGAGCCCAATTAAAGAGCTAGACGTTGAAAAGGGGAAACACGTCTTTAACCGGGAACAAGTAGAAGAGTATAATAAAAGGCTGAACACTCATATGATAGTGGCTGCACTTATAGCCACTGTAGCCTTGACAGCAGGATTCGCTATGCCTGGTGGCTTTGATGGAAACAAAGGACCGACCCAAGGATCTCCGATGCTTATAAGGAAGACAGCTTTTAAGGCATTTATAGTGACAGACACAATAGCCATGATACTTTCTATTTCTTCATTATTCCTTTACTTTGTGACAACATTGTACAGAGATGCCCGGGTAGTAGGAAACTTGCTCAACGTCTTTTCAATTATAGCAATGACGCTGGCTTTCATTACAGGAACTTATGCTGTGCTAGCTCACTCATTAGCACTGGCGATTAGTATTTCTGTCCTCTCTTCTCTTTTCTTTCTTCTCGTCTTCTCCATTCTTAATGTTTCGTAGTACGAGAAAGAAACATGGCTTTCATTACAGGGAGTTGTGCTTATGTTGTGCTAGCTCATTCTATAAGCCTCGCAACTAGGTTTGTTTCAACACTTTTTTTTTGTTGCCAAGTTAAAGTTTCATCACTTCTTTTTACTTTCTCCTTGTCTTGTGTAATATATTCACTAACATATATTCTGTGATCCAAGAAACAACTTCTGATATCTAGTTTGGATTAATTTAGTAAAATGCGTTTTGTTTTAAATTTAAAACAAAAAGATATTTACAGATTACTATGAAGTACTAAGTAGTGTTTAAAACAAAAAGATAATCATGTGATTATGAACTTGATTGAGAAATGAAAGGCACCAATGTTTGCTCTGACCATAATTACTGCCTGCAAGCCATGTTGTGGCTGCTGGTTGTCGCTCTGTATCCTTCCATCTCTATCACTTCTATATTAAGCATTCAACATCATCCATACTCTTTTTAGCAGGCTGCATCACCTACTTATCCCAGCTGTTTCAATTTTATACCCAGTCAATCCTGGAAGCTTTGTCTTTTCTACTTCCATCCACACCCGGAATTATTGACCAGTCTACAAATCTTATCATCTTATTTGCTGTGCTCTGATAATACATGAATTCTAACAGTTCTTATATAAATTCATATCTGCATTTGGCAAGTTACACGGCTGAAAATGATGATTAGGGGACTAATTCTTCGAGCATCATTGATCTCGAGAAGACATCTGCATGTCATCTCAAAATCAGAAACCAACATTAAACCAGCTTCTCCCACACCCCTGAACCTCAAAAAATATGATCTTCTGTACCATGATCGCATGTTCCCAAATTATTATATGCCAATGATACTCTTCTATTCCAATAAACAACAATTGGCTAGTAAAACCACAACACCAGATCTACTTAAAATCTCTTTATCTAAGACACTTTCCAAGTACTACCCGCTTGCTGGAAGGCTTAGATCTGCAGGATCCTACGTTGATTGCAACGATGAAGGTGTTCAATTTCTTGAAGCCGGTATAGCATGCACATTATCGGAGGTTCTGAAAAGAGCTCCTGCCAAGGAAGAAGAAGGCGGCTTTGGTGATCTTTTTCCACCTCGCTCAATATGGCATAATTTATTATTGGATTCTTGTCTAATGGTTGTTCAACTAAACCATTTTACTTGCGGAGGAGTAGCTATAGCTGTGAGCTTTACACACCGAATTGTTGATGGTAGCACTTTATTATCATTCCTAAATTACTGGGCAACATTGTCACGTGATCCTAGTAATCAAGAAGAGTTAGTACATCTTCATCCACAATTTGTGCATGAGCTGCTACCCCAATCACGTAATGAAAAAGTACTTGAAACTCAAGCTTCTTATCCGGAAAAGCACTGGATCACTACGGAGGTAATGTTTCACAACTCAAAGATAGCAGAACTCAAGGCCAATCAGGAACTACAAGACAAAATAGATGGTGTAGTAGCAGATCAAAATTACACGCGAAATGAACTTGTAACTGCACTCCTTTACAGATGTGCTGTATCTGCTGCAGCTAAATCAAATTCTGGTGTCTATCCTAAATCCTAAATCTGTCTACACCACATGTTACCATGTTACCACCCTTGTCTTTTCATTCAGTTATTGTTATTTTGTCTTACTGTCTTTAGTGTGAACTGTCTTTAGTGTTAGCTTTGCTCTTGTCTTTTTGCTTTTCTTGGATCAATCAAGTAGGTGGTTGGTACATTCCTTGTTTGTCCAATCCTATCATTGGCATATAATGCAGTGTAGCCAATTGATAGAACTTGAAACATATTGTCAAAGTATTCAGTAAGAAAAGGTTGTTCCATCCCATCCTTCATTTGTCAGATCATTGCATTCATATTGTTTAAGTTTACAATGACAAATGGAATAATCGTCCTTTGCAGGGATTGATAACTAAAACACTTATTGAAGCGAAAGTTACAAATCATTGGCACTTGTGGCGAACAATTAAAGAGCCAGAAGGGGAAATAAGTTTTTAACCAGGAACAAGTAAAAGAGTATAACAAGAAGCTGAACACTCGTAGGATAGTGGCTGCACTTATGTTGAGCTAGCTCATTTACCAAGCCTTGCAACTAGGTTTAATTGTTTCATCACTTCATTTTATTTTTGCTAAATTGAAGTTTCATCACTTCACTTTCTCCTCGTCATGTGTATTATATTCATTAACCTAAATCCTGTGCTCCAAGAAAGCACTTTCTGATAAGCAAAAATTACACACAAAATGAACATGTTACTGCCCTCCTTTACAGGTGTGCTGTAGCTGCCGCAGCTACTTCAGATTCTGGCGTCTTTCCTCCTTTACATTCGGCCTTTGATTGAACCGCCTCTGCCTAAAACAAGTGTTTGAGATCTCTTTATTTTTAATCACGTTCTTACGAGTACCATGAGTGAGACGAAATCAAATCTATTGGTGGACCAGATGAGAAAAGGGAAAATGCAACTCAAAGGAATTAAGAGTTTGAACGGAAAAGAAGCGGCCACATTGTAGGACAAGTACGCAAAAAATGTTCACAAGATGTATCTGATCAGCAGCATTTGCAATTTCCCCTTATATGATGCGCCATTCGTCAATTGCTTATTTATGATGGATTCTCCGAGCAGAGATGGTATAAAGGCCACTGTAAGTTTGGAAGAGGAAGACATGAAAAATTTCAAAGCTGACAACGAGATACTTGTGTATGCTTCTTTTTAATATTTAGAAAAATAATCATAATAGATGGCTTCGAGCTAAAGCTGATTGCCATCTGCTAACTCAAATCACAACCCTACTTTCTGATATTTATATGCTGTGACTTTTAGCATGCCCATATTAGTATTATTGTCTTTGAACGCCATCATTGAATCCGTTTCATGCTCATGCAGCTTCTGTGTGTTTGGTTGCCAGTAGATGATGATTTGTGAGGCTAGTTTTATCCAGGCAGGGGTATATTAGGTTTCAATAATTTTATTGGTAAATACTATTTGTTCGAATAATCATTTGATAATATATAATATGTAAATTATGAGAACTAATAATAATACTTTGTGGGTAATATGAAAATTCTTTAGGAAGTGAATGTCTAAATCCTGTGAATTCATAGGTCATGGGACCTGAAGTAAACATTGCTAAGTTTAGATCTGAAAGGGAAATGTGAATGAGAATCCCCCCAGGTCAGCTCATATGTCTGCTTTTGGAACGACAATTCAGATTGTAAATATCTTATTCAGAGATTTAGATAATGTTCCGATGAAGTTGATAATGTTCCAATGAAGTTTATGAAACGATCTGGAAACAAAGCAGCTGATTGGCTATCTGGCTCTTGTTATAATCCAGGTTGTATTATAAGAGGGGTGTGGCCGTGTGTGTCCCTTGAAGCTATATACTAGCCGATTTCAAGCTAATTGAAAAAACAGTTAGGGGGCAAAAGTTTATTGCTGTGACAGATCATCTTTCAAGGATGTGAGCTTACATCTATTTCATGTGCAAACCTGGATAAACCAACCTAAATATTATCGATAAACCAAATTAAAAGGCATTGACCATTGCTTTCTAGCTGGAATGATGCACTGCAGCACGTCTCAACTACAAACACAACATAAGTTTCCGGCAAAACAGATGTCCAATGTTTGGTGTTTGTTTTTCTTTCTCGGTTGTGTGGTCATAGTGCTTAGTTTAATAAGAGACCTGTATTAGTTTTAAAGCTTTCTGAAAGCTACAGCCATGATCCGACAAAATATTCTACTTAAGACTTTTGAATTTGAGCTCACTAGTCACTACACAGGTCCGATGACAACTGAGCCACAAACAAAAAAGTTTTTGTCAGTTGTAGAAATAAAATTTAACATGTCACACAATTCGACCTCACTAGTTGAAATGGTCTCTCGGGTTATACCCATCAGGATTCAGAAATATTACAAAGTAGAAATGGACAGGAGACATGTTTCTTAGCAGTTCACATTTTGTTGACTGTGAAAACACATACTACAACATGTTTGAAACATTCACCCATGACCATGCCTAGGTGCATGATAAATCCCCCACGTGTCCTTCTATATACATCATCCTTGTTCAAACTTAACTTAGATCTGTTGCAATCATACATGTTTCTTACTACAATTACGATATCATCATCTTCAACTTCATATCAGACGGGATCAGAGCATGGAAAAATCCAAAAGAAATGTCACCCTGTTTGTATTTTCATTAATGATACTCTTCCCTCAGATTATAATCTCCACCGTTGCGTTTGAGCAAGAGAAACAGTCTCTTTCTGATAGAGTAAGAGACCTGTATGCTTTAGTCAGAACGCGTTCTTTCAGTTCTTGGGAAAACCTTAAATCCATTGTCGGTGATGTACAGAAACAATATTTCCCTCCAAATCTCGAGTAAGTTCGTTTTAATTCTGTGCTTTTTTGTTTATCTCTCTGCAAACAGTTGCGGAAACCAGAGGATGTCAAGGTGGTATATGTTCTTTTTTATTTCTAGATATTTACATTTTGATGAAGATTTAGATCATTCAGAAAATATTAGAAGTAGTGTGAATTAATATATATTTAAATATTCTTCTTGGTTTATAGACATTTGGTACATTTCTCGTTCCAGGAATTTCCGATATTGCTACTTACTACATATAGACAAGTATAACTGATTAAGAAACTGGAAATTTCAGTTTTAGGCCGAGGGTTGAAGAAGAAGTGGACGAAGAAGGGACAAAACAAAGGATGAAAGATGCTGCAAAGAAGACATTTGGATCGAGTAAATCAACGGTCGAAAAATCAGCAAAATCAGCAGCAGGGGCTGTAGGGAATGCAGTGCACAAGACTAAAGAGAAAGTGAAAAGGCAGCAATGCAGTGGAGATGATTGTTCTCATGACGAGCTTTAAATCCAACTCAGGCGCACACAATATATATTGTATCAATGGGATATACAAGGCAACTGTTTATGTATTTGTGATTCATAACAAGCTTTGATAGGTCTACAACAAAGGCTGATTCACACTTTTTTACTGTGTGATATTTATAAACTGAGATGACTTATTGTGATTTTATATATGCACATGTGAGAATATATACTACTGTCTTTAGTACCGCCTGTTAACAAAATCAAAATGGTAAGCAGACCTCAAACAATATATTGCTTCGGTTCAGGAACTAACTGGAGACTGGAGTAATACTTGGCAAAAAAAAACCAACTGGAGTTACTCATATGTTCTTCTCAAAAGACAGAGTTTAGGTTAAACATCCTTCTCATTACACAGGTGAGAGACAAAAAAAAACATAATGAACTCTCTGGCAAGAGAAAGAATGAAGGAATCACTTTACAAATGTAATGTTGAATACTTTTAAGAAAAAATCAAATTGGCTCACTATTACTGACGTATTCTTTCAAGTGGTGGAAAGCAATCATCAGACATTGATATCTGTACGCTTAGATCTGGCGGCACTGCTATACTCATTGGCACTCGTCGCTGCAAATCTAGGGATGCTTGTGTACTTGATGTCAGGTGTTGACATGGGCTGCTGAGGATAAAGCGTAGGTGGAGGCGTAAGATTTCGCTGAGCTGGAAGTGGTGGAAGTACATTGTACTTAAAAGGGAGACTGCAATTTGCAAAAACTACTTAATAAGAAATTTGTAAGTGGCCAAACAAACACAACCCATAATATATACGTAAAATACCTAAAGGTTTCAAATGACAAGTCATAAAAGGTACTATGTATTGCATCAAGACTCCTTTAATGAAAACTGTGAAGCGCATATGACCTAGGCAAACCCATATCTAGCTTACTAAACAAATATTCACTTGACCGCTTTAATAAAACATAAAATAGATATTGCGTGAATTTTTTTAAAAGAAGTCATAAATCGAAATCTTGTTCACCTACAAGTTTTACGAAGTCTAAATTGTGCGAATTTTCAGCAGGGTAGTATATAGCAGGACCAGTGAGCTCTTTTGCTTTCTTCAAGAAATGACCATAAAACCTCACCAATGACTCTGGACTCTGAACATTTCCGGGGACTCCATTTAAGTAATTGTGATTGTATTGTTACTCTCTCACATAAGCAGACATATAATACGGTGTGAGCCGTGGGTGGAAATGTCAAGACTGATAGCTCAGTGGCTGGGTGAATATACAATAAAAGCCGGGTTGCACATAAAGATTTGGTATCACAAAAAAAGTACGTATTAAATGTTAAATAAAGATATATCAAACACCGATATAGTAACAGGGAATATACATACACACGCAAACATATAATTTTATATATACATAAATAGAAGTTCAATATGAAAATAATACACGCACAGATATATGTAGACACTGATATATAATACTTCCAACACACCTTGCACGAGCACAAGGTGCACAGTTATTTATAAGAATCAGTTTTTTTATGGATATGTGAAAGAAAAATGGGTTTGCTAAATTGTCACACGGCCCTATGCACGCATGTGTACAATCCTGTCAATCTATGTAAATCACGTATCTGATCATCCAAGTCTAAGATTGTTTATAGCACTCTGCATCGATATTCTGGTTAGCAATCATTCAACGCAACTGCAAGTGTATACCGTAGCTTTTACAAATCATATTAAAGAAGAAAAAAAGTACTCGTCTTTTTATGCTAGGTAAATTACTCCAACTCACACACCGTCTTCTGAAAGTTTTGAGTACCTACCCTGTTGGATGTTTACAAACGAATAAGCCACTTTCTCATGTGGCGCTTAATCATCAACTTTTATAGACAACAGTAGTCTAGGATCCTCAATTACTCACAAATGCAAGACAACAGCTCAGGTCTTGTCATAAATTACAAAATCAAAAACAACAATGACATGACCATTCTGTTTCCAAATCTAACAAAAATAAGAATAATGAGTTGGCATAAGAATCTAGTTCAAGGATGTAAAAACAATGATTATGTTTTACAAACAAGAACAAGATATACTTGTATTTCCTAGGGGTATTACGGAAATCCCACTATCCCAAGGATTTCCCGCCCGCAGAAGGGAGAGAAACTATGGATCGCAACCCATGAAAGACACCCAACCACCCAATTCAATATTTTTTCCAACAATCAAGTCTTATCAAATATGTGAGGATTACATCAACTATATAGGAAATCCCTAATAATGTAACCTAATGGACTAAGGCTCGTAATATTTGGGCTTACTATAAAAAAAGATACAAATATAGTAAACTACTAGCCCCACATAAAACATATATGTTCAATCTAATTTATCTACTCTATATATAAGTAAACTATTTACTAATGAAAATAAAAGACTCCTCTTATTTTCAATCCCGTTGTCAACAAATGACGAGCAAGATATAAATGTAACATTCTTTTCAAGGGTCATCACAGAAAAATTTCACATGAATTGCTAACAAAAAGTAAAATTAAATAACTCAAGCACCTGGAACATTTGCATGCATAAAACCTCCAACAATTTCAGAAATTCCTACCTCGTAGTTTTATATAACTGATCTTCATCACTCAAAATTTCTCCAGACTGCGACGAGCTCTTTGTTGGAGTAGACCATGGGCTTGCTGCAGGAAGTTCATCAGCAAAGTATCTCCTCCTGATCAACTGAAAGGGAAAGTTACCGAACTTTAAATAGCCTTGTCTAGGCATTAACAATTCATCACATGTATAGGAGGAAAACACACCATTCGGAAAAACTTCATCACAGCTTCCTTGTCATATCGCGCTTCCTTGGCGGCCTATTATGTTTGAATGGTTCAGGATCTTTAGACAAATTACAAACAGATTTAATGAACAAGGCAAAAAAGGTTATCAGCAACACCGAACTCATTGTGCAACATGGATTGCCCTTTCCAATATACATAGATGCAAAATAGCACATATCTTAACTAAGCATAATATGTCATACCATTCGCCACTAAAGTAATCAAAGATACGTGCACAATTAAGAAAACTGGAGACAAAATCAAAAAGAACCAAGTGTGGCACATTCATGTATTGGTTTTAGTTACCACTTTCGCAAATGATGGTGGGTGATTGCCTTGCTCTCTAAAAGAATACAACGCAAATGATGGTTGTGTAATTGTGCTGCTCTCTAAAAAGATAAAATAGATAGATATAAGATTTTTATATGCATAAAATGCTTCCCCGTTAAGACACAATCACATTACTAACTGGTACCCATTTTATTATTTAAATAGCTAGGTAAAAACTTTCAGATCCAAAATCAAAATGCAGTAACTCGGCATCTGGAATATTCAAACTCCATTAAAACGATAATTTCTGTATCTAATAGGTCAAGAATGCTAAAATCCCTCCGTTTCCAAAAATATCACGGGCAAACCCTTACTTATTCATTTTAAAACCTATTTAAATACTTTTAATTACGGACAATTACCTTTTTCAACTAAAAATGTCACTTTTTCTATTTTTCCTTACTAAAACCTCTCTTTTTCCAAATATATCACAGACAAACCATTACTTATTTATTTTAAAACCTATTTTAATGCTTTTAATTATTTAAAAAAGTTTAACACGTCTACTTATTTTTTTTAATAAATGCAATTAATAAAATAATAAAACGTAAATAATAAAATTAACAATTATTAAAAACAATCCGTGCACTATCATTTCATTTTGACAAGCACAGGAGCACATGTTTTATATAAGAAAACCTCAGCAACAGTGAAAACCAACATGGATTGCTATATAATTCTTTTTTTTAGGAAAAAAAAAATTCAAGTCAAATCTTACCGCTATAAGGCCTCCACCACTAGGAAAACTCTCAGTCACCGGAAGTTCATCACCAGATGAAATCAAACCCTGTTTCTCTACCCACTGCAGAGCAACATCAACAAGATTGCCACTGCTTCCTCTTGTACCTTCTTTGGCAGCTATATCTGCTTTGTTACCAATTACAATGTATGGGACAGGAAGGCCACCTGGACCTCCAGACCCTAGTGGAGCTGAAAATGTCCCATTTGCTGCAACCTCAACAGCCCACTTCTGCAGACTTGTTTTTGTCCTTCTCTGAGAGAGATCATGAACAAAAATAACACCTGCCATTAAATTTCATCCAAAAAATAAATACAATAATGAGTATCGCAGTTATTGAGATAAGATATAAATTAGCAATTTAGCATAGCTTTTAACATATAATCAGGCTCCAAAAGTTTCAAGAACCAGCTCAAGCAATAGCATACATCTCTTACCATTAATTTGTGAATAAAAAAGAGATCGGCAGTCTTTGTATCGCTCATGTCCTGACACATCCCAAAGTTCAACGAAAAAATCTCTCTCAGCATCACCTTTAATGCTAGTCGAAGATCCACCAGCAGTTCCATATGTGGTATGCTGGATATCAATACCGATAAGAATCCAATGACGGTTAGATGACACAAGTCTAAGTTTATGCCAATTAGAAAAATAATGACTTACTTTAACACCAACAGTACAGCCAATTGTCTGCGTAGGACGTGCACAGGAAGAACCTTTCAGAATTAGATGAACAAGAGAAGTTTTTCCCACACCTACAAAAAGACAAGGACTAGCATTGAGGACAAATGATCTAATATAATTAAAAGCAACTCCATAAAGCATTTGACGTCATAAAACATCGAGTACAAGTTCAGATACACTGCACACTTCCATGACACTGAAGGGGTACGCATAATCATAATCAGTTTCACAAATATACAACATAAACCATTTTCGTAATATAAATCTCATAGTGATGACTACGAGAAAAAAACACTTGTATAGTTGTAGATAATTACCTCAAGGCCTAAACAATGCATATATGTAAGAAAGATCTTTTTCAATGAAATCTGTTACCTTAAGGTTAGGAAAAAGACTTAGCCGGATCTTATATTGTATTTTAACACTCAACCCACTTGAAAGCCCATTTTTGGGGTCGAAGAGTGGATCACAGGCGCCCATCTTTGGCCCATGAGTTTCGTAAAATTTAAGTATTAACGTATGAAGAGAGCATAGAACTTAAACACGTTCAATATCAATGCGTTAGTAGTATCTTCGGAAGTAACATAGAAATAATGAGTAGTATCTTGGGAAGTAACATGGAAAGAATGAGTAGTATCTTCCAAACATCGAAAGAATGAAAATGTTTGACATGACAGTAGTTCCTTAAATCGTGTCTTCCCCGAGAAACTCAATATGCTCTGCTTTAATGATGTGTCGGTTTTATTGCGCACAACTTCAAAAAATTTAGACGCTTCATCATCATCCTCATGATGGTTAATTAGTGTTCTTTGCACTCTTTCTCCATGTCCATGAAATTCAGCAACTTCAAGTTAAATATTCCTTTTCACCGTTAGGTTGCTGTAGAGGTGGGCATGGAGGACTTACGGGAGGAGAATTATGTCGCCCACCAAGTTTATCCTTAATTACTTTTAGTGTTGCCCCCACATCTTGTATATGCAAACTCAAATCTACAAATTAATTCTCAAAATTTCATAGTCTCGGATTGTTTTGCTCAATATACGTAACAAGACGGCTGTTTACTTCACCCGCATTAACCATTGTGTAAAATTAAGGGCTGACATAAAGTTCTGGAATTAAGGGCTTTTTCTAAGTTTTGGGGTTTTCGCCTTTCTAGTGGCTGCTGGAGCAGTTTCTGGTGGCTGACAGCTTCCGGGACAATTTATGATGGCTGCCGTTAAGTGTTTGATGAAATTTCAAAAACATAAGAATGGATGAGCAGGGATTTTGTGTGTGTTTGTAGGTTAATTTTGGTTATGGAATAGCTGGATATGGTGTTTGGGTGGAGAAATAGTGGCTGGGATAACACTGTACAGGACAAGAAGAAATAAAAGGATAGATAATTGTGGATTGACTGGAGAAAACCCACAAGCCCCTAAGGTGATCCAACCGCCAAAGAAACAATACCCCTAGGATTTCTCAATCGCAGAAGAGAAGAGTTTGTTAGGATCGCAACCCATAAATCTTCATTCAGTAATCAATCAAAGTGTCCTTTTTAATAATAGTTTACATCTCCTTACATAAGAGTACATCCCTGCAACTTAACCAATAAAATCTTCTTAATAATAGAAACAATTCCTTTTCTTATTCTCTACCATAATCCAAAATAATCCTACTAATATATTTAATATAGTTTTAGAATAAATTATAATTAAATATAATCATAACTAGGAACATAAAATTTACACAAACTAATATTTTAATTCTTTGTTCTGCATCAATTAGTTTCTAGATAGCAAATGTGATACTTGATATGCCCAGAAAAAAGTTTACCAAATAGTTAACAGACTATCATGGCACCGTATTTCGATTTAATGGTGTACATCTTCCAACTTTTAAAAACTATTACATATAAAAGCAATACTCAATTACACACTACACACCCGTATTCCATTGCAAGTTGTTGGACTGCCTTGAATCAGGTAATTTATGTGATTAATCACAAGGGCTCTAATAGTTTTTATGCCTTCAGCTACAGTTTTCTATTTACTAATGGGCCAAGTCCATCTGTCATTCACGGAAGTACAGTAGTATATACACTTTTCTAATCTTAACCTAGCCGTACACTTCAATCTAACATGCTAAGATAAACAAAAATTCCTCTACTCTGCCTTGTGGATGCAGCTCACACATTGTTAGTAAACCACATTATATCTCCGACTCTCCGTTTTCTTTGTTTGTTGGTTTACTTAAATACGTCTTAACACAAATCATTAACCAACATAACATTAGGCATTGCAAAACAACATATCAAACTAAACTAAACCAATAATAAACGCATAAAACTAAACGCAACATTAAGCAAGCGAAAACCATAATATAACGAAACAAAAATATACCCGAGTCACCGACAACAAGAACTCGAACCTGTCCGCAAGGTGGACCACCATTTTGCTCTTTAATCTCCCTATCACTTCCCCTCCAAAACATGACTTCTCAAAATTCCTCAACCAAAATCACCAAAAATTAAAACAAAACCACCACCACTTTAACTAATCAATCAACTCCCACTAAACACACTCATATAAAACCATACAATCCCCAAATGGGTCACCAAGAAATCAATTCAATATCAATTATACATCATGATTAAACCCAAATTGAGCTAAACAAGAAAACCCCAACACAAAAAAAATGGGATAAATCACAAATATCCAGGTTTTACACAGATCTGATGAGAAAATTTTGAAGTGGGTCGCCTCAAAATCAAATCTTTGAGAGTATATTTGAATGAAATTTGGTGTAAAACGAACAAGATCTGGAAAGAAATTAGTTGTATTGAATCGAATTTATTATTGTGAAGATATCGTAATGAGGGGGAAAAAGAACAAGTGAAGAATCGTGTGATCACGCGGTGTTGAGAGCGTGAAGTTCAGTTTACTAACATTATTTACGACTAGTATCTATTATTTTGGCCGCGTTTTTTACAGTTTTTTTAAATAAAATAAATTATATTAATATTTTATTTTTTTTGTTAGTAATACATTAAAGATTTTATTTATAAAAGCTAAGATTTGTATTTATAAGTTTTTGTGCTTTTGACAATGAATTTGATGATATTTAAATTAATTAATTTTGTGAGAATTGTCAACACGGATATTTCTTAATTAAAAAAAAAAAAATTTACTTATAAAAGCTCATAGTTGTGTACATAAAATATGACACTTTTAACATAAAGTTAATGATATTTAAAGTACTTTTTTTGTTGACAATTGTCAACGCATATATCTTTCTATTATGAAACTAACAAAATTAAATTATAATTTGAAATATTTATTTAATATTCTAATTATATACTATTATATAATAAGAGTAAAAAGAATAATTTAATAATAAATATAGTACTACCATAATAAATCAAAGGATTCGACTCTCATCAACAACCTATTAAATATAACAATTATATCTTTATATATAATTAGTGTAAAGCACTTAAATGGTATGGTTTGGTATGGTCGTCAGCGGGTCCTACATAGTTAAAAAAACAATCACACAATTAGAGTTATTAATAATACTCTAGTTTAGAGAAAAAGTAATATTTATATAAAAGTAAAGAATAATACACGTATGGTTTGGTATGGTCATCAACGGGTCCTACATAGCTAAAAAAACAATCACACAATTAGAATTATTAATAATACTCTAATTTAGAGAAAAAGTAATATTTATATAAAAGTAAGAATAATAGAAGTAATATAAATTTAATATTTTAAATAATTACACTAAAATTGATTAAAATTAAATTTATAAATATAATGAATAAACATATAAATAATCATTCTTTTAGTGATTCTATATATTTAAAAAAATCAGTAATTTTTATCATTTCAAGAAGTACAACATAAACCGAAATAATATATACATATGAAAAAACAAATTATTAACTTAATTTATTATTAAAATTTTGTAATATAAAAATTAAATTTATATTTTTATGAAAATACACAAATATATTAATAAATAAATAAAATTATAAAAATACTTAAACAACAGCGACAAACACAGAATGGGAGGAAGTGGTTAACTGTTTATCGAGTAAAGTAACAGAAGAGCAGAACGAGATGATGCTGGCAGAGGTTGATGAAAGTGAGGTAAAAACAGCATTGTTTCATATGCATCCGGACAAGTCTCCAGATCCGGATGGTATGACCCCAGGTTTTTATCAGAAGTGTTGGGAAATTGTCAAGGTAGACATTGTTCGCATTGTTCAGCAATTTTTTGAAACAGGTAAGATAGATGCTGAATTGAGCAACACTAATATTGCCCTTATTCCGAAGAAATTGGTTCATGTTTTGATGACAGATCTTCGACCTATATCTCTGTGCAATGTAGTCTACAAAATAATTTCTAAAGTCATTGCAAATAGGTTGAAACAAATCATTGATTCATTAATATCTGACACACAGAGCACATTCATTCCAGGCCGGTTAATAACAGATAATACAATGGTCTCTTTTGAAGTCATGCATTATATGAAAAGAAAAACTAAGGGGAAGGACAGTTGGATGGCGCTAAAATTGGACATGTCTAAAGCTTATGACCGTGTTGAATGGAAGTTTTTGGAAGCTGTGTTGAGAAAGATGGGATTTGCTAGTGATGTGATTCATCTATTCATGGGCTGTATCTCTTCGGTGCAATATCAGATTTCTCATGCAGGTAGACAATTCGGTGACATAATCCCAGAAAGGGGTCTTAGACAAGGAGACCCCTTATCTTCCTATATGTTTTTAATATGCATAGAAGGATTGACAGCTTTGCTTCAGGATTATGAAGAAAGGAATCTGATCAAAGGTATCAAGGTAGCACGCTCAGCTCCTTCCATTTCCCACATGTTTTTTGCAGACGACTCATACATCTTCTGTAAAGCAAGTATGGAAAGTGCAGATTATGTTTTGCAGATTCTAAATCTCTTCGAGAAAGCCTCAGGTCAACAAATAAATGTTGATAAGTCCTCGGTATTCTTTAGTAGGAATACTACCAATTCCTTGAAAGCATAATTGTGTCAGAAGCTGAAGTTTCAGGAAGCCAACGATCGGAGCTTGTATTTAGGTTTGCCTAACTCTATTGGGAGGAATAAGTCATCAATTTTTGGCTTCTTAAAGGAGAAGATGCAGAACAAAATCCAAGGATGGGATAAACAAACTCTTTCTAAAGGTGGTAAGGAGGTGTTATTAAAAATAGTGGCTCAAACACTTCCTAATTATGCGATGGGAGTGTATTTATTACCTTTAGAGCTGTGCCATGATCTGGAGAGACTGATCTGTAAGTTTTGGTGGCGGACAGATTCGAAGAAGGAAAGAGGGATACATTGGTTGAGCTGGAATAATATGAGCAAAAGGAAAACGCTTAGAGGCATGGGTTTCAAGAGTATTCGGGATTTTAACATTGCTCTCATTGGTAAACAAAGCTGGAGGCTTCTGCAATTTCCAGACAAACTAGTTAGCAAGGTTTATAAAGCCTGGTACTACCCTCGAGGATCTTTCTTGAGTGCAAAAATAGGCAGTAACCCTAGCTACATTTGGCGTAGCATTCTTGAATCTCAATTTCTGGTGAAACAAGGAATAGGGTGCAAAGTTGGAAATGGAGAATCTATTAATATTGTTGAGGATCCATGGCTTCCCTCTCCTCAAGATGCTTATGTTCACACGAATAGTCCAGCATTTCAAGGCCAACAGGTATCAGCATTGTTAGACAGCGATCATAACTGGGATGTTGATCTTATAATGGACATGTTCGAAAGCAGAGACACACACTTGATTCTAAGCATTCCTTTGAACAACACAGTTCATGACTCCTGGTATTGGAGACCAGAAAAACTTGGTAATTATTCAGTGAAAAGTGCTTATTTGCTTTTGCAGGACATCAAGAATAATCATAGTACAGATCCAAACTCGAGTTTTTGGAGAAAACTATGGAATCTAAAGATCCCACCTAAAGTTAAGCACTTCTTATGGAGGGCCACTACAAATTGCTTACCAACCAGGGATTTGCTTCGAATGAGAAGAGTGCAGGTTAGTGAAGTTTGCCCTAGCTGTAACATCTGTGGAGAATATATTCTTCATGTGCTGGTGGAGTGCAGCTATGCTGGTACGTGTTTGGAACGCCTTAATTACACACGAGTAGATGGAGAGTTCAGGAATTTCCCTGAATGGCTTCAACTAGTGTTCCAACAGCATCAAAATGCAGAAATTCATAACATCGTCATGGTCTGTTGGATGATATGGAAAAACAGAAATGATTTGGTATGGAATCAACGCAGTTTAGAGGTTTCTGAAGTTGTAGAATCAGCACTTTCTATTCTTAACCAATGGAAAAGTGTTCAGGACAAAAATTTCGATCGTTTTATGGGTTACATGACTCAGGACGATGGAGACGAACACTGGCATACTCCAATGATAGACAGAGTTAAGATAAATTCGGATGCTGCCATCTTTGAAGACTTTAACTGCTATAGCCATGCCTTTATAGTACGAGATCACACAGTCACTCTAGTGGAAGCAAGGTCGTAGTGCAAGCAAGGACTGCTAAACCCAGATTTAGCAGAAGCGTTTGGCATACGAGAGGCTCTCAGTTGGGTTAAAGAGAAGGGATATCAAGATGCAATCATTGAATCAGACTGCTTGCAGGTAGTACAAGCCATACGCAGTTCTACAGCTTGTTTTTCATACCTGGGGAGAGTGATTAAAGAGTGTAGAGACATGCTTGCAAGCTTGAGAGATAAAAACATTATGTTTAGATTTGTTAAACGGCCCGCGAATAGTGTAGCTCATTATCTGGCGAGTTATAGCTGTTCAGTTGCTGATCGTATTTGGAGGGTGGGAGATGTCCATCCCGAATTATATGGTATTTTGTGTAATGATTTGAGGTCTTAATAAAATCCTATCATTTCATGGCAAAAAATAACTTATTAAACGTCCGTGCATTGCACGTTATAAAGCTAGTATTTATAACTTAACAATCATACATGAACACGACCATTCCAGATTAACTCAGAAGACAATGTCAAACCCTTTGCGGTTCGCATTAAGACAGGGAAGAAATGAGCAACTTGGCTCCCAGTTGAAAATATGCGGTGTCCATGGAATTATCAATTACTTTTAAAAAAATTAATAATATTTTAAAAGGTAAAATAGCTATTGGATTAAGTACGTTTTAGATAGATTTAATTTTTTTGTTGCTAATATACTATTTACATAAATTAATAGTATATATACTAACTATTATTAAGATTTATCTACAAACTAAAAATGACATCGGGCCTATTATAATTTTTTATATAACAAATGTAAAAGTTATTTTATCCAAAATTTTGATTCTTGATAATCAAACTAATAATAAACGTTAGATCTTATAGATATATGAGAATCATTGGATTTAATATTAAAAAGTGTATTTAATTGTTAGTATAATTATATTCGAAAGCATTATGTTTTAATAATTCAAACTAAATATAAAAATGTTTTATAAATTGAATAAAATTCTCGATGTAAAAATTCGTAATTTTTTTTTCTCTTCAGTTTAAAATAATTCCAGTGAATAAAATTGTTAAACTGTCAATAAATTAAAGACTAAATAATATATTATATTAAAAATTAAAATTTTATATTTTCTAAAACATAAATTTAATATTATTTATGAGATTATACAGAAGAGTCATTTTTTCTCTCTGATACTTTAAAAAGGTTCTCTAAAAAATAATGACCATTATTATACTATATGTAAGAGAGATTTTATCAAAACATTTACTTGTGCTACTACAAGAATAAAAGAACCATTAAATTTTAAAGTAAATAAGATGAAAATCGTTGGTTTAAAATAAAAGGAGATTCTTAATTTTATATTAAATAAATAAAAATAGTAAGATTTAATATTTAAAAATATTTTATGTTTTATGTTTTAATATTTAAAAGAGTAAAGTGCACTTCGTTACTCGCACTCTTCATGTCAGACCCGTTGAGATACTAGACTTCTAAAATTACGGGACTTCTAACTTTTTAAAAGTCTATGATTTGAATTGTGAACAACACATTAAATTTAAATATTTATGTTGTTAGATATAAAAATTCAATTTATTATTTATGCTCAAATTTCATCAAATATATAATTATTAAATTTTAAATAAAAAATATTAAATTATAAAAAAAATCGTGTATCGCACCGCATATAAACTTATATATCATAAGCACAAGACTGATTATATTATAAAATTTCGTAGTCACACTATAATAATGACATTATATCTTTATATATAATAAGCATAAGAGAGATTTTATCCAAAACTTTGGTCATGTACCGCTATTAATTAATAGTTAATATATACTCTTTGTGCATATAATGTAAGTGACTTGGTATGATATCAAATAGAACTTGGTATCAGAATAATTATATCCTTATATATAATAAGCGTAAATGAGATCCTATCCAAAATCTTGATAGTTCGGTTCATGTACGACCACTGTACAACCAAATTAATAAGGACTGTTAGATATTAAATAGATAGATGAGAACTGATATGGGCTGAAAAATAATCCTAGAAGTGCAATTAATTACGTATTAATTAGACCCGACTTGGTCTAATTACACTGCCCAATAAGCAAGGTCCGAAACCCTAATTATTTATTAATTTCGTAATTAATAAATAAGGAAAATATACAGCTCAGGAAAGGAGTCCAAAATATGGTAAATTCATCAAAGAAGGATCCAGAATCCCAATTAAAAGAAATAATGAGTCATAGTCCTTATCAACAAGGAAAAGACTTGTCCACCAAGAAATACAATGTTTATCCATTATCAAAAAGGAGACTTATTCGCTAAGTCTCCTAAACTTACTCTAAATACGAGGCTCTAGACGCCTATATAAGGACTCTGCTCCTTCACAATAGAACTTCATTTTGGACACAGCTCCATACGTCATCTACAACGTTTTAGACTTCATACTCGAATAAGGACATACAAGTCACTACGTTCTTGGTGTGCCCCTGCCGCCATAGCCCCGAGGGAAACACCAAGAACTACGTTTTATTGGCTTGATTCTCTAAACACTAGAGATACGTAGGCATCTTGTTAGGTCCGAGTTAGTCCCCGACAACAAGAGCAGCCATTAAAGCTCGAAAGCTCTTAAACCCTAGCATTAAAATTCAAAGTACGTTTTTTAATCCATAACATTTGGCGTCGTCTGTGGGACGCCAACATCAACCATGGCAAACACACGAAGAACAAATCGAGATACTCAAACTTCTGAAGAGCTTCCTATCACCTCTGAGGCTGGTACTCAAGGAAATCAACCACCGCCAACTACCGGCATTCCAGGGGCGAATATCCCCCTCACCATCACTCAAGGACCGGAAATCTCAATTTCGGTTGAAGGGACGAATCCCCTGCAAATGGTCGTTCATGGATCGAATCCACAAGAGACCACTCTCCAGCAACCAAACTCCCCACTGCTCATGAATGCACCAAGTGGTCTTCAACTCCATACTACGGATCTTCTCCAATACGCAACTCAAACTCTTGGGATGCCAAGCTATGGCATGCCCCCTCGACCCATGGCGGGCGGTAGTGGTCTCAATCCCATTTACCATGAGGCATACGTTCCTCCTTATATACAAGGTCTGGGACCCCAAAATCAACAAACTCAAACTCGACGGACCCCTTTGATTCAAGACTACTCGGGTCCTTATACTGAGGACAAAAATTATACATCTGGAGAAGAAAGGGATGTTGCCCCAATGAGGAAGTGTTTTCCCAAACAAATCGGGAACAACCCCAAACTACTAAGGAGAAAATTGCAGCCCATGAGGCAGAGGCTGCAAGGCTCAAGAAATTACTGGCCGAACAGGAGGCTGCGAAAGCACAAAACCAAGCAACTGGAAGAGTCCTGATAATCAACCTGGACCCGACACCAAGAAGAACCAAGAGGGTTGAAGCCCCAAGGGGTGATCCTAGTGTTTTGTTGCCCTTAGGAGATCCTGACGATCCTACACCACCGTTTACTCAAGACATCATGAAAGCTACCATATCCAGGAAATTCAAGATGCCAACGATTAAAGCTTATGATGGAACATGAGATCCCGTAAATCACGTAAGAACCTTCTCCAATGCACTGCTGTTGCAGCCAACTAATGATGCGGTCAAGTGTAGGGCGTTTCCGCAAACCTTGGTAGGCATGGCCCAACGTTGGTATAGTCGTCTTCCTCCCAACTCTATTGGGTCTTTTAAGGAACTAAACAGAGCGTTTATCAATCAATTCGTTAGTGGAAGGGTGCATGAGAAGAGTTCTGCATCACTCATGGGAATCCAGCAAGGAAAGAATGAAGCTTTAAGGGATTATATCAACCGATTCACCCGAGAGGCTCTGAAAGTCCCGGACTTGGAGGACAAAATAGCTATGATAGCCCTGCAGCAAGGAACTACTGATGATCACTTCAAAAGATCATTGGCAAAACATCCACCTGAGAGCATGCTGAAGCTCCAAGATAGAGCCGGAAAGTACATCAAGGCTGAAGAAAGCATGAGAAAGTATGAACCCGCTGCTGGTGGCAGTGGAAATTCAAAGAAAAGAAAGGAAACTCAAGAATACGACGTCAAGGAAAAGTTTCCTAGAACGTCAAAGGATTCTGATTCTCCACCCAAGAGGAACAATTTTGGGCCAAAGTTTACGGAGTATGCAAGGTTAAACACTCCAAGGAGTCAAATTCTGATGGAAATAGCAAAGGAGGAGGATCTCCGATGGCCGAAGCCACTAAGGATTGATATGTCTAAACGGAATCAAAACCAATTCTGTCGGTTCCACAAGGAAGTCGGTCACGCCACGGATGATTGCAGACAATTGAAAGATGAGATCGAGTTTCTGATACGAAGAGGAAAGCTCAATAAATTCACTAAGGATGGAAATCAAGGGAGTCAAAGAGGAAACTATGAAAGGAAGGATTATGACAGAAGGGACAACGATCAAGATCGAAATCCCAAGCCCCGAGGGCCAGTTATCAACATGATATTTGGAGGACCAACTGCTACTGGGTCCTCCCGAAACTCAAGAAAGGCCTATGCCCGAGAAGTAATGATTGTGGTCGGAGAAGCACCGAAACGTGCCCGAACAGAAGTATCAATAGGTTTTGATGATTCTGACTTAGAGGGAGTGAAGTTTCCCCACGATGATCCCTTAGTCATCGTACCTGTGATAGGGAATTCTGAAACAAAGAGAGTTTTGGTCGACAATGGAGATTCAGTGGACATCTTGTTCCATGATGCTTTTATCAAGATGGGCTATACTGACTCTCACTTGACACCCTCGAATATGCCCATATATGGATTCAATGGAGTGGAATCAAAGGTGGAAGGCACTATCCAACTCCCAATGACAATGGGGCAAGGGTCGAATACGTCTACTCAGATGTTGAACTTCATAGTTATAAAGGCAACTTCAACCTACAATGCAATCCTGGGAAGGACGGGTCTTCATGCGTTCAAGGCCATTGCCTCATCTTATCATCTGAAAATCAAATTCCCAATGAGGAATGGAATTGGTGAAGAACGTGGAGATCAAAAGATGGCTAGAAGCTGTTATGTAGTCACGTTAAGGCTTGATGGAATCGGGGGTCAGGTTCTCCCCATTGAAGACATGGATACCAGTGATAATGAGGACCGAAGAGGGAAACCAACTGAGGATTTAATCCCAATTCCCTTAGTCCCTGGTGAACCGGAGAAGGTGACTTATGTTGGATCACTATTGCCTGAACCATTGAAAAGCAAGCTCATATCTTTTCTTCAAGAGAACAATGACGTTTTTGCTTGGACAGCGGCTGACATGCCAGGGATTGATCCCCAATTGATAACCCACAAGTTAAATGTGGATCCTGAAAGGAAGACGGTGAAACAGAAGAAGATAAATTTTGCTCTAGAGAGGCAAGAGGCCATCAAGCAGGAAGTAGAAAAGCTTCTGGAAGCCGGGTTCATTGAAGAAATTCAATTCCCAGAATGGTTGGCTAACCTAGTGATGGTCAAAAAGGCCAATGGCAAATGGAGGATGTGTGTGAACTTCACTAATTTGAACGATGCATGTCCTAAGGATTGTTTTCCCTTACCAAGGATTGATGCCCTAATATATGCCACAACTGGGCACGAGATGCTAAGTTTCATGGATGGCTTCAGCGGATACAACCAAATTAAAATGCACAAAGATGACATCTCCAAGGTATCATTCATCACTGACTTTGGTGTTTTCTGTTATCTAGTCATGGCATTTGGACTTAAGAATGCAGGGGCAACATACCAAAGGTTGGTGAACAAAATTTTTGAACACCTGATTGGAAAAACCATGGAGGTCTATGTGGATGACATGTTGGTTAAAAGCCTCGATAAGGTCGATCATATAAACCATCTACGAGAAGCGTTTGAAGTGCTGAGGCACCACAAGATGATGTTGAATCCAGCTAAATGTGCCTTTGGTGTAGGCTCAGGAAAGTTTTTAGGCCTGATGGTTTCCAAGAGAGGAATCGAGGCTAACCCCGACAAAATCAAAGTGATCCTGGACATGGAGCCACTACGAACCGTCAAGGATGTTCAGAAACTGACGGGAAGAGTGGCAGCATTGGGAAGATTCATCTCCAAGTCAGGAGAGAAGTGCTTACCTTTCTTCAAAGCACTTAAGAACGTGAAAATTTTTGAGTGGACAACTGAAATCCAAGAGGCCTTGAAGAAGTTCATGGCTGAGGCACCACTGTTGGCAAAACCAAGGCTAGGAGAAACTCTCTATTTCTACTTGGCGGTTTCTAACACAGCCCTTGGAGCTGTTTTGGTAAAAGAAGAGTTAAAGGTTCAGAAACCCATTTACTACGTAAGCAAGATTCTATATGGGGCAGAAATAAACTACTCTACGATTGAGAAGTTTGCCTTAGCCTTGATAATGGCCTCAAGAAAGCTACGCTCATACTTCCAGGCTCACAAGATAGAGGTCTTGACCAATCAGCCTCTAAGAAACATCTTGCATAGCCCTCAAGTTAGTGGAAGGTTGATCAAATGGGCTATTGAATTGGGAGAATTTGACATCAAGTATAAGCCTCGAACGACCATAAAAGCTCAAGCACTCGTTGACTTCATGGTTGAATGCACCATTGACAGCCAAGAAGTCGGGGGGCAGGAAGTAATAGTGGAAGACAAGAAAGATAAAGACATGATGTCCAAAGAATGTTGGGTGCTCTATTCTGATGGAGCATCAAAAACAAAATCAAGTGGAGCAGGTTTGGTGCTACAAAGTCCTGATGGATTTCTCATAGAGTACGCACTAAAACTGGACTTCCCAACGACAAACAATGAAGCTGAATATGAAGCCCTGATAGTTGACTTAGGGCTGGCTGGAGCCTTGAGAGTTAAAACTCTGAAAGTATGTGGAGACTCGAGGCTAGTGGTTTCCCAAGTAAATGGGGAGTTTGAAGCCAGAGATGAAGTCATGGCCAAGTACCTAAAACTTGTCAAGGCCATCATGACTCAGTTTGATGAATGCTATGTGGAACACATTCTAAGGGAAGTGAACATGAAGGCCGACGCCTTGTCTAAGTTTGCCTCTTCTGAAATTGAAAACTATGCATGAAGTGTATACTTCCAAGTCTTGAAGACCCCAAGCATCAATGGAAAGTTGGTAGCACTCATTGATGTTGCTAGCTGTTGGATGAATCACATCAAATCTCATCTGGAAACTGGGTGGTTACCCAACGACACTTCAGAAGCACGGAATTTATATGTGAGAGCACTAAGGTATACCCTGATTGAGGGAATCCTATACAAAAAGTCTTTCATTGTTCCGTATCTGAAATGCTTGAGACCCCAAGAGGCAGAATTGACCCTAAGGGAAGTGCATGAAGGAATTTATGGACAGCACTTGGGGGGCAGAGCCCTTGCCCATAAAATCACTCGTCTAGGTTTCTATTAGCCAAACATACTTGCAGATGCTAAAAGCTACGTAAAGAAATGTGAACGGTGCCAAAAGCATGCACCGGTGGTTAGGCAACCACCAGAGATGATGACATCCATAAGCTCACCTATCCCATTCTCCATGTTGGGAATTGATATACTTGGACCATTTCCAATGGCAAGTGCTCAAAGAAAATTCTTGATAGTAGCAATCGACTACTTCACCAAGTGGATTGAGGCTAAACCTTTATCCAAGATAACCACCAAATAAGTAATGCATTTCTTCTGGGAGAATGTAATATGCAGATACGGGATTCCACGAATCTTGGTCACGGATAATGGAACTCAGTTTAACAACGATGAATTCAAAAAGTATTGTGACGAGAATGATATCAAGTTGCGATTCACATCAGTTTCTCATCCTCAAGCAAACGGACAAGCCGAAGTGGCCAATCGAATCATCCTAGATGGCCTCAAGAAGAGAGTTGAACGCTCAAGTAACACTTGGGTGGATGAGTTGCTCCCTATACTTTGGGCATATCGTACCACTTGCAAGGTTACTACTGAAGCAACTCCATTCCTGTTAGCCTATGGGGCAGAAACCGTGGTTCCAGTGGAGATTACTCATACCTCCCCAAGAGTAGGGACCTTTAAGCCTGAATCGAACGAAGAAGGTATGAGGTTGGCTCTTGATCTAATTGATGAAGTCAGAGATGAGGCAAATGCCAAGATCGTGGAACATCATAAGCGAGCATCTTTCTACTACAACCTGAGAGTTAAAGAAAGGTTCTTTCATCAAGGAGACTTGGTTCTCAGAAAGATTGAAGCATCTGGGGTTGGACAGAAAGGAAAATTAGCCCCTAATTAGGAAGGGCCCTACAAAGTCAATAATGTGTTTGGACGAGGCTCGTATAAGCTAGAAATCTTCGAAGGGCATGAGGTGCCAAGGACTTGGCATGCCTCAAAATTAAAAGTTTATTATGTTTGGTGCATCCTAAAAGGATCCGCTAGTAGGACAAGTAGAAATAAGGTTCGATGAAATCATGAGCTTCCTAGAAAGCAGCTGAAGGGTTGAACCCATTTTGATTGGTAGAAACATCCTCAAAGCATTGCCAAGACAAACTACAAATGAATGCAAAGGAAAGCATACAAAATATGCATGTCAACTGCACAAATAGAGTTGAATACAACGAACCTCGAAGGGTGAATATTGCTAAAAAACATACAAAAGAAAGCCTAAGATGCTTATTGTTAATTAGCAAAAATTTCAAGCTCAATAGAAGTTTGATATGATAGACTTGAGAAAGAATCACTACGAGTGGAGCCATCAATAAGAACTCGTAAGGGTGAAGGGTTGAAACCCCATAAACCTAAGACATTCAGTCCAAACCCCATCATTCGATATGCTAAATTAAAGGCTTGAAGCCAAAACAAGACGGTATAAGATATAAAAGGCTTATGAAAATGTCAAGTTAGCCTCGAATAAGGCAAAACCGTCGTAAATGTGTAGGTCGCTCCACACTTTACACCAAGACGATACCCGTGAAACACTAGTGTATATTAAAATCCCCAAAAAGAGGGTAGTAAATCCCAGGTAAGGGATAAAAAGACCCCAAGTCTCGAAAAAGACCGGTATAACTTCTATGAAATCCTAGTGCATTATCATCGAAGTTGGGGGGCAAATGATATGGGCTGAAAAATAATCCTAGAAGTACAATTAATTACGTATTAATTAGACCCGGATTGGTCTAATTACACGACCCAATAAGCAAGGCCCGAAACCCTAATTATTTATTAATTTCGTAATTAATAAATAAGGAAAATATAAAGCTCAGGAAAGGAGCCCAAAATATGGTAAATTCATCAAAGAAGGATCCAGAATCCCAATTAAAAGAAATAATGAGTCATAGTCCTTATCAACAAGGAAAAGACTTGTCCACCAAGAAATATAATGTTTATCCATTATCAAAAAGGAGACTTATTCGCTAAGTCTCCTAAACTTACTCTAATACGAGGCTCCAGACGCCTATATAAGGACCCTGCTCCTTCACAATAGAACTACATTTTGGACACAGCTCCATACGTCATCTACAACATTTTAGACTTCATCCTCGAATAAGGACATACAAGTCACTACGTCCTTGGTGTGCCTCTGCCGCCATAGCCCCGAGGGCAACACCAAGAACTACGTTTTATTGGCTTGATTCTCTAAACACTATAGATACGTAGGCATCTTGTTAGGACCGAGTTAGTCCCCGACAACAAGAGCAGCCATTAAAGCTCGAAAGCTCTTAAACCCTAGCATTAAAATTCGAAGTAAGTTTTTAATCAATAACAAGAACTGTTAGATCTAATGTTAAAAATTGTATTTGATTAATAATAAGATTATATTTAAATACTATAAAGTGTATTTTGATAATTTAAACCAAATTTAATTGAGTTTTCGATATTGAATATAATTCTCTATTTAAAAATTTGTAACTCTCTTTTCTCTTCAATTTATGAGTAGTTCTAGTTAAATAATAATTGTTAAACCAAAGATCGAGATATCGATTCATATCAATTATAATATTAAAAAATTATTAATATGATGTTCATGTATACCATGTATAATAATAATAATAATAATAATAATAATAATAATAATAATAATAATAATAATAATAATAATAATAATACATGTGGACTTTACATTATAAGAGACGTGGGAGAAATCCAATTTATGTTACGATTTTTACTATACAAATTACAAGTAAAATGACTTAGTTAATTAGTATCAACATAACACTTTTTTTAAGGGACATAACACTTTGATTAATTCAAATTATATTATATTATTCTACATATAACAAACGCAAAAGTATAAAATCGGAATATTATTAAAATTGAGATTTTCATATTCATTAACGATAATTTTGAATATAATACTTATAGAGAATAAGGATCATAAGGTTAATATCAGCAAACTTTTCCTAAAATTACAACTAATACATGTAACGAAATAAATATAATCATCTATAGCTAAATATTTATTTACCATATATTTTGATTTGTTTATAAATTAGAAAGTGAACAATTATATAGTTAATATGATACACTTAAATGATCAATTTCAACATCAGGAATCAAGATCTTTATTCTTTATTCACATACTCATAACATACTAATTTAGTTCTGAATCACCTCACTAACATATTGATATTAATAATTTCAAAAATTAATAAATAATTTGAATTTTGAATCATATAAATTTGAATAAATATACATAAAATATATGTATTTTGCATAGGGTAAACGCAACACAAAATAATTTATCCAAAAAAATATCCTTATATATTTTATCCATAATTTTGGTCGTCCTGGGTCAATACCATAAAAAATCGTTAAATTTTAAAATAAATATATGAGAATCGTGAGATGTTCGAACTCCATCAACAACATAATAAATATAAAAATTAATTATGGAGTACACTTTAGTTGAGATTGTGTAATATAAATGTTATGGATTAAAAAACGTGTTTGTAAATTTAATGCTAGGGTTTTAAGAGCTTTCGAGCTTTAATGGCTGCTCTTGTGTTTCGTGACTAAATCGGTCCTCACAAGATGCCAACGTATCTCAATCAGTGCTGAGAATCAAGCCAGAAAACGTAGTTCTATGTGTGAAGGATCAGGGTCCTTATATAGGCGTCTGGAGCCTTGTATTTAGAGTATGTTTAGGAGACTTAGCGAATAAGTCTCCTTTTTTATAATGGATAAACATTGTATTTCTTGGTGTACAAGTCTTTTCCTTGTTGATAAGGATTGTGACTCATTATTTCTTTTAATTGGGATTCTGGATCCTTCTTTGAGGAATTTACCATATTTTGGACTCCTTTCATGAGCTGTATATTTTCCTTATTTATTAATTACGAAATTAATAAATAATTAGGGTTTCAGGCCTTGTTTAATGGGTCATATTTTTGGACCAATCTGGGTCTAATTAATACGTCATTAATTGCACTTCTAGGGTTATTTTTCAGCACATATCAATAAAGAAAAGTAATGATTACTTAGAGGTTGAGTTAGTAGTTTTGACATATACTAGGAACTTGTGTGATAAACTCAAAAGAATAGAGAAAGAACAGATGCTAAAAATAGAGTCTCTAGAAAAGGAGTTAAAGAAAGAAAAAGAACAAATTAAAGTGTGGACTCATTCTGGTAAACACACTCATTTACTTATAAATGATAAAAATTGGAAAGAGTGCTTAGGATACAAAAAGAACAAGAAAAAAGAGAAGGAAAAAGTCTCTCTATCCACACACATAAAGTTTGTTCCAGAAAGTGAAATGAAAAACAACTCCACCTTTGAAGAAGGATCAAGTTCAAGTACTAAGGTAGTTTCCGAGGAAGAAATGACAGATGAATTAGTTTCTGATATAGAGATTGAATCAATCTCAAGTGAAGAAACTAAATCTCATGAATCATCTGTCTCTAAAACTAGCACTGACACTCCCATTAAAATTCATGCTAAAATTAGTACTGATTCTGTTGAGAAAAGTGTCAAGAAAGAAAAGAACATAGGTCATCTCTCCTCTGGAAAGTTAAAGAAGAAAATTAGTGCAGTTACTGGTATTAAAAATGAGAAAATTCCTAAAAGACATAGGAATGGGAAATAGGGGATTGACAAGTCTAATGATTATAAATATATTCCTAATGCTCCAAGAAAGACATGTCATACCTGTGGTAATACTAATCATCTTGCCATTGATTGCAGGAAGAATAAAAAGAGGAGAGTTGATATTCCTATATCTGATGTTAGGAATAGAAAAGTTAGCTATAAACCACAGAATCCATGTTCTCACTGTGGTAGTAGTTGGCATTCAGTTTACACATGTACGAGTTATCATAATTTGTATCATGACAATTACGTTCCTTTGCCCAAATTCAATAAAAGTGCAAATTTTGATAACAAATTAATTCTGTCATCTATGCATGTGTATGTTAAGAAAAACTCTATTGAATCAAGTTCAACTGAGGCAAAATCAGTTGAAAATGTTTTAAAGAAAAATTCCGCTGCAATTCTTAACAAGAAGTTGAAAAATAGAACCCAACAAGCGTGGGTTCTTAAAAGTTCTAACTGATTGAGGTATTGATTGCAGGGCAACAGGAAAAATTTTCTAGTTCTGGATAGTGGATGTTCAGGACATATGACTGGAAATAAGTCCTTGCTGTCAGATTTTGAGAAGAAAGATGGCCCAAAGGTTTCCTATGGAGATGGAAATATAGGACACACCTTGGGATATGACAATATTGTGATTGGTAATATCATCATTCAAAATGTAGCTCTGGTAGAAGGACTGAAGCACAATCTCTTGAGCATCAGTCAAATTACTGACAGAGGTTATCACGTCAATTTTTATGAAAGTCATTGTGAGATAACTAGCAAGAAGGATTTAGTGTGAGGTCTTCCGAAGGCAGTGTATTCTCCCGATGGATTATGCGACTCTTGTCAAAAAGCAAAGCAAAAGAGAATCTGCTTCAAAAATTAATCAGAATTCTCAATAGATACAGATTATCACTTGCTTCATCTGGATCTTTTTGGCCCTGTGAATGTGATGTCTATCAACAAGAAATGATATACACTGGTAATCGTTGATGATTATACAAGGTTCACATGGGTTTACTACCTTCACAAAAAGAGTGAAACTCCAGACATTCTGATAGAACATGTCAAATTACTAGAGACTGGATCTAGTAATAAAGTCAAGGTTCTTAGAAGTGATAATGGAACTGAGTTTAAGAACTCAACAATGGAGGACTTCTGTAAATAAAAAGGAATTGTGCAACAATTCTCTGCTCCCGGAACTCCACAACAAAATGGAGTAGTTGAAAGAAAGAACAGAACTCTAATCGAAGCTGGAAGAACAATGTTGGAAGAAGCTAAATTGCCTACTTATTTCTGGGCAGAAGTTGTCAACACTGCATGCTATACTCAAAATTGCACCTTAATCACAAGGCATGGAAAGACTCCATATCATATGTGTTGAGATTTATGGGTGATAGCATAGGAACAACTTAACTTTGTATATACTTAATTTTTTAATTAAGTAGAACATACTGTCACAGCCAAAGTATGTTCTTGTAATCAGTATGCAATGTTATTTTAATTGTGTAATTTGGAAGAAGTTCACTTTCTGTGTTCAAGCCTCAAAGAACGCATATTAGATGACAGCATGAATAAAGGTTACTGTCATAAGCATTGACAGTAAGATTACAAGAAGACAGAATGTTGCAAGTCAAGACAGCATATTCACTCTGACAGCAACATTGGCGGAAGACTACGCGACAGCAACTTTAGCCCTCGACAGCAAGTTTGGAAACCTCGACAGCACACTATGCGGGGAACTCCTACTGTCACCAAAAGCACATTCCTGTGACAGCAAGCTTTGCGGCAAAAGTAACTGTCTCGAGAAAGATCCTTGTTCTAGGTATCTTTCTCAGTCAAACCCCGTGACAGTTTCAATGTTCAAGAAACAGGCGTGTTGCAGTATCTCTAAGCTGCACCAAGTCTGCAAGACTACGACAGAAGCTCCAAGCACTGCAAACAAAAGCGAATCAATTCAAGAGCAAGGTCAAGTCTCTATTTGCTGAATTGTTCTAGCTAGAAATAGAATGAATCTAGGTTGCTTTCTTTGTAATGTATATCTGACATTGTTAGCAATTTAGGAAAGTCACATGGGTAGACACTTTGTAAGAAGCTGCCACTTGATAATGACAGCAGCTTCACAGACCCATGTTGATAATGATAGGATTAGTTTTATACTTAGACTATCAATTCATTCTAGGAACGAAAGGAAGACAAGCAAGTGTCTTGGAGAAAAACGAAGCTCAAGAATTCTCTCTTGAGGTTGTAGCAACACTTTGCAAAATAAATAAAACATTTATTTTGTGAATCCTGTCTTCTCTACTATACTGTTTGTGAATGCATACGTATTATTGATAACATTAAATCTTAGTTTTAGTTGTTGAAATTGAGATTGAATTTTATCAGTATTGCATTCATCCCCCCCCCCTTCTGCAATACACAAGGACCAACAACTGGTATCAGAGCGATCAGATTAACATACATATCTGAGATCCCGACGACAATGCAGAAATCAAACAGTATCAAGATCCCAGCTTTTGATAAAGAGAACTACAACATTTGGAAAAGAAAAATCTTGTTGTTTATCAAAGCTGCGAATCCACTATACCCAGGTATACTCGAGAATGGTCCTTTCATACCAAGGAAGGAAATTGAAGCCACAACAGTAAATGGTGAAATCATTCCTGCATATTGGGTTCCCAAAGATCCCTCGGAATTTTTGGAAACTGAGAAGGAGAAAATGGTGCTAGATGATCACTTGCAACTCATCTTGCTCAATTCTCTCACGTTGGATAAAGCCATGTGTGGAAGTGTGATAAGCTGCACATCAGCCAAGGAGATGTGGATCAGGCTAGCCTTACTCTGTGAAGGAAGTGAAGAAGTTAAAGGCAACCAAAGGCAAATACTTATATCTCAATATGAGGCTTTCATGGCCAAGCCTGGTGAAGACTTAACCTCCATGTTTGAAAGGTTCAGTAAGCTCTTAACTGAACTGCAGATACATGGCAAGTACTATGACAGAAAAGAATTGAATGTCAAGTTCTTGCTTACACTGCCTAATCATCTTGAACACAAGACAACAGCCATACGAGAAGGAAGAGATCTCAACAATATAACCTTTGAGACACTTTATGGCATTCTGAAATCTTATGAACTTGAACTCTTTCAAAAGAGAGCCATACAAAGTGGAACAAGGAACAAGATGGCTAACATGTCAAGTGCCCTAGTAGCACAAGTGCCAAGAATCACACAACCTAGTGAAGCACTACAAATCACTCAACCAACCCCTGTACAATCCTTGAAGATAGAAGAGGTTGTTGAAGATGATGAGAAAGTAGTACTACAGCTCAAGGATGTGGAAGATGAAGACTTCTACACTATGGAGGAACTGGAAAGCATGGACAACCCTACTATGGCTTACATGGCCAAAAAGTTCAAGAACGTTAGGTTCAAGAAGGACAGGTCATTCAGGCCCCAAGGCCAAGCATCCAAGTTCACCAAAGGAAGCTCATCAAAGGCTGCTGTGGGAAGCTCATTCAAAGGAGGATACAAGACTGGATTTGTGGATAGATCTAAATTCAAGTGTTACAACTGTGGTGAACCTGGTCATTTTGCTACTGAGTGCAAAAGACCCAAACAGGTTCAGAGATTTGAGAAAGGAACTGGTGGATACTCTAAGAAGAATCAAGGTAGAGCCTATGTGGCTGAAGGAAAGTGTTGGGATGAGTCTGATGATGAAGATGAAGAAGAATATGTCAACCTAGCTCTCATGGCTAGCACTGATGAAGTAACATCAACATCTTCAAGTCAGGGCAAGAAGAAAGATCAAGTCATATGGATCATTGACAGTGGTTGCTCAAGGCACATGATAGGTGATAAAGCCCTGTTATCACATTATGTTGAGAAAGTTGGCCCAATCATAACCTTTGGAGACAACAGCAAGGGTTACACAGTGGGATATGGCTGTCTAGAAATTGGAAATGCTGTCATTGAAGATATTGCTCTTTTGGATGGATTGAAGCACAATCTACTCAGTGTCAGCCAATTCAGTGACAGGGGATTCAAGGTTGATTTTGATATGATGCTGTGTAACATCTATCACAAGAAGGATAGTAGCCTCTCTCTAAAAGGGGTTAGAAAAGGAAGCTTGTTTGTTGCTGACTTAAATTCAACAAAGAAGGAAAAGGTTTACTGCTTTTACAGTAAAGCTACTGTTGGTGATAGTATGCTTTGGCACAGGAAGCTCTCACATCTCAACTTCAAGACAATGAATATTCTGATGAAGAAGGAGTTAGTGAGAGGTTTGCCCCAACAGGAATTCTGTCAAGAAGGACTGTGTGAAGACTGTCAAATGGGCAAACTGAGAAGAGCTGTGCACAAGTCCAAGCAAATGAACACCAACATTGAAGCACTCAAGTTGATACACATGGATCTCTTTGGACCAGTCAATGTACCATCAATGGCCACGAAGAGATATGCCTTAGTAATGGTGGATGATTACTCAAGGTACACTTGGGTGAAGTTTCTTGAATCCAAAGATGAAGCTGCTCAAGTGATTATTGATCAAGTCAGAGTTCTTGATAGAACTCCAAACTCAAAAGTTCAAATCTTGAGGAGTGACAATGGTACAGAATTCAGAAATGCCACTCTTGGAAATTTCTGTAAAGATGAAGGAATTGTACAACAATTCTCTGCTGCAAGAACTCCACAGCAGAATGGAGTTGTAGAGAGAAAGAACAGTACTCTCATTGAAGCAGCTAGAACTATGTTGCATGATGCCAAACTGCCAACATATTTCTGGGCTGAAGCTATCAACACAGCCTGTTATACTCAGAACAGAACCATGATCAACAAGACTCATGCAAGTACACCTTACTGTCTGTTAACTGGAAAGAAACCTACTGTCAAATATTTTCATGTGTTTGGGAGCAAATGCTTTATGATGAAGAATAACCATGAAAAGAAAGGAAAATTTGACACCAAGGCTTTTGAAGGACTATTCATGGGTTACAACACAGAAAGGACTGCCTACAGAGTTTATGTTATGTAACACAGGATTATTGAAGAAAGTGTTAATGTCACATTTGATGAAACCAAGTTTCCAGGACTGCATGAAGAAGGAAAAATGCAGCCATTCAGATTTGAGAATCAAGGATACTTGGAAGCTGAGGAAATTGTGGATGAAGAACCTAGCTTCACTCAAATTGTTGAAGTTGATAAAGATACTGTCAATACCACTACTGTCAACCAAACTCCAGCTCAGTCACAGACCATAACCTCTAACATTCATGACAATGGTGACTCTGGAGACAATGAAGAACATGGTGAAGACAATGGGATTGGTGATCATTCAACTCAACAAACTGAAGCAAATGTTCCTGTATAGTCAAGTAGCTTGCCCAGAATCACCAAGTGGAACAAGGATCACTCAAGTAACCTCATCATTGGTGACCCTAATTCTGGAGTGAAGACAAGGAACAAAGTCTCTGCTAACAGCATGTTTTCATGCTTCCTGTCTCAAATGGAACCCAAGACAACTGATGAAGCATTGTTGGATTCTGACTGGGTGATAGCCATGCAAGAAGAGCTAAATCAGTTTGAAAGGAACAATGTATGGAAGCTAGTTCCAAGACCTAAGGGAAAGTCAGTCATTGAGACCAAATGGGTTTTCAGAAACAAGCTTGATGAAAATGGATCAGTGACAAGAAACAAAGCAAGGCTAGTAGCTAAGGGTTACTGTCAACGGGAAGGAATAGATTATGATGAGACATTTGCACCTGTTGCAAGACTTGAAGCTATAAGAATCTTTCTAGCCTATGATGCACACTGCAACTTCAAAGTATTTCAGATGGATGTCAAAAGTGCCTTCCTAAATGGAGAATTGGAAGAAGAAGTGTATGTTGAACAGCCACCAGGGTTTGAGGATGCTGAAGTGTATGATTTGGTATACAAACTTTTCAAAGCTTTGTATGGACTAAAGAAAGCACCCAGGGCTTGGTATGACACACTCTCCACTTTTCTCTTGGATAATCAGTTTACTAGAGGAGTTGTGGACAAGACACTTTTCTACAAACACAATGGCAAGGACATCATTCTGGTACAAATCTATGTGGATGATATCATTTTTGGTTCAACAAATGAGAGGCTGTGTGAGAAGTTTTCCTCTCTCATGAGTAACAAATATGAGATGAGTATGATGGGAGAATTGTCATTCTTTCTGGGATTACAAATTCTTCAACAATCTGATGGAATCTTCATTTGTCAAGCTAAATACATCAAGGAACTTCTCAGAAAGTTCAACTTGGAAGATTCATCACCTGCAAAGACACCAATGTCCACCTCAACCAGTCTGGATCTTGATCCTAAAGGGAAGAAAGTTGACTCAAGCACCTATAGAGGCATGGTAGGATCTCTCCTTTACCTAACTACTAGCAGACCTGACATCATGTTTGTTACATGTCTCTGTGCAAGGTTTCAGAGTGATCCAAAGGAGTCTCACTTAGTAGCCATCAAGAGAATCTTTAGATACCTAAAAGGCACTCCTAACCTAGGTCTTTGGTATCCCAAGAACACTGGATTTGATCTAATTGGCTACTCAGACTCGGACTATGCTAGATGCAAGATTGACAGAAAGAGTACTACTGGTAGCTGTCAATTTCTTGGTGGAAGATTGGTCTCATGGTTTAGCAAGAAGTAGCATTCAGTTTCTACCTCAACTACAGAAGCTGAGTATATTGCTGCAGGCAGTTGCTGTGCACAAATTCTATGGATGAAGAATCAACTTCTGGATTATGGTCTAGTGTTAAGTGAAATTCCAATCTACTGTGACAACACTAGTGCCATAGCCATCTCAGACAATCCAGTTCAACACTCTAGGACAAAGCACATTGATATAAGACATCACTTTATCAGAGAGCATGTTGAACAAGGAACTGTGAAGCTGATCTATGTCCCAACTGACAAGCAACTTGCTGACATCTTCACTAAGCCATTAGATGAAGCAACCTTCAACAGGTTGGTAAGTGAATTGGGAATGCTGAATCTGGTATGTTGATTTACTCAGTTTTCTATATTTCCAAATTCTCGTTTGAAGCTCATGACAGCAACTTCAAACCTGCTGTCAAGAGAAGTTACTGTCTACTTGGTCTATGTCTGTTATGTGACAGCATGTGTTGATTTGACTTTTCATGTCAGTATTTTGTGCCAGTCTCACACTTTTAGACCGTGTATGACATTAATGTGGTTACTTGTTAAGTTTGAGAGATAAAAATCTGTTCCATTGGACTTTCACACCGTTTTGCATTAATCTGTAGGATTAAAGGAGGACATGACCATTAATTACTTTTGTGGTAGTTGTATGGGTACTCTAACTGTTGACCATTAGACTTTAACCCTTAGACGGTTTTGCCTATAAATTAACCTTAGGTTTCACCAGTCTGCTCTCAGTTTTAAAGTAAATAATGGAAAACAAAGTAGGAATTGAAGTAGGGCTAAAACGGTGCGATAGTGAACCCGACTGTGAAGAGATGGATGAACTCTTCGAGATGCTGTTGGACGGCATGGATGAGATCGAAGAGGAAAAGAAACAGGAAGAGGAGGCCAAGGCTCAGGAAGAAGAGAAGGAGCTTCAGGCACTTTTTGAAAAAGAAGGTCGCTCTGAAGAAGAGATTAAGGAAGAGCTTTTAGGACTAGTTGATAAGATCATAGAATAATGTACTCCATGTTCTATTTTTAATGATTTTATCAATAATAATAATAAAAATTCTTGTTCTTGTGTTTATGATTTGTCTGTACTAATTGCTTAATATCTGTGTTCACAAGATTAAATTGCTAAATCCATAATGTGTCAATATTAAGTTAAGTATATGAATAAAGCATTCTAATAAGTTCATGACAGAACCAATTCCCAATCGAAGTTACTGTCGTTAAGAAGGGTATTGTCGTGTGTTTTTTGACAACAACCTTCTTGACAGCAGGAAAAGACTTTCTGTCAAGACTTGTAAAGGATACTGTCATTCATACGCTTAACGGTGACAGCAAGTTTTTGCGCAATAGTTGCTGTCGCGCAAAACCTACTGTCACCACCTCTTATTACTGACAGATTGTTTCTAGCGCACAGGTTACTGTCAACAATAGTGGACCGTTGAAATTGGATATTCATCCCACGTTGGTCAGTGAATAACGGGCAGTAACTGACGTGTTATAAGAGTGGGTTAAGACACGTTATTTAATTCCACTTTTTGTGCACAACGTTTGCGATACCTCTATTTATTCCCCAGTTACTCAGACACATCACTCTCATCGAACTCAAGGCAATATACTTTTTTTCAAGCAAAAAGCCACTTTCTTACTTTCTTCTTTTCTTGAAATCTCCATGGCATCCAAACAGACTCTCTCTCAAACAAACTTTGCTGGCATCTTTTCCCCAAATGATGCTGGTGAAGTCTTCAAAGGACTCGTGTTTTTCTTGAACAAGTCCTATCTCAGTTATGCCATCACCTCAACCCCCATTCTAGACTTAGACCGAATTGAGGCGTTTTGGCAAACTGATGTTGCTCAAACTGAGGGTGAGAACCCGGGTATTCAATTCACTATCTCTGGGCAACAATACACTCTTATAGCTGAGGTCATCAACACTGCTCTTGGAATTACACTTGAAGCAGGACACCAATTTGCTGAACTTGCCAATGATGACACTCTAAAGAAGCACTTCTTGAAGATTGGGTATGCAGGCCCTATTCTCGAAGAGGGGACTTCCAAGTGGTATCCAACTGGTGAAATGGATAGGAAGCATCTGAGAAAGGAATGGAGCATGATATTTGATGTGATGGTCAAGGTGTTCTCTACCAAGTCCACAGGCTGGAATGGAATACCCTCCTACATCAAGAAACTGACACATTCTCTTGTCCATGGATACAAGGTGAATGTTGGAGCTCTCCTCATGGCACACCTCCAAGCTGCCATAGGTAAGAAGGTATCAACCTACCCTCGCTTTCTTATGATGTGCATTAATTCATTCTGTGATTTTAATGATGCTACTCCTCGTTTAGAGGCTTGCTCAGTTTTGAAGAAGAACACACACACATAACTTCACAAAATCTCAATGCACATATTCCACTTTGTTTCACTCAGCACATGGTTGATCAAGTGTCCAACCCTGATTTACCATTACCATCTGGTTATGACTCTTTCACTCTAGAGAATGAAACTGAATTAGACCCAAATTCAGTTAACCCACATTCAACACCATACACTCAGCCTAGGCCCTCTAGACTTACCAAAGCCCAAAGAGAAGCCGTGCAAGAATCCAGAAAAAGGCCCTTAGAAGCTGATGTTGGTGGTAGCTCTGCTAGTCAAGAAGGAGACACTGCACCTAGTGCAGCAAATAAGGAAGGTAGTCAAACAGAACCCCCAGTGGTTCCCCCTGAGCCTAAGAAGAAGAGAGCTAGGAGGACCAAAACCACTGTTACCCAAGCTGCAGTTTCTCAACAAACTGTGGTTACTGAAAGGGACTCAAACACCTCCCTAGATGTGCCTTCTCAACAAGGTGCATCTATTGAAATTGGCATGTCTCCCAAGGCACCCTGTACAGAGTCTGCACAAACTCATGGTTCACAACCTGAGAAACCCCCACTTGAAGAAACACACAGTGAGTTAGGGCACAGTGAGGATTTATCTACTCCTATTGATGGTTCACATGTTTCATCTGTGAATCAGCCCCCACTCTCTGCTACACTTTCACCTTCTTCCTTCCCTACACATTCCTTTGTTTCTTCTCCACAACCTAGAGAAGGGGACAGTCCCAACCCTTCAGGTTTTGATCATCCATCTCCAATCATGGATGAGCCCCCCTCTAGTGGTCCACAAGAACCCATTTCTCAAAGTGAGATGGACACCACTCCTCCAAACACTGAGCTAGGGCAAAGTGGAATTTTGTCAGAAAATGAAACAGCCAACACTTTGTCTGAACTCCAAGGAGCATCTTACCTTCAGGAAGATGCTGTCACAGCCTCTGTTGCTGTCAAAGACACTGGCAATGTTGCTGTCCTGGACACAGCTGCTGTCATGGGTGGAGAGAAAGATACTGTCACTACAGAACCTACTGTCACTCCACCTCCCAAAGTTGCTGTCATGCCAGAACCTGCTGTCCAGACTCTAACTGACAGTAACATTCCTGCCACAGATGTTGTCCAGTCCTCTCAGCCTGATTTTGAAGCTGTAATCATTGAGGATGCCTCTGATGATGATCTACCTCTTGCCAAACTCTTAAAGGTACATTCTAAATCTACTTCTTCCATGCATGTTAGTACTGCTCATACCCATGCATCTAGGTTGAGTGAGGGTGTGCAAAAGAAAATAGAGATAAAAGAAAAGAGAGGTGAGCATAAAAATGAGAGGCAGCCAAATGAGCTGGCAAAAGGAGAGGGACTTGAGCATGTCCAGAGAGATATTGAGGGAGCCCACATTATTCAGGCATTAGGCCTTGAGAGTCAATCTGTGAGGGGTGATGAGATCACTCAAAAACACCCTGATAGTGTCTAAAGCAAGAGCTTGTTGAAGTTGACTTGGATGGAGAAAGAGTACTGATGTCTAAAGTAACTCAAGATGCAATGCAAAGAAGACCTGCATCTAGACATCCAATTCTACCTCCTGTGATAATCAGAGAGCCAACTCCAGCATCTCAAGAATCTTCTCTACAAAGAAGATGGAGAGAAATGGAGGAACAGAATAAGTCTGGGAAAGGTAAAGGGAAACTGCCTGAATCCATCCATAAAGGAAATACTTGGTCCAATGGTACTGAGTATGATCAAGAAGAAGCCAATACCCTAATGGTGGATTACAGGGAGAGCACATTACACAATCATGACAGTGAATTTAGCAGTTTGGTGGAAGAAGCAATGAATGCTCCAAGCAACCTTCCAACCAAAACCACAAAATTATTAAAGGATCAAATCACCAGTGTTAGTGTAATGGTTAATGATGAGAAAAGATGGGCTGTAAGTATCTATTTCACTTCTGGCATATCTTATTTCATCACAATGCAGTTATTGCAGAGTCTGCCAGCAAAGGTGTTGTGTGCTTTGAAGGGAAAGATCAGGGCAACTCAAACACCATTCAATGAAATATTGGATATGCAAATCCAGAACCTGCTCACACAAAAGCTACCTGAAGTCTACACAAATCCACCAAGTGTTTTCTACAGATCTGTAACTAAGGATGGCACAAGAAGGAACAGCTTCATGAATTTGGTTGGCACATCCAGAATGGTAACCAAGTCAATTCTGAAAGTGTTAGATGGAATACTCAGTTCAAATGCCAATCCATGAAGAGTTTATGTTGTTCAAGAGATCTACAAAATGCTGGTGTTGAGAGACAAGACACTGGGAGCTAGAGTGAAGGAACTAATCTCTAGAGCCAATGCTGAAAGAAATGATCAAGGTGGAAGCTGTCTCTATGACATACCTCCTCATGATGATGATGATGATGATGATGATGATGATGATGAGGTTGGAGGTGGTGAAGCTTCTGGAAATGCTGGAAATTATGGTGGAAGTAATTCTGGGAATACTGGTATTCAATCTCAGAATGAAGGCAATGAAGAAACTCCTAGTCAAGAAAGGAAAGATGTTGGTGCAACAGATGAAGAGGAGCCAAGAATACTGGAAGCTTTGGAGGCAAGCATTCTTAGATGTGCTATTGACTGCATAAATTCAGAAAAAGATGTTGTCACCAAAGGTACTGTCGACAAGAATAATGTCATAGAAGATGCTGTCATGGAAGATACTGTCGACAAAGGTACTGTCAAGAAAGGTTCTGTCAAGGATGAAGCCAAAGCTACTGTCAAGCCCATAAGACTGAAAGCCAAAGCAAGAGCATGGTTTTCTAGACAGAAACCTGAAGGAAAGCACAAGTACTCAGGAAAGGAAAAGACCACTGGATTTGGCAGGAATCTTAAGAAGCCAATTCAATCAATACCTCCCAACAGTCTTAAGATACAACAGATGCAATCTAGAGAAATCAAGAGTGTTGAGGTAAAGATGGATGCAAATCAAGAGGTCACTGGGTACATTCTGTGGTGGGAAGAATCAAGATCTACCAAGGTTGATAAGGATTTCAATCTGGTCTCCACATCAACCAGTGGTAGGACATCAACCTTAGATAAAAGAAGAATTGACTTCTTCTACCTGGAAAGAATGGTAGAGTTGCTGGAGAGCTATGAAAATGTTTCAGAGTCTGTTATGGAACATATTCTGAAATATCAAGCTGATAGGGATGCTGAATTCTATCAGAAATTTGGCTACAACTTTGCAGATTTTGATGATGCTGATATTTCAACTGATTTACCAGCTTCTCCTATACCATATCACTGGTACTATGAGTTTGATGATTCACCCACAGAAGAAAGGAAAACCCAACCCACAGAGGAAGGGCAACCCAAGCCAAGCAAAAGACCTGGCTCTTCTCAATACGCTCAATATCAGTCAGAACTTGATAAGAAGGAAGCTGAACTCCTGGAAAGATGCAAGACTACCAACAAGGCAGAAAATGAAGCTCCAAATTATCAAACATGTATGCTGGAAAATCCCTTAAGAATCAAGCATCTAAAAGAAGAAATCTATGTTTGCAGCTTGCACAAGCTAAAAACAACTATTCTGAAGGATTTACAGTATATGGTTGCTGGATCAATTCATCCCCTGGAGAAGATCTGTTCTGACAAGATAGAGGAATTATTGGAAAGGAGAAAATGAGAAGATTCGAAGATGGACAAGCAAAGGAGGATGTCTCTCAATGCTTATCGAGGAAGTAGATTCAAGCTTATTCATGAAGAACTCCACTTCAGAAGCTATCCATTTGATCAAGAGCAATGGTTGAATCTCAGGGATGCTAGTTCTCTTATTTCTCCTACTATCAAGAAGATCATTAAAGAAATAGAAGATGCTGCAGTCACACCTGCTGAAATCTCTCTTGTAGAAGGTCTAAGAAGCAGCTTGGTAGAAGCTCTCAGAAGAGAGGAAGTAACGAGACAGAAGAGGAAATCTCAAGCTAAGTAAACATTCTAAATCCATTCTGATCTTGTTAGTTAAGTTGTCAGCATATATTGTAAATTTGCTGTTATTGTCCATAAAAACAAATTGGGGGAGATTGTTGGGATTTATGGGTGATAGCATAGGAACAACTTAACTTTGTATATACTTAATTTTTTAATTAAGTAGAACATACTGTCACAGCCAAAGTATGTTCTTGTAATCAGTATGCAATGTTATTTTAATTGTGTAATTTGGAAGAAGTTCACTTTCTGTGTTCAAGCCTCAAAGAACGCATATTAGATGACAACATGAATAAAGGTTACTGTCATAAGCATTGACAGTAAGATTACAAGAAGACAGAATGTTGCAAGTCAAGACAGCATATTCACTCTGACAGCAACATTGGCGGAAGACTACGCGACAGCAACTTTAGCCCTCGACAGCAAGTTTGGAAACCTCGACAGCACACTATGCGGGGAACTCCTACTGTCACCAAAAGCACATTCCTGTGACAGCAAGCTTTGCGGCAAAAGTAACTGTCTCGAGAAAGATCCTTGTTCTAGGTATCTTTCTCAGTCAAACCCCGTGACAATTTCAATGTTCAAGAAACAGGCGTGTTGCAGTATCTCTAAGCTGCACCAAGTCTGCAAGACTACGACAGAAGCTCCAAGCACTGCAAACAAAAGCGAATCAATTCAAGAGCAAGGTCAAGTCTCTATTTGCTGAATTGTTCTAGCTAGAAATAGAATGAATCTAGGTTGCTTTTTTTGTAATGTATATCTGACATTGTTAGCAATTTAGGAAAGTCACATGGGTAGACACTTTGTAAGAAGCTGCCACTTGATAATGATAGCAGCTTCACAGACCCGTGTTGATAATGATAGGATTAGTTTTATACTTAGACTATCAATTCATTCTAGGAACTAAAGGAAGACAAGCAAGTGTCTTGGAGAAAAACGAAGCTCAAGAATTCTCTCTTGAGGTTGTAGCAACACTTTGCAAAATAAATAAAACATTTATTTTATGAATCCTGTCTTCTCTACTATACTGTTTGTGAATGCATACGTATTATTGATAACATTAAATCTTAGTTTTAGTTGTTGAAATTGAGATTGAATTTTATCAGTATTGCATTCATCCCCGCCTTCTGCAATACACAAGGACCAACAATATGGTTAAGGGGAAGAAACCGAGTGTACAACATCTGCATGTGTTTGGTTGCAAGTGCTTCATTCTGAGAACTCATCCTGAACAACTTGGAAAGTTTGATACAAAAGCAGATGAAGGAATTTTTGTTGGTTATCCAGACACAACAAAAGCATTCAAGGTATATAATCTGCGAACCAAGATTGTTAATGTCTCAGTAAATGTATCGTTTGATGACAGAAAGATTACTGGAATTGCCGAAGATACTCATAAAGAACTGATTTTTGGAGATGAACTAGAATGTGAAAGTAGTAGCTGTGATGTTGAGGGGGAGCCTGTTACTGCAACAAATTCTCCTGATACTGCTACTGACGAACAGTTTATAAACAATTCTTCTATGAGTACTGATGGAAGTACTGATACTGATGGTACATCAAGAGATAATAGTCAGGAAAATTCAAACTTCAATGAAGTTGTTCAAGCAACAGACTCAGGGGGAGCTTCTCACACAAATCAAGATAGTTCTTCTGGAAAAGGCACTAATGCATGGGGAGCATCAAGTTCTAGGACTCAGTTACCACCATCAAGAAGATGGACACAAGCTCACACTCCTGATCTAATAATTAGAGATCCTGACACTGGTGTTCAAACTAGAAATGCTACTCAGAATGAGTGTCTCTTTCATAACTTCTTATCTCAAGAAGAACCAAAGAAAGTGGAAGATTCTTTAAAAGATGCTGATTGGGTAACAGCTATGCAAGAAGAACTAAACGAGTTTGAAAGAAATGAAGTATGGAAACTTGTTCCAAGACCCAAAAATAGATCTGTTGTGGGAACCAAATGGGTCTTCAGAAACAAGACTGATTATGATGGAGTTATTACAAGGAATAAAGCTCGACTTGTAGCAAAAGGTTATTCTCAGCAGGAAGGTATTGATTATGACGAAACCTTTGCTCCAGTTGCAAGACTTGAATCTATCAGGATATTCCTAGCATATGCTGCACATATGAAATTTAAAGTCTTTCAGATGGATGTAAAAAGTGCTTTCTTGAATGAAGAACTGGAGGAAGAAGTGTACGTTGAACAACCTCCAGGATTTGTTGATCCCAAATATCCAGATCATGTATATCGGTTGGATAAAGCACTATATGGACTTAAGCAAGCACCAAGGGCTTGGTATGAAACACTCACTCAATTTCTTCTTGAAAGCGGGTTCACAAGAGGTACCATTGATAAAACCTTGTTTTACATTCAAAAAGGTAAAGACTTGCTTTTAGTCCAAATATATGTTGATGATATCATTTTCGGGTCTACTAATGACAAGATGTGTCAAAGATTTGCTAAGCTAATGCAGTCGAGATATCAAATAAGTATGATGGGGGAGATGAGCTATTTCTTGGGACTACAAGTAAAACAGAATGATGAAGGAATTTTTATAAATCAGTCCAAGTACACTAGAAATTTGCTCAAGAAGTTTAATATGCAAGACAGTGCTACTGCCAATACTCCCATGGCTACTGCCACCAAGATTGATTCAAAGGAAGGAATTGAAGTGGATGTAACAAGCTATAGAGGAATGATTGGTTCTCTCTTATATCTCATTGCAAGTAGACCGGATATCATGTTTGCTACTTATCTTTGTGTGCGGTTTCAGTCACAACCAAGGGAACCAAATCTCATAGCAGTTAAAATGATATTTCGATATTTGAAAGGAACACCGAACTTGGGCTTATGGTATCCCAGGGCATCAGACTTCACTCTGATAGGTTACTCTGATGCTGATTTTGCTGGATGCAAGATAGACAGGAAAAGCACTTCTGGGAGCTGTCAGTTCTTAGGTGGTCGTTTGGTTTCATGGTTTAGTAAGAAGCAGAAGTCAATCTCAACTTCAACTGCCGAAGCTGAGTACATTGCTGCAGGAAGCTGATGTGCTCAGATTCTCTGGATGAAAAATTAGCTGCTGGATTACGGTTTGCACTTCTCTAAAATCCCTATTTATTGTGATAATCAAAGTGTTATTGCAATGACATGAAATCCAGTTCAACACTCATTTACCAAGCATATAAGTATCAGGTATCACTTTATTCGTGAGCATGTTATGGAAGGAGCAATTGAGCTTCACTTTGTTCCTACTGATCAACAATTGACTGATATCTTTACTAACCTCTGTTAGAAGCTATGTTCACTAAACTTGTGAATGAACTAGGAATGATCACAAATGAATAAGTCCTGATGCCTGGTACTGATACTGATAATATCTCCTCCTGATAAGTACTGATGGTTAGTTCAAGTTTTTCTTTTTGTATTAAGTGATATCCTTTCTTTCACTTTGCAACTAGTGGGGAGTCTGATTGTTTAGTTATGATGATTGTTTTCATGCTGAAAACAAACTGGTCTCAAATGATTTGTTAGCATCAGACAAACATGCATTCATTCAAATATATAAAGTACATTGATAAAGAAAATAATGGATCTATTCATTCATTCAAAAACTCTTTACATTGACTTTATACAATATCTCTTATTCTTGTCTAGCTAATCTCTCTCTTCAATCTTATCTAATATACTTATTACAGAGAGATGCCTTACTAAACTAGGACAAGTACTTGAATGTTATACATCAGAGGCGACACAGGTAGAGTCAGAAGCTATTGTGTGCTCTAACCTCTGATGACAACTACTTTTATATTCAGGTGGAAAGAATACCAGATGAGATGTCAATCACTTGACATCACCCTAATGTTGGATCTTCATCTTCGTCTCGTCTTCTCTTTCTCGCTTGCAGCTTGCAGGGTTCAAGGAAAATCTCATCCTCGGTACCCTCCAAGTAGCTTTTGCGGAGGAGCAAAAGACAGGCGTCGGCAGCAACTTCCTCTGATAGGATTGGATCATCGAATGGACTGGGTCGAATGATGTGGACGTAAGGGTTTGATATTGGACCCTCAGCTATCTCATCATCCGTGATGAGTCCTTCTTCATCCAGAAAGATCAATGCAAGCAACTCATCAATGAGATAGTTTGCCTGTTGTTCCCACTCCATCTCAAGGAATTCTTCAATAGGCATAAACTCAAATACTCCTGCCATATGATTTGCAATTTTTTTGTTTGTGTATGCGTTTTAGGTCTCCACAAATGACAGGACTTTATAGGCTGAGTCGGGAAACTGAAAGGTTTTAGCTATAGGGATTATGAAGTGTGTTGAGTTCCAAGACAACATTTAGTTGACTATTGGACTCCTCCACACTCCCATTTTCTCTCTCTCTGAGCAATATTTTTAAATCGATAAATTCGTTTTTATTGATTTTATTCTAATAGCTAAATGCAGGGAAATGTCTAAAATATAGTTGATTGACATGTGTCAACTCGCGTGATTGTCACGCACGATACTATACAACCGTTGTGTATAGCGCTATAATCACGCGTCCTTAGAAATCGTGCATTGTCATTCTTTACACGATAAGTGTCCAGTATCATCATTACTCTTATTTTTCGGAAGATATTGTTGCTAACTATACTCAAAAGATATTGTCACACTCACAACTTATTCTCTAATAATTTCTTGTGATAATATACTTTTCTCTCGTAAATTTTATCTCCTAACAATGGCAGCATTTCACTTTCCGGCTTCAACAAAAAAAAATCTCACAAATGATGGTGTTCTCTTTGTCACGAACAACTATTCCGCAATTCTGGATAAGACGAAGGCTCCGTCTGAATTTCACCTAATTCAGGATTTTCTAGCTTCTAGTTCAATTGGGTTTGCTCTGACTGAACCCAAGGCAATTTCTGCACAAGCGGTGATGCAGATTTGGAGCACTGCTTCCTACACTCCAGGTACTTCTGATACTCAATCTCGCATCACCTTTTCCTATATGAATGATTTGTATGAGGTTACCCCTGCTGTTGTTCAACGATCTCTGTATTTGGGTAGCCCTACATCTTTTACTCCATTCTTTTCTGAGGCTGTACTCCGGGAGTTCTTCATCAAAATTGGTTATAACGATGATATGACTCGAATGGGAAGACTGGTAAGGACCAAGCTCCGACAGGAATGGAAATTTTTCTTTGATTCCATTGGTAAGTGCTTCATGAATAAGAGCTCTAACTTTGATGCTCTTACTCAAGCCACACAAAACATTGGGTACTCTCTTATCTATGGATATGACTTTAATATTGCGAGCATGCTTATTGATTCCATAGGAAGTAGAATAAATGAAAATCGGGAAGTAGTTTACTTTGGTCGATTTCTTCACTTGATTTTTAAATACTTGTGCCCCAATGTGACTTTTCAAAATGAGATATTGTTACCTGTGTTTCATAATACTCCTCGCTCTTTTTAGGAGTATATGTTAAAAGGTAAACAAATGTTTCAGGGTAATGTTGTGTATCCTAAACATGTCAGGCAGCTTCTGAGACAGAGAATGCCTACTGTTTACACTACAAGAAAAACGCCTATCAGCTACCGCTTATCAGCGACCTTTTGCCGTTGCTAAAGCCTATCAGCGACCGATTACGGTAGCGGATGTTGGTAGCACAAAAACTGGTAGCTAATACACGTTTCAGCGACGCCATTCAACGACCGTGGTGTTAGCGACCGCTATCAGCAATGGAGTAGTCGCTAATCCTAGTCAGCTTTTACTTTTCAGAAGTCCACGTGTCAGCGACCATCATCAGCTACCAATCCGTTGCTACTGTTAGTGACCAACTTCAGCTACAACATCATGTCGCTAATGTCAGCGACCAAAACATTAGCTACTGCGTCCTGTTGCTAACCTCAACGACCAACAATAGCTACCACATTCTGTCACTAGTTTTAGCGACCATCATCAGATACCGTTGTCTATCGCTAATTTGGCAGAGTATTAGCTACCGCATGCGGTCGCTGATGTATAGTTTACGGATACAATATTTCTGTTGTTTTTGCAAATACCCAAAATTTTACACCTGTTTTGTTTCACCACATTCACAACATAAACATATTCTACATCTCACATTCATAACTTAAAGATATACTACCAACCAAATCCAACCATAACCATATCATCTTAAAAATTTCACATCATCTTAAAAATTCAACTTTGTATCCTTAAAAAACATAACCATATGTTCGATATCGTTCAAGTACGAAATTACAACGAAGACATAAGTGCGACCAAAACAAACTAAGATCCGCCAGACTCGCCTTCCTGATCATCATGATGATCACCTTGTAATTAACAAATTAATGAAACTAGTTACCTATACAAACTATTTACGCAAATTCAAGAAAAGAAATAAAGGGATCTCAATTAGCTTTACTAAACAACATACCTGGTTGTCATCAGCTCGCTGTGATGCTGTTGCCTCCGCCACTGCACGAGCTAAGACATCGGGATCCAAAGCCCCAAGATGCCCGCCTAATATGCGAAGAAGCTCAGGATCTGCGCAAATGGCCCTGACGCAATCTGCCGGAGTATGAGTAGGTGGATGAGTGGAGGATTGTGATGATTGAGTGCTCCCAGAACCATTGAATGAACCACTAAAAGATGGGCGTCTTTTTTGTCCTTGACCCTTTATATAGTTTTTCCTCACAACAGAAGCCCTTTCCCACAACTCTTGATCAAAGTCTGGACGCTCAGTGCCCTCAAGGTAGCGCTCATTAAATAAACGTCGATAATTATCCTGTTATAACAATTAAATAGGTAAAAATAAGGTTAAAATGATCCTAAAGTTATTTATCAAAACTATATTTTATTGACAAAGATTTTGCTGCTCACTAATAATTCAGTAAAATCCTAGAGAATGATGTTGAACTTAAACAAAAACTATCAAAGTTATACCGCTATTTTCTGCGCATCGGGGAGACCATCACGAGTGGACTCGTAGACATGCAACCATTGGATAGGAGTGCCCTCAGACTCAGCCTCCTATGAAAAACATTATTATTAGTAAAAAACTTATTTATATGTACCTTATTATTAGTGATATATATGCAAGTTAAATTAATTATGTCTTATCCACAATAGTGAGATTAACATTTAGAATTTAGTGTCTCCGTCTTTATATTTACATATTTATCATGTTGTAATAATAACAGTGATGGACTCTATATTTAACTTAGTTTCTCAAACAACAATGCACTTCAGAATACTTTTACTCACGTCTTTAAGTTCAAAAGAAGTTGTGAGATTATTAGATTCAGTATCAAATGAAAAGGTACAATATATTAATGATTGTACAAATAAACCAGAATCATTAATATGTACCTTATTAGCAATATGATGCAACTGGGAAATACTGCCACCCCTGTAGGTACCTTTGGCCTTGTCGGCACTAGGTGCACCTGCGAATCTGTTATTGGAGGCTATACTGCGCTTCTCGATCCAGTCCTCCTCTCTCCACTTGTCACACATCTGAGTCCATATATCCACGCTGCACCACCAAGGGCTATACCCGCGCATGTGCAACACACCATTGCCCGCATGGTCGGCACCAGCATTTTGTAGGGCTTTCCTGCGTTCCTTTGAAAGATTATCCTTGGTACGAGTAGCACACTTCTGCCAAAAAAGAGTAGTTATCTCCGAACCATCCTCGTCCGCCCACCTGTAACGTTTCTGCATAAAGAAACAATTATTAATGCATTAACATGTAATTCTGGAAATTGCAATATTTATATATAGATGAAAAATATTTAAAGAAATTTTAGAAATGAAATTCAGGGCAGAGTGTACTAAGAATCCTTGGAAAGCATCATAGAGCAGAGTGAAAAAAATATTACCAAAAATTCAGCCCACACTGTGTCCTTGTGGGCGGCAGGTGTGGCATCCCATGTAATAGCAGAAGTAGGCCAATTCTGAAGGCACAGCTGAGATATACATTTCACAACTCCGGGATCTGCAAATTCACTACAATATAGAACATATTTACATTAACTATGTAGTTAATTTATAGTTTTTAAAATGGAATTCAAAATGCTAGCAAAAATAGATCGTACATGGTATTAGGACCGGGACGAATATGAATAAGAGTCCGATCATTTAGGTTAGTAGGGGCCCTTGGGATGTTATTGGGCCCCCTACCCAAGCCCCGCTTTTTCAGTGTAGTTGCTGATGCTTGAGAAGCCATCTGTATAAATTTAGATATAAATTAGCCTAATGCAGAAAGTTAGTTTAGAGACTTGTTTAAGGTGGGCGGTAGAAAGTTAGTTTAGAGACTTGTTTAAGGTAGGCGTTTTTCTTGTAGTGTTATGGATTGGATTCTCGTACTATGATTCAGAGGTCTGATGCTCATACCCCCTATGGATCTAACCCAAGTACACATCATAAACTGCCTTCCAAACACTCAAATCCCACCTCTGATGGCTCTCGACATCAATCAGTTGTAAGACACACAAGGTTAGCCAAATCTGTGCGGCATTCTCAGTCGTCAGGATCAAGGACCTTGTTACCTTATTCCACTACAATTCTGGAGAAACAAGGTGATCAACCAGTTGGTATGGCATCCAAAATATTGGCCTCATGAAGAAAACATACAATTGTTGTTGATACTGATGATGACGATGATGTTCCTCTGTCATCGATATTTAAGATATCATCTGTTAGTGCAGCACATGACAATCCTCCTCTACTACCGTCTCCTAAACGACGCAGACTAAGGAAATCTAATATCTCTTCTCATTTTGCTGTTGTCGATGCTCTTCATAAATCTCTTCATGATAGTACTGATACTGATGTTCCTGTTAGTATTGCTCTGGATAGTACTTTTACTTCTGATACCGGACTTGATCCTAATGCAGTACCTGCTCCTGATGTTGACACATCTGACGTGCAACTTTCACCTGAAAAAGTGGTGGTTTCTGACTCCAGTCCTCCTGTATCTCCACAGGCACGAAAAGTTGATATGTCATATGATCGAATCAAAAGACTGGAACATGCAGCCAGAAAAGAAATTATTAAGACTGCTGGTCAGAAAAGGAAGATTTGTTTTGCGAGAACAAAGAAAAGGAATGTCAAGGCACGGACATCCTCTGCTCCTATTGTTGATTTGGATACACAAGAACCTGGTTCTCAAAGTGAACTAGCGGTCCAATTAGATCATGCCCCACAAGAACCATCTGCTCAAAGGGTCGATGAAGGCATGGAGCAGTTACAGCAGTTCATTCAAAGATCTTTAGAGTTACATTCTGACAGTATTCAAGGGACTCTGGAAGATGACATTATTGCTCACTTTGATGAGCAAATACATGAGGGAAGCACACAAGCACCATCTCCTGATGAAGACCGCTCTCAAGGACAGGACACACAAGAACCTCCAGTATTTTCTACTGAAGTAGTCCCCATTGTCCCGGCTCCACAAGAACCTTTCATTCAAAGTATGGAAGCATGCCAGACTGATGACAGTTCAACTCTTATTATTCAACCATTGTCCTCTCTTCCTTTGGAACTTGAGGAATCATGTAATATCATTAACCCTGATACTGCTATGATTGTTTATTCCCCTGGTGTCAGGATGACTACTGATAGACCCTTACTTGAGGGAACCCCTATCAGTATGACTGCACTATACCCTTCTCTACCATCTCTTATTTCTTCGTTTCTGAATACTCTGAGCCTTTTTCGTGAGAATGAGAGAAAAGATTTAGAGAAAAACAGAATTATTGAGAGGCAGTCTCCTGAACTGGCAAAAGGAGAGGTAGATTTGAGTGTGGATGCTATGCATTCCAGTGAGGAAAATCTGACTTTTAAAAGTTCAGATATTGTGTTAGTGAGCAGTGATGAGATCACTGGAAAAGAAAAGAGAGATTTAGGAATCATTGATTTTTCTGCAGGCACATCCTCTAATCCTGCAGGTTCTTCTTCTCCTTCCAGTCAGGATCCGCAGTCAAGCTCTATTTCAGGTTCTGATGACTCTGATTCTGATGACTTCTCCACTGACATACTGACAAGTCACAGACGAGCTCAGTGGAGTCATTCTTGGACTGATCCTGCCTCTCCTGTTGGGATTACTAATGCTCATCATCACTTGGCTACTGCTTTTAAGCAGATTACAAATTCAGATCTTCAAACTCATCTCAAAGGTACTTCTTTCATGCTTAAAGCTATCTTTGAAGAGATTGTTGATGTCAGGACTTCACATGCCAAGAGTATTGCTGATGTTGTGAATGAACATGCCCAATCTGTTGCTCGTCAATCAAGAGACTTCTCATGTGTACACAAAGATCATGTTTCTCTTGAACAATGAATTGCAACTCTGGAGAAAAAGGTTGATTCTATGGATGCTAAGCTGGACTTACTTATCTTTACTCTTGTTCTTGATGCTGGTACTGATGCCAAAAAGGGGGAGAAAGTAGTGTCAACCAAATGCTCTCCAGAATTAGCACTTCAAAGAAGGGATGATGCTCCTGATGGAGGCTCCAGTCAGAAACAAGCATCTACTAACGCTGTTACTAGGACATGAATCTCTGTTTCTAAACAAAGTCAAAGACATCAGTCAACTCAAGTCTCTGGATCTGGTTCTAGAATGCAATCTCATGATATTATAGTGACAACGGCTGAACATGCAAAGAAGTTTCATCAAACTGTGAAAAGTGATGGAACAGAATATACTGTGCACTATAAAGATCCCAGACTTGAAGCATTTAATGAGCAGCAAGCAAGGAAACTTCTTCAAGAAATGTATCCTGATGAGGATGTGGAAGAAATGGTGGAAGCTCAAAGGATAGAGTATGAAATACTGAATTCACAGAAAGGAGTTGTCAGAAGTGGAAAGAGAGGTAACAAGTCTAGAGGTAGGAGTCATGGTAGAGGAAGAGGAAAAGCTACCAAACTAATCTCAGAACCTCAAAAAGGTATTGTGATCAAAGAAGGATCAAATACTGGTGCAAAGAAATCATCTGAGTTACCTACTGTTTCTGCGAAAGGAAAAGGAGAGGAAGTTCTTGAAGGTCCGTCTCAAGTGACAGTTACTGAACAAATCTCTGCAGAATCACATGAGGAAGAAGAAAAGGACAATGATATTCCGTTAGTTCAAAGAAGAAGAAGAAAGGAAGATTCAAAGCATGATAGACAGATATTTCTTGTGAGAACGTCATTGAATGTAGAAGCAGCTAAGCAGGCAGAGAGAGACTATTTTAAGTCTTTGCAACGACGAAGCTTCACCAAATCAGGAGCCATGCTACAAGAATATTTGAGAAAGAAAGAAGATGCTGCAAGGAGCTCAAAGAATGCTTACAGATTCAAGAAGATTAAAGGTTACAAAGGAAGAGGCTATGATGTCAGGGAAGATAAATCTCATCTTCTTATCAATGAAATATTCAAATCAAACGGACATCTCAAAAGTCTCTCTGATATTCCCGGTGTTAGTGGATCTGCAAGATTCAAGAGGTCCTATGAAGAATTTGTGAAAAATAAGAATGAATGTTGAAGTACAGGAACACATGGAGGAATTGGACATCCTGATGCAGAAATAACTCCTCAAGCTATGTCATATGATCAGGCATGTTTAACAGAAAATCTGAGTGACAAGTTGACTCAGAAAAATCTTGACAAATTGATCTATGTTTAAATGGTCTATGATGTTTTTGATGGAAATCTACCTCAAGAAAAGATGGTTTATTTTCTCAAGGAAGGAACTACGTTTGTGTTGACATCTTTAGACGTCTTAATGAAAAATCTGGAAGAATTGAGGTATGTGCTATATCTATTTGTTCCTAAAGATGATCTATGTGCTACGTGGAGAAAGAAGATTCAGTCTAGTATTGATCTATAACTGATGGCACTAAACTCTAAAGATACTGGATATGTTCCTAAATACATTGACATGGATGGACATGAAGTAGAAATGAAGAAGGGCAGTGCGTTTATTGAAACATCTCTAGGTATTACACATTTGACCTTTAGTCCTGACAGTGAGAGATTCAAATGTATATATTTAGATGAAAGAATGCTGAAAAGTCCCATCGAAGATCTGAGAGCTGCAATTTATCAGACAGATAAAGATAATGAAAGGTTGAAGAAACTTAGAAGGAAAATGATCGACTTGCTGTTGGAAGAGGATGATGAGTTGATGAAGAAGTTTCTTCAGAGAAATACATGATTTGTAAAAGTGTCTGATTTTGAAGAATATCTAAGGCAGAATTCTCATCTTTATCCTGCGAGCATTTGATGGAAATTTTGGCATCAATAAATCAAGGGAATTTATGCTTTAGTTCAGAAAGTATAAATTGGGGGAGATTGTTGGAAAATGCTGATTTAATGAATGTGTCAGGATCGAGTGGCATCAGTACTTACATCATCAGTAGCTGACGACTGATGACGTCATCATCAGTATTGGATCAAATCAGGAGTTATGATGATTGATACTGTTCCATGATTTTAGGAGAAGATTGATTTGCCAGGATATGTATCACTGAAGCTGTTATAGAAGATAAGCGACAAGAAGATCAATCTAATTAAATAGGGATTATCTTGTGTAACAGAATGTGTAGTTGTGTCTATATATAAACACAGAATAGGTTTTACGAGAGTGATAACTTACACGAGTATTTTGTAAACCTAGCTGTAACAGCCCCAGATCCGGGGTTAGGAATCTGGGCTGTCACGCTCCATCAATTATACAATACCTGCATTACTTATAGGATGTAGGGTTTGAAAACTTGCATCTATCATATGCATATATTACATCTCAACATTTTTAATACCATTACATCTATATACGATGTAAGGTTTGAAAGCATGCATCTATCATATGCATATATTACATCTCATCATTTTTAATACCATCACATCTATATACGATGTAAGGTTTGAAAGCATGCATCTATCATATGCATATATTACATCTCAACCATTTTAATACCATCACATCTATATACGATGTAAGGTTTGAAAGCATGCATGATATCATATCATATGCATCATCAGTATAAGTAATGGAAAACATAGCATGGAATGAGAAAACTTGCCTCGGGTCCTTGGTTGTTATGGGTTCAAGAACTTGCCGGAAAATCTATAAACAAGGAAATACTCGATCAGTTCCCTGGCTTAATCATTTAAAGTGCATTTAACTTAAGCACTAACGTTCTATTAACGAACATCAAATGTCTTGCTCTTGGTCACTTATAACCTCATGACATTCCTTAAACTCTTAAGTCAAAAGTTTGGGTGGAACTCTATTCTCAAAACCCAAGTACTTTACCATTGCTAACTCATTGTTTTTAACCATCCCCTTAAGGGTATTTTACTCGCGCAACTTTTGTTCCCGCATTTTTATAAAATCGAAAAATCATCATTTTAACACGAAACCTCCTCGGTTCCCTTCCTAACTATCCATACTAGTATCCACATTAATATCTCGACCCAATTCCATTTTTAAAGGGTTTGATCACAATCTCAAAGTTCATGCAGTGAACTACTTAGTTATCCGAAATCTCAAAGTTCGCTTGATTTACGGTTCATGCAATGAATAAAAACTGAGCTTGCAAATTTAATGCTAGAGTTAGAGAGCTTCGAGCTTTAATGGCTGCACTTGTGTTTCGAGACTAAATCGGTCCTCACAAGATGCCTACGTATCTCAAATCGTTATTGAGAATCAAGCCAAAGACGTAGTTCTGATTGTAGGATCAGGGACCTTATATAGGCGTCTGGAGCCTAGTATTTATGGTATGTTTAGGAGTCTTAGCGAACAAGTCTTCTTTTTGACATTGGATAAACATCGTATTTCTTGCTGAATAAGTCTTTTCCTTGTTGATAAAGGCTATGACTCATTAATTGCCTTTAATAGGGATTTTGGATCCTTCTTTGACCAATTTACCATATTTTGGCCTCTTTTGATGAGCTGTATATTTTCCCTATTCATTAATTACGAAATTAATAAATAATCAGGGTTTCGGGCCTTGTTTATTGGGTCGTATTCTTGGACCAATCTAGGTCTAATTAATACATCATTAATTACATATCTAGGGTTATTTTTAGCCCATATCATTTGCCCCCCAATTTCTAGGAAAACTTTTCAAGTTTTCGTAGAAATTATATTGACCTTTTTCGAGATTCGGGGTCTTTTTATCCTTTACCTAGGACTTTATTTACACCAGTGTTTCACAAGTATCGTCTTATTGCAAAGTGTGGAGCGACCTACACATTTACGACGATTGTTGCCTTATTCGAGGCTAATTTGACATTTATATTAAATATTCCTAATATTTAAGGAATATCCATGTACCCACGAGTATTTTTAATAATTATTCCTAATATTTTAGGAATTTCCATGTACCCACGGGTATTTTTAATAATTATTCCTAATATTTTAGGAATTTCCATGTACCCACGGGTATTTTTAATAATTATTCCTAATATTTTAGGAATTTCCATGTACCCACAGGTAATTTTAATAATTATTCCTAATATTTTAGGAATTTCCATGTACCCACAGGTATTTTTAATAATTATTCCTAATATTTTAGGAATTTCCATGTACCCACAGGTATTTTTAATAATTATTCCTAATATTTTAGGAATTTCCATGTACCCACAGGTATTTTTTAATAATTATTCCTAATATTTTAGGAATTTCCATGTACCCACGGGTATTTTTAATAATTATTCCTAATATTTTAGGAATTTCCATGTACCCACGGGTATTTTTAATAATTATTCCTAATATTTTAGGAATTTCCATGTACCCACGGGTATTTTTAATAATTATTCCTAATATTTTAGGAATTTCCATGTACCCACGGGTATTTTTAATAATTATTCCTAATATTTTAGGAATTTCCATGTACCCACAGGTATTTTTAATAATTATTCCTAATATTTTAGGAATTTTCATGGCTCATGGCTGAATTTGTCATATTTGAAACTTCAGTGGAGAAATCGTGAACTACTCAGATCTTGGGGTAATAAACTATAGTTCGGCAGTTTAGAACCATTTGGCAACCAGGTCGATCAAATCGACCTCATTTGAGGGGTCTCACTCACGACCTCATTTGAGGTCGAGTGAAATGTATTTTTTTTTTTTTTGGAAATATTATTATTGGATAATAATATTTATTTTACCCAAAATTTTTTAAGGGTAGTTTCGACCTCATTTTGAGGTATTTTAGACCTCATTTTGAGGTATTTTCGACCTCAATTTTTTGAGGTATTGTCGACCTCATTTTCGATCTCGAACCCAGTCTTTTTCGACCTCATTTTCGACCTCGAAAGGTCCCAGGCCGAAGTCTTCGACCTCGTTTTTCCGTGCTTTTTTTACCTCGGTCGTTCGATCTCAAACCCAGTCTCCTTCGACCTCATTTTTGAGGTATTTTAGACCTCAATTTGAGGTATTTTAGACCTCATTTTTGAGGTATTTTAGACCTCAATTTGGTCCCAGGTCGAGCAATTCGACCTCGTTTTTCCGTGTTTTTTCGACCTCGGTCGTTCGATCTCAAACCCAGTCTCCTTCGACCTCATTTTTGAGGTATTTTAGACCTCAATTTGAGGTATTTTAGACCTCATTTTGGGGTAGTGTCGATCTCGATTTTCGACCTCATTTTTGAGGTTTTTTAGACCTCAATTTGGTCCCGGGTCGCACGAATCGACTTCAATTTTCTATGTGTTTTCGACCTCAGCCTTTCGACTTCAGTCTAGAGTTTCTTCGACCTCGGTTGGCTCCAAAAACGCCAAACGTGGCTTATAGATACAAGAACTAACTTGAGTTCTAACACCTTAGACCTCATTTGAGGTTTCAACAACGCCAAACGTGGCTTACAGATACAAGAACTAACTTGAGGTCTAACTGAAGTTTCAACAACGCCAAACGTGGCTTACAGATACAAGAACTAACTTGAGTTCTAACACCTTAGACCTCATTTGAGGTTTCAACAACGCCAAACGTGGCTTAAATTTTTGTTTTCGGGTCGAATAGTAACGACTTGGATTGAGATCGAAGCCATTCGTCCTCGTTTGAGGTTTTAGCAATGCCAAACGTGGCTTATAGGTAGAGGACCTGATTTTGAGGTTCAACATCTTAATTTTCACATCGAGAGGTCTTCATGAACGAAGACAGACATAATGTTTCACTTGTTTCTTTAATTTGAGCTTCCAGTATATCGAATCGAAGCTCGTTCTGAGCTCTACTTCCTCGAATTTTCAGGGGTTTCAACCCTTATATTAACCTTCTTCCAATAGGCCTCTTTAGGCTTTTAGTTGAGCTTGTAACATAACTCTTTGATCCTTCGGGATCTTCTATCCATGCATGTTATTTATGCATATTATGTTTCTTCATTCTTGCATTCACTTATATTTATTTAGATTTTCTTTTGTAAGGCAATTCCTAGTACTTGGCCTCTTGAATGGGCTGGCACTTTGATCAAGTGTTATTGGTACAAATTGTTCTTTAGTAGAACAATAATGAAATACTCAAACAAAGATAAGTAATAAAATAGTGAATGAGAACTTGAAATATTTCCTTTTAAAAAGAGGGTTCGACCCTTACATAGTGCTTTACTTCCTACTAAGAGCTTAAGAGCTCAGAATGGTTTCGTCGACTTTATTGCTACTTGTATTAGTAGTGGATCCCTTAAGGAAACACTTAAACATAATAAACTTTTAAATTTGAGGCATGCCAAGTTCTTGGCACCCCAGTCCCTTCAAGGGTTCAGGCAACAATGCTCCAATGTAAGTGACTTTGTCTAGTTCTCCCGGGATTAGGGGAATAGGAATTAGATCCTCGGCTGGCTTTCCCCTTCTTTCTTCATCGTCTTTTGAATTCATAACCTCGATTGGGAGAACCTGCCCCCCGACTCCATCAGGCCTTAACGCGGCTACATAGCAATTCCTTGCCATCTTTTGATCTCCTTGTTCTTCACCAACCCCGTTCCTTGTTGGGAACTTGATTTTCAAATGGTAAGTTGAGGCAACAGCCTTGAATGCATGAAGGCCTGTCCTACCAAGGATTGCATTATAAGTCGAGGTTGCCTTTATCACCACGAATTTCAGCATTTGAGTTGCTGTTTGTGAACCTTGCCCTATTGTCATAGGGAGCTGAATAGTTCCCTCTACTTTGGATTCAACCCCATTGAACCCATATATGGGCATGTTTGAAGGAGTCAGTTGTGAATCGTTATATCCCATATTGATGAAGGCGTCATGGAACATGATGTCCACAGAAGCTCCATTATCTACCAGAACCCTCTTAGTTTTAGAGTTGCCTATTACAGGTATTATGACCAACGGGTCATCATGGGGGAACTGAAAGACGTGTGTCCTAAATCCAATCATGGATGATGAGTTAGGAGATACTTTGTTCAATCTGATTCAAGTTTGTTTAATTTAATAAAATGGTAATATGTTTTATAACGGGCTTTATCTATTTAAAGTGTTTAAATAAGATGATCCATAGTTTAGAGTAAAGCTTTAATGGATTATGATGAGATCATTATAATGAGACCTTAAAGATGATAACTCTAAACTTAAATAGTTCCTGGTCGTAGGACAATTAATTGGTAGTTAATTAATCCGCAAAGATCGGTACATACTATGCTTGCTTCACTATGAAGGATGTCTGTTCTCATAGGCATTTGTGTGGTGACACTATAGCTAGTATGTAGGTGCTTATTAGGAATAAGTTCACTGAACATGACTCGATCAGTTAAACAACTAATGGAGTTCACTCATGTGTCAGTAGTTGTTCATATAGTGATGGTTGTACAAGTGTCCTTTGACTTGAGATCATCATAGTCATCTTGTGTACACTGAACTATACTTTGGTTTAGCTCTTAGTCTCGAGGGACAATAATTAGTGCTCTTCTGGGTATAAGAATTTGTGCACGAAGATAGTGAATGATCAATAAAGGATCCGCCCCTTCCAGTGAAGGAAGAGAATGTCCTATGTTATTCCATTTATGCTAGTTCAGGAACCTCTGGCCAGAGTGAATGAAATTAGAAAGAAGTTTCTAATTTGCATTAATCGGAACTAGACATAGTGAATAAGAAAGCATATGATTAAATTAGATAGGCTTGACACGAGATCCATGCCTTGTATTTAATCGGGATATTGTAGGGTAGAAGGAATTGATTGTACTGTAACTAGTCACTGACAGGTTCTTGGTATTCTAAGCAGTGAATTCATATTATCCGGATAGTCGCGATATGTTGAGAAGCATCCCTCACGATGTAGAATAAATATAATTAATCAGTTAATTATATTTAATGAATTTTAGAATTCATATAATTAATAAATAAAAAGTTTATTATTATTATTTATTTCTACTACCGGCTTAATATTGAACCTACAGGGTCACACTATAAAAGATTAATTTATTGATGAAGGTATTTTGAGAGAGCAAGTTATTTTCTAAATAGTTTAGAAAAGGAAATAATGATTAAAATAGTTTAAATTATTATTAAAGCATTTTATAAGATAAAATGTGGGGTTAATATATATATATAAAGATATATTAAAAAACCCTAGGAGAGCCCTATAAATAGAATGAGATAGTTCATTCTAAATGACTTGAGTTTTTGTGAAAACCTAGTTGCCACCCTCTTCTTCTTCATCTCTCTCTCTCTCTCTCAAAAGAAGAAAAACTCCATTTTTATAAAAGCTTAGTTTTATAAAAAGCTTCATCGAAGGATTATTCTTGGTGGATACTGGTAGAGTGCTTCACACTCTGAGGAGCAACTGCTAGAATCCATTTTATAAAGCTTCGATTTTCAAGGTATGGTTACGATTCCCCTCGATCTAGATTTTATATGTTTTTCTATATGTGCGATACATGATTTTTACGGAATAATTGTTATATCATGCTTCCGTTCATCCGTAAATTCCTTCAATGGCATCAGAGCTAGGTTTTGCATATAGAGATTCATATAAAAAATTTCAGATTGTTTTATGCATGTTTGGATTTATTATGATTTTTGCAAGTATATTTAGATTTAATTATGAATTAATTCGAAATATTATTTGCATGAGATTTTGACCATTGATCTGGGTTCTACAAGTGTTGTGGATCATCTAGGTATTTTTTTCATAATTTTGTGATGTGTAGATTATTTGTTATGAATATTTTAAAATTGTTTTAATTAAAATTCATAAAATAATTATGCATGTTGAAATATATGAATTAAAATTTGCACAAGAGCCCCATAGACACTTGGTTATTTTTGCTTTTGTTTGATTTCAGAAATCATATTATTTTGATTTTTTTATTAATTTATTAATATTAAAATAAAATAATAATAACAATAACTGCATTAATGGCTGGGCAGTTTTTTTTTTCTGTTTTAAATGCTAAGTAAGTTACAACAATTACAACATTAAATAAAACATGTGTTTTTTTTGTGTTTTAAATGCTTACAACATTAAATAAATAAAAAAACTGCTGTTGTCCCCGCGCGCGTGGCGTGCAAGCGCTGGGAGGGGGGGGGGGGTAACGCATTCCCAGAATGCGTTATAGGGTATGTAACGCATGAGCGTCATGCGTTACACAATTAATAGCTTTTAATTGTTGTAACGCATGAGCGTCATGCGTTACAGCCCCACTGTCCACATTAAATTTGATTTTATGGGAGTTTGGTAACTCCGTTTTGGGCGTGCAATATACCGTTGGATTCGTTTTTCCGAGACGGATCTAATTGAGTGGTCAAATATTTTTTATATAAAAGTTTGGAACTGTTTATATTCCCGGAAGTGTTTTAAAGCATGTACTAATTGTTTTAATTGCTTTTAAATACTATAATAAATCCATACATCATTATATCATTGTATGACATGATATTAATTGCATGCTTACTTGTTTTTTGATTTTTATATATGAGATATATGCCTATATTTACCATGCGATGATAGATTTAGGTGAACTTAAATCAAAATAAGGCGTGCTCTAGAAAATCTAGAATATGAATCGTTTCTTGCCTTAACAATAATATTATGAGTACAACCATGAGATTCTTATGTTTATGAAACATAGAGTGAAATAGTCTTTTGATGTTGAAAATGAAAATTTCTGTCTAGGCCGTTGGGTTTTAAGCGGGACCGATGTGACCCCTCCAACACACTGGGAATTTTTCATTTAAATATCATAATTGTATTTTGTTCAAGAAAAAGAGAATCTCCTAGTAATATGATTATGGTTGCAACATAATATAATCCCTCTTAATTAAAATTTATATCAAGTAGTAAATGGCCAATGGCACAACGGGCTTGTGTCGGTCATAGCCTTCCAATATAATAGCAAGTAGAGTTCTTATATTGAGACATTGTCGTTTCGTACTACAGCCGAGGGCTTTGTTTTGAGATTAAGAGATGCTTGTCTATCACATGAGATGTGTATGATAAATTAGGTTTCAATTGTCGTTACGTGCTACAGCCGTGGGCTTTTGGAATTCTAATTTAATTATGCAAGATGTTGGGTTTGACTTGACTTAGAATATTGAGTGAGTCGTGCCACAGCCGAGACTCAATGATTCAAGAGGCTAAAAGATAATAAGGAATAACATGAGATGTAGTTGACAAGAGTTGTCTTCCTATGGAACATCACATTGCGTTTCGTGCCACAGCCGAGGTGATGTGATGGAAAATAGGATCCTTATTCTCACTAACATTATGAATGTTTAGTTATACATTAGAGGGTTGTATAATTTAAATAAAATAGTGGGAGCCACCAATGAATAAAGACCCGATTCATATGGTGTTGTAAGAATAAAATTGAATATTTACTTAGTAGTTATGTGTATTCACTAATAGAATTATATATATACTATAATTTCTGCACTATCACACATCGTAGTAGAATAACACGTTGACTTATCCCGAATATGCTGATGAACTTTGAAACTTGAGAAATGTTCTCAAGAATGAAAAGTTAGACGAAATCTTTAACTCGTTAATACAAAGTGTCTTATTTGTGATGCACATGGAGATGTGTATGAGACCAAGTGCAAGAGGTCTAATAATCCAAATGTTGCAAAGTAAACCAAACTGATGTCTATGAGCTTGAGACTGTGCAAACAGTATGAGCACAAGGACATTCAGGGCTACCTTGTTGCTTCTATAAGAGTTGTAGAATGTGATAAATAAGACGATTCAATATAGGATATCGAATGAGCTATTCCATAATAGTTATGCTGAGGGTTGATCTATGAATAATCATAGACTCAAGACAATCAATTTGATTGATCGTCTAGGGTAGGTTGATTTTGTCATAGATGGAAGCTAAGTCGAGATATGATCTTGAATTAGCTTCCGAATACGAATTTGCAAATTTGTTGTGAACTCTTACATGAAAAGGTTGGATATCAGATTGTCTGAAATCTACTTCATGTTAAAGATTGTTGAGACGTATTTCCTTCTTAGAGAGCTTTGTTCTTCAGACTGGTAACGGTTCTGGAATCAAGTAGTGGGAGATGAACCATACCATCAAGAAGAAGTTTGTTAGTGAGTGATAACATAATTAGTCAAAGGCTAAGTTTGACTCCAAAACAAAAGAGTTTGTTGCCACCTATCAAAGGTGGGTTATTGGAAGATCAACTACAAGAGTTGTCTTGTAGAGTTGAAGAATTAGAGAAGTTTAGTGGGACTGAAACTTCTCATTTTGAAATAGGGACTATGGAATAGAGGTAATGGAAATCCAAAGAACTATAGGCTTGTTTGCACGAGTGAGAAGAGTATTCGCTTGTTGCATGGTGATGGGTTGCAAGAACCATATGATTATTGAATCACATTATGCATGCGAAACTCGTCTCACTAGAAAGACCACTATATCTCTATTTTCTTGAAATAGAGAGATAATGAGCAACAAAAGTGTTAAAATTAGTACACATAATTGTATGTGCACCAGTGACAACACATGCCAGAAAAGGATTCACACGCTTCATTAGAATTCACGGATATGATCCGGATTCAGATATATGTATTTGGTACAATACAAATTCGAATCTTTTGGAGTGTTTCAAAATGAATAATAATGAAATACAAAACAAAACAGCAAGTGTTGGGACTCTTTGATAAGATCAAAAAGATATACACTTGAGTGAGTGTTTTGAGGTTATCTCAAATCTTAAGTTTAAAGCTTCACGTTGGACAGATCCTGAGATTCTACAGGTAGATGGAATGTACGAAGGAGCGAACGAACTTTGTTAGACATCGTTCGGTTCATGTTAAGCTAAATTGATCTTCAAATATATGTTTAGAGTTGAATTTTATAAATATCAGTATATCTGCTGAATATAGTATCTTCTTAATCTGTTCCTAAGTTGTCATATGAGATATGTAGTGCAAGGAACACAAGTCTTAAACTTGTTAAGATTTGGGATGTCTAGCTTATGTCAAAATGTTTAATTTGCACTACACCATATATAGGATTCACCAACATTAATTTTTGTGTTACCAGCAAAAATGTTACCTAAGATAACTAAATATTAATACGGCAATACAATTTTTTGGTGTTAGCGTTGATGTAATTTTGTGTTACCATAAACATAATTAAAATTTTATTGTAACATAAATTAAAGTGTTACAGTTGATAATTAAAAAAGCGTTACCAAAACAAAAAAAAATAAGCGGGATAAAAGTTAAAAAAATTCAAAGCAGGCAACAAAAATTTTAGTCCAAAAAAGACCAAAAATTTTGGGCGGCCAAAATAAACAAAACAAACCCGCTCACTCTCTCAAAAACAAAATAACTCACAAAACAAACCCGCTCTCTCTCTCTCTCTCAAACTCCATCTCAAAATTAGGGTTCTTCGCGGATTTTCATGGGTTCTAATTAGGGTTCTTCACGGGCTTTCCAATTAGAGCTCTTACGGTTCTTCACGGTGTAGTTAGGGCATTTCACGATTTTAATTAGGGTTCTTCAAATTAGGGGTTCTTCAATTAGAGCTTCAATTGAGTCTTCACGGTTTGAGCTTCTTCAAATAGAGCTTCATACACGGTTTGGGTCTTCACGATTAGGGCTTATCAACAAGGTAATTTTTCTTCTATATTGTTAAATTAGGGTTCTTTAATTGGGGCTTAACTGTTATACTGTTTAATTAGGGTTCTCTAATTGGGTTCTTTAATTTGTGTTTTGTATTCGTGGTTGTTTTGTGTTTTGTTTAATTTGGGTCTTCACAATGCATGCATAATTGGGTTCTTTGGTTAGACTATACCATTGGAAGTGCATTAATGGTATAACTGAGTCCGCATTTGGTGAAATATTACAACTGATGAAAGAGACTGTTCCCGATATTAATGTGTCTGCCTCTTTTAATTCTGCTAAAAGAATCATCAAGGATTTAAGACTTGGCTGTTTTTTTGGTTTATGGTTTGTATGAATACCCGTGTTTCATTTCAAATGATAGATATGGTTTAAACGACTTGTTTGGATTTGATTTAGTTATATGGGGCATTCAAGTATCAGCCAAAGTTTAAGAAATTAAATTGATTATTCAATTTCCAACATTTAAAATAAACTCAATACCTGTTGTTCATTTAACAATTGTTTGGTTGTGTGCCTTCTCATATTTGTCTCTGTTTGATTATGCTGTTTTTGTAGCAAAATGGAGCACATGCAACCTGATCAAATTGAACAAACTGTCAAGGGCGAAAATTATCAAAATGCAGCAGAGAAGTCAAGTGATTTTAAAAGTGATATTTTATCTCGCACGCCAGCTAAAGCAAATGAGACTTTACCAAACAAGTACAGAAGGGATGCAACTGAACTTCCACAAAAGTGGGTATTATAGATTCATCTCACCTACTACTTACATTGTGTTATATGAGAAATGTAGGATTGATTACTTATTAGCCATATTTTTTTTCTCTGTTTTTCCTTGCAGATACAAGACAATCTCAGACTTTTTTGATGGTATGACTACTTCAGTGAGGTTGCTAAGTCTACGTAAAAAGTCTACTACTTTTAGGAATATATCTACTCAAGTTCAAATACTTGCACGGAGGTTTAGCTTCTCTCTTTTCAGTCTTTTCAAATTTACTAATTTATGTGTTATTTGAATATATTACTCGTCTTTTTTGTATATATTATCATGATGTTGATTTTTTGGGCCATTCTTCCACGTAAACGTCAAGATTTGACTATATATTCAAATTGCACATAATCGATTTAAAGCTAAGGGATCATAATCTATTTAGCGATAAAAAATTCCTCAATCCCCATAATCCAGTGGCATTGATAACAAATTGAAAAACTAAGTACCCATAGTAGGTACATGTGAAATATGTATAAACACACACTTTCAACTTACTATATGGAATTAGAGAAATCTGCGAGAGAATATAAGTGAAGGAAATCACATGGTTTGTTATTTCTTAGTTGCATTACTACCAAATATGATTTTTTTCTTCTAACCAGTAGGTAAACTTTGATGTGCTTCTATAGGTTGGCTGGCAACCATCTAGATCTCACATTGAGAGTTCATAGAATTTTTTTAATTTTTTTCGTACTCTTCTGTCTTATATGCTTATGTGATATTTTTTAGAGCAAAAAGTAAACTATATGTTATGGATTATATTCCTTTTTTTAAATGGACTAATGCCAGTAATGGCTAATTAGTTTTATTTTCTTTATAAAACTTGCCTTTCAGCAATGTTGTTTTGTTTTTCTTTTTGAAGTTTTGTTTTTGTTCTGTAGATGTCTTCTAAATTTTTTTTGTAATGTAGTTTAAAAACATTATATGTATATTGCTACCGAAATGTATTTAAAGCCTAAGATAGCTATGAAAAAGAAGAAACCCCACATCGGTGATAGATGTTTTTTCAGTCAGGTAGATTTACTAGTTTCTTAGAACACTAATTAATTGGTAAATAGATTGTAGCAAATTATATAGATTCTCATCACATGTATGGATCTAGTAGCTAACTCTTGTAACATTGTACTTTCCCTCTAGTAATATCCTTACCATTTAAATATTGTTGTTATGTCCCACTATTTCCAATAAGTATACACCGTACCAATTAGCCATACGTACTTAGCTGTACTATGATTGCTTACTTGCTAATAGTTGGTATCAGTGAATTGCATATGGTAAATGCCTTTTTTTGGTGCCCATTCCTTATGTTTCTGCGTGTTTGTATACTTTTTTTGCTCAGGGAGTTTTTGTACAAGCATCTTGCAAAAATAAAATATATCCTCCCTGAAGCTGTGAAGACTGAAAGGATACTGATACATAACGAGAAGAACAGGTGCATGGAACCAGAGATGAAAATTTCATTGCTGTTTGATATCGTTGAAGGTCATGACGAGGGTTCTGATTATCTGGCTCTACGTTCATTATTCACTTCTAGGTATACACATCACAATATTTTAGGTTTATAGTGTTTTATTAATTTTTTGTTTTGCTAAACAGTTTATAGTGTTTTCAATGCTTCACACACAAAAAGAGGGTAGTTTATGCTGTTGTTTCTTTAAAATTTTCACGATTTTGAAGTTTCATACATGTATCTTCTAAAATACGATAACAAAGTATGAATATCTAGGAGACTCTTAACAAATTTTAGCCTAGAAAAATATGTGAACGAGCTAGTTGCTGCCAATGATTTGCAAAGTTTACTAATTAAGAGTTGAGCTTAATATGTCTATTACGATTTACGTGAACGAGAATTGTATGTGCTCGTTGGGTACTCAAACAAACTGGTTTTATATTGAAAGTTGTAGGTTTGGTTGAAATATAGGTACTTTTACTTATTGGCTATTGGTTGGGAACTTTTCAATTTCACTCGTCTGATGATAGGATTACCAATCAAAGTGGATCACCATCACGCCAGCAGATTTTCTCTTGCCTACCTGACATTGTTAATATCATTAACAACATTTTCTAGTGTGCCAACTGTTCTTCAATAACGAAAGAGGAACTTGTGCATAAATAATCAAGAATGCTCTTGATGTAGTTGAGAAAAGTATGTACAGATGCTGCTATCTCTTACATTTCTTCTTTTGTACAACTGTTTAATGGTTTTACTTTATTATCTTGAAGGAGAGGTTGAAGAACAAATAGACCTACTTGAAAAGCTTGGTCCAGATTGGATTGGCAAGAAGTTGGCTCCTAGTGGTGATATCTTGTACAAGTCAGTATCTCATTCTCTGTTTATTTACTGTGATACTATATGTTGATAGTAGGTTTTTTCCTTATTGTGAAATTTACCAGTTCCTTCCGGAGAACAAACCTAAATGAGAAATTTTTGGAGAGGAAAATGAAATCTCCCTTTTCCCCTATATATATGTATATACTGATTGGTAGAAAGTAAATGAAGGAACAGAGTAGCGAGCAGAAGAACCATACTCTTTTTACTGCCTCCAAGTTGTGAGATTGGTCTTAAGATAACTAACATTTTCCTAGATATTATTTAGCAGCAACTGGAACTGATAAGTTCATAGAATTTTCAAAAACTAATAAAGAAAATAGTATAAATTTTGAATAGCAAATTTTTCTTAAGTAATGTATTCAGTACTATTGCAAATTTATAGTGATGTTTTCAAGTCCATCAGTAAAATCCTTTTATAAGTTTATAGTTTTGTTATTTTCATCCTTTTCATCTACGTATTACAGGCTGATGCTAAAATAATTCTTGATGCTGGGGAAGTGTGGAGGCTGCTAATAAAATTATTCGTGGTGACAAAAACCATAGCTCCTCTTGGCTACTTGGGAGGTTTATTAGGAAAAAGGAACCAAAGGAAAAGCCTGCAACTACATGTGGCGCTTCTGATCAGTACATGGCAGACTTAACGGCAAAGATTCGGGCTGAACTAGCACAAGAGATGGAGGAGAAAGTTGACAAAAAAGTTCAAGAGGTGATGACAAAGTTGGCTGAGAAGAATCTGGGGTTGAAGTTTAATATTGACGAGTCAAGTGTTTCTGGTGGAGATGACGACGATACTCCGTGACGGGTCTTTATTAGTACTTTATTAGTGTTTCTGATATTGTGATGGTACTTTTGAAAATTTGTTTTTTATGGTACTTTTGTGAACAATATTGTGATGGTACTTTATTAGCGTGATTGTAAAACTAAGTTTGCTTGTCTAAGTACCTTTTGGTGTTTGTTTAATGACATGGAATATATGTTCATGGTGATGCTAATCCGATGCATTTGGTTTTTGTTGGTTATAAAATGTTACTAAGATACGAAAATGTGTTGGCAAAAAATTAATGATATTGTTGAACAATTAATGTTGCAATAAAGTAAAATGGTGTTGCCAAAATACAAAAAACTGTTTCACAAATAAGTGTTGGAATAAAATAGTGGGTGTTGGCATAGGGTCTATTCCAACGCTTTTCTTAGTGTTGGCAAAGACAAGAAAGTATTGCCATTGGGGTATACGGTAACAGTTTTTTCATGTGTTACTACAGGTTCATCAAGTGTTGGCATAGACCCCTACGGCCACGGTGCAAAGTCCAACACTTCAAAAATTGGGAAAAGTGTTGGCGTAGGCTATTTTTTGGCTTCCAGCAACACTAATCATGATTTTTCACACTTTTTTAGGTGTTGGCAAATGTCATATATGGTGTAGTGTTGATAAGCTAGATGGTAGATCCAAAATGTAAGTTTGTGAGATATCCTAATGATAGTCAAGGATGTTGGTTGAATATTCTAATGAATATAGTGTGTATGACATACTGCCTACTTAGAGGAATTGTTCATTCTAGAAGGGTTCAGTGGGAGGAAGGTTGAACTTAACTAAGTTCAAACACCACAAATTACAAAGGTTCTATAGGAAGAACATTTTCAGACAGGATAACTTTTTGTAGGTTAGCTTAAGTATAGGTCTTGATATTTTATCACCAACCTGAGAGGTTGACTGCCTTGTCATTAAGAATGACAATGAGGTGTCAATTATATGATAATGACCTTATGACCTATACTAAATCTATGAGTTATGACTCGGAGAAATGGCATAGTACCATGAAATCCGATATAGATTCCATGTACATCAACCAAGTACGGACTATGGTTGAGGACCTAAAGGTGTCATAACCGGAAGGGTACAAGTGAGTCTATAAAAGGGAGATTGGAGTGAATGGCTGGGTAAAGACCTATAAGTCCTTGCTTATTGTGAAAGGATTCAATCAAAGCAAAGAGATTGACCTTGATGAGAAAAAAAAATTCACATGAAGTAGTGCTCAAGTCTATTCGGATTTTGTTTGCGTTTGCGGCTAGTAATGACTATAATATCTAATAATGGTCGAACGGTCGACCCTCCTCGATAGGAAAATTGAAGAGATGTGTAGTTGACACAATTAGAGGGATTTATTGCTATGAGTAGCAAATCTATGGTCTAATAGCCACGACAATCCATTTATGAATTGAAGCAAGCTTCTCAATGATCGAACATATGTTTTGATGAGACAATCAAATAGTTTGATTTTATCAAAGACAATGATGGATCATGGATCTACAAGAAGGTTAGTGGGAGCGTGATAACATTCCTAATAATGTATGTGACATACTTATGATAAGGAATGATGTATCAACGCTAAAATTAGTCAAAGTGTGGTTATCTAACATATTCTCTATAAAGGACTTGGGAATGGCTTCCTATGATATAGGAATGAGAATTTATAGGATAAACCAAGTGTTGGGCTAAACCCAAAGTGTGTACATCATTTATATGCTAAGATGTTTAGCATAAATAACTCCAAGAAGTTACTTGAATTGTCAAGTCACGGAGTTACTTTCTCCAAGATAGTGTCTTTCTACGACATCTGAGGAGAAATGACGTATGAGTAAGATTTATTATGCTTCGGCAAATGTATCTATCAAAATACCGGATGTACTATACAAGACTTGATGATCGCTAAATCACTAGGCGAGATAAGCGAGCACTAGTCTAGTCCTTGAGAAGCGCGATAGTAAGCTGGAAGAACGTCCTTAAATACTTTCGAAGAATTAAGGACATCTTTCTTGATTATGGTGGGTCCAAAATGAAAATCAAGTGTTATAAACACTATGATTTTCTTAGGACAAATGTGATAGAAAATCCATGTCAAAATAAGTGTTAATTCTGAATGGATGAGCGGTTTGTTGGAAGAATTCCAAGCAGCTTAAGATAACTGATTCCGTAGTGGAAGCAATATATGTATATAGCTATAAGTGAAGCTGCAAAGGAGGTTCTTTGGATAGCGAAACCTGTTTTCGCTGGTTAGACATGGTTCCTAGAATAAGATTTATATTGTTGTATCGGTACAATATATGGTAGTAGCGCAGGCTATGGAACCTAGGTTTAATCAGGGATTCAAGATCCAAGTTGCGGCACTTTCAAATGATATATGAGATCGTTGAAAGTAGAGATGTTTAAGTCAATATTGACTTGACACCCATTACAACATAGTAAAGACCATTTACTAAACCGTTATTTGAAAATCGCTTTGTTCTCTATTAGGAGAAGTTGTGTATGAGATACCAAGGTGATTGGTTTTAGTACAAGTGGGAGATTGAAAGACGTGTGTCCTAAATCCAATCATGGATGGTGAGTTAGGAGATACTTTGTTCAATCTGATTCAAGTTTGTTTAATTTAATAAAATGGTAATATGTTTTATAACGGGCTTTATCTATTTAAAGTGTTTAAATAAGATGATCCATAGTTTAGAGTAAAGCTTTAATGGATTATGATGAGATCATTATAATGAGACCTTAAAGATGATAACTCTAAACTTAAATAGTTCCTGGTCGTAGGACAATTAATTGGTAGTTAATTAATCCGCAAAGATCGGTACATACTATGCTTGCTTCACTATGAAGGATGTCTGTTCTAATAGGCATTTGTGTGGTGACACTATAGCTAGTATGTAGGTGCTTATTAGGAATAAGTTCACTGAACATGACTCGATCAGTTGAACAACTAATGGAGTTCACTCATGTGTCAGTAGTTGTTCATATAGTGATGGTTGTACAAGTGTCCTTTGACTTGAGATCATCATAGTCATCTTGTGTACACTGAACTATACTTTGGTTTAGCTCTTAGTCTCGAGGGACAATAATTAGTGCTCTTCTGGGTATAGGAATTTGTGCACGAAGATAGTGAATGATCAATAAAGGATCTGCCCCTTCCAGTGAAGGAAGAGAATGTCCTATGTTATTCCATTTATGCTAGTTCAGGAACCTCTGGCCAGAGTGAATGAAATTAGAAAGAAGTTTCTAATTTGCATTAATCGGAACTAGACATAGTGAATAGGAAAGCATATGATTAAATTAGATAGGCTTGACACGAGATCCATGCCTTGTATTTAATCGGGATATTGTAGGGTAGAAGGAATTGATTGTACTGTAACTAGTCACTGACAGGTTCTTGGTATTCTAAGCAGTGAATTCATATTATCCGAATAGTCGCGATATGTTGAGAAGCATCCCTCACGATGTAGAATAAATATAATTAATCAGTTAATTACATTTAATGAATTTTAGAATTCATATAATTAATAAATAAAAAGTTTATTATTATTATTTATTTCTACTACCGGCTTAATATTGAACCTACAGGGTCACACCATAAAAGATTAATTTATTGATGAAGGTATTTTGAGAGAGCAAGTTATTTTCTAAATAGTTTAGAAAAGGAAATAATGATTAAAATAGTTTTAATTATTATTAAAGCATTTTATAAGATAAAATGTGGGGTTAATATATATATATAAAGATATATTAAAAAACCCTAGGAGAGCCCTATAAATAGAATGAGATAGTTCATTCTAAATGACTTGAGTTTTTGTGAAAACCTAGTTGCCACCCTCTTCTTCTTCATCTCTCTCTCTCTCTCAAAAGAAGAAAAACTCCATTTTTATAAAAGCTTAGTTTTATAAAAAGCTTCATCGAAGGATTATTCTTGGTGGATACCGGTAGAGTGCTTCACACTCTGAGGAGCAACTGCTAGAATCCATTTTATAAAGCTTCGATTTTCAAGGTATGGTTACGATTCCCCTCGATCTAGATTTTATATGTTTTTCTATATGTGCGATACATGGTTTTTACGGAATAATTGTTATATCATGCTTCCGCTCATCCGTAAATTCCTTCAGGAACTTCACCCCTTCAAGATCAGAATCATCAAAGCTAATAGCCACTTCTGTCCTGGCACGTTATGGTGCTTCTCCCACAACAGTCATTACCTCTCGGGCATAAGCTTTTCTTGAGTTTCGGGAGGATCCAGCAGCAGTCGGTCCTCCAAATATCATGTTGATGACATGCCCTCGGGACTTAGGATTACGATCTTGGTCGTTATCCCTCCTATCATAGTCTTTTCTTTCATAGTTTCCTTGTTGATTTCCTCGATTCCCATCCTTAGTGAACTTATCGAGTTTTCCTCTTCGGATTAAGAACTCGATTTCATCTTTCAGTTGTGTACAATCGTCAGTGTCATGACCAACTTCTTTATGGAAATGACAGAATTGATTCTTGTTTCATTTCTCCAAGTCGGATCTTAATGGCTTTGGCCATCGAAGATCTTCTTCCTTCTCAATATCCATCAGAATTTGACTTCTTGAGGTGTTCAACCTTGCATATTCACTGAACCTGGGTCCAAAGTTGTCCTTTTTAGGTGGAGAGTCGGAATCCTTCGCTGTCCTGGGATATTTGTCCCCAGCGTCATACTCTTGAGTCTCCTTTCTCTTTTTTCCGTTTTCACTTCCCTCAATAGTGGGTTCATACTTTCTCATGCTTTCTTCAGCCTTGATATACTTTCCGGCTCTATCTTGGAGCTTCAGCATGCTCTCGGGTGGATGTTTAGCTAACGACCTTTTGAAGTGGTCATCAGTAGTTCCTTGTTGCAGGGCTATCATAGCCACTCTGTCCTATAAGTCCGGGACTTTCAAAGCCTCCCGAGTGAATCGATTGATGTAGTCCCTTAGGGCTTCATTCTTTCCTTGCTGGATTGCCATGAGTGACGCAGAGCTTTTCTCATGCACCTTTCCACTAATGAACTGATTGATAAAAGCTTTGCTTAGTTCCTTGAAAGACCAAATTGAGTTGGGAGGAAGACGGCTATACCAGCGTTGGGCCATGCCTGTCAAGGTTTGTGGAAACGCCCTACACTTGACCGCATCGTTGGTTGGCTGCAACAACAGTGCATTGGAGAAGGTCCTTACATGATTTGTGGGATCTTCCGTTCCATCATAGGCTTTGATCGAAGGCATCTTGAATTTTCTGGATATGGCCGTTTTCATGATGTCTTGAGTAAACGGTGGTGTAGGATCATCAGGATCTCCTAGGGGCAACAAAACACTAGGATCACCCCTTGGGGCTTCAGCCCTATTAGTCCTTCTTGGTGTCGGGTCCAGGTTGATTATCGGGACCCTTCTAGTTGATCGGCCTTGAGATTGAGCGGCCTCCTCCTCAGCAAGGAGTTTCTTGAGTCTTGCAGTTTCTGCCTCATGGGCTGCAATTTTCTCCTTAGTAGTTTGGGGTTGATCCCGATTTGTCTGGGAAGAACGTCTCCTTCTTGGGGCGACATCCTCCCCAGTTGTATAACCCTCATCCTTGGTGTATGGGCCCGAGTAATCTTGAACGAAAGGGGTCTGGCGAGTTTGTTGTTTTTGGGGTCCCAAACCTTGAATTTAAGGGGGCACATATGCCTCATGGTAGATTGGATTAGTTCCACTACCGCCCGCCATGGGTCGAGGGGGCATGCCATAGCTTGGCATCCCCAAAGTCTGATTCGCGTATTGAGGGAGATCAGTAGTATGGAGTTGAAGGCTTCTCGGTGCATTCATGATGAGTGGAGAAGTCGAGATTGGTTGCTGGTGAACGGTCTCTTGTGGATTAGATCCATGAATGACCATCTGCAGGGGATTCGTCCCTTCAACCAAAATTGGGATTTTTAGTCCTTGAGTGTTGGTGGGGATATTCGTCCCTTGAGTGCCAGTAGTCGACGGTGGTTGATTCCCGTGAGTATCAGCCTCAGAGGTGATAGGGCGATCTTCAAGAGTTTGAGTATCCCGAGCTGTTCTTCGTGTATTTGCCTTGGTTGATGTCTTCTTCCCACAGACGGCGCCAAATGTTATGGAATAAAAACTAAGCTTGCGAATTTAATGCTAGAGTTAGAGAGCTTCGAGCTTTAATGGCTGCACTTGTGTTTCGAGACTAAATCGGTCCTCACAAGATGCCTACATATCTCAAATCGTTATTGAGAATCAAGCCAAAGACGTAGTTCTGATTGTAGGATCATGGACCTTATATAGGCGTCTGGAGCCTAGTATTTATGGTATGTTTAGGAGTCTTAGCGAATAAGTCTCCTTTTTGACATTGGATAAACATCGTATTTCTTGCTGAATAAGTCTTTTCCTTGTTGATAAAGGCTATGACTCATTAATTGCCTTTAATAGGGATTCTGGATCCTTCTTTGACCAATTTACCATATTTTGGCCTCTTTTGATGAGCTGTATATTTTCCCTATTTATTAATTACGAAATTAATAAATAATCAGGGTTTCGGGCCTTGTTTATTGGGCCGTATTCTTGGACCAATCTAGGTCTAATTAATACATCATTAATTACATATCTAGGGTTATTTTTAGCATATATCATCCTATTTATTAATTACGAAATTAATAAATAATTAGGGTTTCGGGCCTTGTTTAATGGACCGTATTTTTGGACCAATCTAGATCTAATTAATACGTCATTAATTGCACTTATACGGTTATTTTTCAGCTCATATCAATAAAGATATGGGTCAAGATTTGAATAGTCCATAAATCTTGTCAAATATAGTAGAAATATATTACAAAATAGGATCCATCCATGAGTTTTTTTGTTTACCCATCGGGTAAATTAGGGAGTACACTTTAAGAGTATATAGATTTTTTAAACTATTTTACGAATACAGTATTTTATAATATATTTTTAATAAAATTAATTTACATAATCATGATGTATCAATGTTTAACTTACTATCATATGCTAAATATCAATTCGAATTAATATTTATATATTAAAAGACAAATTGTAAAATATATAAATAAATTACTATAAATTAAAAAAATTAAATTTTATAATATATACATATATAAATAATTTAAATAAATTTATTTTATTTAATTTTCATATAAAATAATTATATGTTTCTTAAATATGAAAATGGAGAATCCGCCCGAATTCTTTTTTATATTAATTCTGGTTCCCGTTACGGGCCATGGTCCTAGGACCATGTAATTATTTTAATTCTAATAATTTAGAGTCTGTTGGGGTAAATTTAAAATTATTCTTTACGACTTAAAGTTGCTTAAAATTATAAGTTAAAAGAAAATTTTTTAAGTTAATATGTGTTTGAGTAATTTATATTATGAATAACTTATGAGTTATTAAAAATATAAAAATTAAGTCAAGTTTGATGAATAATATATTTGAATGATGATATTAATTTTTATCAAATAAAATTACTAAAATGAAATAACTAGTTCAAAATAGTACAGGCTCCTCTGTTTAGTTGAAGGTCCTGGATCGTTGTTTATTTCTTACAAGTTACAACAAAATGAACAGTAAAGAGGCATCACATCACTTGCACTTTGTGAGTTGTGTTAAACTGAGGTTCTAAAATTTGGACATTCCATTAGAAGGGGACAATGTAGACAGGAATTTCAGGGCCAAAAAAAAAAGAGAGTATGAAAGTACAATTCGTTAATGTTTAAGTTGTAGTTGAAGAACTGGAAGGTTGCAGAGTCGAGGCATCACTGTGGTGGTAATAAGGCACAAAAGGGCTCTCATGATTGTGCACTCCATCATAAGTTGTAATAACATATCTTGAATCCTCATTGTCCCTTTCTACTCTTTTCTTCACTCCACATCCTCCGCTTGAACATTTGTAGTAATTCCTGCATGTACGTGTAATCATACATGTCTTCAGATTAATGTATTTATTGACAAGGAAGGGAGAAAATCAATTCTTTTATAAAATTCGAACATCGAATCGAGGAAATAAGGGGATGATACCATCCAGTCACAACTCACAAGTATCACTAAAAACATAAATATAATTCACTAGATCGAGATACATACATATAGTGATCTAGATCATAGGTGTGTACCTTGGATTTGGACTGTTCTTTACCATCTTCTTCCCATACTTTCTCCATTTGAAGCCATCATCCATTATTTCAACTTCCGACTTTGTTACAAATACAATCCTACCTTCCATTTTCATCTTCTTGTTTTTCTTCGCGACATCTTCAGATTTTCTTCAAAATGTAATGATAGATTATTGGATAAACTCAAATACACGTAGGTACCAAACATGATAATTAAACACATCTTTATATATCTAGTTTAAACTTAGCTTAAACATAGAGACATTAATGGTAGATATGTAAACCAGGTTGCTTGTTAGAATTTCTTGAATAGGTCGAAAACATACTCCGGGGACACCACGACCGGTGGCAGTGGCACAGAACCTTCTCGGAAGCCATCTTCGTTCAATTCCAGAAAATTTAAGATGTCCAAATATGGATTGCTTATATCATCAATTATAGCATTATAAGCTTTTCCAAAATTTATTGGATCCATTATAGTAATATAATTGTGATGAAGTTAATAGGTACTAATTAAGCATAAGCAATATATAGTTACTCGAAGTAGTAGTGTTAATGCGAAGTTCACTGATATATATATATATATATATAGATATATATATATAGAGGTAGTAGGAGTATATGCTCAGTAGCAAAAGTTTGGCACTCAATCAGTTGCACTTATTTTATTTATAGTGGCTTAATATGGCCCTCATCTAAAAAGGATTTAAAATAAATGAAAAATGAAAAAAAGGGTCTCTTTTGAAATTTACCATAATATATAAAGGTCAAAGTCTCAAACACCTAAATGTTGCATAATGAAAAATAAATTATAATTTCTACTTGCACAGTAGGTGATCTGCATGAATGTGTGCCCGTATGTATGTATAAAGTTGCATTTGTACGGTATAAAAATTTAGGGTTAAAAATTCAACTTTTATGTTTTAATGGATTTTGATAAATTTAAGTTGATATACACAATGCTGGGATTTTTTATACGAGAATTGATTTTTTTTCAAAAAAATTACCTGATTACATGAAAAGTTTTGATTATATATGTAACACATGATCTCATGTTATTATAAAAAATAATTTATTACATTTCTTATACAACCGTATTTGATTAATATTTTTGTTGTATACATACTAAATGTTGTTTAACTGTTTAAGTGTAAATTTTAATAATTTTAAACTAGTAATGTTTAATGGTGCACAAAGATACATAAATCGTATTTTTATATCATAAATTCGAAGATAATGATATTTTTCATTTCGTAACGTGTTCTAATTTGCTTTCCGGAGCCACCTTCATAATTGGAATTCAATCTCTCGGCAGATACAAAGAAGTTGCTGTGGTGCAATTTGATTAGCTGACATCATTCTGCTGACGCCTGATTATGATTATGCTGTGCATGTGGCCACTTGGCACTATTTTAATGGCTTAATGGTTTGATTTTAAGTTCTAACCTTATTACTGCTCCCCCTCTGTCCCTCTTATATGACTTATTTTAAAAAAAAAAAAATTATAAATAAAAATTTAAACATTATACTTTTATTCAGAAAAAAAAATATTTAAACTAATTTATGAAAATATATTTTATAGGAGCTGCGTGCCCAGCTCTCGTCCCAACGTAAAGAACTCGGGGCGGGGGACAGAGGCAATATAAAATATCACACTCCTGCTATTCAAGTCTTATTTAAACGTTTTATCTGATAAATAATCTGTAAATTAAAATTTTAGTTATAAGCGTATTCATGTCCTAATAATATCTCCAACATTTAAAATTTTAGTTGTCATGTCACAAATACAAAATTTATATAACTTGTAAAAAAATTTATCATTCCAATAAAACAATTTTGTTATCTATAATTAATTTACTAAGCCGCGATTCGTAACGACGTTGTTAAAATTTTATAAATTTATCAAGTTCACGAGTCAATTTTTTTAATTTGAAATATATTTAATAAACAAATAATTACAATAATATAAAAATTGGATAAATAGTCTTAAGTTATATTATATAAATTGATTTTGCTAAATAAATAATTGAACTTTTTTCGTATAAGATAATTTTTAATATTTAAACATTTTCTTTTATTGATATTTTCAACTTTACTCGTGAAATACTACACAAAGTGCCGTTCAAATTGTACCAATTGGATCAAATTGAATCTAATTGAAAATTAATTATTCTACGAAATGTGTTTAAAATAAAGTTAACACTAATATTTCTGAATTATATTTAAATGTTTAGTTTTAAATTCTCTCATTCCTCTTGATTATCTAGCTAAATTTTGAATAAATATACAAAGAGACGATTGTTTGACATTTTAATTATTTTAATACTATTTCAAATATTAAAATATGTATCATCGTTATTTTTTTTAATTCAAAAGCAACTTACATTTTAAAGTAGATATGAATAAAAATTATGTTATATATTTCTCCGTAAAGCCGTTCGCTTGTCTCTAAATCAAACTAGTTTACTAAACCGCGTTTCGCATCGGCCTTATAATAATTTCTTTGAATTTTTTACAAAAATTTTTATAAATTTTTTAAAAGAAATAAATAATTATATTTCTAAAATAATGTTTATTTTAGATTTTCCCTTTCGTCTTGATCAATAATTCTGAATAAATATAGAAAAAGACAATTATTTAATATTTTATTATTTTAATATTATGTTGAATGTTATTATATTGATTACCATTTATATTTTTTTCAAAATTTAAATTACAAGTTATATTTAAAAATACATAATATAACATCAATATTTCATTCTAGCATTTAAAACGTTGCTCCTAATAAACCACCTTCCTTTTAAAGATGTCCTCCCAAAGAGCCGCTCTCTCGTTATTACAAAATTTAATAGATAACACATAAATATACTAAATATATTACTTGATTTTCAAATTTGTTTTGTATTCTTCCCATATAATACAACAGTTACAAAAATTTACCTTTATAACATTGAAAATAAATTTTTAAAATTTTCTTTTTGAAGAATATTGGACCAGAACCTACATTTAATAAAGATGAGATGTACTACATTGAAAAATCAAAAAAAAAATCCAAAAAACACATAAAAAGAGGGAATAAATATACGGAAACTTTTATTAAAATAAAATAAAAATAATTAGATGGCGTAAAATCTCCACCATGTACTCTGTAGTAGGGTCGTCATGTCCACTTTCTTTTTTTGATAATACAACTAATGTCATCAAATTCTTCTTCTTTATAGTACAGTGGAACTTTGGCCTCTATTCCTATATGAAAGGCATATGTATAGGCCTATTTGTAAACACCGAGGATTCTACTTAACTTTAATTAAGATGTAATAAGTAAATAATAAAAATCAAATGTCACATGAATCTCAAAAGATTATATCTGTCAAAGAATGAAGATTAAAGTAATCTACAAACTTGAAGTGATTCTACATTGAAAAAAGATCAATTTGTTGATCAAGCCTCAGTGAAGTATTCAAGCTCAGTGGATTTATTAAAGTGACAGAGATTTCAAGTGGGGACATCAAAAGATACTGGTTACAGAGTTCTTGAAGAGATTGGAAGAAGGCATCGTCAACATATTACTGCATGGATTTTAGTTCATATGTCCGGATATGATTGATGCACTTATTAATGACACCAACATACTCTCAGGTTTTTGATGCAGTAATATATTATAGTAATATATAAGTAATACTATTATATAAGTTATAATTCAAACTATCATGTTCTAATATTATTTTTTCTATGTTGATTTAGATGTTGTGGGCTGTTTGACCTACTTGGGTGGCATTGAAGTTGTCAAAGGCGGTTGAAAAAAAAAGAGATCTCAAAATTGTCATAAATTAGTAAGTTATGCATTATATTAATTTTAATATAACTGTTAATTGTTTTTTATTGTTCTTGTAATTTTATATTACTTCTTTGGTTACCCCAATTTATTTGTTTTACTTATTTAATTTGTTCTAATTTTTTTCTTAAACAGCTCCATCACCAGTACCATAACTTTGTGGGAAAAGTTGGTCGAGATGGTTGATACAAATTTATACAAGGATGATGGTGGGCCCTATATAATAATTGTCACATCTACCCAGATTAAAAAAATTAAAAGTAATTATCTTTATTAATATTTTTATAATATATAGTTTTAGAAATTGCACATATATAAATCTATCTTATCTCGATTGAACGAATATCATTAGATATTATACAAATATTTGTTTCATTGATATTATTGATTTAATTCTTATATTAGTTTTTTAACCATTTATTTACTCTTATATGCAGATACAATTAGTTTTTCTACCACAAGAAATAGTAAAATTTATATAAATCTGGATACACCGTATGTGTCATCCCTGAGAGAAAGATTTGCTCACCTATCTACTAAATTGCAAATCAAGGGAGACTCTCTCCCCATAATGTCACCCGAGGAAAAAATGTTTATTAATAGGATGAACATCGAGGAATTGCTGAAAGCAGAGTGGAGTGAAAACCTAAAGGTTAATTTTGCACATTTTTTGTTTAGATAATTTATTTTACGTACCTTGCACTTGACCTCGATTCTTATCAATGTTATTTTTGTTATCATATTTATACTCTAATCATATTACTATAGGAACAAATTGTTACGGTAAGAGCTGAGATTTTTGGGATTGATAATACCCATAACTGGTACTACACTGGCTGTAAAACATGCTCCACAGAGTTGGACTTTTGTGAGGGAGATTATAGATGCAAGCCTTGCAACGAAATTATTGACATCCTCTTATCATGTAAGAAATTAATTTAATAACTTTATTTTATATTTTGTTTATACATATATTAATCTTACTATGATTTGTGTGTTTATACAGGTTTAGAATACAAATAAAAGTTAAGGATAAGACGGGAGATACAACTTTTGTACTATTCAACAATATAGCAGAACCATTGCTAGACACATCAGCAAATAAGATAGTGAATAAAGTATCTTTAGACAACAATGATGTTCCAAAAGAGCTTGAAGGATTATTTGAAAAAGATATAGTGTTTAAGTTACGATTGAATGCTTATAATCTCAAAGAAGGATTACACTGTTTTACTGTTGCTGAAATATTTGAGCCAAAAGAAATTTTGGAACAAGAGTACAAATTGAAGAAATTAATCAAGGTACATTCTAATTTATTATAGCTTACGTGTAATTAATTAATTAGTTTAAAAGTCTAATATCATATGCACTATATAATGTAACAAATTAGTTGTACATGATTTTTCTTCTTCATACAACTATTTTTAAACACTCATTATATTGCAGGATTCTAATGATTCTGCTACATCCGAGACTGGTGTTGTGTTTGTGCATGGCAATGGAGATGGTGATGCAGGCAATGGAGCTAAAGAAAATTCAAAACAAGAGTACAGGTTGAAGAAATCTATTTATTACTATAATTTATGTATAGTCAACTTCATTAGTTTAAAACTCTAATATCATGCACTATTTGTTGGGTTTCGGGGCAACAAACGCAGCGAAAACAGTCGTAAAAATAATAATCCGAAACCCTAACCCTAGGATCCGTGTACAAGACATGGCTGATTATGGAGAAACGAAATCATACCTTAATCGAGCTTATAATATTCAGAAACTTGGAGGTCCTTGTTGTAACCACCACGCATCCCTTGTTCAAGATCTGCGTCGCCAAAGTAGTCCACACGAACGCTTGATCGTCCAACGATCACGGAGTTGGTACTAGCCAAATAAAACCGCCCTCAAAACCTTCTCTCTCTCTGTTTCTAGCCTCTCTAATATGCAGAGCTGCTAGGGTTTTTTTTTTCTGAAAAACGAATTTTCAACTTGACCTAAAACAATACATCATAATGTATTTATCTGAAAAGAGAATTTTGGGCCTTGCTTAATCTGATTGGGCTTTCAAAACCCAATCTGATTATTAGTATTATTAATTATTATATTCGAATTATTATATAATTAATCAAGTCCTACTTAATTAATCCAATAATTCAATAATAATAATAATAATTCAATTAAATTCGAAATTTAATTAATGCTCCGTTTAAAACGTTCTTTATGTGTAACCCTTTAGGTTATTATTACGTTGACAATAATTTTAATATCTCATAATAAAATTATAAACAATGAGCGGCATCTAGTAATACATCATTGCTACCCAAGTAATAATAATAATTGGTGATCCAATTAAACCTTTCGTGACTAATGTTTCCGTGTAATATAATCCCTTTAACCAAATATTATGGATTAAACTCGAGGCATGTTATTAGTCATCCTCTTCAACATTTAATCCAGGTTTCCTTGATCAATGAGTAGACTATTAAAACAAATCAATATTTGAGCATGGCCATGCATTTTCATAGTCTCACTCAATCAAGAGGCCAATAATATCTCTCCTAATAATAGGAGGGTTAAATCCTATATCTATCATTCATATTTCTCATACGACTCATAATATACCCGATGTCCACTTTTATCATTACCCGATCAAAGGTAACTTTTAATGTAATCAAAGTATATTAATCCTCGTATAGAAATATAATGATCTCAAGTCTAAGGATCATTACACCATTATCACTGTGAGCTATTCTAATGACTTTATTACCATGTAGAATATCACTGTGGGTCAATCCGGTGCCATGTAGAATATTACATGCACCTATGTTCTTGACTTTAGTATCACTATACCTATGACCAATGAGATGTGGTCATTTAGTCAACGATCATACTAATCTTTATGCATCATAATTGTCCTAATTCATAATGCTTAATTAGGGATATTTTAGGAATATAAACACTATTCTTATAATCTCATTTTTAAGTCACATACTTAAAGATATAGAATACGTGTTCGTTATTCCAAGGACATTTATTACTCTAACATTAATATCGCAGTAAATAAAGACATAATAATTGTTGTTGAATAATCAATAGAACATAATTATTATTAAATAACAAAATAGTGTTTCCCAGAAGTACAATTGTATTGTCTCTAGGGCACTAATACTAACACTATTATCTATATAAAAATATTGTACATGAATATTTTTCTAAGCACTCACTGTATTGCAGGATTCTAAAGGTTCTCGTACACCCGAGACTGTGCATGACAAAAAGAAAAGGAAAGTATCAATTGAGGACAATGAAAAGGACAACGGAGTTGATGATGGATACAGTGGAGCTGGTGACGGAGGCAATGAAACATGTATTTAGCATTATGCTACCGCCTAATTACACATGTGTTTCCGATCTTACTTTTTAATATTAAATAATATGTACTAAAGGTTTCGCATTATACTTTTAAACTACATTGATAACTTGTCCGATTTTAATATATTTTGAATATGCACTAAAGGTCTATTGAGATTGATAATTACTATCATTTTCTTAGCTATTTTTAATTATTATGTTTGTTTCAATAAGGATGAAATTTTGTTAAGATTTGAAATATTACAAACTATAAGAGTTATAATATATAATATAAATTATATATTATCTTTTCTAATAATACTATATAAATATAAGTAATATTATATGTTTATATTGATTTTTTGTCAATAATATATATATATGGCAACGGTATCGGTCCAACAAAATAAAAATCAAACTATATAAACAAACAAAATATGTAAATATTTTATTATAGTACCTACCCAAATGCAAATTTTATAGAATATATTTTATTTGATAATTTAAATAATTTTGTAGATATTAATTTCACAATTTTTATTCTAATATTCTTTTTCTTAACAAATATATTCTAATGCCGATGCGAAGCGCGACTTAGTAACCTAGTTTTTTTTAAAAGGAGCATAAAAAAACAAGTAAAACATAAAAATATCAAGAAAAATATTATATATACTTTATTTTATTTTTGTTTTGGACACAAAAATTCAATTCATTTGGGATTTTGAACATATGGGTTCATCATATCTAGGTGTTCAAACGGAGCTTTAAAATATACAAAATCTATGTAGGATGATCGATATCGTGTTATCGTAAAATAATTTTGTGTCATCGAAAAATTTATGCGTTCGGATATGTAGGCTTGTGTTGTGGATTAAAAAACGTACTTGTATATTAATTGCTAGGATTTATGAGCTTTCGAGCTTTAATGGCTGCACTTGTATTTCGAGACTAAATCGGTCCTCACAAGATACCTACGTATCTCAATTAATGCTGAGAATCAAGCCAAAGACGTAGTTCTGATTGTAGGATCAACGTCCTTATATAGGCGTCTGGAGCCTAGTATTTATGGTATGTTTGGGAGTCTTAGCGAATAAGTCTCCTTTTTGATATTGGATAAACATCGTATTTCTTGCTGGATAAGTCTTTTCCTTGTTGATAAAGGCTATGACTCTTTAATTGGGATTCTGGATCCTTCTTTGACTAATTTACCATTTTTTGGATTCTTTTCATGAGCTGTTTATTTCCCTTATTTATTAATTACGAAATTAATAAATAATCAGGGTTTTGGGCCTTAATTATGGGGCCTTTCCAATGAATCAGTAATTATATTTCTATAATTACTTTTATGACCATATCATTTGCCCCCCAACTTCTGGGAAAATCATTCAGGGGTTTTCGTAGAAGTTACAGCGTATTTCTTCCAATTTTGGCTGGGAAAATAGGTCAATTTTGACCAAAAATTAAGTCAAATTCGACCTCATTTTCGACCAGGATTTAAGCCATTTTCGACCGGGAAATAGGTCAAATTCGACCAGGATTTCGACCAGGATTTTAGGTCAAATTTGACCTTATTTTCGACCTCGATCAGTGTGAGGTCGAAGACTTCGACCAGGATTCTCAATTCTTTTTCGACCTCAACTGTTCAACCTCGATCCCATATATTTTCGACCTCGACCAGTTGTGAGGTCGAAGCTTTAGACCTCAATTTCCAAGTCTTTTTCGACCTCAACTGTTCGACCTCGATCTCATATATTTTCGACCTCGATCTTTTGACCAGGATTTCTAGGTCAATTTCGACTTCATTTTGGTGTGATGTCGAAGGTTTCGACCTAGAAATCTAGGTCTTCAGGAAGTCGACCGAATTCGACCTCATTGTTTCGACCTCGAATCCTTCTTTTTTCGACCTCAATTTGGTGCGAGATCGAAGGATTCGAGCTCCATTCTTAGTGTATTTTCGACCTCAGGTCTACGACCTCGAACCAATACATTTTTGACCCCAATTTGGTGTGAGTTCGAAGGGTTCGAGCTCAGTTTTTAGTGTATTTTCCATCTCAGGTCTATGACCTCGAACCAGGGTCTTTTCGACCTGGAATTTTTAATTTTTTAAGTTAATTTTGGTGCGAAGTCGATGGATTCGACCTCGTTTCCTCGTATATTTTCGACTTCAAGTCTTCGAACAGGATTTAAGGTGTTTTCGATAGGGATGGAAAAAAAATCCGATCTGACGGATACCCGATCCGAAACCCGAAATTTTGGATATCCGAAATCCGGTTTTTTGGATTTGGATTTTATGATACCCGATCCGATACCCGATCCGAAATCCGAAATCCGATCCGAACCCGATCCAAACCCGAAACCCGAAAAATACCCGTATAATATATATATATATATGTCATTACTCCGTGAAGAACACTCTTATATAAAGAACACCATAGAATCTTACATAAATTGCATGTTGATTCTAATTTTCTCACCAAAAAAGGTTTATTACGAATAAAAATAGAATCTAACAAAAAATTAGAATCAAATAAAACATGATTACATGTAATTTCATTGTGATAAATATATATACAAGATTTTGTACTGGATTCTATACTGGATTATATGTAATGTTTAATTTTTAAATTTAGATGAGATTCTACGTTAAATTCGATATGTTAAGCTTAATTGTTGTTCAATTTTATGATTCTAATTTTAAAAAATCAATCTTTATGAAAAATAAAGTGTTTATGATGGTGTTCTTTATTGTTCTTTATATAAGGTGTTCTTCCTAGAGTGCAACTATATATATATATAGATAGAGAGAGAGAGAGAGATAGAATTAAGTTCTATGGAGATCACCTTTTTTTGTGGTGACCTGGAGACCACATACGTTCTGCAATCTAAATTTGGCAAAATAGATCATATATAATTTTAAAGGTGGTCTCCATATATATGGGTAGCATAATAACATTCTAGAGTACACCCTTTTACATAAAGTCTCGTAACACATCATTTTAAAAATAGTTATAACATATATATATATATATATATATATATATATATATATATATATGACTAAATTGCAGTATGGTGGCTTGAACTAAAATTTTTTTACAGAAAAATGGTCGATGTGTTCGATGTAACACTTTAATAGCTAAACAAAAAATTTTAAAGAAGAAAAAGGGCTCCGCCTAAAAACGGGATAACGTCGTTGATGGCGTTAGAAAATATCTAATAGATACGAGGGTAAATATGTATTTGTACAATTAATGAGTAAACATATACACAGCTCAGTCACTGGAAGGAAAAAGAGATTGATGCATCCGAGAGAAGAAAGTTTGGTGGCTGCCCCCTGACCTCTGGAGAGACGTCCCTTCTACTTAAAGGATTGGGCTTTCCATCCGGTACTAGGATTTACTTGGTAGCTGGTGAAGCTTTTGGAAACGGAAGCATGCAACATCTTGTGGAAGATTACCCAAACATCTTCTCCCATTCAACTCTATCTACACAAGATGAACGGAGGCCTTTCAGGAATCACCAGAACATGATGGCTGGTTTGGACTATGTTGTTGCCCTGCAGAGTGATGTTTTTGTATACACCTATGATGGTAATATGGCAAAGGCAGTTCAAGGAAATCGGTGATTTGAGGACTTTAAAAAGACTATAAACCCAGACAGGTATTTTTGAACTAGTTGATTGGGTTTAGTCAATATTTAGGTGATTTGGTCTGCCTTCTATTTTTGGAATCAAATATTATTGTTTAGACGCTCATAGCTTTATTCAAACTATTTATGTCATATAAACAATTTACCCTTCCTTGCAGAATGAATTTTGTGAAAATTGTTGACGACTTTGATGAAGGGAAAATTTCCTGGAAAAAATTCTCTTCCAAAGTAAAAAAACTTCACAAGGACCGAATGGGAGCGCCTTCTCTGAGGGAACCTGGTGAATTTCCTAAGCTTGAAGAGAGCTTTTATGCAAACCCCAGGATGTCTTTGTGATAAAAGCAGATGAAGGGCAAGCTGTCGCGACTTGAATCTAACCAAGGTTTACGTTAATTGGCTTGAGGATTGAATAGTTCTCATCGAGTACTGGGTGTATACTTCATGACAGAACTCTAGCTTCTCAAAATTTGATAGAAGATTCTATTTCGCTTAATTGAAAGAAGAGATAGAGAGATTTAAGTGTTTGTTAATTTCTAGGTTAGAATGAATTGGGGTAAAGACATACATACATATATACACAAAATAGATCCGTTGAAATGCTCGAACTAACCAAAATACCCTTAATGATGTTAACGGCGTCTACCGAAAACAGGCGGAGCCCTTTTTCTGCTTTAAAATTTTTTGTTTGGATATTAAAGTGTTACATCGAAAACATCGGCCATTTTTCTGCAAAAAAATTTTAGTTCAAGCCATCATACTGCAATTTAGTCTATATATATATATATATATATATATATATATATATATATATATATATATATATATATATATATATCATTTTAAAAATATTTAAATAGAATTTCTATCTGGATTCTGGACTTTGGAGTAAATGACTAAATGAGTAATAGTGTAATACTGCGAGTCTGCGACTGCAATAGCCTATAATATTAATATTAAACATTCACATTGATATTCTTGAAAGTTGAATGATTCAATGTATTGCCGAATTTAATCTGAATTTTTTGATTTAAAATTTGGGTTTCGGGTATCCAAATCCAGTCCAAATTAAATTTTCAGGTTTCGGGTATACAAATCCAAATCCTATCCGAAATATTTCCGGATTTCGGATATACCCGAATCCGATCCGAAATCCATTGGATCAGATTTGGATTTCAGTTTTCGGGTTCGGATAAGGTTCGGGTACGGTAAAAAATTTCGAGTTTTGATTTGGATTTTGCCAAATCCGACCCGATCCGACCTGATTGCCATCCCTAGTTTTCGACCTCGATCTATTTTCTTTTTAATTTCATTTGGGAGCGAGGTCGATGGATTCGACCTTGATTTCCCGTGTGTTTTAGATTTCGATTGTACGATTTCGATTTAAGGTCTTTTCGACCTCAAATCTATTATTTTTTGTTTTTGCCTTGGCTATATTCCAAATTAGCCCGAATTTCTATTGGACTTTAAATTTCCATACTTTGGGCCTCATTGGGCCTTAATTTGTTTGGGCTTTATACTGGCCTAAGCCTCAAGTCTTTTTGGGCTTTGATTTTTGTAGTCCAATATAGGATTTATGGGCCTTGACTGGCTATAGTCGGTTGCCCTCCCTTAACCGGTAGGGTAATCGGCTATCTTGATTATAAAAGAGTGGGATTTCCACTTCATACCTTCAACTTTCCAAAAAAATTCTCTCTAGCCTTCTTAGCTTTTCTCTCTTTTTATCCCGTAGTAAGGCGATTTCCGACGAGATTTCCGTAGTTGTATTCTTTGATTTTTTGGGTTCAATCTTCATCGTTTGAAGATTTTCTGGGTTCAATCTTCATCTCTTGAAGATTTTTTGGGTTCAATCTTCATCTCTTGAATATTTACTGGATTTTAGTTTGAAGATTTTGAAGATTCTGGGATTAATTTTTGAAGATTTAAAGCTTTTCTGGGATTTTCTTTGAAGATTTAAAGATGTCTGATCGTACTGCTCAACGTCTCCAGAAAATGAATCAAGCGTCTAAGAGAGGTATCACTATTCGTTCTTCTCATATGTCTCTTCAAGATATGATTTTAGAACGTAGTGATGAATACCCTTCTGTTTCGCACTTAGATTCATTTGATTGTAGCAATAAATTCCATGAAATCGACCTGATTAGGGACTATAATAAGATGTATAGAATTAAGTCTCCTTATAGGTTAGTCCCAGCTGGCCCAGGAGATCGTTCCTGCCATTGGCGTCCTGATGATCTCCGCATTTACAAGGATGCCATTGTGGCAGGGCTTAGATTTCCCTTTCATGAATTTATTCCCAAACTTTTGGCAGATGTTAGGATTAACCCTTGTCAACTTCCACCAAATGCATGGAGAATCATTATGTGTTTTATTATTCTTTGTTTGAAGAACAAATTTCCCTTGTCTGTAGCTTTGTTTAGGAAGATTTTCCAATTTAAAAATAGCTCTGCCATTTCTTTGGGTTGGGTTTATATCAACCATCGCCCTTCTACTCCTCCCATTTTCCACCCAAAATCCATCCCCGATAATAATCCAAGGTGGAAGAATGAGTTTATGTATTTAGTTTGGGAAGGAGGGGATTGAAGTACCCTTTTCCGTAGATCTTTCAGTAGGGTCTCGGATGGTAGCCCCAATGACATTGTTTTGAACGATGAGGAGGCTCATGCCTATGCTGAGCTTACCAAGGATGATTATGCTACAACGGTTTGGGCACTCCTGGATGAGTTTCAGCTTAAGTCCTTGGGACTGTCAAGCGTTTCTGATAAGGGTAATTCTCATTTCATACTTTCCTTTATTTATTTAAGATTGTCTTATACCAACTGTTTTTTTCCTTGTGTTTTTTGCAGCTGCGACCTTTATTAACAATACCAACGAGCCCCAAGATGGAGAAACAACAAGAATGAAGAGGGCTCGCTTGGGAGTGAAGGATCCCCGTGCTACAAGTGTCCCAGCCTTTATAAGGCCTCATGTGGACCTTACTGAAGAGGTTGAGGGTCCTTCCTCGGCCAAGAGCTCAGTTTGGCGCCCCAACTGGGGTCTTAGGAAGAAAGACACTGTGGTGGGGGTGTCTAAGCATGCTGTGGAATGGTCCTATCATTCCTTGACTCCTTGTGACTACAAGGATTTCGTTTCTAACTCCACTTTGGAGGGAGTGGAGCATGCAGGCTCCCAGGCTATTGCTGCTGTAAGTTGTTTTCTTCCTTTTTTCTTTGTAGCTTTAACATGTTTCAAGTTCCTATCTTGTATTGACTTGTAACTTGTTTGTAGGCTAACGCCAACTTCCAAGGGGCTATCTTTCAAGCCAAGGCTTGGCGTTCATCTTCTGAGGCCAACCAAGGCAAGTTTGAGAAGTCCCAAGAGGAGGTGGGCTCTCTGAAGGCCACACTGGCTAGGAGGGAGAAGGAGTTAGCTGACTCCCAGGCTGAGCTGGTTACACTGAGGAAGGGTCGGGATGACTTTATCGATGAGTACCTTGACTCCCAGGAGTACAAGGAATTAATCGGTCAGCATGACGAGCTTCTCTTCCCAGTTCAGTTCACTAAGGGATGGGATGGCGCTCTTGCTGAGGTTTTAGAGAGGATGCCTGGATTCCTTAACCTTTCTGACTTTCCAAGTCCCTATACCCCAACTCCTTTAGAGGTAGCTTTGGCTGGAGAGGACGACATGGATGAGGATGACAAGATTTTGGATCTAGAGCATTTCTCCCCTCCTGGTCAGGCAACCGGTGTTGATTCTGTAGCTGCTCGCTCTGGTTCTGGTTCAGAAGAAGAGGAGGAGGAGGCCGTCGACAAGGAAGGGGAAGCTTAGTTTGTAGTTTTATTTATGGCCATTCATGGCTTGTACTATTTTTCCTGTATTTTCAGCGTACGGGCTTATCTTAACTTTTATTTAAGCCTTAGCTTTTGTTTTTCTTCCTGCTTTTTACACTCTTGATTTTGCATGCTTAGTTAACATGTCTATAAGAATGCATTGCACATATAATGAAAACATAATAATATGGAATTCATAACTTTGAAAATGGGTTCAACCCTTACATAATACTCAAGTTTAAAAACTTGGATTGGTTTCGTCGACCTTATTTATACTTGTCTTAATAGTGAGTCCAATCAGGACTTAAACATAATAAACTTTCAAGTTTGCAGCATGCCAAGTCCTTGGCACTTCCGTCCCTTCCAGGGTTTCCAATTTGTAGGAGCCTCGACCAAATACATTCTTAACATGATATGGTCCTTCCCAATTTGGGGCCAACTTGCCTTTTTGTCCAACTCCGGATGCCTCAATCTTTCTGAGGACCAAGTCTTCTTGTCGAAAGAACCTTTCTTTAACCCTTAGGTTGTAATAGAAAGATGCTCGTTTCTGATGTTCAACTATCTTGGCATTTGCATCATCTCTAACTTCATCAATTAGATCTAAAGCTAGCCTCAAGCCTTCTTCATTTGTATCTGGCTCATAAGCTTCAATTCTTGGGGATGTATGAGTAATCTCCACTGGAACCACTGCTTCTGCCCCATATGCCAACAGAAAGGGGGTTGCTCCAGTGGTAACTTTACAAGTAGTACGATATGCCCATAGTATGGGGATCAATTCGTCTACCCAAGTATTTCTGGAGCGTTCAACTCTTTTCTTTAGTCCATCTAGGATAATTCGATTCGCAACCTCAGCTTGCCCATTTGCTTGAGGATGGGCAACAAAAGTGAAGCGCAACTTGATATCATTCTCGTCACAATACTTCTTGAATTCATCATTGTTGAACTGAGTTTCATTGTCGGTGACTAAGATACGTGGAATCCCGTATCTGCATATCACATTCTCCCAGAAGAAATGCATCACTTGCTTGGTGGTTATCTTGGCTAAAGGTTTAGCCTCAATCCACTTGGTGAAGTAGTCGATTGCTACTATCAAGAACTTTCTTTGAGCACTTGCCATAGGAAATGACCCAAGTATATCCATTCCCCACATGGCAAAGGGGATAGGTGAGTTAATGGATGTCATCATCTCTGGTGGTTGTCTAACCACTGGTGCATGCTTTTGGTACCGTTCACATTTCTTCACGTAGCTCTTATGTTGTGTTTGGTTGGGGTGAATGGAATGGAATGATGAAATTAAAGGAAAGTAATGGGAGTTGGAGGGAAGATTTAAATGTCATTCCATTCCATTCCATTCCATTCACCCCAACCAAACACAACCTTAGCATCTGCAAGTATGCTTGGCCAATAGAAGCCTAGACGAGTGACTTTATGAGCAAGGGCTCTGCCCCCCAAGTGTTGCCCACAAATTCCTTCATGTACCTCCCTTAGGGCCAATTCTGCCTCTTGAGGTCTCAAACATTTCAGATAAGGAATGATGAAAGACTTCTTTTATAGGATTCCCTCAATCAGGGCTCACCTTAGTGCTCTCACATATAGCTTCGTGCTTCTGAAGTGTCGTTGGGTAGCCACCCAGTTTCCAGATGAGCTTTGATGGGATCCATCCAACAACTAGCAACATCAATAGGTGCTACCAACTTTCCATTGATGCTTGGGGTCTTCAAGACTTGGAAGTATACACTTCCAACGTAGTTCTCAATTTCGGAAGAAGCAAATTTAGACAAGGCATCAGCCTTCATGTTTTCTTCCCTTGGAATATGTTCCACATAACATTCATCAAACTGAGTCATGATGGCCTTGAAAAGTTTTAAGTACTTGGCCATGACTTCATCTCTGGCCTCAAACTCCCCATTTACTTGGGAAACCACTAGCCTCGAATCTCCACATACTTTCAGAGTTTTAACTCTCAAGGCTCCAGCCAGCCCTAAGCCAGCTATCAGGGCTTCGTATTCAGCTTCATTATTTATCGTTGGGAAGTCAAGTTTTAGTGTGTACTCTATGAAAAATCCATCAGGACTTTGTAGCACTAAACCTGCTCCACTTGATTTTGTTTTTGATGTTCCATCAAAATAGAGCACCCAATACTCTTTGAACTCCATGTCTTCATCTTTCTTGTCCTTCACTATTACTTCCTGCCCCCAACTTCTTGGTTGTCAATGGTGCATTCAACCATGAAGTCAGCAAGTGCTTGAGCTTTTATGGCCGTCCGAGGCTTATACTTGATGTCGAATTCGCCCAATTCAATAGCCCATTTGATCAACCTTCCACTAACTTGAGGGCTATGTAAGATGTTTCTTAGAGGTTTATTGGTCAAGACCTCTATCTTGTGAGCCTGGAAGTACGGGTGTAGCTTTCTTGAGGCCATTACCAAGGTTAAGGAAAACTTCTCAATCGTTGAGTAGTTTATTTCTGCCCCATGTAGAATCTTACTCACGTAGTAGACGGGCTTCTGCACTTTCAATTCTTCCTTTATCAGAACAGCTCCAAGGGCTGTGTTAGAAACTACCAAGTACAAGTAGAGAGTTTCTCATGGCCTTGGTTTTGCCAACAGTGGTGCTTCAGCCATATATTTCTTCAGGGCTTCAAAGGCCTCTTGGCTTTCAGTTGTCCATTCAAAAAAATTCACATTCTTAAGTGCTTTGAAGAAAGGTAAGCATTTTTCTCCTGACTTGGAGATGAATCTTCCCAATGTTGCCACTATTCCTGTTAGTTTTTGGACATCCTTGACAGTCTTTGGTGGTTCCATGTCTAGAATTGCTTTGATTTTGTCGGGATTAACCTCAATTCCTCTCTTGGAAACCATCAGACCTAAAAACTTTCCCGAGCCTACACCAAAGGTACACTTAGCTGGATTCAACGTCATCTTGTGGTGCCTCAGCACTTCGAATGCCTCTCGGAGGTGCTCTATGTGATCGGCCTTATCGAGGCTCTTGACTAGCATGTCATCTACGTAGACCTCCTTTCGGATGGATGTTTTGCTATCGATCTTTTGAAGTGATCATCAGTAGTTCCTTGTTGCAGGGCTATCATAGCCACTTTGTCCTCTAAGTCCGGGACTTTCAGAGCCTCTCGGGTGAATCGATTGATATAATCTCTTAAGGCTTCATTCTTTCCTTGTTGGATTGTCATGAGTGATGCAGAGCTTTTCTCATGCACTCTTCCACTAACGAATTGATTGATGAATGCTTTGTTTAGCTCCTTAAAAGACCCAATAGAGTTGGGAGGAAGACGGCTATACCAACGTTGGGCCATGCCTGCTAAGGTTTGTGGAAACGCCCTACACTTGACCGCATCATTGGCTGACTGCAACATCAGTGCATTGGAGAAGGTCCTTACATGATTTGCGGGATCCCCCGTTCCATCATAAGCTTTAATCGTCGGCATCTTAAATTTTCTGGATATGGTGGCTTTCATGATGTCTTGAGTAAACGGTGGTGTAGGATCATCAGGATCTCCTAGAGGCAACAAAATATTAGGATCACCCCTTGGGGCTTCAGCCCTCTTAGTCCTTCTTGGTGTTGGGTCCAAGTTGATTATTGGGACCCTTCCGGTTGATCGGCCTTGAGATTGAGCGGCCTCCTCCTCAGCAAGGAGTTTCTTGAGTTGTTCTTCGTGTGTTTACCATGGTTGATGTTGTTTTCCCACAGACGGCGCCAAATGTTGTGGATTAAAAAACGTACTTGTATATTAATTGCTAGGATTTATGAGCTTTCGAGCTTTAATGGTTGCACTTGTGTTTCGAGACTAAATCGGTCCTCACAAGATGCCTACGTATCTCAATTAATGTTGAGAATCAAGCCAAAGACGTAGTTTTGATTGTAGGATCAGCGTCCTTATGAGCTGTTTATTTCCCTTATTTATTAATTACGAAATTAATAAATAATCAGGGGTTTGGATCTTAATTATGGGGCATTTCCAATGAATCAGTAATATTTCTATAATTACTTTTATAACCATATCAGCTTGATTGGTCATTATGCTGATTATCATTTTGTTCTTATCGTTTTTAAAAAAAAAAATTATTTTGTTCTTATTAATTAAAAAATGAATAGTAGGAGCAGGAGCAGCAATATTTATGCATGCATAAAGTCCAGTTCATTAAAAGGTATGAAGTATGAACACACCATTTACCGACCAGTTGAACTTCATATGTTATACTTATACCAATAAATGCAATCAGATTATATGTTTCTTAAATGAATCTGAGCCTTTTTAAGGTACTGTCCCATTTCGTGGTGTAATGAGTTCACAAGATAAGTATTGCACTATGCACTTTCACGCTTCATAATATGGTTGGATTCACAGGAAACCGGCACTTTGTGACAGCCAAATTATGTGTCATATCTATCACACCTTTTTATATACTATATATATATATGACCATAATAGACCACAGGAGCATCAAACAAGAGGAGACAGAAAAAGATACTCATTCGAAGTATTAGTAGATGATGTTGATGCCACAGAGAAGTTTGCTCAAGGTCATTGTTCTCGGAGATAGCGGGTTTGTTTAAATCTATATAATTTACAAGTTCTTGATTTTCGTTTGCGAGTTCTTGATTGTTGCTTTCTTGTAATGCATTTCAGGGTTGGAAAGACCTCCTTGATGAATCAGTATCCATGTTTATGCATTTGTTAGATTTGTATGCTGTTTTCATGAATTTTGATTATTTACAATATCTTATATACATACAGCTATATAACATTCGTCGAACTTTTATCTGATCATACTTTTGTGAGAGTCTTGTGCACTTGATGGAGTATAACTTTTTGGTATGTTTGGTAATTCAGTTGACGAATGACCTTCACATCTGCAACTTTGTATTTTCATAGTAGTCATAATTATGTATAGAGACAAACGTAAATGCTTATGTTTAACGTCCCTTCCTCCACTTGGATTATTAACTGCCATTCCCAGATATGTGTACAACAAGTTCAGTCAACAATACAAAGCAACAATAGGAGCTGATTTTGTCACTAAAGAACTGCAAATTGAGGACAAATTGGTAACCCTGCAGGTGAGTGATCTATGCATCAATCAGCCAAATATTAAATTACTAAAATAAATGATGTAAATATCTACATAGGCATTTTGGCCAAGTCTTTATGATCGGCCATGGCAAGTTTAAAATTTGAACTGTTTAATTAGATATGGGACACGGCAGGACAAGAAAGGTTCCACAGCCTCGGTGTCTCGTTTTATAGAGGAGCAGATTGCTGCATCCTTGTTTATGATGTTAACATATACAAAACATTTGAAACTCTCCAAACTTGGCATCACGATTTTCTCAGACAGGTTCTTAGTTTTCTGTATTATGCATGCTTATCTAGCTCTTGTTTCATCTGAAGACAATGCTATTAGACTATTAGTTGTTTGATATAAGAGTAGCAGTATAATTTTTTATTAACTACGATTCAGGCAGATCCAAACGATCCTGAGTTATTTCCATTTGTGTTGCTGGGGAACAAAATGGACATGAATGGAGGGAGCAGTCGAGCGGTGAGAGTTCACTTTTTACTGTGACTAGTTTGAAAAAATTTATACACTCCATATTCATGACATCATTACCAGGACTGTCTTAATAACTTAGAAGTACTAGTCATTAATGTTAAAGCTTTGTAGGACGCTGTTTATAGTTCGAAGTTGAAACTCAACATCTGTGCAGGTTTCGGAAAAGGTAGCCAGGGACTGGTGTGCTTCCAGAGGAAATATACCATACTTTGAGACGTCTGCGAAAGAGGGGTACAATGTGGATGCTGCATTCTTTTGCGCTGCACAAACTGCACTTGCTTCAGAGCACCATGACCAAGACATGTAAGTATTTGTAGAAAATGCTAGTCAATGTTTGGACTACGCATAGAACCGTTTCAGATTATAAAAAAACTGTACATACCCGCAATGCAATTTTCTCTTCATTTTGCTAATTTTTAAGGTCTTACCTTTTATTTTATCCAAAGATAGTTCTTTCCATGAGATTGTTGTCAAGTTTTGTTTAAAGATTCAATCCTGATTAGCAATGACCTATGTTTGTGTACAGTTATCTTCAAAGAATCCCAACAGCTGTTTCAGAAACAGAGGAACAAGGAGGAGGTTGTTCATGCTAAAGTGAGTTTGGTTTGGCAATGTGAATTTGACTTTTAAGGATGTAATGCAGCTTGTAACTTAGAGAACGTACAATAATTTGAACGTTAGTAATTTGTAAATTGTTATGTTCAGTGTTCTAAAAATCAGTAATTAATTAAAGAAAAATGTTAGAGGCACAAAAATTGTTCCCAAAATTCTTCCCAAATACACAGGAGGACAACTCTTGATTCGTTATAATAATAAGTGTACCCCTGTATTCACACCAACAACACCAATTAAAACATACCAAACTGTCACATCACCCATGCCATGTCATTTGATAACAATTTTTTGTACCAAATTTTGTGTCTCTAGCACTACTCTTAATCAGTGTCTTAATCAGTGTTGTAAAAAGCGCATTATGCGGCCGCCTATGCGGACGCTTAAGCGGAATCGGACCCTAAACGCTTCGATTTTATACTAAGCGGGTAATTAAGCGTTTTTGAAGATTAAGCGGTCTAGTAAGCGGATTAAGCGGTCATTAAGCGGATTTAAGCGGTCTAAATGATGTTAACCTGCTAATTTTTAATTTTAAAATAATAATATTTATTATAATATGACTATAATTATCATAAAATTTTAAAATTACCTTTTCTGGTTAAGAACGTTTTATCTTTAAATTCTTTTTACTTAATTATTACATAATTTTAATTTTACATGTAATAATATCATATTTAAAAATTTAAATATATAGATTATTAATCCGATTAGTGAGCCGCTTAAAATTCCGCTTAAACGTCCGTTTAACCGCTTAAGCGCCGGAAGGTTCTCTCACCGCTTAGTACCGCTTTGCGCTTTTTAGAACACTGCTCTTAATTAAAATCGCAACTAATTGGTGTGGTGGGGCAAGGACTGTGTCGAACATTTGTTGAGCTCCTTTAGACCATCTCCAACCAAGGACACCAAAATAGTGTCACTATAACACTATTTTAGTGTCAAAAAGACATCATCCACAAAATGAACTCCAACCAAGGGACACTATAATTGTCACTAAAAGGAATCTTTCACCTATAAAATAGAATATTCTAAAGAATCTTTCACTTATAAAATAGAATTTTCTAACTTTGTTCATTTTTTATATTATAAATAACTTCTTATTTATCATTATGAATTTATGATTTTATTTTTATAATTAAATCTAGTGTGTTGTTTATAATTCATGATTTAAAAAAAAAAATTGTGAAAGTTTAAAGTAAAAAAAAATTAAAAATAAAATTTAAAAAATTAGAATAAAAAGATACAAAAAAATATTTTAGAATTAATATGAGTTAAGAAGAAAAAGAAGTTTCAATTGATAAAATCTTAAGTTAAAATTTATAAAAACAATTAACTTTAGTAGGACATAGATGGAAGAAATTTGTTTTGTTAACAAACATAGGGGTATTGTTGGAATTTTGAAAGTCACCAAATTTGGTGTCCAAGGATCACCAAATGTACTTTTGTCACCAAATTTGGTCACCCAAAACTCATTTGGTGACCTTGGGTCACTATTTTAGTGTCCCATTGAAGTTGCTTTGACACTATACCTATCACTATTATAGTGATTTAGTGTCCCATTGGAGTTGCTCTTAGTAAATTTGCGATTTGCCTACATTTATAAGCTGCTTTGGTTAGGATAAATTTATGAGTAAATTTCAAAATCAACCTCATCAGATTATGAAAATATATCCAAGTTTATAAATAGTAAAATGCATATATATGGAGTTTATTAATGAGTAGTTCTAGAGGCACAGAATTTGGTACAAAAATTTGTTACCAAATGACATGGCATAGGTGATGTGGCAATTTGGAATGTTTTGATTGGTGTTGTTGGTGTGAATGCAGGGGTCCACTTATTATTACAACGAATCAGGAATTGCCATGTGTATTTGGGAAGAATTTTGGGAACAAATTTGGTCCCTCTAGCATTTTCCTTTATTAATACTAGCTTAAAACCCGTGCGATGCACGGATTGTTAATTGTTATTTTATTATTATTATTTTAATATTTTATTAATTATAATTGTGTAAAAAATAAGTATACATGTTAAAATAGCTAAACACTTTTAATTAATTAAAAACATTAAAACATATTTTAAAATAAATAAGTATGGGTTTGCCCGTTATATTTTTGAAAAATGAGGGGGTTTAGTAAGAAAAAATAAAAAATGTAACATATATTTAGTTTAAAAGGTAAATGCCCGTGATATTTTTGGAAAATGAGGTTTTAAAATTTAATAATTAAAAGTATTTAAATATGTTTTAAAATAAATAAGTAAAGGGTTTCCTGTGATATTTTTGGAAAAAGAATGGATTTTAGTGATAAAAATAGAAAAAGTAAATTGTAAAATGCAATTTCCCGTGATATATTTAGAAAAGGATGGACTTTGTTAGAAAAAATATATAATGTGTTTTAGCTGAAAAGATAATTGGTTATAAATAGGTATTTGATTATTTATATTTTACTATTTTTAGTAATTGCATTTGTTAAGAAAAATAAGTAGACATGTTAAAATATGTAAACTTTTAAAAAAATAATTATAATATTAAAATAGGTTTAAAAATAAATAACTAAATGTTTGTCCGTGATATTTTTGGAAAAAGAGGGGTTTTAGTAAAGAAAAATAGAAAAACAAACATGTTTTAGTTAAAAAAAAAGTAATTGTCCATGATATATTTGAAAAGGTAGGGAAAAAAATAGAAAAAATAATGTATTTTAGGTGAAAAAGGTAATTGGTTATAAATAGGTAATATTATTATTTAATAATATATTTCTATAAATAAGTAAGGTTAATTAAGTAAAAACACGAAATACAGTTAATTAAGGGCAATTAAGTAAAATCACAACTTAGCATACCAACCAACCAAACTTTTAATGTTTCGTCTATTATATAATAGTATAGATATCAAAACAAAATTTCAAACTAAAATCTTTATTTACTATAATTATTGAAATATTACATAATAATAATTTAATTTCAATTCATAATGGAGTTCATTAATATAACAAACAAAATTTTAATCCGTTACACAAATTTTTAATATACTAGAAATTATTTTAAAATATGATGAACAAAATATAGATATCTTGTCAAAGTGATGAAATAGAAAAAGTACAATTTGACAACATAAATGAACACACAACATTAATACACTTGGAATTATAATTTTTTGTTTAGGTGAAAAATTTTAAAGGTATATTTTTATTAATTAGAAAGAGACAAAGAGTACATAATGTAATTAAATTTATATAACTTTTAATATTTTTTATGTGAGATTAAGTAATTTACAAGTAAAAATTGTGATTGAATATGATATATACATGTTCAAATATAATAAAAAAGATAAAAATATACAATATAAAAATTCAAAGAATTGTTATAATGTGGGACTAATTAGATTGTATTAAACCCTTTTGAATTCAAAGAAAATATATGTGTTATGTATACAGTAGATATTTAAAACATGTAATTAAAAATTTACAATAATTGAGTATAAATAAATAATATAACTAGTTATTATTTTTAAATGCAGTAGGACTAAAAAGATTAACATTATAAATTACAAATTTACGTTATGCATATATATATTTGTCCAATTACATAAATAACCTCATAATTTAACAAAGTTAATCCAGATGACTTGGTGTAAACTGTATCAACATGTGGTGCAAAATGCATCTGTTAAAAGTGTTAAACCCAATCTATTTTCAAACAAAAATAAGAAGATGCAAAATGATATTTACTCTAAATTTATCGGGTTTCCTCGATTGTTCATTTCTGTTGTAGCCATGTTGTAGAAATATGTTGTACAGTAAAACCTTATAAATTAATAATTTTTTAGTTTATCGATTAATGAATATTTTATTATTTTATCAATACATTAATATTTATTAATTTATACAATATTTCATATTTAGATAATTTTCTTATCCAATATATTGTACAAGCAATCACCATAATTCAAATATATACATGTATCAAAATTAATAGTTTCATGTACCATAAAATAGTTAATTAATTGGTTCATGTACCAAAAATGATATTAATATTTTCAATTACAATACATATACATCATATGCTTTATACCCTTCATAAAATTAGATATGAAATTGTATCAAATTCTTATGAAAAGAAGAAGCATCGACTATTGAAACATATTTTAACAAAGTTGTTTAAATAGTATTCAAGTACTATATGCAATGTATAAAAAAATAAATGAATTATTATTTTGTATTTTTAGTGGACCTTTAAGAACTTTTACAACAATTATTATCTTCTGCACTTAGCGATAATATTAATTTATCACATTGGTCCAAGTCGGGACCGCAAAAAAATATTATTTAATCGAGATTATTAATTTATCGAATATTTATTTATCGAGGTTTTACTGTATACAAATTAAACATTATTTTTATGGAAAAATGAATTTTTTTGTCATTGAACTATTTGTGTGTTTAGAAACCTACCACTCAACTATAAACTTATTTATCGTAGCCACTAACGTTACATGATGATTTCGATTTAAGCATCCCGTTAAGTTTTTCTTGATTCTGTTAAAACAATACGCCAGCATGGACAAACTTGTTGATGTGTTAAGTTGACGTGGTATTTTTAATGTTTCGTCTTTAATAATATAAAACTAGCTTAAACTTGTGTGATGCACGGATTATTTTGAATAATTGTTAATTTTATTATTTATATTTTATATTTTATTAATTGCATTTGTTAAAAAAAAAAAGGTGTGTTAAACTTTTTAAAATAATTAAAAGTATTAAAATATATTTTAAAATAAATAAGTAATGGTTTGCCTGTGATATTTTGGAAAGGATGAGGTTTTAGTAAGGAAAAATAGAAACTAACATGTTTTCGTTGAATTTTAAAATATAAAAGTAACGGTTTGTCCGTGATATTTTTGAGAAAAAAAAAGGGTTTTAGTAAGAAAAATAGGACAATTAAAAGTATTAAAATAGGTTTTAAAATAAATAAGTAATGGTTTAACCATGATATATCTGTAAAATGAGGTATTTTAGTAAAAAAATAGAAAAAATAACATATTTTAGCTTAAAAAATTAATTGCCCGTGATTTTTTTAAAAAAAGAGGGGGGAAATAATTGCCAATTAAAATTTTTAAAATAGGTTTTAAAATAAATAAATAAGGGTTGTCCGTGATATATTTGGAAAAAGAGGGATTTTAGTAAGGAAAATAGAAAACATAACGTATTTTAGCTGAAAAAGGTAATTGCCCGTGATTTTTTTAGAAAAAAGATAGTATTTTGTTAGAAAAAATAGGAAAAATAATGTATTTTAACTGAAAGGGTAACTGATTATAATAATTAAATAAACAATTAAATAAAGCAAGTACCGTACCAAGAAACAGGTAGCAAAACTTTTAATGTTTCGGCTTTAATAATATAGTATATGTAACACCCTGATCCAAAATTTTAGTTAGTTAATTATATTATAGATATATTGTTATTTAGTTACAATCAGTTGTTATTGGAGGTTATATTTTTATTTACGGTGATTTAGTAACTAAATATTGTGTAATAATCGAGAAAGATAGATTTGAGTGTTGCTTTAAAATTATAAATTTAAAGTGTAAAATGGGATATATAAATTAGTTAGAACTGTGGATTAGAGTGTGCTTGATAATTATAGTGTGGGGTTGCCAAGAAAGAAAAATGGGCCGAATAACCTAGTAAGTTGGGTATATACAATATGCAAGTTACGGAAGTAGCATCTAAATGAGTTTAATTAATTAATACGTGTTATAATGCAACGCAGGTAATTAATGAATGACAAATGAGGTGATGTATACGAGAGAAGTTAATAAGGTAATTGATAAGAAAAGATAATAAATAGTTTTTGAGAATCAACACCTAGAGGGGGGTGAATAGGTGTTATGACTAACAATGACCGGTTTTAATTATTACCAACTTATGTGACTGAAAAAGCAAAAAACAGTCTGTTTTGCTGTCTGGCAGCTTACTGGATTCACAGATAATATACAGTGGCAGCTAGCTACGTTGTGCAGTTCAGTATAGAAAATGTGCAGAAAGTAAAGAACAAACATCAATGTTAGCCAGGTTCGACCTCTATCTTCTATAGGTCTACATCCTGGTCCTCTACCAACACGACAAAGGAATATATTATTAATCAAAGTGAATTACAACTACACGATACAATAATATATCTCCCTGATCTCCCCGTTACTGTTTGCAGCTTGTTGAAACACCTTGTTCCTTGAACGCAGCTCTCTAAGTACTATACTAACCCAAGTATAAACTCCTCTAGCTATCAAGTTCCTTGAACCCTTGTTTCCCAAGCTCACAAAACCAGCAACTACCAACTTACAAGTTGAACAATACAAAGATATAATGAATTACAACCGAAACTATGAACTCTAATCAAGAATATATCATATAATATATAAGAGCTCAAGTATGTATAAGATTTTGCAAATCAGCCTTTGATAGTACTTGTGTTTCTTTAAAACGTTGTCCAACCTCTGAGAATGAAAACAACACAAGTATATATATATGAAACAATGATTTTGAATTAATCGATCAACAACCAACGGTCTTGACTACCAAGTCTCACGTATTTTGTTCCTTGATTAATTCAAACCCAACGTTCATGAAATCAACGTTCAGAAACCAGAAGAATAGAGAAAATAAGAATGTTAAGAAGACACGTTCAACTGGTTTGTAAAGCCCAAAAGAATAGAAGTTGTTAAAAGATAAAATGTGTATAAACAACTTCCTATAATATAGGGATTATATATATATATATATATGAAAATAAATTTGAAATTATTTGAGCTCATATATATATACACGACTTATATAACTGATAGAGTCCTTACAATTCAGTTCCTAGAAGATTTCCTATAAAATAGGACTGAAACTCTATCTGCTGAAAGTGTTGCCAGCTTGCTGCCTGCGTAGAAAATTTACTCTGCCAGCTTGCTGCCTGCAAAGAAAAATTAGTCTGCCAGCTAGCTGCTACAACATGTTTTGTTATAAAATACAAAGTCTTTATCTCCTGCAAAACAATGTTAGTACAACACAATAAACCCAGCTTGCTGCTATAGTGTTATCATCAAAACACCAGGGTTTCAATCTCCCCCTTTTTAATGATTACACAACAATATTCAGGAGCAAAATACTCCAACTAAAATTATGCTTCCCCTGCAAAAAGATTAGCATTCTATCCAAGCAGCTAAGCATATTTTCATGGCATCACATTAAAATTTAGCATTAGCATAAATTCACATTAAAATCATGTGACCTAAAGAGTAACTAAAAACTCCCCCTAAATCACACATATTATGATCCTGAATTTTCTCCCCCTTATTAACATGTTATCAATAATAGAAAATTCAAATAAGCATGGATTATCATGCTAAGTGAGCTAATATAACCAGACAACTGAAGGCAGCTTGCTGTCTAGACATTGCACATGCCAATTTCCCTACGAAGATCAGAAAATCTTTCTTCGGCCAATGGCTTAGTGAAGATGTCAGCTAGCTGGTATTCTGTAGAAACAAATAGTAGCTCAATTTTTCCTTTTGCAACATTGTCTCTCAAGAAGTGATGTCGAACATCAATATGCTTCGTTCTTGAGTGATTCACTGGATTCTTCGAAATGTTAATTGTGCTTGTATTGTCACAATAAATCGGAATCTTGTCGCATTTGATGCCATAGTCCTTGAGTGTTTGTATCATCCAAAGAATTTGGGCATAATAGCTTCCTGCAGCTAAATACTCACCTTTTGCAGTGGATAATGCAACAGAAGCTTGCTTCTTGCTTTGCCAAGACACCAAACTCTGTCCTAAAAATGCACAAACACCACTTGTACTCTTGCGATCAGTTTGACAACCTGCATAATCTGCATCACTAAACCCAACAAGATCAAAAGCATTTGTGATTGGATAAAATAAACCAAGAGTAATTGTGCCACTCAAAGATTTGAATATTCGTTTAACCACACTCAAGTGAGACTCTTTTGGTTTAGATTGAAACCTCGCACATACACAAACACTATACATTATATCAGGTCTAGAGGCAGTAATATATAGTAAACTACCAATTATACCTCTATACTTGCGAACATCAACATCTATACCTTGTTCATCTGTTGTCAGCTTGCTGGCTGTCATCACCTGCACCTGCAATATCTTCCTCATCTCTTAACAGATCAACATTAGACTCTTGAAATGAAACATCTATAGACTCTTCAACAATACGTTTAGATGTATTATACACTCTATAAGCACGACTTGTTAAAGAATAACCCAAAAATATTGCTTCATAAGATTTAGTATCGAATTTACCATCTCGATCAATAGTTTTAAGTACAAAGCACCTGGAGCCAAAGACTTTGAAATATCCAATGTTTGGCTTCTTATTCCTCAACAATTCATATGGAGTTTTGTTGAGAATAGGCATGATAAGCACCCTGTTCAGAACGTAGCTTGCTGTGTTGACTGCTTCTGCCCAGAAACTCCTTGGCAGCTTGCTCTCTTGCAGCAAAATCCTCGCAGTTTCTTGCAAAGATCTATTCTTTCTCTCCACAACTCTGTTTTGCTGTGGGGTCCTTGGAGCAGAGAATTCATGTGAAATACCTCTTTCTTCACAATAATCAATGAAGTCTTTTGAGATAAATTCACCTCCTCTATCACTTCTTATACCTACAAGTCTTGTATTCAACTTGTTCTCAAGTAAAGTAATTAGCTTCTCAAATTCACTAAAAGCACAATCTTTAGTACGAAGAAACAATACCCATATATATCTAGAATAATCATCAACGATAACAAATGTATATTGTTTACCTCCAATGCTTTTATATGCATCCGGGCCAAATAAATTCAAATGGAGAAGCTCTAAAGGTTTAGAAGATGATACCATTGTCTTTGACTTATGTGGAGTCCTGATTTGTTTGCCTAATTGACAAACCGAACAGGTTTCCGTCTTGACATACTTTAATTTGGGTAGTCCTCTAACTAGCTTCTTTGTAGACAGCTTGTTGAGTAAGTCCATATGAGCATGTCCTAGCCTTCTATGCCAAAGATCTGGGTTTGTATCAACAGTAGCTAAACAATAGCCTACTTCCTGCATCTCAAAGTCCAACATATATATATTTCCTTCCCTTCTAGCCACTAGGGGGACTTTGTTAGTGCCAACATTAATAGTACATTTCTCTTTATAAAAAACAACAGTATGTCCATCATCATATAACTGACTTATACTAAGCAAATTATATTTAAGACCTTGAACATATTGTACTTTATCAATAGAAATGTTACTATTACCAATTGTTCATTTGCCAAGTATGTGGAGTGTTTTGTTATCACCAATTGTAACACTACCACCCTTTTTCATCTTGAGGCTAAGGAACTGAGATTTGTCACCACACATATGTCTTGTACATCCACTGTCCAATATCCATTGATTTGCATTGACTTTGACCACAAGACATACCTACAAAACAAAGAACAAACATCTAAACATTTTGGTACCCAAATTTGGTTGGGTCCAACATGGTTAGTTGATAAAACATAAAGAACATTCAATTCAGATTTCTTGATCCACATTTGGACCACTTTGGATGCTCGATTTCCTGTTCTCCTTGTTCTGGCAGATTGCTCCCTATAAGCTGTCTGTCTGTTCCAGCTTGCTGGCTTAGCATTCTGACTTGGGCAGTGATGTGACAAATGACCTTTCTTTCCACATTTGTAGCATATTTTCCAAGGCATAGCATAATTATATGGAATACCCTGTTTGCCTTCATATTGAAAAGCCTTGGACCTTGATGTAGAAGCCATTCCAAGTCCTTCCTTATCCATAGGAACCTTTGTTTGTTTCATTACAGTCTTTAATACTTCCTCTCCTTGAACAAATTTTCCCATGCCTTTCTCAAGCTATGCAACTTCAACTTCCAATTCCTTTATCTTCTCAGTTTGTTGAGTAGCTTCAGTTGAGATGGATTCTCTGATTTTAAATGTTTCAAGACATACATCTCTTGCTTCAATTTCTGCACGCAGCTCGTTGAGTTCCTTCATCGATGTATCATTTCTTTTGAGAAGTAATTTGTTGAACCCCTCAAGTTGTGTTAGCTTTCCCTTGAGATCAGAAATAAGATCTTCATGATTGTTTGATGGAGTCTTTTCAGCCATTAGCTCAGAAATCATCTTTCGAAGAGAAGCATTTTTCTTTTCAAGCTCGTTATTCTCATTCTTTAATTCCATGAACTCCACAATAGATATAGTACTATGTCTCTGCAAGGTTAGTTCATCTAATGAATGATTACTAGAATTTGAATCAGAATTTATAGAGTTTACCTCACTACTATTGTCATCCAAATCTGAAGCATCACTCTCTACAAGGCCATCTTCCGTGATTCCTCGCATAGTGTCTTCATCATCCAGACCAACAAGAACTAGGTTAACCATCTCATCACCTGATTCATCATCAGAAGCTGAGTCCTCATCATCACTCCATGTCAAAAGAGCTTTAGATTTCTTTCTGTCCTTTGTGGCAGCTTCCTGCTTAGACTTGTTCTTCAGCTTGTAGCAGTCCCTTTTGAAGTGTCCCTTCTTGCCACATTCAAAACATGCATCATCCTTTGTCTTCTTGCTCCAAAAGCCTTTCCTTTTTCTTTCTTCATTTTTTCAACTAGAGCTCTATAGTCAGACTTTCCTTCGGGATAATTGTCAACCATTTGATCGATACTTTTCCTGATACAGAAAGATTAGTATACCAAAGCTCTGATACCAAATGAGAATCAACACCTAGAGGGGAGGGGTGAATAGGTGTTATGACTAACAATGACCGATTTTAATTATTACCAAGTTATGTGACTGAAAAAGCAAAAAATAGTCTGTTTTGCTGTCTAGCAGCTTACTGGATTCACAGATAATATACAGTGGCAGCTAGCTACGTTGTGCAGTTCAGTATAGAAAATGTGCAGAAAGTAAAGAACAAACATCAATGTTAGCCAGGTTCGACATCTATCTTCTATAGGTCTACGTCCTGGTCCTCTACCAACACGGCAAAGGAGTATATTATTAATCAAAGTGAATTACAACTACACGATACAATAATATATCGCCCTGATCTCCCAGTTACTGTTTACAGCTTGCTGAAACACCTTGTTCCTTGAACGCAGCTCTCTAAGTACTATACTAACCCAAGTATAAACTCCTCTAGTTGTCAAGTTCCTTGAACCCTTGTTTCCCAAGCTCACAAAACCAGCAACTACCAACTTACAAGTTGAACAATACAAAGATATAATGAATTACAACTGAAACTATGAACTCTAATCAAGAATATATCATATAATATATAAGAGCTCAAGTATGTATAAGATTTTGCAAATCAGCCTTTGATAGTACTTGTGTTTCTTTAAAACGTTGTCCAACCTCTGAGAATGAAAAAAACACAAGTATATTTATATGAAACAATGATTTTGAATTAATCGATCAACAACCAACGGTCTTGACTACCAAGTCTCACGTATTTTGTTCCTTGATTAATTCAAACTCAACGTTCATGAAATCAATGTTCAGAAACCAGAAGAATAGAGAAAATAAGAATGTTAAGAAGACACTTTCAACTGGTTTGTAAAGCCCAAAAGAATAGAAGTTGTTAAAAGATAAAATGTGTATAAACAACTTCCTATAATATAGGGATTATATATATATAAATAAATTCGAAATTATTTGAGCTCATATATATATATATATATATATATATATATATATATATATATATATATATATACGACTTATATAACTGATAGAGTCCTTACAATTCAGTTCCTAGAAGATTTCCCTATAAAATAGGACCGAAACTCTATCTGCTGAAAGTGTTGCCAACTTGCTGCCTGCGTAGAAAATTTACTCTGCCAGCTTGCTGCCTGCAAAGAAAAATTAGTCTGTCAGCTAGCTGTTACAACATGTTTTGTTATAAAATACAAAGTCTTTATCTCCTGCAAAACAATGTTAGTACAACACAATAAACCCAGCTTGTTGTTATAGTGTTATCATCAAAACACCAGGGTTTCAGTTTTGATGAAAGTTCAGGTGATTTATTATCAAGTAACGGGCTTGACATTTTATTGGGCTTGATATCTTTTAGTGTGAGGTTTTGGAAATTAAGAAAATAAATAGCAATGCTCGTGGGCTTTTAGATTTAGAAGGACATGATGGGAGGAATATGGTTTGTGATGGGCTTAAATCTTAATGGGCTTTATTGTTCTGTGCCACAAAATTCTTGGAAAAAGAAAGAATGAAATGAAATGGTAGCCGATTAAGGATTCTATGGACTCAAGGTTCGGTAAAATTAGTATTTGTAAAGAATTAATAAAAAAGGATTTGAGTTAAAGGTATATATATATATATAACGAGAAACGTGGCAAGAGAATACGTGGCACATTAAGGTACATGTGGTTGTCTAAAACATGAGACTAGTATTAATTGTTGAGTATGATGTTCCTGTTCCATACAAATATAGGTGGGTATTATTGTAATTTCAGAAAGATTAACATATTTATAAATTTGTCATTATCTTTTTGTACTTGAATATAGGTTTATCTCAGGTAATCTTTCTAAGATAATCTCATGAACTTTTTTCTCTTAATTGTTTTAGTTAAAGAATATACATTATATAAGGTTTAAGTTTTCATACACCCATACAAAATACCCAGTTAGAAGTCCAAGTGGTATTTGTTTAATTGAGCAGGTTCATCAATTCTCTGGCCGAGGTTTCTTCCTCCGTAAGGGTGAGCTCTCGTGCTTCCATATGTGGACAGTGGATTCACTTGGTTTAAGTTTAAAAGTTATATACTTAGTATTAATCCAATGTGTATATGACTATACGTATGTTGTAGTTTGTAAATTTGATTGACGGCAACTTCTTTGTTTCAACTTAGCCAATTGATTTTTTTCGATATATATATAAATATCCTTCTAGTTGTATAAACTTTTCGGGGCTGCTGATATATTAAACGTATACTGCTTGGGTGACTTCGAAACAGAAAACCAATTATATATTTGGATTCCTTGCGAGAAAATACATGAGATAGAGTCCTGAATCATGTAAATTGGATAAAAAACGAGGGAGATATAGGTGGTCAAAGTTGGGACATTAAAGTTGACTTCGGGGGAGAGAAAAATGCTGATTTATTTGAGGAAGAAGATGATGACGTGGCACTGCTTGATTGGCTAGAATTAGTATTATTAGTTTTTAATTTATTTGGAGTATTATATGAAAGAATCAGAAAAAGAGTGGAATGTGAAAGTTTAAGTAAATAAATTTTCGGATTTAATGGTGGAATCAGATTTTTGATTTGAGTGACAAATAGTTTTTGATGTTAATAAATATTAGAAATTAGTGTATTTTTTAGGAAAAATATTATAATTATTTTGTAAGAGAGGAGTAAGAACTCATGTTGATTTAAATTAGATTGTATTTTTAAATTGAACTATGCACGATCAATGTCATTTTGATATATGATTGTATATTGTTGATGTTCATAAACAATATCTATTATTCGTGATATTATTTAAAAAGTAGAAAGTTTTATTGAAAAATAGAAAAAGTAATTGGTTTTGCCTGAAAAAGGTAATTGGTTATAAATATTATTTAACAATATTTTTTTAAGTAAGGGTAATTAGGTAAAATCACTTAGCACCGACCTATTTAACAATATTTTTTTAAGTAAGGGTAATTAGGTAAAATCACTTAGGATCGACCGACCAACCAAACTTTTAATGTTTCGTCTATTATATTATACTAGCTTAAAACCCGTGCGATGCACGAATTGTTAATTGTTATTTTATTATTAATTTTTTAATTGTATTTGTTAAAAAAAATAAGTAGGCATGTTAAAATAGCTAAACACTTTTAATTAATTAAAAATATTAAAACAAATTTTAAAATAAATAAGTAAAGGTTTGACCGTTATATTTTTGGAAAAAGAGAGGTTTTAGTAATGTAAAATAAAAAATGTAACATATATTTAGTTTAAAAAGGTAAATGTCCGTGATATTTTTGGAAAATGAGGTTTTAAAATTTAATAATTAAAATAATTAAATAAGTTTTAAAATAAATAAGTAAAGGGTTTCTTGTGATATTTTTAGAAAAAGAATTGATTTTAGTGAGAAAAATTGAAAAAGTAAATTGAAAAAAACAATTTTCCCTAATATATTTAGAAAATGAGGGATTTTGTTAGAAAAAAATCTATAATGTGTTTTAGTCGAAAAGGTAATTGATTATAAATAGGTATTTGATTATTTATATTTTAATATTTTTAGTAATTGCATTTGTTAAGAAAAATAAGTAGACATGTTAAAATATGTAAATTTTTTAAAAATAATTATAATATTAAAATAAGTTTAAAAATAAATAACTAAAGGTTTGTCCGTGATATTTTTGGAAAAGAAGGGGTTTTAATAAGAAAAAATAGAAAAAACTAACATGTTTTAGTTAGAAAAGGTTTGTCCGTGATATATTTGAAAAAGTAGGGAAATTTGTTAGAAAAAATAATGTATTTTAGATGAAAAAAGTAATTGGTTATAAATAGGTAATATTATTATTTAATAATATATTTCTATAAATAAGTAAGGTTAATTAAGTAAAAATACGAAGTATAGTTAAGTAAGGGCAATTAAGCATACCGACCAACCAAACTTTTAATGTTTCGTCTATTATATAATAGTATTGATTGATTATAGTATAGTATATACAATATTGATAGATTTATTAGATTTTAGACACTCAATTAATTATTAGTGATGCATCTTGACTTCTAAAAAAAATCAGATTTGAACGTTTTACGATAGACACTAAACTCACAAAATAATATTTAATATAGTGATGGGTTAACAATTCTTTTCCAATTAAAAATACCCTAAAATTGAAGAAAAAAAAAAAGAGAAAGAAAATGACAACTTTTTACATTAAGAGTTCTTATTGAACTTAGATAGAAGAAAAACTAAAGGTAGAAGAAAGTGACAAATTTTTACGATGTGAATTCTTTTGGATTTAAGAAATTTTCATGTATTTGTTTTAAATTATCAAGATACTTTTTTAGTATTTTAAATATAATTTAACTAACAATCAAATACATTTTTTCATATTCGATCAAACGATTCTCATCTATCTATTTTAAAATCTAATGATCCTTATTATTTTGATATGTAATAGGAATTGAATATCAATATTAATAGAACTGATCTTTTTATGAAGTTATAATTACTTAGAATCCAATTCTAATACGAATACTTCCAATTTTGACTTATATTCTTTTTAGAGAATAATTTATATTTTTATATAATATAATCTTGATCGTCTATTTAAAAAAAATATTAGATTCAATGATTGAAATTATTTTAACGGAACTAAAGACAATACCAAAATTTTGACACGGCTACACCTAACGCCTACAAGGTTTGAAACTGCAAGTAACCAAAATGCAAAATAATTCCAAAAGAGTGTAGCGGTCGATCAATATAGACCTCAATATATCAAAATAAAAATAATAATCTGAAAATTAAAAATTATAAAAATTCTCTCCCTCCCTCCTCTCTTCAAAAGCCAATCTAAAAATGGCGTTGTTTTCTTCGACCTTGAGCTCTCCGTCGCTTAATTACACCCCCCTACCAAATAAATTTACTCCCGTTCCTCAAAAGTTACCGTCTGTTTCATTCCGATCATTTCCTCTCAATCGCAGAAAAAACAGCTTATCGATTCGATCTGTATCTACTCAAGGTAATTGAAATTATTGATTATGAATTGTTATGTTTTTTTTAATTGTGCCTTTTTATTGTATACAGTGTTTATACGATGAATTGATGATGACTTTATTATTCTTGAAATTAATTAAAATGAAATTGAAGATATGAGTCACGTGTGTTTGTTTAATTAAAGCTGTGCTGTAGAGTTTTGGAACATAGGAAAACGTTTTGGCTATGTTTGTTTGCAGGACTATGATCTCGATATTATTTACTCTTTGTTGTCGTTTGCTTGTACTTAGTTTCGTAGGACAATCTTATGGACTATTACTTTGTAGTTCATTGTTGGACTATTTATTCACACCCTGTCAACGGGAGATAACTTGAGGAGTAATAAGTGATAATTTAGTTCAGGGGGTAACTTATAATGTTCAAGTTTGGTATAAATTCAAGTAGGGCTGTAATTCGAGTAGAGCCGGGCGAGTTCGAGCCGGGTATTAATTCGAGCCTAATCTTCTGTCCGAACTCGGCTCGTTTAATTTCATGAGCCGAGCCAGCTCGTTTAGTTAAACGAGCCTATTTAAACAAGTCGGGCGAGCCGGTTCATGTAAAATTACACTTAAACGAGCCTAATCTTCTGCCCGAACTCGGCTCGTTTAATTTCACGAGTTGAGTTGAGCCGGCTCGTTTAGTTAAACAAGCCCGGTCTTATGTTCGAGCTCGGCTTGTTAACGAGTTCGAGCCGAATCGGGTCGGGCTCGCGAGCCGCCCGACTCGAATTACAGCACTAAATTCAAGCATATAAGTCCAGTTGTACAATTAACCATCCGTATAAATAATCTTAGTTTCTCTTTGTAGGTTACATTTATTTAAATGTGTTAGATTTTGAATTTTTTAAATAAAAAGGGTAAGGGGGAGGGGGAGTCGGGAATCGAGGAGGGGGGATCATTATCAGAGAATTCTCCTAGTTTTGTTTTCCCTTTGCGCCAAATATCCTAGTATAGTTTTTTAAGTATATTGGAGTATTTGAATTGCAGTTTGTCAGTTATATGTGCATTTCTATAAATGTAAATGTACTAGGTTTGAATATTTTATGCAGAAATTTTTCAAGCTATATCGAAGTAGTTTATATCAGGTCACTTCCATGCCCCAATGCTTTTTATGCTAGTAAAAAAACGAAAGGTCTTTTCGGATTTCATGTTATGCCAATGTGACTAGAGCCGGTTTTATAATAGGGATGTCAACAGTAATGATTCGAGGACTTGAACCACAAACTATGTAGAGGATACTTTGAAATGGGACTATATGAACTTTAATCACATATTACAAGCCCCTTGATTCTTGTTATGGTGGTACTTAACTATTTCCTGATATCTAATGTCCTTAACTTTAGTGACTTTGAACCTTTGACCTCTCATTAGGGGGGAGGTGATACCACTCAACATTTCTCTTTGGATTAAGGGTCCACACATCTTTTTCCTTGTTTCCACGCTACATTTTTTGTGGCCCTAAAGAAAAACCTAGACTAATCACATAATAAATCCAGTAATCTACATGTTGAATCATTTCGGACCTGTAGTAATTCTTAGCAAAATAATAAAAAAAAATCTAAAATGTTATTCCTTTCATTTAGAAAATACATATTTCACCAAAGGAAAATTCCTCGTTTAATATTAATAAAAAAGGATTCCTCTTACATAAAAATGTTTTTTTTTTTTTTTGAAAAGTTAAGGACCAGAAGTGCTACTGATTATAATACCACATAAGAGACCTGTATAGCCCGGTGTCATCTTACTCACGTGCATTATTAACCACTCGGATTGGAGAGAGGATACAAATATGTGTATCGATGAATGTGAGCTTACTTCCTCAAGTTCCGTTATATGGTATAATGTTATTTTATAAACTCGTCAACTTGTTAAATTCTTTTGTTGTAAATCATCAACCAAACTTGTTTAATGCTTTCATTGATAATACTAAAAGGAAAGTAGATCTTCAAGTAGCAAGAAATTGGATTTCTGTGCTTTAATATGCGCCTTAGGTATGCTCAAATACGTCACCCTGTACTGGACTCATCTGTCGTGGATAACGGAACAAAAGGAAGTACGTAATTTTGTCGAAAGGCTCACAGGGAAGGGAGACATTTGAAATGCCGACCATCGAGAAATAGGGATTCACTTTGTGAACTATGCAAACCAACGAGAAAGCTTATATGTACAGATGTTGAAATATGCAGTTATAAAGTATAGATCTAACATATGTAGAATGTTGTTGCTGCAGGTATTCAGTTATTATCTCAAATTCTGATAGTACAAGTAATACGGAAGATTGTGGTTGGAAGTATTAAATACAATAATTTGACTTTTAGATTACCAATCTCATGTAATAGTTTGTTGCATCTTTCAGCACCATCAACATCTGGTGGCATTGCACCAGCAATATCAATAACAGATGATGCATTAAAGCACTTGAATAAGATGAAGGCTGAACGGAAAGAAGATTTATGTTTGAGAATTGGTGTTAAACAAGGTGGATGCTCTGGCATGTCCTACACAATGGAGTTTGAGAACAAAGAAAACGCCCGAGCTGATGATTCAGTTATGGAATACAATGGTTTTAATATTGGTAGGCTCTATCTTTTGCTGTTTCTTGAGTTTAATAGACTGCAATTTAAAGCATTTAGCATTCTGTAAATTTCATGGTTCAAATTTCATATCATCAAACTGTGGTTTCATTTCACCATGATTTAGTTTAGTATCTAGTAATCAAGGTGAGTGAATCACGTCGTTTAAATTTTATTCAACGGCCAAGATAGTACCAGAAAATCTTTTTCAACCATTCCATAACTTTTATCTTATTAAAAGCACTGATAGCTTCATTGACGGTGTTTAACTTTAAGTAAATATATTAAACTGAACATAAACAGTGGAGGCACCATTGGGAGAATTTGAAAATGTGGAGAACCCTTTGGACATAGGACATCTTTATTATAAATTTAGAAGATCATATATATTGATTTGAGTCTCAGTAGTAACGTGAATTTGGTTATATCAGGGCAAGGGACCCTTCCAAAATCCTTGGAGACTGTATCAAGTTTAAAACATCTCTGTATCCTGTTTATTATTTGGATATACCATATGTACCACTGAGGACTTCAACTAAGTATGAATAAATCGCAAACTTGCAGCTACACCAATAATATATGTATTTCTATTATCTTATTAATTACTTGTGTTGGTCAATTTTGGCAGCCTATAATTGCCGACATGTTACATTCCTTCCCTTTGGGCAATGCTATATGTCTCTGTCTGTGTTAATGAGATATGTCTTTGCACGGGGAATGATATTTTAATTGAAGTACTTCATTATCCGGTCTGCTTGCATTTTGACCAAATATACAGTTTTAACATTATATAGTGAGCTAGCTAGATCACAGTGCCTCCTGATAGTACCAATTCTGCACTGGCAAAGCCATGGGTTCTAAATAAATGTTAAGTGTCGCTGATTTTCTATTAATAAAGTGGCAAGGAGATGACTGTCATCTATGGGTCAATTTTAGTGCCATTGGACATTTGAGATTGGCATGGTCCAATGAAGCTTCACTATATTTCCACAAATTGTAATTCAAGTTTAGATTTAAGGAGTTGTGCTAGTTTGTAGGACAAAGGCCCTACTGGCTGGTGAAAATTGATTTAAATGGGGGGTGGCATAGATGCACAGATTTCTCATAGGTTTGAATCCCAAATTTTTTACATTAGTATGCTATAATAGCCATGGATATTCTACCTCACTATCACCGTACACTACGATTGCAAAAAAAAAAAAAAAAAAAAAACTACAACTACCCTTTTGTGAGAAGTCCCTGATAAAATAATTGTATTTTGCAAATTAACGTGATTAAAGCTTCGTGCTTGTAATGATGGTTACCTTAATACCTATTCATGCAATTACTAATTGTACATGTTTTCTGTTTCTTGCAGTTTGTGATCCAAAGAGCCTTCTTTTTATATATGGGATGCAATTGGATTTCAGTGATGCACTAATAGGTGGAGGTTTCTCTTTCAAAAATCCGAATGCCACGCAGACCTGTGGTTGTGGTAAATCATTTGCTGCAGAGATGTGAAGACAATTATAAACTACACTGTAAAATTAAACTTAGAATTGACAATAGTAAACGAAAACCTAGTTTTATTGGTATGAATTGTTATGTTTAGACCCTTGTACTTTGTGCTATAAGTAGCAGACTCTTAATTTGTATGTTCTAGTCGATGCTGCTTGTATTATATACAGACATTTTTCTTGTACAAGATGCACATTATCACGAAGACCAACTAGTTACACAGTACGTGAACAAATGCAAATGAGGTCACCAGGACACAATCAGTTGGAGTTCAATATTTGGAGTGTTATGACCTCATGCATATCAAGTGAAGATTCTGGTGCACAAGAAGTGAAGATACAATAATGAAAGAAGGACAAAAATAATCATTTTTTTTGACAAAATAAACAAAAATAATCATTCTGAAAAAAGTGGTCAATTTTAGCCTTTGGGATACTCCACTGGTAGTTGGGTATCCCATATACAGGATACTCCACTGACAGTTGGGTATCCCATAAGTCAAAATTAACCTCTTTTTTAATACAAAATGAACAAAAATAAACGTGTGTTCTTAGTTTAACCGTTTCCTTGGGGGTTCAACAGTTAACCTTTGGGGTTCAATAGTTCCATTTTGGGTTTTAGAAATATTCAGAACGACGAATCCGTATACGGACTTAGGGTTTAGGGTTTAGGGCTAGACCCTAAACCCTAACCTAACCTGATTTTAGGGTTGTAAACAACCCTAAAATCAGGCCGCCGGTCTGTTAAAAAAATCAATTTAAAATCAATTAAAATCATTTTTTACTGTTTGTTGAAGTTTGCTGAGGTCACTTGCAAAATGAATCACAGTAATACGCATATGCCATATGTTTATTAAGTTCATGATACTCCACTGAGATATGCGTATTCCCTGGATACTCCGATTGAAAATGCGTAAGCCACACAGAATACCCCATCACGAAATGCGTATTCTGATTACTCCATTGAACAATGCGTATTCAATCGGCCATATTTGTCCACTAATTTTAAATCGGCTATTATGATTACCCCAATCTGAAAATCGGCCATACTTGGCCTTCACCCTACAATAATTCTTTGCTTGTGAAATGTCCGTTTTATTAATAACATATGACCTTTTATCTCGAATTTCAATAAAAAAAGGTGTCAACAAAAATAAATTATTATTTATAAAACTATTGTTTGGGATCGTTCTCCAACCCAAACATGACCTCCATCAAAGTTCTACCGTCGACTCTTCTGGATTCGGGTACACCTGGTTTCTACCCGACCCACCCGTTTCTCCAAATCGGTTGTTCCCACCGGAATACCACTCATATTACCAAAATCCGGTCAAATTTCAGCCGGAAAACCACCATCCGTGCAACAAACACCACCATAACAAGGGGTTTGGAGAGCCAAGATATAAATGAGAGAGTAAAAATTGTGGGTATTGTTGGAGAAGGCAGTGTGAGTCCTCTCAACTCTGCTTCTTGGTATGATGTTATGCTTCACACTGTAAGTTCACTATGCTTCTCCTTTTTAATACACACACACATTTATCTACATAGATATTATCTTTTTGTTGTTTTTCCTCATTTATTTTTTAGTTTTGTTGTCTGTGGTTGTGATTTGTCCTTGAAATGTCATTCTAACTTATCATCTGAATAGCTGTTTTTATATACAAGTACGATATAATCTCGATAAATGAATTTTTTGATGAACCTTGATAAATGAATGTATAAAAGGGACATTGTAATTTTAATCTCGATAAATGAGTGTGTTCTTTTTGGCATGGTGAGTTACATAAATTGAAGTACTCACACATGACACATGCCTACATTGAGGGTCAAACCCCCCAACTCTAGTTAAGAGGCCAAGAGGGTATCTACTTGACTACAATGTTAAGGATTACGTTATTTGAGTGTTGTAAGAGAAATGTAGTAACAACAAGAGTTAAGTAAACTAATGAAGGTTTTGTGATATCAAAAACCCAAGTGGATATTTAAGGATGGTAATGATGTTTATGATTTTCGAGTGAGCTTGAGTGTTTTAATTGCTCATAAGTCTGAACCTCTAAGCCAAAATTAGTTCTTTTCCCAGAATGCATGTGTTTCCAGTTTTTGAGGATCTAATCTACATAGGGCGCATTTGGTTCATGGTTAATGAGCCCGGTTGATGGGAATGGGAACCTCAATTCCATGTGTTAGTGTTTGGAATACCAAATTTGTTGTATGGGAACCTCATTCCTTTTTGGTGGATAAATCATTCTCCCCACACCCTTTGGGATACCATATCATTCCCATACGCCTCATTCCCATTCCCACCCAACCATCCAACATCCCCCTACTTCTGCTTTGTAACAATTGAAACTGTTGATAGATTCTTGAAATTAGTGGGAATTGATGGGTATTGCGTGTTATTAGTGTGTAACCAGTGCTTGAGAATTTCTCAAAATTAGTGGGAATTGACCGGTAACGTGTGTAATTAGTGCCCCAAATTTAGTGGTAAATGAAAAGTTAGTGCATTGAGCTACTACTACTATGATAGATGGATTTCATGATAAAAAAGAAAGTAGAGCTCTACTTTAAGCTCCTTATTAATTATTTTGTGTGTTTGATCCATTGAATACTTTACAATGGAGCAAAGTAGCAATGGTCTTGTATGTCACTGATTGCTTGGTCTTTGGACTTGATGCACTAAGTCTCACTTGGTGAGTTGGTGCACACCAAGTGCTCATGTGAGTGTTGAAACACTAGATGCGACGTTCACTCGAGCTTGTGTGTAGGAGTGGTCCATGAGCGTTTTGAGAATTGGGGAAGTCTCTTGAAGCTGCGGCTGCATTCCAAGGTAGTCCACTTCGCCTATCGGATTAACCTTGCTAAAGTGAGAGCAAAATACAAATTGTTCCTGTCTACCTGAATTAGAGTCCAGGTAAACAAACATGGCGTTAAAGTACTCCTTTAAAGTGAGTTGTTTACAAATTCAGTTCTAACTGTGACATGAAGGCAGTACTTATGGATTGCTTGGTTGGATATGGTGATGGCTTTCTGCATCAAGACAATTAAGATTAATACTAATATGTTCACCTCTTTTTTCTAAACAAATGAAAATCTTGTCTTTTTCACCTTCTAAGTGCATTCCAAATGTCAGGCACTCCAGATAAGAGTCCACTACTCAAATCATTGAACACCCTAAATACCTTTCTCTTTCACTATATTAAAGCGACCTTCACCCTTCGATTTATAATTTTGCAGAAGACTTTAAACCCTAAATTGAGTTTTATTCAATTCAACAGGGGGTCTTTACCTATACGTGTGTGTGTTTCTCTGTATTTTTCGCATATCTCATATATCTTTCTTTAATTATACTTCGTTTTTAGAATTATAAAGAGCATATCCATCATATATAGTAGAAGAGCAGAAGGGGATAGTGATGTATATTTCATTTTTATATTATTATTTATAACAATTTTGCTAATTAGCAGAGATGGTATATCTTATCTAGTAGAGTTCTCATTTTCTTCTTCATCTCTCATTTTTCAATAGGCCAAGAGACTAAAATGGGTTGATGATGGATTTGAAATGCTGGTTTTTATAGATAATATTGAGAAATCTTCTGACCAAACAGTTGAAACTCTTACCAAGGAGCTACATTATGCAAACATATTGGTGCTTATTTCTGTAACAAATGAAGAATCAGTTAAGTGGATTCAGCAGAACAGCCAAAACATCCCAAACATAGTGTGTTTCGAGTCATCTCCAGCAATAAGTAACAAGCTAGGAGGGTCATTTATCCAGAGACAAACCAGGGGGGACATTTTCAGCAAACTATCAGAAATTTCTCAGCCGAAGAAAGTTTATGAATCGGAAGAAGTTGTTAAAACTATATACGAGGCTTGGGACCGTTATAACTCAGATGATATTAGATTTTCTTTGCTAGTTATAATCAATGCTTATATAAGACCAGTTTCAATCTTGAAAAACCTTAGGGCACAAGGTTTCTCCACGCTTAGTTGCATGGTGAAAAACTGTGGGCCTCAGGTCTTGAACTGTCTCTTAGATCCTAACTGTAGGAAGGCTCTTCAGTGCCTGAATCAATGCAGTCCAGTAGATCAGGTATGTAACTATCAATGTATTGCTTCGTATGAGAGTCCGGCATTAGAAGAATTTTCTCTCTGCGTACTACAAAAGAACAATTGCCTTGAGTTGGAGGCCAAGATCCCTGAAAAACCTTATGTCCCACCAATGAACAGATTTCGAGGGAAAGACCTGAGTCATGAAATTGCTGAGGATCTTTTTGTGGGTTGGTTAGGGAATTTGGACTGGAGTTGGCGTGTTGTAGCAGGACAGAACCCCGCCTACGATCAGTTTCCTTGTCAGTACCAGCTCTTCTACAGAGGTAAGGCAAAGGGGTCATTCTGGTATGAGCCAGTTTTTCAGGTAAAAACCATAGATGGGGAGTTGGTTTGGAGGCGGCGAAAATATCGAGTTAAAAGAAGCAAAGTGCCTGGGACATTTAATTTTAGTGTTTTGGATAATGGGGTGGTATCAAATGAGTTTTGGACTATTGTAGATGTTGCTGCTGATTTTAGCTGGGGTTTGTTTCACTATAGTGGAGCTGCTCGAGTTGCCGGACAATCTTACACTGGAGCAGTTCTTGTTAGTCCGAATGGCGAATACCCAAATGAGCGGGAGCGAGGAGAATTAGTTTCTGCGCTTGACAGATGCCACATCAAAGAGTGGGAGTTGTTCGATGTTGACAATTGTTCGTGCAAAGATCCACCACTGGGCATTCCCCAAGGTTCGAGTTTGCACAAGATCATCAAAGTTGAGGATCTAAAAGGCTCTTTCAAATGATCTTGGGGAAAATTCTAAAGCAGGAGTCTTGTTGGTTGTCTCTGATAATGTTTTACTTATTGTTTGTAAAGCACGTGTGTAGTTAAAGTTAACAAATGTGTAAAATCAGGGAATTGCATTTGTAATAACATAAAACAGTAGTTAATTCTTATGTAAATCCCAATTCCCAACCTAATTTGTAAGTACTGTATCACAAGGCAAGGTGCCTATACCAGTTGAGCCGGAGCTTTACCTACCATATTTACTTTACGAGCGAGCGAACTGTCTTAGTAAGAGGTTAATGTGTTGATCCAAAGGGTCATGAATTCGACTCCTCACTTTAACTATAAAAAAAATCACTTTATCGGGCACAATGAAATTTGACAAAATTTATCGACAACCTGATGTTTATATAATTGATCAAGGATATATTAGAACTAACAGTTAGTTTGTTTTAAAGCAAATATAATCCTAGTAAAACATGATATTTAATTTTAAATTAGGAAAACGATTGAGTGGCAATTTGCATGCAGTAAATAAAACACAAATAAGTAGAATATTAGGTGTACTTATTTTGTCCGGCCGAGGGTTGACGGCCAGTAAGATTGAGTATGGCAAGTTGAGCCCTTTATTCATCAAATAAACTGTATGTTTCCATTCCATGCTCACGTAGACTATCAGTTCATATTATAAATAGATACATGGCTTACAGCTAGTTCTCCTGCCCTGTTTTTGGCTAATTTTTCTTATAATTGTGTTTTATTTTTATTTAATACATGCATTTTTTAGCCAACAAGAAGAAGAGGAGAACTAATATGTATAATTGTGTTTTTGAATATATATAAGCACACTTGATCCCAAGAGGGGGTTATCCTGTCCATCGCTCTCCAGCTCTCTCCTATAACCACATTTACTTTCTTTTAATAATAAGGGTGACAATGAATTTTAGAACTTTTTAATCATATCTTTAAAATATGTAAAAGAAAATCCAAGAGGGAGTACTATATCTATATATACTACTGCTGTGCTAATTCCTTCCATTGTTATACCCTGTAATTAGGAACTATGGGGACTATTTAAGTGGAAACAATAAATTTGTTTAGCTTATAGAATTTGGCCACTAGCAATTTCATACTTGAAATACACGTAGAGAAATAAATTTGGATAACCCCTTGCTTGAATGGTTGGATGTCAACCCTAAAATATTAGTACTTGATCAAACAGATGATTGTCATTAGTTGGTATGTTCATAAAAATAATTAACCACCATCTCGTGTGACGGGTTTTCTTTGGCAGATTCAAAATACAAGAGCTAATATAAATACCTGAATAGTATATCCAACTTTCAATATCAGAACTGACAAATTCCTATCATTCTGAGTTGTCTGCATCCGTAGTTTTATAGAACCTAATGGCTCTTGAAAAGAGTACTACTGTTTTGGTTTTCATGCAACTGACAATATTATTTGTTTGTTCTGTCGTAAACCTTGCTAATGCACAAGGTCTGAAAGTTGGCTTCTACGAAAAGACATGCCCTTCAGTTGAAAAAATCGTCAAGCAAATCACTGCTAAGTTCATTTCTCCAGCACCAACTCTTGCAGCTCCTTTGCTCAGAATGCACTTCCATGATTGTTTTGTTAGGGTATGTTTCTTTCACGGTCCCTAATTGTGTGTGCAAACACACTTGTGTACTAAACCATATATATTTTATTTCTTTTTAATGTCAACTCATAACAACAGTCAATAAGGACAAATTCCAAAAGATGAAGTGATTAATTATTACACTAAATCTTTTTAGCATACCAACATTGAAGAGTTATTTACATATATACCTCAAGAACAACTTATTTATTTATGAGAATCTTTTGTTATGCAGGGTTGCGATGGTTCAGTTCTTCTAAATTCCACGAAAGATAACGTGGCAGAGAAAGATGGAATTCCTAACTTAAGCCTCCGAGGATTTCAGGTTATTGATGCAGTAAAAACTGCAGTGGAATCTAAATGTCCCGGCGTGGTTTCTTGTGCTGATATACTAGCTTTAGTTGCTCGAGATGCAGTTTCAATGGTAACAATACAGTCAAATGATCAGATCACACTCATTGCTAATTTCCTAAAAACATTATATATGTTCTACTAAATTATACGTTATAATATACATATTTATTTACATATGTTTGTTCTTATTGCAGCTCAGCGGACCAGTACCATACTGGAAAGTGCCCCTTGGAAGGAGAGATGGAAGAGTGTCGATTATGGAAGAGACATTTACAAATTTACCACCTGCTTTTTTTGACATCTCTCAACTCAAATTGTCATTTGCCTCCAAGGGGTTGAATGTAAAAGACTTGGCTGTTTTATCAGGTACTTAAATGTTAAATTTAATAAACTTAGATGATCCATTCAATAAAAACTAGTAATAAATATGAATTTGATTAAATTGTTGGCAGGAGGACACACCATCGGCACTTCTCAGTGTTCTAGCTTTAGCAGCCGGCTATACAACTTTTCTGGCAAAGGTGACATGGACCCTTCACTAGACTCCGAATATGCAGTTAATCTAAAGAAAAAATGCAAGCCAACGGATACGATTAACCTGGTTGAGATGGATCCAGGAAGCTTCAAAACATTTGATGAAGATTACTACACACTTGTAGCTAAGAGGAGAGGACTATTTCAGTCTGATGCTGCACTCTTGGATGACAAAGAAACCCGAGATTATGTAAAACTCCAGGCCACAACACAGGGGTATACTTTCTTTGAAGATTTTGGGGTTTCTATGGTGAAGATGGGTAATATTGGAGTTCTTACAGGCGAGGCAGGTGAAATCAGGAGAACCTGTGCTTTGGTTAATTAAAGGGACACCTTTAAGTTTCCAGTTTCCAGTTTCCAGTTATATTAAAATGTTGATGATTGAAGGTTATTTCTGTTTAATGTTATTATTCCATCATGTAATTGTGTATATGCTTCACAACTTTTCCCAAATATGAAAACCCAATAATAAAATGCTTGATACTTATTATATGTAGCTTCAGTCATGCTTTCATATGTACGTACGCATAGTAGTTGCCACAAGAAATATTACAAGTTTGCAAAACTACTAACAAAAAGATTTTAGCACTTTCTCTTGCAGTAAAGAGCCTAAAACAGTTTTAAATCTAAGAAATTTAACATAATTCGTTAGGTTATACGACTTATATATTAGGATATATCACGGATTTCTTTTACGGTTTTACAATTTTAAATTTTAGTATTTTTATCTTTCACAGAACTAAATTTTGACTAAAGAAACAACAATGGTGTCAAACGTGTCACATTTTACACACACACTTTGAGCCAACGACACCTTGTGCCAACGACATGCACTGTAATGGAGTAAACCAAAAATGTGTTTCTTCCTGTTCAACTTGGGGCCTCTAAGGAGAAAGCCCTCGTCAAAAGATGGCCATCTGCTACATACCGAGGCAAATATCTAAACTATTAATCCGACTTCTGATTCTCGGAGTAATATTTTCAATCTCTACGTTCCTTCTTTAAATGTTACCAAGTGCTGGAACCTACCTGAATTTGTTTTTGTTGTAGGGGATTTGCATTCTCCAACATTTCCGGTCAAAGAAAATATTATCAGCATATTTACATAAATTATAAAGGGTGATGGTTCCGGACATACAATTGTAGAGCAATCAGCATATAATTGTTACAACTACGGTGTGCTACAACAATCACTTGCTATCTACAAACCCGGACTCAAATATAAATAACTCTTGTAAGAAAATAGATGTACCAATTTCGTAATTCCTCCATATATTTTGCTACTGGGTCTTGATAGTAGTTGAGTTGCGTATTTTGATTTCTATTAGTTGTTTTGCAACCGGTGGTTCTTAGGACACTGATGCTTGTATCTTATTTCGACTATATTGGTACACTTGTTACTGCCGGACTTTATCACAAGCAGCTTAACCTGTTGACCATATGCAGGCCACTTTTGTGGAGTACTTGGAATTATAAACATTGTATACGTGAATAAAATTATATTCTGCAAAATGAACAGTCCCAGGGCTAGAATTGAACAAAAATTTATGTTCTGAATTTGTTCGCTATGATGTTCTTACATACACTAACAGGACTAGGTTTAGTTTTAAGTAAAGGCAAACGACTCAACATCGTCTCTGCACCACCGTTGTTGGATGGATGTAGAACTGCATAGATCCTCATTATCTCTAAAGCGGCACCTTGTTGAGTATGCTTGGATTGGCTTCCCAAAAGCTGCAGTCAATTATATTACAGTGCTTTATTACAACTCTATTTTGAGTTTCTCCTTCAACTTCTTCATTGGAAGTGTCCTTGTCCTGCAAACAAATATAAGCCTTGTTGGGGAAGAATAACATCTGATGCAGAAAAGAAAATTAAACAGTAACTCAAGAAATATAGATACGGTATACAGCATCTAAATCTCTTTCTCCAAAAATGGAAAAAACATCAAGTAAAGTGTTCCACCAACTGGTCCTCTCGCCCAGATTGAATGGTTTGCACCCCCTCTAACAACCTGAGCCACTTTCTTCCTAATTCTATGTTCTAGGAAAAGAATCCACTCTATGTTTCTGGTAATTCCAAAATTCTACATGGATATCTCGTTATGTCATCCATTAATGTTATTATATGATAAACTACCAAAGAGCTGTCAATGAATCGAGCCAAGCTTAGCTTTGCATAAACGATATAGCTTGACCTTGTTCTAAAATGGGTCCAAGCCTTTTAATAGAACATAGATTCATGTCCAAGATCAGCTCTATAACAAACGAGCCGAACTCGAACTTGTTTACGAACTCGAGCAAATGGGACTGGTCTATGGCACACTCATCTTACCACTATAAATTAGTGCGGGCCAGTTGAATTAACATTGCACTCAGAAGTCTTGACAAATCTTACAACTGTGTATTTGTGCTTTTGAGTTTAATCAAGATTGCATATCAGAAGTCATAACAAAAATAAGCCTCTTTTGGAAACAAAATATTTTTATTATATACTAGCACTAGTAACTAACAAGTGGGAGCTGATTTATTTTCTGTGATTCTGTTCGATTTACTGTGTCGCTGTCTGTAAAAATTGTGGGTGTAGAAGGGCGAAAAAGATATAGTTAACCTGTTCCCGGAAGACAGAAGATCCCCTGCGAAACATGATCGGTAATCTGTTGTAGTCTATATGGAATTGCTGGGCGAGCAGGTCATATTTCTCATTTGTTTGAGTACCCTGCATATGCAAAGGACTGGAATATAAAACTGCAAGTGTAGTAAATCTGGATATTCAATCAAACAATGGGGGTGGAGGTGGTAAACACCTTCAAGAATTTCTGAGCTTCACGTTTAGTCCTTCCTGATTTGACCAACTCCCAAAAACAGGTATTATACTGGTTGTTGATGTGGCCTGCAAATTCAAAGGAGAGTGATATAGAAATTGAAATAGGCAAGTGTGTTTCAGTGCCAGAAGCTACACTTTAAATGGACTGATTCTGTTTACTTTGTCCTATTATTATTCATAGGAGAGTAAGTTTTTAACGGAAAGACATAGATAAAGCAAGTTATACAAGTAGCCAACCACCCATGGTAAGTGGAAAATGCTGCACAAAAAAAGAAAAGCTATCTTTCTGCAAAGACTAGGAACATAAATTCCGCAAAGACACCCATGCAGGGGCCAATAGAAAAGTACATAAATATTCCATAGCAAAACAAAAGAAATGTCAAATATCACTATATCAGTAATAAAATAATTACTATTGTGATAAAATATTAATGCCAACGCTTATGCAGGAACATGAAGCAATCTCAATGCTTATGAAGTATTTAGAAGAAAAGGGAAGAAACACTTACAATCAACTTGTCTCCATGCTAAATAATCTTGAAGAATCTTAGAGGAGGGGTAACACACAGCGCGGCCATCAAAACAGGGTGTGTACTTCAACTCCTTACTAGGAAAAAAGTGTACCCATTGCATAACGTAAACGGCAGAGAATAAGGACACAATCGCTGACACTATGTAGCTGAAACATACATACATATGTTAGTAGCTTAGGTATTGACATTGATAATTAACTGACAGCTGAAGATGCAATAGCAGCAAGATAAGACAATAAGTGAATGACATATTATAAAAAAAGTGCAAGTTACCGGGGGGGGGGGGGGGGGGGGGGGGGGGATAGAGAGTAAAAACTCAGTACTGGATTTTAGTTAACTTCAAATTTCTAGTTGCATCAAGGGATATATTACATAGAGTACATACCTAGCACACCTTTGATAGAGCTGAGAATCTTTCTTCAAAACAAAGCTGCAAACGTAAGACTAAATTATTCAAGTGCATAACTGATAAATATTAATAAGGTTGTTCTTGTAAATGTGCTAAAGAAAACTATATACCTGTATTCATCACTAACCCCATATGAGAATACTATATCATTGAATTCCTTTAACACTGCAACTGCACATGAATTCATAAGGTTCAAGGCTTGCTCGTCATTTGGCTTCTCAAATTCATGTATCTCAGAAAACCTAAAAAGCCATCAGCTAAACTTACAAAGTAATTCAGCTTTGACACAATTATAGAAAAATAAAACATCATGCATTGCAAATTTGTCAAAAAAAACATAATGCTTTGGAATCTAAAAGCAGAGTTGAAATACTCTGGTAAGCCAACATACATATTATATTTATCTCATTCTAAAATGCGTTAGTGTTTGCCTGATCCTTCCTTTTAATAAGACTGTTCGCACCCGACCAAAAATATTCTTCTCCTATTTGAACTTGGCTTACACGGCAACAAATAATATCTAAAATTGAGTATACAAAATCTCAATCTTACAATGTCGGACTATGTAACAGCAAATAATAACTGTTGGTGAACTTGAGCTTATCAACTTTACAAAATCACAAACAAAGTTTATAGGGAATGTGAATACATGCCACAAAAAAAAAATTCTCTCAAGTCAATATATTAAAAGAAGATAAATATAATAAGCGGAATTATACCTGTGAAAGTGGCAGCCATCTATCCTGACAACAATCCAGGTTGACAGCATTAACTTATTCTCAAATGTGAAGGACTTGACAAACTCTGGTTTGATATTGTTGATGTCCACTATAAAGTTACTTATCTCCTTTACTAAACAAGAATGCTTGTTCCAAAAGTTTCGTGAGGCTATATTTTCAGAATGCTCTACAGTAACATTTTTCCGCAATCTTTTAACTGGAGTGTCATTGATATACTTCACGATTGCCTCAATCTGAGTAAAAAATGAATTAATAACTAATCTTACCATGTTGAATTTCAAAGAGAATCAATTGCAAAGAATAAGTTTTGTCTAAAGTATACTAAAAGTGGAACAGGATAACAATATATATTGGCATGGGGTTACCTCTGTCTTGAGAACACAGGATCCTTGACGAAACATTTTATTGATCAACTTGTAATTAATTTTAAACTGTTGGAATAACAGCTCATTTTTGTCTTGCTTTAGTGTTCCCTACAGATTAAATTACAAAATAAGGTAAGTGCAGCATGCTTATTTTGGATATAAAAAAACATTTTGGAACAAGAAAACAGTTGAGGAAAATTTAAAACAGAAAAAACATAATGACATTAACTGGAAATGCTTTCTACGCAGTTTATGTTTTTAAGGTAGGGGTAAGAGTAGACAATATCTTTAACACATAAATTTGTACATATAAGAGCATCTCCAACAGTGTTGGCTAAAATCATTGGCTAAAATGATATAAAATACTGATTATGTAAAATTTAACCTGGGAGCATCTCCAATGGGTTAAAACCCTTAGCTAAAAGTCTAGTTGGCATACCAAAAATAATTTTTTTACATAATTTGTAAAAAATTGAGCACTCCAATGAGACAAACCTTTTGTCTATAATTTTAGCCAACCCCTTCCTATTGGCTATATTTGTCGATCCTCTAGAGACCTGTAGCATAATTCCACCTCATCAGTTACCATATTGAGTAATGTATTCTATTTATAACAACTTGAAATAATTATAACACGCTATTTTTAGAATATAACCAACCATTATAGCCAATAACATTGGAGTACATTGTCTTACAGGTTCAGCAAATTTTAAACGATTATCTATTTTTTTTTAATATAGCTAACCAATTTACATAATGATTATCTTGTGCTCCAATGGAGTTGACTATATTTTAAAAATAGTTATTATTTTAAGTTGTTAAAAATAGAATATATAATTTGAATATGGTAATAGATGATGCAGAGTTTTACTACAGGTCTCTAGGGATTCGACAAAAATAGCCAATTTGGAGGGGTTGGCTAAAATTTTGGCTAATAGTAATGTCCCATTGGAGTGGAGAAAATTTTACATATTCTCTAATTTTTTTATTTATGGCATTCCACCTATACTTTTAGCTAAAGGTTCTTGACCATTGGAGATGCTCTAACAGTTTTCCTTTTCTCTTTCACGAGAGAGATTAGTTTAAGCTATGTTACTCGGACTCGCCGACTCGGCTAGAAGTGTCCAACATGGATACTTTTTCATGTGTCGGACTCGGCAATTGGAGGCAAAATGAAGAGTCCGAGTAACATAGAGTTAAAGCGTAAAAGAGATGCACTGTATTAATAATAAGGATGACAAGTCTCAAAATTTCACTATGCACCTAGTACATACAAGCAACAACAAACTCTTTTTATCTTTGTCTCTCTATACATCTCTCAATATCTCTACAACTCTTTTATATTTTAATTTTTATTCCTTTTTTTTCGTGTCCTTCAATGAAGATCATATCTCCATTCCACCATAATTTTCCCAAAGATGTTTCAAGCTCTGTACATTCTCACAATGCAGTTTAACCTTTTCTTATTCTCCATTCAAACCTCAAGATCAATAACAAGATCTAACAACAAGAGCAATGAAGTTTCAGAGTTCATCCAGCGATAAAAATTTATATTTTGGTCTAGAAAAATATAATTTTCCTAGGATGCAAGTGACAAACTACAAAGCAAAGTTTTAATAATCGCACTTGAACAAATTCTGCCTTCTGCCAAAGCATTTTATTACAACATACAATAACTATAAAACTGATACAAATTACAGGGTAAAGGTACAGTGGATTGTTGTTTAAGGCTTGCTTGAAATCAAGACAATTACGGTTTACGCAGTGCAATAGCTTGCATTAGGCGAAAAAATTAATTAGGGAAGTGCGGAATATAAAACATAAGAAACAGGATAGAAGTAACTGCTACTACCTTTAAGATTTCCTGTGCTTCTAGTTCTGTCTTTCCACTTTTGACCAGATTCCATAGACAAGTATTATGTTGGTTTTCTGTGTGGCCTGTTTCCAGGACAATAGTATTTGCATTTTAAAAAAGGATAAGAAACACTCGTGTACGAATCTATTAGTCAAGGCTGCACATGCAATAAGTAGGGTATCAACTTCTGATTTCTCGAATTACTGTTACCACTTACATTCTCTCTGTCGCCATGCAAGATATGCTTGGAGAACCTCTACGGACGCACAACATATAATCCGTGATTGAAATAAAGGCAGAGATTTTAACTCCTTCTGAGGAAACCAATATTTCCAATTCATTACAAAATTGGATGTGAAGAAAGAAACAATGAGCGACAGTATTTTGCTGCAAAATCAATGTTAAGGAGCTAAGAATATATTCAATTCATAATGAAGGATTTAAAAAGTTAAATATGCTGCAATTTAGTGGAATTATGTAGAGGTAATTAAGTTCTGGGAAGGTGTATAGATTCTAATTTATTAACAGTCAGCTCACGATAATAATTTAATGATTACAAATTTGTTAGCTCCAGACGAAAGACAGCTCAATACAGTCCACAAAAAAGGCTGATAGTCTTTATATAGTATCACAATTCACAACTGATCTAATATGTTCAACTGTAACATTCCGCCGTCTTATTATAGCTCATGTCAGACAACAATTCAAAGAATGCAACTGAAAATATGACCAGCAAGAAACGCAAAGCAAAAACAACAAAATCACTAGGTACCTGGCCCTCCGTTGATAAAAGTTGGTATCTTTACTAAAAACAAAACTGCAAAAACGCACAAGAACAACAATTACGCAACCATCAAAACTTCTTAACGCAGTCCAACAAACACCACACAAGAATTAAACAAGCTTATAATTTAGATAATAAACCTGTACTCATCACCAAAGCCATACGAAAAAACGATATCAGGATACTCTTTTAACACAGCAGTTGCACAAGCATTCATCAAATTCAAAGCATTCTCATCATTGGGTTGCTCAAATTCATGAACTTGAGAAAATCTGGTAAATGGGTCAGTTACAAAACACAACTTAAACAATAATACATGTATAACAAAGTTAAAATAAGTGAGTGAGAGTGTTAGTTACCTTGTGAAATTGCAGAAGTGAATGCGAACGACAATGAGATTGGGAAACATGACTTCGTCGTTGACTTCGTAATCAATTTTTACGTACTCATACTTGCTATTTGCCATTGTTAATTTTTTGAGTTTTTTTTTTCTCAGAGGAGTTTTGTCAAACAGGTGGCGTGCTTTTATTTATTCGGACCGATTCACTAACTCAACGCGCCTAAATATGAGTTACTGGTTTAAAATGGGCCGATACAAGGTTTCGGTTGACAGAAAGTGGACTATGTTAATTTGGACCAGCCCATCGTATCTAAATTGTAGATGTTAAAAATCTGACGCACTAATTTACTTCCTTAATTACCTGTCCACTTTATTTTATTTTATTTTTGAGAAAAACTTACTTGTCCACATTAGATTCAATTTTAAACAAGTGCTTTCATAGTGTTGTGGATTAAAAAACGTGCTTGTATATTAATTGCTAGGATTTATGAGCTTTCGAACTTTAATGGCTGTACTTGTGTTTCAAGACTAAATCGGTCCTCACAAGATGCCTACGTATCTCAATTAATGCTGAGAATCAAGCCAAAGACATAGTTATAATTATAGGATCAGGGTCCTTATATAGGCGTCTGGAGCCTCGTATTTATGGTACGTTTAGGAGACTTAGCGAATAAGTCTCCTTATTGATAATGGATAAACATCGTATTTCTTGCTGGAGAAGTATTTTCCTTGTTGATAAAGGCTATGACTCATTAATTGGGATTCTGGATCCTTCTTTGATGAATTTACCATATTTTGGACTCTTTTCATGAGCTGTACATTTCCCTTATTTATTAATTTCGTAATTAATAAATAATTAGGGTTTTGGGCCTTAATTATGGGGCCTTTCCAATTAATCATTAATTATATTTCTAAAATTACTTTTCTGACCATATCATTTGCCCCCCAACTTCTGGGAAAATCATCATGGGGTTTTCGTAGAAGTTATAGCGTTTTCTTTCCAATTTTGACCATGAAACAAGTCAAATTTGATCAGGAAATAGGTCATTTTTGACCTCATTTTCGACCAGGAAATAGGTCATTTTCGACCTCGTTTTCGACCAGGATTTAGGTCATTTTCGACCTCGTTTTCGACCAGGATTTAGGTCATTTTCGACCTCGTTTTCGACCAGGATTTCGACCTCGGTCAGTTGTGAGGTCGAAGGTTTTGACCTCGATTTCTAAGTCTTTTTCGACCTCGACTGTTCGACCAGGATTTCGACCTCGATCAGTTGTGAGGTCGAAAATTTCGACCTCGATTTCTAAGTCTTTTTCGACCTCGATTATTCGACCTCGAACCCATACATTTTCGACCTCAACTATTCGACCTCGAACCCATACATTTTCCACCTCAATTATTCGACCTCGAACCCATACATTTTCGACCTCAATTTGGTGTGAGGTCGAAGGGTTCGAGCTCGATTCTCAGTATATATTCGACCTCAACTTTTCGACCTCGAACCCATACATTTTCGACCTCAAATTGGTGTTAGGTCGAAGGGTTCGAGCTCAATTCATAGGTCTTTTTCGACCTCGATCTAAGGTCTTTTCGACCTCAGATTTTTAATTTTTTGACTTAATTTTGGTGCGAAGTCGATGGATTCGACCTCGATTTCTTGTGTATTTTCGACTTCGAGTCTTCGAACTCGATCTAAGGTCTTTTCGACCTTAAATCTATTGTTTTTCGATTTCATTTGGGGGCGAGGTCGATGGGTTCGACCTTGATTTCTCATATGTTTTCGATTTCAATCGTACGACTTCGATTTAATGTCTTTTCGACCTCAAATTTATTGTCTTTGTTTTTGCCTTGGCTATATTTCAAATTAGCCCGAATTTCTATTGGAATTTAATTTCCCATACTCTGGGCCTTAATTTGTTTGGGCTTTATATTTGCCTAAGCCTCAAGTCTTTTTGGGCTTTGATTTTTGTAGTCCAATATAGGATTTATGGGCCTTGACTGGCTATAGTCGGTTGCCCTCCCTTAACCGGTAGGGTAACCGGCTACCTTGATTATAAAAGAGTAGGATTTCCACTTCATTCTTCACTTCATACCTTCAACTTTCCAAAAACTTTCTCTCTAGCCTTCTTAGCTTTTCTCTCTTTTTATTCCGTAGTAAGGCGATTTCCGGCGAGATTTCTGTAGTTGTATTCTTTGATTTTCTGGGTTCAATCTTCATCTTTTGAAGATTTTCTAGGTTCAATCTTCATCTTTTGAAGATTTTCTGGGTTCAATCTTCATCCCTTGAAGATTTACTGGATTTTAATTTGAAGATTTGAAGATTCTGGGATTTCTTCTTGAAGATTTAAAGCTTTTCTGGGATTTACTTTGAAGATTTGAGGATGTCTGATCGTACTGCTCAACGTCTCCAAAAAATGAATCAAGCGTCTAAGAGATGTATCACTATTCGTTCTTCTCATATGTCTCTTCAAGATATGATTTTAGAATGTAGTGATGAATACCCTTCTGTTTCGCACTTAGATTCCTTTGATTGTAGCAATAAATTCCATGAAATTGACTTGATTAGAAATTATAATAAGATGTATAGAATTAAGTCTCCTTATAGGTTAGTCCCAGTTGGCCCAGGAGATCGTTCCTGCCATTGGCGTCCTGATGCTCTCTGCATTTACAAGGATGCCATTGTGGCAGGGCTTAGATTTCCCTTTCATGAATTCATTCCCAAGCTTTTGGCAGATGTCAGGATTAACCCTTGCCAACTCCCACCAAATGCCTGGAGAATTATTATGTGTTTTATTGTTCTTTGGTTGAAGAACAAATTTCCTCTTTCTGTTGCTCTGTTTAGGAAGATTTTTCAATTTAAAAATAGCTCTGCCATTTCTTTGGGTTGGGTTTATATCAACCATCGCCCTTCAACTCCTTCCATTTTCCACCCAAAATCCATCCCTGATAATAATCCAAAGTGGAAGAATGAATTCATGTATTTAACTTGGGAAGGAGGGGATTGGGGTACCCTTTTCCGTAGATCTTTTAGTAGGGTCTCATATGGTAGCCCCAATGACATTGTTCTGAATGATAAGGAGGCTCATGCCTACGCTGAGCTCACCAAGGATGATTATGCTACAACGGCTTGGGAGCTCCTGGATGAGTTTCAGCTTAAGTCCTTGGGACTTTCAAGCGTTTCTGATAAGGGTAATTCTCATTTCATTATTTCCTTTATTTATCTAAGATTGTCTTATACCAACTGTTTCTTTCCTTGTATTTTTTGCAGCTGCGGCCTTTATTAACAAGACCAACGAGCCCCAAAATGGTGAAACGGCAAGATTGAAGAGGGCTCGTTTAGGAGGGAAGGACCCCCGTGCTACCAGTGTCCCAGCCTTTATAAGGCCTCATGCGGACCTTACTGATGAGGTTGAGGGTCCTTCCTCGGCCAAAAGTTCAGTTTGGCGCCCCAACTGGGGTCTTAGGAAGAAAGACACCGTGGTGGGGGTGTCTAAGCATGTTGTGGAGTGGTCTTATCATTCCTTGACTCCTTATGACTACAAGGATTTTGTTTCTAACTCCACTTTGGAGAGCATGTAGGCTCTCAGGCTATCGCTGTTGTAAGTTGTTTTCTTCCTTTTTTTCTTTGTAGCTTTAATATGTTTTCAAGTTTCTATCTCATATTGACTTGTGATTTGTTTGTAGGCTAATGCCAACTTCCAAGGTGCTCTCTTTCAAGCCAAGGCTTGGCGCTCATCTTCAGAGGCCAACCAAGGCAAGTTTGAGAAGGGGTTAAATCTCAAAGTGGCCACTTAAGTCAGGGCCATATATCAATTTACTCACTCAACTTATCGGGGACTCGTTTGCACCACTCTAGTAAAGAGTAATGACAGAGCCGTTAGTCGGGCATGTTGACCTAACGAAAAATGTCTTGACTTTAACGGGACTTACAGCTGGAAAGACCCGGCACAAGTGGAACACTGCGTGGAGTCCAACTAAGCCCATCCAATGTATAATACAATTTTCAGACATATATTTCACATATTATAGACAGTCGGGCATTTGGGAGAGAATTAGGGCGTAAGTGGAGAATTGGGGGTGAAAACCCTAATTGAAGCAATTGACAACGATCGTTCAATTCAGTGGGTTAATTCGCATACATCGTGAGGAAGAGTTCGATTAACACTACGCATTATCAAGCCGAGTTTCATTTTTCTTCAATCGAAGGTAAACATCATTCATACTTGTATGAACCCTAGTTTTTTTTTGCTCTATTTTTCTACATGTGTTTAAAGTATATCTTTATATATGTTTGTTGTCTTCATTTACAGCATGTCTACTACTCTCTACCTTCACCATCATGGTGATTTTACCCCCGTGCCTAATATATCATATGTAGGTGGAATAACTGAGGTTATAAAAGACTTTGATTGTGATACATTTTCTTTTCGTGACATTGAAGACTTTCCTGTGAAATATGAATATGATGTTAATTCCCTTGTCTATTTTAAGTGTGATGGACATAGTTTTAAAAAGGGGACTAGGTTAATTTATGATGACAAATCAGTGAGAGAGTTGATTGCTTTAAGTAAGACTTATGGTAGGATAGAGTTGTACGTTGACCACTTTGAGCTTGATGATTTGATTGATGTTCCACACCCCCCCTGAACAGACCAAACAAAACAGTAATGCACCAGATAAAATGATTGAAATAGAAACTGTAGGGGGTCCACCTGAGGGTGAAGATGATGAGGTGGGATATGAGGATGATTTTAGTGATGACAGTGATGATCCGGATGCTAGTGAAACAGAGGATTCTGAGGAAGAAAGTTTAATTCCTGATGAATTAGATATGTGTCATAGTGATGATGAAATGCATACTCTTAGGAAAAACAAGAAGAAATTTAAAGAGGGGCTTTATAAGGCTATGAACCTACCAACCAAATCTCCTAGTGAGGAGTCTGATTTTGACTCTCAAAATCTAAGGTCTTTGTCCTCCTCAAGTGAGGATGAAAATGCACTAATAGGCTATGTTGGTCCCCCAAATCCCAAAAAAAGAAGAATGTGTAAGAAAAAGGGTAATACTGATGGAGTTCCAAGGTGGGAGGTTGGTCAACAGTTTGTCAATATGGCTGAGTTTAGAGATACAGTGAGAAGTTATGGAGTGATTGATAGGAGGGGGGTACAATTTGTCACTAATGATACTAAAAGGTGCCAAGTATCTTATGAGGGTGACTGTTCATTCTATATTTGGTGTAGTAGGGACAAAAACAGTGAGTCATGCACAATAAAGACACTAGTTGACACTCATTTGTGCACCAAGCCATATACCAACAAATTGGCATCCGTAAAGTACTTGTGTGAACTGTTTGGCGATAGAATTAGGAAGAATCCTCAATGGACCTGTAAGCAGATGGCTGAGACAATAAAGAATGAGTTGGAAATAGAGGTGCCCAGAATAAAAATTTTGAGGTGAAGAAAGATGGCTCTTGAAGGAATAGCTGAAAGCCTTAAACAACATTACTCTAGGGTGAGGGATTTTGGACATGAAGTGTTGCTTAGTAATCCACAGAACACTGTCAAAATATCAACCACTGGACTGAATGAAGATGATCCTGTTAAATTTAAAAGAATATATGTCTGCTACTTTGCTTTGAAAGCTGGTTGGAAGGCAGGGTGTAGGCCACTTATAGGATTAGATGGTTGTTTTCCAAAAACTTTGACTGGGGGTCAACTTCTCTCAGCTGTAGGGAGAGATGGGAACAATCAAATGTTCCCAATCTGTTATGCAGTTGTAGAATCAGAGAACACTGATTCTTGGAGGTGGTTCTTAATTCTGATGAAAGATGATTTAGACCTGACTGATGGCCATGGATTGGCAATTACAAGTGATCAACAGAAAGGCTTAGAAAATGATGTGAAGGAGCTCCTACCTAGTGTTGAACGCAGATTCTGCACAAGACACTTATGTGCCAACTACAAGAAGAGGTAAAATCATATACTTCATTACTTATGTGTCATTATATAGTTTACCATTGTTACCTTCATTTTTTTTGTAGGTTCAACACCTCTTTACTAAAGAGGTGCTTCTGGAGCATTGCTCTTGCTACACATAAGGTAGCACACACTAGAGCAATGGCTCAATTAGAAAAGCATTCTAAGTCTGCACATGCTCAACTGTTAGCACTTGGTCCTAAACAATGGTGTAAAGCATTTTTGCTACACATTCGAAGGTTGATAATACACACAACAACATGTCTGAAAGTTTTAACAATTGGATCATCAATGAAAGGTACTAACCTTTTACCAACTCTTTGAAACTTCATTATCATTGTGATTATTCTAATAATTGTGGTTATTTTGTAGGTTTATGTTATTATTGACAATGTTGCAAGAAATGCATTCCAAACTCATGTCAAGGATGAGAGAAAGAAGAGATGAAATGTTGAACACTAAGCTTCAAGTATGCCCTAGAATCAAGAAGGAACTGGATGTGCTCATAACTGAATCTAGGAAATGGAATGCAGTTTGGGATGGTCAAAGGAAATTCCAAGTCAAGATGGGAACTAGATCAGTCACAGTGGATTTGGAGAAAGGTACTTGTGATTACAGAATGTATGATCTGACTGGCATTTCATGTTAGCATGCAATTGCTGCAATTCACTCAAGGAGGCACCAACCGGTTGATTATGTGTCTGACTATTACAAGAGAGAGAAGTACTTGGCAACTTACAAGTACTCACTGGAAGCAATGAAATGAGAAGAGTATTGGGACTTTCATGGAGGAGAAACAATGTTGCCACCAGACATACCAAAAAAACTGAGAGGCAGACCTAAAAAACTTAGAAGAAGAGAGGCATGGGAAGGTGGTACAAGAAGTGCTACACAACCATCTCAAGGTGTGATTCTTCAAAGGTTCAGCAACAAAAGAATTATGCATTGTTCAAATTGTGGTGATGCAAGACATAGAGTGTCAAATTATCCAACAAAAGAGCAAGGAAATCAACACGAAAAACAACAAAAGAGGCATCAAACAAAAATAAAGTCCCACCTGCAAAGAAAAAGTCAGCAAGAGAAATAAAGAGGCAAAAAACTGAATCCCAGAGGTGGTAAAAGAAATGTCAAGCAAGTTACTGAAGAGTCCCAAACAGGTACTTTAAAGGGTAAAAAACTCCAGAAAAACAAGAAGATGACTTTGAAGATATTCCTGAGTCAATTTGGGATTTGTCTGAAGAAACTTATGCAACAATGGAGGAGGAAATAATTGAAGATAATCAAGCAGAAAATGTTCAAGAAAATTCTGCCAAGAATGGAGAAGAAACTGTAGAAGAAAATGTTCAAGAAAATGCTGCCAAGAATGGAGAAGAAACTGCAGAAGAAAATGTTCAAGAAAAACATGGAGAAGCTGAAATTCAAAACAAAAGGAAGGACAAGTTGCCATTTCTAAAAAGTATGCCAAGGAGGAAATTGCCTTGGGTGAAGGGTGAGGATACAGATGAATGGGATAAGGCAGGCAAAAAATATGCCCAGTTTCAAGACACACTAAGAGGGCCTATTGGACATAAAGCTATATTTATGCCTACACCAGGCCTAATCCCTTTTGGGCCTCCAAAAGGGACACCACCAGCTAGTACCCCCCTGCAATGGCTGAACAAAACACTAGCTCTAATAACCCAAGCAGGCCAAGTCAAAAATCTGGCAGCTCAAGGAGGCCCTCTCAACAGAGTTCAAGTACTGGAGTAACAAGAAGGGTAACAAGACAGAGTACGGAGAAAACCAAGATCATGTTCTCCAACACTCAAGAAGATGCAATTAACCTTGCTGATTGATTTGACTTTGTAATGGATTTTGGATTAGACTTTTGCAATGTTCTCCAAGTACTTTTGTTAATTAGACTTGTAATGTTTATTAGACCTGGCTTTAAGGATCTTTCATGACTATGCATGGACTTGTTTTCCAAGCCTTTTCAATTCAAGTTTTATGTTGCAGGTGTGATTTTCTGTGTGATCTCTTTTGTTTAGCCTTAATCTATTTTGCCTTCAACTAAGTACATTATTATTTTCAGCTCTGGAAGTAGCAAAATGCAGGCCTATGACCTTTTCATTCATTACAAAAGATACCATACATAGTTTCATTTCATTGCATTACATTCACTGCTTCTAACTACCATTCGACAACCACATTTACTACATTACAACTACTTCAAATTTATCATCAATGCAAACATCAAAACAGCTAAACACACCACACAGATCTTCATTTGTCTTCCCATTTTATTCTTCTCAGTTTCCATCTTCAATTTTTCTTGAATCAACTGCTTTTTTTCTTCTTTCAGAGCCTTTTTTTTCTCAACATTTTTCGATAAATTCTCTTCATCAAGTTTCAACTTCTCCTCCAGATAAATTCTCCTATGATTTAGGTGAGTAGTCATTTCCAAAGCTCTAGGGCTGAAATCTTCTTTAAACTACTGAAAAAATTGGCATCCTTCACCTTCCTACATTTACCATTTCCAAACCATCATCTTTTTAACATCAACATACATAATCAACAAATTAAAAATTAAATATACAATACTACCTTAGGTGTTGCACATGTGTAGAATCATCTTCCAGGATTTTTTAGAGTCCAAGAAGTGTAAACTCTAGCTCGTCTCCCACACAAGCACAATATGTGCTCTTCCTTCTTCACCGATTGAAGCGAATAAGAACTACCAGCAGAATTCAGTAGAAGGCTTTGATAATTTGCCATACTAACATCAAAAGGGAGAAAGGAATTGAACAACTATATAGTAGATTTGATTTCAATTAATTTAGCAAGAAGAACCCTAATGATATATACACACACACATATGAGATATTCCTGTTGGTATTGGACACGTCAAAAAAACAGCCGTTGGCTTCCACCCTGTCCAAGTCCACGCTGCCACGTAGTTTCTCCCGTTAGGTCAACATGCCCGACTAACGGCTCTGTCATTACTCTTTACTAGAGTGGTGCAAACGAGTCCCCGATAAGTTGAGTGAGTAAATTGATATATGGCCATGACTTAAGTGGCCACTTTGAGATTTAACCCGTTTGAGAAGTCCCAAGAGGAGGTGGGCTCTCTGAAGGCCACACTGGCTAGGAGGGAGAAGGAGTTAGCCGATTCCCAGGCTGAGCTGGTTTCTTTGAGGAAGGGCAAGGATGACTTTATCGACGAGTACCTTGACTCTCAGGAGTACAAGGACTTAATCAGTCAGCATAACGAGCTCATCTTCCCAGTTCAGTTCACTAAGGGATGGGATGGCGCTTTAGCTGAGGTTTTGGAGAAGATGCCTGGATCTCTCATCCTTTATGACTTTCCAAGTCCTTATGCCCCAACTCCTTTAGAGGTGGCTTTGGCTAGAGAGGACGATATGGATGAGGATGACAGGATCTTGGATCTAGGGCACTCTTCTCCCCCTGGTTAGACAGTCAGGGCTGATTCTGCTGGCACTCGCTCTGGTTCTGGCTCAGAAGAAGAGGAGGAGGAGGTGGCCGACAAGGAAGGGGAAGATTAGTTTGTTGTTTTATTTATGGCCATTCATGGCTTGTACTAGTTTTATTTATGGCCATTCATGTCTTGTACTAGTTTTTCTGTATTTTCAGCCTACGGGCTTAACTTAACTTTTATTTAAGTCTTAGCTTTTGTTTTTCTTCCAGCTTTTTACATTCTTGATTTTGCATGCTTAGTTAACATGTCTATCAGAATGCATTGCACATATAATGAAAACATAAGAATATGAAATTCATAACTTTGAAAATGGGATCAACCCTTAAATAATACTCAAGTTTAAGAACTTGGATTGGTTTTATCAAACCTTATTTCTAGTAGTGAGTCCATTCAGGAAACACTTTAAACATAGTAAACTTTCAAGTTTGCAGCATGCCAAGTCCTTGGCACTTCAGTCCCTTCCAGGGTTTCCAATTTGTAGGAGCCTCGACCAAATACATTCTTAATGTGATATGGTCCTTCCCAATTTGGGGCCAACTTGCCTTTTTGTCCAACTCCAGATGATTCAATCTTTCGGAGGACTAAGTCTCCTTGACGGAAGAATCTCTCTTTAACCCTTAGGTTATAATAGAAAGATGCTCGTTTCTGATGTTCAACTATCTTGGCATTCGCTTCATCTCTAACTTCATCAATCAGATCTAAAGCTAGCCTCAAGCCTTCTTCATTTGTCTCTGGCTCATAAGCTTCAACTCTTGGAGATGTGTGAGTAATCTCCACTGGAACCACTGCCTCTGCCCCGTATGCCAACAGAAAAGGGGGTTGCTCCAGTGGTGACCTTACAAGTAGTACGATATGCCCACAATATGGGGAGCAATTCGTCTATCCAAGTATTTCTAGAGCGTTCAACTCTTTTCTTCAATCCATCCAGGATAATTCGATTAGCAACCTCAGCTTGCCCATTTGCTTGAGGATGGGCAACAGAGGTGAAACGTAACTTGATATCATTCTCATCACAATATTTCTTGAATTCATCATTGTTAAACTGAGTTCCATTGTCTGTGACCAAGATACGTGGAATCCCGTATCTGCATATCACATTCTCCCAGAAGAAATGCATCACTTTCTTGGTGGTTATCTTGGCTAAAGGCTTAGCCTCAATCCACTTGGTAAAGTAGTTAATTGTTACTATCAAGAACTTTCTTTGTGCACTTGCCATCAGAAATGGTCCAAGTATATCCATTCCCCACATGACAAAGGGGATAGGTGAGTTAATGGATGTCATCATCTCTGGTGGTTGTCTAACCACTGGTGCATGCTTTTGGCACCGTTCACATTTATTCACGTAGCTTTTAGCATCATCAAGTATGATTGGCCAATAGAAACCTAGACGAGTGACTTTATGAGCAAGGGCTCTGCCCCCCAAGTGCTGCCCACAGATTCCTTCATGTACCTCCCTTAGGGCCAATTCTGCCTCTTGAAGTCTCAAACATTTCAGATAAGGAATGATGAAAGACTTCTTGTATAGGATTCCCTCAATCAGGGCATACCTTAGTGCTCTCACATACAACTTTCGTGCTTCTGAAGTTTCGTTGGGTAACCACCCAGTTTCTAGATGAGCTTTGATGGGATCCATCCAACAGCTAGCAACATCAATAGGTGCTATCAACTTTCCATTGATGTTTGGGGTCTTCAAGACTTGGAAGTATACACTCCCTGCATAGTTTTCGATTTCAGAAGAAGCAAACTTAGACAAGGCATCGACCTTCATGTTCTCTTACCTTGGAATGTGTTCCACATAACATTCATCAAACTGAGTCATGATGGCCTTGACAAGTTTTAAGTACTTGGTCATGACTTCATCTCTAGCCTTAAACTCCCCATTTACTTGGGAAACCACTAGCCTCGAATCTCCACATACTTTCAGAGTTTTAACTCTCAAGGCTCTAGCCAGCCCTAAGCCAGCTATCAGGGCTTCGTACTCAGCCTCATTGTTTGTCGTTGGGAAGTCAAGTTTCAGTGCGTACTCTATGAAAAATCCATCAGGACTTTGTAGCACTAAACCTGCTCCACTTGATTTTGTTTTTGATGCTCCATCAAAATAGAGCACCCAATATTCTTTGAACACCATTTCTTCATCTTTCTTGTCTTCATCTATTACTTCCTGCCCCCCGACTTCCTGGTTGTCAATAGTACATTCAACCATGAAGTCAGCGAGTGCTTGTGCTTTTATGGCCGTTCGAGGCTTGTACTTGATGTCAAATTCTCCCAATTCAATGGCCCATTTGATCAACCTTCCACTAACTTGATGGCTATGCAAGATGTTTCTTAGAGGTTGATTGGTCAATACCTCTATCTTGTGAGTCTGGAAGTACGGGCGTAGCTTTCTTGAGGCCATTATCAAGGCTAAGGAAAACTTCTCAATCTTAGAGTAGTTTATTTCTGCCCCATGTAGAATCTTACTCACGTAGTAGATGGGTTTCTGAACCTTCAATTCCTCTTTTACCAAAACGGCTCCAAGGGCTGTGTTAGAAACAACCAAGTACAAATAGAGAATTTCTCATGGCTTTGGTTTTGCCAACAGTGGTGCTTCAGCCATATATTTCTTCAGGGCCTCAAAGGCCTCTTGGCTTTCAGTCGTCCATTCAAAGTTTTTCACGTTCTTGAGTGCTTTGAAGAAGGATAAACACTTCTCTCCTGACTTGGAGATAAATCTTCCCAATGCTGCCACTCTTCCCGTTAGTTTTTGGACATCATTAACAGTCTTTGGTGGTTCCATGTCTAGAATTGCTTTGATTTTGTCGGGATTAGCCTCGATTCCTCTCTTGGAAACCATCAGACCTAAAAACTTTCCCGAGCCTACACCAAAAGCACACTTAGCTGGATTCAACATCATCTTGTGGTGTCTCAGCACTTCGAATGCCTCTCGAAGGTGCTCTATGTGATCGGCCTTATCGATGCTTTTGACTAGCATGTCATCTACGTAGACCTCCATGGTTTTTCCAATTAGGTGTCCAAAAATTTTGTTCACTGACCTTTGGTAGGTTGCCCCTGCATTCTTAAGTCCAAATGCCATGACTAGATAACAGAAAACACCAAAGTCAGTGATGAATGATACCTTGGAGATGTCATCCTTGTGCATTTTAATTTTGTTGTATCCACTGAAGCCATCCATGAAGCTGAGCATCTCGTGTCCAGCTGTAGCATCTATTAATGCATCAATCATTGGTAAGGGAAAATAATCCTTAGGACATGCATCATTCAAGTCAGTGAAGTCCACACACATCCTCCATTTTCCATTGGCCTTTTTAACCATCACGGGGTTAGCCAACCATTCTGGGAATTGTATCTCTTCAATGAATCCGGCCTCCAGAAGTTTTCTACTTCTTGTTTAATGGCCTCTTGTCTTTCTGGAGCAAAATTTCTTTTTTTCCATTTCACCGTCTTCCTTTCAGGATCCACATTCAGTTTGTGGGTTATCAATTGGGGATCAATCCTTGGCATGTCGGCCGATGTCCAAGCAAAAACGTCATTGTTCTCTTGAAGAAAGGATATGAGCTTACTTTTTAATGGCTCAGGCAGTAGAGCTCCAGCATAAGTCACTTTCTCCGGTTCACCAGGGACTAAGGGAATGGGGATTAAATCCTCCGCTGGTTTCCCTCTTCGGTCCTCATTGTCACTAGTATCCATATCTTCAATTGGGAGAACCTGCCCCCCCCCCCCCCCACCTATTCCATCAGGCCTTAACGCAGCTACGTAACAACTTCTAGCCATCTTTTGGTCTCCCCGTTCTTCACCAATTCCATTCCTCGTAGGGAACTTGATTTTCAGATGATAGGATGAGGCAACGGCCTTGAACGCATGAAGACCAATTCTTCCCAGGATTGCATTGTAGGTCGAAGTTGCCTTTATAACTATAAAGTTCAACATCTGAGTAGACGTATTCGACCCTTGCCCCATTGTCATTGGGAGTTGGATAGTGCCTTCCACCTTTGACTCCACTCCATTGAATCCATATATGGGCATATTCGAGGGTGTCAACTGAGAGTCAGTATAGCCCATCTTGATAAAAACATCATGGAATAAGATGTCCACTGAAGCTCCATTGTCGACCAAAACTCTCTTGGTTTCAGAATTTCCTATCACATGAACGATGACTAAAGGATCATCGTGGGGAAACTTCACTCCCTCCAGGTCTGAATCATCAAAACCTATTGATACTTCTGTTCGGGCACGCTTCGGTGCTTCTCCAACCACGGTCATTACTTCTCGAGCATAAGCCTTTCTTGAGTTTCGGGAGGACCCAGCAGCAGTTGGCCCTCCGAATATCATGTTGATTACCGGCCCTCGGGGCTTGGGATTTCGATCTTGATCGTTGTCCCTTCTGTCATAATCCTTCCTTTCATAGTTCCCCCTTTGACTCCCTTGGTTTCCATCTTTGGTGAACTTACTGAGTTTTCCTCTTCGTATCAGAAATTCAATTTCATCTTTCAATTTCCTACAATCGTCGGTGTCGTGACCGACTTCCTTGTGGAACCTACGGAATTGGTTTTGGTTCCGTTTGGACATGTCAGCCCTCAAAATTGGCTTCGGCCATTTGAGATCTCCTTCCTTAGCTATGTCCATCAAAATTTGACTCCTTGGAGTGTTCAATCTTGCATACTCCGTGAATTTTGGCCCAAAATATTTCCTCTTGGGTGGAGAATCGGAATCCTTTGACGTTCTAGGAAACTTTTCCTTGACATCATATTCCTGTGTTTCCTTTCTTTTCTTTGAGTTTCCACTGCCGCCAACAGTGGGTTCATACTTTCTCATGCTTTCTTCAGCCTTGATGTACTTTCCGGCTCTATCTTGGAGCTTCAGCATGCTCTCGGGTGGATGTTTTGCCAATGACCTTTTGAAGTGATCATCAGTGGTTCCTTGCTGCAGAGCTATCATAACTACTTTGTCCTCTAAATCCGGGACTTTCAAAGCCTCCCGAGTAAATCGGTTGATATAATCTCTCAAGGCTTCATTCTTTCCTTGTTGGATTGCCATGAGTGATGCAGAGCTTTTCTCATGCACTCTTCCACTAACAAACTGATTGATGAAAGCTTTACTTAGTTCCTTGAAAGACCCAATAGAGTTGGGAGGAAGACGGCTATACCAGCGTTGGGCCATGCCTGCCAAGGTTTGTGGAAACGCCCTACACTTGACCTCATCATTGGCTGGCTGCAACAGCAGTGCATTGGAGAAGGTTCTTACATGATTTGCGGGATCCCCCATTCCATCATAAGCCTTAATCGTTGGCATCTTAAATTTCCTGGATAAGGTGGCTTTCATAATGTCTTGAGTAAACGGTGGTGTAGAATCATCAAGATCTCCTAGGGGCAACAAAACACTAGGATCACCCCTTGGGGCTTCAGCCCTCTTAGTCCTTCTTGGTGTCGGGTCCGGGTTGATTATCGGGACTCTTCCAGTTGATCGGCCTTGAGATTGAGCGGCCTCCTCCTCAGCAAAGAGTTTCTTGAGTCTTGCAGTCTCTGCCTCATGGGCTGCAATTTTCTCCTTAGTAGTTTGGGGTTGTTCCCGATTTGTTTGGGAAGAACGTCTTCTCCTTGGGGCTTCATCCCTTTCTTCTTCAGTTGAGTCATTCTCATCTTCGGTATATGGTCCCGAATAATCTCGAATCAGAGGGGTCCTTCGAGTTTGAGTTTGCAGATTCTGGGGTCCCAGACCTTGTATATAAGGAGGGACATATGCTTCATGGTAAATGGGGTTGAGATCACTACCGCCCGCCATGGGTCGAGGGGGCATGCCATAGCTGGGCATCCCCAAAGTTTGAGTAGTGTATCGGGGGAGATCAGTAGTGTGGAGTTGAAGATGACTTGGTGCATTCATGAGCAGTGGAGAGGTCGTGATTGGTTGCTGATGAGCGGTCTCTTGGGGATTAGATTCATGAATGACCATCTGCAGGGGATTCGTCCCTTCAGCCGAAATTGGGATCTCCCGTCCTTGAGTATCGGTGGGGATATTCGCCCCTTCAGTGCCAGTAGTTGGCGGTGGTTGATTTCCGTGAGTATCAGCCTCAGAGGTGATAGGAAGATCCTCAGGAGTTTGAGTATCTCGAGTTGTTCTTCGTGTGTTTGCCATGGTTGATGTTGTTTTCCCACAGACGACGCCAAATGTTGTGGATTAAAAAACGTGTTTGTATATTAATTGCTAGGATTTATAATCTTTCGAGCTTTAATGGATTCACTTGTGTTTCGAGACTAAATCGGTCCTCACAAGATGCCTACGTATCTCAATTAATGTTGAGAATCAAGCCAAAGACGTAGTTCTGATTGTAGGATCAGGGTCCTTATATAGGCGTCTGGAGCCTCGTATTTATGGTACGTTTAGGAGACTTAGCGAATAAGTCTCTTTATTGATAATGGATAAACATCGTATTTCTTGCTGGAGAAGTATTTTCCTTGTTGATAAAGGCTATGACTCATTAATTGGGATTCTGGATCCTTCTTTGATGAATTTACCATATTTTGGACTCTTTTCATGAGCTGTATATTTCCCTTATTTATTAATTTCGTAATTAATAAATAATCAGGGTTTTGGGCCTTAATTATGGGGCCTTTCCAATGAATCATTAATTATATTTCTAAAATTACTTTTCTGGCCATATCACATAGAGTAATTTTGATAATTATTTTTTAATACAGTTTTTAAATATAAAATTTATGTATTAGAAAAAAAATATCGTTGATCTACAATTAGGTAAATTTACTTCTGTCATTAATTATTAAATTATTTTATTATTGTATCAAAATATTTGGATTGTATAAATAAATAAACTATAATTGTTTTACTTATTTTCCGCAAACAAATAAAGCCCGTTTCTAAAAAAAAAAGAGAAGTTCTAACTAAAATATTTAAGGGCTTTTTTTCATAAATATCCAACCTAAAAAACTTTTTTGCAAAAATACTATATGTTTTTTAAATTTTTTGCAAAAATACCAAAATATTTGTAAAAATACCAATTTTTTGAAAATATTTGCAAAAATACGATCTGCAACTAGATGTAAACATATCTGCAACTGCAATCAAAATCAATCACATATGCAACTTGTTAATAATGATGTTTTTACGGCGTCCTGATTTTAGAGTTTTACAACCCTAAAATCAGGGTAGGTTAGGGTTTAAAGTATAGGGTTTAGGGTTGCCCGTATACGAATTATTCGTCATTCTTAATATTTATAAACCCCAAAATAGAAACATTGAACCCCAAAGGTTAACTATTGAACCCGCATGATAAATCAAGACCACAAGCTTACCCCTCTTACTAAATTTTTTTTTGAATTCTCGACTGTTTTTCAATTATTTTTTAAAAAGTTGCATCTTTTGTTTTGGTTGCATCTTGTTGCGTTGGTTGTAGACCGTATTTTTGCCAATATTTTTAGGTTGCATCTAGTTGCAGACCGTATTTTTGCAAATATTTTAAGAAAATGATAAAATTGCAAAAAAACTTAGAAAAATTAGTATTTTTGATAATTTCTTAGTTTTTAATTTGGTTCTCTAAAATAATCATAACTCTAAAATGCTTATTTACATTTTTTATCATGATTATGGAATTATTCTTTGTAATTCTATAAACTTAATGTTGTTTTTTCACTACGGCCCTGCACAAAACTATTGGAAAAAAAATTAATTTTATCGTATTTATTTACATTAGTCAAATATATTTAGACGAGAAATTAATAATTAAACAATAGAGATTAAGCAAAATGCCTAAATTTCCAAACAAACGATACCTGGCATATTCTTATTAGTTTTAGCAATGTCAAGGGAGGTGAACCTAAAACTCAATGCTAGAAGTTGCGATATGTACTTGACAAGGAATGCAGAGAGCTGGTACTTGTGGCTGTGTGTACAGAGACAGGGGATGCTTACAAGTAATACAGACAAGATGGCGGGGATAATGATAAAAAAAATTGAGGTGGGGAACTTAAGGTGAGCGGTGTACAGTGGTATACATGGCCCGGCCTGCTGCAGATAAGCCTGGACATGCATGGGCCTTGACCACCCTTCAACACTCATGGGATGGTTTACTATCATTTTGTTCGTACTGAAATCACGATATATAAGGAATAGGGAACGATTCAAAATTTGAGATTATCATGAGTTAGTCGAATTTGATCCTCTTTTTTTTTATCAAATTTAACAAATAAATATATTGGTCGCAAAATGTCAATTTCGACAAAATATTGATTCATAATTGATCGATTGTTCTGTTTACAATATTTATAAACGATGGAAACCTACCGATACGATTTTTGGGAACATAATATCGTATATAAGGTGAGTCGGTGACATATCTTCGATTTTCAGATAAAGATAAAGATAAATGATGAGCTTGCAATTTCAGGTTTCATTCCCTCCGCTTTAGTCTACACATACATGTCTATACATAATGAGATCCAACTTTTCAGACTATTAATTTTAAATCAAAACTTAAATAAAATACATTTTTTATTCAATAAATATGAAATTGCACAAAAGTCAAAATAGCGGTCAAACTCAATAATTCAAAAAAAAAAAACATAAAATCGGAGACGCAGCTCCACAAATCCAATATTCAATATCAAAATTTATTCTAATAATGCGATAAGTCTTTACAATAAATGCATCCAAATCAGCTAACACCAAAATTCACATCCTTATTCTCATAAACTTTCAAAAATCAGAAACCGGAATATTAGAAAAGAGTGAACTACACAACTCAGCAAGTAACAAATTGACTTACAAATATTCTTAAAAATCATTGGGTGTTTTTAGTAAAACAGATTTTCTCAAAACAATATTAATTTTAAAAACCTTTGCAAAAAATGATCCAACCCAATATTTATATTTTAAAATCCAGAATTTAAAACAGAAACATAATTTAAAACAGAAACGGAATTTAAAGCAGAAACGAAATTCTTATAAATACCACAGTCTTGCTCTACGACCACACTTTTTCAGTAGTCGGGATTTTATTCTTATTCTTATATGTCACACTTTGTGAGTGACCGACATCTAAAGTTCAATAATTACGCGTCCTTAATAGGTATCTAAAGTTGCACACTTATGCGCCTACTAAGGGTATCTAAGGCTAGTTCCGGAACTATAGCATAAATTACGAACGAGTTCGATAACGTAGAGACTGGGTGTCCAACGATTCTCGTATCTTATGTCATATACATTTTGAAACATAATTATGATATCTTATATGAAAATTCGGGAAATAGAATATCACAAGGAGTTTCATCTCAACCAAATCAACAATTGGGGTTAAGTTTCTAATTAATCGGCCCCGTAGAGGTTCACAAAAGTTACTTCAACCAAGATGATTTCAATTATTAAATTTTTATAAGTTGCATTTGTGGTTGATTTTGGTTGATGTAGTTGCTGATATGGTTGCAAAAGTTGCAGACCGTATTTTTGCAAATATTTTTAAATAAAATTGATATTTTTGCAAATATGTTGGTAATTTTATAAAATATTTAAAAAAATCATAATATTTTTGCAAATTTTTTTTTAGAGTTGGGTATTTATAAAAAATGTCCTATTAAATATGGTTTTCTACCGGCTTACTGCTTACTAATACTAATCATATAGGTCGTTTGGTTCGTAAAGTGGTATAAGGTTGGAATCATGAATCGGGTTAATGTGGTATAGGGTTGAGTTATCATTTTTGATATCATGTGTTTGGTTCAGTGCTGGAATGAAAATATTTTATTTATGATATTTTTAATTGACTAATTTAATTAATTTAAAATATTAATATAATTATATTTTTAAAATATATTTTTGAGTTATTGATTTATTTTTGTATTAAAATTTACATTTAATTGTTTAAATAGATAAATAAATAGTAGAATGAGCATTGATTCCTCGTACCCCTCCCTTAGATCGAAAGGTGCTACAAACTGTGATTTCGAAATAGAATTCTCAACTTCGTTTTTCTCAGAGAGATACAACTTGAATGCTTGTGAAAAATTTACGACTAAAAATAAGAAAGCTGTGTATTTATAAAACTACACACATCTTACTTTTACAAAACCGGTAATGGACAAAAAAGTTGTCAAACTATGTCTATACCATTTTAGTGAAAGTTGGCATCTTGTGAACTTTGTTTTGTCTTACGTACTGTCAGATCCCTATCTTCAGTTATTTTCTTTGACTGTCTCTTTAAGCTTCTTCGTAGACTTTCCGTGTGCATACTATAACTGATTGTCACAATTGCATATGCCTTGGTTTGATCTTGATCCACGTTCCCAAAACTTTTGTCTATTGTTACTTCAAAATTCTACTAAGTTCCCATTCGATATCTCAGAGATACTTGGTTCGACAACTTAACTTCTCAAAACAGTGTAGACTAACTTCTCGAATCAGTATAATACTACTTCTCGAATTAGCTATCTTTCACTTCTCGAACTAGTATCACTAGCACTTCTCGAATAAGTATATTGACTTCTTGAATCATGATATCTCAAATCAGTGCTTTTGACTTCACTAATTGAGACATATCGAATTAGTTCATTTCTTCACTTCTCGAACCAATATACTTGACTTCTCGAATCTTCATGCTTAGCACTTCTCGAATAGATGACTTCTCGAATCAGTATATTTGACACTTCTCAAATCATTACTTAGACAAATATCATCCTTCAATATTGCAACTTATTTATTCCTCACTGTCTTCAAATGTCTTGAGGCATGATCTTGAGATCTTCTTCCAAGTCATAATTAAAACTTATTACTGAGTTACATACATTGAAGTTACAAAGTATAGAACCTTTAGGAATAAATGGATCCCCTAGTTAAAGGATCAAGTAAGTGACACAAAGTGACACAATACTATAGGCTTGTTATTTATATGTATTCAGGAATGCATCTATGACTAACACTACTACAGATTACGTCAATAATTTATTAAATTTAAATATTATATTGTTAGATATATAATCCTATATATATATATATGTATTAAAATTTTATCAAATTATATATACTAACTAAAAATCTAAATAAAAAATAATAAAATATTAAAAAAGACCATGCATCGCACGGTATAAGCTAGTGTGTGTGTGTATATATATATATATTCCAATCATCCGATTATTTACCTATATTACCTACAATATTAAAGTGTGATACACAAATTATGTTTAATAGTTATTATTTGATTACTTATTTTTTCATCCTTAAACTATATGTCGTTTTTGGTTTAGGTCCTTAAACTATACGAAAAAAATATTATGGTACCTAAAATTCAAATTTTCTGATTCTCATCCTTCCGTCCAAATTTGACTAACGGACGTTAGTCAACGCTGATGTGGCAATTACGTAAAAATCGAAAATTCTCGGAATGGAGTGAAATTTTTATATGTTAATTTACTATTGCTTACAAGAATCCGGGTGGTGAAAATTTTCAATTTCAAATTCACTAACGTATAGAAATCTGTATTTTAATTTCAAGAACACGATTTTGTTTACTAAAATCTGCAGATTTCCATATGTTAGTGAACTCCAAATAGAAAACTTTCACCACCGATGTTCTTTTAATCATTCGTAGATTAACATGCCAAAATTTCACTACATTCCGAGAATTTTTGATTTTCATGTAATTGCCACATCAGCATTGACTAACGTCCGTTAGTCAAATTTGGACGGAAGGACGAGAATTAGAAAATTTGAAAGTTTAGGTACCGTAATATTTTTTCATATAGTTTAAGGACCTAAACCAAAAACAACATATAGTTTAAGGACGAAAGAATTTATTTTCCCTATTTTTTAATATATTATTAATTATATTTATTGAAAAAATAAGTAGACATGTTAAAATATGTAAATTTTTTTAAAATTATTAAAAGTATTAAAATAGGTTTAAAATAAATATTTAAAGATTTGCTCGTGATATTTTTGGAAAAGGAGAGATTTTATTAAGTAAAAATAGAAAATGTAATATGTTTTAGTTGAAAAAGATAATTGTCCGTGATATTTATGGAAAAGAGGAGATTTTGTTAGAAAAATAGAAAAAGAATGTGTTTTAGCTGAAAAAAGTAACTGGTTATTAAAATATCATATTATTTAATAATATTTTTTTATAGATAAGTAAGGGTAATTAAGTAAAATTACAAAGTACCAAAAAACAGGTACCGTACCGATCAAACTTTTAATGTTTTGTATTTAATAATACTAGCTTAAAACTCGTGCAATGCACATGTTATTTTTAATAATTATTTTTAAAAATAATAAGGGTAATTAAGTAAAATTCCTAAGTACCGACTGACCAAACTTTTAATGTTTCGTCTATTATAATATAGTATAGATAGTATAGATTTTTTGAATTATAGATAATAATATTTTTGGAGAATTTTATTTTTGAATCTCCTATATTTTAGGTAATAATTATATCATTTTATCTTAATTAAAAACTAAAATATAATTTTTTCTTAAAAATGCTTTTATAGCATGAATTGCAAAATCAAATTCCTAAAATATAGTACTCACTCCATCCCAATACATTGTTAATATTGCTGTAGGATACGAAGTTTAAGAAAAATGAATAAAAGTAAAGAAAATGTGTGTAAGTTAGTAAAATCCATATTAACAAGAAAAAATTATAGTATTTTAAGAAAATATTTAGAACCTATTTAAACATTCAAATATAAAAAAATAAAAAAATTTATTGGGATGAGGGGAGTATATATTTAGAACAAATATAGAGAAGAAGTCCCAGCGTTGAAGTTGTTCTAACAACGGAGAACTAGATATAAAGGGTGTAGCTGTGTTCTAAAAGAAGGGAATCAGTATTAGGAATGAGAAAAAAAAACTAAAAAATTGAAAAACCAAACCGAAAAAAATTGAAACTGAAAAAAATCGAAAGAAATCATAACCGAACCGAACCGATGGAATAGTTTGGTAACAGTTATGGTTTTATTCATATGACCAAACCGAAAAACCAAACCGTTTATATAATATTATATTTATATATATATATATATATAATACATTATTTACTATAATTATTTACTTAACATAATATATAATCGGATAATCGATGATTAATCGGATTGATTAATCGGAGCATTAATCAGATATATTTTAATTTAATAAATCATAATATAAAATTTATATTAGTGCCATCAAGTTAGTCAAAAAATTTACAAAAAAGAAAACATATTATAATTAGTCCAATGTTAATATTTAAGTATCGAAATTTATAAAATAAACAACATTTCAATATATCGTTAGTGTATGCCTAGTTGAACAAAGATAATAATTCATTTTTAGAGAATTATCGGTGTATAAAGGATTTAGTAAAGTATTTAGTCAATAAATCAATAACTCATGCCCATATAATAGTCATTTATGTTTAAAAATTATTTTTTTAAAAAAATTAACTTTGTTTTTAAAAAAAATTATTTTTTTTGAACCTTGACCGATTAATCCGGTCTCGGCCAATTTTTGATCAACTTTTTAAAAATTCGTTCTTTTAATCCAATTTTCGTTTAATCGAGACGAAAGCCGTTCGATTATCAATTCATCAGTTAATTAAATTAATCAGTTAATCAACCGATTTTTAGAACACTAATGATGTGTATATTAATTAATCTAGTGAAAAGGGGCAATGATGTACGTCCAGAAGGCTGAGACAAAATGGAATGATGTCTGTTTGCCAACAACCGCTCCTCCTTTCTCCTAAGTCCTAACTCTAATTCTAGAGAGAGAAAAGTCTTGGTACAATTAAATAAAAAAATTACAAAAAGTGCTACTAAATTTGATTATATATAACTTTAAGTATGAGCTTTCCTGTAGATGACGCAACCAATTATTTTCATTCTACTGTTTAATGTGACATCATGAACCCGGTAGCACAACGTTAGTGAACTACGTATAATTCAAATTTTCCATCTCTAGGTAAACAATTGAAACCTTGTTTACAGTTTAGTTGAAGTGCTCTTTTAGTAATATAATAAAAAAAAATCACACCGTTATTTTAATATTTATACAAGCGGCTTGTCTAACAATTGAAAACTTGTTTACAGTTATTTTTTTATAAGTATTTTGAAAATATATATTTAAAAATATATCTAGCAGACCTTCTTTCCGATAAAAAAATTGGTGATTGAAAAAACAAAAAGAAAAAAACAGCACATCTAGCTTGTTAAATCTTTTGTGTTGTAAACTACAGGTTTTGGAAGCTACAAACTATAGCATATAAGAATTGTAAAGTTTTAAAACTATGATAAAGGGTAAAAAAAAGAGTAATATTCATTGGAAAAATAAATATCCAGGACTATCTATGAAATATGTACCTTATAATGAAACTAATATATACTCCCTCCGTCTCCCTTAATTCTTTACATTGAGGGTACGACACGGAGATTAAGAAAAAATTAAAATTAATAGAGAAAAGTAAGAAAAATGAGTAAAGTTGTGAGATCAATCAATATTTAATATATAAAGTGAGTATAAAGTAGGTATAGTGAAGAAAAGTAGTAAATGTGATTTGATTTTATATTATAAAATGTTACTATTTGTTGGAACCAGTTTTTGTCACCAGCGTCCGGTCGGACCTGCGAAGAAGAAGAATGCGAGGGTTGAGCCCCCCGATTCACCTCCGGTGTGAGAATCAGTAACTGACCGTAAAAGTAGGTAATTAGAACGTACAGAAAAATATGTGTAGATTGTGAATGACTGAAATCAAAACATGATTCTCCTCTTTTACCAGTTAGTTCCGATCCCCACGTCCCGAACGTGGACCTTGTGGTCTTTCTCATGACCTGGTCGTTGTACCGTTGATCGGCTCAATCCACTCAGGATATGGAAGGTGGGCCTCTTCGGTCTTTAAGTAGATAATGGGCTTCCTCATACAGGCTATGAAGGATGGGCTACTTCGATCGACCCAGTGTCCATCAGTCTTAGGCCTCTAACATGTCTCTGGACTCCGTGCGAAGAATATTCGGTCGGAGGCCCAAAGATCTGATCCATCTTCGAGTAACTTCTAGGACCAGTCTCTGTCAGAACGACTAAGGTGCCAGCCGAATATGTCAGGGGTCAATTCCACGTCAGCGGCAGACAACTGTTGTAATAATTACATAAGGGACTTACACGTTTCTCCAGGTGAATCTCAGCCGTGAATTTCTACGGTTCTCATCCTGGCCCTTCATTTTAAAATGGCACTAATATATGTATATAACTGCCCTTTTCTTTTTCTCTTTACCATTTCTACTAGTGATTCAAAGAGTTCTTCTTCAAAGCACTCTCATTCTCCACGATTTCTGGCCAGCGAACCATAAGCGCGCGAATCTCCACATCACCCCGTCAATCCCCGTCTTCAACAATCAATACCAGTAAGTTTTTCACTCTCTGCAATTTCTCTTTTTCCACTTCATGCAGAATTTTCGCTTTACACTTAAATATGTGTTTGATGTCGGTTACTGTTATGCATGTATATATATAGACATAATATAAATAAACCTGTATCCGTAGCATGTTGTAGGTGACTTTAGCGTGACTCCGGGTAGATTGTTGTTCTCTTAGATTTTAGGGGTAGCATTTGCGCTTATTTAGTGGCAAAGGGATTTCTGGGTAACTCACTGGGCATGAACATCCTTCGGACAATCTTCATATACCTAGAACACCCTTCAGTCAGTCCTCATGTGCCATGAACACCCTTCAGTCAGTCCTCATGTGCCATGAACACCCTTCAGTCAGTCCTCATGTGTCATGAACACCTTTCTGACTTTTCTCTGAACCCACCCCAAAACTCTACCTTTTTGTACCCATAGGAGTTTCCTTCTTTCAAGCTTGGCCCTCTGTACTCGGTCTTGATCGTCCAACCACTCTTTTTGATTGTTCAGTCCTTTAATTCATCCGAGTACAAGGCTAATTTTGTCCCTTTGCATTCCCTGCAGGCGATGGATCAACCCATAGAGTATGGACCCGTATATTCAGCCATGGCACATTTTGGCGCTTCTAGATTTGCTTCGGCAAATTTAAACTCCGTGATGACAACAGCTGAGGTCCGCAAGATGGCGCAGAAATATGACATTCCCAGCTCTATTTTCCGGACGTACGAAGCGGACGAAAGCGACCTGATTTACCATACGCCGACAGTAGAAGAGGCGTTTGGCTCGTTGGCCTTGGGTGTGTCCGAGCTAGCGTTTTTTGTGGGCTCTGTCTGCCTCTTCTTCCTGTTTTGAAAAAACTTTTAAAGTACACTTCGGTCGCCTTAGGTCAATTGGATCCCAATACCTTCATTCATGTCAATGCTTTCCAAAATAGGTGCCTGAAGGCTGGAGTGAGGCCTCGTTTGTCCCTTCTTCTGCACCACTTCGATTTTAGGAAGAACGGCAAGAGTGCTGGGTTTTACCAATTATCCCGTAGGACTGGTCGGCAGTACTGGGACGTTACCAATTCTAGCAACCGGGGAACGCACGACCATTGGTTTTAAATCAGTGGTCATAAATTGTCTAAGTATTCTGTCTGGCGAGAGATCGACCCAGCCCTTATTACTGCTCCCGAGTTGAACAATGAGGATATGGCGGATTATGCCCGTCTCTATCATCCTCAGGAACCGAACCGCATCCCTTTAGCAGTTAGTAGGGATAGGACTTGGCTTCGAGCTCTATGGGGTACCGGTAACACATAACTGTCCTTATATTTGTTTGTCCATTCTTTATTAATTGGTTCTGTTTGCTAACTTTAACTTCGTTTCCTTTGCAGTGTCTACCCGTTCCGACATGATCAAAAGGCAACAGGCCAAGAATGCCCAGAAACTTGCCGAATTAGGGGCTAGGCGGGCCGCAGAGGCTGCCCCGACGGTGGAAGTCCAGGAGTCAGAGGCCTTAGAGTCGCGACCGGAACCTCAAACTCCGCCTCCTGCTGATGACGTGGAGATCCTTGGCTTTACAGCCCCTGAGGCCGATCGTGTTCCTCTGACCAATTATAGGTCCCATTCTTTCTCAAAGCGCCCTAGAGGGTCTGATGGCGAGTCGGTTGTAACTTACCAGCCTGATTGGTCGGTAGTGACAATTGATCGGTTCGCTGCTGAGGCGCCCTTGGCAGCTAAGGAGGTAGGGACGGACTTGTGCCGTGCCTTCATCCTTCCTAGGGATCGAGCAGTATATGACCAGGCTCCAGCTTCTTCGGCATGTTCTGAGCTATTAGGGCACCTCACAATGGTAAATATTCTATCTCTGCCTTCGTCATTTGTCATTTCATTTACTTGTACATGACCCTTTTGTGATGTGTTTTCAGGATGTCCCTTGGGCTGCTGCTTTAGAGCAGAAGGTCAAGGACCTAGATCTGCAAATACGGGGGCTAAAACTGATTGAGGAGCGAGCGGAGGCTGCCGAGGGTCAGCTGGACGCTATGCGGAAGGAAATGTCCTCGTTGCAGCAAAGGCTGGCTCAGGTGGTGACTGATCGCGATAACGTCAAGATCGATCTTGAAGCTGTGTTCGTTCGTCTGAACCGGGCCAAGTCTATGCTGAGGGCTTCCAGGAAGGCAGAGAAGAAGGCCAAAAAGCTGATCCTGATGTCTGAAGACAGGAGTTTCACGGCCGGCTTTGAGGAGGCGGTCCGTAAGGCTCACGCCGCTGGGATGGACCATAAACTTCTCTTGGATGATGGTATGGAAGATCCCATCGGGCGTCCTGAGGAGCCTGATGTCCCTCCGGTCGTTAGCTCGGACCCTGAATATGAGATGTCTGATTAGATGTAGTATTTTTACTATTCACCTATGTAATTTAACATTTGGCCTTCGGGTCTGTTTTGACTCTTGCCTTCGGGCCTATGTTTATTTAACTTTTGTGATCTAATTTGCCTTTGCGTAAATTTTTCATTTACATGTTGTGTTTGGCATTCGATCATAGTTTGGCTTTGTAGATTGCCTTGTCCGTAGACAATGCTTTTTTGGCTTCGTAGATTGCCTTAGCATTTTTCCTTGTAACACCTCTTCGGCTTCGTATTTTGCCTTGGTGTTTTTTATTTGTAACACCTCTTCGGCTTTGCATTTTGCCTTGGTGTTTTTGTTTAAGTTTACCTTTGGTATGAACATCCGTTTGTCATACCTCTTCGGTAAGTTTGTCCCTCTAATATTTTAAATGGGCGGGGATACATCTTAAAATATCAACAGAATAGTACTGATAAATTGCAGGCACATAATTTCCTTTCGAATGCCCTGAAGTATGGGCTTGGAATTTTTGTGTTATTCCAATTTGGCATTTACTGTTCATTATACTTAAAACAAATGAATTGAATTAAGTGGACATAAATGAATTCGAGTAACTGATATTGGAAATAAACCTTCTGTATTAATTCACGCTGAAGTAAACATGCTGAATCAAAGTTGCTGAACTAAAACAAATAGAAGAACAAAGATTTTCGATAGGCTTACTGGTAGAACCTACGAAGGCGTGAAGCATGCCAAGTGTTTTTGATCAATGAACCGTCCCATCCAGACAGTTTATATGTCCCTGGTCGAACCACTTCAACCACTGTGTAAGGGCCCTCCCAATTTGGCATCAACTTTCCTTGCTTGGTCGGCATGGAGGTTGTCAGCTCTCTGAGAACAAAGTCCCCGACCTGAAATGATCATTTCTTTATGCCAGCATCGTAGTACTGAGCAGCCTGAAGTTGGTATCAGACATTTCGCTGGTGAGCGGCTTCTCTCTCTTCGGCCACCATATCCACATTAGCTCGTAGTCTGAACTCGTTGCTTTCCAAATTAAACACCTGCGTTCGGTAAGATTCCATCCCGACTTCGGCTGGCATCAATGCGTCTGTCCCGAACGCTAACCTGAACGGGGTTTCTCTCGTTAAGGATCTGGGGGTAGTTCGGTAGGCCCAAAGAACATAGGGCAACTCTTCTGCCCACATGCCCTTAGCATCTCCAAGTCGTTTCTTGATACCATCGAAAATGATCTTGTTCGCTGCTTCAATGGCTCCATTACCTTGTGGATGTCCGACCGAACTGAACTTCTGTTGGATTCCGAACTTAGCTAAAAAATTTCTGAACTTACTGCCGATGAATTGAGTTCCATTATCGGATACGCAGATCATCGGGATCCCGAACCTCAAGATTACATGTTCCAGCATAAACTTTTTAGCTGCTTCCTCAGTTATGGTCGACAGCGGTCGAGCTTCTACCCATTTTGTCATGTAATCGATGGCTACAATGCAATATTTAGCCTGCTTAGTACTGGTGGGTAGAATTCCCACAATGTCCACGGCCCACATGGCAAAGGGAATGGGATTGAGGACCGATGACATTTCTTCTGGGGGTTGCTCTGGTACGGTGCTGAATAGCTGGCATTGCCTACACTTCTTCGAGTAGTTTTTGGCGTCTTCCCTTACGGTCGACCAAAAGAATCCTTGTCTGAGAATTTTGAAGGCTAATGATCGCCCTGCCAAATGCTCCCCACAAATTCCTTCGTGCACTGTTTCCAACACTAACCTTTGATCTTCGGGGGCCAGACACTCCAGGAGAGGTTGTGTAGCCGACCGTTTGAACAATTGTCCCCCTACTAAGGTGTAGCTGGTTGAACGATATTTCACCTTTTGTGCTTCCTTTTTGTCTAATGGCAATACTCCTTTCTCCAAGAAGGCCCTGATAGGGGTCATCCAATTGATTCCTTGATGGATTTCCAAACATTGTTTTTTTTCGATCGAAAGGACTTTCACTTCGGTCAGGTATATCGACCCCATTAGACTCTGGGCTTCCGCTGAGGCAAGCCTGGACAATGCATCTGCCCTACTATTGTTTTCTCTGGCTACCTGGCTTAATTCAAACGACTCAAAATGAAGTGAACTTTCACGTACCTTGGCTGTGTATGCCTTCATTCGGGGGTCTTTTTGGCCATACTCTCCGGAAAATTGCTTCACCACGAGCATAGAATCACTAAATACCCTTACATGTTTTACCTCTAAGCTTCGTGCCAAGGAGAGCCCTGCTAGTAATGCCTCGTATTCGGCCTCATTGTTAGTCAAGGGGAAGATGAATCTGATATCCTGAATAATCTCAAAACCATCTGGGCTAATAAGGATCATACCGGCCCCATACTTCGTTTTTGTGACCGAACCATCTACAAAAAGCTTCCATTTTCCAGGTGACTGAATGATTTGTTCCTCCGGCGCCAAGTCCTTCGGTCCTGAGAAAGAACATTCTACCAAGAAGTCGGCCAGTGCTTGGGCTTTGATGGCGGTTCTGGGCACAAATTCCAAGTCATACTCTCCTAGCTCTACCGACCAAGCCACAATTCTGCCCGAAGCTACCAGTCTTTGGAGTATCTTTTTCAGTGGTTGATCAGTAACCACTTGCACAGTTCTTCCTTGAAAGTAATGGCGTAGTTTCCTTGATGCTACCACTAATCCAAAGGCGAACTTTTCAGCATTGGGGTATCTTGTTTCCGCATCCTTAAGCATGTGTGATACATAGAATACTGGGTGTTGATTCTTTTCATGTTTCTTGACTAGCACAACCCTTAGTGTTCGGTCACTCACTACTAAGTAGAGTTGCAGTGTTTCCATGGGTTCGGGTCTCATCAGGAGTGGTGCCTTAACCAGATATTCTTTAACTTCTTCAAATGCCTTCTTGCAGTCTGATCCCCATTCAAAGTTTTTGGACCCTCGGAGTACTTCGAAGAACGGTAGTGCTTTTTCAGCTGATCGGGAAATAAACCTTCTTAAAGCAGCCAATCGCCCAGTTAATTTTTGAATGTCCCTGATCATCTTCGGTGCCTCCATATCAATCACTGCCTTGATCTTCTCAGGGTTGGCTTCTATCCCTCTAGCACTTACCATGTACCCCAAAAACTTGCCACTGGCAACTCCGAACGTGCATTTGCTTGGGTTAATTTTCTTATTGTTTCTCCTGAGTGTTTCAAAACACTCTTTCAGGTCTTCTGCATGGTCTTTAAACATGGATTTCACGATCATATCGTCCACATAGCATTCCATGTTCCGACCGATATGTTGCTTAAAAACTTTGTTGATCATTTTCTGGAAGGTTGCCCCTGCATTCTTCAGCCCGAAGGGCATCTTGATGTATGCATATGTACCTCTGGGGGTGATGAACGCTGTCTTCGGAATATCCTCGGCATTCATAGAAATTTGGTGATATCCAGAAAAAGCATCTAAAAAACTAAGTACCTGGTGTCCTGAGGTTGCATCTATCAACTGATCAATATTAGGTAGGGGATAATGATCCTTCAGACAGGCTTTGTTCAGGTCGGTGTAATCGACGCACATTCTCCATTTGTTGTTCGACTTCTTGACTACCACCACATTTGCCAGCCAGTCCGGATACTCAATTTCTTAAATGAACTTAGCCTCCAGCAACTTTTCCACTTCGGCCTGGATGACTTGTTGCCTTTCCATGGCGAAATTCCTTTTCTTCTGTTTAAAAGGCTTTGCATCAGGGTTAACGCTAAGACAATGTTTTGAAACCGAAGGGTCTAAACCTGGCATGTCCTCCGGTCCCCACGCGAACACATCGTGGTATTGTCTGATCACTTCAATAACTTTCTCTTTTAACTCAGGCACCATGTTTTTGCCTATTTGGATCATTTTCCCCGACTACCCGACATACAGTTCTACTTCTTCTGTCTCAGTTGCCGGTTCGGCTATAGGGTTGGACAAATCTGCTCCAAATTTTTATAACTCGATGTTCATCATCTGACGATTGCTTCCTTCGTCTTCGTTTCTCTTTCTTTTTCCCCTTTCGGTCATCTCGACATCTCTGTCTTTCTCAATGTCTTCCAACATGATGATTCCAGCAGCCTTCTGATCTCCTCTCATTTCCCCCACACCATTTTCTGTTGGAAATTTCAACTTCAGATGGGGAACAGAAGTTATCGCCTGGAAAGCGCTAAGGATCGGCCTTCCCAGGATTCCATTGTATGGACTATCCACTTTCACTACATAGAACTTGGCTTCTTTTTTCGTGGTGTAAGGGGCTTTGCCCAGCACGATGGGAAGGGTAATTGTCCCCTCGATCGGTACGGGCTGATTCCCGAAGCCATACAGTGGTGCCTCATGACATGGCTCCAACTTCTCGCCTCCTAAGTTCATCTTGCAGTAGGTTCTGTGATACAAGATATTGACCGAACTACCACCATCAACTAGAACTCTCCAGATTTTGTTCTCCCCTATAATGGGATTAATGATGAGTGGATCTTCGTGCGGCCATATCACGTCTTCGAAATCATCCTCTGTGAAGGTGATAGGCATGGGATGTCTGGCCGGATTGGTCTGATACAAGTTGTAGACCTGTCTGGCATATTTCTTTCGGGCGGTCTTACTGCACCGATCTAACACCGTGCCCCCTGAGATCGTTCGAACTTCACCTCTGTATTTTTCCTCCCTTTCGGGCCCCTTTTCTCTTCTAGGTTCCTTGGGTTCTAGTTTGTCCCTCAAGTCGCCTTTGTACTGTTCCAGTTCTCCCCTTTTCACCATTTTTTCAATCAGCTTCTTCAAATGGTAACACTCATTTGTATTATGCCCTTTATCCTTGTGGTACTCACAATACTTATCCCCGTTTTTCTTGTAATCTGGGGTTTTCATTCTTGCTGGCCGGACGAATCCCGGCTTTCCCTTTATCTCATGGAGAATCTTTGAGATAGGTGCATTCAACGGGGTGAACACCGTACTATCTCTATCTCTCCTCCTTTCTGCTCCTCGGCCAGGTCTGTTATCTGTCAGTCTGCTTTTGATGTCTCCTCGACCCCTTCGGTCGTCTCTTCCAGAGCCTTCATTTCTGCGACTTTCCTTATGCCCCCCAATACATTCAAGCTTCCTTCGGATGGCTTCCCCTCTCACATATATATCGTTTAAAGACTTAGGAGGAATATCATAAAGAGAGGAGCGTAGCTTTTTATCTTTTACGGGGTCTAATCCAGCAGCGAGGAAACCTGCAGCCTTCACCTTGTCTAGATTCGTGACCATCCCCGCCTCTTCCTTGAATCGGGCTAGGTAATCTCCTAACTCTTCGTTCGGTCTCTGACAGCAGTGGATCAATACCTCAGTATCCTTCTCTCTCCGGCACAAGTGGGAGTAGTGCCTCAGGAACCTCCTTTTTAATTGGTCGTATGAATGTATCGATCGGGGTTTTTGCTAACGATACCACATCGTTGCTGGTCCCTTCAAGTATGTCTTGAACATTTTGCACAACATGATATCGCATTGTCCCATACCCGTCATTAAAGACTCATACTTCTCGCAACGGTCTTCTGGGTCTACTCTCCCATTAAACTCGTTCATTTTTGGGAACTGTCCCCCCGAAGGAGGTCGATACTGTTCAATCTCTTCGGAGACAATAGGTTCATGGCTCACCTTCCGTTCTCCGAACATGGCCTTTTCCATCCTCTTTATACGATCTCGAACGTGCGAGTTGTCTTCTTCATCAGAATCGGTCAGAGTGATTCTGGAACGTGTCTTTCTGGGATGCGATTCGGAGTCCGAAGACTCGTCTTCATCGTCATACAACCTTTTGTCCCTTCGGTGTTTGGACGACACCTGTGTCACTTCATCTGCCTCAATCGACTCTCTTAATGCCCTCTCTTCCAATTCATATTCTTCCCTACGGAGTTTAATGGTCTTGAGTCTGAGCATGTCTGCTTCTTTCTTCTTAGCCCGTATTTGGGCTTTGACAAGGCTGTCGCGTGCCTATCAAATAATAATATCTAACAAATCCTTCTAACTATGTAGTAGGGCAAGTCAGAGTCGATCCCACAGAGACAAACGTATCAATCACTAGTTATTCTTGATTCAATTCAACTAAGCAAGTAACACAATAAATTGTTGAGAGATTTTTAAACTAATATTATACTAAGGCAAATTGTATTGTATTATCAATTAACTAAAACATCTAGAATTAAGTATCCCCACTAGCATGAATCAATGCAATTATGATTTTCCACCCCAATTAATCATACGCTACTCAAGAGGAAAGATGCGCCCTATAAAATACCAATAACCTCTCTCGAGTATTAATGGCTTCTCTAAAATACACTCAAGCCTATTTTCATGGTATCATGCAATTTAGAGACATTAAACACAACATCCTAACTTCCTAACAATCCGTTCTACCTATTTTCATGGAGAAGTTCATGTCCTTATTGGATAAATCACAACCATCTAAGTCCAACTTTCGATGATAAATAGATATTAGGTTCAAACAATACGCATAATCACGTCTGACATGTTATTGTTAATTAAGCATAACTCAATAAGCAAGAGCATACAACATAACTAAATTGGGGGGTTATGGAAAATCATACATCAATCATAACTAGGGTTCAACTTAACCCTAGATTAAATATCTACTCACTCATAATTAAATTAACAAAACACATAATATAATAAGAACACATGATAATATTAAGAACAGAGAATAAAAACCTTTAATCTTTCTCCAAGAAGAAAAATACAAGTCTCTCTATGTCTGTATGTATCTCTGTCTCTCTGTATATGTATGTCTCCCTCTATGTATATCTCAGATCTGATGTTTATATATATATCCTCAAAATATTTTAATGCCTTGAGGAAAGTACAAGTACGTTTCCTAAACTGATTCTGTTTTACAAGGAAAATTCGTAGCTGACTTTTCTTCAGTAAATCTGAGCCGTTCCTGATGTAATTTGATATTTGGACCACTTTAGAATAAAAGATATTTCCATTATCTTCGCGTGGGCTGTTAAATCGTCCAATTCTGACTTCTAGAACTCAAGATATGACCCAAACAGTGAATTATGTGCAGGCAGCCCAACAAATCCGAATTTCCTTATAATAAATCTCCAAATTAAGCTCTTTATTCTCCAATCCTTCCAAGTTTAGGATTTTCATGCTTCCTACAATAAAACATTAAAATTTATTAAATAAAAATCCAATTAAATGCAAAATATAATAAATATGAGAAATAAAATCATATAAAATATATATAAATATATACTCTATCAAACATCCCCACACTTAGCATTTTGCACGTCCTCGGGCAAATAAAGAAATAAAAATAATACTAACTAATAGGACCACCACTTTCGTAGATGACACGATTGCATTGAGCATATGCAACAAGCCGTTAAACCCCTAGGCAGCCCTAGTAGGACGAGTTTTGTCTCGTGAGGGTTTATAGAAGATATACCCACAAAATCAAATATTTTCAACCACCAAGTCTCTCAAACATGCAACATATCATAGTACTCCACACATTGTAAATCTCAATCACATAACAACCTGAAAGTGTCTGAAAGTACAAGTACTCTCACTTTAAGCATCATTAACACAAAATAATCCAAGTATGCACACAATGTCTAGATAGACAAAAATATCATGAGATAGACATCAAAGTCGCATTCAACAAGTAAGCATGCTATGGATAAATATCTCACATTGCTCTCACTTCACACAAGTGTATGGGTATGAGTGTATCGCTCAAGTTCAATCAATGTACTCATGTGCTACCATATGCTTGGTTGTCCACCAAATCTCCACCACCTCGTTTATATGCATACATGAATCAAAAGGTCTTTGTTAAAGGTTGTAACGGGGCTTAGGTATGGGGTAGGATATCAAAGAAACAGGCTAACAAGTGGCTAAACTTGATAACTAATAGAGCATAATGTTCACTTTTAATTAAAGCACCCAACATGAAACTGAGATCATGTAAAAGTTGATCAAGCTTTCACAAGCATTAAACTTCAAAGCACATATACCCCATGTACTTTCCCACTTTCACATTGTATCAATCAAATGAACACACTCTACTTTATCTTCCTCTTGCTCATAACTTCTTTTTTATTTTCTTTTTTTTTTCAAAAGTCAAGTCATTCTCCAGTAACCAAGGGCAGTGAAACGTCACCAAGAATGTACTTAATACCAGCACACATGGATCGTCCCTTTAATATGACATTGCACTTGCTACCCATTGATCTCAAAGGAGTACTTGATACTTGTTTGCAACTTTCATACCATATTGTATCCCACCAAAATGTAACCTTTAACCAAAAGAAATCCCCACACTAAATATTCACCAACCCTTGAATTGAATCAATATGCTCTACCAGTAAATCAAGACAAGAATAAATAAGTAGGCTCAAAAAATTTTAGATTGGTGATATACGAAAGAAACGGGTATAAGCTCAAAGGGTTTCACTAAGGATTATTTTTCATATGGGTATTGTTTGGGTAAATGAGGTTAATCCTAGTGCCTTTATCATATTCATGCATACACATATCATGTAGTCTCAAAACGGTTTAAAACAAGTTCTAGAGCAACAAGAATCATGATGAACAACACACAACAAAAAAAATGGATTGATAAAAAATCTATCAATCATAAATTAGGCTCAAATCCTCACAAGGTGAAAGCATGCTTAACTCAGTAAAATTGACCAAGAAACATCTCAAGTTTTTAAATGTTCGCAAGCACACACAAGGAATTACCAAGCATCAAATGATTTTTCATGAATATGACACTCATAATTAATCATGCGAAATTAATCTACACAATGTGTACTTATCCATGCTAACATGCTTTTGAGACAAGGCAATTATATACAAAAAGTTTTAAATTTTCAAATTTTTTTTTGATTTTATACTATATAATTTTTTTTGGGTTTTTTACATCATTGAGAACTCATCCCCACACTTAAGTAGTTCATTGTCCTCAATGAATAATATATATAAATATACAAAACTAACAAGATCCTAAAAGAAATACAAAAAGAATAAGAGTGAAAAATTATACAAAGAAAGGTTAGAAATACTCCCCTAGTGCATGAAGTCTCGGTTGGAAAATGTGGGAGAGTGTTCCTCCTCCAAAATCTTGGGTTGCCTCCCAAGAAGCGCTTTTTTAAAGTCTTTAGCTCGACCTTATTATCAATCAACCTGGTGAATGGATTGAAAGTGGATCATCCACTTTCTCAACATATTTTCTCATGATCTCTCCCAAAAACTTATAACTTTCATCCACGGCTTTATCCAACAATACTATTCTTCTATCTCGAGCAAACTTTAAGAATGCAACAACTATCCTTGTCGTTTCAGCTCGTGAGACAAACTTAAAAAGAAATTTAATAAGTAAGTCTTCCCAAGTGGTAATGGAATTTGAGGGTAATGAAAATAACCAATTTTTAGCTCCATCCCTTAGAGAGAAAGGAAATAATCGAAGTCGAATGGCCTCATCAGAAACTCCATCACACTTGATAGTATCACAAATCTTCAAAAAGTTTTCAATATGAGCATCAGGATCTTCAACAGATAATCCACCAAACTGAATTTCACCAATCGATTTCATTATTGAAGGCTTTAAATCAACATTAGTGACATGTAAACTTCTCACCAAAATTGCTGGAGGTTTAGAGAGGAAAATATCAGCCTTCATATCTTGATCTTCACCCAAAGACTTAACCATAAGAACAGCTTCATTACTCTTTTCAAGATCACTCTTCTTCAGAGAAGGGCTAAGCAAAGAGTTGGAAAATTTAAATTCCAATTTCTCATCTCCAACTTCAAAAGAAATTTTTCCATGCATCATATCAACTTTTGCACCAGCTGTAGCTAAGAAAGGTCTTCCGAGAATAATAGAATTTTGTGCATCTTCCTCCATCTCCATGACAACAAAATCACATGGAATAAAAAACTTTCCTACCTTGACAGGAACATCTTCAAGTATTCCAAGTGGAACTTTTACACTTCTATCTGCAAGTTGTAAAGATATATGTGTGGGTTTGAGTTCACCCATCTGAAGCTTATTGTAGATTGATAAGGGCATCAGACTTACACTTGCCCCAAGATCACATAGAGCTCTTTTGATTTCAAAATTCCCAAGTTTCACAGGAATAGAATAGCTACCTGGATCAGTTAGCTTTTTAGGAAGATTATTCTGCAAGATGGCACTACACTCTGCCGTTAATGAGATAATAGAACTTTCTTCAATCTTTCTTTTGTTTGACAATAATTCCCTAAGGAACTTCCCATAAGAAGGCATCTCCTTGATAACATCTAAGAAAGGGATATTAAGCTCTAACCTTTTCAAGATATCCATAAACTTCATAAACTTCTCTCCAAGCCTAGCTTGCACTAATCTTTGAGGAAACGGAACAGGTGGTACGTAAGGTCTGACAGGAGCAACTATGGGTTCCTTCTTCTTTTCTTCAATCGCTTCTTGCACAACCACATTTTCAAATTGAATTTTCTCCCTGGCTTCTTCAACGTTCAAATTATCAGTACTCATCTTCATCTCTGGCCCTTGTAATTCCTTACCACTTCTTAACGTCATAGCATTCACGTGGGCTTTATGTGGTTGTTCAGTTTGGCCAGGAAGTTGGCCTGAAGACTTGTTAAGTTGATTCAACTGTTGAGCAATTTGAGTGATTGAATTCTCCATTAACTTGTTATGAGCCTTTATCTCATTGATACTTGAGTCAAAGTAATCATTCTTCTTTGCTTGTGTAGAGATAAATTCTTCCAAAAGATTTTCCAAGTTAGATTTTTGTGGCTGAGCTGGTTGAAAACCTGACGGCTGAGAAAAATTATTTTGTGGAGGTTGAGCTTGAGCCAGGCTATTTCTGTAGGAGAAATTAGGATGATCTCTCCAACCTGGATTGTATGTGTTGGAGTAAAGATTATATTGTGGCCTTTGATTTTGGTTGTAGAGGGCATTTGCTTGTTCCATTGCTGTTCCAGAGGGATTGTATTGACAAGCATGTTGAGTGTGTCCAACTACACCACATATTTCACATGAGGCAACTTTAGATGAAGTTCTAGAATCCAATTGCTCAATCTTCTTAACCATTGTTTGCATAGTAGTATTCAACATGGTTAGAGCATCAACATCATACTTACCACCCTTCTTAGGATGATTTCTGTCACTGTAAGGATAATTATCATTAGACGCCATCTCGTCTAACAAAGTTTTCGCATCCTCCGTACTCTTTTTCATAATAGATCCACCAGAAGAAGCATCAACAAAATTTCGAAACTCTTGTATTAACCCATTGTAGAATGTTTGGATCAACAACCAGTCAGGAATTCCATGGTGAGGGCATTGTCTCTGAAGTCGTTTGAATCTTCTCCAAACATCATGAAGTGACTCGTCGTCATCTTGACGAAAGTTAGATATTTCATTCCTGAGATTTGAAGTCTTCTTTTGATTGAAGAATTTAAGTAGAAACGCCTTTGCAAGACTATCCCAAGTAGTGAATGTATTTGGTCTTTCATCCTTCAACCAATCTTTTGCTGCATCTCGGAGAGAGAATGGAAATAAGCGCAGCTTAATAGCATCATCACTAACATTGGTCAGCTTTATAGTATCACACTTTTCTAGAAAACTCTCAAGATGATCAACAGGATTTTCAGTGGACAATCCTGCGAAAGAATCATTGGAGACGAATTGTATGAATTGTGGCTTGAGTTCAAAGTGGGAAGCCGTGACTGTTGGTCTGACAATACTTGAGAGTACGTCTGTAGCGTCTGGCATACCATGCTCCCTGAGAGCTTTTGCTGCTGTCTCACCCATAACTTTCTTGTCTTTATTTTTCCTTCGTAGTCCTGCTTGTCTTCTTGCTGTAGCTTCAATTTCAGGATCAAGAGCAATCAAATTTTCTGTACCTGAACTTCGAGTGTGTATGCAACAAGAAAACTAGAAACAAAGATCAAATAACAAGGGAATAATAGCCGAAGCAACACAACCAAAAGACTTAGCTAAACTAACTCAAAAATTAACTAATCTAATACTACTTTGTCCCCGGCAGCGGCGCCAAAAATTTGACAAGGCTGTCGCGTGCCTATCAAATAATAATATCTAACAAATCCTTCTAACTATGTAGTAGGGCAAGTCAGAGTCGATCCCACAGAGACAAACGTATCAATCACTAGTTATTCTTGATTCAATTCAACTAAGCAAGTAACACAATAAATTGTTGAGAGATTTTTAAACTAATATTATACTAAGGCAAATTGTATTGTATTATCAATTAACTAAAACATCTAGAATTAAGTATCCCCACTAGCATGAATCAATGCAATTATGATTTTCCACCCCAATTAATCATACGCTACTCAAGAGGAAAGATGCGCCCTATAAAATACCAATAACCTCTCTCGAGTATTAATGGCTTCTCTAAAATACACTCAAGCCTATTTTCATGGTATCATGCAATTTAGAGACATTAAACACAACATCCTAACTTCCTAACAATCCGTTCTACCTATTTTCATGGAGAAGTTCATGTCCTTATTGGATAAATCACAACCATCTAAGTCCAACTTTCGATGATAAATAGATATTAGGTTCAAACAATACGCATAATCACGTCTGACATGTTATTGTTAATTAAGCATAACTCAATAAGCAAGAGCATACAACATAACTAAATTGGGGGGTTATGGAAAATCATACATCAATCATAACTAGGGTTCAACTTAACCCTAGATTAAATATCTACTCACTCATAATTAAATTAACAAAACACATAATATAATAAGAACACATGATAATATTAAGAACAGAGAATAAAAACCTTTAATCTTTCTCCAAGAAGAAAAATACAAGTCTCTCTATGTCTGTATGTATCTCTGTCTCTCTGTATATGTATGTCTCCCTCTATGTATATCTCAGATCTGATGTTTATATATATATCCTCAAAATATTTTAATGCCTTGAGGAAAGTACAAGTACGTTTCCTAAACTGATTCTGTTTTACAAGGAAAATTCGTAGCTGACTTTTCTTCAGTAAATCTGAGCCGTTCCTGATGTAATTTGATATTTGGACCACTTTAGAATAAAAGATATTTCCATTATCTTCGCGTGGGCTGTTAAATCGTCCAATTCTGACTTCTAGAACTCAAGATATGACCCAAACAGTGAATTATGTGCAGGCAGCCCAACAAATCCGAATTTCCTTATAATAAATCTCCAAATTAAGCTCTTTATTCTCCAATCCTTCCAAGTTTAGGATTTTCATGCTTCCTACAATAAAACATTAAAATTTATTAAATAAAAATCCAATTAAATGCAAAATATAATAAATATGAGAAATAAAATCATATAAAATATATATAAATATATACTCTATCAGGCTTCCTTGTCAGCATGCTCCTTTACTTTCTGCTTTCCTTTCTTAGCCGCCTGCTCCTCTCTCCACTTGAGGAGCAATTCCCTCTGTTCATCGGGGGTCGGCAAAGGACCTTCATCCCCCTTAGAGTCAAAATTCAATTGCCGATTTATTAACGGCGTGATGGTCGAACCTCCGGGATGTGGAGCTCCATCGAATCCAGACGGTCGCTCAGAAGACATAATCTCAAAAAATCAGTACGCACAATTGATCTATACGTTCCCACAGACGACGCCAAATGTTGGAACCAGTTTTTTTCACCAGCGTCCGGTCGGACCTGCGAAGAAGAAGAATGCGAGGGTTGAGCCCCCGGATTCACCTCCGGTGTGAGAATCAGTAACTGGCCGTAAAAGTAGGTAATTAGAACGTACAGAAAAATATGTGTAGATTGTGAATGACTGAAATCAAAACCTGATTCTCCTCTTTTACCAGTTAGTTCTGATCCCCACGTCCCGAACGTGGACCTTGTGGTCTTTCTCATGACCTGGTCGTTGTACCGTTGATCGGCCCAATCCACTCAGGATATGGAAGGTGGGCCTCTTCGGTCTTTAAGTAGATAATGGGCTTCCTCATACAGGCTATGGAGGATGGGCTACTTCGATCGGCCCAGTGTCCATCAGTCTTAGGCCTCTAACACTATTTTTGATATGTAATGAAATGAGAGGGACGTACTAAAAAGAAAAATGTAAAGAAATGAGAGGGACAGATGAAGTATTTTTAATGAATGATGCAAAAGAATCGGAAAGATGCCTAGTTGACACTTGTTTCTTTTAAAACTAGTTAATTTTTTAAATATTTTATATCTATTCAATATGCTAGTTTACTGTTAAATGTATTGAAATCTGATCAATGAAATTATTTGTTAGCTTTTCGCATCTTCATATCATTACTTCTTTTAACGGGAATAGCTAGCGATATAAATTCAATTGAAATGTTTCATTATTTTTTCGGGCAGGTGATCCAAGTATACATTTTCACGACAGAACTTGTTCTTTCAGTTTTTTCTGAAAGCAAGACCCGTTAGTACTTTAACTCTACAAAGATTAATTCACTTTAAATGACAAACATCACCTTGTGCTAATTAATAGGGCCGATTTTGAACTCATGTAGTTTTGGCTAAAATATTCGATATGTTTATTGTTTTCGTTTTTCGCTATTTAGTCTAATTTTATATAATTAAAAAAAATCAAAGAAACTCCCTCACTCCACAAGTGTAGAAGTTTAGAGTACAATCGAAAAGTTAAAACTAAAAATAAATAAGAAACTAAATTAAATTCATACGACACCATATGAAACTAAGTGAATGGATGGTTTGGGGTTTAAATATGGTGGGTGGGGTGGATTAGGAGGGATGTAATATTATAAACAAACCACCTGGTTGGTAATTTGGTACATTTAAATATAGGTAAATGAGAACCGTTGGATCTAATATTAATATTAAAAGAATATTCTTTTTTTGATATCTAAGATGCTCCCATGGTTAATTCCATCAACAACATATTAAAAAATTTTAAGATCAAAATACAAATAAATGCTAATAAAATAAGATAAAAAATACTAAAAATCATATTAAAAAATACTATTATAAGCAAACTACCATTTAGATATAATAACCGTTAGATATAAATATAGATAAATGAGAACTAATATTAAAAGAATATTATTTTCTTGGTATCTAAAATACCGCCAACAACATATTATTATTATTAAATATTTATATCATCTATTTTTCTAAGTTACATTCAAAAGTTCAATATATTATTCCGTCGACAATAATAAATTAAAAATACTAAAATTCATCCGTGCATCACGGGTTATAGGCTTGTACATATAATGTGCGTGTTTGGGGAATCACAAAAAAGTTGACTTATAGCTTAAAATAAGTAAGTGCAGTATAAGTGATAAATTGATGAATTCTTATAAGTTATACGGATGTTTGGATAAATTTACTTATAAGTTAGTGAAAAATTTGCTAAATTAAATTTGAAAAAATAATTTTTAAATACAATGATTTCAACACTTGTATTTTAAATTAAAAAAATATTTAAAACACAAATGTAAAAATATAAAATATTAGAAAAATAAAGAAATCAAAGAATAAGTTGATAAATTAAGTAAAATGTTGGTGATTTTTAACATTCAACTTATCAATTTATAAATTATAAGTTATCAAATAAGCTGAGTAACCCATCCTCAGCTCTTATCGACTTTAAATCAATAAACAAGGTCAGGCAAACAGGCCAAATTAGTTGATATTTTGATTAGTACTCAGTAATTAACAAAAGTGGAGGAGTGGAAAGGTAATTAACTTTATTATTTGTCAAAAGTCAAATAGGGCCAAGCTATGCCTTCCAACTCAAAATGATGATATGAACACCTTCACTGCTAAAGGGCAGGGGCAAGAGATTTTCACCCAAGATTCATCATCATTGCTCTTGATTTTTGTATCTTTTTGGTGCTCTCTAAAGAAAACCTAGAGAAAATACTAGTACATCATTCATTATACTCCTGCAAAAGAAACCCTAGCTAGGACTATTGGTAGTATATATATCATTGTATATCTACTATGGTATCTTTTGTACTAGTCATGATTCAGAAAAAATTGCGGGGAAATGATGAATTTTAATTTTCTGTGCCATAATTGTGTACTCATCTGTTTTGCTTTTGCCCTCGGATCCACTTCAAAAACACATTAAGTATAGAGTTATTTTGCATAATAATGTGTTTCTAAAATATTTCCATAGTATTACCATTACATAATTATTCCATTAGGGAGAGAGTGAAGAATCAACTTGATGTTACATGCAGAGATTTTAGAGGCTGTAAGCCTGTAAGTTTGTAACTAACGGTTAACACTGTAACAACTTTGCATGTCTACGAATCTGTGCGTGCGTTGTTAACTAACTGGTTTAAAATCTAAGAGCAAGTCCAACATATCCTTAATTAGTTTGTTTCGTATAAATATAATAAACTAATAATTATTAATGATTTTTATATATGAACTCCAGCAATCATTTTTGTATATATTCATTCCTTACTATTATTGTAATAATAAATTTAAGTGTAAGAGAGAAAAGAGAAGTACAAAAAGATGGAAAAAATGAATTTTTAATTGATAATAGAGTTAGAGTAGATCCTTAATTTGTTCTTTATAAATATAATAAAATAATGATTTTTAATGATTTAAGCACCTTATTTGTATATGAACTTAAACAATCATTCCTATATTAATTCCTTACTATTATTATAATAATAAATTTAAGTGTAAGAGAGATAATATAGAGGTACAAAAATGGAGAAAAATGAATTTTTAATTGACAAAAATGGAGTTAGGGATGACTACACATTTAGGGAATGACTAGTGATTTCTAGTGTTTTAGGAATCACTAGTGTTGGAGTGGTGTTTCATATTAAATCTCTAAATTTCAACTTAGGAACTCAAATAGACTTGCTCACTAGATATTTCTCAAAAGTAGATGACTAATATTCTTATTCTTAGTATTTTAGGGAATCACTAAAAAATTATTGGAGTGATGTTTTATGCTAAATTCCCTAAATTTCAATTTAGTAACTGAAAAAGAGAAGCTGTTAACAAAATTCTATACTTTTAATACTTTCTCTAAGAAGACTCGAACCTAAAATCTCTTATAAACCCAACTTAATTTAATACCATGTTAATTAATTAATTTATCTAAAAGACATTAAAAGAAAACACCAACGTTATCTTATCCTTCTACATGCATGTATATATATTGAGGGGTGTACGTTAAAAGAAAAACATTACCCTTGCGGGTGATTATAACTACATACACCGAAAGAATGTTATACAACTCTGTTTGACCATATGGAGCATGAATTCCATTTTAGAAAAGGCTAAAAGAAAAAGAAATGAAGATCTTACAAGTATACAAAAGATTGACTTCGTTTAAAATGCAACCAATATTATGGAGGCATGTATAATACGACTGTGGTTTTAGTTACCTCTTCTACTCAGGGGTTTGGTTGTTATTAGTATATTTTAGTGCAAGTAAAACTAACAATTGAGCCTCTGATAAAAACAAGAAAAGCATTGGGGAAAAAAAGTGGCTCCTTTCCTCCTTCCTTGGGTATTTTGCTACCCTTTTCTTTGTTTATCTCTCATATCTTCACATTCTTATATATAAAGTATTATCACATCCTAGATCTTCTACTCTCTACCAGTATTTAATCTTGTCATATATATTGATAAGAGAGAAAGAAAAGAGAGGGGGATGTCTCTATATATTTTTGTTTAGATTTGAACCTATTTTTAGAATTGAACACCCTATATAGCTAGTCTTTTGATCTTCTCCATATATATTCTTGTTTTTTGCTTCAGAAACATTAAAGATGCTGAACCAAGGAGGACCATATGAGGATCACTATAATCACAACCACATAGAGATGGGATCATCAAATATGGGATTGATGTGTGAATCTCCTAGTTTTACAGGTAATTCAATTTCTGTGATTCCATTTGGAGGCAACAATAATAATCAAAGCCCAAGGAGTAGCAACAGCAGCTGCAGGATCTTCCCAACCACTACAATACCATCAGATTCACCAAAACAAGACCATTTTAATATTACTACCAACCACCTTCTTTCCTTGCAAAGATCAAGTCATGTAAATCTCTGGTAAGACATATTCTTAATTTCTATTTTTTTTTTTAAAACCTAGCAGAATGATTGTATAATATGTTTTTGTATTGGACTTGTTTATAGGGCATGGGGAGAAGAGAATGATTGTATGATAAGCAGCAGTGGTGGCAAGAGAAGTAGGAATAAGAATATGAGTGGTGGGGAAATAGATAAGCATAGTAATAAAAGTTATATGAATCTAGGGATGTCAGCAATGAAGATGAAGAAGATAAAAGCAGCAAGAAGGAAGGTTAGAGAGCCTAGGTTTTGCTTCAAGACCCTCAGTGATGTGGATGTTCTTGATGATGGTTACAAATGGAGAAAGTATGGCCAGAAAGTTGTCAAAAATACCCAACATCCCAGGTACAATATTCTTCCTTTATTCTCTTTCTTGTGCTTGTGTATTATGTGTTATCATGATTTTAAAATTTCACTTCCAAAATGATGCAAGTTTGTACATGCCCAAACATGCACTTACTGTTCTGGTTTAGTATATGTTGCCATCTCTCTCTCTCTCTCTCTCTCTCTCTCTCTCTCTCTCTCTCTGATTCGAATATCATTAATCACTAAACTTTGGTTTTCTTTGGAGCAAATTTGATTCGAATTAATATTAATCATTGCAAATTTAAACCATTTTCAAGTCTGGAATGCATGCTAAATGGAGTATATCAATGATTGATCACCTAATGATGTCTTATTTACAATTTAATTGAATACATTTACTCTATGCATATAGCTATGTATAAGCATTCAAAAAAATGGCTCAAGTAATCCAGTCTGCAAAAACAGTGGGCCTTAATTGCTGTGAAAAAGTAGGGTTTTGTGTTGGGATGATGATGACCCCCAACAACTAAAGCTTGTGAACTCATAAGCCATATGCAGTACAAGATGTTTTTGCTGTAGCCTGTTTGTCATATTTGTGATGTTTGATTCATTGAAATAAAAGAATGATTTTCTTGTCACAAGTTTGTCAGTAAATACACCATGCGCCATCTTCTTAAGATGCAGGCTAGATAGAGAGGGAAAAAAACTCTAGAACTCTAAAAATGATGCCATTTCTTTGTATATCTAAGGGTTCATGAAATTACTAAATACTAAATAAATCTTATAAAACTAAATTTAATGAACCTATTGAACATTGAAATTTACATATAAATCTATATAGTAGAATTCCAGATATAAATATCAAATTATAAATAAAGTCATGTCCTGATTTTTTGCTAAACAAAGTTTTGATAATCATTTAATTTTGCATCTTGTTAGTAGCATCAATAATAAGATCCTCAATGGGAAAGACTTTTAGAAATGTTTGGCTTTGTGGTTGAAAAGGCAAATCAACCTTTTATAATTTCATGCTTAATGGTTATAATTATGAGATATCTCCTCTATTGGTTTTCTAGAAGCTAGGTATGCATTGTATGTATAGTCTCACTCTTCAATTTAAAACTTTTATCACAAAAAGAATCCAGTGCTCTGTTTAAAAGTCATTTCTGAACATAATGACATCTACCAATTGCCACATTGCACATATGATAGTATATGTTATATTTGTTTATTTTTTTTGTTTTTATTGTTGTTAATGCATTTTTTCTTTTAATTTATTGAATAAAAGATACATTAAATATTCTGGGTAAAATGGAACCCGAATATTAGTACAACTACAATTTTTTTTTATAATTGATTGTAAATTAGTAATACTGTAGTAGCAGTTTACAGATCTTACTAATACTACTTCCTCTCTTTTTTTTCCCTCACTGTCCCGGTTAAAAACGAAGTACTTAGTACTGTACACTGCATGTGAATAATAGAATTTAAATCTACCAATATTAGTAAGAGAGCAACAAGTTGATCCATAAATTTTGGTTTAGGGAGGCATCTAGATTTTCAAATTTTTGAGGGGGCTATTGTAATATATTTTCAAAAAAATTAATAGTGAAAAATATAAAATTTAGTTTCAAGAGAAACACACATGTTTCTGATGCCTCTTATTAGATCCGCGCCTTTATTGATACAAAATCATATATACACATATTTTGTGGCTAGTTCCTAAGATTAGGGATATATGCATATATCATATGATCAGAAAATGATTATGCATGATTGGTTAAATCATCCCAGTAAGATTTTGGTAGAGCTCATATTAGACCATTAGTTCCCGTGCTTCCAATATTTCGTCCTAGTACTCCAAATCACTGTTCGATATATATATAATCCACAATGTACCCTTAATTAACTTGACACCATCATTTGATATAATGTTTTTGCTCATTGGATCTTTTGAAGTAATTAATAATTATTAATCACTGTTCTTCAATCTTATATGTGCCATGATGCAGCTGGGTATACCACGTTATGATATGCAGTTAAGATAGTGATACAATTCGATCTCCCTTTCGGAGATTTTGAAGTGAAATTTTGATGTATGGACTTTTCTCTTGCAACTTGATACATATACTGATTTCTAATATTAATTGTTACGGCTGAAATATATATATATGCACTTAAAACACATGTCATGATTCAAATTCTCTTACTTAATGTGATGATGGAACTCTTAAAAGTGTAATAACACTCACATCTATTACTTATAATTTAAAAGTTGTGCACCGAAATAATTACTGAATTAGCATTCTAAAATCAGTAGGTACTTTTGAATCATAGAGATTCATAAATAAAACCCTACATATTAAGGTCAAATTTGTAAAACTCAAAACTCTGTGCAAAATACATATCCGCTTAAATGGCGCCCAGAAAATGGTTACCTGGATTGACAGGATTAATTATATATAAATATTCTTCTTCTCTTATTTTGGATTTGGTATGCGGAAGCAGGAGTTACTATCGTTGCACACAGGACAATTGTCGGGTTAAAAAACGGGTTGAACGATTAGCTGAAGATCCAAGAATGGTGATAACAACGTATGAAGGAAGGCACGTTCATATTCCATCACAAGATGAAGACGATTCATCGTCTTCTCAATTCAACAATTTCTTTTGGTGATTGTGGATCACTTGCATGCATTTTATATATGTATGTAGTCGGCCGGAAGTAATGTAATTGCAGTAGGGACCTTCTTCGTTCCTTGCTTTGTTTTTAAAATGCAAGGAATTAGACAACTATGTATAAGATCAATAAGAAGAATATTAAGGTACTTTTGTGCTTGTTACATCTATGTAATCCCTTGTTTTCTCAAGTTTTACATTCATCATCATCTATCTATCTATTCTATTTTGATGTTTTTGGGAGTGATTTTATTCGCGTGAGATTACATTCTTACCCCTTTAACCCTTTAGTTAAGTCTAAAAATATTATGACATAGCAAAGAATCAAACCAATGACCTTCTACACAATTGAACTCGTCATGACCAATTGTGCTACACCTTGTTTTGAGATTACTTTCAAACCTCTTATTACATAAACCACATTTTCTCCCATTTTTTCTGATTTTTATTTTTGAGTAAATAAATATTGGTTTATATCATTTCTAGAATATTGAATAGTATATAGTTACTCTAATACTCCAACATACACTTTTTGGGGAAATATTATATTCCACGGTTCAACCACGTTAGTATATTTATGCCATTATACATGTGTCAAAATACATGTGTCTAAAATTATAATAAACCTTGATAAACATATAATAACAACTATTTTATAATTTTTCTTCCACTATAATCAACTAGTGTTTTCTTGCCTGCGTTCCGCTCACGGGCTTCCAATTTTATTTATTTATTAACTATATCACATCCTTTTGATTTATTTAATGATAAAACCTATAATTATAATTTATAGGTAGAAATTCGTTTTGTAATTGTTTTTTTTACGATAAATTAATCTTTTTGCTTGCAACATTTGACCATGAGTTTACTTGCTGTTAAGAGAAGGTGGGTTTGATGTTGATAAAAGTATTAAAATATTTATAAAAAATTTTATAAAATATATTTAAGATTTTGAATTTGGATTTGAAGGTGTCTTTCGAGATATGGTGGTAGCTCATAAGGAGCTTCAACTATGAAGATATAAGATGTGTTTGAAAGATATTTGAGAAATTTTTAACTTTGTAAAACTTGATTCAAATTGTTTGACTCAATTAAGTCAATGATTATCTTTATTTTAGAGAAAACAAAAGTGATTTATTAGTAGATTTATAGGACCATTAATATAAAATTTGATTTGATAAACTATGTACATTTTATTTTTATTTAAGAGAAAAGAAGTTATACTTATAAGTAAATATAATTATTTTCAAAACTCACCATTTAAGTTTCAAAAAATCTTGGTCAATCTGATAAATTATTCAAAATTTAAATTTAAATTTAAATTTTTTTATCAAAAAAAGATCCAAGATGATTTATTTTCTTTTTTAACATAATTTTGTGATGATTAGATAACTTAAGTGATAAATATTCATATCATGTCGTCTGATTGATGTACCAATTAAATAATAAAAATACTATATAATTAAGCATTAAGAAATTAAAACTAAGAAATTTTCATCGTATAGTAGAATCTTACACATGCATATATCATTGATTTATAGAAAAAAAAACATATATTGAGATTAAAAAAATTAAATTAAGTTAATTAATTTTGAATTATATTAAAATCAAAATTGAATATTGATTTGATAGCGTTCAAGAAAGAGAAAATAAATTGAGAGGATCAAAGAAAGGAATAGAAATTTTTTGAAGATCTAATTTTTGGATATACCAAATGTAAAGATGTTAATGTGCATAACTTAATTTATTTGTAGTAATCTATAATTTGATTTCAAAACTTAGCATAATTAGTGAAAAAAACAATAAAATGCATGATTGATTGTGATAACCATATTTAATTAATAACATTAATGATTAAATTTATAACAATGTTGACGTGGCTATTTTTAAAATTATTTTTGAAAGTGAAATTACCTTCTTACCCCTTTTAAAATTGTTCGGAAATTATTATATACATAGATTACAATCAAGGAAGCAAAATACCACAAATAATATATCAATGAAACCTATTATTTAAAGCCTTGCACGGGTTAGGGAGCTAGTTTTATCTTATGCTTGAATTATAAAAACATCCGGACACGTCTTTACGAATTTGTATGGGCTAAATTTGTCTCAACTATGAAGAAATATGGTAATCCGGACTGAATAAAAATGGGCCAAACCATTCTTATCCTTATGCATGTTCAATACACCTGGGCTGACCATTCTATCTTTCTTCCTCAATAGTATGTATCTACATTCCAGATTTCCAGTACTAAATCGATGGTACGACATAACCCTTGGAAAATAAATTCAATCCGGTCTTATTGTCGTTTATTATTTAGATTTCTGAATAAAATTTTTACCTTTAGGTAATTAAAATTTGAATTTGCCTGTTAAAGTCTTTCAAATAAATTCCATTGAACGTTAGAATATTGCCTAGATCAAATCAGACAACAAGTATAAAAAATCTATCACATAAACAATTTTGTAACATCTATCTAAATTTTTTTAATGAAAAGATTTGGACCAGAAAAATTCAAAAGTTATATTATCTCAAATATGGATTTTTTGCTTAGGAATCTGGACAATATAACAGTAATATATCAGCAACAGTTAAATTAGTTATCATTTTACTATTATCTAAAAAACCCCTTAATTTTACACAAATAATAAATGAAAAAGATGCCACCAACAGGTAAGTATCATGTTGCTTACGAAAAATGAAAACTCATACTCATTTTGTGTCACTCATTTTTATACCGTTTTTTCTTACTACTTGACACATATTTTAAGGTTTATATAAACTATACTTCTATAACTTATTTTTAAATTATTTTTTCTCTGAATAAAAATTTAAACGCTCAATTTTAATTCAAAATAAAAAATTTTAAAATTTTTTATGAAAATATACTTTATAGAAGTCTTAAAATATGTGTCGAACCCCCATTTCCTCAGGTATATACAATTGAATGAGACTGAGAAAGTATTCAACGTGAAAATATGGTCGCACACTTTCATATTTCATATTATCAAAAATGAAAACTAAATTAATAATTTTTGTATGGTGCTCATGTTATTTTTCCGTTTTGGTTTCAAAATTATGGGCTGTAGACTACTAGACTACTAGACTGTAGTCGGACATGTTATTAAATTATCGCACGTGGGACAATGGGCCACTGCTCGGCTGTTGTCTCCTGCCCAAAGCATTCACTGTCGCCCTCACACGTGACACTCTTCCCTTGTTTATCAACTCTTTGTAATGATCACAAACCGACTGCTTTCTGTTGTATTCTTACAGAAATTTGGATGGAGTATCAACTTTTTTGTATATACCGATCCAATAGATTTACAACTTGTGATCAGTGTGGTAAAAAGCGGGAATCAGAGTTAATCGGTGAAGGCATCGTTCATGGATTAATCGGAATGATTAATCGGAATAAATTTAATAATATTTTTTATATACATTTATATTCATATATATAATTGTTTCGTTATTTCAACTAAACATATGTTATTATCATATATTTATGCAAATATGTTAAAAATGTTATATAATTGTAATAAATAAAATTTTGAAGGTTTAACTTTTTAATTAGAGATCAATTTAAGAGAAAAAATTAAGAGAATTTACGATTTAGGCATCTAAAATTATAATTATATGTACAAAAATAATATTTTTTCCTATTGTTTAATCAAGTTTCTACCTTTTAATTTTTTAATTATTTTTAACTATTTTTTACTATTTTTTAATAATTAGCCCGATTTTTGATCGATTAATCCGATTTTTGACCGATTCAGCCGATTTTTGACCGTTTTTCCGAAAAAATGATTAATTGACCGATTTTCGCTTAATCAGTTCGGTGGCCTGCCGTCTAGCGATTAATCGGCGATTAATCTCGATTAATCGCCGACTTTTAAAACACTGCTTCTAATACCCTATCTTTGCAAGTGGTTCGTATTTTTCATTGTTTTAATATGTCATAAAACAGCTGCAATATATATAACTGAGATATGAAATATATGTATACGCTGTTAGTGTGTATGTGAAAGTAGTGTGTAGTATTGATGTTGTAGAAGCAAGAAACAATGTAATGGAAAAACCAAATTCTTGTATTGCTTGTACGAAGCTTGTCTTTGCAATTGGAGGCAAGTGCTATATATATATATATATATATATATATATATATATATATATATATATATATATATATATATATATATATATATATAATTCTATAATAAAAGATATCACAATAACTAGGGGCTGATGTCGTTATTATGATGTCACAATTATGATGTATATACTTTAACATCCTCCCTCAAATATATATTAATGGTTGAAGAATTATTTTGAGTTTGGAAATAAAAGTACGAAAACTTCCGAAGAATGAGCTTTCGTGAAAATATTTGCAACATTGTCAACACTAGAGATAGCCTGAAGACAGACAATGCCTTTTGCAACTTGTTGACGGGTGAAATAACAATCGATTTTTATGTGTTTGGTGCGTTCATGAAAAATATCATTATGAGCGATGTCCATTGCACTTTTACTGTCACAATAAATCAAACTTGATGGAGAGTGAGTTATACCCATATCTTCAAGTAACCATCGTAGCCAGATTAACTCTTGTGTAGTGATTGCAAGAGCTCGATATTTTGACTCAGCACTGGATTTAGAGGCAATGGACTATTTCTTACTTCTCAAAGATATAAGAGAAGCGCCAAGAAAGAAAAAAAATCCTGTAGTAGAACATCTGGTAGTAGGATAACCACCCCAATAAGCATCTGAGTAGCCATGTAACTCAAGTGAAGAGTTAAATGAATAATGTAGCCCATGAAAAATGGTGCCTTTGACATAACGAAGTATATGAAGGACAACTGTATAGTGAGGAGTGTGAGGAGCTGCCATAAACTGATTGACAATGTGAACGACATGAACAATATCTGGACGAGTCACAGTGAGGTAAATTAAACTACCAACCAACTGACGATATAAAGTAGGATCAATAAAAAGTTCTCCATCCCGAGCATTTAGCTTAAACTCATATTCAAAAGGTGTGGATGTAATCTTAGTATCGCTGATTCCAGACTTTAATAGAAGGTCAGATGCATACTTGACTTGAGAGAGAGTGTGGCCAGTGGAGACAGAAGAGATCTCAAGACCCAAGAAGTATCTTAATGAACCAAGATCTTTCATTTCAAATTGTTGACTAAGAAACTGTTTTAGTTCAGAAATACATGTGGTATCATCTCCAGTAATGATCATATCATCCACATATAGAAGAAGTAAAACAATTTCTCGTTCGGATCGTCGAAAAAAAAAGCATGATCATATGGACTAGAAGAGAATCCCAATTGTTGAATGACTTTGCTGAATTTTTCAAACCTTGCTCGTGGTGCTTGTTTAAGACCATAAAGAGCCTTGTTAAGCTTGAACACTTGATTTGGAGAGTGTGAGAAACCGGGAGGAGGTTTGAGGTAAACTTCCTCATGTAGGTCTCCATTAAAAAAAGCATTCTTAACATCCATTTGCCACATATCCTAATGTTTGGATGCTCCAACCACGAATAAACTCTGAACAGATGTGAGACGAGCAATTAGTGCAAAGGTTTTCTCATAATTAATGCCATACTCTTGAGTAAAGCCTCTGACAACTAGGCGAGCTTTATATCAATCAATAAAGCCATCAGGTTTTGTCTTGATTTTGTAAATCCATCGACAACTTACTGCTGTTTTACCGAATTATAAACTCGTTACTGAGTTAACTCGGTGAATGAGTTGGCCGAGTTAGTTTAACCAGCGTCTAGTGATTTAGTAGGACTTAGTGATTGTTGTTGTAATGTGGAGAGTTTGAACAAGATGTTAAATGAGCTGCGTAGGTGTTTGATTAATTGTCACAGAGAATAACAAAAGTTGAAGATGACAAAGAATATAGCGGCTCGTGACGGAATAACAAACAAAGGTAAGGAGCTTAAAGCTCTGATAAAATGATAAAACAATTACAATACAACCAGAGGCAAGTACTATATATATACAAAATTCTACGATAAAAGATGTCACAATGACTAGGAGGGCTGATGTCATTATCATGATGTGACAACTATAATGTGTATACTTTAATAATATTGTTAGATATAATTGCTAATGATTGTTTTATCAGTGTTTAAGAAATAGGTACTCATCAGAGTTTACTTGAAACCAGTCAGAGTTTATTTAAAGTCTGACGGGATGAGAGTTTATTTTAGCTGTCAGTGCTAACATGAAGATTCTAGAAGCAATATATTCTGAAGATGGAAAGAAGCAGAATATATTGAGATAGCTAAATAAACGGGACAGAAGACAGAAGCAATCCTAGATTGATATAAATTGTATAGCTGATTTATAGGATATCAATTAGAGATTGATTATGTAGCTGTGTACTATATAAACACAGATAGGTTAACCCTAAAAGGGAGGCGAATACTATATACATTATTCTTGTAACCTAGCAGCTCTCTGTGATATTTTACATCACAAAGAGAAGAGTTATTTATATAATTCAGTTGTTGATTTATAAACAGTGTTCTTTATTGTTATTATCATACTTATATTGATTATATATTGTGAAATCGGCCTAACAATTGGTATCAGAGCCAAGGCTGATTAGTATATACAGTTTAACGATCCAAACACAAGTATAATCATGACTGACAACTCTCAGGAAGGTTCTAATGCAGGTTCTAATGCTCAGAAGGTTCAACCTACTTCTGTGAGTCGATATGAGACTATAAGGGTTCCAATTCTCAGACCAGTTGAATATCCAATATGGAATGTGAAAATGACCATGTTTCTGGAAGCCACAGATCCAGAATACCTTGATAGAATCAATGATGGTCCTCATATGCCAACTAAATTGTCTCCTGTTATTACTGGGCAAGAACAAAAGACTGTTCCAAAAGAGAAGAAAGATTTGACTCCTGAAGACATCTCATCAATTGCAAAGGATGCAAAGGTTAGACATCTACTACACAGTGCCTTAGATAATGTCATGTCTAACAGAGTGATTGGCTGCAAGACTGCCAAAGAGATTTGGGATGCTTTGGAAGTCAGGTGTCAAGGAACAAGTGCTATAAAGAAAAACAGGAAAACTATTCTAACACAAGAGTATGAACACTTTGACTCTAGATCTGATGAAAGTTTGACAGATACATATGACAGATTTTGTAAATTGTTGAATGATTTGTCCATGGTTGATAAAGAATATGAACTTGAAGAGTCAAATCTCAAGTTTCTTTTATCCCTACCTGAAAGATGGGATTTAAAGGCAACAACAATCAGAGACAATTATGATCTTGCAGATACAGATCTTGATGAAATCTATGGGTTGCTTAAAACTCATGAACTTGAAATAGAACAGAGAAACAAAAGATCTGGAAAGAAGACAAAATCTGTTGCTCTTAAAGTTGAAGAAAAGCCTGTCAAGAAGGAATCATCAAGAAAGAAAACCAAAGGAAAGGCTTTAGTCATTAAATCTGACAGTGAGTCATCAAACTCTGATGATGGCTCAAACACTGATGATGAAGCTTCTGATTCTGAGGATGATGAAGAAGAGATGATGAGAATGGCTGCTTTAATGGTGAAGACCTTCAAGAAGATGGGATTCAAGAACTTCAAGAAAGGAAAGAGATTCTCAAGGAAAGATTCAAATTCTGATAAGAGAAATTTCAGAAAGTCTGATGGAAAACATACCAAGTCTGGAAAGAAAGACAAGTCTGAGATCCAGTGCTACAAGTGTAAAGAGATGGGTCATTATGCTCCAGAATGCAAGAAAGGAAAATCTGAGAAAGCACTCATCACTAAAGGCAAGGACTGGGCAGACACTTCAGACTCAGATGAGGGAGTCAATTATGCTCTCATGGCAACTGTTAAAGATGAAGCTGAGTCATCTGGAAACAAGGTACCCCTAACAACTTATGCTTATGATACTGATAATATATCTGAATTAAGAATTTATCTTAAAAGCATACATGTTAGTTATAGGGATCAGACTTTAGAAAATGAAAGAATCAAATCTGAGAATCTAGGTCTTAAAGACAGGAATAAATTTCTTGAAGAGAAACTTGTTAACATGCAACAAGTTCAAAAGGAGAGAGATGATGCTGTTTATGTTGAACAGGAGTTGCTTAAAAGATATAGGGAAATAGAATCTGAGTTGGAAAAAGAGAGGAAAGTAATTAAAACCTGGACAAATTCTGGAAAAGACACACATCAGGTTTTTCAGACAGATACTGTAGGCTTAGGTTACTGTGAGGGAGATGAACTTAGGTTTAAAGATAAAGTTAAAGTGAAACCACAACTTAAACCTGTGCAATTTGTTCCGGAATACAGTAATCTAAAGTCTGTTGTTGTAAAAGAAGTTGTTATGGAGCAAATTGAAACTTGTGAAAAACAGGTTAATATTGGTTCAATAACAGAGAATAAGATTGAGCTAGAAGCTGTTAAAGAACCAGTAAAAATCTGTGATAAACAGGTTAATGTTGGTTTGATGACAGAAAAACAATTCAAACATAAACTCAAAGAAGTAAAGTCTGTCAACAAACAGAAAATGTTTAAGAAAAATAGGAATGGAAAAGTAGGCATTAATAAAAGAAATGATTATCTGCCTAATTCTGCTGCTCCTAGAAAAACATGTCATAGTTGTGGTAGTACTAACCATCTTGACAGGTTTTGCAAGAAGAACAAAGATATTAACTCTTTACCCTCCACATCTGGAGTAAAGAATGATTATGTTAGGGTTAGACCACAGACTTTATGCACACACTGTGGGAGCACTTGGCATTCCATTTATACTTGCAAGAGTTATCATGCTATTTATCACAACTATTATGAGCTAAAACCCAACTTGAAATGGGTTAGAGCAAACTCTACAAGTGAAAAGTCTGACAATGTTAGTTTAAACTCTGTTGATAGTGATTCCGCTGCAAAAGCTAACAATGTTAAGAAAGCCAAAGGATCCAAGCAAGTCTGGATCCTTAAATCTAACACTTAGTGATTGTTTGTGATTGCAGGGCATAAAAGAGAGCACTCTTATCTTGGACAGTGGATGCTCAGGACATATGACTGGAAATAAAGCCCTGCTATCAGATTTTGAGGAAAAAGCTGGCCCAAAAGTTTCCTATGGAGATGGCAACATAGGACATACTCTGGGATATGGCAATATCAATCTTAGAAGTGTCATCATTACCAATGTAGCTCTTGTCTCAGGACTCAAGCATGATCTGCTTTCTGTGAGTCAAATCTGTGACAGAGGATACCATGTAGATTTTCATAATGAACATTGTGAAGTTATCAGCAAATCTACAGGGAACGTTGTTCTAGTTGGACAAAGGCACAATAACATCTATGAAGCAAGTTTGGTAACAAACTCTAAAGGAAAAACTGTGTGTCTATCAGCAAGAATGTCCCGTGAAGAGAGTTGGAAATGGCATAAGAAGCTCTCTCACTTAAACTTGAACAACATCAATGAGCTGATTCGAAAAGATCTTGTAAGGGGACTTCCAAAGTCAATACTCAGCTTAGATGGTCTGTGTGATTCTTGTCAAAAGGCCAAGCAAAGGAAGTCATCTTTCAAGAGTAAATCTGAATCTTCAGTTGTGGATCCTTATCATCTTTTACATATTGATCTCTTTGGTCCAGTGAATATAATGTCAATGGGCAGAAAGAAATATGCTTTAGTCATTGTTGATGAGTACACTAGATACACCTGGGTGTACTTCTTAGCAAAGAAGGATGAAACTACCCTAACTTTGATGGATCATGTGAAGCTATTGGACAAAGGATCACAATACAAAGTGAAAGTTATAAGAAGTGATAATGGTACTGAATTCAGAAATTCTGAAATGGAAGCTTTCTGCAAGGAAAGAGGAGTGAAGCAAGAATTTTCTGCACCTGGAACTCCACAGCAAAACGGTGTAGTTGAAAGAAAGAACAGAACCCTAATCGAAGCTGCCAGAACAATGCTTGATGAAGCAAAATTGCCAACTTATTTCTGGGCAGAAGCTGTTCAAACAGCTTGTTTTACTTAAAATGCTACACTGATCAACAAGCATGGGAAAACACCATATGAGATGGTGAAGAATAAGAAGCCAAATTTGAAATATTTTCATATTTTTGGATGCAAGTGTTTTGTGTTGAAAACTCATCCTGAACAATTGACCAAGTTTGACTTAAAAGCTGATGAAGGAATTTTTGTTGGATACCCACTATCAACTAAAGCATTCAGAGTCTACAATCTAAGAACTAAAGTGATCATGGGACTATACATGTGTCATTTGATGATAAGAAAATAACTGGAATAGAAGATGAAGAATATCATGATCAACTTCGCTTTGATAATGAAGATCTATACTCTGATGATGTAAACTCTGATGCAACAAATCCAACAAACTCTGACGAAGCATACTCTGATCCTCTACTGGTAAACACTGACGAATTTTCTCTGACAGAACAAAATAGAGAACCAGTTGAGGGGGAGCGTGAAGAAACTTCAGGAACTTCTCAAAGTAATGACTCAAATTCTGAAAGAGGGTCAAATATAGAATCAAACAGAAACTCTGAGTCAAACTCTGAAAGTTCAAATACTGAACAATCCAATTCAGAGGGAGCCTCAGAGAATGCAAATAGTCAAGAAGAAAATCAGGAGAGCATGGATCAAGGGGGAGGATCTAATAATGATAATAGAAGCCAATTACCAACAGCAAGAAGGTGGACACAATCCCATACACCTGACTTGATAATTGGAGATCCAGAAGCTAGTGTAAGAACTAGAAGTGCTACAAATAATGAATGTCTGTTTCATGCATTCTTATCTCAAACAGAGCCCAAGAAAGTGGAAGAATCTCTTCAAGATGCTAACTGGATAACAACAATGCAAGAGGAGTTAAATGAATTTGAGAGGAATGAAGTCTGGACACTTGTACCAAGACCAAAGAACAGATCTATTGTTGGTACAAAGTGGGTTTTCAGAAACAAAACAGACAGTGATGGAGTGATTACAAGGAATAAAGCTAGACTTGTGGCTAAAGGCTATTCACAGCAGGAAGGAATTGACTATGATGAAACCTTTGCTCCAGTTGCAAGATTGGAGGCAATAAGGATTTTTCTGGCCTATGCTGCTCACAAGAAGTTTAAAGTCTTTCAGATGGATGTGAAAAGTGCTTTTCTCAATGGGAAACTTGAAGAAGAAGTGTTTGTTGAACAACCACCAGGGTTTGTAGATCCCAAATATCCAGATTATGTCTACAGACTTGATAAGGCATTATATGGACTAAAGCAGGCACCTAGAGCATGGTATGAAACTCTGGCTCAATTTCTTTTAGAAAGTGGGTTCACTAGAGGTACAATTGACAAAACCTTGTTCTATTTTAATTTTGGTGATGATTTGCTGTTAGTTCAAATCTATGTGGATGACATAATTTTTGGGTCTACTAATGACAAACTCTGTAAGAAATTTGCCAAGCTTATGCAGTCAAGATATCAAATGAGTATGATGGGAGAGCTTAGTTATTTTCTAGGCTTACAGGTCAAGCAAACAGATGATGGGATTTTTATCAATCAAGCAAAATATACCAGAAATCTTCTCAAGAAATTTGGTATGCTTGATAGTTCATCTGCTACAACTCCCATGGCAACTGCAACAAAGCTAGACAAAGACACAGGAGCCTCAGTAGATATGACAAACTATAGAGGGATGATAGGGTCTCTTCTTTATCTCACTGCAAGCAGACCTGATATCATGTATGCAACATGTCTTTGTGCAAGATTTCAAGCAGACCCCAGAGAGCCACATCTAACAGCTGTGAAGAGGATTTTCAAATATCTCAAAGGAACCATAACTCTTGGTTTGTGGTATCCTAGAGAATCAGAGTTTAAATTAATTGGTTACTCTGATGCAGATTTTGCAGGCTGTAAGATAGACAGAAAAAGCACAAGTGGAAGCTGTCAATTTTTAGGTGACAGATTAGTTTCTTGGTACAGCAAGAAACAGAAATCAATTTCGACATCCACAGCAGAAGCAGAGTATATAACTGCTGGTAGCTGTTGTGCACAGATTTTATGGATGAAGAATCAATTGCTGGACTATGGATTAAGGTACTCTAGAATACCTATTTACTGTGATAATCAAAGTGCTATTGCTATGACAGGTAATCCAGTACAACACTCCATGACCAAGCACATCAGCATAAGGTATCATTTTATCAGGGAACATGTGGAAGAAGGAAACATTGAGCTTCATTTTGTTTCTACAGACCAACAGCTTGCAGATATCTTCACCAAACCTTTGAGTGAAGGTACCTTTACAAGGCTGGTAAATGAACTTGGGATGATCTCTGGTTTTGACTAGAGATACTGGTTAGATTCAAACTCTATACATGATTTTATGCTCATGGTTCTTTGCATGTGTTAACTGTTATCTGTACCAGTATGTTAAACTCTGATAGTAAACTTTGTCAGTCATACTCTGTCGGTTAAAGTCTGATGTTAAACTCTGATTGTGATTTTTGTCTGAAACACATGGACCGATGAAGAAATTTGTATGAAGCATGATTTTCAGTAAGTAATCATGAATCCTTCTAAGTAATATAAATTCTGATTTCAAAATGTTCAGAAATTTTACACAGCATGATACTGTCTCTATATTTATAGCATCTCTTAGTTTATTGATCCTATACACTGAGTCTGTATTAGCTGTTTGCATTTTCTCTCATAAATTAATTGTATTAACTGATGAAAAGTCTAAACTCTGAAAATTAGTTACAAATATTTCACCCTCAAATCAAAAGATGCCAAAAAGAGCACAAATTCCTTTGAGATCATGTTGTGCCTAGGAAGATCCAGGAACTTATTGTATGAAATAAGGGCTAAAATCTTTGATTTTTGGTGACTAGTGCCAACCACTGATTACTGGAAAAATAAAAAAAAATAAAAAATTATATATAAAGGGGGTGAAAACAAAAGATATATCCAAATGAAAGGATATCAGAATACAGAGTTTAGATATAAAAATCAGATTTTATTTTATATAAGAGTTTGAGCAACCAGTTTTTACTGCTTTAGTTTGTGGATTTTATGCACTTTGAGATGATCTAAATATTCATAGTCAGTAAACTCTGCTAATTCACACACAAATACTCACACCTGTACAGTTTATGAAAAGAGTTTATTTATAAAGGAGGAGGATTGATAAACACTGATGAACTATGACTCTACGCTGAGGTAATTTTATTTTAATCTCTGATGATTAAAATTAGTTATTTGTTTCAGACAGTTAACAATTTTGAGAAAACATTCTTGAAAATAAAAGAGTATGATTGGTAACGGTTCTAATTTGTATTCAACAGAGGAGAGAGGTTGAGTGTCTAGAAAAGTGTAAAAGGCGGTAATTATTGCTGTTTTTACTGCGCATGCGCATTGGAAACTGCCAATTACTGTTGTCAGTCGTTGCATGTGTGCCACGTGTCCCACTCACACGTTTTACGGAGTAAGACAGTTGTGTGTATTGATTAGAAACTGTTCAGTTTTTAATTAATTCTTTTGTATTAATATCCAATACACAAACTCATTTGAACTTTTCACAACTTATTCCAATTCACACATTTTCACAAACACTTTTACTACAAACACTCTCAAAAAATTTCTAAGTCATTCTCTAATTATTTCTAAATCGTTCAAATGGCTTCTCCTGCTTTTGTATCCTCTGATCTTGAATTTGTTCCTAACAACTATGCTGCTCCATTGGCTAATGAGAACGCACCGGAGGCGTTTCATCTGATGCAGAATTTTCTTGCCCAATCTCCAATCGGGCGTGCTCTTGTAGAACCAGAGAAGCTTTCTGGATTACAAATTAAAAGCTTCTGGGAGACTGGTGTCTATGATGATGGTGGTGAATCAGGAACACCATCCATTATTTTCGAGTTTCAAGAAACAGAGTATTTTATTACTCCTGGTACAGTTCGTGCAGCTATGGGCTTTGGTGAGTATACTGCTTACACCATTGCTGTTGGTGATGCTGATTTGGTAAGGATGATGAAGGAGATAGGATACAATGGGTCTTTGGCTAAGATAGGTCAGCTGAAGCGACCGTTCTTGAGGAAGGAATGGAGCTTTTTCTTCGATTGCATTACAAGAACGTTCGGAAAGAAGTGCACCAACTGGGATGTAATACCCACTGATAGTCTGCAAATTGGGTATTCTTTAATTTATGGTACTCATTTTGATTTTGCTAGATTAGTTTTAACTAATTTAGGTGAGAAAATGACTGAAAACATAAGGGTAGTTTACTTTGCTCGTTTCTGTCAGATTTTATTTTCTGTTTGTGTTAATGGGGTAGATATTATTGATAATGATATTATTCCTTGTTTTAAACTGCACAAAAGAGTATTCTCTGATCTTATTAACAATGATGTCAAGAAGGGTAATCTAGGTGATTTCTTATTACCTGAGTTGGTTCAACAGTTTTTGATCAATTCTACCCAAACACAATCTGAAACTCAACCACAACCACAACCACAATCTGAATCACAGCCTGAACCTCTAGATACTGTTCTTCCCGATAAACCAAAATCTAGTGGTAGAACTAAGCATATGGGTTCTAAGCCAGCTAGGATTTCTAAATCATCGGTTGATATTAGGGTGTCAACATCTGCTGGAACTTCAAGGAAGAAAAGAAGGGCAAATAGGCCATCTTTTGCTGACAATGAGATTTCACATCAGAAAAGAAGAAAGTTGGTGGCTGATTATCTTTTTGAGGAGTTGGATGTTTCTGATCCAAATATTGAAGTTGAAAATGTTGAAAATGTTGATGCTACAAATGCTGAAGCTCCTGAAGCTGAGAATCAGGAGGTTGTTAATGAAGCTCCTGAAGCTGAGAATCAGGAGGTTGTTAATGAAGCTCCTTTAGCTGTGACTAAGGAGACTGTTATTGATGAAGCTACTGTGCCTGATGAGGCCAGAGCAAATGCTGATGCAGAGGATGCTATGCCTGCACTTGATGATTTCATTGATGATTTTAATATGGATGCACACATTGAAGCACATCCTAGTATCAGTGTTTGTGATACTGAGGATGTGGCAGCTGATCAACCAACCCAAATTTTAGATGAGTCAATTGCAACTCACACAGAGATTCTCTCTGTAAATAATCATATTCCTGAATTGGGTGAGGAGGTTGATCAGGTAATTGAAGCTGCTGTCGAGAACTTGGTTGAAGCTATAGCAGAAGAAGTTCAAACAGAAGAAGTTGTTGCAGAGTCAGTTTCTGAAGAAGCAGAGGTTCTTGCAAATGTAAACTCTGAGAATGTTGAAGCTGTTGCAGAGCAAGTTCTTGAAGAAGCTGCACAGATAAACACTGAAGCTTCTGCAGAGAATATTGTTGATGAAGCTGCAGAGCAAATTCCAATGAATGTTGATGCTGATCAAACTGCTGTTCATTCTGAACATGCAAACTCTGGTTTCAATGTCTCTTCGTCAGACTCTGATACTCATGAATCTACACCTTTTCTAAGGGATCTTACTGCAGAGACTATCAAAGCAAATCAACATGCTACTGAAGATCATTTCAGGGAAATGTATTTTAAAAATTGGTCAGGAGCAGACTGTATTTTTCCGGCCAACAGGGCTGCTGATTTTGTTGCAAAGTCTGCTGCCTCAATTACAAATCCTGAACTTCTAAGTCATTTAAAGGCTACAGTAGTGCAAGTGAAGACTCTTAATAATCGATTTGATGAAACTCACCAGTTAGTGACTGGTTTGAGAAATGATATAGCTGCTAGAGAGTTGGTGTTAAAAAATGATAAAGCTCTCTATTCTACTCTGTTTGCAAATCAGGTAGAATTTAAGCAAAGGCTAAGCAAAGTAGAAGAGAATCAGACTGTCATGTCTGCAAAGATTGATACAATTGCTACTTCTTTGGAATTGCTGACATCAGTTCTAATTCCTGATGATGTCAAAAAGGGGGAGAGGGTTTCTAAGGACAAATGCAAAAGAACTCAAACTCTGAGACAGAGGGATGATGGAACTGATGGTGGAAGCAAGGACACTGAGAAAAAGTCAAATATTATTCAAGTGCAAGGGAGATTCAAGTCAAACTCTGATAGAAATCAAACAAACTCTGGTGTTGGTGGCTCTGGTACTCATGCTCAATCTTCTTCAAGACTTAAGAGTCTAGTGATTTCAGCTAATCCAATAACTGATGAAGAGATTGCAGCCAAGCTGTTTTTAGATGAGCATGATGGTGAAGTGACAGTTGAGGATTTGGAAGCAGAAATGAAGATGCTATCTGAAGAACATAGAAAGAAAGTTGCTTCTGGGAATTACAAGAAGAAAGCTATAAAAATTCCAAGAAAGAAAGAACTGGGTATCTCTATCAAGGAAAACTCTCAACAGAGTATACAATATTCAAAAAGGCCAACAGAAATTATTTCTGGTAAGGGCAAAGGGAAGCTGATAGAAGATATAGCAACAAAGAAAAATTATTCAACCTCTGACATAGCTCAAGTTGAATCTGTTCTAAATCAATCAACCACTGACAAAGCTCAAGTTGATGATTCTTCTAAAGTTGTGACAACCTCTGACGTTGCTCAAGTTGTGCAAACTCAATCATCTACACAACTCAAAGGATTCAAAAGACCTATATTTCCTGAAACTCTGAAGCCAGAATCTGTGAATTTTCTTCAAACCAGAACAGTACTTGGAAAAGAATCTTATGATAAGTCTGGTTTGGGTTCACATAGAGAGAAAAGGATAAATAACAGACCTCTAGATCAAACATCACTGGCAGAACCTGGTGTTGGGGTTACTCAAGAAAATCTTGACAAACTAGTGTCTGTTCAGATGATTTACCACAAAGGGTTAAAGAAAGAGTTTCTGTTATACTTTATGTCTGATGGAAGAGTATACAGAATAGGAGAAGCTGATGTTCAAATAAAGCTATGGGAAGAGCTTGAGTATGTTCTATATCTTCTTAAAATAAAAAATAGAAGTACTCACAATGCTGCTCTAGTTCTAAGAGAAAGGATGCTGAGGACAAAAGCTATGCTTGGAGGAGGTGTTTCAAGTGCATACATTCCTAAGTACAGAGATGCTTATGGAAAGATTGTTGAGATGAAGAGAAACAGTGCCAAGTTCAAGACAGCACTGGGAATAAAAGTCTTGGAGTTCAACTTAGAGTCTGACAAATCTTACTATATCCGGCTAGGGAATGAAATGAGGAAGAACAACATTTATTCTTTAAGAGCTGCTATATACCAGACTGGAGAAAGTGATCCAGAGCTTAAAGAATTGAAAGGGATCATGGTAGATGAGCTGGAAAAAGCTGAAAGGAGGCTTCTCATTGATTATCTCAGGGCAGTGCCTGATATTGAAGAAATTAAGTAAAGTCTGACTGTAAGTTTTTAAAGTTTTCTGTTCTAAGTTAAAGTTAAACTCTGATTATATTTAAACACTGCATTTGTTATATGTTTTGACATCATCAATTATCTATTAACTTGTACATCTTTATTATGCACAAGTTGGGGGAGATTGTTAGATATAATTGCTAATGATTGTTTTATCAGTGTTTAAGAAACAGGTACTCATCAGAGTTTACTTGAAACCAATCAGAGTTTATTTAAAGTCTGACGGGATGAGAGTTTATTTTAGCTGTCGGTGCTAACATGAAGATTCTAGAAGCAATATATTCTGAAGATGGAAAGAAGCAGAATATATTGAGATAGCTAAATAAACGGGACAGAAGACAGAAGCAATCCTAGATTGATATAAATTGTATAGCTGATTTATAGGATATCAATTAGAGATTGATTATGTAGCTGTGTACTATATAAACACAGATAGGTTAACCCTAAAAGGGAGGCGAATACTATATACATTATTCTTGTAACCTAGCAGCTCTCTGTGATATTTTACATCACAAAGAGAAGAGTTATTTATATAATTCAGTTGTTGATTTATAAACAGTGTTCTTTATTGTTATTATCATACTTATATTGATTATATATTGTGAAATCGGCCTAACAAATATGAAGATGCTGAAATTAACTAGGCACAATATATGAATGAGGTTGTCTCAATTGACAAAGAGTCTGTCTCTTTGTTAAAAGGAACTGTCTCAATATGTTATTTATAAAACAATAATTGAATTAAAATATTCTGCAGAATTATAAATAACACCAAGACTTTTCACTTGGTTCGGCCCCTATCAATATCTATGGCCTACGTCCAAGTCCCTATGCCAACTAGCACAGAGAATATATTATTAACACAGTAATAATTCGCTTACAGTTTATCCAGATTACAAAATAAGAACCTCTTGGAAGAACCCTTCCCTTGACACAACTGTCCACTAGCAGCACGAACCCTAGCTCGCTAGCAACCTTGGTTGAATTTTGTAATCCTATCTATTTGCCACAACCCGGCACAAATATAGACAAATAAATTAATACAACTTTAGAATAATGTATCTTCTAGAACTGATTTGATCTTGAATTCTTTTAGAAGACTGGAAACTGATTGCTCGAAAGAAGTTGTTGTAATCATCGATCTGTATGTATATATATGATTCCTGAAATTATAGATGTTATGAGTTTGAACTGAAACGGCTATAAACAAAGGATAAGAATTAGAATCTGTTATAAAGATTGAATATTTAAAAATAAACAGATTTGACAAAGTCTTAACCGAAGTAATATAACAAATTGGATAAGCATGAAGAACAATATTTAGAATTGAAAAAGTCAGCTCTCCTAAAAACAAGTAAGATCAAATCAATCAGTTAAGATATACATTTTTCTGATTAAGTTATATTAATAACTTAGATAAACTTTCAGACAATCATCATCATTAAAATCCGAGTATTAACAATCTCCCCCTTTTTTATGATGATGAACCATATCTGAAACAAAATACAGCTCCCCCTATCAAAATGAACTCATAAGAAATAAGACAAGAAAACAACGAGAGTTCATGATCAGATTATAATACATATGAATTAATCAGAAATAATGCTTTCCAAAAAATATCAAATATCAAATGTTCACGCAAACCATAACAAACCAATAGAAACTTAAGTCTTACAAACAAAGCATCATAAAAGTTTAATAAGTTTAATAAACACATAAACTAATTACAGTTTCTCCCCCTTTCAACATCATAAAAAAAATCCATCAGTCATCAACATCAACAGGTGTGTGTTTGGCCTTCCCTTTGCGAGTTGCAGTAGGTGGAACAACAGATGGTTGCCCATATTCAGTAAACATGGTAGAGTAGAAATTGTCTGGTGGAGATTTCCCATCACGTGCGGATAGCCACTCAAAAATCTTTGCACGATATTCATCAGGAGTTAAACCTAGAGCCTGTGGTGGAGGAATGGCTGGCAAAGGAAGAGGAGCAGTAATCTCAGCAAGTGTACTATCATCCATCCAATCTCGAGAATGCCATTGAAGATCCTTCTTGTGAACAATGGCAGAAACTTGTTTAGACACAAATTTTGTCTCCGAACTGAGAATGTAGAACAGCTTAACAAACTCTTTTTCCCAGGCCTTGGCAGCATGAACCAAACCATCTTGCATATTTCAAAATTCGAAGTTCATAGTAGAAAAAAGTGTTGAGTATACAACAACGAAAGCAAAACCCAAAGCGAATAAACAAGAACAAGAAAATAAACTACAATCACACAAGACAAAGATTTACGTGGTTCGGAAATTCCTACTCCACAAGCCGCACTAATTTTGTATTGATCTCTCACAACTATGTTGTTCTGTTGTGTTCTGATGTGTTGGTGTTTTACAATTACATGAGACTATTTATAAGAGAAAAAACTGGGCCTAAACTAATCAGAGTCTAATTCTGAAATTCTGAAATTACTAACTCTAATTAGAATTCAGATCTGGAAATTCTAACTCAAACCAGAAACCAATTCTGAAACCTGTTAGACTCCACAAACCCAACAATCTCCCACTTGGAGTCTGACCACGTCTTCTCTTCACTCTTGTAAATCTAGTAACACCCAATACTTCGATCAATAACTCTAACTAGTGCAGCGCCTTCTCATCAATCAATTCTGAAGGCCAGTTGAAGCTATGCAAAGCTTCAACTTTTCATTGGTAACCACCTTAGTCAACATATCTGCAGGATTCTTTGAACCAAGGATTTTCTTCAAGGACAAAGTACCATTGCTAATCAACTCCCTCGTAAAGTGATATCTCAGATGAATATGCTTCGTCCTAGCATGAAACACGGGATTCTTCGCAAGATGAATGGCACTCTGACTGTCGCTATACAAAGCACTGTCCGCCTGTTTCTTGCTCAACCCTTCAAGAAAATTCTTCAACCAAATCATCTCCTTGCCAGCTTCAGAGATAGCCATATATTATGCTTCTGTGGTTGAAAGAGCTGAGAGCAACACTCTTTTGAAGTCGAGACATCCAACTAACTGCTGTGCCATGCAAAGTGAAAATATATCCCGTAGTACTTTTTCTTGTATCCAAGCATCCGCCCAAATCTGCATCAGAGAACCCTTCCAAGATAACATCTTTCTTACTGAAACATAATACAAACTTGGATGTGCCTTTCAAGTACCGTAACAACCACTTGACTGCTTCCCAATGCTCTTTTCCTGGATTAGACATGAACCTGCTAACAACTCCCACTGCATGAGCAATGTCTGGCCTTGTACACACCATAGCATACATCAAACTGCCAACTGCAGATGCATACGGAACTTTAGCCATATCTTTCTTGCCTTCATCCGTTTTAGGTGACTGCTTCTTCGTGAGATTAAAGTGAGTTGCCAACGGTGTACTTCTGGTCTTCGCATCCTGGACACTGAATTTCTGCAATAATTTCTCAATATACTTCTCTTGAGATAATTTCAAAGTACCTTCAGATCTATCCCTTATGATGCTCATACCAAGTATCTGGTTTGCTGCACCCATATCCTTCATCTCAAACTCTTCAGACATCTGTCTCTTTAGCCTGTTGATTTCCCTCATGTTTGATCCTACTATCAACATGTCATCAACATACAACAACAATATGATAACGATGAATCAAACTGTTTAAAGTAACAACAATGATCCATAGCACTCCTCGTGTACTCATTCTTCATCATAAAGCTGCCAAACTTCAAGTACCATTGTCTTGGTGCTTGCTTCAAACCATACAAGCTGCGCAAACCAAGTTTTCTTTCCCAGCTACCTGAAATCCCTCTGGCTGAACCATGTAGATGTCTTCCTCAAGATCACCATGTAAGAACGCTGTCTTAACATCTAGTTGCTCTAGATGTAACTCCTCTGCAGCCAAAATGCTTAGCACAAGTCTAACTGTAGTCATCTTAACAACCGGAGAAAATATATCAGTATAGTCAATACCCTTTTTCTGTTGATAACCCTTGGCTACTAACCTTGCCTTGTACCTTTTGCTGCCATCTGGTTCTTCTTTGATCCTGAACACCCACTTATTCTGTAAAGCCTTCTTTCCTGCTGGTAATTCTGTTAAAGACCAAGTCTCATTCTTTTCAAGAGAATTCATCTCTTCTTCCATGGCTGATTTCCACTTAACTAAATCATCCACCTGAACTGCCTCTGAATAACACTGAGGCTCCCCATCCTCGGTCAATAACATGTAATATGCTGAAGGAGAAAATCTTTGTGGCGGCCTCACAGTTCTGCTATATCTTCTTACCTCAGCCTGTGGAGTAACTGAACCTGTCTCATCAGCATTCCCAGAACTCCCACTATTTCCTGTAAGATCTTCTTCAGTAATATCTTCAAGCACTGCTTTCTCTTTTTCAGATTGTTCCTTTGTAAACTCAGAATCGACTGCAAGCTTATCCTTGTACACCGCATTTTCATTAAAAGTAACATCTCTACTTCTAACGACCTTATTCGTCAGTTCATCCCAGAAATGGTAACCCATATCATCTGAGCCATAACCAATGAAGATACACTTCTTTGCTTTCGGATCAAGCTTGTCTCTGTCTGAATCTTTAACACGCACATAAGAAACACAACCAAAAATTCTCAAGTGTGAAAGATTTACCTCTTTTTCTGCCACTCTTCTTCAGGAATCTTGAACCCCAAAGGAACTGAATGTCCTCTATTTATGAGATACGCTGTTGTGCTAACTGCATCTGCCCAAAAAATCTTTGGCAACCCTGCATGTAACCTCATACTCTTGGCCCTCTCATTCAAGGTTCTGTTCATGCACTCTGCAACACCATTCTGCTGCGGTGTCTCTGGAATAGTTTTAATCATTCTAATCCCGTACTCTGCGCAATAGCTTTTAAACTCATCACTACTATATTCACCACCATTATCTGACATCAAACTCTTAACCTTCAAACCAGTCTGAGTTTCAACTTCAGTCTTCCACTTCTTGAAAGTATCAAACACATCTGATTTTTTCTTCAAAAAATAAATCCATACCTTTTTAGTGGAATCATCAATGAAAGTGACATAGTAGCGAGATCCTCCCAACGACGCAACTGTTGTTGGACCATATACATCTGTATGAACTAGCTCTAACTTCTTAGCCTTCGGGGTCCTCCCTGATTTTGCAAAAGTAACTCGTTTCTGCTTTCCAAGAACACATGGCTCACAGAACCCAACTTCCACATTTTTCAGCTCTGGAATCTTCCCCTTTGAAGTTAACAGCTTCATACCCTTTTCACTCATATGACCAAGTCTTTGGTGCCACAAAGTTGAAGACCCAATCTCATCAGCAACTGTATTTGCTTCATAGCTAGATTGTTCAACTATGTACAAAGTCCCATTCTTCTCTTCTCGAGCAACAACTAGATTCCCCTTTATAACCTTCCACTGTCCGTTTCCGAAAGAAACTCGATACCCTTCCTTATCTAACTGACCCACAGATATCAACATCTTCTTAAGTCCAGGATTGTACCTTACATCTTTCAACGTCCAGCTAGTCCCCAAAGAGGTCTTGAGATTAATATCTCCCATGCCCGCAATATCCAAAGTCTCATCATCAGCAAGACGGACTTTACCAAAATTTCCAAGTCTGAAATTTAACATCAAATCCTTGCAAGGGGTCGCATGGAATGATGCACCAGAATCCATAACCCATGATTCAACCGAACATTCAACACAACAAATCAAAGCATCGTCGCTCACCACTTCTTCAACTACATTGGCTGAATTATCCTCTTTCTTTTTTTCTTTAGGAGCTGCCGGAGCCGTACACTGATTTCTGAAGTGACCCTTTTTCTGACAATTCCAACAAACAATCTCCTTGCGATCTTTGGATTGCCTTCTTTTCTGTGACTTCGATCTACTACGCCCCTGATTCTGCCCCTTCTCGGACTTTTTGCCTCTGCTCTCTGTACTCAATAAGGAACCTGACGACTCTCCTGAGTTTCTCCTACGAATATCTTCTCCAAGAATCGAATCTCGAACTCCATTAAAAGTCATCTTACCGCTCCCAGATGAATTACTAATAGCAGTGACAAATCATGACCAACTGTCAGGTAACGAGGATACCAACAATAAGGCTTGTACTTCATCATCGAATTTAATATCCACTGATGCCAATCTTGATAGGATAGAATTAAATTCGTTCACATGATCAGCAACACAATCACCTTCATTCAATCTCGCGGTAAACAACAAACGACACAAATACACCTTATTCGAAGCAGATGGCTTCTCATACATATTTGGTAACGCCTTGATCAATCCATGAGTTGTCGTTTCCTTGACGATATTGTAAGCAACGTTCTTCGCCAAAGTCAATCTGACAACACCCAGAGCCTGCCTATCCAATAGCTTCCATTCAGTCTCATCCATCTTATCTGGCTTCTTCTTTTCTAGCGGTTGGTGTAGTTTTTTCTGATACAAATAATCTTCGATTTGCATCTTCCAATATCCATAATCTTTACCATCAAATTTGTCGATCTTTACTTTCCCATCTTCTGCCATCGCTCCCACTCGCCTGAAAACCTAGGCTCTTGATACCAGTTGTTGAGTATACAACAACGAAAGCAAAACCCAAAGCAAATAAACAAGAAAATAAACGACAATCACACAAGACAAAGATTTACGTGGTTCGGAAATTCCTACTCCACAAGCCGCACTAATTTTGTATTGATCTCTCACAACTATGTTGTTCTGTTGTGTTCTGATGTGTTGGTGTTTTACAATTACATGATACTATTTATAAGAGAAAAAACTGGGCCTAAACAAATCAGAGTCTAATTCTGAAATTCTGAAATTACTAACTCTAATTAGAATTCAGATCTGGAAATTCTAACTCAAATCAGAAACCAATTCTGAAACCTGTTAGACTCCACAAACCCAACAAAAAGTTTGGAATAAAGGGATTTCAAAAACAACAATTGAGTATCCACAGAGTCAATACGAGAAACAGATGATTGAAGCAACGTCAAAACAGAATCAAGTTTAGAATTAACAGTTTGTAAAAGTTTGGAATTGTCCTCAACTTGCTTGGACAAAGCAATAAACTGGGAACTGGACTCAAAAGAAACATGAGAAGAAACAGCATGTGTAGAAGAAACTGACTTGAAAGCTTGATTAAAAACCAAACTATTGTCAACAATTTTTAACTTATTGGCAGTTAAAACCTTTAAGTCAAACGAATCAAGAATAGTTTCTGACACATCAGAATTAGTAAGAATATCAAAATATCGAAACAATTTTGTCAATAAAGCAGGATATGGTAAGTGCATGGAATCATGATTGACACAATGAACCATATGTTTGATAATAAAAGAAGATACATCAAAAGAGACATCAGAAACGAAAAATGCCAACAAAATGGAATCTTGATTGGTGAGTCTATCACGACCACTGTTACGAGGACACACATTGGTATGAATCAATCAAAACAAACATAAAGCAGTAGGAGTAAGAAGAGATATTATAGGTTTAGAGTCACAAAATTCAGTAAGAATTTAACCAAGTTGACGTTCATAGGAATAACCTTCAATATCTGAAACTGGTTGATGCGAAGCAGTGAAAGGACAAGGGCCTTTGTCAGGAACAACAATGATAGAAGACAATAATTGGGCCTTAAAGACAAGTTGAATGTTTTTGACTGAAGAATGAACCCATTCACCTCGAATAGAGAAATTAGCATAGAATTCCCGCACCAAGTCTGGGTAAACGACTGAGTCCGGTGTCAGCAGAGAAACACATCCAACAGATTCGAACAGAGCCACGATACCAGCATCCTTGAGTAACTTAAGATCGACCAATCGTTCCTTGAGTATAGAGCGATTCATAGACTTCACAAGAGTATGACTTGGGCTTTCAGAAGAGGAATGAGAAGCGTCAGAAGAAGCGACATCCTGAGCAAACCTTTGGCGTTTGGAAGGAGTTGGGGAAGTAATTGGGCGTTTGGAGGATCTTTTAGTTTTAGCCATGGTATGAAAGAAAGAAAATATGGTGAGGTTGAGAGAAGTTATGAAGAGAGAAGAAGGAAAAAAAATAGAAGGGTTTAAAAGAGAAAAAGAAAAGAGGGAAGATAAAGAAGAAATAAGAGGAAAAGTGTTACACCCAAAAGACAATGCATGGGGAGTTGTGAAGACAAGCGTGTAGCACTAGGTAAAGCGTAAGAGGGAACAGACCTGACTGATCGTCAAATCAACAGAAAGTAATTAATATGAATCACAAAAAAAATTGTCACAGAATAAAAAAAAAATTATAAAGCACACATTCCTAATTCACGTCGTAACATACAAAAACGAGTTTTAGATAAAGGTTTAGTAAAAATATCAGCACGTTGATTTTCAGAAGGAATAAAAATAAATTGAATATTACCTTTAGCCACATGATCTCGAATAAGATGATGGCGGACATCAATGTGTTTTGTGTGTGAATGTTTAACTAGATTTTTAGAGATATTAATAGCAGCAGTATTATCACAGTAAATAGGATATTCGAAAATTTTATACCAAAATCGGTGAGAGTTTGTTGCATCCATAAAATTTGAGTGCAACAACTACCAGCCGCTATATATTCCCCTTCAGCTGTGGATAAGGCTATGGAGGTTTGTTTCTTGCTATGCCATGCTACTAAACAATCACCTAAAAATTTACATGCGCCACTAGTGCACTTTCTATCAACTAAAGACCCTGCATAATCAGCATCTGAAAAACCAGTTAAGTCAAAAGATGAGGCAGTAGGATAAAATAATCCTAAATTACTAGTACCCTTTAAACATTTGAATATACGTTTAACTGCATTCAAATGAGATTCTTTGGGGTTAGCTTGAAAACGAGCACATATGCAAACACTAAACATTATATCAGGACGAGAGGCAGTAAGATATAACAAAGAACCAATTATACCTCGATATTTAGTAATGTCAACAGACTTACCTTCCTTATCCGCAGTGAGTTTTACAGAAACACTCATAGGAGTAGTTTTGGAAGAAATACTTTCTAAGTCAAAACGTTTAAGCAAATCTCGAATGTACTTTCTTTGATGAATAAAAATACCTGCATCAGTTTGATTAATTTGCAAGCCAAGGAAAAATTGAAGTTCCCCCATGATACTCATATCAAACTCTTTATGCATACAATCAGAAAACCACTTACATAATGATTCATTAGTAGAACCAAAAACTATATCAGCGACATAGACTTGAACAAGTAAGAATGCATTGTTTTTATGATAAATAAAGAGAGTAGGGTCGAGTGTACCACGAGTAAATCCAGTAGTTACGAGAAAATCACTGAGGCGATCATACCAACATCGAGGGGACTATCGCAGACCGTAGACAGATTTCTTGAGCTTATACACAAAGTGAGGATATTTTTCATGAACAAAACCTGGAGGCTGCTTGACATAGACTTCTTCTTACAAGTAACCGTTTAGGAAAGCGCTTTTGACGTCCATTTGATAAAGCTTGAATTGCTTGTGAGCGGCATAAGCCATGAGAATGCGAATAGATTCAAGACGAGCTACCGGAGCATATGTTTCATCGTAGTCAATACCCTCCTATTAATTATAGCCTTGTGCAACTAATCGAGCTTTGTTTCGAATAATATTCCCTGCTTCATCCTTCTTGTTCTTGAAAACCCACCGAGTTCCAATGATAGAAGCATCCTGTGGTGGAGACACTAATTCCCAGACATCACAGCGTTCGAACTGATTTAATTCTTCTTGCATTGCCATAGACCATTGTTCATTATGAACAACTTCTTGAACATTTTTGGGCTCAAAATCAGCAACAAAAGCATAAAAAGCACATAAATTATGTAATCTACTGCGTGTTGTTATGCCTTGATCAAGATCAGAAAGCAAGTTGTCGTGTGGATGATTCTTCACAGTTCTGGATGACTTTGGCAGTCGTATAGAATGCATTTCTTCTGTATTAGAGTTATCCATTTGAAATTGATCTGTCTACAATGGTTCTGGAGAAGCAAATCGATTGAGAGAGTCTTGAGAGATATTAGTCGATGAAGGTGAACCAGAATTAGAAGTAGTGGCCGAAGTGGAAGCATTTTGTTGAGGAGAATGAGACTGTCCTTTTGGAGATTGGGGATGTCTCATTTGAGTCTGAGAGGGAATATCTGCAAAGTCATCCTCGTCTCTGACTAGATCATTGTGAGTCTCATTAAAAGTTATGTTAATAGACTCTTCTACTTTATCTTTAACAGTATTAAATACTCGATAAGCTTTACTGTTAGCAGCATATCCAAGAAAAATACCTTCTGCAGCTCTAGCATCGAATTTACCTTTATTAGGATGAGTATCTAAAATAAAACATTTAGATCCAAAATCTCGAAAATAACTAATGTTAGGAGTTTTCTGTTTCAAAAATTCATATGGAGTTTTCAGTAATATAGGACGAATTAAAACTCTATTAAGAACATAACAAGAAGTATTTACCGCTTCAGCCCAGAATTTTCGAGGTAGCTTACTCTTATGCAGTAATGTTCGAGCAGTTTCTTGAAGAGTTCTCTTCTTTCGTTCTACTACTCTATTCTGTTGTGGGGTGCGAGGAGCAGAAAATTCATGTGTAATTCCTCTGGATTTGCAGTACGTGACAAAATCCTTTTCAAATTCACCACCATGATCACTCCTGATAGTTCTAAGCTTAACATAAAACTTGGTCTCAAGGTTAGAAATTAGATCTTGAAATTCTACAAAAGATTCATCTTTAGTTTTCAAAAATAATACCCATATAAAACGAGAAAAGTCATCAACAATTACAAAAGCATGCCTCTTGCCACCTAAACTGACATACCTTTCTGGTCCAAATAAGTCAAGATGTAACATCTGCAATGGAACAGTTGTTGATATCTGTTTCTTAATTTTAAAAGAAGTGCAAACCTGTTTTCCCATCTGACATGCCGTGCAAGGTTCTGTATTTTTATATTTGAGCCTGGGTAAACCTCTTACCAAGGAATGAGAAGAAATTTTGTTGATGAGATCCATATGAACGTGACCTAAGCGTCTATGCCACAAGTTCTGTTGGTCTTGAATTGAAGCTAAGCAGATTTCTTCCTTCTGTTCATCAAAATCTAATACAAAGATATTTCCTTGCCGTTTGGCTATTAAAGGAGTGTGATTAGAATTAGTACTAATAAGACACATATTCTTACCAAACTTGACATCATGACCTGCATCTGTTAGCTGACTAACATTGATAAGATTATACTTTAAACCATCAACTAACCTTACATTATTAATGGAAAACTTGTCGTTACCTATGGTACCTTTACCTATGATCCGAACAGTAGTCGAATCTCCAAGAGTAACAAGACCTCCATCTCGAGCGTCTATGGAAAGAAATTTTGATTTGTCTCCTGTCATGTGACGAGAGCAACCACTGTCTATGATACATTTGTTTCTAGGTATATGAGCCTTCAAACAGATCTGCAAAACATTTATATTTTAACTTTAGGTACCCATATCATTTTGGGTCCTGGCTTGTTAGTAACTACAATGTTATATAAATGTCGTTCAGACTTTTTAATCCACATTTGAACAATATTGTATGTAGAGTAAGGTTTAGAAATGTGGCCCTTGATACCACAAAGATTTGATTGAGCAGATATATGTCCTATCTTTCCACAATCTTTGCATTTTTCGTAAGGCATCGAATATTTCATAACTGTTCTTTTACTTCCTCGTTGGAAGACAGATTTTCTGACTGAACTGTAGCCTAAGCCTTCTTTATCCAAAGATGATTTCTGTTCAGCTAGTAATGAATCGAGAGTGCCTTCACCATGAACGAATTTTGATAAATCTTTCTTCAGGAGTTCAATCTTATTCTGAAGATCAGAGAACTGTTGTTCTGTATCAGCCTTCTTGCTTTCTGTAGATATTTGTTGTTTTAGAGTGGTCAAGCAGGCGTCCTTTATTTCTATTTCATTCCTCAAATAATCATTTTCTTCTGAGAGTTTTGAAACCTTTTCAGATAGTACTTTGATTTCTTCTGTAAGCAGTTCATTTTTCATGGAGTCATCCATCTCATTTAGAACTTCGTTGAGAGTTTGTTTTAGATAAGCATTTTTCTCTCGTAATTTTTTGTTTTGTACCTGCAATAATACCATATTTTTAGAAATATCAGGATTTGAAGAGTTAGAGATAGTATTTACCTCTTCATCATCAATGATATTGTTTTTAATGCTAGCAAGACATAGTTGAGCAACTTCATCATCAGAATCTATTTCAGCTTCTGATTCATCATCGCTCCAGGTAAGAAAGGCTTTATTATTTCTTTTGTCTTGAAATCCAGAAGCTTTCTGTTTTGCCTTAAGCTTGAAACAATCCTTCTTGAAATGGCCTTTCTTTCCACATTCAAAACATGCGTCGTCATTTGAACCGTTTTTGACATCCTTCTTCGGAGTATTAAATTTAGTGAATCAATTTGCAGATTTCTTCTTTGCCAATTTTTTTTGAAACTTCTTGGTGAGAAGTGCAATGTCTTCATCAGAATCTTCATTAGAGTCATCAGCATGAAGAGCCAATGTCTTCTTTCTAGGAACTTCATCTTCTTCATCGTACCTACGTAATTGATTTTCAAATTCTTCCTATTCGCTAAAGAGATTAAGTGTCTCCATAGCAGAGATTAATGTAGAATCTTGAAGAGTGGTAACTTTAGGTGCAAATTTCTTAGGCAGTGATCGAAGAATCTTTCTGTTGATTTCAGCCTGTGGAATATGTCTTTCGAGTAATGCAATAGAATTCATCAATGTGAGAAAACGTCCCTGAGCTTCTTTAATACTTTCATCCTTTTCAAGTCTGAAGCTTTCATAATCACTTAGTAGTAGATCCAGCTTCACTTCACGAACTTTGGATGTTCCTTCATGACTGACTTTGATAGTATCCCAGACTTGCTTAGCAGACGTGCATGCCAAAACTTTCCTTAGTTCAGTTGAGCTTAGTCCATTCAGAAGAGAATTCATTGCTCGAGCATTGTAGTTTAGAGAATTGACCTCATCAGCAGTGAGTTCCTTGACTGGTTTGGGCTTTCCATCTTTTATAGGAATAATAATACCATTTTCAACAACATCCCATTCATAGACATCCTTTTGGAGAAAAAAATTCATGTGAAACTTCCAATCATTGTAGTTTTCAGCTCCAAGAAGAAGAGGATGAATGTTGTTTGAGTGACGTTCTTTCCAATTTGATTGTGCCATTGATCGCTAGCAAAATAAACACTTAAAACAAATGTCAAATGCACCTGCTCTGATACCAATTGAAATTAACTAGGCACAATATATGAATGAGTTTGTCTCAATTGCCAAAGAGTCTGTCTCTTTGTTAAAAGGAACTGTCTCAATATGTTATATATAAAACAATAATTGAAAATATTCTGCAGAATTATAAATAACACCAAGACTTTTCACTTGGTTCGGCCCCTATCAATATCTATGGCCTACGTCCAAGTCCCTATGCCAACTAGCACAGAGAATATATTATTAACACAATAATAATTCGCTTACAGTTTATCCAGATTACAAAATAAGAACCTCTTGGAAGAACCCTTCCCTTGACCCAACTGTCCACTAGCAGCACGAACCCTAGCTCGCTAGCAACCTTGGTTGAATTTTGTAATCATATCTATTTGACACAACCCGACACAAATATAGACAAAGAAATTAATACAACTTTAGAATAATGTATCTTCTAGAACTGATTTGATCTTGAATTCTTTTAGAAGACTGGAAACTGATTGCTCGAAGGAAGTTGTTGTAATCATCGATCTGTATGTATATATATGATTCCTGAAATTATAGCTGTTATGAGTTTGAACTGAAACGGCTATAAACAAAGGATAAGAATTAGAATCTATTATAAAGATTGAACATTTAAAAATAAACAGATTTGACAAAGTCTTAACCGAAGTAATATAACAAACAGGATAAGCATGAAGAACAATATTTAGAATTGAAAAAGTCAGCTCTCCTAAAAACAAGTAAGATCAAATCAATCAGTTAAGATATACATTTTTTTGATTAAGTTATATTAATAACTTAGATAAACTTTCAGACAATCATCATCATTAAAATCCGAGTATTAACGGATGCAATTCTTTATTATCAAATTAATATTGGAATTCCGTAAATATATCTGATTCGAGAATACTAAATCAAGTTAACAAATACACGTTTAAAAACATGATACATATAATTTACAGCATGGACATACAAGTTACAACGCCAAAATACGTTAGGACCATGATGGTCCCATGCATGCAGTATGGTGCACGCTTGCGGAAAACAGGGTGGAGCCATGACACGCCTGGTTACCAAGACTAAGATTGATAAGTTGTCTGATGGCCTTTACTATAAGACAGCTACGGAGCAACCTACTGTATCAAATTATTTAAAGGGGGTACAGTAATTGGCTAAGATATCACGACGTTTTCTGACCGTATATACTAGTAGCATGATATGAGTATAGAGTATATATCATGTTAATACCAAGTCAAAGAATGTTGCATAAAAAAACCGGACATATATTAGTTCTGTATCCTGTGCATACAAGACCGGAACGGGGTACAGGCAGCACCTGTATCAGGGAATGTGACGGTGTAGCAGTAGTCCCACGTACCGTCTGCAATCTGCATGCTAAAAATTTGTATTGGCAAACCTATCCCCACTCTATTCCCCAGCGTTCCTACATAGCCCGCTTATTACTGTCGTTCCGTTTTATCAGTTCGTTGCTGGTGTGTAGATTAAATTCATTCAAATTTGTAAGCTCTTGACAACCGTGAGGAAATTTCTAACGAAAACACAAGGGGGAATTGCAGAAACATGTTGACCCGAATACAAATATTTAATTAAGTTGAAGTTAAGGTTAAATCCAAAAATTTAGTAAAGATTTTTTCTTCAAATTTCAATTTTCAGTTAAAAATTAATAATAAGAATTTAAGCAGACGATGTTTAAAAAACAAAAAGGAATTTAAGCAGATAATAGCATTCAAAAATTAAAAATATTATTTAGTTTCTTGATTATTTTGTAATTCCGATTTCGCCGCAAAACCAACCATTTAATTAGCTGGCTACTATATATTACTCTCTGTTACATATTTTTTGGAGGGAAAACTTAAAATTTGCACCTAAAATATGAAAACGATGATAAAGTAACTAGGTAACTTCTGTATCTAACTAGGCATGTGATGAAAGATAGAGAAGGCTAGTAGTAGGAAGAAGGAGAGGGGTCCTAAAGAAAGCTTTCGAGCTCCACACAGTCACCATCAAGAAACCTTTTTGAGGAATGGATCTGAATCTAATATTGCTGAGAGTTTCGGTGTGGGACAAAAACAACCAATGAGGTAAACAAAGACATAACAAACTCCCTGTTTATATAAATTTATGTACAGTGTTTACACTAACTACTTCAACTTGAATCAAGATTTTTTCAAAATATGACTAGTCATACATGTACATTGATAATTACCTCTACTTCTGCACTGACAGCTAGCTGTTCCTGTACCAGTTTTGGGTATTTAGTGGTGAATGGGAAGAATCTAACCACGTCAAAATCATCACCAGGCAGCATTTTGTTGTATCAGCCAAGATTGCCCATCTCAACATCTTCTTTTATGCTCATGTCTACTCCAACTGCAGCAAACTGAACATCATCTGCCCCAACCGTGGACAAGGAATCGAAACCAGAACCAGCGTGGATTCCTTTGAACATTGTCAAAACCTGAACCATTGTAGGCCGTTTCCCTGGTCGGTCATCGGAGCAAAGACATGCGATTTGCAAATGGTCTAAAAGCTCAATCTCTAAGCTCGGGTCTTCTTTCAGTAGTAATGGATCAATAACGTCGCGCATTTTCAGCTTTCTATGCTGTCCAACCCACCCCACAAGATTGGTGTCCCCAAAATCAAAACAATCCGTTGGCTGTCTTCCAGTTAACAGCTCAAGCAGAACAACGCCATAACTGTAAACATCACCTTTTGTTGTACATTTAAAACTCTGATAGTATTCTGGAGGAACATAACCAGGTGTGCCTGCTAACGTGCTGACACTCAAGTGAGTGTCCATTGCATTCATTTCCCTTGCCATTCCAAAATCAGAAACTCTGGCTTCCAAATTCTCATCGAGCAGAACATTGCTTGATTTCATATCCCTGTGGATAATGAGAGGATTACAACTACGGTGGAGAAATGCTAGTCCCTTTGCCGCTCCAATGGCAATCTTCCGTCTTGCAGCCCAATTAAGTTTAATCCCTATTTTCTTGCGGTCATGCAATACATCATCAAGGCTTCCAAACTTCATGTATTCATAAACCAATAATCGTTCGTCTCCCACCTTGCAGTATCCCAAAAGGGGTACAAGATTCTGGTGCCTGACTCTACCAATGGTCTCCATTTCAGCTGTAAATTCTCGATCGCCTTGTCCACTGACATGAACGAGTTTTTTTATGGCAACAATGCTTCCATCCTTCAATTGAGCTCTATAAACATCACCAAAGCCACCAGACCCTACAAGGGTGTCATTGTGAAAACCGTTGGTCGCTTCTAGAAGATCTGCAAAAGTAAGCTTGCGGAGCGGATTCTCAAACGTGGCAAGGTTGATACTTAAAGCCTCACGTGCACTAGTTAGTTTCCAACCACTGTTTGCTGTACCAGAATGTGACCGACTTTCCATATAAGCTTCAAGTGAGGCTTCCTTCTTTTTTCTCCGTTTTCTAGTCTCGACTGCTATTAAAATCAAACCAAAGATGCAGAAAAGTGAGAACAACAGCCCCATAGCAACACTTCCTGCAAGAGACACTTGTCCGCGACTAGACTTCTTATTTTGACCACCAGACTTGGTACTTGCACCGGATACACAACGAGGAAGAGGATACCCGCAAAGGCCTGTATTGTTTAAGAATCTGTATTCTGGAAAGGTATCAAATGGAGCAGATTCCGGTATTGGACCAGAAAGATGGTTGTTGGACAGATCAATGTCACCAAGGATACTAAGGCCAGTCAAGGTTGGAGGAATCGAACCATTGAGTCTATTACATGACAGATCAAGAATCGCAGCATACCTCATTTTTCCAAGCTCCGGAGGAATTGGACCAGACAGTTCATTATGCCCCAGGTTGAGTATTTGAACATAATACATTGACCCAAGCTCCTTCGGAAGACTGCCCTCTAACTTATTATAAGAAAGATCAAGGAAAATTATGGACCCATTGTTGTTAAATGTAGGTTCAGTAATGCCCCAGTAAACTCTCGTAAAATTGCATGGATGCCTAGTCAAAATTCTATTTAACTGCTCATGTCGAATTCCACCAAATTCAAGCAAATTCCCTGCTCCATGGCACTCCTTGCTTCCATCATTCTTAATATACCCATAGGGCTTCTCAGTAAGCAATTCAGCGGCAATGTTGCCAGATTGTTTGAACAGAGCAGGTGGGATTGTTCCATTCAATAAATTTGTATTCAGATCAATCCATATCAAGCTGCGGCAATTCCCTAATTCTGAAGGAATGCTTCCAGTGAGCGAATTATTCCCAAGCTTGAGAATTGCTAAATTTGTTAAATGGCCAAATGAAGAAGGTATCTCACCGCTTAACTGGTTATTGGACAAGGAAATCCAATTTAAACTAGTGCAATTGCTTAAACTAGACGGAATTGATCCACTCAACTCATTGAAATCAAGGATTAAATTCTTTAGAGTCTTTACATACATCAACTCCTCCGGAATGACCCCGTGAAGTTGATTTAACCATAGAATCAAATCCCGGAGATTTGACAAAGACCCTAAACTTGATGGAATTGTACCATCTAGATAATTGAAACTCAAATCAAGTGATTCCAATTTTGAACAATTACCAAGACTATCCGGTACTGGACCAGTAAATTCATTATTTTGAAGATACAACACCTTCAGACTGTTTTTAGGATCTTGACAAATCCCAACCGGAACAGAACCATTCAAAAGATTAGAACTAACATCTAAAGTTTCCAAATTTATCATTTTGCCTAAATTTTCGGATAATCCCCCAACAAAAGTATTGAATCCAAATAGCATTTTCTTCAAGCTACTCAACTTAAGAAGAGTATCAATTGGTAACTTACCGGAGAAATTGTTGCGAGAAATATCAAACAGCTCCAAAGAAGAGCAAGCACCAAAGCTTTCGGGAACATAACCAGACAAACTATTACCAGAAACATCCAACTCCACAAGACTTGAGCACAAATCAGAAAGATGATTAGGCAAACTTCCTTGAAAACCATTGGCTGATAGATACAAATACTTGAGATTACCACTTGGCAACACTGGAACCAGCCCACCACCAAACAGATTATGAGTGATATTAAGAAATGTAAGATTTTTACAAGTAGATATAGAATCACTTATATCACCATAAAACTTGTTAGATGACAAATCAAGATGATTTAAAGCCATGAAATCATAAAATTTAGGAACCCCGGTTGAGAAATTATTGGAAGAAAGGTCTAAAAACTCTAAATTCTTACAATCTTGTACATCTAAAACAGAGCCTGCCATTTTATTACCCTTCAAAGATAAATATACCAGCTCAGAGCAACCCCTTGATAATAACCAGGGCACAAAATTTGGGCCTATAATTTTATTATAAGAAAGATCAAGACTTTCAAAATAAAAGCCTAAACCTTTGGAATCACTAGCTGGATACTCCAATAAATTCCCAGAAAGATTCAAAGATTTCAACTTTATGCAAGAAGATAAGCTGAAGATATCAGAAACTGGGCCAGAAATGCTATTTTCAGCAAGATCCATCTTTGTCAAAACAGAACTACATTGAAATCTTGCTAAAGGACTAATCTTTCCTGTAATATTTGAGTTTTTAAGCAAAAGGGTCTGTAAATATGGAAGTGTGAACAAGAAAGATGAGACCTTTTGAAAATCAAGATTTATCTTGTTGCTACTGAGATCTATAGACACAACTGATGAGTTTGTATTGCATGTAACACCAGTGAAGTCACATAAGTTGTTTGTTTTGGACCAGTTTGGAAGCTGTGTTGTGTCTGAAAGTAAAGACTTGAAAGATAAGAGTTGCTGCAAGTCATTATTTGGTGCTGAAACTGATGGAGATAGAAAAAAGAAGAGGTAAAAGAGCAAGAAAAAGGTGTCTGAGCTAACAGAAAAGTGTGTGTAAAAGATACTCTGAGACTTCATACTAGAGTTTAAGAGGGTGTATAGTGTTTTGATTCAGGATATGTGTAGTTTATTTTCTGCCATTTTGAGGGAAAAGAAAGGAAGTTGAAAGATATGGAGTGATGAGTGAGTTTCAAGTGGTTTTTTTAGAAGAAGAAAGTGAGTGAGGGTGAAATGAATAGAGTCAAAACTCTAAAAGTTGGAGTAAGAATGATGAAGAGGAGTATATATATATTTGCGAGGGAGAACTGAGAAGACCACAGCTGGTTGTCACATGGCCTCACCCATCTTTCTGTACTTATGTGCGAGTGCCTTTTGTATATACTCTCGCTCACTCATATTTGACCATCTTACAATTTTTGACACTTTTTTTAAAATTTAAGGGAAATATAATTGGTTTACTTGCTCATCTCAATGTATAAAATTCGATGGGATGGAAATAATATTAAGTAAAAAAAATTTACCGAGTATCTGTATTAAGAATAACATCTTTCTAAAAAAATGGAGAATCTTTTATTATTTTTGTTTTTTAAGAATCACTGTCTATCTTTTATTAGAGAGATTCCCATGCTCCTAAGTTTAATAGTATTATCCTTGCTCGTGATCACGTGATTATGTGGGCGTTTAGGATATCAAACAAAAGTTGACTTATAACTTAAAATGAGTAAGTGTTTTATAAGTGATAAGTTGATGGATTGTTATAAGTGTTTGGGAGAACTTAAAAAAGTGAACTTATGTATTATAATGAGTAAGTGTTTTATAAGTGATAAGTTGATGCAAACTTATAAGTTACGTAAGTGTTTGGATAAATTTACTTATAAGTTAATAATTTTTTTGTTAAATTAAATTGAAAATTTAATTAATTAATATAATGATCTCGATAAATACATTTTAGATTAAAAAACATTTAAAAGTATAAATATAAAAATATAAACTATTAAATTAAAAAAATAATTAATTAATATAATGATCTCGATAAATACATTTTAGATTAAAAAACATTTAAAAGTATAAATATAAAAATATAAACTACTAAATAGATAAAAAAAATCATGAAAAATGAAATAAGTTGAGCAAAATGTTAGTATTTTCTAACATTCAACTTATCAATTTATAAGTTATAAGTTAGATTATAAGTTGGGTAGACAAACACCCCTCATAAGTCATAAGCTAAAAAAATAAGTTATAATTTATAAGTTAATGAAATAAGTTGAGTACATAAACATCCTCCATAAGTCAAAATTGATTTATAAGCCATAAACTTATAAATTAAGCTGCGGCCAAACAGGCCCTATATCAATTACTTATATAACACTAATCCTTGACCATGTGAATAAATATTACTTGCTCTGTCTCTCCAAACTGACAAGTGTACACTTTCTTATCTGATACTCCCTCTGTCCCAATGAATACTATGCATTGGGGAACGGGGACGTGGCACGCATTTTAGCGCTCTTAACTACTATAGTTACATGACTTATTTTTATAATTTTCTTTTTTTGTATAAAAATAGAACATTCCTATTTTTATACAAAAAAAGAAAATTTTAAAAATAAGTTATGGAACTATACTAGTTATGCACCTTAAAATGTGTGTCAGACACTTTAAAAGAAACGTATAGAATTGATTGGGACGGAGGGAGTAACTTATTACACTACATGTTCCCCAGTTTCTGTCGTTGCTAATCGAATTTTAGGACTTTCGTTAGCACACCCTTTTTAACTTCTTTCGGAGAGAGTGATGAAAGAGGGGTGCAGAGCAGGTGCGGAAACCACTTGAATACATTTTTCTACTTAGTTGTAGATCATTTTTTATGAATTTTTTTAAATATTTCGGTTATATCTTCCTTTAATTGCAGCTACAAAAGCTTTATGCTATTAAATTAAGATTCATTCTATATATAATAGGAGAATATGATAATATTTTAGAAATATTTTGAGCAAATAAATCCCCTAAGGTACCGAACCGTTAACATTCTATTACTATTACATGAAACTCATATCTCTCGATATTCTATATTTATTATTATATTAATTTCTGAGCAAAAACAATGGTGATTATAATATATATTAAACTATGTTTTTTCAGTTTTCAAAGTTAAACAAATATTTCGTACAGTAGAACCTCGATAAATGAATATTCGATAAATAAATAATCTCGTCAAATGAATATTTTTTTCCGGTCCCAACTTGGGACAATGGAGTAAATGAATAATTTTGCTAAATGCATTAATGAATAAATTTTATTGGAATCTTTAAAACCCCATGTAAACATAAATGAATATTCAGTAAAATTAAAGCAATATATATTTTTATGATATATTTCATTTAGTTCAAAATATTCATAAATTCATATAAATTTTATACAATCTTATGAACAGTTTCAAGTATGTTAAAATAGTACAAACACAATATACTTAATTTATATACATATTATTGAGCGTGAACAAGATATATGATAAGAATTTTAAAATTTTATCTATCATCTTCTATACACATTCGAATATTAAATTTTAAAACATCATTATCATAATAAAAAAAATAAAAAATTTATCTAAATGAATAAATATTTATTTATCAACAATTGAATAAAATATTCATTAATCGATAAATAAATAATCTCGTTAAATGAATATATTTTCTTGGTACCAAGTGCATTCATTAATCGAGATTCTACTGTATATGTAATGTTAACTATAAAATAATTTATATTTTTGCACAACGGTCTATCTTTCTTGTTATACACAATTTATTTGAATTATTCATATATTTAATATATAAAACATATATAATTGATATAACATAAGTAACATATTACAAGTAGTTTCTTTATATATTATTTAGTTATTTATTTTTAAATTAATAAAAATTAGCGTCGATATTTAAAAATTAGACAACAATCATTGGTATGTAGCACATATCGACAACATGTATACACGATATTCATGAGTATTTTTCTTACATATACAAGTACAAGCTCATAACATGTGTCATGCACGATTTTAATATTTTATTTTAATATTTATATTTGTTTCTTGAGAAAATGATTTTAAATCTGAACACTTATATATGGTTGTTGAACTCGGCGTCGAATTAACGTAGATGTTTGTGTTTGATCACGGTAACTTGTGTTTTAAGAGTTTTGTGTTTAACAAATTTTTTAGAGATATGTTTTGAATAAAATTATTATTTTAAAAATTTACCGTAAAATTCTAAAAGTAAAAGAACTAAAGTGTAAATACCAAAATATGAGTATTGTACCGACCAACTATCAAAGTTTTAATATTTCAGTTATAATAATATAGTATAAATATAATAGAAGTGACTAGATTTAGAATTATGTTGGATGAATTATGTATGTAAAACATTTATAGTTAATTTCAATATAAATTTTTATATTAATATTATGGAAGATAAAAATTGCTTATTTGGAATTAATTAATAAATATATAATAGGTAAATTTGAATTTAAAAAAAAATCATAAATAGCTCATATGAAAAATTATTTGCCTTGAGTTAAAAAATTTAAAAGATGAGATTTTAAAAATATTTGACAGTACAAGAAAATAACTAAACAAGTTATATAATCATGTTGAGAAGGTCGTTGAGAATGTCGGATAATACAAAGAGATAATCTTGAGTTGGAATAAATGGAAATTTTTTGAGAATAAATTGTATAATAACTTAAATAGATTAAAATATATAGTCAAGTTGACAAATTTTAGAAAACATGATATTTCATAATGTACAAGTATGAAAAATATTATGCTCGGTCAATCACATTACACCCTCGGAGTTATATAAAATTATAGGCCTAAAAGATAAAAATTAAGTTATTTAAATTATTTTTTTGTATATTGATTGGGCAATACTTCTATTGTTTCTCATCATTACGTGGAATAGATGTTAAATTTTCTACAACGCCAAAACTTTAAAGAACGTAACTGATACAAATAATTATGTAACCATGTCCGACTAACACTAAAACTATGTTTCGAGTATAGTTTTGACTAACACTAAAACTATGTGTTCATTAAATTTTTAATAAAAGAAAGGCAGAACGATTAGAGTAAAATATTAAACAGATAACTCCAAAATTTAATTTCTATATATAGATTTAGGGAGAATGAAAATGAAAAAGACGCCTATGTTTTAAGCATTATGTTCTTTTAAGTTCAGTTCTTGTTTGGATAGAAATTTAAGATTCAAAGTTACTACAAGACCGGTCATAAATTCGTACACGTTCAGTGAATCAGTCTTAATATGTCTTATACAACATAGTTATCTGTTAAGAAATATCATATTTTTAGTTCACACCAAATTTTGAATAAACTGAATTATCTATAAAATACAGTAGGGACATCGTGACAATACGAACGGAAAATGTATTCTGTAAGCATAAAGTATACGAATTTATGTCATTCGCTAAAAAATTACTTGTGTTAGTTACGGAAGCATTCATGTATGCACATAATAACAAGTTTGTAGTATTGTAATACTTTGTATTACTTACTTGACCATTTAACTAGGGGATCCCTTTGTTTCCAAAGGCTCTACATTTGTACATAGTTCAATGTAATTTTAATTTGGCTTAATGACCTTTCAGCCCTTAAAGTTTACTACCGTGTACCCATCAACCCTTGACGTTTTAACTTGTACCTTTTAGCCCCTAAAGTACGAAAAATATACAAGTTGAAACGTCATGGATTGATGGGTACATGGTAGTGAAGTCAAAATACATTGATTAGAGATGTCTAGAATTAGAGAACTACAATGTACTAATTCGAGATGTCAAGAATTAGTGAAGTCAAAATAACTAATTCAAGATGTCAAGGATTAGAGAAGGCAATACACTGATTCGAGAAGTCATAAGGAAGTTGATTCGAGAAGTGAAGATAGCAGACTCGAGAAGTCAGTATTATACTAATTCGAGAAGTCAAGATATAGAACCAGTTATTCCAGAGATATCGAATGAGGGACTTAGCTACTTTTCAGAGTTATTATAGACAAACTTCTACAAAGATCCCGAAGACAAAGATCAACGTTAACTTGTGCACCTGTAGTGGTCCTTCCAGTACAGGGTACACATGACAAGCCTACAGAGTACACATGACAAAAACATCACACACATTTACATTGCTGCAAGTAAAAATCGAGTGTAATGCGTATACACCCTCACCCCTCTATATTACATTACTATAGTACTCATTCCTAACAATGTTAGATAAGCATTCAATGATCGTCAGGATCTAGACTCAACTGATCAGTATTGTTGCCGTCATCAGTATTGCATGGTCATCAGTATTGCACAAACGTCAGTATCAGGATTGTCATCAGGATTTATATCAGGACTGTGATCGGGATTGATCATCAGGACTGGAAGCTGATCAGGATTTCTATTTCGAGTTGGTTTATGAGTCTAGTTAAATAAAGGAAGTTTATTTTGTCGGTTCATAGTTAATAGGTATGCAGCTGTCAATTAGGATATGTTTCAATCTAGTTTGTAATTGATTAAGACTTATCTTGTAATTGATAGAGAAGCTGAGTAGTATATAAACACAGTTTAGGTTTCGATTTAGATCGATCACATACACGAGCATATTGTAACCTAGAAGCTCTCAAGAACATCAGAATTTCTTGAGAGAGTTTGTAACAGTTTTATTTTTATATCAGATTTAATAAAGCTGTTATTATTCTTTCATATTTGTGATACATAATTTATTAAGTCGAGAATCTTATACAATTGTATTCAACCCCCCTTCTACAATTGTTATTTACTGGGCAACAAACAACTTGTGTCAGATAATTTGCTTTACCGAATCGAGGAAAATGACACTAGAAGAGAGGAGCATGCTAAATCTTTCAGTCAGATCAAAGAACTAGAACATCTATTCAGAGTTTTCCCTACCGCTGATGACATCAAAAAAAGGACATCATGTATTACCATAAAATCTCATCTAATATCAACACATAGATGCATGCACACATATATACATAACAGGTCTAACTTATACCATCCCAATTTCACACCGGGTGAAGCCTTCGGAATGCTATGACAGTATCGAGTTCACAACAAATTTTTGTGCTATTAGAGGAACTAAAGGTTCATTCAAGGTACATGAGAACATCAGTCACGGATCACTTACAACCAAAATATATGTAATCACCAACATCATCGTAGCATGTAACAGTCAACAAAAGAGGAAAAATGGCAAACATGACACGATCTACCATCACCCGAGTGCCTAAACATTCATTAAGGAATGGGTTCTTCCGGTTGCATTTTAGTTGGATTATGAATTTAAAATACAATGCTTAGTAATTCATATATTTCATTTCAAATAAAGTCAGTGTACAATCAAAATTCTCAATCTTAACCACTCAACACTTCCATACATTGTTAGAAAAAGCCCCGTGCCTCGCACGGGCTATTATGCTAGTTTATTTCTTATTCTCTCTAACCTCCTCAATATCTTTACATAACGCTTCTATTTAATTTCTTTTTTTTTTTGCATTTTTGAATACTGTAACATTTGCAAACATTGACAGATTCATGGAGTCAATAATTATCAATTTTAAGTTATTGTCTAAACCAACATTTTCCTTTTTAATCTCAATCCATTGAGAAGAATCCTTAGCAACATAATCAGATGAAATAATAAAGGTGCTCATAGTAGTTTTCACCTTCATTCTGATGGTATGAAAGGACCTTTAATTAGAATATCCATCTACATGAGATTAACAACCTTGATGACCAAAAACATTTTTATCTCCACCAACAGTAGAAATCTTGATAACACAACCACTTGTTGGATATGTTGGAACGTACGATATATAGGACTGCGTTTTATGATTTAAATTAAAGAGTTCGAAAAGAAGATTAACCTTAATCGCTACGGCGCAATCGATTCAATTCCACGTCTTCTACTGAATTCTTTGATTCCCTTTGAGCGAAGTGTGGCCTTCGATCTCCCAAAGTTTCCTCTCCTCAAAGCCTCGAAATTCCAAAACCCTAGCTTCGTGCGGCTGCTCTAGGTCTCAATTTCAATTTCTGTTGTGTATCCAGCTTTAAGGAGAACGAGAATATATATAGGCTTCAGTAGAGATCATGGACAATTAGGTCGAGCCTTCCATTAACATTCCGAGTCAAGCCCAATGTCATTAAATATTAATTAAATCCATTAAAGAATTAATATTTGCACTAGCGTTCCTAATACCACAATTCTTTTATTATTTAATTCGGCTCCTATACTATTTGCTTAGTAAATTCCCCAAGTTTAAGATATCGCATGTCTATTAATTAAATTAATCACTCGTAATTAATTTAATTAATATCTTATTTATCCTTGATCATCCACTCAACCTTATAATTATGTCAGAAATTAATCTGCCTGCAGGGCTTCACATAATTATCTTTATGAGCTTTCAAGAGGACATCATCAACCCGAATATTATCAGGACATGGATTCCTTCTGTAATTAATATTCAACTCTGCATGCAATGTCATTGCTCAATACATAATATTGTAATTAATAATTAATTCATACAAGTGACAATCATTGCATCCGGATTAAGAACCTAAGCAATAATAATATCATAGAATCTTAGTTCTTCTTTATTGTCAAAATATAAGAGCAATTCTAATATTTTGATCATGTTCAATATACACAAAGTATACAAGTATTATTCAATAGTCAAGATAAACTATTCCCAAATAATACTTTAGTCATTCCAGTGGTTTGTCTAGTACCACTTAGACTGTGAACCTTTATTATAATATATACAGACACTGGTAATCTAATCTTCTGTTATCCTATTTGATACTAGATTATCCACAATATATAATAAATAGACAATGTAATAATATGCAATCAAGATTCTCAATAAAATGGTCAATGTTTATATACTTGAAACGAATATTTCAGTATAAAACCCAACAGGATATGAGGGTTCTATGATAAGATAATAAAAAAGGGGTTAATGTATTAATCTTTTTTTCTTGGTTTTCTTGTTTATGAATCTGTGTAAATGTATGCAACTATATTTGTGTTTTTAATAAGTAAAATGCGAAAATAACAACAGAAGCGCAAATACTTCAAGAAAAATGCCAGGGAACCCAAAAACTTGTCCCAAAAAATCTTCTAAATGATCACGTGTCCTCTTTTAGTTGGTAACTTTCCTAATACAAATATAGGACCCCGCGTGCATACATATGAGCAACGAATTAAAACAGAACACGTGTCTTCCACGTCATTCTGTACAAGTTTTGGGACATCTTTTTGGGTTCCCTAGCATTACTCATACTTCAAATTTAATATTTTATTAGATTCTTTGTGTTGCTACAATATGTGAGTACAAGTATTCAACTTTTTGATTTTTTCAAGGAGAGTTCCTGATATTTTCTATAAAACCTAACAACTAAGAATATTTTACATATTTGCATGTCCTTATATCTTAGTATAAGCTAAGATATTTGTAAACACTAAGATATAGAAAAGGAGAGTTCCTGATATAAGCTGCGCACAACTCACTTTTTTTTTTTTTTTTTACATATTTGTATGTCCTTAAAATATGATAAATTAGAATACAAAGTTTGTCTACACTAAAAATAGTAAGTTGACACTAGCCATATATTCTTTGTCCATAATCCCACTTCCTTAGCCGCTTTCACTTGAATTTATGCTTAAACTTCATTGTAGACTTAACATGTGTACACTGCAACAATTTATATATGTACACTCCCCTAACCAAGGCACTCCGCTCACTGGTAGCACCAATATCAGCATCTAGCGTCCCTGCTTGAGTGTCAACACTACTAGAACTTGTTCTATGACTTTTTCCTCTGATAGAATAAACTTGTGAAACATGCCTCAGAGATCTCTTGGTGCCTTGATTCACCTGTTTTGAATTAAGGGTTCTCATAGAAGAATCAGACCCAAAATAATTCACAATATCATGAGTGTTCAAATGGCATGCCTCAAAAGTATCTAAGGCATTTAGGTAAGAAACCTGAATCCTTGTCATACACTGTCAAAGCATTAGTATCCAGACTACCTAAAATAACATTGCATAAATTATTCAATGTGTTAATCTCAACTAACACAACGAGCATCATAACTGTTCAAATGGCATGTTTTAAAAGGATCTGAGGGATTGAGGTAAGAAACCTGGATCTTTGCCACTGCCAAAACATTAGTATCCAGACTACCTAAAATAACATTGCATAAATTATTTAATTGGGTTTTCAACAACACTAGCAAGTTGGAACAATCATAGTTCAAAATAATAAGTGAAAGACACATTCGCTAAATGAATCCACATCTTAATTTTTTTTATAAATAGACAGTGATTGATACCACTTCTCATCCCAACCATTAACAAATATTTTAAACGAGTCATCGACAATATCAATTAAAAATGACCCCGACTTAGTGGCGGCAAATAAGTTCACTTTAATGTCAAATCTAAACACAAGAAACCTCATATTGTGTTGATAAACATTAGTCAAACTTAATCAAGTAAGATCCTTGATAGCCCATTTCCTAACATGCTCAAATTGAAGAGTAACGCTGTCATTAATTAACCCAATGCAACAATTATCCAAGATCTTTTGCGCATTAACACAGAAATCTGAACTCGGTTTGACAATAGTCTCACAATTAAGAGTTTCTCCAATCAAGGAATCATTTTTAGCATTATGCATATTCAAATTTGGAAGTTCAAGAGAAACATCTAAAGAGTTAGATAGTTTAACTTTCCCTTTTGCATCTTCAGCATTCATGTGAAATGGATTCACTCAATCAAACACGAAGAACTCTTCTGACCAAGATTAACGAGATTGTTCACTTATTGGCCTTCTTAATTTGGTCACTGGTATACGGATCCTTAGAAGGAGATAAAAAATCAGTCATCGGAGGCTCGGTCGTGGTAGTAACAAGAACAAAAGGGAGGAGGTGTTTGATTCGAGAGATGAGGTAAGAAGGCGGTGAAGAATTAGGTTGAGAAAAGTGAAGTAAAAATGAAGGGATCGAGAAATGGAGAAAGAAAAGTGACAAGAACCTATTATTTGATAGATATTCAATTTCTCGACATATTTGTACGACTTTACTTTTGCCTGATTTATCATATTTGACTTATTAAGTATTACTAGTTGATAACCTGTGCGAAACACGGGCTAAGATTAAAATATTAATGGAAATCGGGATGAAATCAAAGAAATTAAATCAAATAAATAAATATTTGAATTATGTAGTTATAGAGAATCGAACCCGGGGTGAAACTAAAAAAATTAAATCAAATAAATAAATCTTGTTTAATCATGTAGTTGTAGAAAATCGAACCTGAATTTTGTGATAACCAGATTTGGTACTTTGGTACTTTTGCGCGTTAGTTACGCATTGTTTTAATTATTAATAAAGAGTATAGATACTTCTCTCTTATCAAATCATAAAAGTAGCGTTGTAAGTCACCAACCTACAGCCGTTTCTCTTCTCGTTTATCAACATAGCCAACGGGGCTTCTACCGGTTTTTTCCGGTAGAAAGCCCCAAATCCTTTAATTTGTTTTGTTTCTTTCAATAATATCCCTTTTGGGGTAAGATTTTCTACTCATGTGATTTTTTTGGTTTGTTTTTTAGATCTAAACCATTGGAGCTTCTGGTTTTCTTTCTTCTTCGATTCAATCGGAGCTTATTAGATTTGAGAGTGGACCGAGTATCTAATGAAGAGAAAAATCTCTAGGGTTTTAATTTCAATAAAAGATCATCAACTATTACATGATAATGTTGTTTATATAAGAGTAATAAATCCTAATTAAAATTAAATAATAATTAAAAGAAGCGTGATCATGCAGCTTTAGGCGTGAGCATGCACAATCTCTCCAAATTTCGCTTGAACTCACTGCCACAATTTTTCAATTTGACATGACCAAACATTCCAGAAGCATGAGCATGCATAACATCAACTACTCCTAAACATTTCTACTGTACCATTATCTTGTTTTGGCATGATCACGCGATCCTCGGCATGATCGTGCTTGTCTTCTCACCATCCATTGCAGCCTCGTTTCGCGCTAGAATTCCTCCTACATCAGTCTCCTTCACTTCAAAAGAACTCCCCAAGTTCTCATCTAAAAAAGGAATCGCATTTGATCGATGTTTATCTCTCCATAGTGGTATTTTTATAGGGAAAGTCCTTGCTGGAATTTTATTCTTATCTTTCTCATCTGAAATAACTTTTAAACATGAAGGCCCCATAAGAATTAGTCCAAACCAACCACGGTCAACCATTGAAAGCACAAATTTAGAATCGACATCAAAGAGCTCATGTGTTTTACCAAGAGACACCGCACATTCATACGATTGCTCTAAGACAATCTTATCTTCCAACGGATACACAACATAAACCAACTATCATTCACGAACTCAGTTGTCTTCTCCCTACTTTTCTGACATATATTCAGATCAAGCTGATATGGTCTACACATTACAAACGAACATGAATCCACACCAAAATTATCAAAAACTGGAGTATCCTTGTACTTTAAACTAGCAATGTCAATCATGTAGCTTTCACTAACGTTAGCACCAACCAATGGATTATTCCAAACAAGATTATTCGGTGCTACATATATTAGCGGAGACAACTTGATTTCATTAATCATATCCCTCAAATTAAAGTTATCGTGATATTGACAATCTACCATAATCTCAAAAGTATGGTGACTCACCTTACACAAAGATTGGATTAAACTTTGAGGTTGCAGATCACCCGTGGATTTATAACTGTCCAAGGAAAACTTTTGCACTCCTTTAACATGATTATCATCATTGTTCTCATCTCCATAAACATCATCGACACTTTCTTTGATGTGTTCTTCTCTATCCTTGTCTTTGTCTTCATCCTTAACCACATCAAATTTGTCACAATTTGTGGGCATAAAATTTTCCAGAACTCAATATATCAGTCCCTTCTCCAACGAGCTCCACACCTTTCAAATCTTCCACAAATTCTTGCAAATTAGCATTATCAAACACTTTGCTATCTTCTACACCCAACAAGCTACCCGATTTTGGTTGAGGACTTTCATCGAACACCTTATTGACACAATCGGTTTTATAATGTTTAACCATATCACCGTCTTGCTTTCGCTTTGTACGCATCTTAGACTCATAACCCTCTGGTAAAAACCTCTCAAACATTAATTGCTTCATCCGCCTTCAAGTCTTGATTGGTTCATTTCTTTACCTCTTTCTCTGTATAACCAGTTCTTGCATTACCTGATTTTGATAAGATTTTTCAAGTGGAATGTGATGCTAGCGGAGTGGGAATAGGGGCCGTATTGTCCCAAGAAAAGAGACCGGTTGCATTTTTCAACGAGAAACTATCTGAAGCACGTCAAAAGTGGAGTACTTATGACCAAGAATTTTATGCAGTGTTTCGAGCTTTAAGGCAGTGAGAGCACTACTTGATTCAGAGGGAATTTATTTTGTTTACAGACCATCAAGCTTTGAAGTTTCTTCACAGCCAAAAAGTGATCAATAAAATGCATACTCGATGGGTGAGTTTTCTGCAAAAATTTCCTTTTGTTATTCAACATAAATCTGGTACTCTTAACAAGGTGACATATGCTTTTAGTCGGAAAGCTTCTTTGTTGGTTACCTTAGAACATGAAATTTTGGGCTTTGATCTATTGAAGGAGTTGTACTCTGATGATGCTGAATTCAAGGATTTATGGGTCAAGTGTAGTAGAAATCATCCATCTGCAGATTTTCATCTTCGAGATGTTTACTTGTTTAAGAGGAATCAATTATGTGTCCCTTGTACTTCGTTGAGGGAAAAACTTATTCGTGATCTTCATGGTGGTGGACTTAGTAGACATCTGGGCCGAGACAAAACCATTGTTAGTTTGGAGGAGCGATATTATTGGTCGTACCTAAGAAAAGATGTGGGTGTAATCGTGAGAAGGTGTTACACGTGTCAAGTTTCTAAAGGACAGTCTCAGAATACTGGTCTTTACATGCCTTTACATGTTCCCAATGATATATGGATGGATTTGTCCGTGGATTTTGTGCTTGGGCTGCCTCATACTCAACGGGGCGTCGATTCTGTATTCGTGATTGTTGATAGGTTTTCGAAAATGACACACTTTATTGTATGTAAGAAGACTGCTGATGCATCCAACATAGCCAAACAATTTTTTAGGGAGGTTATGCATTTACATGGAGTACCAAAGTCTATTACTTCAGACAGGGATACTAAATTTCTTAGTCACTTTTGGATCACTTTGTGGAGGATATTTGGAACAACTCTAAACATGAGTTCTACAACTCATCCTCAAACTAATGGGCAAACTGAGGTAACTAATCGAACTTTGGGGAATATAATTCGAAGTGTTTGTGGTGAGAAGCCGAAATAGTGGGATCTAGCTCTACCTCAGGTGGAATTTGCTTACAACAACGATGTACATTCTACAACATGGAGGCACCTTTCTCTTTAGTATATACTTCTGTTCCTAAACACGTGGTTAATTTTGTCAGGTTGCCTAAAGCTCCGAGGGTTAGCATAGCAGCTGAGAATATGGCTCAGGAGATTATCTCTATAAAAGAAAGTGTCAAGGAAAAGGTTGAAGCCACGGGAAAGAAGAAAAAAGTTGTTACAGACAAGAGAAGGAGAGTCAAAGTTTTCAAAGAGGGGGATGAGGTGATGATGTTCTTGCGTAAGGAGAGATAAATTAAAGCCGCGAAAGTATGGTCCGTTTAAGGTGATAAGGAAGATCAATGACAAGGCTTATGTTGTAGCTCTTCCAGATTTCATGAACATCTCTAATACGTTCAACGTGGTTGATATCTATGAGTACCATGATGATTATGTTCTATATCGGGATGAGAACTCGGGGTCGAGTTCTTCAGAGGTGGAGGAGACTGATGCAGAAGAGCTGACATCGAACATCGAGGCTGCGATGGATCGGGAAAGGGGCACTCGCAAAGCAAAGGCATGATCACGCCGTTGAGGTTACACGATGGCATGACCACGCTGTTGATTGACATGATCATGCGAAACTAGAAATTCTTGACAGTAGGTTCATGAATGGGGTTAGAGATCGTGCATAATCATGCTCGCTGCTACGTGATCACGCTACTTTTAAATAAATATTTTATTTTAATTCGAATTTAGTTTATTTCTTTTTCGTTTAGGGTTTTATATCCCTATATATAAAAACATCATCATATTGTATTGGATCATTATCTTTTATTGTGATTTAGTTTTTCAGATCTAAGATTTTTTATTTAGAATTTCAGTTTGCAAGTTCAATTTGGTTCCTCTCCTCTGTGAGATGGTGTTTGTTTCTCCCATTTATTGTGAGTGTTGATTTTGATTTAATGATGAAAGTTTGTATGAAATTGTATTTATGATCGATAACTCAAACGGATTGTGCTGAAGTGGGTACACGTAAATATATCAATATATATCGTTTGATTGTCTCTTGATGAAGACTGGCGATTTGATCTTTTTTATGTTTGTTCGACTCAATCATTTTTATAGATGACATATGACTTTTATTATTGAATTAACTCTTTTTTTCTTAAAAAAAAAGTGCATAAATAATTGAAATAATTTTTTAAAAAATAATGCACAAAATTTAAAAGATAATATAGGCTCTTTGCAATTATTAAGGACGACACAAAGTAGTGCCTTCTATAGTGACTGTTCAGAGTTGGGCAAACTATAGTGTAAATTATTGTACTCGACACAATTATTTTGCAACTTTCGTATCAAGTGACCATCATTTCGATAACGAAATTATCCCTATTGCATCATTTCGTGTCAAGCCGAGTTGCACGTGTAACGTATCGCTATTTATGTCCAAAAATCACTTCACAAACAAACTCGCCAAGCTATCAACTTCCTTTCTTTTCCCTCTCCAATGACTTGCTCAAACAACATTTTCTTGCTCGTTTCTCTCTTCATTTTTCTATGTCCATCAGTTTCAGCAGCAAATAATGAATTGCAGCAACTTTTATCTTTCAAGTCTTCACTTCCAGATTCAACACAGCTTCCAAATTGGTCTAAAACAAACAACTTATGTGATTTCACTGGTGTTACATGCAATGCAAACTCAACAGTTGTATCTTTAGATCTCAGTAGCAACAAGCTACATCTTGATTTTCAAAAGGTCTCATATTTCTTGTTAACACTTCCAAATTTACAGACCCTTTTCCTTAAAAACTCAAATATTACAGGAAAGATCAGTCCTTTAGCAAGATTTCAATGTAGTTCTGTTTTGACAAAGTTGGATCTTTCTGAAAATAGCATTGCTGGCCCAGTTTCTGATATTTTCAGCTTATCTTCTTGCATAAAGTTGCAATCTTTGAATCTTTCTGGGAACTTATTGGAGTATCCAGCTAGTAATTCCAAAGGTTTAAACTTTAATCTTGAAAGTCTTGATCTTTCTTATAATAAAATTACTGGCCCAAATTTCATGCATTGGTTATTATCAAGGGGTTGCTCTGAGCTCGTATATTTATCCATAAAGGGTAATAAAATAGCTGGCTCTCTTGTTCATTTACAAGATTGTAAGAACTTGGAGTTTCTAGACCTTTCTTCCAATAGTTTTGTTGGGGAACTATCCGAAAGTTTCGCCAAATTGACAAATTTGGAAACTTTAGATGTTAGTTCTAATCTTTTGAATGGTTCTGTTCCAGTTGGGATTTGTCAAGATCCTAAAAACAGTCTGAAGGTGTTGTATCTTCAAAATAATGAATTTACTGGTCCAATACCCGATAGTCTTGGTAATTGTTCGAAACTGGAATCACTTGATTTGAGTTTCAATTATCTTGATGGTACAATTCCATCGAGTTTAGGGTCTTTGTCAAATCTCCGGGATTTAATTTTATGGTTAAATCAACTTCATGGGTTAATTCCGGAGGAGTTGATGTACATAAAGACGCTAAAGAATTTGATCCTTGATTTCAATGTTCTAAGCGGATCAATTCCTTCCAGTCTAGGCAATTGCACTAGTTTGAAGTGGATTTCCTTGTCGAATAACCAGTTGAGTGGTGAGATACCTGCTTCATTTGGCCAGTTACCAAATTTAGCAATTCTCAAGCTTGGGAACAACTCGCTCACTGGGAGCATTCCTTCAGAGTTAGGGAATTGTCGCAGCTTGATATGGATCGATCTGAATACAAACTTACTGAATGGAACAATCCCACCTGCTCTGTTCAAACAATCTGGCAACATTGCCGCTGAATTGCTTACTGAGAAGCCCTATGGGTATGTTAAGAATGATGGAAGCAAGGAGTGCCATGGAGCAGGGAATTTGCTTGAATTTGGTGGGATTCGACAGGAGCAGTTCAATAGAATTTCGACCAGGGGTCCGTGCAATTTAACGAGAGTTTACTGGGGCATCACTGAACCTGCATTTTACAACAATGGCTCCATAATTTTCCTTGATCTTTCTTATAATAAATTAGAGGGTGGTCTTCCAAAGGAGCTTGGGTCCATGTATTACGTTGAAATACTCAACTTGGGGCATAATGATCTGTCCGGTCCGATTCCTCAAGAGCTTGGAAAAATGAGGTACACTGCGATTCTTGATCTGTCATATAATAGACTCAATGGTTCAATTCCACCATCCTTGACAGGCCTTAATTACCTCGGTGACATGGACCTATCCAACAACCATCTTTCTGGTTCGATACCAGAATCTGCTCCCTTTAATACGTTTCCAGAATACAGATTCTTGAACAATACAGGCCTTTGCGGGTATCCTCTTCCTCAGTGTGGATCAGATGCAACTACAAAGACTGGTGGTCAAAACAAGAAGTCTAGTCGCAGACAACTGACTCTTGCAGGAAGCGTCGCAATGGGACTGTTGTTCTCACTTTTCTGCATCATTGGCTTGATTTTAATAGCAGTCGAGACCAGGAAAAGGATGAAAAAGAAGGAAGCCGTGCTTGAAGGTGCAGGTGAGGCGTTAAGTATCAAGTATCAACCTTCCCACGTTTGAGAAGCCTCTGTTAACAATTTAAGATCATGTTGATCTACTTTGTGGTTGATTAATTATTGTCGCTGTTTGTGTTTAAATCTACTTATTGTTTCAAGCCAGGTTTCATATCATGTGTTATAACTTATAAGCAGTATCAGATTGTTGAATCGGGATAAAAGTAAAATCTTATTAAATTAAATATAGTACTCCCTCCATCCAGTTTTTTTAGTTTGTTTGAATTTTTGTGGTTAAATTATACGGGAACGCTTCATAATTCTTTTAAGCAAATAACTAAAGAACTAGTATCAAACGTTTGTGGAACAAAACGGAATCATCAAGACAAGCTATTGCAGAAAGTATTTTAAGAACCGTCAGTCTGCCCTGTCTAATTATCTGGTAATGCTTGAAAGTTGAAATACATGCATGAAAAGACACCGGGCCCGAAAACAGCAAGTAGGTTTCAAGACAAACCTTAGCAAAAATCAACCACCATGTGCACGTGTGGTTGCAGATAACATGATATTGATAGATGCATGCATCAACCACAGCTTTTTCCGTGTGGCATATGAGGATTGTAGTTGATATTTTCTATCTCCGGTCCACCTGTTGGCCACCCAAAATTATATAGCTCGACTGAAATGTATATCCAAAAGGAGTATTTAAAAATAATCGAGCTTCGATGTCATAGAGATTTCACCAACTAAGATTTATGCAATGCTACTTATGACTAGATCTACAATCCTGAAATCATATCAGAATGTCAAAATTTATGTAATGCAAACGGGGTTCGAATCCAAGACCTATCTATGATATATCTCTTAGTATACAACTAGAGCAATATCAGGACAAATATAGAATGAACAAACTACCAGGAATGCACTTCTGACCTCTGGATCACTGGATGTGAAACTACTCAGTACTCACATTGTCCAAGCTAGAAACTTGTCTATAAGTAATTTTGATGGTGGATAGACAGATAGTGGACTTGCAGTAAAAAGAAATCTTTGCTTGATAGTGTTGGGAGAGATACTACACAGTTATGTTTGTTTGATTACCTGGATATTTGTTCATATTCTATCGTATTTTGTTAGTAGTTACCTCAGAAATTATTTGAACTACTTTCTAATTGAATTTGGCAGCTACTACATTTTCCAATTGTTTTCCCATTACTTGGCACTTAGGTCCGCAAGAATGATTACCCGGAAAATTTGGTGGGAAGAGTACAATTTATTTAGTATATCTAGTGGGAAAAAGAGTACAAAAAGGATGTACATCTGTACTACATTGTTAACACAGTCCGGTATTCTTGAAAATGGAGAGATAACTTGGTTCATTTATCCTTCTTAGTGTTGTTGCGGAGAATCCCAGAAACGCTCTCGAAAACGACCCTTCAATTCTATCAAGTTCTACAACAGTGCCAGCTCAGAGACACACGCTCCTACATTTTTCAGAGACACGCACTAGTACATTTTTCTCATCAGTTTTGTTGTTATGTCACGTAGCTATTATCAACACAAAAATTTCACATAGCAAGAGAATATTCTGATATTTACGGTAGAAAAGAAGCAGCAATGGGGTGTGTTCAGACTAATGGGATGCAGTACACCCCTCCTCGGAGTCTTGAAAAAAGGAAAACTGAATATGGTTATGTCGAAGGAGATTCTGGAGGGAGATCCAACAGTCAGAAAGTGGCGGAGAAGGGTGATTTGAATGGTGGTGATCAGAAGAATATTGGTGGAACTAGAAAGATTGTTAAAGAAGGAGAAGAGGAAAACAGTAATGAAATCGGAAATGTTTCAGAGATGAATGTAGTGAAGAAGATTGGTAGTGATGAGTTGATTGATGGATGGCCTAAGTGGCTTGTTGATAATCTGCCTAGTGACGTTTTGGCTACTTTTGTTCCCAAAAGTGCTGATTCTTATGATAAAATTGCCAAGGTTGGTAGCTATACAGTTGGCCTTTTTATCGATTCATTGCTCATATGCTTGGTATCTGGTTAGGACTTAGGATGGTCATGACTGACACGGTAGTTAAGTGCCTGTTTCAAACCTGCTACGTCGCAGGTTGGAAATCTCTAAAAACCTCTTTGTGAAAAGATAGGGGTGAGGTTCCGTAGGACTTTCTGGAGACCTGCTGATGCAAGCTCCCTCGGTAGAAACTTGGCGAACATGAGATTTCTAGTGCCCGACATTGTCTAGTACTGCTCAAGTGGAAACCATTTTTGTTTATCGATTACACCATGATATCATTTGCCTAGTATTAGGAATATGTTCAGACTAATTATATGCTTCAATCCTTATGCATAATTCATTGACCATCGAGGGCATTCGATTTAACTAGTTGCATGTTCCTTTCATTGAACTTTAAGCTTCCATTTTTTATTTGTAAATTATGATCGTAAATCATAACTTCTATTTTTGTTGGCAGATCATCCCAGTTTTCATCACGATGTTACGGTTAGATGTAGTTATTAACAAGTTCGCCTTGGCTAATAAGAAAAAACAGAATAGCTTTATTTAGGAAGGAAACATGTTGAAATTAAATTCTTCTGAATTTTGTCTTCACAGATTGGGCGGGGAACATATAGCAATGTGTACAAAGCTCTAGACAGGGACACCGGAAAAATTGTTGCCTTGAAAAAGGTAAGATTTAACACAGCAGAGCCGGAGAGTATAAAATTGATGGCAAGAGAGATTATAATTTTACATAAGTTGGATCATCCTAACGTTATTAAGCTGGAAGGGCTAGCCACATCGCGAATGCAATATAGCCTTTACTTGGTCCTCGATTTCATGCAGTCGGACTTGTCCAAAGTTATCTCTCGTCCAGAGGGAAGACTGACTGAACAACAGGTCGATATTACTACAAATCAGAAGTTAAATAGGAAATAATGTTAAAATTCATTGAAGTTAAAATATTACTAGACCATAGAAGTTGGCATTTGATGTCGATGCAATTTGTAAATGCAGGTCAAGTGCTATATGCAACAACTTCTCTTAGGTCTTAAGCACTGCCATGAGAGAGGAATCTTACACAGGGATCTAAAAGGATCCAACTTGTTGATAGACAAAAATGGAATGCTAAAGATTGCAGATTTTGGGCTAGCCAATTTTTATCAACCAAGAAGACCAAATCGACCTTTAACAAGCTGAGTTGTGACACCCTGGTATAGAGCTCCAGAGCTGCTTCTGGGTTCTAAAGACTATGGGGTTGGTATTGACCTCTGGAGTGCAGGATGCCTCTTAGCTGAAATGTTTATGGGAAAGCCAATCATGCCTGGTCGGACAGAGGTAATTTCTTTCACTAACTAAACAAGAAAGAAAAGAAAGAATATTGACTTGTACTTTTTCTTCAAATCCATTGGGGCATGCGGCCTGTTAGTTCTATTTACCTTTTGTATGGTAGTCACTTAAAGGAAATGTATAATTTCTAGCAACACTTGGTATGATCTCTTTTGTTGGTATGATCTCTTTGATCTTTTCCTGCAATAGGTTGAGCAACTGCATAGGATTTTTAAACTTTGCGGTTCACCTACGGAGGACTACTGGAAAAAACTGAAGCCACCAACGAATTTCCGACCACCATCACAGTATAAACCTAGTTTCCATGAAGCCTTTGGTAGTCTTCCTGACTCCGCAATGGCTCTGTTGCCTGCACTTCTGTCGCTGGAACCAGTATATCGTGGTACTGCTGCTTCTGCTCTTCAAAATGAAGTGAGTTTGATATATTTTATTTAGTGTGTGGTTATGTGCTCAATGTAACTCATAGAACTAGAACCCTATGCGATGTCCAACTACTGAGTCTTCCAATTAAAATTTTCCAGAGCTTTGCTTATTATTATACTAAATCCTGCTTGCAGTTCTTTACTTCAAGTTCACTAGCATGCGACCTTGGTGATCTACCAATAATGAACAAAGATGATGATGTGTTACCTCCAGCAACTCACAGCAAAAAGTGTGAAATCTATTTATTCCTCCAGCATCCTTTTTTTATTCACAGAGTCATATCTCTGATTTAGTAAACTTTGTAAGGTCTGCGGGTTTAAGGCTGCATTGTACTTAAACTAATATCCTGGTTACTCTGATTTCAGAAAAATGTTACTAATATGGTTTCCAGTATATTATGTTTGACAACCTGAACCGGGATGGTATATAATTGGGTTTCCAAATGATCTGAGTGTGTTTTACCATTGCAATTTACAGGAGCAGAAGCATAAAGAAAAGACAACAAACTCCCAGATTTCAAGGGCATGAAAGCAAGAATTCGGGCACTGATGATACCAAAGATACTCCGGAATCTTCCATTGAGGTAATTTTATCAGACTTGCAACCATTACATATGAATAATAAAAGGCTATTTGAAATGAATTCGTTAACAATAAAAGAAAATCTTTGGCAGGAAGAGGCAAGCTCGGAGATGGCAGTCAGTAATCGAGAAAGCCCACCTTCTTTGCCTTGTCCACCTCCTCATTTGGATCTTAAACGATCTGCAACCTCTGAGGCTCATCCAAATGCTCTTAAGAACATCAAGAACTTTCCCCTCTTAATGGCATCTATTACAGAAACTGTCAACCATATCGAGAATCACAGAATCAACAGGCTCCATCGTAGGTCCATGTCGACTGTTGACTTCCGGACACTTGATATGGAGAAGGTATCAAAACTATTTGGCGTGGATGACCATTAAGCTATTTAATTTATCTCCTTTTTCTTCAAGAAATCAAATATCAGTATTTTGCATTTTCCTCTTGCTGCTAAGTGTTCACTACAATGACCTGATGATCTCTGTGACTGTCAATAAATAATGTAATTGTCTGAGACTTCTGAGTTATTATTGTTATTTCAAGTAATTCAATACTTTATCTGCACACATCCTATGATCATGTTCTACTACAATAAAAATTCAGCCAACAAACCAGCTGAAAATCATGCGCCACTCCGGCAGTGCAAATCACCGATCATGGTAGTATAAATCATTGTCATACTACTACAAATTACGAATCTCGGTAATACAAATCACAAGTGTTTAGGTCAAAATTACTTTGTTTTGAAGGAGCACCTACAAGCAACTTACTCTTTATAGAAATACAGTAAACTACACCAGAAAATCGGAAAGCAATAAACAACTCAGAATTAAAGTAACACTCATATTACATGCATATTCACAGACAAAGGTTGATTTATAATCTTCATTACAACAACTTTCGTTCAACTAGGACTGATATGACTGATAATCTGCATAATATTTTTCTATTTTTGATCAATCATAGTAGCCATCAGGACTAAACTTGCTCTTGATCCACTTGAAGCTGTTTCTGACAGAAGACTTAAGCTTACCTTCCACAGTATACATGTTATAATTTGCTACCCTCTTCCTCCTCTTGCCCTCTGGATTATCCCCTGGACCGTGGCCATTGAAGCTAAACGATTTGGTACGATCCTCGAACCCGAATCGAGCTTCCACATATGAACCGGAATAGTCTGGAAATGATTTGCTTTTCTCCATGATCATCAAAAGCTAGTTATATCTATTGAGAAGAAGATGCCTTGAGATTGCATTATATAACAAAATCTGAAACATAGTGAAGAGAAAAGTTTTAAATGGACCCCATGCGAAATGTCAAAAACATTGCATTGGGTAGATTAGTGCGGTCTGCATGGGCACGAGGGGGACTTGATTTGATGATGAAAGATTATAATGAGATTCGTTTATACTTTATAGATTGCATTATAGGGGTAGATTATAATGAAGATTCTACGATGCTTAATGATGTCTCATACTATAATAGCATTAATATGTTAATTTTTTTATTATAAAAGTGTTAACGGAGTAATTTGGTGAAAAAAAATTCGGGGAGGGTTGCTGGATTTGTGATGGTAGTTGACGACAGTGTGCATCGTAGGTTGAGAGGGTTAGGGTTTATAATTTGGGGATTACTGTGATTGTATGTGAGAGTAGGCCGCGATTAAGATTGAATATCGAATTCACTCTTGTTCGCTAGATCGCATCGTGTCTACGTACCCTTTATTTATAGGGATCAAGTCAAACGTAATTTTTGGAGAGCAAGTAACCCATATGGGCTAGGTTTCCTTTTTTAAAAGACCCAAAGTACCGGGGCCACCGTCTTTAGTACGTCATCATGGGCTTTCACAATCTAGCTATTTTCTCGAATCGTGGCGGTTAAGTCATTGATCCGAGATCATCGGAGTCAACACTCACCTTGAACCACAGAGAAGAATAACTAATTAAAAGACTAGCCTTGAGAGTACTAAGGGGCGACGCCCTTCGACCCCCCTAGTAGGGCGATGCCTACTAGCCTGGATGAGGTCTAGTCCTCTTTCAAAGTAGTAAAAGTAGATGTAAAATAGATGGCTTGGGTATGACCCAAGTGTTCAGTGTACTACATATGTTCATTTGGGGAGGTTCCCTATCATGTATAATGCTCATGCGGAGGGTGATTTCCCACCTGGGGGGCGAGGTTACACATTTCTTCTCTGATAATTGTAGTTATCTCCTTGGTAAATAGTCCGCATGCGAGGCTTCCCATAATTATGAGAGGCTACTTCTAAAAGGCAAGGTCTTTCTAGAGATGTGAGGCATTTCTAAACTGATATAACCTAGGCTTCCTATCCTGCAGAATTGTAACACCCCAGTCCCCCATCGAGTAGATTTGGGACTTCTGTTCAGTTTATAAGTCAAAGTACTACTACTAATTAGCACCAACAAATCATGATCTTTTGGGGGTCTGTGGTGGGCCAGTTGTTACCCAAGTTGGCTGTGTTAGGGCCAGTAGGCTTCGGCTTATTCGGACTCGGAATCGGGACTTGACCCAATTTTCGAAAATGACTCGGGATTTGACCCGGGTTGTCACATATGGTATCAGAGCCGACTCTCGAAAGCTTGTCGAGACAAGTTGCCGGAGGTGGGGACACGAAGGCTGGTGGTATTATCCCACAATGGACAGAGGTCCGGAGGTGGGGACACGAAGCCAGCCGGTATTATCCCACAATGGCTAGGGAGGAACGATCTTGGAACCTATGGGCTATCCGTTCAGGCTTGACGAGGACTTCAAGAGTTTAAGTGGGGGAGTTTGTAACACCCCAGTCCCACATCGAGTAGATTTGGGACTTCTGTTCAGTTTATAAGTCAAAGTAATACTACTAATTAGCACCAACAAATCATGATCTTTTGGGGGTCTGTGGTGGGCCAGTTGTTACCCAAGTTGGCTGTGTTTGGGCCAGTAGGCTTCGGCTTATTCGGACTCGGAATCAGGACTTGACCCAATTTTCGAAAATGACTCGGGATTTGACCCGGGTTGTCACAAGAATGCTTCACATAAGGTGATGCTCTTCATAGATGGGCGAGGTTGTCCTTGTATACGTCCTGAGTTATACATTTCTTCCCCGATATTAACAGTTGTCTCCTTGTTAGTTAGTTCGTGGGCGTTGCATCAGGGAGAGGCGATATTTCCCATGGACGTGGGCTAGGCCCAATAGATGTATCATCTTGAGCTTTTCTTTTTTATATGTATGATATGGGTATGGCCGACGGGTTGGTGATGTGACAGCTCTCAAATCACTTCGATCTATTTTTCTAATTTTCTCAAAATTTTGAATTAATAGTACCTAAGACTAGAAAAAAAATCAATTTCCTTTTAAATGTTTACTAATGGAGGAAACTAAATGTACAATTTTAATATTCTTGCATTTAAAATATCTATTAATGGAGAAAAGTAAATATAATATTCTTGCATTTAAAATTTATACTAATGGAGGAAAGTAATTATACAATAGATCTTTACTAATGGAGGAGACTAAATATTACTAATGAAGGAAACTAAATATTCAATTATAATATTCTTGCCTATAAAATATCTAAAATAGAAAAAAGTGTATTATCTTACATTATTTTGAACTTTCCTTTATCATTATCTAAATATTCTCATAATATTTCTTTTCAAATGAAATTACCATCTTAACATCGTGTTCTCCTAAACTTTCTTTTTTTATGTAAAATAATAGAAAATACATGAACATTTTGGTAAATAAGAAGTTAAGAAATTAGATCAGTCTTGCATAATAAATTAAGTAATTACTTGGTAAATAATTATTTACCTTTAATACTTTCATACAAACATCTAATTAGTAGTATAAATATACACCTAAACTCTGTTAATTGTCTACTATAATTTTTTTTGTCGACATTGTTCTTCTTTACTTTTCGTTTATTCATGTTAAAAGTGTGTATGAACATGAGACTTTTTCCTTTATGTTATTTATCTTATTACGTTTATTTGTATTCTAATGCAGGATTATATTAAAATCTTTGACAAAACAAGTTATTTGCTACTAGTGTTGATTGAGTGAAGACCTGGATTAATAAGGAGGAGGATTCATCAGTTAATCAGTTAAAATAATAGGCCAAGCAAGGTGATGTTCATGTACATTCAGTTATATATAGAATTCAAAACAAAACTTTATATAAAATTTAAAACAAAACTTAATTTGATATTAAAAACATATTTTGTATAATATTTTTTAATTTTTTTAGAGAAATTACTATAAAATCGCTACGAATTGCGGCTTAGTAAACTAATTACGTAGTAACTAATTAATTAAATGCAACTTCTTCAGTCGGTAGAAAACAAAAAATGAGGTTGCGGGAGAGGCCCACAAAAGAGTAGGATGAGCCCCATTAGAGTTAGGTTTGAAGATCAATGGACCCAATAATATTTAATGGGCTCAAATTATAGACAGAAATGAATGGATTGAGGAAGAGCCTCCACTAAATTCATGCAAAAGCTAATGCGGCTACTTTAAACTCGTGGCCCTTGCTTGTCTGCCCCTCGTGCTCATAACGTCAACTCACTTCTTTTCTCCACCGAACAACAAAATTACGTATGAGGCTCAAGCTCTAATATTAATAACTATGTAATCTATTTTATCGAATTATTAATTTCAATACAATATTTTTCCGAGAGAAACGAACTTAAATCAGATTCGCAAATATATATAGGATCATTTTCCTACCAGAGAGAAGAACCACTCTAGCACATCATTCATTTTATTATGAAATATTTTTATTATTATTTCATAAAATATAAATTTTGATTCTCATACAAAATATTATGATATATATATATATATATATATTATAAAAAAATTATCACTTAAAATTTAAGTAAAAAATTGATTTTAAATTTTGTTCTACAGTAGAACTATTTTAGAAATTTTTGATTATGATGTAGAATCATGCTAAAATATTTCATAATTTTCAATAATTTTGTATTGAAAAAAGATGTAGGATTACGTTTTTGATATACTAAATTAAAGTTTGTAATTATATTTAATTAATATATTATATGTATTAAAGTTATGATATTTAATTAATATATTATATGTATTATATTATATAATATTTAATTAAAGTTTTTGATAAATATATATATTATATGTATTTTTATATTGGTGTGTTACGGAACTCTAAGAGAGTGTGCTATAAAAGGTTACTCATATAATGTCCCTAAGTTGGATTACATCTAGGGATGAGCATCTACCCGCGCCCGCCCGATCCCGATCCAATAACCGCCCCGAATGAGATGGAGAATCGAAATTTTTTTCGGGTACGGGACGAAAAACGAGGTAAAAAATATGAAAAATTCGGGGATCGGGGCAGAGACGGGGATTAGGATCTCCACGCCCCGATCCCCGTTCCCGCTTCCCGAATTGTTTTTTAAATTATTATTTTTTATACGTATATCAAATAAATTATCAAAAATATATATTTGTAATGTTATAATTTTAATTTTTATCCACTGTAGAATTAAAGTTTACATGTATGATATAATTTAATTAAAATAATATTATATTTGTCAATTATTAATAGTCAAAATAAAATTTAATTTAAAATAAGATTTAAAATATTTTTAAAAATACAAATAAAAGTAAATATTATGATTTATCATGTTAGTTTATATTAAATCATTATTTATAATTTACAGTTTTTTTAAAAGAAAATTTTCCGATTACCCGAGATCCCCGTTCCCAGTTCGGGGCGGGGATCGGGGAGTATAATAATCTCCGTTCGGGGATCGGGGCGGGGACGAGTTTAGGTTTCGGGGTCGGTGATCAGTATCCCTGCCCCGAAGTGACCCTATGCCCATCCTTAATTACGTCAGTACATTTTAATGATATAATTATAAAAATTTAATAAAATTTAGTAATGACCCAAATTCATATGAAAAACTAATTTATACTCACATAACTTAAGTGAGTACATATCTAGAAGCAAATCAACAAAAAATTATATAATATTGCAGTACTTTTTCTGCAAAACCTTTTTCTTAACCTGTAATTTGTGAAAAGCAATTTTTGATGTGCAAGTAAACAATTTATTCTTTAGAAAATATTATGTAATTTATAAAAATAAAATAAAACATTTGTATGTAGAATTCAAAAATAAAATAAATGTAAAGTGCACATCATCCTATTATTTTTTTATTTTTGGGTGCTAACCTTATCCTTTAATTCACAGAACAAACATTGGTGATCAACCAACCTGTGCCACGCATTATGTACGACTGAATATGAAGATTGAACATATAGGTTAATGCGGTTTTAAACTCAGACAACAGCTATGACTTAACCTGATCCTATAAATATGAATAATGTTAGGGGTATCAAATTGGATTTCAAAATGGATGTCAAATGTCACATGACATATTTTTATTGGTTATAACTTAATTAATACAGTAATAGTGAATCCCCTACATTCACATTAATTCCCCCAATAAAATCATCTCAACCTTTCACATCATCAATGTCACGTCATTTGGTACCAAAATTCGGTACCAAATTCGATATCTCTAGCATTACTCCAATATTTTAGATGCACAATTCACGTTTTAATTTCAGGTTATTGATTTCCTCCGAAGGCAGATTATTTTAGTTTCCTACAATGTCTTTGGTAGTAAGGAGGATATTTGTTTGTTATACAAGTATGCCCAATAAGAATAGCCCAATAGCTAAGCCCGCTGCTAGATGATCCTACTTTTAGTGTTCATGCAGGCCAGTCCAGCCAAAACGAATAAAAGAAGTAACAAGAAGTCTTTTACTATAACTTACTATCTAATTATTGATTTATCGATAAAAAGAAATTTGTAACACCAGCGGAAATTTTGATTTTTATACTTTTATGTCTTGAACCCTCGCTAAAGTAAAATTGTATCAACATAAGGTGCTAAAGTTAATTTTTCTTATTAGGGAGTTTGGTAGTTTTTGTTTTATTGCAAAATATTTTTAAGAGTTCCCCTCGCCCGTGAATACTCAAGGCACCTACTCGAACGCCGGCATTCACACTAGACCCGATAATTTTATACACGACACGACTTAAACGACACGAATCGACACGAAAATTTAGTGTTTATGTTTGCATTTTAAATACACGACACGAAAATACACGAACACGAAAGTACACGACCCCGATTTAGTGTCGTTTTTAGATTTTACCCTTCAAGTACACGACACGACACGAAGTACACGACATAAATAAATATATAAATAATTAAAAATATATATTATATATATAGTATAAATATTAATTGATAAATGTGAACTTTAAGAAATTTCGTGTAAACATTCGTGTTTTCGTTGCTATTCGTGTCTATTTCGTTTCGTTTAGTTTCGTGTACACGAAAAAATTCAGGTATCTCGTGTCGTGTCGTGTCAAGTCGTGTATCACTCGTGTCGTGTTCGTGTAACAGTTTCAGGTACAAGATTTGAATTCGTGTCGTTTTCGTATATAGCCAAAAAGTACACGAAACACGAAATTACACGACACGACACGACTGATTTGTCAGGTCTACTTCACACCCCGGAATTTGTTAATTACACATTGGATATTTAATTTGATACCATTGTATAATTGACTTTTTCATTTGGTATCATACAAAGTTTTTGACTTCCCAGTGGCACCATCATACTTTTGGTTTCATCTCCATAATACCACTCCGTTAACCAAACGTTAGCCAAACGTTATAAAGTTATGGGATTTTACATTTGGTACAACTTGAAAATTTTGACATCCAAGTGGCACCATTTTACTTTCGGCTTCAATTCCAAAATATCACTTTTTAATGAATGTGATGAATTTGTTCAAACTTCTTGATTTTATGCCCCTCAAAAAATTTGTTGGACATCCCTTTGCTCACTAAAAGCCAAGGAGTTTGATGAGAATGATCCTATTCATCAAATTTATTAATATAGTGGTATTTTGGAGTTGAAATACAAAGTGAAAGAGTACTATAAGTCAAAAACTTTGAGTGATACTAAATGGAAAATCTCATAATTTTGTAACGGTCAACTAACGTTTACTTAACGGAGTGTTATTATGTGGATGAAATCAAAATTATGATGATTTCAATTGAAAACTAAAAATTTGGAATGATACCGAATAAAAAAGTCAATTATACATTTGTACCAAATAAAATATTTCATTACACATTTATTAAATTTGATTGAAATACTTTCGAGGCTCCGGCAGCCTCGAACATATGATTGTCCACGTCACAGATATACAAGGATAAGTCATCTAAACCAATTTGTGTTGTCTGGGTTCCATGTGCAAAACAATATCCCGATTATGTGGTTTTAGTTTAAAAACAAAATTTCATCATTTACTTATAGGTCATTAGCAGAGAGATTAATTAAAGATACACGCATGATTAAGACTGATTCGCAAATTAAGTCAGTTGATAAAGAAGGCAATGAAATCAGATTAATTCACATGGCAATGTTCTTATGACTTGGTGGGCGCAGGCAAATTTTATCTTGTTTCTTGTTTACAGAACACTCGTATGTGGCTATGTCGCATTTGCTTATCTTACTTCTTGTGGTGCTTTTCGATGTTTCGTAATTAAATTGATTAAATTCTACTGATTATATTTATATTTTAATATATATAAAAATTATAAGTATTGTTCGTATTAAATTCTTGATTTTACTTCTTTAACAAATTTGGTTCCTTAAAACCCCGCTATGCACAAATTATTTTTAGTAATTATTAATTTTATTAATTATGTTTTAATATTTTTTTAATTGCATTTGTTAAAAAATAAAATAGGTGTGTTCAATTTTTTAAAATAATAAAAATAGATTTTAAAATAAATAAGTAACGGGTTGCTCGTGACTTTTTTTGGAAAAAAAGGGTTTTAGTAAGTAAAAATATCAAAAATAACATATTTTAGTTTAAAAAGGTAATTTTCCATAATTAAAAGTATTAAAATAAATAAGTAAGGATTTGCCCGTGATATTTTTGGAAAATGAGGAATTTTAGTGATGAAAAATAGAAAAAATAACATGTTTTAGTTGAAAAAGGTAATTGTCCGTAATTGTTTTTAGAAAAAGAAGGGATTTTGTTAGAAAAAAAAGTAACGTATTTTACCTGAAAATATAATTGGTTATAAATAATTTTATTATTTAATAAAACTTTAAAAAAATAAGTAAGGGTAATTAAGTAAAATCACGAAATATCGATCGACCAAAATTTTTAATTTTTCGTCTATTATAGGATGATATGATATAGATTTTTTTTATACCTCAAATTTATGTATGAGTAATTATTATATTTTGTATAATCAGTCAACAACCATTGTTTGCCATAAGATTCAAACCTATGTTTTAACTTTTTAAAAGCTAAAATTGTATTAATTGCTTTGTCAGTTGATGAGATTTGAAATTCGTTGGGGGTTAAAGTGAAAAAAGTTTAATTTATATTCTTACTAATAAGTAAAATAATGTGTAAATTGTGCGTAAAATTATCAAAGTACTAAAATATTAAAATATTAAATTTGATTATCATAAAATTTGAGTTCGATTTTCTGCAACTACATGATTAAATAAAATTTATTTATTTGATTTAATTTCTTTCTTTTCATCCCGAATTCGATTCTCTATTACTACATAATTCAAAATTTTATTGATTTGATTTATTTATTTTGATTTCATCATAATTTTAATTAATATTTTAATCTTCACGCATGGGTTATCATCACAGTTAATAAGAAAATCCGTGAGCAATCACAAAAAATCATAGATATAAATATTATGAAAATTATTACTTGTTCATTTGCTTGGTCTCTATAACATGTATGATTAATTAGTTGCTTGATTGTCCTTTTAATTAGTTTTAGATTAAATGTCTTAACTGAGTGATTAAAAAATTAGTAATAGAGCACTTTCAATTTTTGTCCTGAATGCTTTTACTCTTGTTATTAATAGCAATTGTTTTGAATTGAAATTTTGGTTTTAAATTGAACTAGTTTGCTAAGCCGCGTTTCGCAGGGATTTTTTAATAATTTCTCTAAACTTTTCTAAAAAATTTCAACAAAATATATTTTTAGATAAAATGATATTTCTAACATAAAATTAGAGTTTTTTTTTTTTGAATTCTCTGTTCCGTCTTGGTCATTTACCAAAATTTTGGATAAATATAGAAAAAAACAGTTGTTCAATATTTTTTATTATTTTAATATTATATCAAATATTAGTATATTTGTCACCAATTTAGTTTTCCAAAAATTCATATTTCAACTTTACTTTAAAATACATAATATAACATCAATATAAAATTGTAGCATATAATATGCTTCTCCTATTGAATCGCTATTTCATTAAACATGTTCCTGACATAAAATTTAATTCAATTTTTTTTAAAAAAATTTAAACTTTTATTGTTTAAAATATAAGTACTCGAGAAAATAAAATAAAAAATAGTTAGATTTTTATATTTTATTTTATAGAAACTTGCATTTCTATAAGTATTATCTTCTATAGAAAATTATAAAGTAGAACTTAAAAAATAATTTTTAATATATATGTTAAACATATAGATAAATTAAACGTGGAGTTTTTTACAAAAAAAATATGAGAACACAATTTCTAAAAGTTTTTTTAGGAGAATATTATTATGATAATATGATTTAAAGATAAATTTTATAACTTTAAGATAAACTTTATAGCTTCAAAAAAAATATATGAGAATACTAATATGGTAACTTGGAGTTCAAGAAAAAGTTTAAATAAATTATTAACATAACATATTTAGCTTCATTTCCTCCATTAGAAGATAATAGAAAGAAATTAGTAAATAAACTAGACTTAAAGAGAAAGTTTAGGTGAATATTAACATAGCATATTTAGCTTCCTTCCTTCCTTTAAAGATGATAAGAAAGAAATTAGTAAATAAATTGGATTAGTAGAGAACGTTTATGAGAATATTAATATTGTATATTTAGTTTCCTTCGTTAGAAAATAGTAAGAAGAATATTGAGAATTTATCTAATATTTAATATTAATAATTTAAAAAATTGAGAAAATTAGAAAAATAGATCGAAGCTATTTGAGAGCCCCACCTAACCGTCATCATCTTCTTCATAATATTTTTCAAATTTTTAAGCGTTGTCTTAAATAGAAAATTTAGGAGAATATTAAGATAATATAATTAGGAAATTAAATATAATTTTAATATTCTCCTAAATGTTTTATTAATGAATATACTTACTAACATAGTAAATATTATCTTGATATTCTCCTGCTGAATTTTCTATTTAAGTCAAAACAAAGTATACTATATTAATATTCTCCTAAACTTACTCTACGAGTCCAATTTATTTAATAATTTAATAATTTCTTTTTTATTATCTTTTAATCGAGGAACATAATTAGGAGACGGTATGAGAGGTGGGAGACGATTAGAGAGACGTCTCTCAAATTGCCTTGATCTATTTTTCTAATTTTTTTTCAAAATTTTGAATCATAAATAAAAAATTGAGGAAAATATTAAAATTGTATAATTTGTTTCCTTCATTTGTAAAGATTCTAAATGCAAGAATATTAAGATTGTATATTTAGTTTACTGCATGAGTAAAGATTTAAAAGGAAATTGAGATATTTTCTAATAATTTTTTTGGAGAATATCAAAATTGTATATTTAGTTTCTTGAAGACAAAAATATTAAAATTGTATATTTAGTTTCCTCCATTAGTAAAGATTTTAAAGACAATTGAGATATTTTCGAATATTTAATATTAATAATTCAATTTTTTGAGAAAATTAGAAAAATAGATTGAAGTGATTTGAGAGGCGTCACATCACTGTTCTCGTCTTCTACTTTATATAGGTATATTGATAGTTCTGTTTGGATATAAGACAATTCTTATTTAATTGTTAGCAATTTGTGGTCTTATGTTTTTAACTTTCAATTTGATTGTTTTGTGAAGGTAGATTCCTAGCTACTAATTAATTTCAAAATGTAGTATTTAGTTTTCAGTTTTCTAAGAAAATATAATTTTTAAGTTAATAAGAAAGATATGATTAAGTTACAAGTGTGCGAGGTAAACTGAAAGACATATGTATAGGCCTATTTGTAAACATCGAGGATACAACTCAACTTAAACAAGTATGTAATAAGTAAATAATAATTCAATTGTCACAGGAATCTCAGAAGGTTATATAAGTCAAAAGAATGAAGATTAAAGTCAATCTACAGACTTGAAGTAATTCTACATTGAAAGAAGTTCATTTATTTGATCAAGCCTCAGTGAAGTATTCAAGAAAGTGGATCCATTATATTGATAGGGATTTCTACAGCGTGACAGCAAATGTACAGTAGGGGTGACAAAATTTGACACGACCCGAAACCCGACACGGAAAAGTACGAATTTGGGTCGAGTATTTTGAGTTTCGGGTTAGGTTCGGGTTGGGTAAAAATTTACCCGAAATATTCGGGTCAGTTTCGGGTTGACCCAGAATACCCGAACCCGACCCTAAAATTTATTATTTATAATAAATTAGGTAAAGTATATAAATTTATATTAAATAATTATAGACATGTGTGATATATCTTCATATTATTTAAATGATTTTAATTCAAATATCATATAATAAATTTTTTATTATAAAATTTTAATATTTTATAAATAAAATTTTAATTTTTTAAATATAAGTAATTATTTTTAATTATTTTCGGGTTAAACAAGTCATTTTCCGGTTGATCGGGTACTAACAGGTCGGGTTCGGGTTGAGAAAATTCTACCCGTTTCGGGTTCGGATCGGGTCCAGGTTGACTCAAAAACAGAACCGGGTACAACAAACTCGACACGAACCCGACCCATTACCCGAAATTGCCACCCCTAATGTACAGGTTACAGTGTTCGTTAAAGTCAAAGGAAAAATGACCACCGCTTAAAGTCAAAAGATGAAGAACAACCATTGTAATTAGTCACTCATGAACCAGACAGTACATCTAGTGTCAACATCATTCAGTGAAAGTTCGTCTTTATTTTCAGTGGTTCAATGATTAATTCTAATATAAAGAATAATATTAATTCTCTTAATTAATTATATCAGTTAATTAATTTATCCAGTAAATTAATTATTCAAGAATTAATTTATTCTTTAAATTAATTATGAGATTAATTAAGTATTATAGAATTAATATAAATTTATTGATATATAATGGCTTGCTAAATATACTTGCATGACTGTTGGAAAGACAGTCATACAAGCTTTGTTGACTGTCATACCGATAGTCATACAAGCTTATATGCCTGTCATACCGATAGTTATACGAGGCTTGTATGACTGTTGGAAAGGCAATCATACAAGGCTTAATGAGTGTCATGCAAGTGTTATTTGACAAGTCATAAAAGGATTTCTATTTATAGAAAGGCGGCCGAGGCAGTTAGAAGTCATATATACTAAAGCAAATTGCAAGACATAAAACACACATAACATTACATCTCAACATACTGTCTTAAAAGAACCTCAACTGCCGGAATCAATTCTGATCAAGTGAATTTATTTCTAGCTTTGATTGTTATATCCAAACCACTAGAAATCAATTACTTGTACTGCTTTGACTATCTAGCGGATCTTTATCCATAGAATTTATTTTGAACTATCATTTAGCGTCCTATCCTTTTATAACAAAAATAGATAAGTTCATGTCGAATTTATTCTAAATTTGTTTTAATTAGTTTGAGATTCAATCATTGTAATTCGTACTGTATTTGTAACACCTTTCAAGTTTAATATAAGTTATATTTAACTTGAATTTTGTTTCATTTAATTCTGCAATAATTTGTTACTGGATTGTAAAATCATAAGTCAAACAAATTCGATAAAACGGTACTGTTTATATTCAACCCTCCTTCTACAAACTTATCATGACCTAATAATTGGTATCAGAACCTACTGATTGACGAACAAATCAAGATCCATACTTTTGTGATTTTTTCAAGAACATTCAAATTTTTATTCTTATAAAAATTCAAGATATCTACTCAAAAAGTTGGAGCCGTCAAAATTTCGATGTTCAGTAAAGAGCACTATCCTATGTGGAAGTAGAAGATGATCTTGTTTCTTCAAGTGGAAAATATAAAGTATCTTGGTGTATTGAAGAACAGACCAAAACTTCCCATGATTGTTGAGGAAGAGCAGATTGAGAATAATATTGTTACTCAAGTTTCTAGGATGTATCCCAAAGATCCAAAAGACTATACAACTGATGAAAAGGAGGATGCTTCTCTGGATACAAGCCTATAGTTAATTCTGGTTGATTGTCTAAATCCAGTCATGCATAATCATGTTTTAAATTGTGTTAATGCCAAACACATTTGGGATACGATTGAGATAATCAATGAAGGGAGAGAAGAAGTCAGAGAAAATAAGATGGAAATTCTTACCTCTTCATATGAACACTTCAGATCCAATCCTGGTGAAGGTATCTCTGATGTTTTTGAGAGATACAACAAATTGATTAATGATTTGAATCTCCATGGAAAGCATTACACTATCAAGGAGATAAACAAGAAGTTCCTTCTAACACTTCCATCTCATCTGGAGCATAGAATTTCAGCCATGAGAGAATCAAGGGATCTAGGTGAGATTTCTTTGGAAAGACTCTATGGTGTTCTGAAAACATATAATCTGGAACAGATTCAACAAAAGGAAATCTATGGAACAGGGAAAGTGGTCAGTACGTCTACTGCATTGGTGGCAGAAGTTCCACAGAAACTGGAAGTGAAGGTTGTTCAACCTTCCAGTTATGACAAGGATGTTATTGTAGCTGAATATGGCTTTAAATCCACAAGTCAATCTGATGGTGACTTATATTCCATAGAAGAGCTTGAACAGCTGTAGCTGAATATGGATTTACATCCACAAGGCAATGATTGTGAAGAAGTTTGGAAACTTCAAATTCAGAAGGAATCCTAATCTTAAGTTCAAACCCAGATTCCAGAGAGGTAGTTCTTCTTCCTCAAATAGCACAAGGGGTGGCTATAAAATTGGAACAGTGGACAGAATCACAATCAGATGTTTTAATTGTAATGAGTTGGGACACTTTGCTACTGAATGCAAAAAGCCAAAGCAAGCAAGGAGGAACTCATATGATTCAAGTAAGAAGAACAAGAATAGGAAAGCTTATCTTGCTGAAGGCAAAAGTTGGGATGAAACAGATAGTGATGAAGAAGATGGTGAAGTTGGAAATTTAACACTCATGGCAAAAGAAGGCAGAAATTCATCTTACAAGTCTGAGGGTGTAGAACAGGTAAACATTGTTGTGTGGATTCTGGACAGTGGATGTTCTAGGCATATGACCGGAGATAGAGCCCTACTATCAAATGTGGTAGAGAAAGCTGGCCCAGTGGTTACCTTTGGAGATAACAACAAAGGTACAACTGAAGGATATGGTAGTCTAGAAGCTGGAAATGTTATCATTGAGGATGTATCTATTGTGGAAGGTCTTAAGCACAATCTTCTCAACATCAGTCAATTCTGCGACAAAGGATATGTTGTTTCGTTTGATAAGGAGAAGTGCCAGATCCTTCACAAGAAGAATGAAAAGCCTGCTCTTCAAGGAGTTAGGAAAGGAAACTTGTTCATAACTGATTTATATTCTAGATGCAAAAATGAAGTTAATTGTTTTTATGCTAAAGCTTCGTTAGATGAAAGTTGGGTATGGAACAATAAGATGTCTCACCTCAACTTCAAAACAATGAACTCTCTAGTCAAGAGGGAATTGGTGAGAGGTCTGCCTCAAATGGAATTTACACCGGAAGGACTGTGTGAGGCATGTCAGAAAGGAAAGTCAAAGAAAGCATCTCACAAGGGCACTGACACATCTTCAATAACTGAACCTCATCAGTTATTGCACATGGATTTGTTTGGTCCAGTTAATGTGATGTCCATGTCAAAGAAATAATATGCACTTGTCATTGTTGATGACTATTCCAAATACACATGGGTTTTATTCCTACATTCCAAGGATGAGACCCCACAGATGGTGATTGATCATATAAAGTTGATTGAGCTGGATTCTAGATTCTCTGTTAGAGCTATAAGGTCAGATAATGGAACTGAATTCAAGAATGCAGTCCTAAATGACTTTTATGCAGACAAAGGAATAACAAGACAATACTCAACCCCTAGAACTCCTCAATAAAATAGAGTGATAGAAAGTAAGAATCATACATTGATTGAAGCTGTAAGAACAATGTTAACTGAATCAAGACTTTCAATGTACTTCTGGGCTGAAGCTGTTAACACTGCTTGTTATACTCAGAATCGAACTTTAATCAACAAGGACTTAATGAAAACACCTTAAGAGATCATGAATGACAAGAAACCAACTCTCAAATACTTTCATGTATTAGTGCTAAGTGCTTTGTGCTTAATGATGGAGATGTTCGACGTGGCAAGTTCGAGGCCAAAGCATATGAAGCTATTTTTGTTGGTTACTCCAGAAGATCTTAAAGGGTGTACATAATTGACAGTCACCAGGTGAAATAAAGTGTCAATGTTACTTTTGATGACACTAAACTCCCAAGTATCCAAACATAAAATTCATCTGAGAAACTGAATTTTGATAACTTGCCAGATTCAGAATCAGATGATGAGACTTCACCCGAGATTGTTGTTGGTGATAACAATAACAATGATGATAATGATCATGGTGGTGGTAGTGGAAACACTGGTAACAATGGAGATACCACTAACACTGGAGAAAAATCATCAAGACAATCTAGCAACAACTTAGGGGGAGGAAATGAAGGGTCAACTAGTCATTCACAACACCATAACGAATTTAAAGGCAAATCATAAAGATCAAATCTTCCAAGACAAACTGTTTGGAATAGAGCTCATCCTTTTGAGCTGATTATTGGTCATCCAGGTGTTGGAGTTAGAACTAGAAGTGCTACTCAGAATGAATGTCATTATTCAGAGTTTCTTTCTGAAATGGAATAAAAGAAGATTGAGGAAGCACTGGGTGATCCTGATTGGGTGATTACTATGCAAGATGAACTCAATCAATTTGAACAATAGCAAGTCTGGAAGCTGGTACCTAGACCAAAGAAAAGGAAAGTAGTTGGTACACGATGGGTATTCAGAAACAAGTTAGATGAAGATGGCATAGTGACAAGAAATAAAGCAAGACTGGTTGCTCAAGGGTATTCACAAGCTGAAGGCGTTGATAATGATGAAACCTATGCACCAGTAGCTAGGCTTGAGGCCATCAGGATGTTCTTAGCATTTGCAGCTTACTCCAATTTCAAAGTATATCAAATGGATGTTATGAGTGCATTCCTGAATGGTGACCTAGATGAAGAAGTGTATGTAGAACAACCCTCTATCTTTGAAAATCAGGAGTTGCTGGACTTTGTTTACTTTCTCTTCAAGGCTATCTATGGTCTCAAACAAGCCCCGTGAAAATGGTATGACACTCTTTCTGGTTTTCTTATAGAAAATGGTTTTGTTAGAGGTATCATAGAAAAAACTCTTTTTTCTAAGAAACATAAAAATGATATGATATTAGTCCAAGTCTATGTGGATTACATCATATTTGGGTCTACTAATGATGATCTCTGTAAGAGATTTTCTAAGCTAATGCAGAGTAAGTTTGAAATGAGTATGATGGGTGAGCTAAAGTTCTTTCTTGGATTGCAAGTAAGTCAAATGTTAGATAGTTTATTTATTTGTCAATCCAAGTATCTCACAGAACTCCTCAAGAAATACCACATGGAGGATTCAGCTTCAGAAAGGACTCCATTATCTACAACTGTCAAACTTGGAGCTTGTGATAATTCTATCAAGGTAGATGTTACAAGCTACAGAGGTATGATTGACTCCGTACTCTATCTTACTGCAAGTAAACCTGATGTTATGTATGCTACATGCTTATGTGCAAGGTTCCAAGCGGATCCTAGAGATTTGCATCTCGTTGCTGTTAAAAGAATCTTGAGATATCTTAAGGGTACACCAAATCTAGGTATCTGATACCCTAAAGATTCTGGTTTTAACCTTGTTGGATATATAGATTCAGATTATGCAGGTAGTGTTGTTGATATGAAGATCACCTCTGGAAGTTGTCAATTCCTAGGTGACAAATTGATTTCCTGGTATAGCAAGAAACAAGAAACAGTTTTTAATTCAACAGCAGAAGTTGAATATATTGTTGCTGGAAGCTGTTGTGCTCAGATCTTATGGATAAGGAATCAATTGAAAGACTATGGCTTTGTATTGAACAAAATTCCAATTTTATGTGACAATACAAGTGCCATAGCAATCTTCAACAACCCTGTTAAACACTCGAAAACCAAGCACATTGACACCAGGTATCATTTTATCAGAGAGCATGTCATGGATGGTACTGTGGAGTTACATTTTTTACCAACAGAGGAACAAACAGCAGATATATTTACTAAATCTCTTGATGAATCCACATTTACCAAGTTAGTCGGTAAATTGGGTATGTTAAACAGTCTTAGTGATTGGTTATATCTCTTTTTGGTGTTTGTTCTTAGTTAAAATATTCTCTCATGTCTCTATATTTACTGCTTATTATTATCATATCTCGTTTGATTTATTAGGCTTCCTAATTTGAGTATTTTTGAATAATTTATTTTCTCTAAAAATATTTTTCTCAGATTTGTATGATTAAATCGTAGAGAAATCTATTTTTATTAAAAATTTAATTATTTGGAATTATTCTGATTATTTATCCAGATGTTGTAAATTGTTGTTTTTAATTTTCTGCTAGTTTATCTATTTAACTGCATTTTTCTAATTTTCTGTAAATTAGTTGCATTTTTTATATATATTCTGCATTTTATTTAAACTCTTGCATTTTATTAATTCTGTATTTTAAACTGCTTCAGTTGTTCATAATTTTATGCATTTTAATTTGTACATTTTTTAAATTAATTAATTGCATTTTCTTTGATAATGTGAATATTCTGTTTATTATATGAATTTTTCTGTTAATTTCTGATTTGTTTTTATTTTTTTGTAATTATTTGGTTTTATTCTAGTCATATCAGTTGTTAATACTGATATGACTGTCGGTATGACTTATCCTAAGTCATACCAGTCATATTAGATTTTTTATTTTTATTTTTATTTTATTTTCTGTTTAATTTCTTCTTTTCTTTCTAGTCATATGAAGTTTGTACTTGTATGACTGTCGGTATCACTCTCAGACAATCATACTGATAGTCATATAAGTTATATATTATATATATTTTTTAAATCATATTTTTATTATTTTCTGTTTTTCTTTTCAGTCATATAAGATTTATACTTGTATGACTGTCGGCATGACTGTGCGACAGTCATACCGACAGTCGTACACGCCTATCTATATATATTTTGTCTTTTTCTCTTATGACTCCCATCAGTCATACTAAGTGCAAGTTTTAACTTAACTCCTCATTTTTCTTCTCTCGTTTTTTTTCTCTCTGCATAGAACTGCTGCACTTTTTTTTTCTGTTCTAAGTTCTTTTTCTCTCGGTTTTTTTTATTCTGATAGCATCACTGATTAGATCTAATCAAAACATTTATTTTGATTTTTCATGATCACTGGTTGATTAAAAATTTAAAATCGATCATTTTGTGTAAATTTTTGGATTTTAATTAATTGTTCTTATTAATTCGAAATCCCTAAATTCTTAGTTATCTGTTTATTTTTTTTTTGTTTTAAAATGGATCAAAATTTTGAAATTGTTCGTACTAATTTTGTTGGGTATTTTGATCCACAAAAGTGCACCGTTGAACGTTTTAGACCGTGGATTCAATTTTTAAATGTGCATTCTTGTGTTAATTATGCTATTTGTGCATCTGCTGCATTAAAAATTGAACCCCTCCGTCTTTTATGTTCTACTGCCGTTGTAGCTGCTGATAATCTGTCCTTAAATTTTAATATTGTAGATCACCAGTACACTGTCTCCAAGGGAATTTTTTGTGATGTTTTACAATTCCCTAGGGATAATTTTGAACCTTTGCCCTCTGATAATGAATTAACTCAGTTTTTCACTGATATTCGTTATCAAGGTGATGTTGTTTTAAAAAATCTTCTGAAAATCAATTTGTATTGTGAGTGGGATTTGTTTTTTTATACACTAGCTAAAGTCTTCGGTAATTGCACTAAAAACAATTTCCAAACCATTACTTCTCTTTTACAGAATATTGGTTTTGCTATTGTTTTTAACCGTAGACTTGATATTGGTAGTATGTTGTGGGAACTCATGGTTAGGAGAGTTAGCAATGCTAGGAAAGATTCTGATAGTGGTAATCAGGCTAAATGTTTTTATCCTCGTTTTTTGACTATTATCATTAATTATTTTCTTTCCGATGCACATAAGGAGTTTTTCAGAAATGCTCCTTTTGTTGTGTCTCCAACCACCTCAAGCATGTTTTTCACCAGATTACAAACCACTTCCAGATACATCAGACTCCCAGTGGTTCCAGATTCTTTCATAAAATCTATTCTTCAACCAGCTGGTCAACATGTTCCTGAGCAACAGATAGTCACATCAGCCGGAATGCCAGATGTTATTCCACCACATGTAGTACTTTCTATCCTTGGATCTTCTTCAGGCACCTTTGATGAAACCCAAGAGGGTGTTAAGGCTGACCAAGAGTTTGCATAACCACAAACTCTAACCCAAGTCATAGAGCCAAACACAGAGTCAACTACCCCTTTGACCACCCAGCCTGAACAAAATGTACATGTCAGACATAGAAGTAGTAGTGGAGAAGATTCTTTGAGAGATATCGCAGCTCTGTCTCCCTCACCAAAGAAGTGAAGAACCTTTAGGGAGGCATATATTAGCCCGTCTGTTCCTCCAAGCAGGATATGGATATGGAATAGGAAATGACCATTGAACAGTCTCTAGAGCCATCCTCTCAACAGGATAAATCTATTGAAATTCACCATCGGGTCCTGGCAATTTGTAATGAGTCAAGCACACTCTCATTAGTCACAATGGGAGAAGATATCCAATTAGATGAAACTCAGGACACCTTATCAGGAGAGCACATAAGATCTGATACAGTGCCTACCATTGTTACGGTAGAAGTGCCTTCACAGGCATCTGAGGGAAAATCTGATTCTTCGCCAACTCTAATAGAATCATTTTCTCCCCTCCCAGAGGGAACATCTCTGGCTCCCTTAAGGGATTTTCCACTCGCAGTTTATATTGGAGAAAGTGGAAGGCAACCTGGTGGGTCTATCACTGAAGAAATTCATATCTCAAATCCAAATGATTTAATAGACTTCACTAGAGATTGGGATTCGCAAACTCTCATTGCACCACCACTGACCTCTCTTGAAGGGGCTAGGGTGATTTCTCCTGCAGGTACATCATCGCTTTATGGAGATAGACAACTAGTAGTGAGAACTGAGAGTCAAACACGGAGCGAAACACAAGCACGTGAGTTGAGTGAAACACCACTTAGAGAAATTAAAGTGAGTGCACACACTGACACAAACACTGCTTCTTTGTTAGCTCAAATAGCTGCTCTACAAAAACAACTGTCAGAAACCCATGCTGAGAAATGTTTTTACAAGCACAAGTGGTTGAACGGTCTTCTTCTTCCACCTATGTAACCAATCAGCTGGGAATTATCTAGGATGATGTTAAAGGCCTGAAGATTTCTCTGCTCCCTGAGCTAAATGCCATTCAACAGTCTCAGATATTAGTGGCTTTAGACATCTCTGGACTTTCAGATTCAAATGCTCAGATAGCATAGAGTGTCAAGGAGATTGCTTCCATTTCTGCCAAGATGGACTTGATTCAGAAAACAGTCGATGAAAATCAATTGTTTGATGCTGAAATTTATCCATGCTCGCCAAATTTTCTAGTTATCTTTTAAAAATTTCCTCTCTATCTCCACTACCTTCCCTTTATATCAATCAACTGCAAATTATTGTGTTAGATCAGAATTCAATGATCGTCAGGAGCTAGACACAACTGATCAGGATTGCTGACGTCATCAGGATTACATGGTCGTCAGGATCAAGATACATATCAGGACTGGGATCAGGATTGATCATCAGGACTGGAAGCTGATCAGGATTCCTACTTCGAGTTATATTTGGAGTCTAGTTAAACATGGAAGTGTATTCTGTCGGTTCCTGGTTTGTAGAATGTAGCTATCAATTATGGATAGGTTTCAATCTTTGTAATTGATTAGGACTTATCATTGATAGAGAAGATGTGTAGTATATAAACACAGTTTTGGTTTCGATTTACAGAGGAGAATATAATCGATTAGTAGCTCTCAAGAACATAGAATTTCTTGAGAGAGTTTTTTGTAAGCTAGCAGCTCTCAAGAACATCAGAATTTCTTGAGAGAGTTTGTAACAGTTTTATATCAGATTTAATAAAGCTGTTATCTTTCTTTCATATTTGTAATATATACATTAAGAAGTCGATTATCTTATACTATTGTATTCAACCCCCCTTCTACAATAGATTATTACTGGGCAACAATTGGTATCAGAGCAAACTGATTGAATTCCGAATCAGAAACGATCTAAAGATGTCGACAACCAAGTATGAAAGCATGAAGATTCCCATCTTGAAGAAATCAGAATATCCAACATGGAGGGTAAAGATGCTGATGTACCTGGAGGCTATGGATCCTGACTATTTGGACATGATTCGTGATGGACCATATATTCCTACAAGGATTGTAGAACGAACAGATACAGTACCTGAACATTATGTGGTCAAGGCTAAAAGTGATTGGACTCCAAAAGAAAAAGCTCATGTACTCAGGGAACCAAAGATAAAGAATATCTTGCACAGTAGTCTTGATGTTGTCATGTCAAATAGAGTGATTGTATGCAAGTCTTCAAAAGAAATCTGGGATACTTTGGAAACTCAGTGCCAGGGATCTGCATCTGTCAAGAAAAACAGAAGGGCTCTTTTGATTCAAGAATATGAACAATTTGATGCAAGACCTGATGAGAGCCTAACTGATCTATATGATACATTTCTGACACTATTGAACATTTTATCTTTAGTTGACAAGGAATATGAAACTGAAGATTCAAACACCAAGTTTCTAAGAGCTTTACCTGAAGAATGGGACACTCAGACCTCGATCATTAGACATCAGTATGATCTTAACACTGTGTCTCTTGATGAAGTCTATGGGATGCTAAGAACTCATGATCTTGAAGTCCAACAGAGAAAGAACAAGAAAAGCAGCAAGGCAAAATCAATTGCTTTGAAAGTAGAGGCTAAATCAAAAGGAAAAGCTATGGAGGTCTCTAGAAGTAAAACAAGAATAGTTGAGTCAGATCCTGATGACTCTTCATCAGAAACTGATGGCAATCCTGATGCCAATACTGATGATGATTCTTCTGACTCAGACATGGAAGAGATGGTTGCTATGATTGTCAGAAACTTCAGAAGGATGAAGTTCAGGAAGAATAGAAGACAAGGCAACTTTCAGAAAAAGGCTTTCAATCCAAACAAAGATAAACATATCAAAAAGGACAGCAAGGGTAGCAAATTTGACAAGTCAAAGGTTAGATGCTACAAGTGCAATGGTATGGGTCACTTTGCTTCTGAGTGCAAGAAGACAAAGGCACTTATCACATCAAGCAAGAAGACAAAGGCATTTCTGAGTGCAAGCAAGCACTTTTATGATCCATTGCCTAAAGTTGATAAAAATAGTGCAAACTCTGGTAGCATTAAGAATGTCAAGTTGGAACATGCTTTTGTTAATACTGATACTGACAAAGCAAATCCTGATGGAGTAAATCCTGTCAGGACTGCTAAGGTCAGAAAGTCTTCTGCTGTGAAAGTTAATAAATTGCATGGAAAAGGAACCCAACAAGTATGGGTTCCTAAATGTTCTAACTAGTGTGTTTCTATTCTGATTGCAGGGTAAAAAGAAAAATGTGTTAGTCATGGATAATGGATGTTCTGTGCACATGACAGGAAACAAAGCCCTGTTATCAGAATATGAGGAAAAAGCTGGCCCAACTGTGTCTTATGGAGATGGCAACATTGGACAAACTTTGGGATATGGCAATATAATCATTGGAAATATCATCATTGAAAAAGTAGCTCTAGTGAAGGGACTAAAACACAACTTGTTGAGTATTAGTCAAATCACTGACAGAGGTTATCATGTCAACTTCTATTCCACACATTGTGAAGTAGTCAGTAAAGGAACAGGAAAGATAGCACTAACTGGCTACAGGCATGGTAACATATATGAAGCCAACATTCAATCAAATACTGATGACTCCCCTACCTGTCTGATCAGTAAAGCATCAGTAGATGAAAGTTGGAATTGGCACAAGAAGCTTTCTCATCTCAACTTCAGCAATATCAATGAGTTGGTTAAGAAAGATTTAGTGAGAGGATTACCAAAAGTGTTATATACTCCTGATGGACTCTGTGATGCATGTCAGAAAGCAAAACAAAGAAGGACATCATTCCAGAGTAAATCAGAATCCTCTATTGAAGAACCATATCACATGCTACATCTTGATCTATTTGGTCCAGTCAACATCATGTCCATCAGTAAGAAAAGGTACACTCTTGTAATTGTTGATGAATATTCTAGATTCACCTGGGTGTATTTTCTGCACAGAAAAGATGAGACTCCTGAAGTTCTGTTGGATCATGTGAGAATGATTGAGACAACCACAAAGTACAAAGTCAAGATACTGAGAAGTGATAATGGTACTGAATTTAAGAATTCAAAGATGGAAGAGTTCTGCAAATACAAAGGAATCATTCAACAATTCTCTGCTCCTGGCACACCTCAGCAAAATGGAGTAGTTGAAAGGAAAAATAGAACTCTTATTGAAGCTGGCAGAACTATGTTGGAAGATGCAAAATTACCTACATATTTCTGGGCAGAAGCAGTCAACACAGCATGCTATACTCAAAATCTCACATTAATCAACATACATGGTGTTACTCCTTATCAGTCACTCAAGGAAAAGAAACCAAGTCTGAAGCATCTGCATGTGTTTGGATGTAAATGTTTTGTTCTCAGAACTCATCCTGAACAGCTAGGGAAATTTGAAACAAAGGCTGATGAAGGAATTTTCATAGGCTATCCTGCATCAAGAGCCTTCAGAGTTTTTAATTTGAGGACAAGGACTGTCATGGAGTCAATACATGTATCTTTTGATGACAAGAAGATAGCTGGAATCAATGAAGACTCTCATGATAGATTGATTTTTGAAAATGAAGCTACCAAGGAACCTGAGGAAAGTGAATCAGATCCTGTCCATACATCAGATCCTGATGGGTCACCAAATCCTGATGACACACCAGATGCTGATGGTGCAAATACTGATGATGCAATCAATAGTAATTCTTCTAGTAGTGCTAATGTTGAGGGAGAACAACATCATTCTACTACAAGTTCAGAGTCAACTCAATCATCAGGACAGAATTCTTCAGATACTGATTCAAGTGATGATCCTGATAACTTATCAGGAGGACATATCAATAATTCAGGGGGAGTTTCAAGACAAGCAAGTTCTTTAAATCAAGACAACACCAATCCAGGGAGAGCATCTACGTCAAGAAACAATTTAACACCAGCAAGGAAATGGACTGCAAGTCATACTCCTGATTTGATCATTGGGGATCCTGATGCAGGTGTTCAAACAAGAAGTGCAACTCAAAATGAATGTCTATACAATAACTTTCTATCCAAGGAGGAGCCAAATAAAGTTGAAGATGCACTTAAAGATGCTGATTGGGTTACTGCAATGCAAGAGGAACTGAATGAATTTGAAAGAAATGAAGTCTGGAAACTGGTACCAAGATCAAAGAATAGATCAATTGTTGATACAAAGTGGATTTTCAAGAACAAGACTGATTCTGATGGAGTAATAATCAGAAACAAAGCAAGACTAGTTGCAAAGGGGTATTCTCAACAAGAGGGAATTGATTATGATGAAACTTTTGCTCCTGTTGCAAGATTAGAAGCCATCAGGATATTTCTTGCTTACGCAGCACATAAGAAATTCAAGGTTTTCCAGATGGATGTTAAAAGTGCTTTCTTAAATGGAGAACTGGAGGAAGAAGTCTATGTTGAGCAACCTCCTGGTTTCATTGATCCTAAATATCCAGATCATGTCTACAGATTGGATAAGGCACTTTATGGACTAAAGCAAGCTCCAAGAGCATGGTATGAAACTTTAGCTCTATTCTTACTGGAAAGTGGATTCAAAAGAGGTGCTATTGATAAAACTCTATTTTATTTGAATCATGGTAAGGACTTGTTGTTAGTTCAGATTTATGTTGATGATATCATTTTTGGGTCAACAAACAATAAACTTTGTGAAAAGTTTTCCAAGCTTATGCAGTCAAGATATCAAATGAGCATGATGGGAGAAATGAGTTACTTTCTTGGTCTTCAAGTTAAACATACTGATGAAGGGATTTTTATCAATCAGTCTAAATATACAAGGAATTTATTGACAAGGTTTAACATGCAACATAGTTCTCCTGCTACAAATCCCATAGCTACAGCTACCAAACTTGATCCTGATCAAGGTGCTGAGGTAGATGTAACTCACTACAGAGGAATGATTGGCTCATTATTGTATCTCACTGCAAGTAGACCAGATATCATGTTTGCAACCTGTCTGTGTGCAAGATTTCAAGCAAAACCTAGAGAACCCCATCTGATTGCAGTCAAAAGAATTTTCAGATATCTCAAAGGCACTTCTTCTCTTGGACTTTGGTATGCAAGGGAATCATATTTTGGGTTGTGTGGTTATTCAGATGCTAATTTTGCAGGATGCAAAATAGACAAGAAAAGTACTTCAGGAAGCTGTCAGTTTTTGGGTGGAAGACTAGTTTCATGGTTCAGTAAAAAGCAAAAATCCATTTCCACTTCAACTGCAGAAGCTGAGTACATTGCTGCAGGAAGTTGTTGTGCTCAGATAATGTGGATGAGAAATCAGTTGTTAGATTATGGCCTGTCATACTCAAAAATCCCTATTTATTGTGATAACCAAAGTGCTATTGCAATGACAGGAAATCCAGTTCAACATTCTCTTACTAAACACATCAGTATTCGATATCACTTCATAAGAGAACAAGTTCTGGAAGGAACAATTGAACTTCACTTTGTTCCCACTGATCAACAACTAGCTGATATATTCACCAAGCCACTACCTGAAGCTACTTTCAATAAATTGGTGAATGAACTTGGAATGATGAACTTTGAGAATTTCTGAGGAAAGCTACAGAGAGGAAATCCTGATAACTGTCAAATCCTGATGGTTATTCAGAAAGGTATGTTTTCTTTGATAAATTCCTGATAGGATGTTATCCTGACAGGAAGTCAACTGGTCAATCCTGATGTTCAGGTTAGTATTTCATTGCTTAATTTGTGCCTAATTTTTCGTCAGTATCTGCTGATGGACGGTTGAGTTTTAGTAGGACAACTGTATGCGCGCGTGTGTTGCACTGTTATAGATATACATATTCATACACATAAATAGCGGTGCAGTTTCATTTAAATTACACACGTAATCTGTCCACTAATTATTTGTGTACAAATCATATTTTGCCACCTGTTATTGAGAGTAAAGTTTTGTTCTAACAAAATACTTTTACTTATTCTACATCATTAATTACTCTCTCATCATCAGTTTTTCGATTTTCTATCTCTCTCTGTGCTTACGAACCCTAACTATTTTCAAACATTGATTCTCAAGATTTTTAAGAATTTCAATGGCGTCTTCATCATTCATGATCAAACAAACAGTGATTAGTGGTGTTACTTTTGCCACTAACAATTTTGTGGCTATTCTAAATCATCAAGATTTACCCAATGAGTTTCATATAATTCAAGATTTTCTAGCTTCAAGCCCATTGAAGTTTGCTTTAACAGAACCTGCAAGTGTTTCTTTTAAGTCTGTAATGCAGGTGTGGAACTTAGTGACTTTTGACAAAGGGTATTCTGACACCATCTTGATGAGTTTTGAACATAATGGAATTACTCACTATGTGACTCCTGCAATTGTGGAGGAAGCCCTGCATTTACCTGTTCTTGGTGATGCTATTCCTGCTAATGTTTCAGACTCTACTCTTTTTGAGTTTGTTACAAAGTTGGGCTACAATGGTGAAGTAAAGAGATATGGCAATCTCTTTAGGACAAAGCTTAAGAAGGAATGGAATTTCTTCTTTGATACGATCAGCCGCTGTTTCCTGAACAAGACATCAAATTTTGATGCTCTTCCATCAGGATCTCTTAAAATTGGGTACTCTCTTATCCACTCTACAGTGTTTGATTATGGGTCGTTTATCTTAAAAGCTTTAAGTGATAGGAAATCAGATAAGTTAGGTTCTGTCTGTTTTCTTAGATTTTTACAGTTGATATTTAATTACTTGTGTCCTAATGTTGTTTTTGAAAATGATGTAATTCTACCTATCTGTAGAATTACTGAGAATAATATTAAGTCCTTAGTCAACAGTGATAAGGCAAATGGTTTCATAGGAAATGCTTTTATTCCTGATGAGGTTAGGTTTTTCTTACATAGGAAAATGCCTACTCGTTATGGTTTAATTTCTAATGCTATGGGGCAAGGCCAATCACACCTTGTTCCTAACCCAAGCATTCATCCTAAACAGTCTAAACAGTCAACTGCCACCTCTAATGTCTCTCAAAAGACTTTAGTTGTAAAAGCAAAGAAGTCAGCTAGAACTGATGTGTCAGGAAGGCAATCAGGTTCAAAGGATTTTTCCTCTACACCACTCACTAAAAAGAAGTTACAAGGGGGTGTACAAGGGGTCCTAGTGAAGAAAGCTGCAAAGGGAGGTGAGGCTGTTTCTGTTAAAAGAAAATTAGTTCTCAGGGATGAGACTGACTCAGAGGATGATTTACCTATATCCTCAGTGATGAATGTGAATAAGGAAGTTGCTGATACTGCTACTGCAGATGTGGTTCCATTGTCTACACTACATAAGAAAAGGAAGTTATCAAAAAGCAGGTATCATATTCATTTAGAAAAGAAGCAGGATACTGATGTACATGACACTTCTATTCTGAATGAGCAATCAGTTTCAACTGCTCAAGCAAATCCTGATGTTAGTATTCCTGATGTTACACCAAGTCAAGTGGTTAATATTTCAGACTCTCCAGCACAGGACTCTCCAACAAAAAGACATGTTAATATTTCATGGGAGAAGTATGGTGCTGCTGCTTCCAATCTTGGGATAAAACATCCAATGGAAAAGCTAAGGAAGGCAGAAGAGTTAGTCTATCAGAGACAGAAGAAACTGAAAGGATCAAGCCCACAAGAACCTGAACCTCAAAGTGGTTCAACAGCTCTTTCTGATGATCCAGCCACACAAGAACCACTCAATCAAAGTTTGAGTGAAGGCTTAGCTAGTGGAATGGTCCCACAAGAACCATTTTCTCAAAGGGAGAATGCAGACATCGACATTCCAGCTACACAAGAACCATCTTCTCAAAGTGAAGATGCAGGCCAAGCTACAGTTTCTGAGAAATTTCCTGATAATGCTCAAGGGATTTCTGGTGCAGATGAAGTTCAAAGATTGGTCGAGGACACTGTCAATGAGGGAAGCACACAAGAACCTTTGACTCAAAGTGTTGAAGAAGCTTCTGAACCTCAAGCTCCACAAGAACCATTGGTAGCAAATACTGATGCAAGCATATCAAATCCTGACGATGTTCATCCTGACGCTAGTGGTGCTCCTGATGTTGAACCTATCCTGATACAGCCACTTCGTTCAAGACCAATGGATCATCCTATCACAGATTCACAGGATAAAATGAAAGGTATAGCTATTCCTGATCCTGATGATACTCATAGTACTGATGATGATGACTCTGATGATAGTGATGATGATGAGAATCGAAAAGAGAAGGAACAGCTTGCTACAACACTCAAAATTAGTCTTGGAACTAATTTTGGTTCATCAAGTACATATATGGCTGGCAAAGCTTCCACTGGGAAAGATCAGAGACAAGATTTTTCTATTCCTTCCTTTAATCCTGCTGAGGCACTTAGACAGAATGAATGGAACAATTCATGGCACAGATCTACTGAATCTGTAAGTTATTCTTCTACTTTGGAACATGCCTATGATGCAGTGAAATCTATAGAGAATCAAGACTTGAAGAATCATCTGAAGGCTACAACTCTGTTATCCAAAAGCCTAAAAAGTGAGATTGATTCTATCAAGAACTCAACTGAGTTGGTGAGGAATGATATTTCTCAAAATTTTACAAAGGTGCCTACTGCTTTTCAGCTAAGGGTAGTAGAATCCTAAGTGAAATCTGTTATTTCTGAACAAACCTCTATCAACAGAAGGATTGATTCTCTGGATACCAAGGTAACTGACATTCAAGCCTCTCTTTCCTTAATTTTGAATTTATTGTCAAATCCTGATGTCAAAAAGGGGGAGAAGGTTAGTCAGACAAAATGCACACCTGATCTAGTATTAAGAAATAATGATGATGATACTGGAGATGATGGTTGTGACAAAGTGATACAAGGAGAAACCTCTGATGTTGCTGTTATGAAGTCTACAATTCAAACTTCACAAAGACAAACAACGCAGTCAACTCATGTTTCTGATTCTGGAGTTAAGACAGTAAGAACGTTGGTGCAATCTCAGATCCTGACGGAAGAACAAATCCTGACACCTGGTCATGGACATACTCTTGCTACAATTCCTGAAGGTGATGAAGATATTTTTATTGATAATCCTGAAGATGCATCAAATTTATTCAAGAAGTTTTCTACAAAAGATGGCAGAATTATTACTCTATATCACACTGATAAAAGAGTTCAACAATTATATGCAAGAAAAGCACTCTCTACAGCAAGTGAAGAATATCCTGATCTCTCACATGAAGAATTCTTAAGACAACAGAGAGAAATGATGGAAAGCTTTAATAATCCTTCTTCTGCTAGAGGTAGAGGAGGCAGAGGTAGGAGAGGAGCTAGAAAAAGTAGAAGAGGTTCTTCAACTCAAACAATAACTAGACAGACAAGGTCTAGAGGGTTAAGAATTGAAGAAATTCCTGAACCTATTCAAACTCTAGTAGTTCCTGACAGATCTACTTTTGGTGATGATGGAAATATTGAAGAAGAACCTGTATTGAGAAGAAAATCAAGAAAATCAACTTTATGCAATACAAATCAAATTAAAGAATCTAATCCTGATGTTGTTCCTGATAATATTCAAGATCCTGATGATTCTGAAATTATGCAAGAGATTGATTTGATAATTTTATCTACTGTGGTTGATTCTCACAACAAGGAAGTAGATGAAGAAGAAGAAGCCAGAAGAAGTGAAATTACAAGATCAACAAATAGAGATTTCAATCTCTATGTACAAAGGCTTAAACTCTCAAACAGAAGAAAGTGGAGGAACCCAAACAGACAAGAATCTTCACTGGAAAGAAGCTATGCCTTTGAAAAGAAAAAGGATAAGAAGTGGAAACATATTAGTACACTAAGTTGTGATACACTTATCAATTTTCAGTCTAGAGGAATTATTACAAACGCTTCAAGTGTTGTTGATTTATCTGGGATGGTTAGATCAAAAGCACTCTGGTTAAAGATGTTTTCAAATCTGAAGCAATTGACAAGTAATTCAAGAGGAGGTATTGGACACAGGGATGCTGAATATCTAAATATGTCATATGTTGATCCTTACTCCTTAACTGAAATTGGAGGTACTTTAACTTCTGAAAACCTGAACAATTTACTAGCTGTTGATATAGTTATAGATTGTCATGATGGTTTTGACAAGAAAGAAAAGCTTCTGTACTTCATGAAAGATGGTAGTGTGAAGATTTTATCTATTCAAGATCTGCTGATGAAAACTACACAGGAACTTAAATATGTTCACTATCTTTTGAGATCGAAGAATCAAATATGCAAGGAATGGAGTGACATGATTTTGTCAACAATAAGAAGAAGACTGGATGGAAACAGTAATTTCAATGGTAATTATACTCCCATGTACTTAAATCAAAGAGGTCAGGATGTGGAAATGCAAAGGCGTACTGCTGTTAAAGAAGTAACTTTTGGCATGACTCAACTTACTCTCAATCCTGATGGGAAGGAAATTTCTTATCTTTTGCTTGAAGAGCATAGTCTTCAGAAAAGCTCCATATTGAATCTCAGAGCAGCTATCTACCAGATTAATGAGGAAGATGAAGAACTCAAAAATCTTAAGGAAAGACTGATTCAAATTCTTGAAGAAAAAGAAGAAAATTTGTTATCCAACTTCTTGAAGATGAATCTTTTATATCAAAGAATTTAAACAGATAAGTTGTTGCTGCAGATTCTGTACATTTTGTATATAAGTTTTTTGACATCATTGAATCTTAGGAATCTATACTTTATTTCACAAAGTATTAGATTGGGGGAGATTGTTAGATCAGAATTCAATGATCGTCAGGAGCTAGACACAACTGATCAGGATTGCTGACGTCATCAGGATTACATGGTGGTCAGGATCAAGATACATATCAGGACTGGGATCAGGATTGATCATCAGGACTGGAAGCTGATCAGGATTCCTACTTCGAGTTATATTTGGAGTCTAGTTAAACATGGAAGTTTATTCTGTCGGTTCCTGGTTTGTAGAATGTAGCTATCAATTATGGATAGGTTTCAATCTTTGTAATAGATTAGGACTTATCATTGATAGAGAAGCTGTGTAGTATATAAACACAGTTTTGGTTTCGATTTATAGAGGAGAATATAATCGATTAGCAGCTCTCAAGAACATAGAATTTCTTGAGAGAGTTTTTTGTAAGCTAGCAGCTCTCAAGAACATCAGAATTTCTTGAGAGAGTTTGTAACAGTTTTATATCAGATTTAATAAAGCTGTTATCTTTCTTTCATATTTGTAATATATACATTAAGAAGTCAATTATCTTATACTATTGTATTCAACCCCCCTTCTACAATAGATTATTACTGGGCAACATATTGCTCCACCTCTGCTCTCTCTTCCAATTAACAAAGGTAATTTCTTATTAATTATGAGTTATCGAAACTGTTTTGTTTGTTGTATCATTTGTGTTGCAATATGGATTAACTACATATAGTTTATTGTGTAAATTTGAATACACTTTATTGCTTCTGCTTATACCTCTCTTTTTTATGTCATTAAATATCATGATTAGTTGCATTATTCCTCTGTGGGAGTTGTTAGTCTATTAGGGAGTATGACAAGCGTATTAAAAATTGAATTGTGAAACTTGTTAGTTTTTAGGTTGGTTGGTTTGATGAAATTGGGTGTAGTAGTATAATTTTTTGAGTACGTTATTCAGAACTTATTCCCAACATACTTAAAATCATATGTGCATTTAGCATTGTTAAAAAGAATAAAAGTGGAAGAAAGTGATTTATCTGAAACAAGTACGCAAATTTCTCAAATAAAAATGAAAAAAGTTGAAAGTTGTGTGAAGGATTTTTTAGATAATTCAATGTAACTATTAGTATGAGATATGTATCATAATTAGTTGCAACTTGTAATCATGAAATAAAAGCAGATGACATCATACTAAACTTCTGGCCAATATGATCAAGAGGCTATATGTATTAATGTGGCAACTATTTAGGTAGGTTAGCCAAGTACTATTGGGCACGCTAAAAACAGATTATTGAAACGTTCTGGTTGGGTCTTATATTGTAGTTCCTTGAGGAACAATTTTCTCACTAACAAAAGTAAATATGATGTGTTTTACAAAATATAAAGGGAGATCACTTAAATGCTAATTTTCAGATAAATAACAAGAACACACATTGTTTCCGTGGTTTGGTCTGGCAGATATAATTAACCCCTAGAGTCTGAATGCAAGTCTTAATCTAATATGCTATAGAGACCCCCTGACAAGTGAATAGAAACTATACTACTAAACATTTTTAGGATTCAGTTTTTTTTAGGATTTAATTTTTTTGTTTCTTTTCAATTTTTAGGTATGGATCAATCAAACAAAACTCAAAATCAATCCAATGAAACCCGAAAGAAAGGAAAAGTATATTAGAGGGGTGAACTCATAACAAAAATATTGCTTGAAACGTGCATTGAGGAAGTTACAACTAAAGGTAGGTTATGTAGTAGTCTAAAACCACATTCGTGGATAACAGTGGGAGAAATTCTAAAGAAAACTCATGGCTTCGAAGTTGATGCTAGACATATGAGGAATCGATATGATTGCTTAAGAAATCGCTATGTTGCTTAGTTCCAACTCAAATCCAAGACCGGAAATCACTATAACCCGGTAACTAACTCATTCAACTTCACTGAAGAAGAATGGGATCTGCTTTGTAAGGTTATTATGATAAATTAATCTTAATTTAATTCAAGTAATTTCATTTTCAGAAAATTTACACTTTACTTTTGTTTACTGGGAAATAAATAGAGCAAATTGTAAATTTGTGGCTGAACTTAACCTCAGTTTGCATTTTGGTGGCCGAAGTTTCAAATTTACAATATAGTGGCCGGACATTACTTTTATTTTTCGAAAAGGTGGCTAAGGGCCACTTTTTTGAAACAAAAGTTCTAAAAAAAGTGGCTCTTAGACACCTTTTTGAAGACGAAAAGCAATATTTGGCCACCAAATTGCAAAATGAATATGTAGAAACTTTAGCTACCATTTTGCAATTTACTCAAATAAATATGTAGAAACTTTGAAGTCAACACCTTTGAGTTATTCTGAGATTTCCACCCATCTTTACGATGGAATTGCTGCCACAAGAGTTAGTGGTTGGGGTCCTAGTTCTAAAAGGAGCACGACAGTTGACACAAATGATGAAAAAGAGATTCCTGATATAGAAGAAATTCAGTCAAATGCTCAAAATGATTTGAATTTAGATGTCGAGAAAACTCCTAAAAAAGGAACTAAAGCATCCCAAAAACTTGCAAAAATCACAGAATTTCAAAATGAGATGACTATTGCACTAAAACTTATGGTTCAGGCTAATAGTGGACCATCACTTAAAGAATGTAAAGAGAAACTAAACAACCTTGGATGGGGATCAACTACTCCCCTACATAAAATGGCTCTTGGAATATTTTGTGAGAGCGCGAAGTATAGGGAACAATGGATGCTTCTTGAGAATAATAAAAACGCAGATTGGGTTAAAATGGTGTCAACCAAATTAAGATTTAATGCGTAGTTTCTATATTTGGTGTATTTTTGGCATCTTGAATCTTGATAGTTTTTTAGTTGATTTTGCATATTGTTTCTTTACATCTAGAGACTTTATATTTTTCGAGTGTAATGCATATTTACTTAATTAAATAAATGCATTTGTTTTGGTGACATTTTTTTTGGTATTTTGATATGTAATTTTTACTTTAGTACTCTTTTTATGACATAGGTCAGCAATGGAAATTCAAGATCAACTTATATGTTTAATGATTATGTACTGTTATATGAGAAAACTTCATTCAAGAAGTATGCCGCGATTGAAAGATAATAATTCAGTTTTGCCCGGATATGCTTATACACGAGAGTTGTTAAATGGTTCTAACACACAGTGCCAAGATATGATGTGCCTTTCTCGCATTGCATACATTGAACTTTGCAACCTTTTTAAGGAACGTGGTTAGGTTCAAGGTAGTCGATATTCAACAGTTGAAGGGAAAATGGCTATATTTTTGCATGTTATAAGCCATAATGATCGTTTTATAAAGATTAAAAACAGATTCCAACACTCTACACAAACATTACATAAATATTTTCACGAGGTTTTGAACGGAATGATGGAGTTCGAAAAAGAAATTATAGTTCCTACACATTTTAATCAACACTCTTATATTTAAAGGAGACAAAGAGAGCTATTAAAAATATTTCCGGTTAGTAGCGAATATTTTTAATTTTCAGTCTGAACTTTTATAATAAATAATAAGTCTTTTTTTAAGTGGCACATTTAACAATTGTCTGTATTTATGTGTTATAAGAGGGCAATCAGAGCACTTGATGGTACACTTGTTCATGCAATTATTCCAGTTGACCAACAAGCTCGATATAGAGGTCGAGGAAGGGGTGAATGCTATCAAAATATTTTAGGTGTATGTGATTTCAATATGATATTCACATTTATTTGGGCCGGATGGGAGGGAGTAGGGGATGATTCAAGACTATTAACAGAAGTGGCACTTGATCCTAGTTCGGGGTTTCCTGTTCCTCCGCAAAGTATGTAATTCTTACTATTTTATTCAGGCTAAATAAACTAATATACGATCTTGTACTCTTTTAAATAATTTATACATTTTATATTGTAGATAAATACTATCTTTATGATGCATCACACAGAAATACTCGTGGTTATTTAACCGAATTTCAAAATATAAGATACTGGTTAGGGGATTTTTTTCATCGGCGTGGTTTAAGCAAGGAATAAAAATTTAACCATGTTCATGCAAAATTGAGAAATTTTATCGAGCGTGCTTATGGCGTGTTGAAAACAAGATTTCCAATCCTAAAATAGATGGCTCCATACTCATTCTCTACTCAGCGAGATATTTTTATTACTTGTTTTGCAGTTCATAATTTCATAAGAAAGAAGAAACTAGAAGATGAACTATTTGATCGATGTGATCAAATTAGCTTGTCAAATAGCGATGGAGAAGAAGATGAAGAAGATTTGGAAGGATCGATCAATGAGGCACAATGGGAATCTCAAGCCACGCAATATATGAATGATCTCCGGGATCAAATCACTTTGAAACTTTGAAAAAGCTATTAATGTTTTATATTTTGTGTTTTAGATTGAGGAATCTAATAATTATATCAAGATTCTTATTTTTGGTTATAGTCTTGCATAAAAATATATTTGACTAGGAGAATATTGTTTTGAATCATTCAAGTAATATATTGTTTTGTTTGTTAAACATTATTAATCATTCAACAGGGTATAATAGTAAATCACTATCATCCAAATTATTTAAATATTTTGTTAGCAAACAGCATTAGTCATTCAGATGTTCAGAATAACCATTTGTTCAGATAATCCAGAAATTTTACTGGTTCGGAAAAAATGGTCCAGATTTAACAAATAACCCCTAATCACCGCCTCAACTTTGATAACCCCTGTTATATAGGCTATAAGCCGCTCACAAATCTAGATCCTGTTTTCGGATAAATTACATTGAACTCTTGTATGTAGGGATTGTGTATCCTATGTAGGGGTGTAATCGAGCCGAGCCGAGTCGAACATTCCCAGGCTCGAGTTCGATTGACTAAAAAGTTCGGGCTTGAGCTCGATCGAGCCCTCAATTTCAAGCTCGAAGCTCGGCTCGTAAAAATTTCGATATGTTCAAGCTCGACTCGAAAGCTCGAATCAACTTCACCAAATATTCACAAAAGTTCGAATATGATCGGTTCAGCTTGAGTTCGACTCGATTATATGGCTCGAGTTCGAATCGATTATGTATAAAAATTATATCTAAATACTAAATATTTATATAAATATATATATTTATAATATATAAAAATTAAAAATAATAGAGGATCGATTAGGCTCGTGAACCTTACGACTCGGTAGAATATTCGAATAGCTCGAGCTCGAGCTCGGCTCGATAATTACCGAGTCGAATTCGAATATTTTACGAGTCGAACTCAAGTAGCTCACGAACCATTTGACTCGTTTACACCCCTAATCCTACGTATCAAGCTGACGTAAATTTTGAATTAAATTATACATATGCTAGTCACTTCAATCAGATTCTTCGTATCTATCAGTTTGATGGGTATGATATAAAAACGCTGTCTCCTTCACATTTTTGGTACATAAATGTAGAAATGGTACACCCACGTTCAGGTGTTCAAAGGTACAGGGCGCCACATGAGGTGGCGACCCCTGCCAAAATTCGCCACCTCAGGTGGCGGCCCCCTTATTTATTTATTTTTTTCGTTCTTCCCTTCTTCCTCCCGTGGTTCACTTAGTAAAAATGGGTTGGTCACTAGTAAAAATTTGTTTTCAACAATCAATTTTGAAGGTTTAAAAAATGTAGTTGCAAATTTTAAATTTTTATTTTTTTCTTTTCTATATTAAATTTGAACTGTCCTATTTCGCTAGTAGCCAAAATTTGAGAAAAAATATTAAACGTAACTATGTAAAATTTTGGTCCAAAAATGATAACTAGGCAAAATTTTAGTTTATGTAAGCAGTTTTAGGGGTATAAAAAACATTCTTGTACATAATATTTTTTATTTTTCTGTGTTCCGCATTCTTGTACATCATGAACAACTTAATCTTTATGATCATCCCCATCTGTTTCCTCATCCTCGTCATCATCATAATATTCGTACTCGTTCTGATTCTCATCATCATCATCATATTTATCGTCATCCACATCCTCATTTTGAACTTCATCCCCGTAGTCAGTTATTTGTTATATGTTGAAACTTTGCATAAGTTTTTCCATCTCATACTCATAATGATCTAGTTGCCTTGCTAACTTCTTTTTAAGATCTTCAATGATAATTGTTTCACGCTCCTCCAGTGGTTCTTCAATCCAACGAATGTATACACATCCATTGGATCCATCTGGACAGTTGACGGACCTTCTTCCAGCATTGGATCCAGATCAGGAACGTTAGACATCTTAATTCTAACAAAAAAGTGGTAGATATATTTGAAGTAGTTGAGTGAAGAAGTAAAGACAGAGATGAGTATTTATATAGGTTTCACATGTAAATTAGTACATACTTTGGAATTGATCTCGTGACTACAAGACTACTCGTATTTTTCTTTTTCAGAGATTTTCATTGCTTTTTAAAAAATTACAGACAGTTCTTTACTGTCTGTAAAACAGTAAAGATGAGTGATCACATCAACTTTAAAATAAAGTTACAAAGTTGAGTTGTCACCTCACATCTTACAATTTACAGGCAAAAATAATGCAATTGTATTATTGTAGTGTAATAGTAATCAAAACATTTTCCCTATAAATAGTTCTTCTCTCTTATGCATAATCATAGTTCTTCTCTCTTTTCTTTAAGCTAGTTTGCATCAAATGGATAAGGGAAAGAGGCTAGTCAGTTCGGGTTCGGAAAATAATGATAGGGCCAAGTATGATCATAAAAAATTTCTTGAGTTAACAGGTGGTGGGCTTGCAGCAATTGATAAGAGGCTTCTAAAAAAAATTATTCCCCTGCGGAGGAACGAGAGATGAAGAAGCAATATGAGAACAAGATCTTTTGTGGCAAGATGCGTAGGAGGAAGAACAAAGAGGATAGAATGGGTAAAGATTGGGTCCCAACTAAGGAGGAATACTATGATGTTTATGGAATAAACATGGCGGAGTTTTTGTGAGTAGGAAGATCTCAGAGAAGGAGTATCAAGATGCAAATGAAACGAATAGTCTAGAGTACCTAGCTAGAGTGAAAGAGCTTGAGGATCTTTAGGAAGCTGAATATGCTAAAGATGATAATTAATCTTTTCCAGTTGGAATAACTTTTTTAATTCGTGTTAAGCTATTGTTTGTATTTCCATTTTCGGTAACTGTGTGCATTTCCATTTTTCATTTCCATTTCCATTTTCTGTAACTGTTGTGTTCATTTTATTTTTAAGCAATCAAATTATTTGAGTAATGGAAGACTATTATTTGTAAAACAAATATGAACTAAACAAATACAAAGCAAATATTCCAACATAAAATATTCAGTTAAACATAATTTAGAACATTCCAACATAAAATATTAAGTTCATAGCATAATTCGTACAACATAATCAAACTAATGCCTAACCCAAACGAGGACCCTTGCCTTTTTTTGTTTTTGTTTTCTTCACACATTCGTCCACCAGTGAGGCAAAGCCTCTCCTTCCATTTGACATGTCTGTCTGGTTGCTTCCTCAACTGCACGGCAGGAGCCTCCTCCACCTCCACCTCCTCCTCATCCACCTCATCCTCATCGCCCTCCTCATCCTCATCATCCTCTACAACAATCGCGGTCTGCATAGACGACAAAGTATCATGTGATATAAAGGGCTAAAAACCCCAAGATGGCGTAATGAATCCTGATCCACCTGCATTTATGGAATGTGAATAATTAAGCTACAAACATAAAAAGTGCATAATGAAAAAGATTATGGGAGTTGTGTTTATTACTTGATCCACCTCTAAGTGATAAAAGGGCTGAAAACCCCCAGGTGGTGTAATGAATCCTGATCCACCTGCATAAATGGGATGTGAATAATTAAGCTAAAAATATGAGAAGTACATAATGAAAAAGATTATGGGAGTTGTGTTTATTACTTGATCCACCTGCATATTTCAAATGTGATTGTAATGGTGTGGACATGTACTGCTGCGAACCTAAAGCATTGGACTCTCCAAAACCAGCAAATCCATATCCCTGGAAAGTCTGAGAACTGTGAGATCCCCGGATAGTCTGAGAACTGTGAGATCCCTAGATAGTCTGAGAACTGTGAGATCCCTCAAAAATCTAAGACTTGAGCATAACAGTGAAACCATATCCCTGGGAACTCTAAGAGAAGTGAAACGGAGACTCGAGCATATCAGTGAAACCATGTCCCTGGGAACTCTGAGAGATGTGAAATGTAGAGTCCTGCGTAGCAGTGATTGCATGTCCGTGAGAACTCTGAGGCAACCTGCGTACCATCCCATGGAGGACCTAAAAAATGCTCTTGTGCCTCCTCAACTGTGGGGTTTCTCTAAGGCACATCCCATCTCTATGATGAAAAATGTGTAGGATGAGGAACAGGCAATGGTGATGATGTCGGAATCACCTGAAGAAATCCAAACTACCTGGTGACTCGATCTGTATAACACCACTCCAAAACTTGCTCGAATATCAAAGGGCACTATGTAGCCATGAGTTCTCGTTCACGATCAATAATTGACATGGCCTCTGGTGCACTGTCTAGGTAATGCCTCCACTTAAAGCCACTCTCAGACATGTTATCAAGCTCAAAATGAGTTCCCTGTGAACAATTAAAAGGCACATTCTGATATTTCAAAGGAATCCTGATGAACCTGAAATCATTGTTGCAAATAAATTAGTTACAAATATTAAAATTACATAATGAGAAAGATTTTGGTATTTGTGTTCATTACCTGAGAGCACGGGGATGGTGTATGAGATAACTCTGTCGGTGTGTGGGACATAGACCTGTAAAACGCTCATATATCCATACCTATCACACATTGGTATTTATAGTTAATTGAATAACCAATTTGAGAACATGTAAAATAAAAGGTGGTAAAAGTTAATGGACATGTACCTGCAATAGAGTCATGGAACCACAAAGCTCTATCTTCTTCCCTATACTTGCATCACACGGGTGCTTGTACAAGTATGCAAAACAAACACTGGCCCAACTGTAATGGGAAACCCGATCAAGATCACGGACATATTGAAGGAGACGTAGCTGAAGGCGGTTCTCGCTGGAGTGGGGGAACAAAGAACCAAGTACAAGAAGAATATCTGCACGTCTGTGAAATAGCATCTGAGCCTCATAATCATCCCTATCATACTCTAGACGAGCACAACTAACAAAGTTGTTAATCAACCAAAGAATATTAATCCCCCCCTTTTGAATGGTAGTGACAATGTTCATCCCATCATCAACGATATTGGGGTGAACCCCTAAAATCTCATGTACCAAACTCGCATCGGGTAGGCCCTCCCATGTGAACATTGGAAATCCACTAACAGGGAGACCTAAAATGTAATATACATCCTCTAATGTATTAGTGGCCTCGTCGAAACAAAAATGGAACGTGTGAGTCTCAGGACGCCATCTCTCAACAAAAGCACTAACAAGTCCAGCGTCATGTGTCATCATCCCTATCTGAAATACACCAAATAAACCAGCACTCCTAATGGCTTCAACAATGGCTGGAGGCGGTGGATCAGACCTCACTATATCCCAGTAACTCTTGAATTTTGTACGTAGACGAAAATCGTTTTCCTGAAAAAACGGTCATGCATATATCATTAAAAATGTCATTAAACTCTGAAATCAATATAATTTTGTAAATTAGAAATGAAAAGGAAGAGATTTATACCATCCCATACTAACTATGAAAGATGCTCCCCCTATCGTGTGAGTAAAGATGGGTCTACAGGACCAGGGTGGTAAGTAGTCTGATCCATATATATCTGTAAAAGATGGATCATAGAAATTATTTTTAGAAAATTTGCTATTTATAACTTATATGATTTGAAATTTTAATTTTTGAAATTTTAATTTTAATTTTTAAATTTTTTACCTATTTTTATTTATTAAACGCTATTAATAACTTATATGATTTGAAATAATTTTTTTTTTGAAATTTAATTCAAAATTTTAAATTTTTTACCTATTTTTATTGATTAAACCCTATTAATAACTTATATGATTTGAATTTTTTTTAGAAGGTTATTCAAAATTTTAAATTTTTTACCTATTTTTATTGATTAAACCCTATTAATAACTTATATGATTTGAAATATTTTTTTTTAAAATTTAATTCGAATTTTAAAGTTTTTACCTATTTGTATTTATTAAATCCTATTTACTTATATGATTTGAAATATTTTTCTTTAAAATTTAATTTTAATTTTTAAAAAATTTACCTATTTTTATTTATTAAATGCTACAAAAAAAGTTGTTAATTCGAATTTTTAAAATTTTCTTACCTATTTTACTTATTTTTAAAATAATTTGACAAGGAAATCACAAGAAGTTACAAAACAGGTTGTTAATTACTTATGCATATTCTAATCAAGCTAGTATACCTAAATTACAAGATTTAGGTTTGCAAATTACATGTAAAATAAATTAGTAGTATTTTCTTTGACATTCTATCAAACCTTGAAAGACATATGTTTAGGTCTATTGGTTAACATCGAGGAATTAAATTAACTTAAACAAGTTTGTAATAAGTAAGTAATAATTCAGATTGTCACAGGAATCTCAGAAGATCATAACAGTCAAAAGAATGAAGATAAAAGTCATCTACAGACTTGAAGTAATTCTACATTGAAAGAAGTTCATTAATTTGATCAAGCCTCAGTGAAGTTTTTAAGAAAGTGGATTTATTAAAGTGACGGAGATTTCAAGAGTGTGACAACAAAGGTACAGTTTACAGTGGTTATTTGAAGGGATTTAAAGAGAAGAGAATCACAGCTTCAAAGTTAGAAATGAAGAACATACATTGAAGTTAGTCGCTCATAAACCAGACAGTACATCGAGCGTCAACAACAGTCAGTGAAAGTTCGTCATCAATTAAAGTAGTTCTCAGGACTATTTCTTTATTTAAGAAATTAGTTTTTATTCTCCTTTAATTATCTATTTTATTTAATTAATTTAACTAGAATTAATTTATTTGCTAAATTAATTAAGTAGGTAATTAATTTAGAATTAATTCTAATATTCTAAAATCAGAAATACTAAAAAGTAATTTTAGAAAGACTATTTTGGTAGTCTTGTCGAAAGTCTTTTTGAAATTACTTAGTATTTTAGAAAGTATTTTTAATAATCACTTAGTTCTACGGAAAGTCTTTCTAGACTAAGGATAGTCTTTGTGGAATTAAAAATAGTCTTTCTATGTACAAAATAGTTTTTCTGATTAAAAGAAATAGTCTTCCTGTTTTATGATAGTCTTTTTACTTTAGTAAAAGGATTTGCACGTGCAGCTAAAACTGATCAAGTGGATTAGTTTTATAAAAGGTGATCAAGACATTTCTTCATGATCAAAAACATAATATCTTCAACAAACTGTCAAGAACACATACTTTCTGCCGTGGAGAATTTTCTTGAACAATAAATATTTCTAGAATAAAAAGTTACTTTCATACCATTAGAAATCATTTGCTTGGATTGTATTGACTATCTAGCGGATCTTTATCCCTAGAAAAAATCTCGAACTTTCGTTTATCGTTATATCTTTTTATTACAAATATAGATAAATTCATGTCGAATTTATTCTAGGTTTGTTTTAATTAGTTTGAGATTTAATCCTGTAATCAGTACCAAAAATTGTAACACCTTTCAAGTTTAATATAAGTTATATTTAACTTGAATTCTGTTTCATTTAATTCCGCAATAATTTGTTCATCCATTGTTTAATCTTTAAACGAACAAATTCGATAAAACGGTATAGTTTGTATTCAACCCCCTTCTACAAACATATCGGGACCTAACAATTGGCATCAGAGCCTTTTGATTGATACACTAATCAAAGATCCATTTTTTGTGATATTTTCTTAAACTCTGAATTTTTTATTATTCATCAAAAATCTCAAAAATGTGTACAACACAGAAAGTTGGTACAGTAAAGATTCCCATGTTCAGTAAGGAGCATTATCCTATGTGGAAGAAGAAGATGCTCCTGTTTCTTCAAGTGGCAAATGTTAAATATATTGGAGTGCTGAAAAATGGTCCTAAGCTTCCTATGATTGTTGAGGAAGAGCAGATAGAGAACGATGTTGTTACTAGAGCTGCTAGGATGTACCCTAAGGATCCTAATGACTACACAGCTGATGAGAAAGAGGATGCTTCCCTGGATGGCTATTTACAGTTGATACTGGTTGATTGTCTTGATCCTGTCATGCATAATCATGTTCTAAACTGTGTTTCTGCCAAACACATTTGGGACACTATAGAGATAATCAATGAGTGGACAGAGGAAGTCAGAGAGAATAAGATGGAAATTCTTACCTCTTCTTATGAACATTTTGTTAGTGCTTGGGCCCTAGAGACAATACTATAATGTTCTTAGGGAAGACATTTTGATTATTAATAAATATGTTCTATGGATTTTCTTTCAATTATTTATTATGTCTTTATTAACTGCGATATAAATGTTAGAATAATAAATGTCTTTGGAATATAAGCATGAATTCTATATATCTAAGTATGTGACTTAGAAATGAGATTATATGAGTAGTGTTTATAATCCTAAAAGATCCCTAGTCGAGTATTATTATTTGAGGACAATAATAATGCATTAAGACTAGTATGTGTGTTGACTGATGACCACATCTCATTGGTCATAAGTATGGTGATACTAAAGTCAAAGACATAAGTGCATGTTAGCAGAATATGGCACTGGATAGACCCAGCGTGTGAATTCTTCATGGTAAATGTTATCAAGTTTCATAAGCAATTCTCACAGTGATAATGGTGTAATGATCATTAGACTTGAAATCATTATATTTCTATATCAGAATTAATATACTTTGATTCTACTCAAAGTTACCTTTGACCGGGTAATGATAAAGGTGGACATTGGGTATATTATGAATCATATGAGAAATATGAATGATAAATATATGATTTAACCCTCCTATTTTAGGAGTGATATTATTGGCCTCTTGATTGAGTGAGACTATGAAATGCATGGCCATGCTCAAATTGTGATTTGTTTAATAGTCTACTCATCGATCAAGTAAACCGGGATTAAATGTTGAAGAGGATGACATAAACCATGCCTCGAGTTTAATCTATAATATAAGTTTAAAAGGATTATATTACATGAAACATTATTCATTAAAGGTTTAATTGGATCACCAATTATTATTATTAATTGGGTAACAATGATGTATTACTAGATGCCGCTCATTGTTTATAATTTTATTATGAGATATTAAAATTATTGCCAACGTAATAATAACCTAAAGGGTCACACATAAAGAACGTTTTAAACGAAGCATTAATTAAATTTCGAATTTAATTGAATTATTATTATATTGAATTATTGGATTAATTAAGTAGGACTTGATTAATTATATAATAATTCGAATATGATAAATAATACTACTAATAATCAGATTGGGTTTTAGAAGCCCAATCAGATTAGGTATAGACCCAGAATTCTCCCCATATAAATACATTAAGATGTATTGTTTTAGGGAAGAAAAAGAGATAAAATACGTTTTTCTTAAAAACCCTAGAAACTCTACATCTAAGAGATGCTAGAGAGAGAGAGAATTCTGAGGGCAGTTTTTGGCTAGTACCAACTCCGGTGATCGTTGGACGATCGGGCGTTCGTGTGGACTGATTAGCGACGTATATCGCAAGGCGGAATACGTGGTGATCATAGCAAAAGACCTCCATCTGTCAACCAAATCGTAAATCTTCTTAAAAGGTAAACAATTATGTTCACGAATCAAATATCGCGTTCGCATGGATCCTACGGAGGGTTTCGTTTTTTCTGTTTTTACGCGTTTTTCCGTTGCGTTTTCATGCCCGAAACCCTTCACATTTCAGATCAAACCCTGGTGAAGGTATCTCTCAGGTTTTTGAGAGATACAATAAATTGATAAATGATCTGAATCTTCATGGAAAACACTATACTATCAAGGAGATTAACAAGAAGTTCCTCCTGACACTTCCATCTCATTTGGAGCACAGAATATCTGCAATTAGAGAAGCAAGAGATCTTGGAGAGATTTCTTTGGAAAGACTCTATGGTGTTCTGAAGACCTATGAGCTGGAGCAGATTCAGCAAAAGGAGATTTATGGAACTGGAAAGGTAGTTAATACTTCTACTGCATTGGCAACAGAAGTCCCACAGCAGCTGGAAGTGAAGGTTGTTCAACCTTCCAGTTATGACATGGATGTTATTGTGGCTGAATATGGCCTAACATCCACTGATCAATCTGGTGGTGACTTATACTCTTTGGAAGAACTTGATCAGCTGGAGGATGAGTCCATGGCAATGATAGTGAGGAAGTTTGGCAAATTCAGATTCAGAAGGAATCCTAATCTTAAGTTCAAGCCCAGGTTTCAGAGAGGTGGTTCTTCCTCTTCAAATAGCACAAGGGGTGGCTATAAAACTGGAACTGTGGACAGAAGCACAATCAGGTGCTACAATTATAATGAGTTGGGTCACTTTACTACATAATGTAAAAAGCCAAAGCAAGTGAGAAGGAACTCATTTGATTATAGCAAGAAGAATAAGATTGGGAAAGCTTATGTTACCGAGGGAAAGAGTTAGGATGATACAGATAGTGATGAAGAAGCTGGTGAAATTGGAAACCTAGCTTTAATGGCTAATGAGGCAAGCACTTCATCATTCATGTCAGAGGTAAAGTTTACTGATTCTGAAATGATCTATCATTTTAGTAGTACTGTTTCTTGTGCACCTAGTGAAAATGATAGAATAATTCTTTTGAACACAGCTCTTGAAAAGGAGGTAAAGGAATTAAGACTTGTGCATGTTAATCAGGATGAACTCACTAAGAAAATAGCATTTCTTGAGAATAGGGTTAATTGTTATATTCAACTAGAAACCATTCTTAAGGATCAGATCAGTGAACTTAAAATCAAGGTTAATGCTTACTATAATTCTTGTAAGACTGCTAAAGAAATCATCAATAAACAAGTTATTGGTCATACTGTAGGAATAGAGTATGACTATAATGAGTCTATTGGAGAATTAAGCATAAACACCCCTAATAGAGTCAGTGCTGAAGAAAAGGGTGTACCATATGTGCTTAAGGGTATTGAAACACCCTTCTTTAGAGAATCCTTGGCAGAACCTCTTAATGAACATTCCATCATTATCTAAGAGGAGATGCGTATTGAGGATCTTGTTTTTGAACGTGCTCAGTCCAACAAGTGTATGTCTGACAAACAAGTCAAAGTTGTTTCAGCAACGGAGACTAAGTCAGATGTTCATAAAGTGGATCAAAACAACTGTAGAACCAACATGCCTGCTGTTAATCTTTCTCATAAAGCATGTGGTTTGGTTAATTGCATGTCTTGTGCTTTCAATGTTATGTATGCTTATTTTAATAGTAAGCATGTGTCTGATAATAAGACTGCTCCACGTCAACATGTTAATAATAAGAAGCATGTTAGATCTAAGATTACTAGTCCTCCAAAGACTAGAGTGGATCCATTTATCCCTAAGCCTACTCAGAAATGTGTTAAGGCTGGCTATAAATGGAAACGCTCTTTTGTGAAAGAGGTTGAAGTAGTTAAAGTTAAAAATGTTGTTTTGCCTGACAAAGGCCAGTTCTTTAAGTATACCAGACCCAATCAAGTTTGGGTTCCGAGGAAGTACTAATCAATTTGATATTGCATGGTGTGGCACAGGTAAACTGTGTTATGTGGATTCTGGACAGTGGCTGTTCAAGGCATATGACCAGAGATAGAGCCCTGCTATCAAATGTGGTTGAGAAAGCTGGCTCAGACGTTACCTTTGGAGATAACAACAAAGGTATTACCAAAGGATATGGTTGTTTGGAGTTTGGAAATGTTATCATTCAAGATGTATCCCTTGTGGAAGGTCTGAAGTTCAATCTTCTCAGCATCAGTCATTTCTGTGACAGAGGATATGTTGTTTCCTTTGATAAAGAGAAGTGTCAGATCCTTCAGAAGAATAATGGAATTCCTGCTCTTCAAGGAGTAAGGAAAGGTGATTTGTTCATAGCTGATCTGTACTCTGGATCCAAAGATGAAGTTACTTGTTTTTATGCTAAAGCTTCATCAGATGAGAGTTGGCTATGGCACAAGAAGATGTCTCACCTTAACTTCAAAACCATGAACTTTCTAGTCAAGAGGGAATTGGTGAGAGGTTTGCCTCAGATGGAATTTACACAGGAATGACTGTGTGAGGCATGTCAGAAAGGAAAGTCAAAGAAAGCTTCTCACAAGGGCACTGACACATCATCAATAACTGAACCACATCAGCTACTGCACATGGATTTGTTTGGTCCAGTTAATGTGATGTCCATGTCAAAGAAATAATATGCACTTGTCATTGTTGATGACTATTCCAAATACACATGGGTTTTATTCCTACATTCCAAGGATGAGATCCCACAGATGGTGATTGATCATATAAAGTTGATTGAGCTGGATGCTAGATTCCCTGTTAGAGCTATAAGGTCAGATAATGGAACTGAATTCAAGAATGCAGTCCTAAATGACTTTTGTGCAGATAAAGGAATAACAAGACAATATTCAGCCCCTAGAACTCCTCAACAGAATAGAGTGGTGGAAAGGAAGAATCTTACATTGATTGAAGCTGCAAGGACTATGTTAAGTGAATCAAGACTTCCAATGTACTTTTGGGCTGAAGCTGTGAATACTGTTTGTTATACTCAGAATCGAACTTTAATCAACAAGGACTTAATAAAGACTCTTTATGAGGTCATGAACAACAAGAACCCAACACTCAAATACTTTCATGTATTTGGGGTAAAATGCTTTGTGCTTAAGGATGGAGATGTTAAACGTGGCAAATTTGAGGCCAAGGCATATGAAGCTATTTTTGTTGGTTATGCCAGAAGATCTTACAAGGTGTACTTGATTGATAGTTACCAAGTGAAGGAAAGTGTCATGTTATATTTGATGACACTAAACTCCCTAGTATCCAAACTGAAGATTCATCTGAAGAACTGAAGTTTGATAACTTTCCAGACTCAGAATCAGATGATGAAGCTCCACCTGAGGTTGTTGTTGGTAATGAAAATAATAATGATGATAATGATCATGGTGGTGGTGGTGGAAACATTGATAATAATGGAGATGCCACCAACACTGGAGAAGAATCATCAAGGCAATCAAGCAACAGCTCAGGGGGAGGAAATGAAGGGTCAACTAGTCATTCACAACACCTAAATGAATTTCAAGGCGAATCATCAAGATCAAATCTTCCAAGACAGATTGTGTGGAATAGAGCTCATCCTTTTGAGCTGATCATTGGTGATCCAGGTGTTGGAGTTAGAACTAGGAGTGCTACTCAGAATGAATGTCATTATTCAGGGTGTCTGTCTGAGATGGAACCAAAGAAGACTGAGGAAACACTGAGTGATCCTGATTGGGTGATTGCTATGCAAGATGAACTCAATCAATTTGAACAATAGCAAGTCTGGAAGCTGGTACCCAGACCAAAGAACAGAAAAGTAGTTGGTACAAGATGGGTATTTAGGAACAAGCTAGATGAGGATGGCATAGTAACAAGGAACAAAGCAAGACTGGTTGCTCAAGGGTATTCACAAGATGAAGGCATTGATTATGATTAAACCTAGGCACCAGTGGCTAGGCTTGAGGCCATCATGATGTTCTTAGCATTTGCAGCTTACTCCAATTTTAAAGTCTATCAAATGGATGCTAAGAGTGCATTCCTGAATGGTGAGCTGGATGAAGAAGTGTATGTGGAACAACCCCTGGCTTTGAAAATCAGGAGTTGCTGGACTTTGTGTACTTTCTCTTCAAGGCTATCTATGGTCTCAAATAAGCCCCAAGAAAATGGTATGACACTCTCTCTGGTTTTCTTTTAGAAAATGGTTTTGTAAGAGGTATCATAGACAAAACTCTTTTTTCTAAGAAACAAAAAAATGATATGATTTTAGTCCAAGTCTATGCGGATGACATCATATTTGGGTCTACTAATGATTATCTCTGTAAGAGATTTGCTAAGCTAATGCAGAGTAAGTTTGAGATGAGTTTGATGGGTGAGCTGAAGTTCTTTCTTGGATTACAAGTAAATCAAAGGTCAGATGGTATATTTATTTGTCAATCCAAGTATCTTAAAGAACTCCTCAAGAAATATCACATGGAGGATTCAGCATCAGCAAGGACTCCATCATCTACAGCTGTCAAACTTGGAGCTTGTGACAATTCTATCAAGGTAGATATTACAAGCTATAGAGGTATTGATTGGCTCATTACTCTATCTTACTGCAAGTAGACCTGATATTATGCATGCTACATGCTTATGTGCAAGTTTCCAAGCGGATCCTAGAGATTTACATCTCGTTGCTGTTAAAAGAATCTTGAGATATCTTAAGGGTACACCTAATTTAGGTATTTGGTACCCTAAAGATTCTGGTTTTAATCTTGTTGGATATACAGATTCTGATTATGCAGGTAGTGTTGTGGATAGAAAGAGTACCTCTGGGAGTTGTCAATTCCTAGGAGGTAGATTGATTTCCTGGTATAACAAGAAACAACAAACAGTTTCCAATTCAACAGCAGAAGCTGAATATATTGCTGCTGGAAGCTGCTGTGCTCAGATCTTATGGACAAGGAATCAATTGAAGGATGTGGCTTTGTATTAAAAAAAAATTCCTATTTTATGTCATAATACAAGTGTCATAGCAATCTCCAACAACCCTGTTCAGCATTCGAGAACAAAGCCCATTGACATAAGGTATCATTTTATCAAAGAGTATGTCATGAATGGTACTGTGGAGTTACATTTTGTACCCAAAGAGTTACATTCACTAAGTCTCTTGATGAATCCACTTTTACCAGGTTAGTTGGTAAATTGGGTATGTTAAATAACTTTAGTGATTAGTACTGATAATTGTTTAATGTTTGTTCTTGGTTAGAATACAAGTGCTATGTGTTGTACATTTTCTGAAATTCACTTGTATTTTAGTTTATCAAAACATTTTCTTAGTTGCTGTATAAATTACTGATCTTAAATGTCATGCTGCTATCTAGTTTGTTAAAGTTTCTAGGTTAAGTATTTTTAAATAATTTATTTGCCCTAAAAATACTTTTCTCGGATTTTTCTATTGAGAAATTTATTTTTACTGCAAATTTATGAATTTAGAAATATTTAAATAATTGTTCAAACTGTTTATAAATTTTTTCTTGTATTTTTAGAATTTTTCCTTGTATTTTTCTGTTTTTTCCTTAATTTTCTACTAATTTTTTCAGGTTTTTGCTTGTTTTTACTTAATTCTGTAACATGTTTATGAATTTCTATTTCAAAAAGACTACCGGAAAGACTATTAAATAGTCTTACCGATAGTATTGTTGAAATAGAAATTGAAATTACTTGTTCATTTGTTTTTCTTTTATTTTATTTCCTTTGATTAATTAGATTTAAACTGTTATTATTCATAGTCTGTCTAGTTTTAAACCAGAAAGACTATCGGTAGGACTATTCTGGATAGTCTTACTGATAGTTTTTCCGATTATTATTATTTTTTTCAACATTTCTTATTTAACAGTTTTTTTGTTTTTTGTTTTTAGTCTTTTAAGTCAGAAAGACTACTGGTAAGACTATCCCTGATAGTCTTCCCGATAGTCTTTCTCAGTTTTCTATAAATACTGAACTGTTTTTCTTCATAATTCACTAAGTCTTTCTAAGCTCAAGTTTTTACTTAGCTTTCTTTTCTCTTCTGGTTCGTTTAATCATTTTTCTAAAGGAAGTGCTGCCATTTTTTTCTGATTAAATCTTTTCAAGCATTTCTTTTGTGATTTTAACTGAACCCAATTTCTGTCATAAATTGATTTGAATTTTGTAGATTATTTGTTTTCAATACTTAAAATCCTTAAAATTCTTATTAATTTTTATTAATTATTTATTTCTCTAATATGGCTTTTGAAATTGTCAAAAACAATTTTTTAGGTTATATTGATCCTCTAAATGTTCCGTTGAACGTTTTTGGCCTTGGATTCGGTTTTTAAATGAGCATTCCATTATTAGTCATGCTATCACTATGAATGCTGATTTAAAACACGAACCCTTGAGGATTTTGTGTGCTACTGCTATCGTGTCCACTGACTTATCTTCTTTCACATTCTCTGTCGGTGACACACACTATACACTCAATAGAGATATTCTTTGTGATGCTCTTCATCTTCCCAGAGATAACTTTGTGAATCTACCTTCTGAAGCAGACCTAATTCAATTTTTCAAAAATATCAATTATCAAGGTCAGGTAGATTTGGTAAAGTTATCCAAGAGCAATCTAGTCAGTGAGTGGGATCTTTTCTTTGACACTCTGGCTAAGGTCTTCAGCAACTGCACCAAAACCAATTTTCACAATATTCATTCTCTTCTTCAGAATATTGGATTTGCAGTTGCTAATAATCTTTGTATCAATTTTGGCCAACTCATCTGGATTCATTTGGTCAGAAGAGTTTTAGTGGCCAGGAGTGATCATGGTAGTGAAAGGAAAGTCAAATGTTTTTATCCTCGCTTTCTCACTTTAATGATCAACCATGTACTCACTGATGAACACAAACAACTGTTTAGTCTTGGTATGTCTGAACCTTGTCCGACTACTCATGTCAAATTCTTTCAAAGACTAAACACCACCTTCAAATATCTCAGAGTTCCTGTGGTCATTACACCTTTTCTGACCCAATTTATTCAACTCCCTGCTTTTGGATTGCCAGTACATTAGCAATCCACCCATGCTGGAACTGAAGATGCAACTCCATTACAGGTAGTATTTCCTAACTCTGGCTCTTCATCTCATGTTACTATGGAAACCCAAGAGGTTAATAGGGCTGACCATGAGTTTGTAGAACCACAAACTCTATCCCAGGTCATAGAGCCATACACCGAGTCAACTCATATAACCACTCAACCTGAACTTAATGTAAATATCAATCATGGTAGTGTTAGTGGAGAAGATTCTATAAGAGAACCCACAGCTCTGTCTCCACCTCTCAAAAAGAGAAAAACATACAGGGAGACATCTGTTAGCCCGCCTGTATCCTCCCAACAGGATATGGATTTGGAAATGGCCATTGAACAGTCTCTGGAGACATCCTCTCAACAGGATGAATCTATTGAAATCCGCCATAGGGCCATGACAATCTGTACTGAGTCAAGCACACTCCCATTACTCACAATGGGAGAACACATCCAAATAGATGATACTCAAGACACCTTGTCAGGAGAGCACATAGGTTTTGATACAGTGCCTACCATAGTTACGGTAGAAGTGCCTTCACAGGCATCTGAGGGAAAATCTGATTCTTTGCTAACTCAAATAGAATCATTTTCTCCCCTCCCAGAGGGAACATCTCTGGCTCCCTTAAAGGGATTTTCCACTCGCAGATTTATCTGGAGAAAGTGGAAGGCAACCTAGTGAGTTCAACACTGAAGCAATTCAGTTTCAAAGTTCAGATCACTTCTTGGACTTCACTAGGGATTGGGATTTGCGAACTCCCATTGCACCACCACTGACCTCTCAAGAAGAGGCTAGGGTGATTTCTTTTGCAAGTACTTCAAATCTAAACATGGAAAGACAACTTGTTGTGAGAACTATAGTCAAACACAGAGTGATACAAAAGCACATGAGGTGAGTGAAACACCACTGAGAGCAATTGAGGTGAGTGCACATACTGACACAAACACTGCTTTGTTGTTAGCTCAGATAGCTGCCCTGCAAAAAACAACTCATGGAAACCCAGGCTGAAAAAGATCTACTCAAAGCACAAGTGGTTGAACGGTCTTCTTCTTCCACCTCTGTAACTAATCATCTGGCTACTGTCAAGGATGATTTGGAAGGTTTGAAGGTTTCTCTACTCCCAAAGTTGAATGCCATCCAACAGTCTCAAGTACTTGTGGCTTCAGACATCTCTGATCTTACAACGCCAAATGCTCAGATATCAGAGAGTGTCAAGGAGATTGCTTCTATTTCTGCCAAGGTGGACTTTATTCTACAAACAACTGATGAAAATCAAACGTTTAATGAAGAAAGGATGTCGAGGATAAAAGGAGGAATGGAGCATCTTAATGAGGGGATGAAGCACTTGTACAACATGATCAAGAATTCACATCAACCCAATGCTGAACAGAAGATATTCTTTGAGGGTGTTGATGATGATAAGGATGATGAGGAGGATGATCAAGGAGGAGATGGAGGTGATGAAGGAGCTATAAGGGGAAGAAGTGAGGTTAATCCTGATGCGACTCAAGTCAAATCTGTAGAGGATTCCTCAACTAAGGGGGAGAATGTGGAGAAACAAGGAGGAGGAGATCAAGCTGGAAGTCAAGCTGGAGGTTCAGGCAAGGACAAAGGAAAACAGAAGTTAACTTTTTCTGATGCTAACTATTATCAAGGTGAACAGGGAGATTTTGACTATGTTGAATCTGAAGAAGCCCCTGAAGATATCTTTGGTGATGTGGAGGTTGAAGAAGAAGCTGATTATGCTGACTGGGAAGAAGAATCTAATGTTGATCCTGCCTTTGAAGCTGAGCCGGTGAGACAGAAAGTTGATCTCAAAAGAAGAGAGAAGGAGAATATAAAAGTATCTGACATCATTTCTAAGCATCTTGTCATCCAAAAGGCTGAACAACAAGAAAAACAACGGCTTCACAATCTGAAGGTCAAGGAAAGAAAATTGAATGTGAGGTTGAAGCTTGTAGAAGAACGGGACAAGGCTAGAGAGATGTTTGCACATCAGGAAGGAACTAATAATGATGGAAAGTTTCTTGGTATGCTAGAAAGATACAAGAAGGTCAATCCAGACAACACTGTTTATATGAAAGCTCTTCATGCAGAGATTTCAAGGATCACAACTGGATTTGACAGAGTTAGAGAGGAGTTGAAGATCTACATCTGCACACATAATGAGGGAACTTTTTTAATTTCTCTCAATCTTCTGGAAAGTAGAACTCTCTCTGAACTATGGGTCTTCATGTGCAAAGTGAAAAGAAATTCTCCATTGGATGAGCCGTTGCATGACCAGCTTAGAGACTTTGCAATGAAAGCTAGTCCTCAAGTAGTGGAAGTGCCTTATGAAGTTAAATTCTATAAAGGAAGGGCACTTCAGACTTGTGGTGTGGATCCAATCTCTTTGAAAGATTTTCCTGCCAAGCATCTTGTCTACCTGGAGAACATGTTAAGGACTTCAGGATTTGCTACACAAGAGAAGACATAAGTTGCTGATTTGATTCAAGACTATTGCATAGCCAATATTCCAAGATATCATCAATTGAAGAATAGGCTGAAGAAAGTCACAACTCAACCTGTCAGACCTAGTGGCATTACTTCTGAATCTGATCGTGTTCTGGACAAGGATTTGCTTGAAGCACTAGAAGAAGGAGAGATGATGGATGAAGACAACTGAAGAAGCTCTGTATTGTAAATTTTAAATGTTTAGAGTTTAGGTACATCAAGATAGGATAAATTTATTCATATGTTTAGTCTAGATGAACATCTATCTTGTACTTACCTTTAATGTTTGAAGCTGGATAATGTTAAATGAAATCCAGAACTTTGTGTTATTATTTACTTAGCTTTTAATGTCTTATTTCTACTTGTTTAGTTAGTAGAGTTATCCTCTAGGTATTTGCTTGTTATTCTCTAACAAACAAATATAGGGAGATTGAAAGGCATATGTTTAGGCCTATTTGTTAACATCGAGGAATTAACTCAACTTAAACAAGTTTGTAATAAGTACGTAATAATTCAGATTGTCACAGGAATCTCAGAAGATCATAACAGTCAAAAGAATGAAGATAAAAGTCATCTACAGACTTGAAGTAATTCTACATTGAAAGAAGTTCATTAATTTGATCAAGCCTCAGTGAAGATTTTAAGAAAGTGGATTTATTAAAGTGACATAGATTTCAAGAGTGTGACAGCAAATGTACAGTTTACAGTGGTTATTTGAAGGGATTTAAAGAGAAGATAATCACAGCTTCAAAGTTAGAAATGAAGAACAGACATTGAAGTTAGTCGCTCATGAACCAGACAATACATCGAGCGTCAACAACAGTCAGTGAATGTTCGTCATCAATTAAAGTGGTTCTCAGGACTATTTCTTTATTTAAGAAATTAGTTTTTATTCTCCTTTAATTATCTACTTTATTTAATTAATTTAACTAATAAATTAATTCTTTCAGAATTAATTTATTTGCTAAATTAATTAAGTAGGTAATTAATTTAGAATTAATTCTAATATTCTAAAATCAGAAATACTAAAATTAATTTTAGAAAGACTATTTTGGTAGTCTTGCCGAAAGTCTTTTTGAAATTACTTAGTATTTTAGAAAGTATTTTTAATAATCACTTAGTTCTACCGAAAGTCTTTCTAGACTAAGGATAGTCTTTGTGGAATTAAAAATAGTCTTTCTGTGTACAAAATAGTTTTTCTGATTAAAAGAAATAGTTTTCCTGCTTTATGATAGTCTTTCTACTTTAGTAAAAGGATTTGCACGTGCAGTTAAAACTGATCAAGTGGATTAGTTTTATAAAAGGTGATCAAGACAGTTCTACATGATCAAAAACATAATATCTTCAACAAACTGTCAAGAACACATACTTTCTGCCGTGGAGAATTTTCTTGAACAAGAAATATTTCTAGAATAAAAAGTTACATTCATACCATTAAAAATCATTTGCTTGGATTGTATTGACTATCTAGCGGATCTTTATCCCTAGAACGAATCTCGAACTATCATTTATCGTTATATCTTTTTATTAAAAATATAGATAAATTCATGTCGAATTTATTCTAGGTTTGTTTTAATTAGTTTGAGATTTAATCCTGTAATCAGTACCAAAAATTGTAACACCTTTCAAGTTTAATATAAGTTATATTTAACTTGAATTTTGTTTCATTTAATTCCGCAATAATTTGTTCATCCATTGTTTAATCTTTAAACGAACAAATTCGATAAAACGGTATAGTTTGTATTCAACCCCCCTTTTACAAACATACCGGGACCTAACAAACTTGTTATATACATTCTAAAATTTCACTACAATTAGGTTAATTTGAACAAAATCCTAACCCAAATCGAGTAGGATTTCACAACATAATCCAATACCAATTTCGAATTTGTAATTTTCAATTTAAAATTCACAAAAATGAAAACTATGAACCACAAAGTTTCAATTTCAATTCACAAAAGAAAGAAAGGGAGGATAGGAAATTTACCGGGGTCTCCGTTTGAGGTGACGAGTGAAGAGAGGTCGCCAAGTGATGTGGCGGCTTCCGATGTGTTTTCGGCAATCCACCTCTGCGTGTTCTGTGTGTGTTTGCTTCGGTGGTGGGAGAAAAATAAAAAGGATTTGAAAACATATATGAAAATAGAGGCAAACAGATATGTGTGTGTGCGTTTTCTTATTTTTTAAAGAGGGGTCGCCACACCAGGTGGGGAACCGGACAGAAAAGCCGCTAGTTGGTAATTTGAATAATATTTTATAATTTAATTAAAATCAAATTGTAATATTAATTTGAATAATAATTCATAATTTATTTAAATTCAAATTGTAATTTAAATTCGAATAATATTTTAGAATTTATTTAAATTCAAATTATTTGTTTGTGTCAAATGTCAGATTTGTTGCAGTACATTATTACACTTATTGAGATGTGTGCCTTATCTATCCTTCATGTTGAAACATTTAGATGTTAAAATAGTACAAAATCCTATCTTTTCAGTAACATATATATCCTATTGACTTTCTATTTATGTACATTCAAACATAAATATTTTCACACCATCTACATTACACCACTACTCCATATACATTACACTACTACAGCTAACATTGCATATAATTTCGGTAAAGGTGTATTATCCTTTGTATAGATATGTACGTTGTTATAATTTCCATATGTATGTTTCTCACATATCTATACCTTGTAGTAGTACCTTGTTAAACGTTAGTTATAGTTCATATTTTGTTAATATATGTTGTATATGTTTTTAAATCAGGAAAATGGACGGTTGTGTCAATGTGAATTTCTTTTGGCGTGGAAAAATAATTAGGCAAAATGATGATATAACATATTCCATGGATCCAAAATGTATGCGTTATGTTATGTTCGGAACAACTTTTGAAGACCTCAAGGCAATTGTTTATGAGGTTATGAACATAAGTCAGAATCATTGGAATTTGAAAATAAGTTATAAACATACAGAAATGGGTATCGGTAATGTCATTCAGCGATATTATTTAGGTCATATTACTTCCAACACGGATGTCGGTAGGTTGTTGAGTATCCCTCGGACCATGTAGATGGGTTGGGGTGATATTTCTTGAAGACATATGTCCAGGCCTATTTGTAAACACCGGGGATTCTACTCAACTTTAATTAAGATGTAATAAGTAAATAATAAAAATCAAATGTCACAGGAATCTCAGAAGGCTATATCTGTCAAAGAATGAAGATTAAAGTCCTCTACAGACTTGAAGTGATTCTACATTGAAAGAAGCTCAATTTATTGATCAAGCCTCAATGAAGTATTCAAGCTCAGTGGATTTATTAAAGTGACGGAGATTTCAAGTGGTGACAGAAAAAGATACTGGTTACAGAGTTCTTGAATGAGAAGGAAGTGAATCACTGCTTAAAGTCAAATGGATAAAGAACAAACATTGTCGTTAGTCACTCATGAACCAGACAGTGCATCGAGTGTCAACGTACTATTGTGTTTGTTATTTATCTAAGTTTTAAGTGATTCTGGAATTGTCTGAGAAGTCAACTAATTCTATTTATTCTCTTATAAATAATTAATACTATTAAGTAAAGTATTTATTAAATTAATTCTGCAAAGAATTAATTTAATACATAATTTATTTAGTTAATTATTTAAATTAGAATAAAAATGAACTAGGAAGACTTAGGTTTGAACTAGGAAGACTCTGTTTTATGAACTAGGAAGACTCCTAGTAGAATACCTTGTCTTCCCGGTTGTCTTCCCTTCACAAACACTGTCTTCCCGAGAGTCTTCCAAGGCTTAATTGATTGTTTTTCTGCTTGTCTTCCTAGTGCAAATCACATTCTGTTAATTGGCTTGCACGTGGGTGTACAAAAAGAAAAGCAATGTTATTTGTACAAGGATCAGAAGACTTGGACACTCATTACTTTACAACAAGACAAAAGAAAAAGAATACAGACAGAACTCTCAACATTACATTCTCTCAACTGTCTTCGTAACTTCTCATCAGTAAAAGCATTCAAGATCATAAGTTAATTAATTCTTGTATTGTTCCTATCATTAAATTCATAAGGATCATTTCACTTGTACTGCTTTAGCTTTCTAGCGGATCATAATCCCTAGATTTTTTATCGAACTACTTTTTAGTATTCGATCCTTTTTATTACAAAAATAGATAAATTCATGTCGAATTTATTCTAGATTTGTTTTATCAAGTTCTTTGTAATCAGTGATCAAAATTGTAACACCCCTCAAGTTTAATAGAGTTTCTATTTAACTTGAATATTGTTTCAGTTTTTATTCCGCATTAATTTGTTCTAATTTGTTTAATCTTAAACGAACAAATTTCGATAAAACGGTATAGTTTGTATTCAACCCCCCTTCTACAAACTTATCAGGACCTAACAATTGGCATCAGAGCCTTTTGATTGATATACAAATCAAAGATCCAATTCTTTTGAGATTTTTCTTAAACTCTGATTTTTTTATTATTCCTAAAAATCTCAAAAGATGTCTACTACACAGAAAGTGGGTACAGTCAAAATCCCAATGTTCAGCAAGGAGCATTATCCAATGTGGAAGAAGAAAATGCTCCTATTTCTTAAGGTTGCAAATCCTAAATACATTGATGTGCTGAAGAACGGTCCCAAAGTACCTATGATTATTGAGGGAGAACTCATTGAGAATAATGTTGTTACTAGGGTTGCTAGAATGTACCCTAAAGATCCCAAGGATTACACTGCTGATGAGAAAGAGGATGTTACCTTGGATTCCTGTCTTTAGTTGATCCTTATTGATTGTCTTGATCCTATCATGCATAATCATGTCCTAAATTGTGATACTGCCAAACATATTTGGGGAACCATAGAGATAATCAATGAGGGGACAGAGGAAGTTAGGGAGAATATGCTGGAAATTCTCACCTCACAATATGAGCATTTCAGATCAAACCCTGGTGAAGGTATCTCTCAGGTTTTTGAGAGATACAACAAATTAATCAATGATCTGAATCTCAATGGGAAGCACTACACCAACAAGGAGATTAACAAGAAGTTCCTTCTTACACTTCCACCTCATTTGGAGCACAAAATATCTGCCATTAGAGAAGCAAGAGATATGAATGAGATTGCTTTGGAGAGATTGTATGGTGTTCTGAAGACCTATGAGCTGGAGCAGATTCAACAAAAGGAGCTGTATGGAACTGGGAAGATTGTTAGTACTTCTACTGCACTGGCTGCTGAAGTCCCACAGAAACTGGAAGTGAAGGCTGTTCAACCTTCCAGTTCTAACATGAATGTTATTGATGCTGAATATGGATTAACATCCATTGATCAATCTGGTGGTGACTTCTATTCTTTAGAAGAACTTGATCAGCTGGAGGATGGTGATTTGGCTTTGATAGTCAGGAAGTTTGGGAAGTTCAGATTCAAGAGGAATCCCAATCTTAAGTTCAGGCCCAGATTTCAGAGAGGTGGATCTTCCTCTTCAAGTGGCACAAGGGGTGGCTACAAAACTGGAACTGTGGAAAGGAGCACAATCAGATGCTACAATTGCAATGAGTTGGGTCACTTTGCTACTGAATGCAGAAAGCCAAAGCAAGTGACTAGAAACACATTTGATTCTAGCAAGAAGAACAAGATTGGGAAAGCCTATGTTGCTGAGGGAAAGAGTTGGGATGACACTGACAGTGATGAAGAAGCAGGTGAGATTGGGAACCTTGCTTTAGTGGCTAAAGAGGCAAGCACTTCATCTGCATACATGTCAGAGGTAAAGTTTACTGATACTGAAATGATTCGTCATCTTGGTGGCACCTTAGATTGTGCACGCACTGAAAATGATAGAATAATTCTTTTAAACACAAATCTTGAAAATGAGATAAAAGAATTAAAACTAGTGCATGTTAATCAGGATGAACTTATTGAGAAAATAGCTTTTCTTGAGAATAGGGTTAAATGTTATATTCAACTGGAAACCATTCTTAAGAAAGAGATTAGTGAGCTGAAGACTAAAGCTAATGCCTATTTCAGCTCTTGTAAGACGGCTAAAGAGATTCTCAATAAACAAGCTATTGGTAATCATGTCAGTATAGGTTATGATTATAATGAGGCATTGGATTGCTTGGAATTAATTCCCCTTGTAGAGTCAGAACTGAAGGAAGGGGTGTTCCATATGTGCTTAAGGGTATTGAAACACCCTTCTGTAAGGAGTCCGAAGTAGAACCTCTGAATGAACACTCTATCATCATTGCAGAGGAGATTCGTGAAGAAGATCTTGCTTTGGAAGTTGAACAGTCCAAAAAGTGTATATCTGATATTCCAGTCAAAGTTGCTACAACTAAAAAGACTAAATCAGATATCCATAAGTTGGATCAAAACAACTGTAGAAATAACATGCCTGTAGTTAATTCTTCTCATAAAGCATGTGGTGTGATAAACTGCATGTCTTGTGCTTTTAATGTTATGTATGCTTACTTTAATAAAAAGCATGTATCTAAAGATAAGACTGCTCCACGCCAACATGTTAATAATAAGAAGCATGTTAAAGCTAAGACTACTAGTCCTCCTAAGACTAGAGTGGATTCATTTATCCCTAAGCCTACTCAGAAATGTGTTAAGGCTGGCTATAAATGGAAACGCTCTTTTGTGAAAGAGGATGAAGTAGTTGTAGCTAAAAAGGTTGTTTTGCCTGACAAATGCCAGTTCTTCAAGTATGACGGACCCAATCAATTTTGGGCTCCAAATAAGGTCTAATCAATTTGATATTGCAGGGAGTTAAACAGGTAAACAGTGTTATATGGATTCTTGACAGTGGTTGTTCAAGGCATATGACCGTAGATAGAGCCATGCTATCAGATTTGGTTGAAAAAGCTGGCCCAGTAGTTACCTTTGGAGATAACAGCAAGGGTATTACGCAAGGATATGGCTGTTTGAAGTTTGGAAATGTTATCATTGAAGATATATCATTTGTGGAAGGTCTGAGATTCAATCTTCTCAGCATCAGTCATTTCTGTGACAGAGGATATGCTGTTTCCTTTGAAAGAGAGAAATGTCAAATCCTTCACAAGAAGAATGGAAAGCCTATTCTTCAAGGAGTAAGGAAAGTTGACTTGTTCATAGCTGATCTGCACTCTGAATCTCAAGATGAAGTTAGATGTTTCTATGCTAAAGCTTCATCAGATGAGAGTTGGCTATGGCACAAGAAGATGTCTCACCTTAACTTCAAAACCATGAACTCTTTAGTCAAGAGGGAATTGGTTAGAGGTTTGCCTCAGATGGAATTTACACAGGAAGGACTGTGTGAGGCATGTCAGAAAGGAAAGTCAAAGAAAGCTTCTCACAAGGGCACTGACACATCTTCAATAACTGAACCACTTCAGCTACTGCACATGGATTTGTTTGGTCCAGTTAATGTGATGTCCATGTCAAAGAAACAATATGCACTTGTGATTGTTGATGACTTTTCTAAATATACATGGGTTTTATTCCTACATTCCAAGGATGAGACCCCACACCTGGTGATTGACCATATGAAGTTGATTGAGCTTGATTCTAGATTCCCTGTTAGAGCCATAAGGTCGGATAATGGTACTGAATTCAAGAATGCAATTCTAAATGACTTTTGTGCTGATAAAGGAATAACAAGACAGTATTCTGCCCCTAGGACTCCTCAACAAAATGGAGTAGTGGAAAGAAAGAATCGTACATTGATTGAAGCTGCAAGGACTATGTTAAGTGAGTCTAAACTTCCAATGTACTTTTGGGCTGAAGCAGCGAATACAGCTTGTTATACTCAGAATCGAACTTTAATCAACAAGGACTTAATGAAGACTCCGTATGAGATCATGAACAACAAGAAACCAACTGTCAAGTACTTTCATGTATTTGGAGCAAAATGCTTTGTGCTTTTAGATGACAATGTTAAACGTGGCAAGTTTGAGGCCAAGGCACAAGAAGCTATTTTTGTTGGTTAATTCAGAAGATCTTACAGAGTCTACTTGGTTGGTAGTCACACAGTAAAGGAAAGTGTCAATGTTACTTTTGATGACACTAAGCTACCTAATATCCAAAAAGAAGACACATCTGAAAAGCTGAAGTTTGATGACTTGCCAGACTCAGAATCAGATGATGTAGCCCCACCTGAAGTTATTGCTGGTAATGATAATAACAATGATGATAATGATCATGGTGGTGGTGGTGGAAACACTGGTAACAATGGAGATACCACCAACACTGGAGAAGAATCATCAAGGCAATCAAGCAACAACTCAGGGGGAGCAAATGAAGGATCATCTAGTCACTCACAACATCAAAGTGAATTTCAAGGCGAATCATCAAGATCAAATCTTCCTAGACAGACTGTATGGAATAGAGCTCATCCTTTTGAGCTGATAATTGGTGATCCAGAGGTTGGAGTTAAAACTAGAAGTGCTACTCAGAATGAATGTCACTATTCAGCATTTCTATCTGAAATGGAGCCAAAGAAAACTGAGGAGGCACTGATTGATCCAGATTGGGTGATTGCTATGCAAGATGAACTCAATCAGTTTGAACAACAGCAAGTCTGGAAACTGGTACCCAGGCCAAAGAACAAGAAAGTAGTTGGTACAAGATGGGTATACAGAACCAAGCTAGATGAGGATGGCATTGTTACAAGGAACAAGGCAAGACTGGTTGCACAAGGGTATTCACAAGCTAAAGGCATTGATTATGATGAAACCTATGCACCAGTGGCTAGACTTGAGGCCATCAGGATGTTCTTAGCATTTGCTGCTTATTCCAAGTTTAAAGTCTATCAAATGGATGTTAAGAGTGCATTCCTGAATGGTGAGCTTGATGAAGAAGTGTATGTGGAATAGCCCCCTGGCTTTGAAAATCAGGAGTTGCTGGACTTTGTGTACTTTCTCTTCAAGGCTATCTATGGTCTCAAATAAGCCCCAAGAAAATGGTATGACACTCTCTCTGGTTTTCTTTTAGAAAATGGTTTTGTAAGAGGTATCATAGACAAAACTCTTTTTTCTAAGAAACAAAAAAATGATATGATTTTAGTCCAAGTCTATGCGGATGACATCATATTTGGGTCTACTAATGATTATCTCTGTAAGAGATTTGCTAAGCTAATGCAGAGTAAGTTTGAGATGAGTTTGATGGGTGAGCTGAAGTTCTTTCTTGGATTACAAGTAAATCAAAGGTCAGATGGTATATTTATTTGTCAATCCAAGTATCTTAAAGAACTCCTCAAGAAATATCACATGGAGGATTCAGCATCAACAAGGACTCCATTATCTACAGCTGTCAAACTTGGAGCTTGTGACAATTCTATCAAGGTAGATATTACAAGCTATAGAGGTATTGATTGGCTCATTACTCTATCTTACTGCAAGTAGACCTGATATTATGCATGCTACATGCTTATGTGCAAGTTTCCAAGCGGATCCTAGAGATTTACATCTCGTTGCTGTTAAAAGAATCTTGAGATATCTTAAGGGTACACCTAATCTAGGTATCTGGTACCCTAAAGATTCTGATTTTAATCTTATTGGATATACAGATTCTGACTATGCAGGTAGTGTTGTTGATAGAAAGAGCACCTCCGGGAGTTGTCAATTCCTAGGAGGTAGGTTGATTTCCTGGTATAGCAAGAAACAGCAAACAGTTTCCAATTCAACAGTAGAAGCTGAATATATTGCTGCTGGAAGCTGTTGTGCTCAGATCCTATGGATAAGGAATCAATTGAAGGACTATGGTTGTGTATTAAACAAAATCCCTATTTTATGTGATAATACAAGTGCCATAGCAATCTCCAACAACCCTGTACAGCACTCGAGAACAAAGCACATTGATATCAGGTATCATTTCATCAGAGAACATGTCATGAATGGAACTGTGGAGTTACATTTTGTACCCACAGAAGAACAAACTGCAGATATATTCACTAAATCTCTTGACGAATCCACATTTACTAAGTTAGTTAGTAAGTTGGGTATGTTGAACAGTCTTAGTGATTGAAAATATCTCTGTCTGTTTGTTCTTGTCTAAAAATCATTTTTCTCTTGTGGTTGTTTAGTGATTTTACTGTTCATTCTTGTTAATAATTGCATGCTTGTTGATTTAAATGGTTCTGAATATTTTATTTTCTTTAAAAATATTTTTCTCATATTTTTTAAGTGGAGAAATGTATTTTTATTGAAAATATATTTATTTAGAATTATTTAGATATTTTTCAGATTGTAAATATTGTTGTTTAAATATTTCTGCAAGTTTATATTAATTTTATGCATTTCTATAATATTCTGCATATTTTTCTAGGATTTATGGAATTTTCTGTGAATTTTTCTAGGTTTTTAAGTATTTTTCATGCATTTTTATATTAATTCTGCATTTTTCTGTAAATATTTTAATTAATTCTGAATTTTTCCTAAGTCTTCCCAGTTTTATACTAGGAAAACTACCGGGAAAACTAAGAATTTTTCTGTTTTGTTTTGTATTTTATGTTTTATTTTTAATTATTTTTAAGTCTTTTCCTAAGTCTTCCCAATTTTTGAACTAGGAAGACTACCGGGAAGACTTAAAAATATTTGTTTTATTTTCTGTTTTTTTCTTTTATTGAATTTCCGGAAGACATTCTAGTTTGTACTAGGAAGACTACCGGGAAGACTATCCTAAGTCTTCCCGATTGTCTTCCCAGTACAATCTTAAAAATAAAACCGTTGAAATTATTTTTCTTTTACAGTTTAATTCTTTTACTTATATATATATATATATATACAAGTACATACGCCCTTTAGTTTTCAGTTCTTATCAGTTGTTTTTTGTTCTTTCTTTCTTTCTGCTCTAAAAACCCCTTTCGAATCCATTCATTTCTACAGAAAAGCTTTGATCCTGTTCTTGATTGCTCAAGTTTTTACTTAGCAAAGCGTTTAGTTCTCTCAAAATCACACAATTAAGTCGAAGTGCTGTTAAAATTTTCATTTTTTTTGAAACCATTCGACTTGTTTTTTTTGAGATTTGCTAAGTGATTGCTTGTTTTGTGCTTGATCATAGTTGTTTCTGAGAGTTGTTACTGTGTTTACTGTGTGTGTGTTCTTAAGAATCACTTGCCCAATTCAGTTTGCATTTCAAAAGTGTTTTAGTTCGAATTTTAGGATCAAATTTTTAAAATTGGTTAATTTTGGTAAAATTTTAATTTTTTGGATTTTAAGTGATTTTAATTAATTCTAAAAATCCCTAAAATTTTAATTTTATTTTAAATTGATTAAAATTTTCTTGTTTTATAAAAATGGATCCTAATTTTGAACTAGTCTTAAATAATTATGTTGGGTATTTTGATCCTTTAAAATGCAAGGTGGAACGTTTTAGACCGTGGATTCAATTTTTAAATAGCGAGACTTGTGTCAGTCATGCTATTTGTGCCAATGCACTTCTTAAAATTGACCCATTAAGGTTTTTGTGTTCAAGTGTTGTTATTGCTGAAGATTCAAAATCTTTTACTTTCAATATTTTAAATCAGCAATATACAGTCACTTTTGAGTTATTCTGTGATGTGTTGCATTTTCCAAAGGACAGATTCGATCCCTTACCCACTGATGATGAGTTATCACAGTTCTTCGTGAATATTCATTATCAGGGTCCCTTACAAATGGTTAAGATGTCCAAAAGTTTTGTTGTAAGGGAATGGGATCTGTTCTTTGATACTATAGCTAGGGTATTTGGTAACTGCACAAAAACAAACTTTCATTGCATTACCAGTCTTAATCAGTATATTGCCTATGCTATAGTATTTGGTCGTAGATTGAACTTCGCTGAGATTCTGTGGAACCTATTGCTCAACAGGCTTGCTCACTCTAGGAGAGATTCTGATAATGGTGTGAAAGTAAAGTGTTGGTACCCTCGCTTTCTAACTCTTATCATTAATCATCTTCTCACTGCTAAGCAAGTAGAACTGTTTCGAGAAGCAAGATTTGACTCCCCAACCACATACCCCAAATTCTACACCAGACTTGATGTCTCATCCAAATTCCTCAATATACTTGTTCTTGTTTCACCACTGATGAGTCAATTTATTCATCTTCCTATCTTTGGTGAACAAGTTCCTGAACCACATCCAGTACCACTACAGGTAGTTATTCCTAACTCTGGTTCTTCTTCTGGTACTTCAATTGAAACCCAAGTGGTTGTTAGGGCTGACCCAGAGATTGTAGCACCACAGTCTCTGACCCAGGTCATAGAGCCAAACAGAGAGTCAAACACTTTTGATACACAACCTGAGCCTAATATTCAAACCAGTTCAAGAAGAGTTAGTGATATAGCTGAAATGAGTGTTCCCACAGCTCTGTCTCCACCCTTAAAGAAAAGAAGAACCTATAGGGAGGCAACTGTAAGCCCATCTGTATCCTCTCAAAAGGATATGGACATTGATATGGCCACTACACAGTCTCTGGAGACATCCTCTCAACAGGGTGGATCTATTGAAATTCGCCATAGGGCCATGGCATCTTGTACTGAGTCACGCACACTCCCATTACTCACAATGGGAGAAGATATCCATATAGATGACACTCAGGACACCATGTCAGGAGAGCACTTTACTTTTGACTTTGAAACAGTGCCTACCATAGTTACGGTAGAAGTGCCTTCACAGGCATCTGAGGGAAAATCTGATTCTTCGTCAACTCAAATAGAATCATTTTCTCCCCTCCCAGAGGGAACATCTCTGGCTCCCCTAAGGGATTTTTCACTCGCAGTTTATACTGGAGAAAGTGAAAGGCAACCTGATGAGTCTGTCCCTGAAGCAATTCAGTATACAATGTCAAATATTTTGACAGACTCATTCAGGGATCGGGAATTGCGAACTCCCATTGCACCACCACTGACCTCTCTTGAAGGGGCTAGGGTGATTTTTAATGCAGGTACATCTTCTGAAAATCTTGAAAGACAGTTAGTGGTGAGAGATATGAATCAAACACCGAGTGAAACACAAGCACGTGAGTTGAGTGAAACACCACTGAGAGCAATTGAAGTGAGTGCACACACTGACACAAACACTGCTTTGTTGAAACAGCTAGCTGATCTACAAAGGAAATTTCAAGACACCCAGGCTGAGAACACTCTTCTAAAAGCACAAGTGGTCTCTCAATCTACCACCTCTGTATCAAATCAGCCGGGTACTGTGAAAGATGACCTCGAAGGATTGAAGAATACTCTACTCCCGAAGCTGAATTCAATCCAACAATCTCAAGTGCTGGTAGCTTCAGACATCTCTGATCTTACAACGTCAAATTCTCAAATATCAGAGAGTGTCAAGGAGATTGCTGCCATTTCTACCAAGGTGGACTTTATTCAGCAAACTGTTGATGAAAATCAGTGGTTTAATGATCAAAGATTCTCTAAAATTGAAGGTGGAATGGAGCATCTGAACGAAGGGATGAAGCATCTGTACGCTGTGATAAAGGAGTCACATCAACCTACAATACAACAAAGAACATTCTTTGAGGGTGATGATGAAGATAAGGATGATGATGCTGATGAAGGAGGAGAAAGGAGAGAAGAAAGAGGAGATATAAGGAGAACATCTGAGGTGAATCCTAGGGCTTCCAAAGCTCAAACTGTAGAGGATTCCTCAACTAAGGGGGAGAAGGAGAAAGAAGGAGGAAACAGAGAAGTTGGAGGAGCTTCTGGAAAGGATAAGGGGAAAGGTAAACAATCAATGGAGGAGTCTGCTTTTGATGATGCCTACTACTACCATGGTGAACAGGATGACTTCCACTTTGACACATCTGGTGATCTGGAGAAGACCATACCTGAAGAAGCTTTTGGTGAGGAGGAGGTTGAGGAGGCAGCCAACTTTGTTGATTGGGAAGATGAAGCTGAATTATATACACCTGACCCTTTGTTTCAGAAGGAGTTGAAGAAATAGCAAGCAGAGCTAAGGAGAAAGGAGGATAAGAATGCTAAGGTCTCTGACATCATATCTCAGAAGTTAAAGATTCAAAAGGCTGAACATGAAGACAAACAACGTCTTCATAGTATTCATGTCAAAGAAAGGAGATTGGATGTGAGGATGAAGCAAGGAAGCAATTGGGATAAAGCAAGGGAGATGTTTGATATCCCTCAGAGAGGCACAAACAATGATGCTACTTTTCTGAAGTTGCTTGAGAAGATCAGAATTGTTAATCCAGACAACTCATTATATATGAAGGCATTGAAGGAAGATATCTTAAGGATTACGTCTGCATTTGATCAAGTAAGACAAGAACTGTTCATCTATGTCTCAAGTGCTCTTGAAGGGTCATTCACTGTTTCTCTTGAATTACTCCAAAGAAGATCTCTCTCTGAATTGTGGATTCTGATGAGTAAAGTAAAGAGATCTTCTTGCTTGAACGAGCTTCTGTATGACCGGCTGAGAGATTCTGCTATGAAGGTCAGCCCTCAAGTTGTACATTTTCCTTATGAAGTCAAAATCTACAGAGGTACAACTTTGGAGACTGTAAGGCTGGATCCTGATTCCATGAAGCTACAGACTGCTATGCAACTGGTGAAGTTGGAGAATCTTCTTAGAACTTCTGGATTTGCTTCTGTAGAGAAGTCTGAAGTTGCTGATATGATTTCAGACTACTGCACGGAGAAAATTCCAAGGTATGCTCAGATGAAGAATAGATTGAAGAAGATCACCACTCAACCAGTAATGCCAAGTGGTGTGGTTTCTGAAAGTGATCGTGTCCTTGACAAAGATCTTCTAGTCACCTTGGCAGAAGCTGAAGAAGGTGAAATTAGAGACTAAAGGCATGATGTAGTTAGCTCAACTTGTAAATGTTATATGTTTAGAGCTAGGTAAATCAAGATAGGGTAATGTATTCATATGTTCAGTCTAGAGGAACATCTATCTTGTATTTATCTTTATTGTTTGAATCTGGAAATTGTTATATTTAATCTAGAACTTTTTATTATTTGCTTGGCTCTTAAAAGTCTTATATTTTCTTGTTTTAGTTGAGTTATCCTCTAGAGGTATTTGGTTGTTATTGTCTAACAAACAAATAAGGGGAGATTGAAAGGCATATGTCCAGGCCTATTTGTAAACACCAAGGATTCTACTCAACTTTAATTAAGATGTAATAAGTAAATAATAAAAATCAAATGTCACAAGAATCTCAGAAGGTTATATCTGTCAAAGAATGAAGATTAAAGTCATCTACAGACTTGAAGTGATTCTACATTGAAAGAAGCTCAATTTATTGATCAAGCCTCAATGAAGTATTCAAGCTCAGTGGATTTATTAAAGTGACATAGATTTCAAGTGGTGACAGAAAAAGATACTGGTTACAGAGTTCTTGAATGAGAAGGAAGTGAATCACTGCTTAAAGTCAAATGGATAAAGAACAAACATTGTCGTTAGTCACTCATGAACCAGACAGTGCATCGAGTGTCAACGTACTATTGTGTTTGTTATTTATCTAAGTTTTAAGTGATTCTGGAATTGTTTGAGAAGTCAACTAATTCTATTTATTCTCTTATAAATAATTAATACTATTAAGTAAATTATTTATTAAATTAATTCTGCAAAGAATTAATTTAATACATAATTTATTTAGTTAATTATTTAAATTAGAATAAAAATGAACTAGGAAGACTTAGGTTTGAACTAGGAAGACTCTGTTTTATAAACTAGGAAGACTCACAAGTGAGTCTTCCCGATTGTCTTCCTAGTAGAATACCTTGTCTTCCCGGTTGTCTTCCCTTCACAAACACTGTCTTCCCGAGAGTCTTCCAAGGCTTAATTGATTGTTTTTCTGCTTGTCTTCCTAGTGCAAATCACATTCTGTTAATTGGCTTGCAATTGGGTGTACAAAAAGAAAAGCAATGTTATTTATACAAGGATCAGAAGACTTGGACACTCATTACTTTACAACAAGACAGAAGAAAAAGAATACAGACAGAACTCTCAACATTACATTCTCTCAACTGTCTTCTTAACTTCTCATCAGTAAAAGCATTCAAGATCATAAGTGAATTAATTCTTGTATTGTTCCTATCATTAAATTCATAAGGATCATTTCACTTGTACTGCTTTAGCTTTCTAGCGGATCATAATCCCTAGATTTTATATCGAACTACTTTTTAGTTTTCGATCCTTTTTATTACAAAAATAGATAAATTCATGTCGAATTTATTCTAGATTTGTTTTATCAAGTTCTTTGTAATCAGTGATCAAAATTGTAACACCCCTCAAGTTTAATAGAGTTTCTATTTAACTTGAATATTGTTTCAGTTTTTATTCCGCATTAATTTGTTCTAATTTGTTTAATCTTAAACGAACAAATTTCGATAAAACGGTATAGTTTGTATTCAACCCCCCTTCTACAAACTTATCAGGACCTAACATTTCTGTGTTCATCGAGGCCGATCAGATTCAAGTGGAGGAACCATACTCATATGCTTATGGTACGCATTCTCAGCCTACCCAACCAAGTTACCAACAAGACTATAGGATGAGCAACCAGTTTCCCGAATTTGGAACAGCGGGATGGTCAAACTCTTTTTTCGGTGAAGGTTTCAACAATGAAGATTTTCAGGGATATGCGGGCGGTTCTAGTAGCCAACCAGTCCAACAAAGCCATCATAGCGAGGATTCTCAGATGCAAGAATTTTATAACCATACAGATTATGTGGAACCATCTCCACCACGTCATACAATGACGGGTAGAGAGTTGGCCCGCATAGATGATAATCCTCTTGAATTTAATGTTCATAGTTCTAGCAGTGAGGAGTCAGACGATTTATACATTGACGACGAAGAGGATGTATCATATGAGGACGATGAAGAGGTATTGATGAGCCATGTTCCGGTAGCAACGTGGTTTCAGACGGAGGAATATTCACCTGTTGTATTAAACAACCAAGCTGGAAACTACCTTGCTCTTACTGAAGATATAGAAGATCTTTCTGTTGGTCAAATGTTTAATAACAAACAAATATAAATTGATGTTGTGCGACATATGCACATTAGTACCAATCGGATGTACATCGTGTCTAGGAGCAATCCGGAATAGTTTATTGCAAAGTGTGTCGTGGAAAATTGTCCTTGGAGAATGAGAGCCGTGAAGAGAAGAATCCATGGATTGTTTGAAATCACAAAGTGCACAAAGCACACTTGTTTGGTTGATCTACCTACGCAGGATCACAGAAAAATCTCTGCAAAATTTATTGCAAATTTTGTTAAACCACATGTAAGTTATCTATGTGCAACCATCTTCTACATTTGTATAATTCATATATTATAAACATTTGATTAACTTGTTTTTGTGAATGTGCCACAAGTTAGGGAATCACCAAATATCCGAATGAATACCATTATAACAATGGTTAATGACGAATTGAACCACAATGTATGTTACAGTAAAACATGGAGAGGAAAACAGTTGGATATTGAGGATATTTATGGTAACTGGACTACGACATATGATGCACTACCATAGTTTTTCATGGCCATGGTACATGCCAATCCCGGGAGTGTCGTTGTGATCGATGTCGTTCGTCATGAAACTTATAGAAGCAGTTCTGTTTGCAAAAGTGTTTTCTGGTTCCTTAAAGAAATGATGGATGGTTGGAAACATGTTGATAGGTGGATTTCATGTCCACTCTTTACCTTCTGTTTTGACTTAAAACGTTTGCAAGTTCTCGAGTTTCGTTGCCAAGTAATGTGTTTTTATGTAATTTGTGTAGGTTGTGTCGTTGAAGGCATTTTGGGCTAAATCAATGTGGTGGTGGTGTGAAATTAACCTAAAGTCGGTGCAAGAAAACAAGTTTCCAAGGTAACAAGTCAAGTGGTGAAGCTTTGTAGTGTTCCAGGAGGTTAGAGGCGCTCCTGCGCAAGGTTGTAGGCGCTGTAGCTCAGCCAAAGGAATTCCAGGAGCTTTCAGGCGCTCCTGCGCGGGATTGAGGCGTAGCTGCGCGAGGGTGTTGCGCTGCGAAGGCGCTATAGCGCGGAAGGAAATTTCCAGGAGTTTAGGCGCGCTCCTGCGCGGGTCGTGCGCGCTGCTGCGCGGAGTGGAGGCAGGGACGAGGTGCGCGAGTAGTGCGTGGTTTGGCTGAAGGTTTTCGGGTCTAGTTTTGAGGCCCATGTAATTTAGGGCATTTTTATGATATGCTGAAAAATCTAAAAAAAAAGGGGGTGGACTAAGTAGCAAAAATTTCTATCTTCCTATGAACAATTGGAAGATTTATTAGTAGTATGATCATTCCAAAAAAAGAAAAAAACACTTTAGAGGAGGGATCTTCAAGCTAGTGACAAGAAGGAGGCCTAACCTATTTTGGGATCATTTGTATTCTTCTTCACACTATTTGGGGATTTATTTCTAACCCTATTTCTCTTCTATTATTTTTGTCTTCTAGAATTATGTTTACTCTAGAACCCATGATGGTGAAAGGTTCAATTATGAACTAAATCATTATCATGGGGTTCCAATGGATTTGATTACGTAATTATTGTGTTTGACACGTAATTGATTGTTGGGTGATCTTATTATGATAATCTATTATGGTTTGTTTTAATTGATAGATGTGTAGCTAGCATCTAATTTATTTATCTTTGATGATTGCGAAAGTGGATTCAAGGATTGGGAATATGCCATAGTAGCATGGGTTCATGAATTAATTGATTATTCTTGATTAGTAGCGTGATTTTAACCATCTCATGTTGCCCCATGTAGTTATAAAGATAACTTGTGCTTAAACCAATTGTGTTTCCAGATTGTATAGACATATATGATTTGAACGTAATTTGGTGTCTTCTTGATTTCTATCTCTTGTGGATATTAAGTGGTTTGATACGAGTGTACTGAAAGGTAGCTCGTACTAATGTCGTGTTATCTGATTAATTATCATGTTTGTCACCTATGTCGATTTAATGTGTCAACCTTTAGTGAAGTTTTCGATGAAATTGGAATTCCATGCTTTCTCATATACAAGAACTCTTAATTGTTAATTTATTCTTAGTTTAATAATTGCTTAGTTTATTAAAGTAGTTAACAATCAACCCAAATTGATAATTGTTCAAGCATTAAGAAGTAACCATACACTGTTGCATAGGTATTAAATTGGCATTTACACCTAGTCTCTGCGGAACGAATTCTATTTATCACTTGCTATTTGTGATCGCGTATACTTGCGTGTTTACGAGTCAACAAGTTTTTGGCGCCGCTGCCGGGGACTTCGGTGTTATTTGTTATTTATATGCTTGTCAGCAGTGGTCGTTATAGATTACTGACTTGATTCGTGTTACTTACATATTTTGTGTCTTCCTGGCCTTCGTCTTTCAGGTATTTGAACGTGCATGCGAACACGATCTCAAACCAAAGCGGAACTAGAAAGGAAGAAAGAGATAGAGTTACTAGAAGAAGAAGTTGGACCGGTTGTTACAATGGGAGATGCTAATCTGAATCAAGAGGAAGTGCCTAAAGCACTCATGGACTATTCGCAGCCAAGGATAAATGACATTCAGTCAAGTATCATCAGGCCTGCAATTGCTGCGAATACATTCGAGATCAAGCCGGGAACTATTCAGATGGTGCAGAACACAGTGCAGTTTGGGGGTGGTGCAACTGAGGACCCTAATATGCACATCCGGAATTTTATTGAAATCTGTGACACCTTCAAATTCAATGGTGTTTCAGATGATGCTGTGAAGCTGAGACTCTTTCCCTTTTCTTTGAGGGACAAAGCTAAAGGCTGGCTACATTCTCTACCAGCCGGATCAATCACTACTTGGGAAGAGCTTGCGCAAAAATTTCTCTCCAAATTCTTTCCTATAGCAAAAACAGCTGCCATTAGGAATGCTATTACTCAGTTTACTCAGGCACAGGGTGAGTCGTTGTGTGAGGCTTGGGAACGTTATAAGGAGATGCTCAGAAAATGCCCCCATCACGGTATGCCCGATTGGATGGTCATAAACTGTTTCTATAATGGACTGGGAGGTCAATCTAGGCCTATGGTAGATGCTGCTTCTGGCGGAGCATTGTGGGCTAAAAGCTACGAGGAAGCTTATAATCTGATTGAAATGATGGCTGCAAATGAGTATCAAAATCCTTCGCAAAGATTGCAGCAAAACAAAGTAGCAGGAGTTCTTCAAGTTGATACCGCTACTGCTCTGTCGGCTCAGTTAGAAGCTCTAAGCATGAAGGTGGATTCTTTGGCTAATCTTGGGATGCAACAGGTAGCTAGCATCTGTGAGCTATGTGCAGGTGGGCATGACACTCGTCAATGTGCCATATCTAATGAGTCAGCGCAGTTCGTCAGCAACTTTCAAAGGCCACAAGTCCCAATTCCTAACGCTTATCATCCAAACAACAGGAATCATCCTAACTTTAGCTGGGGGAACAGTCAGAATAACATGCAGCAAACATCTTATCCTCCTCCTAATCAGCAGTTTGGGGGTAGACAACCCAACCCTTCAGGAATGAAGCAGCAGTATGCTCCGAGGCAGCAATATCAGCCACCAGGATTTCAACAATCTTATGGGAATTCTGGTCAGACATCCAATGAGAAATCTGAAATGGAGGAGATGAGGTTAATGATAAAAACCCTAACAGTTTCTCAAAAGAACTTGGAAAACCAGGTGGGACAGCTTGCCAGTGCCCTACTCAATAGGCCTCAAGGAGTGCTTCCTAGCAACACAGAACCGAATCCAGGAAAGAAGGATGGCAAGGAGCAGGTACAAGCTATTACCCTACGGTCAGGAAGGGTCACAGAGGGAGCAGGAGTTGAGCAGAATTCAGAACAGGAAAAGCAAGAGGAAGTTGCGGAAAAGGAAAAACAGCCAATCCCTCAACTAGCTAAGCAGTCAGTTCCTGCAGAGGCTAATCCTCCAGTCTATCCGCCCCCACCGTTCCCTCAAAGGATGCAAAAACAGAAATTGGATCAGCAATTTGGCAAATTTCTGGAGGTATTCAAAAAGTTGCATATTAACATTCCATTTGCTGAAGCTCTGGAACAAATGCCAAGCTATGCCAAATTTATGAAGGGAATTCTTTCAAGGAAGATAAAGCTGGCTGATTTTGAGACGGCAGCATTGACAGAGGAATGCAGTGCAATCTTGCAACAAAAATTACCTCCAAAGCTTAAGGACCCAGGGAGCTTCACTATTCCCTGCACTATTGGAAATGTGTCGTTCAACAAATGCTTGTGTGATCTTGGGGCAAGCATTAATCTGATGCCACTCTCAGTCTTCTTGACACTTGGACTTCCCGACCCAAAACCGACCAATATTTCCTTGCAGCTAGCTGACAGGTCGGTTACATATCCTCGTGGCATAGTGGAAGACGTCTTAGTCAAAGTGGACAAACTCATTTTTCCCGCTGACTTTGTCATCTTGGATTTCGAGGAAGACAAGAACATCCCTATTATCTTGGGACGGCCATTCTTGGCCACTGGCAAAACCTTGATTGATGTTCAGAAAGGGGAGCTGACTATGAGAGTGCATGATCAAAACGTCACCTTCAACGTGTTTAAAGCCATGCAACTTCCAATTGAAGAGGAAGAGTGTTTCAGACTTGACATGGTTAAATCATTGCAACATGAGGAAAGGAAGCAGTTGTCGAACGCAGATGCCTTAGTAAGCACTTTACAAGGGGATTCGGATTCTGAAGACGAAGAAATTTCAGAGTGTGTTAAATTGTTGAATGCTAATCCCTACCAAAGGAAATTCAATGCTCCACCGGAATCTCTTGGCTTAGCTGAGCTTCAAAAATCACAAATTCGTCTAAAGCCATCTATTGAGGAAGCTCCTGAACTTGAACTTAAGCCACTGCCGGACCATTTAAGGTATGCTTTTCTTGGTGATGCATCTACATTACCTGTGATTATTGCATCTAACCTGTCAGGTAGCGAGGAAGAAAAACTCTTGCGGATTCTGAGGGAGTTCAAGTCAGCTATAGGGTGGACAATTGCAGACATCAAGGGCATCAGCCCCTCTTACTGTATGCACAAAATTCCAATGGAGGAAGGGAGCAAACCTTCAGTGGAGCATCAGAGGAGGCTGAATCCCATCATGAAAGAGGTTGTCAAGAAGGAGATTCTGAAGTGGTTGGATGCAGGCATCATTTATCCCATCTCGGACAGTTCTTGGGTGAGCCCGGTTCAGTGTGTACCAAAGAAGGGGGGTATGACAGTGGTAGCTAATGAGAAGAATGAGCTCATTCCAACTCGGACAGTCACAGGTTGGAGAGTTTGTATGGACTACAGAAAATTGAACAAGGCTACTAGGAAGGATCACTTCCCTCTGCCATTCATTGATCAGATGCTAGACAGGCTAGCTGGACATGAGTACTACTGTTTGCTGGATGGGTATTCGGGCTACAATCAGATTGCTTTAGCTCCTGAAGATCAGGAGAAGACTACCTTTACATGTCCATTTGGAACTTTTGCGTTCCGACGTGTGTCCTTCGGACTATGTGGTGCTCCAGCTACTTTTCAAAGATGCATGATGGCCATTTTTTCTGATATGATTGGCATTAATGTCGAAGTATTCATGGATGACTTCTCAGTCTTTGGCTCGTCTTATGACGAGTGCTTGCACAACTTAAGCATGGTGTTGAAGCGATGTGTTGAAACGAATCTAGTGCTCAACTGGGAGAAGTGCCACTTCATGGTACAGGAGGGTATCATTCTAGGTCACAAGGTGTCTAATAAGGGCTTAGAAGTGGATAAGGCCAAGCTGGAGACAATCGAAAAACTTCCTCCTCCTATTTCTGTCAAAGGAGTTCGCAGTTTTCTGGGGCACGCCGGTTTCTATAGGCGTTTTATAAAAGACTTCTCAAAAATCACAAAGCCACTTTGCAGTTTATTAGAGAAGGACACTCCTTTCAAATTCACTGATGAGTGTCTGCAGGCATTCGAACATTTGAAGAAGAAGCTGACGACTACTCCAATCATCACAGCTCCAAACTGGAATGAGCCTTTCGAGATGATGTGTGATGCGAGTGATTTCGCGGTGGGTGTGGTGTTAGGGCAAAGGAAGAGTAATGTATTTCATGTGGTTTACTATGCGAGCAAGACTCTCAATGATGCACAACTGAATTACACCACCACTGAAAAAGAGCTTCTTGCAGTTGTCTATGGATTCGAGAAGTTCAGGTCTTACTTGCTGGGAGCGAAGGTCACGGTCTACACAGACCATGCAGCTATCAGATTTCTACTATCTAAAAAGGATGCTAAACCCCGACTGATTCGTTGGGTACTTCTACTTCAGGAGTTCGAGCTAGAAATTAAGGACAGAAAAGGAACGGAAAATCAGGTAGCTGATCATCTCTCTCGATTGGAGCAGGGACAGGAAGGCAGTAAGGATGAAACTCTCATAAATGAGCACTTTCCGGACGAGCAGCTGTTTCAGGTACAAGGTGAAGTGCCTTGGTTTGCTGACTTTGTGAACTATCTGGTGAGCAACGTCATTCCAGCTGAGTTTTCTTATGCTCAGAAAAAGAAATTCCTTCATGACGTCAAGTGGTACCGTTGGGATGAGCCTTACTTGTTCAAGCAGGGGCCAGACCAGCTTCTCAGACGATGTATTCCTTACAGTGAGACGGAGGGTATTTTGCGAGATTGTCATGACACTATTTATGGTGGTCATTATGCTGGAGATAAGACAGCTGCTCGTGTGCTTCAGGCAGGATTTTTCTGGCCAACTCTGTTTAAAGATGCACATCAGTTCGTGCTGCGATGTGACCGATGCCAAAGAGTTGGCAATATTTCTAGAAGGAACGAGATGCCATTGAATAGTATGCTTGAAGTGGAGATTTTTGACGTGTGGGGTATCGACTTCATGGGACCTTTTGTGTCATCGTTCAACAATCAATACATCCTGTTGGCTGTGGATTATGTGTCCAAATGGGTAGAGGTGAAAGCCCTACCAACAAATGATGCTAAGGTAGTGCTTAATTTCCTTCATAAGCAGATCTTCACTCGTTTTGGGACCCCTCGTGCTATTATCAGTGATGAAGGTACTCATTTTTGCAATCGTCAGTTCACGGCTTTATTAGCCAAGTATCGAGTATCTCACCGCGTTGCAACAGCCTATCATCCTCAGACAAATGGGCAAGCCGAGGTTTCTAATCGGGAAATTAAAAGAATCTTGGAAAAGGTAGTGAATCCTTCAAGGAAGGATTGGTCCATGAAGTTAGATGAAGCCGTATGGGCCTACAGGACAGCGTATAAAACTCCATTGGGAATGTCTCCATTTCAGCTTGTTTATGGGAGAGCGTGTCATCTACCAGCGGAACTAGAACATAAGGCTTATTGGGCATTGAAGAAGTTAAATCTTGACATGGCAGCTGCTGGTGAAAAGAGGATGCTGCAATTGAATGAACTGGATGAGTTTCGTTTTCAAGCTTACGAGAACTCAAGAATGTACAAAGAGAAAGTGAAGAATTGGCATGACAGGAAATTAGTGCCCAAAACCTTTGAACCAGGCCAATTAGTTCTTCTATTCAATTCTCGGCTCAGACTTTTTCCGGGTAAACTCAAGTCAAGGTGGTCAGGGCCTTTCACCATTAAAACTGTGTATCCGCATGGAGCGGTAGAAATTTTCGAGAAGTCACATGATCAAGCATTCAAGGTTAACGGTCAAAGGTTGAAACATTATTTTGGAGGTACGGTTAATCGTGAGAAAATGTTAGCGGTTCTTGAGTCGACATAGCTGGAAACTTCAAGTCAAGCTAGTGACGTTAAAGAAGCGCTTCGTGGGAGGCAACCCACGCGTTCGGTTGTTGTTCGGATATTCTATTAAAAAAAAAAAAAAAAAAAAAAAAAAAAAAATAGAAAATAGAAAAAATTCAGGGGCTCCCACGCGCCCCAGCGCGTGTAAACTGCGCTGCTGCGCCTTACATCAACTGCCCAGCCATGTTCGAATTAAACACAAAACAACCCCCCCCCCCCCCCAATTTCATTTTATATCCTCTTATTCTCCTAAAATCCCTAAATTCATCTCATCTTCATCTCCCAATTCCTAAACCTATCCCTAAATTCTTATCAAGCTAAACCCTCCCAATTCCAAATCATCTCATATCCTACCTAATAGTTATTCACCCATCTATACATACACCTATACACACAAACCCCAAACCCCCATTTCAATGTTGCCCAACTTAAGTCTAATTTGAAGGCTTCAAGACTCAAGCTTGGTGGAGTCTACTTGCAAGTTCACCTATCGGATTGGGTATATCATTCTTCACTCTTGTTTATTTATGAATTGAGCTCTTGTAAATTGTGGAGAGTTTGTGGATTGGTGGTTTTTGGGGAATTTTGCGTGGTTAATGGTTTCTAGTGGATATTGTTGAAATTGTATTTGTGGGTATTGTTGTTATGGCTCCTAAGAGGGCACGGATTGTGAGTAGTAGTAGTTCGGAGGAAGAGGGGGATATTGCATTGCATATAGTTGCATTTTCATGATAGTTCATATAAGTAATTGTGCATTTGGTCTTGCCATGCCATGTAGTTTGCATTTAGGATGCCATGACATATAGATTATTTAGGTTGTATAATCATTTTGTTCATGCACATTCTTGCATATCACATGATTCCACATTAGTGTCTGTTTCTGGCTTGACAGGTCGATACTTAATTGAGTGTGATGACAATGAATAGAGGGTTGATTTTAAGTTCCTACGAAATTGGCTTGCGTGTGTCGGAAACACAATCTTTTCACGGTCTCACAGTTTGCTCTAGGGCTAGATTGAGTCATACCTGGTTTGGTTGTTAGGATTTAATCAAGTATTTATATGTAGAATGTTCTATTCTCTTGAAATTGAAAGAAGCACTCAAGTCTAAGTTTGGGGGAAAACAGGGATATCATGCTAGTTGTCAATAATTGCTAGGCGTCAAATGGCTAGTAGCCGGCTCATTGAAAAGATGAGTAGTCTAGGGTGGAATGAGAAAAAGGCAAAGCGCACTCATTCCGAAAGAAAAAAAAAAAAAAAAAAAATTTGTTTTGTTAGTTGTTATGCAAAATTGATCAAGGTTGAGCTCTTTAATACTCGAGCAATTAAGTTCTAGGGGACTTTGTGCCTAGTGACCTAAGATTTTTCCGGTCTGGGATCCACTAACCTAAAGCTCGCTACATGGGTATTATTGTATAAGCCTTTTGGGGTCTCAACCAGTGCACGGTCAAATAAGCATGCGTATGGTGTTAGTATGATGCGTTGTAATAAAAGTGGGTATTCCTGTCTAATTCAAGTGGATATTGAGGTGTCTTTAAGTGGTTTCTTGTGGCTAGAGTTCATTCTGTTTATAAACATGTGATTGTCTTGGCGAGAAATTGGTTATGCCTTTGATCTAGTTACGAGAGTATATCTAGTGAGAATTGCACACACCACGTACCGGGCACGTGTTGTTAGTATGCGGGAACGTAGTCGAGCTCTGTTTGGAGTTGTTTCATTCTTTGAGGCGTTGCGTGTTGAGTGGTTTCGGATCATCTGTGTGGGATCATTGCATTAGGTCACGTTCGCATTATCATGTCATTTAGTTATTAGTTGCATTCATTCATCATTTTAGGGAGAATTCGCATTGCTTGAGGACAAGCAACGGGTTAAGTTTGGGGGTTTGATAGGTGGATTTCATGTCCACTCTTTACCTTCTGTTTTGACTTAAAACGTTTGCAAGTTCTCGAGTTTCGTTGCCAAGTAATGTGTTTTTATGTAATTTGTGTAGGTTGTGTCGTTGAAGGCATTTTGGGCTAAATCAATGTGGTGGTGGTGTGAAATTAACCTAAAGTCGGTGCAAGAAAACAAGTTTCCAAGGTAACAAGTCAAGTGGTGAAGCTTTGTAGTGTTCCAGGAGGTTAGAGGCGCTCCTGCGCAAGGTTGTAGGCGCTGTAGCTCAGCCAAAGGAATTCCAGGAGCTTTCAGGCGCTCCTGCGCGGGATTGAGGCGTAGCTGCGCGAGGGTGTTGCGCTGCGAAGGCGCTATAGCGCGGAAGGAAATTTCCAGGAGTTTAGGCGCGCTCCTGCGCGGGTCGTGCGCGCTGCTGCGCGGAGTGGAGGCAGGGACGAGGTGCGCGAGTAGTGCGTGGTTTGGCTGAAGGTTTTCGGGTCTAGTTTTGAGGCCCATGTAATTTAGGGCATTTTTATGATATGCTGAAAAATCTAAAAAAAAAGGGGGTGGACTAAGTAGCAAAAATTTCTATCTTCCTATGAACAATTGGAAGATTTATTAGTAGTATGATCATTCCAAAAAAAGAAAAAAACACTTTAGAGGAGGGATCTTCAAGCTAGTGACAAGAAGGAGGCCTAACCTATTTTGGGATCATTTGTATTCTTCTTCACACTATTTGGGGATTTATTTCTAACCCTATTTCTCTTCTATTATTTTTGTCTTCTAGAATTATGTTTACTCTAGAACCCATGATGGTGAAAGGTTCAATTATGAACTAAATCATTATCATGGGGTTCCAATGGATTTGATTACGTAATTATTGTGTTTGACACGTAATTGATTGTTGGGTGATCTTATTATGATAATCTATTATGGTTTGTTTTAATTGATAGATGTGTAGCTAGCATCTAATTTATTTATCTTTGATGATTGCGAAAGTGGATTCAAGGATTGGGAATATGCCATAGTAGCATGGGTTCATGAATTAATTGATTATTCTTGATTAGTAGCGTGATTTTAACCATCTCATGTTGCCCCATGTAGTTATAAAGATAACTTGTGCTTAAACCAATTGTGTTTCCAGATTGTATAGACATATATGATTTGAACGTAATTTGGTGTCTTCTTGATTTCTATCTCTTGTGGATATTAAGTGGTTTGATACGAGTGTACTGAAAGGTAGCTCGTACTAATGTCGTGTTATCTGATTAATTATCATGTTTGTCACCTATGTCGATTTAATGTGTCAACCTTTAGTGAAGTTTTCGATGAAATTGGAATTCCATGCTTTCTCATATACAAGAACTCTTAATTGTTAATTTATTCTTAGTTTAATAATTGCTTAGTTTATTAAAGTAGTTAACAATCAACCCAAATTGATAATTGTTCAAGCATTAAGAAGTAACCATACACTGTTGCATAGGTATTAAATTGGCATTTACACCTAGTCTCTGCGGAACGAATTCTATTTATCACTTGCTATTTGTGATCGCGTATACTTGCGTGTTTACGAGTCAACACATGTCTGCCCAGTACTTTCGATTGATGGTACCTTCCTCCAGGGAAAATACAACAGCAAATTACTTGTTACGATGGGTGTGGATTCTAATATTCATCAGTATTCAGTTTGTTATGCCTTGGTTGACGAGGAATCCGAGGAAAACTGGTCTTGGTTTCCTAAATTTCTACGTCAACATGTATGCAGGGAAAGGTTGAATGTCTGCAAAATTTATGATCGTGTTGCTGGCATCCTTGCAACAATGAAGAATCCGAATAATGGATTCACACCACCTTACGGGATTCATAGGTTTTGCTTATTCCACGTGAGAAGTAACTTTTCCAGTAAACATCCCAGTGGAGAGTTGAAACAGTTGATGTGGAAAGCTAGAACTACCCCCCAATTCTTGAAGCACCAAGCTTACATGAAAAGGATAAGCGAGATATCACCCCCTGCTTTGAAGTACCTGACAGACATTAATCCTGAACTGTGGACCACATGTTGCGATCTTGGTGGTGCTCGTTATGGACAAGCCATAACAAACGTTATGGAAGGCTTCAATGGTAGCATAAGAATGGCTTGTTTTATTCCTATTATAGCAATGATGGAGTATATCTTCTACAAGACTGTGAGAATTGTGAATACACAGCGAAACTAAGCCGTCGATGCTATGCATCGGGGTCAACAATATGTCAAAGGACAGAGGATATGATAAGCAAATATATGGAGAAGGATAAATCACAAAAGGTCCAAATATTCAGTAAACAACTAGGCATTTTCAAAGTCGTTACGCAACGCTATCGGGTCAAATGAGGCAGAAAGGGGGGGCCAACAAAATGTGGACATGAGTAAACAATTATGTACTTATGGAAAATGGATTTGCCACCATTTGCCTTGTTCTCATGTATTGGATGGTTGTTTGGCAGAGAATCTTGATTGGAAAAATTGGATTCAACCTTACCACTACACGTCCGAATTGAATAAGTTATCGGAGCCTATGATATTTCCATTACGACCTACAGAGTGTTGGAACTATGTCTTACCCATGCAGTGGTAGAGGTATGGTAAGTTGGTGCCCAATGAAGCCTGCAAAAATATAAAGAAAAAATGTGGCAACAAAAGGGAGTCTGTAAGAATTCTTACTGAGATGGACCAGTCGCGCTCGGGGATAAAGTGTAGCCGCTGTAAGCAAGAAGGACATACGAAACGGAGCAAACTTTGCCCACAGCATTCCAATAGGGGTTGGCGTTATTACATTTATTTTGCATTTTTTCATATGAATTTGTACTATTTGTTTTGTGTGATTTAATTTCCTAAATGTACTTTTGTTATGTTATTTTTCAATTGAATTCGTGTGCTTTTAATATCAGTTCCATTTTTACTTCTCTCAAGTGTTTGAAACTTAATGACATGCAAATTTAAGAAGAATAAAAAAGTAGTCATACATTGAACAATTATTCATACTTGAAATAAAAAAGTACAATAGTTTAGTCCTCGTCGGACATGAAGCTGTCTAAGTCATTATCAACACTCACGCTCCATTATTGATATTGTATTGCACGTAGCATGTCTCCGTCCTCTGCAAACATCCTTGCATTTGCTGCTAGACTGTGCCGATGTAAGCACAATCACATTCGGTTCTCTTCTTCTCGTGCACGGAACAATGCAACTTCAAGTTGTTGTGGAGTATTGTGTTGCATCATTATAGCGCGTTGTTTCGGTATTCTAAGATCATGCAACCGACATTGTTCAATACAAAAAGAAAGACATTGCATACGCCATTCTCACTCCCTCTGCATTGTTGTTATTGACTGATCTGAGTAACGATTACTAGGGTTTATTGAGTACACAAAATCATCGTCATATAAGCATTTTCTACTCATGGCTCTGAAAATATCACCACTACTATAATTGGATATTAAAATTCGTAACACTTAAAGCAAATAATTTGGTTCACGGGACAATTTTCCTGTGTATTCACGGTTCCAATAATACAGAAAAATTTAGAACTGCATACACACTTTTATTGCCTTTTCCTGTCTATTCACGGGACAAGTTAACAGAAACTTGAAATTTGTGTGTTCTTGTCATTTGTGTGTTCCCGTGTATTCACGGTCTCATGTTCGACTTTAAAATAATCATAGTTACGCTTAATATTTTTTACCAATTTTTTACTTGTAACAAAGTTGAACGGTTCAACTTTAATACATAACAAAAAAAATGAAATATTCAAATTTACAACAAATTTTTTAAACCTTCAAAATTGATGGTTAAAAACTAATTTTACCAAGTAAATAAACATGTTTTCACTAAGTGACAATAGGAGGAAGAAGTGAAAAATGAAAAAATAAAATAAAAAAGAGGATCGTCATCTGAGGTGACGAATTTTGGCAGGGATCTCCCCATCATGTGACGCCGTGTACCTTTTTTTAACAACTCAACGTGGGTGTACCATTTTTACAAATGTACCAAAAATGTAAAGGAACAAAAGAATTTTATGTACCGGAAATGTGAAGGAGCTAAGAAGGTAACGCCTTTCACGTGATCATGTTTTTCGATGGGCAAAAGCAATACGCGTGTCAACTCATGTAATGCACCTGGCCGGCCTTTCAATTTTTATTACCACATGCGGGCTCATGCCATCTCCAATCATCACTTTATTATAAAATAAGTTTATCTTCAAATTTTTACCTTTTTAACTTTAAATCAATACTAGCTTAAAACCCGTGCGATACACGGATTGTTAATTGTTATTTTATTATTATATTTTAAATATTTTATTAATTGTATTTGTTAAAAAAATAAGTAGGCATGTTAAAATAACTAACTACTTTTAATTAATTAAAAACATTAAAACATATTTAAAAAAATTGTAACATATATTTAGTTTAAATAGGTAAATGCCCGTGATATTTTTGAAAAATGAGGTTTTAAAATTTAATAATTAAAAGTATTTAAATTCGTTTTAAAATAAATAAGTAAAGAGCTTCCTGTGATATTTTTGGAAAAAATGAATTTTAGTGAGAAAAATAGAAAAATAAATTGAAAAACACAATTTCCCGTGATATATTTAGAAAAGAATGGACTTTGTTAGAAAAAAAATCTATAATGTGTTTTAGAGTAATTGATTATAAATAGGTATTTGATTATTTATATTTTAATATTCTTAGTGATTGCATTTGTTAAGAAAAATAAGTAGACATGTTAAAATAGGTAAACTTTTAAAAAATAATTATAATATTATAGGTTTAAAAATAAATAACTAAAGGTTTGTCCGTAATATTTTTGGAAAATGAGGGGTTTTAGTATGGAAAAATAGAAAAACTAACATGTTTTAGTAAAAAAAAGTAATTGCCATGTTTGAAAAAGTAGGGGAATTTGTTAGAAAAAATAATGTATTTTAGGGAAAAAAGGTAATTGGTTATAAATTGGCAATATTATTATTTAATAATATATTTCTATAAATAAGTAAGGTTAATTAAGTAAAAACACGAAATATAGTTAAGGGCAATTAAGTAAAATCACAACGTACCATACCGACCAACCAAACTTTTAATGTTTCGTCTATTATATAATAGTATTGATTTCATCTCCAACCATTACTCTAAATATTTCTTCAAACTCACTTTAGGCCATCTCCAATCATAACTTTATAATAAAGCAACTTTATCTTCAAATATTTCATCACTCATTTATTATAAAATCATTACTTTATATGAATAGTGTTGCTTCATATTTGAAGTTGAAGATAAAGTTATAGAGTATTACTTTATATTTGAAGATAAAGTTGAATGTCATTGGAGATGTATTTGTCCGTCTTTAACTTCAAATATGAAGTTAAAGATGGACCATTGGAGATGCCCTTAGTATAGTTTTTCTTAGAGCCGACAATTTCGTATCTGACACGAAAATACGACACGAAAATTATGGGTTTGGTTTGATCTTTTCAGTACACGAACACGAAATTACACGAGTGAATTTAGTGTCGTTTTTGGGTTTATCCTTGGGTACACGACACGAAACGAAAGTACACAAAATAATTAAATAAATAAATAAATATTTTAAAATTATATAAATACATATCATAAATAAATATTGTATGTATTATTTTTATACAAAATTATATACTCAAAATATTGTGTATCATAATTCATAAATACTTAAAATAATCTATATGTATTAGTCGTGATCAATGGGCACTCAACACTTATCATTTTCGTTTCGTATACTTTTCATTTCGTTTTCGTGTACTTTTCGTGTATTTTCGTGTAGTTTTCGTGTACACGATAAGTACACGACAAATTTCGTGTACTTTTCGCTTCGCTTCGTGTTTACACGAAATTTTTCATTTCGTTTTCGTTTTTCAAAATGGGTACACGAACTTATTTCGTTTCGTTAATGGTTTAGACTCTTAATACACGAAACGCGAAAGTACACGACACGACACGAATTGCTAGGTCTGGTTTTTCTTATTCATATCGGAGTATTTCTATTTTATTTTTTAATAATTTTGCATATTTTTAGCATATGTTTTTGGTCCATTACATAGAAGTTTAACTAAATGCTTAAGAGTGAGTATTCAATGCCTACACATTTTAATAAAACACAATGAACGCGGCATTTTGAACAAATTAATTATATATCGACCGGATTAAAAAGATAAAATGAAAATGAAAATGAAAATTCCGCTATTATCGAAGAATGACTAGACCAAGTAGATCCCTCACACAGCTAGCTAACTCACGTCGGCGAACAACTGAACTTGCGAACTTGCATTAAGAGTCTTGTTGAGACTTCTACTCCCAAGTCCCAACTCATCATTGTGTGTACAACACTCGTCGGCTACACAGATGTGGGTCTCTCCCACGTGGTTTTCGATCAGGTACAAAATTGTTGATACAACATGAGCTTCTCATAATGCTCGCCTATGAGAAATGAGAATCTCCAACGTATTCTTCCTTCGCTGTTTATCGACGATAATATAACCTATTGTCTTCAAAGTTTAGTATGTGTTAAACAGTATCTAATAATTTTGAATTTGTAAGAGTAGAAAAGGAAGTGCAGAGACAAGAAGAAGGTAATTTATTATGAATATATATATAATATAATATTAGTTAGAAGTTAAATTGTGCTCTTAAAACTAAGGAGGAAGCTTTTAATAATTTTTAGAGTCTCCGAGAATTTCTTCGAGCAACAATATTAAAAGAAAAATAACTCAACAAATTAATGGTTAAAGTTCCATCTCTTCATTACAAAAAGCAATAAGGAGAACTTCTACATCAATATGAATCATATGGGCCCAAAATATATGCTCTTCTATAAATAGAAGAGCCTGGCATCTTCAAAGACATATGCATAAACAAACATTACCATTTATATGTAAATAGTCTCGTCCAAATTTAACTTAGAATCAAACAAGATGGCGAAGTCACAGTGCAAGATTTTTCTTCTTGTCGCACTTTTATTGGTTTGCTTCTTCGTCAACACTTCTGCTCATGGTGAGTTGTTTGCTCTATATTATGATTTGAAGTTTTGATTATTACAGGTATTTATAAAATGTATCGATGAATATAAACACTAGATAAGATTAGTGTTGATCACTGAGTATCTTAATTTTACAGCACCAAGTTTGGTTAGGAAAATGAAAGGGGTGGAATCGTGGGCTTTCTCAGTAGCCAAAAATGATGAGGTGAATGCAGCCGAAGATGAAACTGTTAGTGATTACACTCCTGCAAGGAAGAAGAGTCCCATTCATAACTAATATTGGCCTCATCTGCCAGATTTACTCATGCAATGTATACAAGTGTGCTGTTTTAACAACCGTTTGATCGTAAAATATATGGCACATGTATGTACGGTAATAATCGGAGATTGTGCTGTAAAATGAATAAGGATGAAGATTGCAGGAGTACGTACTTTCGAAAGGTCCAAGTAGATAATGTACTGATGTGTGTGCGCGTGTATGGTCTTTCTGCGAACAGCCCTAATCTTTAAAATTAAGGGTTATAAAGCATTATATCGTATCGGTATGTGTATAAATGCAATGCATGGATTTTAATTCTTCTAAATGTTTCTATCTCATGTAAAAATAAAAATCTCCAAGTATACAAATATGTTTCTACGAGATCAGATTATATGCTCTTTGAGCTTTGATCATATAAAATTTTCTAATAAAATTATTTCGAAGCTCAAAATATTAAAATTAAAGGAAGCGTTTACAAATGTATGGTCGTTTCATGCAAGTCACTGTTTAATTCACATGAAAGACCTAATTCATTATATATATATATTATCAATGCTCCGTGCGAGCATGAGCTAAAATGTTAATATGAATATTATTAATAGATAATAGGAAATCTGAGATTTATCTCACATAAATTTCTGAGATATTGAATAAAAACATTTCACATTATAAAAAGATTTTGCATATCAAAATAATATCTAAAAGATTGTGCATATAAAATGTTGTAGGTCTTAAAAATACAGAAAATTTTATTCATATCTCAAGAAATTACATGTGGATCTCAGAATTCTTTTTCTCTTATTAATATATGTATTTGTAGAGAATTGAATAATATGTAACAAATAAATACTATTTAATTATATAGCAACGTCGAACCTGGACAAATTTAAAGAAATTAAAACAAATAAACAAATCTTATATAATTATGTAGTTGTAAGGAATCAAACATGAATTTAGTGATAACTAAATTTGATATTTTAATACTATCGAATTTTTCAAATATTTTGAGGCAGGTAACTATGGAGCTGCAAATAAATTTCAAAAAATAAATATTTTTTATAATATCTCGATTATGTAAAATATTAATACATTTAAATATAACATTTATTTTAGAAATTCAGTAAAATATTGTTAATTTATTGTTGTCTTGCCAAAATCAATGTATGCTTTAATAGTTTTAATATATTTAAAGGTGATCGCTAAAATAAAAATATCACCAAAAAGCTAGACTGTAAATGATCTGTTTCCTATTTCCTTTAGGTGGTCCACTTTTTTCTTCTTTTATTTTTGTTTGCGAGATGATGATGATGATTTACTTCGAATTCAACTATAAGCAGATCTGACGCGAGAGAGAGTTTCGTATATATACGGTCGATCAACTTAAGGCCTGGATTCTTTTCTGAGGTTGGCAATTTAAAGATCTGTTTAACCAAAATATAAAAAATGGTGACAACGGACAAGTTTAGGGTCCTGCTCGAAAATAGCTGGATCAAGTGGTTTTAGAAACGGACGTGATGTAGTGCAAACCAGTTGACAATCAACTAATCAAGTCAATAACTAGCTAGCTAGTTCACATGGCAATGCATGTAGTTCTTCGAAATTGGTGGGTGCGACTTATTGGTACATTGTTTCTTTTGCACCAAACATCTCGTTTCTTGTTTGCTAGACACTCCAGACGACGGGGACAGGGCCCTCCTGAAATATAGTAATCAGCTTGATATCCATTTTATGTTTAGTACTCGTTCCTTCAGTACTATGAAATTTCAGTTTACTATATGGTGTATATAATATTGGAGCACCTCCAATATTATATTCTACTAGCATAATAATCCGTGCATGGTATGAGACTTTTTCTATCAATGTGTAAAAGTACTGATTTTTTAGAATTTGAAAATTATGATTGTACACTGACTTTATTTGAAATAAAATATAAGAACTCATAAGCATTGTATTTTAAATGTATGAGCCAACTAAAATACAACCGGAAACACCCATTTTTTAGTAAATGTTTAGACACTCGGGTGACGATAGATCGTGTCATGTTTGCCTTTTTGTTGACGGTTTGAGATTCCGATGATGCTGGTGATCACATATATTTTGGTTGTAAGTGATCCGTAACTGCGTTCTCATGTACCTCGAATAAAACTTTAGTCTTTTTTATAGCACACAAATTTTTTTTGAACTTGGCATGCTATATCATTCCGAGGCTGCACCTGTGTAAACTTGGGATGGTATAAATTAGACCTGCTATGTATATATGTGTGCATGCATCCATGCATTGATATCAGATGGGATTTTACGATAACACATGATGTCCTTTTTTTGTTTGTCAGCGGCGGTATGGAAAACTCTGTGCTAGTTCCTTTGTCTGACTCAAAGATTTAGCAGGCTCCGATTTAGGAGGGGAGCCTGTTGCATCTTCTAGTGTCATTATTCTCAATCCGGTAAAGCATATTCCCAGTCACGTGTTATTTTCTATCGATTCTCGCAATGTCCCTAATTTAATTTATAGATAATTTGATTTATTCAAAATTATTCGTGCACTAAAAATAGGATATTTCTTAACTTATAAACATGTTTTATAAGTCATATTTAGATTGATTCACTGAACGTGTACAAATTTATTACAGGTCTTGCAGGAACTTTGAATCTTAAATTTCTAGTCGAAAAAAAAAGAACTGAAGTTAAAAGAACATAAAGTTTAATAAATATATTTGTTTTTCTTTTTATTCTCAGTAAATCTATGGAAATTAAATTTTGGAGTTAATTGTTTAATAATTTTTTAATCTAATTGTTTTGCCTTTCTTGTATTAAAAAATTCAATAAACACAGGTTAAATAAAGTTCTCTCTTTCCTTTCTTTTCAAAAGTATAATCGACTCTCAGTTGGTCATGTGACATACTTATTTGCATCAGTCATGTTCTTTAAATTTTTGGCATTGTAGGAAATTTAATATTTATTTACGTAACGATGAGAATCGATAAAGGTATTGTCTAATCAATGTACAAAAAATAATTTATATAACTTAATTTTTTATCTTTAAGATCTATAATTTTAAATAACTCCGAGTGTATAATGTAATTGATCGATCATAATATTTTTCTTACTTGTATGATATGAAATATCATATTTTCTAAAATTTGTTCACTTGACTATATATTTTAATCTATTTAATTTATTATACAATTTTCAAATTTACCTATTATATATTTATTAATTTAATTCAAAATAAGCAATTATTAACTTCCATAAAATTAATATAAAATTTTATATTAAAATTAATTACAAATGCGTTACATACATAATTCATCCAACATAGTTCTAAATCTAGTCATTTCTATTATATTTATACTATATTATTAAAATCGAAATATTAAAACTTTGATAGTTGGTCAGTACGGTACTCATATTTTGGGATTTACACTTTAGTTCTTTTATTTTTACAATTGTATCGTAATTTTTTAAAATAAAAATTTTATTCAAAACATATCTCTAAAAAATTGTTCAACACAAAACTCTTAAAGCACAATTTATTGCGATCAAACACCTATGTCAATTCGACACCGAGTTCAACAACCATATATAAGTATTCATATTTAAAATCATTTTCTTAAGAAAAAAATATAAATATTAAAAGAAAATATTAAACGCGTGCATGACACATGTTACGAGCTTGTATTTGTATATGTAATAAAAATACTCATGAATATTGTGTATACATGTTATCGATATGTGCTATATACCCGTGATTGTTGTCTAATTTTTAAATATCAGACACTACTTTTTATTAATTTAAAAATAAATAATTAAATAATATATAAAGAAACTACTTGTAATATATTACTTATGTTATAATCAATGTTCAGTATTACGCTTTATAGATTAAATATATGAATAATTCAAATAAATTGTGTAATACAATAAAGATAGACCGTTGTGCAAAAATATATATCATTTTATAGTCTACATTACATATACAAGATATTTGTATGATTAAAACAAATGTAGATATACATCACACGCAACATTGTTTTTAAAATTTAATATTAAAATTATATAAGATTGGTTGTTTAAATAATTATGTACAACATTTTGAAAACTGAAACAACATAGATTAATATCTATTATAAAATCACCTTTGTTTTTTGCTCAAAGTTAATATAATAATAAATATAGGATTAAGAATGATGTGAGTTTTATGTAATGTGATTTTTCAATCAAAATCAAAAGAAGTCATGTAGCTCAATGGTTATAAGAATGATTTTCTTAGGGAATGTCAAGGGTTCGATTCTGCACAAAAACATTATTTACTCATTTTTTTCTTTAGATAAGATAGTATATAATGGCATGCCATGTAATTTCAAAATATATAAGGGTAAAATTGTTATTTTACAAGGAGTTTTTTGGCTCAAAATTATCCTCATATTGTTTATATATAGAAGAGGATTGCCTAGCATGGTTGGTATGTTGTCCTATTATATATAGAATATTATATATAGAAGAGGATTGCCTAGCATGGTTGGTTTGTTTTTCTGAACTATTTTTTTTTCTTTTTTCTAATTATTTAATTTTACGAGATATTTGGATCAACTCACGCGCATGTCGATTAATTCTGATGTTCCGCTTATAATTCATGAGTTCAACTGAAATCGAGTCTTAGACTTCAGGGTGATAAGCTCCGAAGATCCTGGCCACAAACAATTAAGACACTGGTGCGAGACTTTTCTGCACTAATTTTCTTCTCTTGTTTTATTAACCTTTGCTCCAATACTCTTCTGCTTTTAAGTTTACATAAACATTTGCTTTTATATACTAATATCTTCACCTTTAGAAGCTTATTGTTACTGAGTTTAATTGAGTTTAGAATTTTAACTTTTAATTACTCAAAAATTCTATATTCATTGCTCAAAACATAATCGTAAAAAAGTTATTAGTTTATCCAACATTGTTGTTCTATGAAGACTTTTTTGATGTAGAGGTATAAATCTAACACTTGCCATCATGTTATCTAGAGCAAAGAATTAAGTGTAACACGATAGATCTGTCAATATATAACTGTATGCTCGTCATTCCTGTCAGATTATTCGTATCTATCAGTTCGATTGGTGCAAAACACAAAATAGGATTTCTCGTAAAAGCTAACCAACCTCACGTGAATATGTTTTCAATAGCCAACCAATGCTCAGCATGTCTCCTTCAATATGGATCAGGCGACACCCGGATTTGAACTGGGGAAAAAGGGGCATAGCGAGACGAGAGAGTCTACCTAATGTCAACTCATGTATATTTAAGAAAAAGAAACCCTTAAAGTTAATTAACCAAAGCTCAATTTATCCAAATTTTTGAGCAAATAGAAGAACGCCAACCATTTTTCTCTGTTTCTTACCCCCATAATTAGTGTCACTTTGATTTTATACACGCATTTTAATATCTAAAAAAATGATACTTTAGTAGATTATTTTTCAAATCATTTTTTCTGAATAAAAATATAGAATCTAAAATTTTATTCAGAAAAAGAAAATTGAAAAAATAAATTATGAAAGTACCATATTTTTAGACATCAAAATGCGTGCAGAAAGTCAAAACAACATTTTTTTGAGACGGAGGAAATAATTAATTGCACTCGTTTTACAAATTACATAAAATTAGTTTAGGTTTAACTTTCTTTTATTGTTCTTAATAAATCGAGATGGCAGATGACCCCTTGTTAAAAGTAAAAATTAAGAATAATACTATAGACACAAAATTGAGTACAAAAAATTATTTTCAAATAACATGACATAATTGGGGTGGTAATTTATAATTTTTTTATTGTAGAAATTATTTTAAGAACTAATTTATTACTTCAGTACCCCTAGCATTTTTCAAAAATTAAATAATAATTTGTGTATCAACCTTTTTAGCCATTAATTAGGAGATTTGCGAGGTTGTCTTTCTGTCTGACAAGTTAATTTAGTCTCGTCAATCATTATAATCCTAAAATAAAAATGTATATTTAGATTATTTCACGAACAGTAAGCTTAAAAAGGAGTCATAATTCGAGATACATGTTTTCCGAATGCAGGACGGACTATTTAGGTAACAGGCGGTCATTTAAAACTTTAAAATTAACCGCTATCATATGTAAGAAACTAAAGACCAAATGGATAAGAGCAATAAGCCTATGATAGATGCAAAATAGTTATAGCTATCTATGTGATTTTGTACTAAAAAATATTTTTTGTGTTAAAATAAAAATTTAACTCCAATGCTTATTTTATTTTACAATCAAATATTTTTAAATTTAGCTAAATTACGTCTCTCTTTCACTCCTAAATTTTATTTAAAGCAAATAAACATGCATATTATTATAGTTATTTGATGATTTGGCTAGATGTATAAATGCATTTTTGATTTTATTTTAAAACCAAGTATGCATTTTTGCATATTTGCATTCAAATGTAGAACCCCTTTGGAGTTAAGCTTTTTAGTATTTGGTTTCAAATTACAGAACTAGAACCAATTTTAGTATTGTATTGTACTTGCTCTAATGGTGAAGTTTAGGGCCGTAAACGAAACTAACTGTTCGTTAAGCTCGTCCGAGTTCGTCCGGGTTCGAGTTCGATAAACTCGTTCAAGTTAATTTGTTATCAAACACGAGTTCGAACAACATTTTTTGTTTGATAACCTTAACGAACCGAGCCAAACTTTTAAAGTGTTCGACTCGAGTTCGCTCGAATTGCATTTGAGTTCAACTCGTTCGTTAAGCTCGAGTTTGCTTCGGGAAAATAAATTGTTTTTATAATATTATATACATAAGCATAATATATATTATTCATAATTTATAATTTAAATTTTTTTTACAATGATTTAAAGTGAATATTACATAGGTGGCAAATATTTAATTAATATTTGGACTAATTTTTTACATCAAATAAAGTTTAAAATAATATATATTTTTTTTGAAAAACTTAAAATGTTAACGAACTGGTCGTGTTCGTCTGAGTTCGGTTCATTATATGTCCGCGAACTGTTCGTGTTCAGTTCGAATATTACCGAACTCGAGTTCGAACAAGAAACTTTGTTCGATAAAGTTACCAAACATTGTTCGATTCGTTAAGATTTTGCTTGAGTTCTTTAAAAATTCGTTCGAGTTCAGTTCATTTACGGCTCTAATTGATCGGATATACATCCATAATGGACGGACTTGGAAGTCTTTTTGAAAATTGTTAATCCTAGCACTTTGATACTACAAAATTACATGACAAATGACCTGAACAGAAGATCGACGGGAGCCGACGACCGCTTGTAGTGGATTTTACAAAATAAAACAACATTATCCTGTATTTGTTAATTCAATGCAATTTTCAATTTATTTTTTTATTCATTTAATAACTTGTTTGATATTGTGCGAGCTAATTAAGATCCAATCCAATATATTCGGATTACGAAAGGAATTCTTTTTTTAAATATATAATGTGATAAGAACAGACCAAGGTTACTATATTCCCGAGAAATATTTTTTAAGGGTATTTCTTGCGAATCTAATATCATCGGTCTATTCTCTTTCGTGGCTAAGAATACATCAACAGATGACTACGTACGGGGCTCCTTCGCATTTTTGGTACATTTATGTACCAAAAATACAAAAATGGTACACTAGCATTCAAGAAGCTCTGGTATAAATCGTCATCTCATGTGACGACCCCTCTTATATTTTTGTTTTTCATTTTTTTCATTTTAATGTCAATTGTTCTTGGTTGTTACTTAGTAAAATTGATTGATGAGTAGTAAAAAATGGTTTTCAACAATCGATTTTGGAGGTTTAAAAAATGTAGTTGCAAAATTTAAAATTTCATTTTTTTTCTTTTCTATATTAAACTTGAAATGTCATAATTCCTAATGAGCCAAAAATTGAGAAAAAATATTAAACGTAACTATGTAAAATTTAGGTCCAAAAATGATAACTACACAAAATTATAATTTCTGTAGGTAGTTTTAGGGGTACAAAAAACATCATTGCAAGGGATAATTCTTATTTTTCTGTGTTCCGCATTAAACATCAAACATTGTACTTGTATACAAGCAAAAATTATGAAAAAATTATTATGTAGAATACTGGTATTTTGAGGTCCGAAGATGACTAAAACAAAACTTCATCAAAAACACATTTAGCAAAAATGCAAACATAAACTCTAAAAATAAGCATAAAATACTGTGAATTCAGCACTCAAGATCTGGAAGCATGATAATAATGCAAGATTTATGTTACTGTTGACACTGTTGACGTGACTACGCCACTTTGAGATCAATTATTTCTGAAAAAGAGGACAAATAATACAAAGCTTTAATTTTCTGGAAAAGATGAGTGATCACTTCAAGACCTGCATTTATTACTTTCAAATTTAACAGCACTTTCAACACATTTTATTACTTTCACCAAGATATCAATAATAATCACACATTTGTCCTATAAATAGGTCATCCCTTCAGTCAATATACATACAACTTCTTCTCATTTTATTAGTTACCCTTCAAGGCAGTTTGCATCAAATGGATAATGGGAAAAGACCAATGATTTCTGGTTCAAGCAGGAATCAAAAGCGAGATTATCAACGTCCAGTGGAAACCAAAGAAAGCATTAGGAAGCGAAATGAAGAAGAGGATTTAAAAGGAAAAGAAATACATGGATGGAACATGATCTACAACAAAATGCGCAAGTATACGAACAGAAAGAATAGAATGGGTAAAGATTGGGTGCCAACTGAAGATGAGGTTGCGGACGAGGCGGAACAATATCCAGAGGCCAGTAATCTTTGGAATGATGGACGTGCACGTATATTGAGACCTAAGTACTCCACACATGAGGAGTTTCTTGATGACAAGGCTGGTTTACGTGAGAAGTGTAAGGCATTACAAAAGGAACTTGACGAACGTGATGAAGCCGAATGGTGGGGTTCCTGGAATGAGGGTAATGAAGATGAAGATCAAAGTTAATATTTTCCATTTCCATTTCCTGTAACTGTTCACCTCACTCAGTTCAGTTTGAATAACTGTTTGCATTTCCATTTCCTGTAACTGTGTGCATTTCCATTTTCCATTTCCATTTCCTATAACTGTTTGCATTCATAAATCAACCATTCGAATTCATAAAAACAAAATTCAAAAAAATACAATTCGAATTCATAATCCTACGTTTGAAAATTATAAATGAGCCATTTATTTAAATTATATTTTAATCAACCATTTCATTTAAATTATTTTAATTTAATAATAATTCATAATTTATTTAAGTTCATAAGTTGCATGGAATTTTAATTTAATTTTAATCAACCATGTAATTTAAATTAATTTGAATAATAATTAAATATTTATTTAAATTCAAATTTTAATTTTAATTCAAATAATATTAACTAATTTATTTAAATTTGAATTGTTTGTTTCTGTCAAATGTCGGGTTTCTTGCAGTACATTATTACACATATCGAATTGTGTGCCTTATCTATTCTTCATGCTGAAACATTTAGATTTTCAAATAGTACAAAATCTTATCTTTTCAATAACATATCTATCCTATTGGCTTCTGATTTATGTACCTTAAAAACATAAACATTTTCACAACATCTACATTACTCCATATACATTACAGTACTGCATCAAAACATAATGGAAGGTTGTGTCAATGTGAATTTCTTTTGGGGTGGAAAAATAATTAGACAAGGTGATGATATAACATATTCCACATATCCAAAATGTATGTGTTATGTTATGTTCGGAACAAGTTTTGAAGAATTCAAGGGAATTGTTTATGAGGTTATGAACATCAGTCGAAATCATTGGAATTTGAAAATAAGTTATAAACATCCAGATGTCGGTATCGGTAATGTCGTTAAGCGATATTTCATAGGTGTTATTACTTCCGACGGGGATGTCGGTAGGTTGTTGAGTATCCCTCGGGCCATGCAAATGGGTTGGGGTGATGTTTCTGTGTTCATCGAGGCCGAACAGATTCAAGTGGAGGACCTGTACTCATACACTTAGAGCCGGCAATTTCGTACACGACACGATAACACGACACGAACACGACACGATAATATTGGGTTTGGGTTCACCTTTTCGGTACACGAACATGAAAGTACACGAACACGATATTACACGAAAAATTATAGTGTCGGTTTTGTGTTTAGCCTTGGGTACACGACACGAAACGAAAGTACACGAAATAAATAATTAAATAAATAAATATTTTAAAATTATATATAAATATTCTTTACAAATAAAAATTATGTAAATAATTTTTGTAAACCGGGCACCGTGACTTCTTGACTTATTGATTTGGAATTGATTAAAAATAAAGTTAACACTTAACCGAGTTTCAATTTTCAATTTCATTCTCACTTTAGGCCTTAGGGTTTCCTCCCCCAATTATTCAAAGCCAGCCACCACGAAATTATTTCCTCCCCAATTATTTCCTAATCGACTTCCTAATCGACTGAACTGTTGTCTGCTGCAATTCGAAATGGAGGAAACTAACACCAATATTCCGGTACCTCTCTCTCTCGCTCTCTCTCCACTGTATAATCATTTCATCCGTTTGTATACTTGTATCTTGATTTCATTTTACATAATATTTATTATATGTTTTGCGTTATTGTGTATGGTACTATTGCGTTACATAATATTTGTATATTGTTGTAAGGTACGATATATGTTTTGTTTGTATACTGACTATTGACTACTGTTGTGTGTTATGTGTATGTTGTTTGCTCCTGTCCTGTCACCTGTGTTTAGGTATAAAAATTCAATCTTTCTTTGATTTGATTTGTTTTTTATGTTTAGTTGGTTACCCATGATTCTAAGTGTTAGGCCGAATACACAATATATATAATCAAGTATGTATGAGAATAACAATTAAGAACACAGGTTTGTAAATCAACAAACTGAATTATATTAAATAATTCTCTCTTAGTGATGTTAATGAATCACAAAGAGCTTCTAGGTTACAAGAAATAAAGTATTCAATGATCGCATCCCTTCTAGGGATAACCTATCTGTGTTTATATAGTACACAGTTACACAATCCTTATCTAATTGATATTCCTACAAATTAGCTATACAATTGTTATCAATTAAGGATTGCTTCTTATCTTCTATTCCGTTTCCTTAGCTGTATCAATATATTCTGCTTCTTTCTATCTTCAGAATATATTGCTTCTAGAATCTTCAATTCAGCACCGACAGCTAATTCAACTATCACCTTGTCAGACTTTAAATAAACTCTGACCGGCTTCCTTTAAACTCTTCACCCTGTCAGAGTTTAATTAAACTCTGACCGGCTTCTGATAAACTCTGGTCAGTACCTGTTGCTTAAACACTGATAAACAAACGTCAGCAATTATATCTAACAATCTCCCCCAACTTGTTCATAATAAAATGTACAAGTTAAACATATAATTGATGATGTCAAAAACATTTAACAAATGCAGTGTTTAACATATAACAGAGTTTAATTTAAAACAGAGTTTAAATTTGACTTAGAACAGAAATCATAAAAACTTACAGTCAAACTTTACTTAATCTCTTGAATATCAGGCACTGTCCTGATATAATCTAACAGTAGTTTCTTTTCAGCTCTATTCAATTCAGCAATCATAATCTTCTTCAGCTCCTTCATTTCTGGTTCATCTTCACCAATTTGATAAATGGCAGCCCTCAAAGAATATATGCTGTTTTTGTTCATTTCATTGCCAAGTCTGATATAAAAAGGTTTATCAGACTCTAGATTGAACTCAAGAACCTTTTTATTTAGTGCAGTTCTGAACCTAGCACTATTCCTTTTCATTTCTACCAACTTTCCATGTGCATCTCTGTATTTAGGAATGTATGCACTTGATACTCCAGCTCCACTCAAAACTTTGGATTTCATCATCCTTTCCTTCAAAACTCGAGCAGCATCATAAGTACTTCTATTCTTTACTTCAAGTAGATATAGAACATACTCTAGCTCTTCCCAAAGTTTTAACTGGATATCAAATTCACCAAATCTATACACTCTGCCATCAGCCATAAAATATAACAAGAATTCCTTTTTGATTCCTTTGTGAAAAATCATCTGTACAGATTCTAGTTTGTCAAGGCCTTCTTGAGTAATTCCAACTCCAAATTCTGCCAATGAAAACTTGTCTTGAGATCTGTTATTAGTTCTTCTCTCTCTGTGTGAACCCAGTCCAGATTTGTCAAAGGCTTCTTTTCCCAATACTGTTCTGGTTTCTGAGAAATTCACAGCTTCAAGCTTTAAGTCTTCAAGAATTTTTGGTTTGCTGAATCCTGGAAGTAGTGTAGATTTCTGTACAACTTGAGCAACGTCAGAGGTTGTCATATCTTCAATAGAAACATCAACTTGAGCAGCGTCAGAGGTTGATTTAGCTAATCTTGTTTCAACTTGAGCAATGTCAGAGGTTGAATTATCTTTCTTTTTCAGGTTAGGCTCTTCAATCATTATGCCTTTACCCTTATCAGTGTTTCCAATCACAGGTCTCCTTTGTTAGGTCCTGATAAGTTTGTAGAAGGGGGGTTGAATACAAACTATACCGTTTTATCGAATTTGTCCTTTAAAAGATTTAACTGTTTAGAACAAATTAGTGCGGAATAAAAACTGAAACAATATTCAAGTTAAATAGAAACTCTATTAAACTTGAGGAGTGTTACAACTTTGATCACTGATTACAAAGAACTTAATAAAACAAATCTAGAATAAATTCGACATGAATTTATCTATTTTTGTAATAAAAAGGATCGAATACTAAAAAGTAGTTCGATATAAAATCTAGGGATTATGATCCGCTAGAAAGTCAAAGCAGTACAAGAGATACAATTCTTATGAATTAAATGTTGAAGAACAGTCAAGAATTAAATCTCTGCAGAAAGTTTGAGCTTTGCAGTTGAAGGTATTTAAGAAGAGCTTTCAATGGAATGTTTGTTTGCTTTTCTTCTGTATCTTTTCTTCTGTCTATACTTCAAGTCAACTGCCTCTTTTCATTTATACAATCACTTGTCAATCTCTTCCACGCGCCAATCCACTAGCAGATTGTATTTAGAAGACTTTCTGGAAAACTATGTAAATGGCCTTGGAAGACTTTCGGGAAGACAAGGTTTGTACTTAGAAGACAACCGGGAAGACAGTGGTTTGGCCTAGGAAGACAATCGGGAAGACAGCCTTGGTAGTCTTCCTAGTTCAAAGAACTAAGTCTTCCTAGTTCAATCCTAAGTCTTCCTAGTTCAAATATATTCTAATTTAAATAATTAACTAAATAAATTATGTATTAAATTAATTCTTTGCAGAATTAATTTAATAAATAATATACTTAATAATATTAATTATTTATAAGAGAATAAATAGAATTAGTTGACTTCTTAATTAATTTCTTTTTATTCTAATTTAAATAATTAACTAAATAAATTATGTATTAAATTAATTCTTTGCAGAATTAATTTAATAAATAATTTACTCAATAGTATTAATTATTTATAAGAGAATAAATAGAATTAATTGACTTCCCAATTAATTCCAGAATCACTAAAAACTTAGATAAATAACAAACACAATAGTACGTTGACACTCGATGCACTGTCTGGTTCATGAGTGACTAACGACAATGTTTGTTCTTTATCTATTTGACTTTAAGCAGTGATTCACTTCCTTCTCATTCAAGAACTCCGTAATCAGTATCTTTTTCTGTCACCACTTGAAATCTCCGTCACTTTAATAAATCCACTGAGCTTGAATACTTCATTGAGGCTTGATCAATAAATTGAGCTTCTTTCAATGTAGAATAACTTCAAGTCTGTAGATGACTTTAATCTTCATTCTTTGACAGATATAACCTTCTGAGATTCCTGTGACATTTGATTTTTATTATTTACTTATTACATCCTAATTAAAGTTGAGTAGAATCCTCGGTGTTTACAAATAGGACTAGACATATGCCTTTCAATCTCCCCCTATTTGTTTGTTAGACAATAACAACCAAATACCTCTAGAGGATAACTCAACTAAAACAAGAAAAGATAAGACTTTTAAGAGCCAAGCAAATAATAAAAAGTTCTGGATTAAATATAACAATTTCCAGATTCAAACAGTAACGATAAATACAAGATAGATGTTCCTCTAGACTGAACATATGAATACATTTATCCTATCTTGAATCACCTAAGCTCTAAACATTTAAAATTTACAAACAGAGCTTCTTCAAATTTCAGACTCAATCATCTCTCCTTCTTCAAGTGCTTCAAGCAAATCCTTGTCCAGAACACGATCAGATTCAGAAGTAATGCCACTAGGTCTGACAGGTTGAGTTGTGACTTTCTTCAGCCTATTCTTCATTTGATGATATCTTTTGATATTTGCTATGCAATAGTCTTGAATCAAATCAGCAACTTCTGTCTTCTCTTGTGTAGCAAATCCTGAAGTCCTCAACATGTTCTCCAAGTAGACAAGATGCTTGGCAGGAAAATCCTTCAGAGATATTGGATCCACACCACAAGTCTGAAGTGCCCTTCCTTTAAAAAATTTTACTTCATAAGGCACTTCCACCACTTGTGGACTAGCTTTCATTGCAAAGTCTCTTAGCTGATCATGCAACAGCTCAGCTAATGGAGAAGTTCTTTTTACCTTGCACATGAAGACCCATAGTTCAGAGAGAGTTCTACTTTCCAGAAGATTGAGAGACACTAAGAAAGTTCCCTCATTATGAGTATAAACATAGATCTTCAACTCCTCTCTAACTCTGTCATATCCAGTTGAGATCCTTGAAATCTCTGCATGAAGAGCTTTCATATATACTGTGTTGTCTGGATTGACCTTCTTGTATCTTTCCAACATGCTAAAAAACTTTCCATCATTATCTGAACCTGTTGAATGTGAAAACATCTCTCTAGCTCTATCCCATTCTTCTCCAAGCTTCAGCCTCACATATAACTTCCTGTCCTTGACCTTTATATCATGAAGCCGTTGCTTTTCTTGATGTTCAGCTTTTTGGATAACTAGATGCTTTGAAATGATGTCAGAAACTTTAGCATTCTCCTCCTCTCTTCTCTTTAGATCAGCTTTCTGTCTTAACAGCTCAGCTTCAAAGGCAGGATCCACTTCAGGTTCATCTTCCCAGTCAGCATAGTCAGCCTCTCCTTCAACCTCCACTTCACCAAAGATATCTTCAGGGTTTTCTTCAGATTCAATATTGTCAAAATCTCCCTGTTCACCTTGATAGTAGTCAGCATCAGAAAAAGTTAACCTCTGCTTTCCTTTGTCCTTTACAGAACCAGAACCTCCAGCTTCTCCTCCTCTTTGTTTCTCCACATTCTCCCCCTTAGTTGAGGAATCCTCTACAGTTTGAGCTGTGGAAGCCCTAGGATTCACCTCAGACGTTCTCCTTATCTCTCCTCTATCTCCTCTTTCATCAGCATCATCCTCATCCTCATCATCTCCCTCAAAGAAAATTCTTTGCTCTTCAGTAGGTTGATGTGAATTCTTGATCATATTATACAAGTGCTTCATACCTTCATTCAGATGCTCCATTCCTCCTTCTATCTTGAAAATCCTTTCTTCATTAAACTTTTGATTTTCATCAGCTGTTTGCAGAATAAAGTCCACCTTGGTAGAAATGGCAGCTATCTCCCTGACACTCTCTGATATTTGAGCATTTGACATTGTAAGATCAGAGATGTCTGAAGCCACTAGTACTTGAGATTGTTGGATTGAATTCAGCTTCGGGAGGAGATTATTCTTCAATCCTTGTAGGTCATCTTTCACAGTACCCAGCTGATTTGATACAGAGGTGGTAGATTGTGCAACCACTTGTGCTTTTAGAATTGTGTTTTCAGCCTGGGTCTCTTGCAACTTCTTCTGTAGATCAGCTAGCTGTTTTAACAAAGCAGTGTTTGTGTCAGTGTGTGCACTCACTTCAATTGCTCTCAGTGGTGTTTCACTCAACTCACGTGCTTGTGTTTCACTCGGTGTTTGACTTATATCTCTCACCACTAACTGTCTGTCTAGATTCTCAGTGGATGTACCTGCAGTAAAAATCACTCTAGCCCCTTCAAGAGAGGTCAGTGGTGGTGCAATGGGAGTTCGCAAATCCCAATCCCCAATGAATTCCAAATCAGATTGAATTTGAAACTGAATTGCTTCAGTGTTGGATTCATTAGGTTGCCTTCCACTTTCTCCAGTAAAAACTGCGAGTGGAAAATCCCTTAGGGGAGCCAGAGATGTTCCCTCTGGGAGGGGAGAAAATGATTCTATTTGAGTTGGCGAAGAATCAGATTTTCCCTCAGATGCCTGTGAAGGCACTTCTACCGTAACTATGGTAGGCACTGTTTCAAAGTCAAAAGTAAAGTGCTCTCCTGACATGGTGTCCTGAGTGTCATCTAGATGGATATCTTCTCCCATTGTGAGTAATGGGAGTGTGCTTGACTCAGTACAAGATGCCATGGCCCGATGGCGAATTTCAATAGATCCACCCTGTTGAGAGGATGTCTCCAGAGACTGTGTAGTGGCCATATCAATGTCCATATCCTTTTGAGAGGATACAGATGGGCTAACAGTTGTCTCCCTATAGGTTTTTCTTTTCTTTAAGGGTGGAGACAGAGCTGTGGGAACACTCATTTCAGCTATATCACTAACATTTCTTGAACTGGTTTGTACATTAGGCTCAGATTGTGTTTCAGGAGTGTTTGACTCTCTGTTTGGCTCTATGACCTGGGTCAGAGACTGTGGATCTACAATCTCTGGGTCAGCCCTAACAACCACTTGGGTTTCAATTGAAGTACCAGAAGAAGAACCAAGGTTAGGAATAACTACCTGCAGTGGTACTGGATGTGGTTCGGGAACTTGTTCACCAAAGATAGGAAGATTAATGAATTGTCTCATGAATGGTGAAACAAGAACAGGTATGGTGGTAAATTTGGATGAGACATCAAGTCTAGTGTAGAATTTGGTGTCTGTGGTTGGAGAGGTTTCAAATCTAGCTTCTCGAAACAGTTCTACCTGCTCAGCAGTGAGAAGATGATTAATGATAAGAGTTAGAAAGCGAGGGTACCAACACCTTACTTTCACACCATTATCAGAATCTCTCCTAGAGTGAGCAAGCCTGTTGAGCAAAAGGTTCCACAGAATCTCAGCAAAGTTCAATCTACGACCAAATACTATAGCATAGGCAATGTATTGATTAAGACTGGTAATGCAATGAAAGTTTGTTTTTGTGCAGTTACCAAATACCCTAGCTATAGTATCAAAGAACAGATCCCATTCCCTTACAACAAAAGTTTTTGACAATTTTACCATTTGAAAGGGACCCTGATAATGAATATTCACAAAGAACTGTGTTAACTCATCATCAGTGGGTAATGGATCAAACCTGTCCTTTGGAAAATGCAACACATCACAAAATAAATCAAAAGTAACTGTATATTGCTGATTGAGAATATTGAAAGTAAAAGATTTTGAATTGTCAGCAATAACAGCACTTGAACACAACATCCTTAATGGATCAATTTTCAGAAGTGCATTGGCACAAATAGCATAACTAACACAAGTATTGCTATTTAAAAATTGAATCCACGGTCTGAAACGTTCCACCTTACACCTAGCCGGATCAAAATACCCAACAAAATTATTTAAAACTAATTCAAAATTATTAGGATCCATTTTAAATAAAACAAAAAGATTTTAATTAATTTAAATAAAAATAAAATTTTAGGGATTTTTAGAATTAATTAAAATTACAAAAATCCACAAAATTAAATTTTATTAAAATTAATGAATTTGAACTTTTAGATCCTAACAAGTCGAACTTAAACTTTTTGAAAAACAGAAATGACTGGGCAAATGATTCTCAAGAACACACACACAGATCTCTATCACAGAAACTAAAAATGATCACAAAAGCAAGAAGTACTTAGCAATTCAGAACTCAAAAATCGAAAGGAAATGAAACAAGTAACAGAAATTTGGGCATTAATTCGACTTAGTTGTTTGATTTTAAAGAATAGTTATGATTTGCTAAGTTAAAACTTGAGCAAGAATGATTCAAGGATCACAGTTTCTGCAGAATTGAGAGAGAATTCGAAGGGGGAAAAAAAACTTAAAAACAACTGGTAAGGAAGAGAGAAAATGCGTGTAAGTGTAAGTATATATACATATATGAAAATAACTGTTAAAATTAATAAGGAAGACAGTCAAACGTTTCTTTGAAATTGTACTGGGAAGACAATCGGGAAGACTTAGGATAGTCTTCCCGGTAGTCTTCCTAGTACAAACTAGAAAGTCTTCGGAATTAATTAAAACAGATAAACAAAAAATAAACTAATAAAAGGAGAGTCTTCCCGATAGTCTTCCTAGTTCAAAAACTGGGAAGACTTCGAAAAAGACTTAAAATAAAAAGGAAAAAACAAAAAACAAAAAGAAAATTTACATTGTTTTCCCGGTAGTCTTCCTAGTACAAAACTGGGAAGACTTACCAAAAAATTCAGAATAAAATCCGAATATTAAAAAGAAAATGCTGAACAACTAAGAAAAATGCAAGAAAAATATATAAAATTCTAGAAAAATTCACAGAAAATTCCATAAATCCTAGAAAAATATGCAGAATATTAGAAATGCATAAAATTAATATAAACTTGCAGAAAAATTCAAACAACAATATTTACAATCTGAAAAATATCTAAATAATTCTAAATAAATATATTTTCAATAAAAATACATTTCTCCACTTAAAAAATATGAGAAAAATATTTTTAAAGAAAATAAATTATTCAGAGTTATTTAAATACACAAGCAAGTAATATTAACAGAGAATTAGCAGTAAATATTAGTTAAATGACAAGAGAAAATGAATTTTGAAATAACAAACCTGACAGATATATTGTTAATCACTAAGACTGTTTAACATACCCAATTTACCAACTAACTTGATAAATGTGGATTCATCAACAGATTTAGTGAATATATCTGCAGTCTGTTCTTCTGTGGGTACAAAATGTAACTCCACAGTTCCATTCATGACATGCTCTCTGATAAAATGATACCTGATGTCAATGTGCTTCGTTCTCGAGTGCTGCACAGGGTTGTTGGAGATTGCTATGGCACTTGTATTATCACAAAATATGGGAATTTTGTCTAATGCAAAGCCATAGTCCTTTAATTGATTCCGTATCCATAAGATCTGAGCACAACAGCTTCCAGCAGCAATATATTCAGCTTCTGCTGTTGAATTGGAAACTGTTTGCTGTTTCTTGCTATACCAGGAAATCAACCTACCTCCTAGGAATTGACAACTCCCAGAGGTACTCTTTCTATCCACAACACTACCTGCATAATCAGAATCTGTATATCCAACAAGATTAAAACCAGAATCTTTAGGGTACCAGATACCTAGATTAGGTGTACCCTTAAGATATCTCAAGATTCTTTTCACAGCAACGAGATGAACATCTCTAGGGTCCGCTTGGAACCTTGCACACAAGCATGTAGCATACATAATATCTGGTCTACTAGCAGTAAGATAGAGTAAAGAGCCAATCATACCTCTGTAGCTTGTAACATCTACCTTGATAGATTTGTCAGAAGCTCCAAGTTTGATTGCTGTTGAAGATGGAGTCCTTGCTGATGCTGAATCCTCCATGTGATACTTCTTGAGGAGTTCTTTGAGATACTTGGATTGACAAATAAATATTCCATTTGACCTTTGGCTTACTTGTAATCCAAGAAAGAACTTCAGCTCACCCATCATACTCATTTCAAACTTACTCTGCATTAGCTCAGCAAATCTCTTACAGAGATTATCATTAGTAGACCCAAATATGATGTCATCCACATAGACTTGGACTAATATCATATCATTTTTGTGTTTCTTTGAAAAAAGAGTTTTGTCTATGATACCTCTAACAAAACCATTTTCTAAAAGAAAACCAGAGAGAGTGTCATACCATTTTCTTGGGGCTTGCTTGAGACCATAGATAGCCTTGAAGAGAAAGTACACAAAGTCCAGCAGCTCCTGATTTTCAAAGCCAGGGGGCTGTTCCACATACACTTCTTCATCAAGTTCACCATTCAGGAATGCACTCTTAACATCCATTTGATAGACTTTAAAATTGGAGTAAGCAGCAAATGCTAAGAACATCCTGATGGCCTCAAGTCTAGCCACTGGTGCATAGGTTTCATCATAATCAATGCCTTCAGCTTGAGAATACCCTTGTGCAACCAGTCTTGCCTTGTTCCTTGTAACAATGCCATCCTCATCTAGCTTGTTCCTGTATACCCATCTAGTACCAACTACTTTCTTGTTCTTTGGCCTGGGTACCAGCTTCCAGACTTGTTGTTGTTCAAATTGATTGAGTTCATCTTGCATAGCAATCACCCAATCTGGATCAGTCAGTGCTTCCTCAGTTTTCTTTGGCTCCATTTTAGATAGAAATGCTGAGAAAAGACATTCATTCTGAGAAGCTCTTCTAGTTTTAACTCCAACATCTGGATCACCAATGATCAGCTCAAAAGGATGAGCTCTATTCCAAACAGTCTGTCTTGGAAGATTTGATCTTGATGATTCGCCTTGAAATTCACTTTGATGTTGTGAGTGACTAGTTGATCCTTCATTTGCTCCCCCTGAGTTGTTGCTTGTCTGCCTTGATGATTCTTCTCCAGTGTTAGTGGTATCTCCATTGTTACCAATGTTTCCACCACCATCACCAGGATTAATATCATCATTGTTATTATCATTTCCAGCAATAACTTCAGGTGGGGCATCATCATCTGATTCTGAGTCTGGCAAGTTATCAAACTTCAGCTCTTCAGATGAATCTTCTTTTTGGATATTGGGGAACTTAGTGTCATCAAAAGTAACATTGACACTTTCCTTTACTGTGTGACTGCCAACCACATAGACCCTGTAAGATCTTCTGGAATATCCAACAAAAATAGCTTCTTGTGCCTTTGCATCAAACTTGCCACGTTTAACATTGTCATCTAAAAGCACAAAGCATTTTGCTCCAAATACATGAAAGTACTTGACAGTTGGTTTCTTATTGTTCATGATCTCATACGGAGTCTTCATTAAGTCCTTGTTGATTAAAGTTCGATTCTGAGTATAACAAGCTGTATTCGCTGCTTCAGCCCAAAAGTACGTTGGAAGTTTGGACTCACTTAGCATAGTCCTAGCTGCTTCAATCAATGTACGATTCTTTCTTTCCACTACTCCATTTTGTTGAGGAGTTCTAGGGGCAGAATACTGTCTTGTTATTCCTTTATCAGCACAAAAGTCATTTAAAATGGCATTCTTGAATTCTGTACCATTATCTGACCTTATGGCTCTAACAGGGAATCTAGAATCCAGCTCAATCAACTTCACATGGCCAATCACCAGAAATGGGGTCTCATCCTTGGAATGTAGGAATAAAACCCATGTATATTTTGAATAGTCATCAACAATCACAAGTGCATATTGTTTCTTTGACATGGACATCACATTAACTGGACCAAACAAATCCATGTGCAGTAGCTGAAGAGGTTCAGTTATTGATGATGTGTCAGTGCCCTTGTGAGAAGCTTTCTTTGACTTTCCCTTCTGACATGCCTCACACAGTCCTTCCTGTGTAAATTCCATCTGAGGCAAACCTCTAACTAATTCCCTCTTGACTAAAGAGTTCATAGTTTTGAAGTTAAGGTGAGACATCTTCTTGTGCCATAGCCAACTATCATCTGATGAAGCTTTAGCATAAAAACAATTCACTTCATCTTTGAATCCCGAGTTCAGATCAGCTATGAACAAGTCACCTTTCCTTACTCCTTGAAGAGCAGGCTTTCCATTCTTCTTGTGAGTGATCTGACACTTCTCTCTTTCAAAGGAAACAGCATATCCTCTGTCACAGAACTGACTGATGCTGAGAAGATTGAACGTCAGACCTTCCACAAATGAAACATCTTCAATGATAACATTTCCGTACTTCAAACAGCCATATCCTTTCGTAATACCCTTGCTGTTATCTCCAAAGGTAACTACTGGGCCAGCTTTCACAATCACATCTGATAGCAGGGCTCTATCTCCGGTCATATGCCTTGAACAGCCACTGTCCAGAATCCACATAACTCGGTTTACCTGTTTAACTCCCTGCAATATCAGATTGATTAGTCCTTCTTCGGAGCCCAAAATTGATTGGGTCCGGCATACTTAAAGAACTGGCCTTTGTCAGGCAAAACAACATTTCTAACTAAAACTACTTCATCCTCTTTCACATAAGAGCGTTTCCATTTATAACCAGCCTTAACACATTTCTGAGTAGGCTTAGGGATAAATGAATCCACTCTAGTCTGAGGAGGACTAGTAGTCTTTGTTTTAACATGCTTCTTATTATTAACATGTTGACGTGGAGCAGTCTTATCACTAGATACATGCTTTTTATTAAAGAAAGCATACATAACATTAAAAGCACAAGACATGCAATTACCCACACCACATGCTTTATGAGAAGAATTAATAGCAGGCATGTTAGTTCTACAGTTGTTTTGATCCAATTTATGGATATCTGATTTAGTCTTTTTAGTTGTAGCAACTTTGACTGGAATATCAGATACACACTTTTTGGATTTCTCAGCTTCTAAGGCAACATCTTCTTCATGAATCTCCTCAGCAATAATGATAGAAGATTCATTCAGAGGCTCTGCCTCAGACTCCTTACAGAAGGGTGTTTTAATACCCTTAAGAATATAAGGAACAGCCTTTCCTTCTTCTCTGACTCTACAAGGTGTATTAATACCAAGCAATCCTATAGCCTCATTATAATCATAACCTATACTGACATGATTACCAATAGCTTGTTTATTGAAAATTTCTTTAGCCGTCTTACAAGAGTTGTAATAGGCATTAGCTTTGGTTTTGAGCTCACTAATCTGCTCTTTGAGAATGGTTTCCAGTTGAATATAACATTTAACCCTATTCTCCAGAAAAGCAATTTTCTCATTAAGTTCATCCTGATTAACATGCACAAGTTTCAAATCTTTTAATTCCTTTTCAAGATTTGTGTTTAAAAGATTTATTCTATCATTTTCAGTGCGTGCACAACTTATGGTGCCACCAAGATGATAAATCATTTCAGCATCAGTAAAGGTTACCTCTGACATGTATCTGGATGAAGTGCTTTCCTCTTTAGCCATTAAAGCAAGGTTCCCAATCTCACCTGCTTCTTCATCACTGTCAGTGTCATCCCAACTCTTTCCCTCAGCAACATAGGCCTTCCCAATCTTGTTCTTCTTGCTAGAATCAAATGTGTTTCTAGTCACTTGCTTTGGCTTTCTGCACTCAGTAGCAAAGTGACCCAACTCATTGCAATTGTAGCATCTGATTATACTCCTTTCCACAGTTCCAGTTTTGTAGCCACCCCTTGTGCCACTTGAAGATGAAGATCCACCTCTCTGAAATCTGGGTCTGAACTTAAGATTGGGATTCCTCTTGAATCTAAACTTCCCAAACTTTCTGACTATCAAAGCCAAATCACCATCCTCCAGCTGATCAAGTTCTTCCAAAGAATAGAAGTCACCACCAGATTGATCAATGGATGTTAATCCATATTCAGCATCAATAACATTCATGTGAGAACTGGAAGGTTGAACAGCCTTCACTTCCAGTTTCTGTGGGACTTCAGCAGCCAATGCAGTGGAGGTACCAACAATCCTTCCAGTTCCATACAGCTCCTTCTGTTGAATCTGCTCCAGCTCATAGGTCTTCAAGACACCATACAATCTTTCCAAAGCAAGCTCATTCATGTCTCTTGCTTCTCTAATAGCAGATATCTTGTGCTCCAAATGAGGTGGAAGTGTAAGAAGGAACTTCTTGTTAATCTCCTTGTTGGTGTAGTGCTTCCCATTGAGATTCAGATCATTGATTAATTTGTTGTATCTCTCAAAAACCTGAGAGATACCTTCACCAGGGTTTGATCTGAAATGCTCATATTGTGAAGTGAGAATTTCCAGCATATTCTCCCTAACCTCTTCAGTCCCCTCATTGATTATCTCTATGGTTCCCCAAATATGTTTGGCAGTTTCACAATTTAGGACATGATTATGCATGATAGGATCAAGACTCTCAATAAGGATCAACTGAAGACATGAATCCAAGGTAACATCCTCTTTCTCATCAGGAGTGTATTCCTTGGGATCTTTAGGGTACATTCTAGCAGCCCTAGTCACAACATTATCCTCAACAACTTCAGGATCAATAATCATAGGGAGTTTGGGACCACTCTTCAGCACATCCAAGTATTTAGGATTTGCAACCTTAAGAAATAGGAGCATTTTTTTCTTCCACATTGGATAATGCTCCTTGCTGAATATTGGGATTTTAACTGTCCCCACTTTCTGTGCAGTAGACATCTTTTGAGATTTTTAGAAAAATAAAATTCAGAGTTAAGAAAAAAATCTCAAACAATTGGATCTTTGATTAGTATATCAATCAAAAGGCTCTGATGCCAATTGTTAGGTCCTGATAAGTTTGTAGAAGGGGGGTTGAATACAAACTATACCGTTTTATCGAATTTGTCCTTTAAAAGATTTAACTGTTTAGAACAAATTAGTGCGGAATAAAAACTGAAACAATATTCAAGTTAAATAGAAACTCTATTAAACTTGAGGAGTGTTACAACTTTGATCACTGATTACAAAGAACTTAATAAAACAAATCTAGAATAAATTCGACATGAATTTATCTATTTTTGTAATAAAAAGGATCGAATACTAAAAAGTAGTTCGATATAAAATCTAGGGATTATGATCCGCTAGAAAGTCAAAGCAGTACAAGAGATACAATTCTTATGAATTAAATGTTGAAGAACAGTCAAGAATTAAATCTCTGCAGAAAGTTTGAGCTTTGCAGTTGAAGGTATTTAAGAAGAGCTTTCAATGGAATGTTTGTTTGCTTTTCTTCTGTATCTTTTCTTCTGTCTATACTTCAAGTCAACTGCCTCTTTTCATTTATACAATCACTTGTCAATCTCTTCCACGCGCCAATCCACTAGCAGATTGTATTTAGAAGACTTTCTGGAAAACTATGTAAATGGCCTTGGAAGACTTTCGGGAAGACAAGGTTTGTACTTAGAAGACAACCGGGAAGACAGTGGTTTGGCCTAGGAAGACAATCGGGAAGACAGCCTTGGTAGTCTTCCTAGTTCAAAGAACTAAGTCTTCCTAGTTCAATCCTAAGTCTTCCTAGTTCAAATATATTCTAATTTAAATAATTAACTAAATAAATTATGTATTAAATTAATTCTTTGCAGAATTAATTTAATAAATAATATACTTAATAATATTAATTATTTATAAGAGAATAAATAGAATTAGTTGACTTCTTAATTAATTTCTTTTTATTCTAATTTAAATAATTAACTAAATAAATTATGTATTAAATTAATTCTTTGCAGAATTAATTTAATAAATAATTTACTCAATAGTATTAATTATTTATAAGAGAATAAATAGAATTAATTGACTTCCCAATTAATTCCAGAATCACTAAAAACTTAGATAAATAACAAACACAATAGTACGTTGACACTCGATGCACTGTCTGGTTCATGAGTGACTAACGACAATGTTTGTTCTTTATCTATTTGACTTTAAGCAGTGATTCACTTCCTTCTCATTCAAGAACTCCGTAATCAGTATCTTTTTCTGTCACCACTTGAAATCTCCGTCACTTTAATAAATCCACTGAGCTTGAATACTTCATTGAGGCTTGATCAATAAATTGAGCTTCTTTCAATGTAGAATAACTTCAAGTCTGTAGATGACTTTAATCTTCATTCTTTGACAGATATAACCTTCTGAGATTCCTGTGACATTTGATTTTTATTATTTACTTATTACATCCTAATTAAAGTTGAGTAGAATCCTCGGTGTTTACAAATAGGACTAGACATATGCCTTTCATCCTTGTATATTGTATACTCTGTTGTGTATTCTCTTTGATAGAAATACCAACTTCTTTCTTTCTAGGAGCCTTGATTTCCTTTTTCTTGTAGATTCCAGCTTCAAGATTTTTCTTGTGTTCCTCAGCAAGCATCTGCTCTTCAGCCTGGATATCTTCAATAGTTACATTCTTTCCATGCTCTTTTATGAATATCTTAGCAGCAATCTCTTCATCAGTAGATGGATTAGTTGAAACAACTAAACGCTTGAGATTTGAAGTAGATTGGCCACCAGAAGTAGATTGGCCACCAGAGTTTATCTTTTCAGAGTTTACTCTTGTCCTGCTTTGCCTTGGAGCAAAAATCTTTCTTTTATTTCCTTTGCTTCCCCCATCAGTAGAATCATCCTTCCGTCTCAGAGCTCTAGTGTCTTTGCATTTGTCTTTAGGTACACTCTCCCCCTTTTTGACATCATCAGAAAGTAGTACTGATGTCAGCAATTCAATGGCAGTAGAAATGGAAGACAGTTGAGTAGACATTGCAGTCTGATTGTCCTCAACTTTCCCAAGCCTCTTCTTGATTTCCTCAGAATCCTTGGCTTGCTGCTTGAGCATAGTATAATAAAAAGTTCTGTCAGACTTGAAAGTAAGATCCTTCATACTGGCTTCATTCCTTAGATTGGTAAGCATTTGTTGATTCTCATCAAATCTATTATTAAGAGATTTGACTTGAACAACAGTTGCCTGTAAGCTTGTAAGTACATCAGTATTTGAGATCTTCTTGACAGAATCAGATAGAAAATCTGCAGCCCTTTGTGCTGGGAAGACACAATCTGCATCAGCCCAATTTTTGTAGTACATATTCTGGAAATGCTCATTGGTCTGTCTATGGACTTCCCTTGCGTCAGCACTATTGACATCATCAGCCAATGAAACTTGAATACTAGGGTGTGAATGAGAACCCTCAGCATCATTTCCAGTTTCTTCATTATTGGCTGCTTCATTTGCATTAAGAATATTGTCAGCAGTAAACTGTGCAGCTTCATCAATGTTCTCCTCTGCTACAGCTTCAGGAATATCAGAGGTGGCCTGAGCAAAAACCTCTGCTTCTCTTTGAACAATCTCAACAACAGATTGTTGCACAGCTTCAAGAATAATGTTCTCAGAGTTTAGCTCATCAGTAGCCTCTTGTTCCTTTTCCATCACAGCTTCAACAATTTTCTCTGGGACTTTAATCAGCTGAGTAACCTCCTCACCTTTGTCAAGATCACAAGAAATAATTTCAGTGTGAGTGGCCAGAGATTCTTCTACCTGATCAGTGACTTGATCAGCTTCCACACCCTCTGTATAATGATCAGAATAGATAGAGGTGTGTGCTTCAAGATCAAAAACTCTGCTATCAGAATGAGTAGCAGCTTCCTCAACTACATCATTAGCCTTTGATGTAGGAGCATCTAAATCCAAATCCATCATAGTATCAGTATGGATCCTGTCTAGATTGACAGCTTCAGCATTTGCAGCATCCTCCTGAACAAACACTTCAGGAGCTTCAGTGTTTACAAACACTCTGTCCTCATCAGCATTTATAATATCCTCCTCAACAACAATTTCAGGAGTATCTTGAGGAACAGCTTCAGCCACAATCTCCTCATTCTCTGATGGAGGAGCTGCAGTGACCTTAGAGACTCTGTCCATATCGACATTTATAGCACCAAAAAGATGTGCAGCCACTAGTCTTCTTTTTCTCTGATGAAGAGTTTCTTCATCAGTTTCAGTCTCTGAGGTTTCAACAACAGACTTTGCCCTATTGGCTCTTCTTTTCTTTAGCCTTGTCTTCTGAGGCAGCTCTTCAGGTCTTGATGCCCCAGCTTCAGTAGATAATCTCCTTGCAGGTTTAGTACCAATATGCTTGGTCCTACCTCCCCTTGCAGGTTTAACAGAAGTTGATGGAGGTTCTGGTTGAGATTCAGCTTGTGGTTGTGGATTTACTTGAGTATCCACAAACTGTTGCACAGAAGTAGGTAGCAAAAAATCTCCAACAATGCCTTTCTTAATGTCTTTATTTACTAGATCAGTAAATACTCTCTTATGTAATTTAAAACAAGAAACATCTGCTTCAAATACATTTTCTCCTTCAACACAATAAGAAACCAAAAGCTGACAGAATCGAGAAAAATAAACAACTCCTCTATTCTCGATCATCTTCTCCCCTAAGTTAGTCAACACAAGTCGTGCAAAATCAAAATGATTATCATATAATAAAGAATACCCGATTTGCAGACTGTCTGTGGGAATAGCATCCCAATTTGTGCATTTCTTTCCAAATGTCCTCGTGATGCAGTCAAAAAAGAAACTCCATTCCTTGCGCAGAAACGGCCTTTTGAGTTGCCCAATCTTTGTCAATGGCCCAGAGTAGCCAATCTCTCGCATCATTCGGATTAAATCCTCATCACCCATTCCAATAGTGTAAGAAGAATACTCAGGAAACCCCATTGCAGCGCGAATAGTACCAGCAGTAATAACATACTCTGTTTCGTCAAACTCAAAGATTATGGATGGGCTCCCAGTTTCACCACCATCATCATAAACCCCTGTCTCCCAGAACGCCTTGATTTGTAAACCAGAAAGTGTGGCTGGTTCAACTAAAGCACGCCCAATCGCTGACTGAGCAAGAAACTTCTGAATCATATGAAATGCTTCTGGTGCGTTTGCAGTGTTTAGTGGTGCGGTATAGTTGTTTGGAACGAACTCTAACCCAGACGAAACGAAAGTTGTGGTTGCCATTAGAAGATTTTGAAGAAATAACAGAGTTTATGTGTAGAAAGGTGTTTGTGAATATGTGTGTGTGATAATAGATGTAAATGAGTAAGATGTGAAAAGTTTAACTGAAGATGTGTGTAATGTATTTAAAAGAAAATTAAAGATGAAAAACTGAAGAGTTTTTAATCATTAATACACAACTGTCTTACTCCTATAATCATGTGAGTGGGACACATGGCAAACGTACAGACGCTGACAGCTGTATTGAACAACTTCCAATACATACGTGCAAACGAGGAGACACAATTTCCGCTTATTGTCAAACAAAATCAATAATAATAAAATTATCGATTTTAATATCTCAAAAACATAATATCGAAGTAGCCCAACAGTCAGAAGAATAATGACTGTCTTGGAACTCCGCACTTTACTGTTCCCAGAGCTTCGAACCACGCAAAACCCTTCAGTTGCCCTGTTGGATGCTATAAAAGCTGGAGCATTGTAACAACAGGCAATACTCATATCAAAAAAAAATTACCATACATCAAATGGCAGGAACCTTTGAATTCATGGATGTAGAATCATTCTTGGATTTGAACTGGCGTCAACAAGCAAACTATATCATCGATGAGTTTCTTGTGTTGTCATTTCTGAATGATGAAGGGCTCATCGCTGATGATGAAATAGCGGAAGGACCTATCTCCAACCCCTATGTGCACATCATCCATCCTGGACCATATGACGTGCCCATCCTTGCAGATGATGAGGCTGTGGAGATCTGTATGATGCTCTTCTATCAGAGCTACTTGAAGGGTTCGAAAAAGAATGTCTTCTTGGAATCCTGCAAGCTGCAAACCAGAAAGAGAAGTCGAGAGGATGATGATGATGATTCAACATCAGGGGGTTGTCAAGCCTTGGAAATCCCAGATGTTATAGTAGCCTGTTAATCGAACAGTAGCTAGACAAGAGTATAAAGTTGTCTAAATGTAAACAAAGTTTGAATCATTTAATGAGAAAAATCCATTGTTTTGTTTTACATACTCATCAGCGCTACTAATCACCATCAGAACTTATCAAACACACTCTTTCTGTTCTCTGTTGAATGTAAAATATATTCGTTACCAATCATACTGTTTCGAAAAACAAATGTCTAATCTCAAAATTATAGAATGTCTGAAACAAAGAAATTATTTTAACCATTAGAGATTAAAACAAAGTTACCTCGGCATATGTCACACAATACATCAGTGTTTACCATTTGTCCTTATTTGTTAATAAACTCTTTACTCAAACTGTACAGGTGTGAAAATATGTGTGTGCAATAGCAGAGTTTACCGTAATCAATATTTAGATCATCTCAAAGTGCATAAAATCCACAAACTAAAGTAGTAAAAACTGGTTGCCTAAACTCTCATGTATAACATAAAATCTGATTTTATATCTAAACTCTGTATACTGATATCCTTTCATTTGGATATGTCTTTTAATTTTCACCCCCTTTATATTTATATATATATATATATATATATATATATATTTATTTTTTTTTCCAGTAATCAGTGGTTGGCACTAGTCACCAAAAATCAAAGATTTTAGCCCTTATTTCATACAATAAGTTCCTGGATCTTCCTAGGCACAACATGATCTCAAAGGAATTTGTGCTCTGTTTGGCATCTTTTGATTTGAGGGTGAATTATTTTCAATTAAAAATCAGAGTTTAGACTTTTCATCAGTAGATATAATTAACTTATGAGAGAAAATGCAAACATCTAATACAGACTCAGTGTATAGGATCAATAAACTAAGAGATGGTATAAATACAGAGACAGTATCATGCTGTGTTAACTTACTGCACATGTTTGAGATCAGAATCTATACAACTCTTAAGGATTCATAATTACTTACTGAGAATTATGCTTCATACAAATTTCTTCATTGGTCCATATGTTTCAGACAAAATTACAATTAGAGAATAGCATTAAACTGTAACTACCAGAGTATGACCAACAGAGTTTAACATCGGAGTTTACTTTCAGAGTATGACTGACACTTCACAGAGTTTATTATCAGAGTTTAACATGCTGGTTCACATAACAGTTAACACATGTAAGAGATCATGAACATAAAAAGTGAGTCTAACCCGTATCTCTAGTCAGAACCAGAGATCATTCCAAGTTCATTTACCAATCTTGTAAAAGTAGCTTCACTCAAAGGTTTGGTGAAGATATCTGCAAGTTGTTGGTCTGTAGACACAAAATGAAGCTCAATGTTTCCTTCTTCCACATGTTCTCTGATAAAATGATACCTTATGCTGATGTGCTTGGTCATGGAATGCTGTACTGGATTACCTGTCATAGCAATAGCACTTTGGTTATCACAGAAAATAGGTATTCTTGAGTACCTTAACCCATAATCCAGCAATTGATTCTTCATCCATAAAATCTGTGCACAACAGCTACCAGCTGCTATATACTCTGCTTCTGCAGTGGATGTAGAAATTGATTTCTGTTTCTTACTGTACCAAGAAACCAATCTGTCACCTAAAAATTGACAGCTTCCACTTGTACTTTTTCTGTCTATCTTACAGCCTGCAAAATCTGCATCAGAGTAACCAATTAACTTAAACTCTGATTCCCTAGGATACCACAAACCCAAGGTTATGGTTCCTTTAAGATATTTGAAGATCCTTTTTACAGCTGTTAGATGAGGCTCTCTGGGATCTGCTTGAAATCTTGCACAAAGACATGTTGCATACATGATATCAGGTCTACTTGCAGTAAGATACAGTAGTGACCCTATCATTCCTCTGTAGTTAGTCATATCTACTGAGGCTCCTGTGTCTTTGTCAAGCTTCGTTGCTGTAGCCATGGGAGTTGTAGCAGATGAACTATCAAGCATACCAAATTTCTTTAGAAGATTTCTGGTATACTTTGCTTGATTGATAAAAATCCCATCATCTGTTTGCTTGACCTGTAAGCCTAGAAAATAACTAAGCTCTCCCATCATGCTCATTTGATACCTGGATTGCATAAGCTTTGCAAACTTCTTACAAAGTTTGTCATTAGTAGATCCAAAGATAATATCATCTACATAAATTTGAACTAAAAGCAAATCATCACCAGAATTGAAATAAAACAAGGTTTTATCAATTGTACCTCTTGTGAACCCACTTTCTAAAAGAAATTGAGCAAGAGTTTCATACCATGCTGTTGGTGCTTGCTTTAGTCCATATAATGCCTTGTCAAGCCTGTAGACATAATCTGGATGCTTGGAATCTACAAATCCTGGTGGTTGTTCAACAAACACTTCTTCTTCAAGCTTCCCATTTAGAAAAGCACTCTTTACATCCATCTGAAAGACTTTAAACTTCTTGTGTACAGCATAGGCCAGAAAAATTCTTATGGCCTCCAATCTTGCAACTGGAGCAAAGGTTTCATCATAGTCAATTCCTTCCTGTTGTGAATAACCTTTAGCCACAAGTCTAGCCTTGTTTCTTGTAATCACACCTTCACTGTCAGTCTTGTTTCTGAAAACCCACTTTGTACCTACAATTGATCTATTCTTTGGTCTAGGTACAAGTGTCCAGACTTCATTTCTTTCAAATTCATTTAACTCTTCTTGCATTGCTGTAATCCAATTAGCATCTTGAAGAGCTTCCTCCACTTTCTTTGGTTCTGTTTGAGACAAGAAAGCATGATACAGACACTCATTATTTGTTGCACTTCTAGTTCTCACACTAGCATCAGGATCTCCAATTATGAGATCAGGTGTGTGTGCCTGTGTCCACTTTCTTGCTGTTGGTAAGTGGTTTCTTGCATCATTATTGAATCCTCCCCCTTGATCCATGCTCTCCTGATTCATATGTTGACTTTCTGCAGCATCTGAGGCTCCCCCTGAATTGGATGGCTCAGAGTTTGAACTGTCAGAGTTTGAATCAGTTTCCTCAACTGACTCATTTGCTGTATCTTGTTGAGCTTCTTCACGCTCCCCCTCAACTGGTTCTCTATTTTGTTCAATTTGAGAATTTCCAGTTTCTCCAGTATTTACTAGTAGAGGTTCAGAGTATGCTTCGTCAGAGTTTGTCAACCCTGCTTCATCAGAGTTTATATCATCAGAGAATAGATCTTCATTTTCAAAACGCAGTTGATCATATCCATCCTTGTCTTCAAGTCCAATTATTTTCTTGTCATCAAATGACACATGTATAGATTCCATGATCACCTTAGTTCTTAGATTATAAACTCTGAATGCTTTTGTTGACAATGGATAGCCAACAAAGATTCCTTCATCAGCTTTTAACTCGAACTTTGTCAACTGTTCAGGATGAGTCTTCAACACAAAGCATTTGCATCCAAATATATGAAAATATTTCAAATTTGGCTTTTTATTTTTCACCATCTCATATGGTGTTTTCCCATGCTTGTTGATCAATGTTGCATTTTGAGTAAAACAAGCAGTTTGAACAGCTTCTGCCCAGAAGTATGTTGGTAATTTTGCTTCATCAAGCATAGTTCTGGCTGCTTCAATTAAAGTTCTGTTCTTCCTTTCAACTACACCATTTTGCTGTGGAGTTCCAGGTGCAGAAAATTCTTGTTTCACTCCTCTTTCCTTGCAGAAAGCTTCTATAATTGGGTTTCTGAATTCAGTTCCATTATCACTCCTTATAATTTTGACTTTGTGCTGTGATCCTTTGTCCAGTAGATTTACATGATCAATCAGAGTTTGAGCAGTTTCATCCTTCTTTGACAAGAAATACACCCATGTATATCTAGTATATTCATCAACAATTACTAGAGCATATTTCTTTCTGCCCATGGACATCACATTTACTGGTTGATAAGTGGATTTTTAATCCACTTGGAACGCTTCATATCGGCTTAAATTGATGACTTGAACTCAAGTATGTGGTGTGTTTAATGTGTTTTTATTAAGTTTTGCAGAACCAAGAGTTGGAGGATAATTTGATTAAAATTCGGATTTTCCGGGTAGGTTGCGCAGTCTTCACTGTTTTGGCCATATCTGGAGTTCTACAAGTCCAATTCTGACGATCTTACAGCTCACGCGAAGAGGACAACATTTTCTATAATTCTGGACAGAAGGTATGGCGCGGCAGCGCCGTGTTTGAGCTTGCCTATGGCGCGGCAGCGCCGCTGCCGCTGGAAATTTTCGGATTTTTGGGCTGGTTGCGCAGATTTTACTGTTTGGGCTCTATCTGGAGTTCTACAAGTCTGTTTTGGGCCCGTAAGCAGTCGTTGGAAAGCTTGGAAGAAGATCTTTAATTCTGAGTTGGGCTCATATTTTATTACTGCTCGGAGCGGTCCAGAATCAGGAGGGAACAGAAGCCAACGAAATTTCCATTATAGAAATCTAATTCTGATTGGGAAATCTCCTTGTAATTATTTTAGTTAATTAAAAATACTTTATATTAGATATATTAGAGACATATTATTCAGACCTAGTATTAGATAGAGACATACGTATATTGTAAGCAAAGGAGGCTCAAGAACAAGAGAAGTTTTCTTTTGTCTTTTCTCATTAGTTTAATTGATTTCATATTCAGTTCTCGTAATTAGTTTATTATTGAATTCAGATTTCTTTCTTCTATGCTTTATATTGTTTTAATCATGTTATCATCAGAACCCACGATGACGAACGGTTCGAACATGAACTAATCGTTATCGTGGGATTCTAACGGAATTATTTATGTAGTTTAGTATCTTGATGCTTTAAAGATCTGTGTGTGATGTATAATTGATATCCTCGTATGGTTAAGCTTAATTGATAGATGCGTCGCGAACATCTAATTTGTTAATCTCTTGTGAAGCGAAAGTGGATCTTGAGATTTAGAACTTGCCATGCTAGCATAGGTTCATATTCGTTTATCAATATGATTCGTAGTATAAGATGAAAATACTTATATTACCCTGTGTGATCTTTATGGATAACTAGTTCCTCAACCGTTATGTTTTCAAATTCTATAGACATATAGGGTCTAAACATAATTGGTGTCTATTCATCTTCTATCTCTTTTGTGGATGTATGGGTAGTTTGATATACGTATGCCGACAGGTAGCGTGTATTTGATTCGTGTTATTCGATCAGATATCATAACAATTGCATATAGTGATTAAAGGTGTCAGATCTAAGCAAAGTATTTAATGAAGTTAGGATCCCATGTTTTCTCTGCATAAGTAATTCGATTCCAATTCTTGTTAGTTAATTAATTCTTATTTTATTAAATTGCTTTATAGTTAATCTTAGTTATTCAAAACCCTATCTTGTTAATTGTCTTAGCAGTGAATAAAAACCATACATTGTTGCATAGGTACAAGACTATAACAACCTAAACCAGTCTCTGTGGGAACGAATCCTACTTATCTCTATATTACTTGTGACCACGTGCACTTGCGTGTTTTTGTGCGAACAAGTTTTTGGCGCCGCTGCCGGGGACTCGGTGTTATTTATATAGTTATGTGCTTGTCATCAGTGGTCGTTAGAGTTCACTGACTCGGATTGTTTTTCTAACCTATCTTGTTTAGTTCGGTGTGTTTCAGGTACTTGAGTGTTTGAAAATGGCAGGCAAGGAGTTGCCATGGTGGGCATATTCGAGGACATCCATGCCTCAGCAATGTGAGCAATGTTTGGGCGTTCATGAGGCCTCACAATATTGTTACTACGAAGGAGTTGATCCATATGTCACTTATGAGGAACAACCATATTCTCAATACCATCCTCAACAGTACCAGCAAGATGTTCTAAAAATGTCATATTTCTTTGGTAGTGAAGAGTTTCAACATCAACAACATACTCCTACTTTTCAGTCAGATGAGGTTGTTGATATGGAGGAGATTAGGATGCTTGTAAAGAGTAACGAGGAGTCTTTAAAATCTTTGGAGACACTCGTTGCTCAAGCTGTGAGATCCTTGGAACAAGAGACTATGGAGGAGATTAGGATTCTTGCAAAGAGTAACGAAGAGTCTGTAAAAGCTTTGGAGCCACTAGTTGCTCGAGCTGTGAGAGCCTTGAAACAAGAGAATCAACGAATCATCCTAGAGGCAATTCCAGGAAATAATGGTGACTTGGAGCAAGGTACTGTATGCATAATTGAAGAAGGCAAATTCCAAGGTGAGGTGAGCGTTCACAAGCCATGTGAAGAATTTGATCATGCTAGTATGGTGGATGATTTGGAAAGGGCACTATATGGGACAGACACTAATGAGCTACACAAATTTCAAGAATTGGTATGTGCGTACCAAGAGGCTGATGACCATGGGAAAGATGCAGGTCTTCTACTTGTCTCAGAGTATAAAGATGGAGGTAGCGCATTAGAGCCATTGGAGGAAGTTCTCTTTGAGGAACCAAAGGCTTCAACAACTTACATTTACCCTCCTCCATTATATTCAAGCGAAGCCCGCAAATGTGTGTTGTTCTACAAATTGACAAATTTTGGGTCAACCGATGAAGGCATTGGAATAGGACATAGTTGTTATACGAATAGGCCAAGCGAGGAGAAGGGGCAGAAAGTGTGCCGCCGTGATGACGATGAAGTCTCACGAAGAGATGACCAGGCCAACTATTATCATCCTTAATGGAGACTTGGACGTAGTCAAGCTAATTGACTCTAAACAAGCGCTGCGTGGGAGGCAACCCACGTGTTTCGGTATTTTTAGGTATGTTTCCTACTATTCCTTGTATTTATTTACATTCAATGGGGACATTGAATATTTTAAGTTTGGGGGTGATGTGTGGGTTGGTAGTGTTAGTGTGTGTCTCATGTAGGATTCATGTAGGATTCATATTGCATATGTAGTTGTAGTTCATTCGTAGTTTTGCATGTTTATGTCATATAGAGCATTCTGTTTTGCATTTTTTGTTTATCTATTATGTGAGTCCATTTAGTTGCATTTGCATAGCATGCATATTTCATGATCCCGTAGGTCTTGACTATTTCCGTTAGTGAGTCGATGTTGATGGGAGTGTGGTTATGATGAATAGAGAGCTGATTAAGTTTCTAAGTATTGACTTGCATGCCAGAAACAAATCTATTTCATAAGTCTCATTGGTTGCTTTTGAATTTGATCAGACCATGCTTGTTTGGTGTTAGAATTTAACCACTTGTTTACATTTAGAATGTTGGCTAGATTCTTGAAAACGAAGGAGCACTTATGTATAAGTTTGGGGGAAACCAGGGATTTCATGCTAGTTGTAATAAAGGCTAGGCGTCAAATGGCTAGTAGCCGGCTCATTGAAAAGATGAGTAGTCTAGGGTGGGATGAGAAAAAGGCAAAGAGCACTCATTCCGAAATTGTTGAAAAAAAAAAAAAAAAAAAGAGAAAAGTTGAAAAAGAAAAAAAAAGTTGTGTTTGTTTTGTGTTTATGCAGAATTGATCAGGTTGAGCTCTTTAATACTCGAGCAATTAAGTTCTAGGGGACCTTGTGCCTAGTGACCTAAGACTTTTCCGGTCTGGGATCCACTAACCTAACGCTCGCTACATGGGTATTATTGTATAAGCCTTTTGGGGTCTCAACCATTGCACGGTCAAATAAGCATGTGTGTCGTAATAAAGCATGAATTCCTGTCTAGCTCAAGTGGATTTTGAGGTGTCTTTAAGTGGTTTCTTGTGTCTAGCGTTCATTCTGTTTGTAAGCTTGTGGTTGTTTTGGCTAAGAGTAGGTATGGTCTTGATTTGGTTTGGGAGTATATTGGTGAGCATCGCACACACGCACGTTTCTGTGTTTGTCTTGTTGGTCGATGGGAATTTGGTCGAACTCTGTTTGGAAGACTGTGTTCTTTGAGATGTTGGCTCGTTGATTGGTTTTGGTTGGTTTGAAGGGGTCCTTGCATTTCCATATAGTTGCATACATGTAGTTAGTTGCATTTGTAGTTGCATTGTTAGATGGATTTTGTGGGTACATTCGCTATAGGCCCTCACGAGACCTTACTCGTCCACTAGGGCTGCCTAGGGGTTTAAAGGGCTTGTTGCATATGCCAAATGCAACCGTGATCACCTACGGAAGTGGTACTAGTTAGTTGTATATAGTTATATTATTTATGCTTGAGGACAAGCATCGGTTTAAGTTTGGGGGTGTGATAAGTGGATTTTTAATCCACTTGGAACGCTTCATATCGGCTTAAATTGATGACTTGAACTCAAGTATGTGGTGTGTTTAATGTGTTTTTATTAAGTTTTGCAGAACCAAGAGTTGGAGGATAATTTGATTAAAATTCGGATTTTCCGGGTAGGTTGCGCAGTCTTCACTGTTTTGGCCATATCTGGAGTTCTACAAGTCCAATTCTGACGATCTTACAGCTCACGCGAAGAGGACAACATTTTCTATAATTCTGGACAGAAGGTATGGCGCGGCAGCGCCGTGTTTGAGCTTGCCTATGGCGCGGCAGCGCCGCTGCCGCTGGAAATTTTCGGATTTTTGGGCTGGTTGCGCAGATTTTACTGTTTGGGCTCTATCTGGAGTTCTACAAGTCTGTTTTGGGCCCGTAAGCAGTCGTTGGAAAGCTTGGAAGAAGATCTTTAATTCTGAGTTGGGCTCATATTTTATTACTGCTCGGAGCGGTCCAGAATCAGGAGGGAACAGAAGCCAACGAAATTTCCATTATAGAAATCTAATTCTGATTGGGAAATCTCCTTGTAATTATTTTAGTTAATTAAAAATACTTTATATTAGATATATTAGAGACATATTATTCAGACCTAGTATTAGATAGAGACATACGTATATTGTAAGCAAAGGAGGCTCAAGAACAAGAGAAGTTTTCTTTTGTCTTTTCTCATTAGTTTAATTGATTTCATATTCAGTTCTCGTAATTAGTTTATTATTGAATTCAGATTTCTTTCTTCTATGCTTTATATTGTTTTAATCATGTTATCATCAGAACCCACGATGACGAACGGTTCGAACATGAACTAATCGTTATCGTGGGATTCTAACGGAATTATTTATGTAGTTTAGTATCTTGATGCTTTAAAGATCTGTGTGTGATGTATAATTGATATCCTCGTATGGTTAAGCTTAATTGATAGATGCGTCGCGAACATCTAATTTGTTAATCTCTTGTGAAGCGAAAGTGGATCTTGAGATTTAGAACTTGCCATGCTAGCATAGGTTCATATTCGTTTATCAATATGATTCGTAGTATAAGATGAAAATACTTATATTACCCTGTGTGATCTTTATGGATAACTAGTTCCTCAACCGTTATGTTTTCAAATTCTATAGACATATAGGGTCTAAACATAATTGGTGTCTATTCATCTTCTATCTCTTTTGTGGATGTATGGGTAGTTTGATATACGTATGCCGACAGGTAGCGTGTATTTGATTCGTGTTATTCGATCAGATATCATAACAATTGCATATAGTGATTAAAGGTGTCAGATCTAAGCAAAGTATTTAATGAAGTTAGGATCCCATGTTTTCTCTGCATAAGTAATTCGATTCCAATTCTTGTTAGTTAATTAATTCTTATTTTATTAAATTGCTTTATAGTTAATCTTAGTTATTCAAAACCCTATCTTGTTAATTGTCTTAGCAGTGAATAAAAACCATACATTGTTGCATAGGTACAAGACTATAACAACCTAAACCAGTCTCTGTGGGAACGAATCCTACTTATCTCTATATTACTTGTGACCACGTGCACTTGCGTGTTTTTGTGCGAACAAGTTTTTGGCGCCGCTGCCGGGGACTCGGTGTTATTTATATAGTTATGTGCTTGTCATCAGTGGTCGTTAGAGTTCACTGACTCGGATTGTTTTTCTAACCTATCTTGTTTAGTTCGGTGTGTTTCAGGTACTTGAGTGTTTGAAAATGGCAGGCAAGGAGTTGCCATGGTGGGCATATTCGAGGACATCCATGCCTCAGCAATGTGAGCAATGTTTGGGCGTTCATGAGGCCTCACAATATTGTTACTACGAAGGAGTTGATCCATATGTCACTTATGAGGAACAACCATATTCTCAATACCATCCTCAACAGTACCAGCAAGATGTTCTAAAAATGTCATATTTCTTTGGTAGTGAAGAGTTTCAACATCAACAACATACTCCTACTTTTCAGTCAGATGAGGTTGTTGATATGGAGGAGATTAGGATGCTTGTAAAGAGTAACGAGGAGTCTTTAAAATCTTTGGAGACACTCGTTGCTCAAGCTGTGAGATCCTTGGAACAAGAGACTATGGAGGAGATTAGGATTCTTGCAAAGAGTAACGAAGAGTCTGTAAAAGCTTTGGAGCCACTAGTTGCTCGAGCTGTGAGAGCCTTGAAACAAGAGAATCAACGAATCATCCTAGAGGCAATTCCAGGAAATAATGGTGACTTGGAGCAAGGTACTGTATGCATAATTGAAGAAGGCAAATTCCAAGGTGAGGTGAGCGTTCACAAGCCATGTGAAGAATTTGATCATGCTAGTATGGTGGATGATTTGGAAAGGGCACTATATGGGACAGACACTAATGAGCTACACAAATTTCAAGAATTGGTATGTGCGTACCAAGAGGCTGATGACCATGGGAAAGATGCAGGTCTTCTACTTGTCTCAGAGTATAAAGATGGAGGTAGCGCATTAGAGCCATTGGAGGAAGTTCTCTTTGAGGAACCAAAGGCTTCAACAACTTACATTTACCCTCCTCCATTATATTCAAGCGAAGCCCGCAAATGTGTGTTGTTCTACAAATTGACAAATTTTGGGTCAACCGATGAAGGCATTGGAATAGGACATAGTTGTTATACGAATAGGCCAAGCGAGGAGAAGGGGCAGAAAGTGTGCCGCCGTGATGACGATGAAGTCTCACGAAGAGATGACCAGGCCAACTATTATCATCCTTAATGGAGACTTGGACGTAGTCAAGCTAATTGACTCTAAACAAGCGCTGCGTGGGAGGCAACCCACGTGTTTCGGTATTTTTAGGTATGTTTCCTACTATTCCTTGACAAGAAATACACCCATGTATATCTAGTATATTCATCAACAATTACTAGAGCATATTTCTTTCTGCCCATGGACATCACATTTACTGGTCCAAAGAGATCAACATGAAGAAGATGATAAGGTTCCACTACTGAAAATTCAGATTTGCTCTTGAAAGATGACTTCCTTTGCTTGGCTTTTTGACAAGAATCACACAAGCCATCTAGACTGAGTATAGATTTTGGAAGTCCCCTTACAAGATCCTTTCTTATTAGCTCATTGATGTTGTTCAAATTGAGATGAGAGAGCTTCTTGTGCCAGTTCCAACTCTCTTCATTTGACATTCTGGCTGTCAGACACACTGTTTTTCCATCAGAGTTTGTTACCAAACTTGCTTCATAAATGTTGTTGCACCTGTGTCCAACTAGAACAACTTTTCCGGTAGATTTACTGATAACTTCACAGTATTCACTATGAAAATCTACATGGTTTCCTCTGTCACAGATTTGACTCACAGATAGCAGATTATGCTTGAGTCCTGAGACTAGAGCTACATTTGTAATGATGACACTTCCAAGATTGATATTGCCATATCCCAGAGTGTGTCCTATGTTGCCATCTCCATAGGAAACCTTTGGGCCAGCCTTCTCCTTAAAGTCTGATAGCAGGGCTTTATTTCCAGTCATATGTCCTGAGCATCCACTGTCCAAGATAAGTGTGCTCTCTGTTATACCCTGCAATCACAAACAAATACTAAGTATTAGTTTTAAGGACCCAGACTTGCTTGGATCCTTTGTCTTTCTTAACAGTGTTAGCTTTTGCAGCGGAATTACTATCAACAGAGTTTAAGCTAACATTGTCAGACTTTACACTTGCAGAGTTTGCTTTAACCCACTTCATATTGGGTTTTAGCTCATAATAGTTATGATAAATAGCATGATAACTCTTGCAAGTATAAATGGAATGCCAAGTGCTCCCACAGTGTGTGCATAAAGTTTGTGGTTTAACCCTTACATAATCATCCTTTACTCCTGATGTAGAAGATAAAGAATTAATATGTTTGTTCTTAGTGCAAAATCTAGCAAGATGATTAGAACTACCACAATTATAACATGTTTTCCTTGGAGCAGCACCAGTAGGCAAATGATTATTTCTATTATTTATGCCTATCTTTCCATTCCTATTCTTCTTGGACCCTTTTGGTTTCATGGCAGATTTTATCTCTTTCAGCTTATGATTAAACTGTTTCCCTGTCATCAAACCAACATTAACCTGTTTTTCACAAGTTTTTACTGGCTTTCTAACAGTTTCTCTTTCCTTAAGTTTTTCTGTTTTAATATTTTCCTGTCTTTCACAGGCTTCACCTGATTCCATATCAGCTTCTCTTATTACAACAGATTTTAACTTATTGGCTTCTGGAACAAATTTCACAGGTTTAAGTTGTGGTTTTACCTTAACCTTGTCTTTAAACCTAAGTTCATCATTTTCACAATAACCTAAACCTACAGAATCAGTCTGAAACACTTGATGAGTGTCTCTTCCAGAATCTGTCCAAGTCTTGATTATTTTTCTTTCTTTTTCTAAATCAGATTCTAGTTGCCTATACCTTTTAAGCAACTCATGTTCAACATAAACAGCATCATCTCTTTCTTTTTGAATCTGCTTCATTCTTTCAAGTTCTCCTTCAAGAAACTTGTTTCTATCTTTAAGACTAAGATTCTCAGCTTTAATTCTCTCATTCTCTAAGGTCTGATCCCTATAGCTAACATGAACACTTTTCAGATATACTCTTAACTCAGATATATTATCAGTATCATAAGCATAAGTAGTTAGGGGTACCTTATTTTCAGATGATTCAGTCTCATCTCTGACAGTTGCCATAAGAGCATAATTTTCTCCATCATCAGAGTCTGAAGTATCTGCCCAGTCTCTGCCTTTTGAGATGAGTGCTTTCTCAGATTTGCCTTTCTTGCACTCTGGGGCATAATGACCCATCTCTTTGCACTTGTAGCACTGGATCTCAGATTTGTCCTTCTTTCCAGACTTGGTATCCCTTCCATCAGACTTTCTGAAATTCTTCTTTTCAAAATTTGAATCTCTCCTTGAGAATCTTTTTCCCTTCTTGAAGTTCTTGAATCCCATCTTCTTGAAGGTCTTCACCATCAATGCAGCCATTTGCATCATCTGTTCTTCATCATCATCAGAGTCAGAAGCTTCACCAGAGTTTGAATCATCATCAGAGTTTGATGACTCACTCTCAGATTTAATGACTAAAGCCTTTCCCTTGGCTTTCTTCCTTGATGATTCCTTCTTAATGGGCTTCTCCTCGACTTTGAGAGCAACAGATTTTGTCTTCTTGCTGGATCTCCTGTTTCTTTGTTCTATCTCAAGTTCATGAGTCTTTAACAATCCATAGATCTCATCAAGATCTGTATCAGCAAGATCATAATTATCTCTGATTGTTGTTGCCTTTAAATCCCACTTTTCAGGTAGAGATAACAGAAACTTGAGATTAGACTCTGTTAGGTCCTGATAAGTTTGTAGAAGGGGGGTTGAATACAAACTATACCGTTTTATCGAATTTGTCCTTTAAAAGATTTAACTGTTTAGAACAAATTAGTGCGGAATAAAAACTGAAACAATATTCAAGTTAAATAGAAACTCTATTAAACTTGAGAAGTGTTACAACTTTGATCACTGATTACAAAGAACTTAATAAAACAAATCTAGAATAAATTCGACATGAATTTATCTATTTTTGTAATAAAAAGGATCGAATACTAAAAAGTAGTTCGATATAAAATCTAGGGATTATGATCCGCTAGAAAGCTAAAGCAGTACAAGAGAAATGATTCTTATGGATTAAATGTTAAGAAGCAATACAAGAATTAAATCTCTGGTAGAAATTGAATGCTTTGCAGTTGAAGAAAGTTAAGACAGTTGAAGAAATGTAATGTTTTTGTTCTCCTGTGTCTTTTTAATATCTTCTGTATCTTCGAATGTCAACTGCCTCTTGTCTATAAATACAATTCACTTGTGCATGCTTTCCACGCGCCAACCCACTTGCAGAATGTATATGGAAGACTTGCTGGAAAACTATTATATTTGCCTTGGAAGACTACCGGGAAAACAAGGAATATTTTCTTTTTGTTTTTTGTTTTTTCCTTTTTATTTTAAGTCTTTTTCGAAGTCTTCCCAGTTTTTTGAACTAGGAAGACTATCGGGAAGACTTAGAAATATATGTATTATTTTCTGTTTTTCTTTTATTAATTATTTAGAAGACAATCCAGTTTGTACTAGGAAGACTACCGGGAAGACTATTCTAAGTCTTCCCGATTGTCTTCCCAAGTCTTTTTCCTTAAAAAACGTTTGGATAGTCTTCTAAATTCAGTTTTATTTGTTTATTTCTTATATATATACATACACCAGTACATACGCATTTTCTTATTATTGCCTTAGCAGTTTTTTCAGCTTTTCAAAACCCCCCTTTCGAATTCTCAATTTGTTTTGCAGAATCACTGATCTTCAAGCAACATTGCTCAAGTGTTTACTTAGCAAATCATTTCTATTCTCTCAAAATCAAACCTTTTTGAGTCGAAGTGCTGTCAAAAATTCTGTTTTTCTTTCATTCCATTCGACTTGATTGTTTGTGATTTGTTAAGTGATTTTTACTTGTGTTTTTCTGATCAAAGTGGTTCTGTGATTTGGAAACTGTTCTTGGTACTGTATGTGTTATTGAAAACTTTGCCCGTTCATTTGCCCAATTTGCCCAAGTGTAATTCGAATTTTTAGGATCTAAAAAATTTGAAAATTAATTAATTTTGGTAAAATTTAATTTTGTGGATTTTTGTAATTGTAATTAATTCTAAAAATCCCTAAAATTTTATTTTTATTTAAATTAATTAAATTTTTTATTGTTTTATTTAAAATGGATCCTAATAATTTTGAATTAGTTTTAAATAATTTTGTTGGGTATTTTGATCCGTTAAAGTGTAAAGTGGAACGTTTCAGACCGTGGATTCAATTTTTAAATAGCAATACTTGTGTTAGTTATGCTATTTGTGCCAATGCACTACTGAAAATTGATCCATTAAGGATGTTGTGTTCAAGTGCTGTTATTGCTGACAATTCAAAATCTTTTACTTTCAATATTCTCAATCAGCAATATACAGTTACTTTTGATTTATTTTGTGATGTGTTGCATTTTCCAAAGGACAGGTTTGATCCATTACCCATTGATGATGAGTTAACACAGTTCTTTGTGAATATTCATTATCAGGGTCCCTTTCAAATGGTAAAATTGTCAAAAACTTTTGTTGTAAGGGAATGGGATCTGTTCTTTGATACTATAGCTAGGGTATTTGGTAACTGCACAAAAACAAACTTTCATTGCATTACCAGTCTTAATCAATACATTGCCTATGCTATAGTATTTGGTCGTAGATTGAACTTTGCTGAGATTCTGTGGAACCTTTTGCTCAACAGGCTTGCTCACTCTAGGAGAGATTCTGATAATGGTGTGAAAGTAAGGTGTTGGTACCCTCGCTTTCTAACTCTTATCATTAATCATCTTCTCACTGCTGAGCAGGTAGAACTGTTTCGAGAAGCTAGATTTGAAACCTCTCCAACCACAGACACTAAATTCTACACCAGACTTGATGTCTCATCCAAATTTACCACCATACCTGTTCTTGTTTCACCATTCATGAGACAATTCATTAATCTTCCTATCTTTGGTGAACAAGTTCCCGAACCACATCCAGTACCACTGCAGGTAGTTATTCCTAACCTTGGTTCTTCTTCTGGTACTTCAATTGAAACCCAAGTGGTTGTTAGGGCTGACCCAGAGATTGTAGATCCACAGTCTCTGACCCAGGTCATAGAGCCAAACAGAGAGTCAAACACTCCTGAAACACAATCTGAGCCTAATGTACAAACCAGTTCAAGAAATGTTAGTGATATAGCTGAAATGAGTGTTCCCACAGCTCTGTCTCCACCCTTAAAGAAAAGAAAAACCTATATGGAGACAACTGTTAGCCCATCTGTATCCTCTCAAAAGGATATGGACATTGATATGGCCACTACACAGTCTCTGGAGACATCCTCTCAACAGGGTGGATCTATTGAAATTCGCCATCGGGCCATGGCATCTTGTACTGAGTCAAGCACACTCCCATTACTCACAATGGGAGAAGATATCCATCTAGATGACACTCAGGACACCATGTCAGGAGAGCACTTTACTTTTGACTTTGAAACAGTGCCTACCATAGTTACGGTAGAAGTGCCTTCACAGGCATCTGAGGGAAAATCTGATTCTTCGCCAACTCAAATAGAATCATTTTCTCCCCTCCCAGAGGGAACATCTCTGGCTCCCCTAAGGGATTTTCCACTCGCAGTTTTTACTGGAGAAAGTGGAAGGCAACCTAATGAATCCAACACTGAAGCAATTCAGTTTCAAATTCAATCTGATTTGGAATTCATTGGGGATTGGGATTCGCGAACTCTCATTGCACCACCACTGACCTCTCTTGAAGGGGCTAGGGTGATTTTTACTGCAGGTACATCCACTGAGAATCTAGACAGACAGTTAGTGGTGAGAGATATGAGTCAAACACCGAGTGAAACACAAGCACGTGAGTTGAGTGAAACACCACTGAGAGCAATTGAAGTGAGTGCACACACTGACACAAACACTGCTTTGTTAAAACAGCTAGCTGATCTACAGAAGAAGTTGCAAGAGACCCAGGCTGAAAACACAATTCTAAAAGCACAAGTGGTTGCACAATCTACCACCTCTGTATCAAATCAGCTGGGTACTGTGAAAGATGACCTACAAGGATTGAAGAATAATCTCCTCCCGAAGCTGAATTCAATCCAACAATCTCAAGTACTAGTGGCTTCAGACATCTCTGATCTTACAATGTCAAATGCTCAAATATCAGAGAGTGTCAGGGAGATAGCTGCCATTTCTACCAAGGTGGACTTTATTCTGCAAACAGCTGATGAAAATCAAAAGTTTAATGAAGAAAGGATTTTCAAGATAGAAGGAGGAATGGAGCATCTGAATGAAGGTATGAAGCACTTGTATAATATGATCAAGAATTCACATCAACCTACTGAAGAGCAAAGAATTTTCTTTGAGGGAGATGATGAGGATGAGGATGATGCTGATGAAAGAGGAGATAGAGGAGAGATAAGGAGAACATCTGAGGTGAATCCTAGGGCTTCCACAGCTCAAACTGTAGAGGATTCCTCAACTAAGGGGGAGAATGTGGAGAAACAAAGAGGAGGAGAAGCTGGAGGTTCTGGTTCTGTAATGGACAAAGGAAAGCAGAGGTTAACTTTTTCTGATGCTGACTACTATCAAGGTGAACAGGGAGATTTTGACAATATTGAATCTGAAGAAAACCCTGAAGATATCTTTGGTGAAGTGGAGGTTGAAGGAGAGGCTGACTATGCTGACTGGGAAGATGAACCTGAAGTGGATCCTGCCTTTGAAGCTGAGCTGTTAAGACAGAAAGCTGATCTAAAGAGAAGAGAGGAGGAGAATGCTAAAGTTTCTGACATCATTTCAAAGCATCTAGTTATCCAAAAAGCTGAACATCAAGAAAAGCAACGGCTTCATGATATAAAGGTCAAGGACAGGAAGTTATATGTGAGGCTGAAGCTTGGAGAAGAATGGGATAGAGCTAGAGATATGTTTTCACATTCAACAGGTTCAGATAATGATGGAAAGTTTTTTAGCATGTTGGAAAGATACAAGAAGGTCAATCCAGACAACACAGTATATATGAAAGCTCTTCATGCAGAGATTTCAAGGATCTCAACTGGATATGACAGAGTTAGAGAGGAGTTGAAGATCTATGTTTATACTCATAATGAGGGAACTTTCTTAGTGTCTCTCAATCTTCTGGAAAGCAGAACTCTCTCTGAACTATGGGTCTTCATGTGCAAGGTAAAAAGAACTTCTCCATTAGCTGAGCTGTTGCATGATCAGCTAAGAGACTTTGCAATGAAAGCTAGTCCACAAGTGGTGGAAGTGCCTTATGAAGTAAAATTTTTTAAAGGAAGGGCACTTCAGACTTGTGGTGTGGATCCAATATCTCTGAAGGATTTTCCTGCCAAGCATCTTGTCTACTTGGAGAACATGTTGAGGACTTCAGGATTTGCTACACAAGAGAAGACAGAAGTTGCTGATTTGATTCAAGACTATTGCATAGCAAATATCAAAAGATATCATCAAATGAAGAATAGGCTGAAGAAAGTCACAACTCAACCTGTCAGACCTAGTGGCATTACTTCTGAATCTGATCGTGTTCTGGACAAGGATTTGCTTGAAGCACTTGAAGAAGGAGAGATGATTGAGTCTGAAATTTGAAGAAGCTCTGTTTGTAAATATTAAATGTTTAGAGCTTAGGTGATTCAAGATAGGATAAATGTATTCATATGTTCAGTCTAGAGGAACATCTATCTTGTATTTATCTTTACTGTTTGAATCTGGAAATTGTTATATTTAATCCAGAACTTTTTATTATTTGCTTGGCTCTTAAAAGTCTTATCTTTTCTTGTTTTAGTTGAGTTATCCTCTAGAGGTATTTGGTTGTTATTGTCTAACAAACAAATAGGGGGAGATTGAAAGGCATATGTCCAGGCCTATTTGTAAACACCGAGGATTCTACTCAACTTTAAATAAGATGTAATAAGTAAATAATAAAAATCAAATGTCACAGGAATCTCAGAAGGTTATATCTGTCAAAGAATGAAGATTAAAGTCATCTACAGACTTGAAGTGATTCTACATTGAAAGAAGCTCAATTTATTGATCAAGCCTCAATGAAGTATTCAAGCTCAGTGGATTTATTAAAGTGACAGAGATTTCAAGTGGTGACAGAAAAAGATACTGATTACGGAGTTCTTGAATGAGAAGGTAGTGAATCACTGCTTAAAGTTAAATAGATAAAGAACAGACATGGTCGTTAGTCACTCATGAACCAGACTGTGCATCGAGTGTCAACGTACTATTTTGTTTGTTGTTTATCTAATTTTAAGTGATTCTGGAATTAATTAAGAAGTCAACTAATTCTATTTATTCTCTTATAAATAATTAATATTATTAAGTATATTATTTATTAATTTAATTCTGCAAAGAATTAAATTAATACATAATTTATTTAATTAATTATTTAAATTAGAATATATTTGAACTAGGAAGACTTAGATTTTGTACTAGGAAGACTTAGTTTTTAAACTAAGAAGACTACCAAGGCTGTCTTCCCGATTGTCTTCCTAGGGCAAATCAGAGTCTTACCGATTGTCTTCTATGTACAATAGCTTGTCTTCCCGATTGTCTTCCAAGGCAAATATAATAGTTTTCCAGCAAGTCTTCCATATACATTCTGCAAGTGGGTTGGCGCGTGGAAAGCATGCACAAGTGAATTGTATTTATAGACAAGAGGCAGTTGACATTCGAAGATACAGAAGATATTAAAAAGACACAGGAGAACAAAAACATTACATTTCTTCAACTGTCTTAACTTTCTTCAACTGCAAAGCATTCAATTTCTACCAGAGATTTAATTCTTGTATTGCTTCTTAACATTTAATCCATAAGAATCATTTCTCTTGTACTGCTTTAGCTTTCTAGCGGATCATAATCCCTAGATTTTATATCGAACTACTTTTTAGTATTCGATCCTTTTTATTACAAAAATAGATAAATTCATGTCGAATTTATTCTAGATTTGTTTTATTAAGTTCTTTGTAATCAGTGATCAAAGTTGTAACACTTCTCAAGTTTAATAGAGTTTCTATTTAACTTGAATATTGTTTCAGTTTTTATTCCGCACTAATTTGTTCTAAACAGTTAAATCTTTTAAAGGACAAATTCGATAAAACGGTATAGTTTGTATTCAACCCCCCTTCTACAAACTTATCAGGACCTAACAGACTCTTCAAGTTCATATTCTTTATCAACCAGAGACAGATCGTTCAACAGTTTGCAAAATCTGTCATAAGTCTCAGTCAAGGTTTCATTAGTTCTTGAATCAAAGTGCTCATACTCCTGTGTGAGTATTGTTTTTCTGTTCTTCTTAATAGCACCTGTTCCCTGGCATCTGACTTCTAAAGCATCCCATATCTCTTTGGCAGTTTTGCAGCCAATTACTCTGTTAGACATAACATTATCTAAAGCACTGTGGAGAAGATGTCTAACCTTTGCATCCTTTGCAATTGATGAGATGTCCTCAGGAGTCATATCTTTCTTTTCCTTTGGAACGGTCTTTTGTTCTTGACCATCAACAACAGGGGACAATTTAGTTGGCATATGAGGACCATCATAGATTCTGTCAAGGTATTCTGGATCTGTAGCCTCCAGAAACATGGTCATCTTAACCTTCCAAATCGGATACTCTACTGGCCTGAGAATTGGAACCCTGATTGTTTCATATCGACTCACAGAATTGGGCTTAACCTGTTCAGCCTTAGGAGCAGTTTGATTTTCTTCAGACATGATTAATACTGTGTTTGAATCGTAAAACTGTATATATTAAACAGCCTTGGCTCTGATACCAATTGTTAGGCCGAATACACAATATATATAATCAAGTATGTATGAGAATAACAATTAAGAACACAGGTTTGTAAATCAACAAACTGAATTATATTAAATAATTCTCTCTTAGTGATGTTAATGAATCACAAAGAGCTTCTAGGTTACAAGAAATAAAGTATTCAATGATCGCATCCCTTCTAGGGATAACCTATCTGTGTTTATATAGTACACAGTTACACAATCCTTATCTAATTGATATTCCTACAAATTAGCTATACAATTGTTATCAATTAAGGATTGCTTCTTATCTTCTATTCCGTTTCCTTAGCTGTATCAATATATTCTGCTTCTTTCTATCTTCAGAATATATTGCTTCTAGAATCTTCAATTCAGCACCGACAGTTAATTCAACTATCACCTTGTCAGACTTTAAATAAACTCTGACCGGCTTCCTTTAAACTCTTCACCCTGTCAGAGTTTAATTAAACTCTGACCGGCTTCTGATAAACTCTGGTCAGTACCTGTTGCTTAAACACTGATAAACAAACGTCAGCAATTATATCTAACACTAAGTTCTAATGTTATTGCAAAGGTTTGGCCTTTTTAATATTTTGTTAGTTCATTTTCTGTTGAATATGTATTTTTAATATTTTGTTAGTTCAATTTCGGTTGAATATGTATTTTTAATATTTTGTTAGTTCATTTTGTCCTGTGTATGTTGTTGTGTTCTAAATTTGATTTATTAACTATATGTTTGTTGTGTGTATGTATCTTCGAATACAATAGTTGTATTCTTTGTTTAGGTTTAGGGGCAATACTTTCTTTTCCATATTTGATGTCTCCTGTGTTTAGGTTTAGGGGCCAGGAATCTAAATTAATTGGCTTTAAATAGTTAATTGATTCCGCAACTTAACCATATTTGCCAGGAGATGTGTTTTCTGGTTTTATTTAGTCACTAGCATATGGATGATGTGCAACCTGTGAGTATTGTGAACTAAATCGATTACGAGTACTGTGAACTGATTACAAATATTGTGAACTGATTGCGAATATTGTTTATGCAGTTGTACGAATCTTTGAGTGAAGATGAAGGTGATATGCACGATGAAGATCAAGAAGAGCCAAGTAACCCGACTGACACGACAACAGCAGCATCTGTGAAACCTGGTAACAAGCGTAAGGGTACTAGACAGAAAAGATCTAAAGCTTGGAACACGTTTGATGAACTACCTATTGGAAAGGATAAAGTGGTGAATGTTAGATGCTCCAAATGCGGGTATACTTGCATTTACAACTCCTCAAATGGCACTGGGAACATGCTACTCATTCTCAGCCTACCCAACGAAGTTACCAACAAGACTATGGGATGAGCAGTCAGTTTCCCGAATTCGGAACAACGGGATGGTCAAACTCTTTTTTCGGTGGAGGTTCCAACAATGAAGAATTTCAGGGATATGCGGGCGGTTCTAGCAACCAAGCAGTCCAACAAATGCATCATGGCGAGGATTCACCACATCTTAACCATACAAATTATGTGCAACCATGTACACCACATCATACAATGACGGGTAGAGAGTTGGCCCGCATAGATGATAATCCTCTTGAATTTAATGTTGATAATTCAAGTAGTGAGGACTCCGACGATTTGTACAATGACGACGATGAGGATGAATCAGACGAGGATGATGAACGGGTACTAAGGAGCCATGTCCTGATAGAAACTTGGTTCAGACCGAGGATTATTGACCGGTTGTATTAAATAACCAAGCTGGAAATTACCTTGCTCTTACTGAAGATACAAAAGATCTTTCCATTGGTCAAATGTTTTCCACCAAACAAATGTTAATTCATGTTGTACGACAGATGCACATTACTACTAATCGGATGTACATCGTGTGTAGGAGCAATCCGGAACAGTTTATTGCAAAGTGTGTCGTGGAAAATTGTCCTTGGAGAATGAGAGATGTCAAGAGAAGAATCCATGGACTGTTTGAAATTACAAAGTGCATAGAGCATACTTGTTTGGTTGATCTACTTACGCAGGATCACATAAAAATCTCTGCTAAATTTATTACAAATCTTGTTACACCACATGTAAGTTATCTACGTTGAACCATCTTCTAAATTTGTATAGTGCATATATTACAAACATTTGTTTAACTTATTTTTGTCAATATGCCACATATCATGGAATCACCAAATATCTGAGTGAAGACCATTATAACAATGGTTAATGATGAATTCAACCACAATGTATGTTACAGCAAAGCATGGAGAGGCAAATAGTTGGCTATTGAGGAGGTCTACGGTAACTGGACTACGACATACGATGCACTACCATATTTTTTCATGGCCATGGTACATACCAATCCTAAGAGTGTCGTTGTGATCGATTTCGTTCCTCATGAAACTGATAGAAGCAGTTCTGTTTGCATAAGGGTATTCTGGTGCCTTCACGCAATTATGGATGGTTGGAAACATGCCCGGCTAGTCCTTTCGATTGATGGTACCTTCCTCAAGGGAAAATACAACGGGAAATTACTCGTTGCAATGAGTGTGGATTCTAATAATCATCAGTATCCAGTTTGTTATGCCTTGGTTGACGAGGAATCCGAGGAAAACTGGTCTTGGTTTCTTAAACTGTTGCGTCAACATGTATGCAGGGAAAGGTTGAATGTCTGCATAATTTCTGATCGTGCTGCTGGTATCCTTGCAGCAATGAGCAATTCGGCTAATAGATTCACCCTACCTTACGGGATTCAAAGGTTGCTTGTTCCACGTGATAAGTAACTTTTCCAGTAAATATCCCGGTGGAGAGTTAAAATAGTTGATGTGGAAAACTGGAAGTACCCCCCCCCCCCCCCAATACTTGAAGCACCAGGCCTACATGAAGAGGATAGGCGAGATATCACCCCCTACTTTGAAGTACCTGACAGACATTAATCCTGAATTGTGGATCATATGTTACGATCTTGGTGGTGCTCGTTACGGACAAGCCACGACAAACGTTATGGAAGGCTTCAATGGTAGCATAAGAATGGCTCATTTTCTTCCTGCTACAGCAATGATGGAGTATATCTTCTACAAGACAGTGAGAATTGTGAATACACAGCGAAACCAAGCCGTCGATGTTATGCATCGAGGTCAACAATTATGTCAAAGGACGGAAGATATGATAAGAAAATATACGAAGAAGGCTAAATCACATAAGGTCCACACATTCAGTAAACAACTAGGCATTTTCAAAGTCGTTACGCAACGCTATCGGTTCAAAGATTCACAATGGGAGGGTGCACCCAGAATGTTGACTTGAGTAAACAAATCTGCACTTGTGGAAAATGGATTTGCCACCATTTGCCTTGTTCTCATGTATTGGCTGGTTGTTTGGCAGAGAATGTTGATTGGAAAAAGTGGATTCAACCTTACCACTACACGTCCAAATTGCATCAGTTATGGGAGCCTATGATATTTCCATTGGAACCTACAGAGTCTTGGAACTACGTTTTACCGGTGCAGTGGCAGAGGTATGGTAAGTTGGTACTCGATGAAACCTGCAAAAAGATAAAGAAAAAACGTGGCAACAAGGGGGACTCTGTAAGAATTTGTACTGAGATGGACCAGTCGCGTTCGGGGATTACATGTAGCCGCTGTAAGCAAGAAGGACATACGAAATGGAGTAAACTTTGCCCACAGCATCCCAATAGGGTTTGACGTTGCTACATGTACTTTGATTTGATTTGATTTGATTTCCTACATGTACTTCTTTTATGTTATTTTCATTTGAATTCATGTGCTTTTAATACCAGTTCAATTTTTACTTCCCAAGTGTTTAAGAACAATGAAAAACTAGTCATAAATTGAACTATTATTTATACTTGAAATAAAAAAGTACAATAGTTTAGTCCTCATCGGACATGAAGCTATCTGAGTCATTATCAGCACTCACGCTCCATTGATGATATTGTCTTGCACGGAGCATGTCTTCGTCCTCTGCAAACATCCTTGCATCTACTGCTAGACTTTGTCGTTATAAGCGCAATCGCATTCGGTTCTCTTCTTCTCAAGCACGGAACTAGTGCTGAGCATTCGGTCGGTTCGGTCCAGAACCGGACGAACCGAATTGACCGAGAACCGAATTATCATTTTTTTCTGGACCGAGCCGAACCAAAATTATATTTTGGACCGGAACCGAACCGAACCGAAATAATGCTATTTGGTTCGGTTCTTTCATAAAAGAACCGAAATTTTTCAAATAAAAAAATTTTATTTCAAAAAAAGCTAAAAAATATGATTTTTCTAAAAATAAAAATATTAGATAATGAAATACAAGTATGAAATATAAATATAATAGTTCAAACTTCAAATCTCAAACCAAAAATAAGCCATGCAAAATTTTGAATATATACATACATATAAAATTAATATATTATATCTATAAAAATTATATAAAGAGTAAATAGCAGTTTGCACCCCTTTACTTTGAGCGTTTTTTCGATTTGGTCCTGAATAATGTTCTGTAGCAGAATGCACCCCTATGTTTAATTGTCGCTTCGATTTGCACCCTCTTGACCAACTCCCGTTAATTTTGACTGTTAACCTTAACATCCAGGGTTATTTGAGTAATTAACCAGGATAATTTTCTATTTATTTAGATTTTAAATAATATAGATGTGTAATTTCAATTCAATTGGATATTATAACTTTGTACTCCCTCAGAAATCATCATTCTCTCATCATTCTCTCATCATTCTCTCGTTCCTCACTCCCTCAGAAATCACATCTTTTTCTTCCACATCAAAACGATTCAACTCGCTCCTCAACGCCGAGTCAAAGCTCTGGTTTTTTCTCTGTGCCCGTAAATTCGGGTCAAAAACTCAAATCAACAAATGGGGTTCGGGTCAAATTTCATATAAGCGTATTTACAAGATTTTATCAGAGCTTGAAAATTTAATTGGATTTTGGAGACGAAGTGGCACCTGTTCTTTTGTGTTTTGAGTGGGGCTCATGTTATGGAATTGGGTATAGGGTTTTAGGTTCTAAGAATGGTGGGTATGATGTTGTGAAAGCTCCTTGTTTGTGGGTTTGTTTGGATTCGGAAGGCGAAAGATTGAGTTATCTTGATTTGAATTGTCGAGTCGGGGGGTTTGATGAGTTGGGGTGTGTTGAGAATGAGTTGATAAGGGTTAGTGTTAGTTTTATGAGGGATTGGCATTTTGTTGTCGAGGAGAGTGTGTTTTGAGAAGAGTGGGGGTGTGAAGGATGGTGTTGGGAGTACGGTGAGTTTGGGGATAGGCTGACATTTGTGGAGCTGATGAAGGATAAAAGGAGTGTGTGGGATGAGATTGTAAAACAAAACAATTTGGTGCCTACTAAACTAGGAGTCAGAGATTGGTGGCTTGCTGATCATACATTAGGCATTGAGTATCCTTTAGATACTATGAACAAGAGCAAGGAGCATGGATTCTTGGGTTTTAGAAATTCCAAATCTTCATTCGTTCACTGGATTGAGAAGCTCGAAGCTTCCAAAACTGTTCCTTAATTAGTTTCAACTTCCTCTGGGTATTTTCCTGTTCTTTATAAGGAGTGTGGTGTTTTCATGTTCATTTGCTGAGCAAAAGAAATGGATTGCAGTGATGGAGATGTATCAACATGACATTTAGCATCTGTTTCTTGAAAAAAAATAAAATTCCAATTTTACCCCTGCTCTAATTAACGGTGACAGTCAATATGGACGGAATTTGGTCAAAGGGGTGCAAATCGAAACAACAATTAAATATAGGGGTGCATTCTGCTACAGAACATTATTCAGGACCAAATCGAAAAAACGTCCAAAGTAAAGGGGTGCAAACTGCTATTTACTCTTATATAAACATAAAATAAAATAATTTCGGTCTATTCGATTCGGACCGAATTTTTTTTGAAAGAACAGAACCGAAACGATATTTATTTCGGTCTATTCGGTCCGGACCGAAAAGACCGAATTTTCAGAAAATTAGAATCGAACCGAACCGAAATTATATTATTTGGTTCGGTTTTTTGGTTTTTCGGTTCTGGTTCGGTTCTGCTCAGCCCTACACGGAACAATGCAACTTCAAGTTGTTGTGGAGTATTGCGTTGCATCGTTATGGCACATTGCTTCGGTACTCTAAGCCCATGTTGACGACATTGTTCACTACAAAAAGAAAGGCATTGTGTACGCCATTCCCACTCCCTTTGCATTGTCGTCATTGACTGACTTGAGTAGCGATAATTAGGGTTCATTGAGTACACGAAATCATCATCACATAACCATTTTCTACCCATTGCTCTGAAAATATCACCAGTACTATAACTATAAGCATTTTCCATTTATCAGATTTGATAGTAATGCAAGTGCACAAGTATAGGAGTATTTATAACAGTTAAAGCAAATAATTTAGATCACGGGACAATTTTCTTGTGTACTCACGGTTCCTTTTCCTGTGAATTCACTATTATTGCCTTTTCAGAACTGGAAACACACTATTATTGCCTTTTCATGTGTATCCACTTGTTCTTGGTAACAGAAACTTGAAATTCGTGTGTTCTTGTCATTTTCAGACCAATATTTAACATAGTGAAATAATTTGTGTCTTCTTGCATTTTCAAGGTCTCATCTTCGGCTTACAAAAAATCATAGTTACCTTTCATATTTTTTCTCAATTTTTAACTTATAACAAAGTTTAACGGTTCAACTTTAATACGACATAAAAAAAACCAAAAGTTATATTTCACAATTACATTTTCTTGAAGCTTGAAAATTGATGTTTACAAACAAATTTCTAGTACCAAGTTACCAATTTTACTAAGTTACAACCAAGAACAAGTGAGGAAGAAAAGAAAAAACGAAAAAAAAATAAATTAAAGGGGGGGTCACCACCTGGGGTGGCGGATTTTGCCCGGGGTCGCCACCTCATGTGGCGCCCTGTACCAGAAGTGAAAAGTTGTACACTGATGTACCATTTTTGCATTTCTAGTACATAAATGTACCAGAAATGTGAAGGATCCTACGTACGGGCTATCTGTCTCTCAGGGTCGCATCATATTACTGGCATGGCGGCCCCAAGGTTGATTACGTTTTTCTATAAAAAGAAGAGTTCTCTGCATTCTTCAAAGGCATGCATATAAATTATACGCAACGCCATCATTTTAATATAAACAGTCTTTTCCAAGTTAGGCTTTGCTCTAAAAAGATGGGCAAGTCACGGTGCAAGATATATTCTAACCGGAAAGTTTGAGGCATATTTTATATATGTTCTTGATGGAATTTCCGAAAACTAACAATTGGAGGTTCTTTCTTGTTATGAGGACTTAAACTTTCATGTTTGGATTTAAAACATTTTCTTAGTGGAATCCATAAATAAATTGAGTTGAAATAGGTTGCTTGAAATGGGTTATATGGGTTGTTTAAGTTGAAAGAACTTTTATCCCACATAGAATTGGGTCAGGATTTATCTGTCTGTTCTTGTTAATATAAATATATATAACTGTCCTATTATTGTTGTGTATTTTAGAATTATACCCAACAATATCTTCTTGTCACACTTTTCTTGGTTTGCTTGTTGGTCAACACCTCTGCCGCTGGTAAGTTAATTTGCTCGACCTTTTAGTTTTAAGCACTCGTTCTTTATAAATAGGTGTGTCACATGTGTGTGTTCAACATGTATCCGTACATGGTAATAAGATAGTATATATGTTAATTTTACAGGTGCAAGTTTGGTTATGAAAAAGCTAATAATGGATGAATCTTGGGATAACGAAAGGTCGTCACTAGCAAAAGGAGATGAGTTGGCGGAAGAAGAAGCATCTACTACGGATTATGCTCCTCCAAGGAAGAAGACTCCCATTCATAACTTATGATACTCTCTGTGTAACATATTTATATTCTTTTCAATATCATTCAATATTGTTATCTCAACGATTATGTGTGTGTGTGTGTGTGTGATCATCTGTATTCTATACTGTTGGACGTATTACATAGTGAACACAGTAACTTTGTATATAAGTGTAAATATTAGTTTTTACCTTACTAGTTTTAGAGAGTTAGTTACAGTAACTGATTTTCCCGCCAGTTGACATATTACATAGTGAACACGGTAACTTTGTATATAAGTGTAAATATTAGTTTTTACCTTACTAGTTTTAGAGAGTTAGTTACAGTAACTGATTTTCCCGCCAGTTACAACTCCAAGTTGTTGTATTCATATACTATACTATTTCAGTTTGTTACTCAATGAATATAATCAGAATTATTTCTCTCTCTCTCTATCTATCTATCTATCTATCTATCTATCTCTGTTCATTCACAATTCATCTAACAAACATACAGATTGTTGAAGTTTAACATGTTATCAGAGCGATAATGGTACCTTCATCGCTTGCGATTCTGATTACTTCTGCGTGATGGCACAAATTCATCATTTCAAGATTTTACTCATGTTCATCAGCTAAGTCATCATATTTTTCTTAAAATACATCATCATCATCATCATCTTCTTAAAACACATCATCATCATCATCTTCTTCTTCTTGATGTGTTTCTTAGCAAATCGTATATTTTTTTCTTGATTACTCTTGAATTGTTATTTTCCTGATATTTTGTTCTTGTTTCATCTTCAATTCGTCAATTTCTTGATCAAATTGATCAATTGATTGCATATATGTTTACTCCTTTATAGTTTAAGTGTTGTATCAATTGGTTGTGCATCAATTAATTGATTGTGGAGATCATTGTTACTATTTTCTCAAGAAATTCATGTCATCTTTGTTTTCACTCTAAGTGTTTGTGTTTTTGCTTCAATCAATTTCTTGTGTAATCTTGTGGTAATTGTGTCGTAGATAACATGGCATCTTCTTCTCAATTGAATACTCATGACATTCCTCATTCTCAATCACAAAACACTCATACAGCAACTACTCAGAACACTCAATCCTCTCAACAATTCACTTCTTCTAATAATCATCTTGATCATGATAATCCTCTTCATTTACAATCATCGGACAGTCCTGGCATGAAACTTGTAAATGATGTGTTTGATGGTACTGGTTTTAGCAACTGGAAGCGTTCAGTTCTCATTGTATTATATGCTAGAAACAAACTCTGTTTCATTGATGGATCTTTTCCTAAACCAGCTTCTACTGCACCTACTTTCAAGAGTTGGTCTCGATGTAATGACATGGTCATCTCATGGATTCTTGTTGCACTTTCTAAATCAATTGGTCGAAGTGTTATCTACTCCACTTCTGCTCATCAGATGTGGCTGGAACTTGAGGAGCGGTATGGTACCTCCAATGGTGCTCAATTGTTTCGTTTACACAAAGATCTTTCAGAAGTTTCTCAAGGCAGTGCTAACATAGCTACTTATTTCACCAAAATCAAGATGTTGTGGGATGACATTGACTCTTTGTGCATGATGCATGTTTGTACATGTGGCTGCACTTGTGGAGCCTTACAAAAGCTCACTCAATTTCAACAAGATCAGCGAGTTATATAATTTCTCATGGGTCTTAATGACACATACAGCATAATGAGAGGTTCCATTTTGATGAGATCACCTCTCCCTTCTTTGGGTCATGTTTATAGTCTACTTCTACAAAAGGAAGCCCAAAGAGAAATTCACTCAACTGGGCAATTCTTAACTGATTTTGCAGCTCTCAATGTTAACTCCTCAAGGTTTCAAAATCAGTTTAACAAGTCTAAATCTGGTATTACTAATGGAAAGAAGAATTCACTTTATTGTAATTACAGCAAGAAACCAGGGCATCTTATTGACAAATGCTATATATTGCATGGTTTCCCAGCAGATTTCAAGTTCACAAAATCTAAGATATTTGCTGCTCAAGCTGAAAACATTCAAGATCTTCCCTCTTTTGTTTCATCCACTGATTCTATTTCTATTGGTCCCTCTCCTAGTTCTGATAACAAACTACCATCTGGACTGACACCTGAGTTTTGTGCACAGTTCATAAATATGTTGAAGTCTGCCACTCAACAGTCTTCTCAATCTGAGCATTGTTCTGCTGCAAACTTTTCTGGTACAGTTTCTGCTCTTTCCTCTCATATTTCATGTTTTTCTGATTCTCCGAATGTAGAGTGGATAATTGATAGTGGTACTTCTGACCACATCTGTTTTAACAAACACATGTTTTCTTCTTTAAAACCTGTCTCACACATTATTACCATCTATTTACGAAATAATCAACACATTGTTATTTCTCACATTGGAGATGTTCCCCTAGCAAATGGACTTATTTTACATGATGTCCTATATGTTCCCACTTTTCATTATAATCTCATTTCTATCAGCAAATTAACTCAACAATTGAATTGTTTTGTTAAGTTCACTCCTGATATGTGCTATCTACAAGGCTCTTTTCTGAAGAACCCTCAGGCTCTTGGTAAATCTTGCAAAGGACTCTATACTTTATCAGTATGAATGTTAGTTCTTCTTCCACATAGGATAATGCTCCTTGCTGAACATGGGGATTTTGACTGTACCAACTTTTTGTGTAGTAGACATTTTTGAGATTTTTAATGAATAATGAAAATTTCAGAGTTTAAGAAAAAATCTCAAAACAATTGGATCTTTGATTAGTATATCAATCAAAAGGCTCTGATGCCAATTGTTAGGTCCTGATAAGTTTGTAGAAGGGAGGGTTGAATACAAACTATACTGTTTAATCGAATTTGTCCGTTTTAGAATAAAACAATTTAAGAACAAATTATGGCGGAATTAAATGAAACAGAATTCAAGTTAAATATAACTTATATTAAACTTGAAAGGTGTTACAAATATGGTACTGATTACAAGATTGAATCTCAAACTAATTAAAACAAATCTAGAATAAATTCGACATGAATTTATCTATTTTTGTAATAAAAAGATATAACAATAATTGATAATTTGAGATACGTTCTAGGGATAAAAATCCGCTAGATAGTCAAAGCAGTACAATTAAATGAATTCTAGTGGTTTAGATTTAACACAATGATTTTCTAGAATTAATTCACTCAAGAAATGATTCGGCAGAGTTCTTTCTTTTTCTTCACAGAAGCTTTCTTTCTTTTTGATAGAATGTTGAGTTTTTTATCTTCTGTGCTTGTCTTGATACTTGTACTTGAAAAGGTAATCACCTTTTTTAAAAGGTTAATCCACTTGACAAATCACTTTAAACAAACTGCACGTTTCTTTTCTTTTCACCTTTCTGGAATGACTATCCAAATTGTATTGGAATGACTATCCAAAAATGCCTTGAATGACTATCAAAATGGCTTAGCATGACTGTGTGAATTACTATGAATTAAATCAGAATTAATAGAAATGAGCCTGGATGACTATCGGGATGATTATCCCTTGATAGTCATTCCAGTTCATATTTAATAGAAATGACTTGGAATGACTATCCTTTGATAGTCATTCCAGTTCATTTAAATTAATTAAAACTGATTTAATTCAAATTCTAATTCTAAATTAATTCTAATAATTAATTTATTTCATAAATTAATTCTGATGAATTAATTTATTCAAAAAAATAATTACTTAATTTATTTGCTAAATTAATTCTGATGAATTAATTTAATAAGTAAATTAATAACTAATTTAAAATAGAATTTAAATTCTCATAGGATAGTGTTAGATATAATTGCTAATGTTTGTTTATCAGTGTTTAAGCAACAGGTACTGACAAGAGTTTATCAGAAGCCGGTCAGAGTTTAATTAAACTCTGACAGGGTGAAGAGTTTAAAGGAAGCCGGTCAGAGTTTATGTAAAGTCTGACAAGGTGATAGTTGAGTTAGCTGTCGGTGCTGAATTAAAGATTCTAGAAGCAATATATTCTGAAGATGGAAAGAAGCAGAATATATTGATACAGCTAAGGAAACAGAATGGAAGATAAGAAGCAATCCTTAATTGATAAGTTTTGTATAGCTAACTTGTAGGAATATCAATTAGATAAGGATTGTATGTAGCTGTGTACTATAAAAACACAGATAGGTTATCCCTAGAAGGGACGCGATTATTGATATATTATTCTTGTAACCTAGAAGCTCTTTGTGATTCATTAACATCATAAAGAGAGAAGCTGTTAATACGATTACAGTTTTATTGATTCATAAACAGTGTTTTTAATTATCGTTATTCTCATACATACTTGATTATATTGTGTATTCGGCCTAACAATTGGTATCAGAGCCAAGGCTGTTTAATATATACAGTTTTACGATTCAAACACAGTATTAATCATGTCTGAAGAAAATCAAACTGCTCCTAAGGCTGAACAGGTTAAGCCTAATTCTGTGAGTCGATATGAAACAATCAGGGTTCCGATTCTCAGGCCTGTAGAGTATCCGATTTGGAAGGTGAAGATGACCATGTTTCTGGAGGCTACAGATCCAGAATATCTTGACAGAATTAATGATGGTCCTCATAATCCAACCAAACTAGCCCCTGTTGTTGATGGACAAGAACAAAAGACTGTTCCAAAGGAAAAGAAAGATTTGACTCCTGAGGACATCTCATCAATTGCAAAGGATGCAAAGGTTAGACATCTTCTCCAAAGTGCTTTAGATAATGTTATGTCTAACAGGGTAATTGGCTGCAAAACTGCCAAAGAGATATGGGATGCTTTAGAAGTCAGATGCCAGGGAACAGGTGCTATTAAGAAGAACAGAAAAACAATACTCACACAGGAGTATGAGCACTTTGATTCAAGAACTAATGAAACCTTGACTGAGACTTATGACAGATTTTGCAAACTGTTGAACGATCTGTCTCTGGTAGACAAGGAATATGAACTTGAAGAGTCCAATCTCAAGTTTCTGTTATCTCTACCTGAAAAGTGGGATTTAAAGGCAACAACAATCAGAGATAATTATGATCTTGCTGATACAGATCTTGATGAAATCTATGGATTGTTAAAGACTCATGAACTTGAGATAGAACAAAGAAACAGGAGGTCAAGCAAGAAGACAAAATATGTTGCTCTCAAAGTCGAGGAGAAGCCCATCAAGAAGGAATCATCAAGGAAGAAAGCCAAGGGAAAGGCTTTAGTTATTAAATCTGAGAGTGAGTCATCAAACTCTGATGATGACTCAAACTCTGATGAAGCTTCTGATTCTGAGGATGATGAAGAGGAGATGATGCAAATGGCTGCCTTGATGGTTAAGACATTTAAGAAGATGGGATTCAAGAACTTCAAGAAGGGTAAAAGATTCTCAAGGAGAGATTCAAATTCTGAGAAGAAGAATTTCAGAAAGTCTGATGGAAGGGATACCAAGTCTGGTAAGAAGGACAAATCTGAGATCCAGTGCTACAAGTGCAAAGAGATGGGTCACTATGCTCCAGAGTGCAAGAAAGGAAGAACTGAAAAAGCACTCATCTCTAAAGGCAAAGACTGGGCAGATACTTCAGATTCTGATGATGGAGTGAATTATGCACTCATGGCAACTCTCAAAGATGAAGTTGAGTCATCAGAAAATAAGGTACCTCTAACTACTTATGCTTATGATACTGATAATATTTCTGAATTAAGAATTTATCTTAAGAATATACATGTTAGTTATAGGGATCAGACTTTAGAGAATGAGAGGATTAAATCTGAGAATCTTAGTCTTAAAGAAAGAAACAAGTTTCTTGAAAGAGAACTTGAGAATATGAAGCAGATTCAAAAAGAAAGAGATGATGCTGTTTATGTAGAACAGGAGTTGCTGAAAAGATATAAGCAACTAGAATCTGATTTAGAGAAGGAAAGGAAAATAATCAAGACTTGGACAAACTCTGGAAGAGACACTCATCAAATGTTTCAAACAGATTCTGTAGGTTTAGGCTATTGTGAAAACGATGAACTTAGGTTTAAAGACAAAGTTAAGGTTAAACCACAACTTAAACCTGTGATATTTGTTCCAGAATCCACCAAGCTAAAATCTGTAGTTGTGAAAGAAGCTGTTATGGAGTCAGTTGAAGTTTGTGCTGAACAAGTAGATATTGAATCTAAAACAGAGAAGCTTGTTGAGCTAGAAGCTGTTAAAGAACCAATTAGAATCTGTGAGAAACAGGTTAATGTTGGTTTAATGACAGGAAAACAGTTTAAACATAAGCTCAAAGAGGTTAAGTCTGCCATGAAACCTAAAGGATCCAAGAGAAATAGGAATGGTAAAGTAGGCATAAATAATAGAAATAATCATATGCCTAATGCTAGTGCCTCAAGAAAAACATGTTATAATTGTGGTAGTTCTAATCATCTTGCTAGATTTTGCACAAAGAACAAACATATTAATTCTTTACCTTCTACTTCAGAAGTAAAGAATGATTATGTTAGAGTAAAACCACAGACTTTATGTAAACATTGTGGGAGCACTTGGCATTCTATTTACACATGTAAGAGTTATCATGCAATTTATCATAACTATTATGAGCTAAAACCCAATTTAAAATGGGTTAGAGCAAACTCTGCTAGTGTAAAATCTGACAATGTTAGTTTAAACTCTGAAAATGTTGATTCCGCTGCAAAAGCTAACACTGTTAAGAAGGACAAAGGATCCAAGCAAGTCTGGATCCTTAAAACTAACACTTAGTGTTTGTTTGTGATTGCAGGGTATAATAGAGAGCACACTTATCTTGGACAGTGGTTGCTCAGGACATATGACTGGAAACAAAGCCCTGCTATCAGACTTTGAGGAGAAGGCTGGCCCAAAAGTTTCCTATGGAGATGGCAACATAGGACACACTCTGGGATATGGCAATATCAATCTTGGAAATGTCATCATCACGAATGTAGCTCTAGTCTCAGGACTCAAGCATAATCTGCTATCTGTGAGTCAAATCTGTGACAGAGGAAACCATGTAGATTTTCATAGTGAATACTGTGAAGTTATCATTAAATCTACTGGAAAAGTTGTTCTAGTTGGACACAGGCGCAACAATATATATGAAGCAAGTTTGGTAACAAACTCTGATGGAAAAACAGTGTGTCTGACTGCAAAAATGTCAAATGAAGAGAGTTGGAATTGGCACAAGAAGCTCTCTCATCTCAATTTGAACAACATCAATGAGCTGATAAGAAAGGATCTTGTAAGAGGACTTCCAAAATCAATACTCAATCTAGATGGTCTATGTGATTCTTGTCAAAAGGCCAAGCAAAGGAAGTCATCTTTCAAGAGCAAATCTGAATCATCAGTAGTGGAACCTTATCATCTTCTACATGTTGATCTCTTTGGACCAGTAAATGTGATGTCCATGGGTAGAAAGAAATATGCTCTAGTAGTTGTTGATGAATATACTAGATATACATGGGTATATTTATTATCAAAGAAGGATGAAACTGCTCAAACTCTGATGGATCATGTAAATCTACTGGACAAAGGATCACAGCACAAAGTCAAAATTATAAGGAGTGATAATGGAACTGAATTCAGAAACTCAATAATGGAAGCTTTCTGCAAGGAAAGAGGAGTCAAACAAGAATTTTCTGCACCTGGAACTCCACAGCAAAATGGTGTAGTTGAAAGAAAGAACAGAACTTTAGTTGAAGCTGCCAGAACTATGCTTGATGAAGCAAAATTGCCAACTTATTTCTGGGCAGAAGCTGTTCAAACTGCTTGTTTTACTCAAAATGCTACACTGATCAACAAGCATGGGAAAACACCATATGAGATGGTGAAAAATAAGAAGCCAAATTTGAAATATTTTCACATATTTGGATGCAAATGCTTTGTGTTGAAGACTCATCCTGAACAGTTGACAAAGTTCGAGTTAAAAGCTGATGAAGGAATCTTTGTTGGCTATCCATTGTCAACAAAAGCATTCAGAGTTTACAATCTGAGAACTAAGGTGATCATGGAATCCATACATGTGTCATTTGATGACAAGAAAATAATTGGACTTGAAGACAAGGATGGATATGATCAACTACGTTTTGAAAATGAAGATCTATTCTCTGATGATGTAAACTCTGATGAAGCAGGGTTGACAAACCCTGACGGAGCATACTCTGAACCTCTACTGGTAAATACTGAAGAAACTGAAAATTCTCAAATTGAACAATATAGAGAACCAGTTGAGGGGGAGCGTGAAGAAGCTCAACAAGACACAGCAAGTGAGTCAGTTGAGGAAACTGATTCAAACTCTGACAGTTCAAACACTGAGCCATCCAACTCAAGGGGAGCCTCAGATACTGCAGAAAGTCAACGTATGAATCAGGAGAGCATGGATCAAGGGGGAGGATTCAATAATGATGCAAGAAACCACTTACCAACAGCCAGAAAGTGGACACAGGCACACACACCTGATCTCATAATTGGAGATCCTGATGCTAGTGTGAGAACTAGAAGTGCAACAAACAATGAGTGTCTGTATCATGCTTTCTTGTCTCAAACAGAACCAAAGAAAGTGGAGGAAGCTCTTCAAGATGCTAATTGGATTACAGCAATGCAAGAAGAGTTAAATGAATTTGAAAGAAATGAAGTCTGGACACTTGTACCTAGACCAAAGAACAGATCAATAGTAGGTACAAAGTGGGTTTTCAGAAACAAGACTGACAGTGAAGGTGTGATTACAAGAAACAAGGCTAGACTTGTGGCTAAAGGTTATTCACAACAGGAAGGAATTGATTATGATGAAACCTTTGCTCCAGTTGCAAGATTGGAGGCCATAAGAATTTTTCTGGCCTATGCTGCACACAAGAAGTTTAAAGTCTTTCAGATGGATGTAAAGAGTGCTTTTCTAAATGGGAAGCTTGAAGAAGAAGTGTTTGTTGAACAACCACCAGGATTTATAGATTCCAAGCATCCAGATTATGTCTACAGGCTTGACAAGGCATTATATGGACTAAAGCAAGCACCAAGAGCATGGTATGAAACTCTTGCTCAGTTTCTTTTAGAAAGTGGGTTCACAAGAGGTACAATTGATAAAACCTTGTTTTATTTCAATTCTGGTGATGATTTGCTTTTAGTTCAAATTTATGTAGATGATATTATTTTTGGATCTACTAATGACAAACTTTGTAAGAAGTTTGCAAAGCTTATGCAATCCAGGTATCAAATGAGCATGATGGGAGAGCTTAGTTACTTTCTAGGCTTACAAGTAAAGCAAACAGATGATGGTATTTTTATCAATCAAGCAAAGTATACCAGAAATCTTCTAAAGAAATTTGGTATGCTTGATAGTTCATCTGCTACAACTCCCATGGCTACAGCAACGAAGCTTGACAAAGACACAGGAGCCTCAGTAGATATGACTAACTACAGAGGAATGATAGGGTCTCTACTGTATCTTACTGCAAGTAGACCTGATATCATGTATGCAACATGTCTTTGTGCAAGATTTCAAGCAGATCCTAGAGAGCCTCATCTAACAGCTGTAAAAAGGATCTTCAAATATCTCAAAGGAACCATAACCCTGGGTTTGTGGTATCCTAGAGAATCAGAGTTTAAATTAATTGGTTACTCTGATGCAGATTTTGCAGGCTGTAAGATAGACAGAAAAAGTACAAGTGGAAGCTGTCAATTTTTAGGTGACAGATTGGTTTCTTGGTACAGTAAGAAACAGAAATCAATTTCTACATCCACTGCAGAAGCAGAGTATATAGCAGCTGGTAGCTGTTGTGCACAGATTTTATGGATGAAGAATCAATTGCTGGATTATGGGTTAAGGTACTCTAGAATACCTATTTTCTGTGATAACCAAAGTGCTATTGCTATGACAGGTAATCCAGTACAGCATTCCATGACCAAGCACATCAGCATAAGGTATCATTTTATCAGAGAACATGTGGAAGAAGGAAACATTGAGCTTCATTTTGTGTCTACAGACCAACAACTTGCAGATATCTTCACCAAACCTTTGAGTGAAGCTACTTTTACAAGATTGGTAAATGAACTTGGAATGATCTCTGGTTCTGACTAGAGATACGGGTTAGACTCACTTTTTATGTTCATGATTTCTTACATGTGTTAACTGTTATGTGAACCAGCATGTTAAACTCTGATGATAAACTCTGTGAAGTGTCAGTCATACTCTGAAAGTAAACTCTGATGTTAAACTCTGTTGGTCATACTCTGGTAATTACAGTTTAATGCTATTCTCTAACTGTAATTTTGTCTGAAACATATGGACCAATGAAGAAATTTGTATGAAGCATAATTCTCAGTAAGTAATTGTGAATCCTTAAGAGTTGATAGATTCTGATCTCATATATGTGCAGTAAATTAACACAGCATGATACTGTCTCTATATTTATAGCATCTCTTAGTTTATTGATCCTATACACTGAGTCTGTATTAGCTGTTTGCATTTTCTCTCATAAGTTAATTATAATCACTGATGAAAAGTCTAAACTCTGATTATTTATTGCAAATAATTCACCCTCAAATCAAAAGATGCCAAACAGAGCACAAATTCCTTTGAGATCATGTTGTGCCTAGGACGATCCAGGAACTTATTGTATGAAATAAGGGCTAAAATTCTTGATTTTTGGTGACTAGTGCCAACCACTGATTACTGGAAAAATAATAAAAAAAAAAAATAAAAAAAAAAAAAAAGGGGGGTGAAAAATAAAAGACATATCCAAATGAAAGGATATCAGTAATACAGAGTTTAGATAGAAAAGTCAGTGTCTATGTTATACATGAGAGTTTAGGCAACCAGTTTTTACTACTTTAGTTTGTGGATTTTATGCACTTTGAGATGATCTAAATACTGATTTCGGTAAACTCTGCTACTACACACACATTTTTCACAACTGTACAGATTGAGAAAAGAGTCTATTGATAAAGAAGGACAAATGGTAAACACTGATGTATTGTGTGAAATACGCCGAGGTTACTTTGTTTTAATCTATGATGGTTAAAATAATTTCCTTGTTTCAGACATTTTATACTCTTGAGATTAGTCATTTGTTTTTCGGAAAAAGTATGATTGAACGGAGAAAAGAAAGAGTGCGTTTGATAAGTCCTGATAGTGATTCGTAGTGCGGCTGAGTATGATAGTTCATTGTTTAAAGTGATATCGTTTTTGTTTTCACTTTACAATTACTATGCAATATTGATAATACTGATATGTAAAGAAACAAATTTGTTTTCATTAATTGATTCAAATTTACATTCAGAAAATTTCATGCTCATGTTTAGCTAATCTTTCTGGTACATATTAATCACTATGGTTACAAAGAGAAGATCTATTTAACCAGGACAAGTATCTGAATGCTACATCTGAAGCAGAAGAGCTAGAGCCAGAAGTTATTGTGCTCTACTACTTCTGATGAGAGCTACCCAGTTGTTCATCTGATCATTATACCATCTGGGATTGCTTGACAACATCCTGAGGATGAATCATCATCATCATCATCTTCCTGGATTCTCTTTCTGCTTTGCAGCTTGCAGGACTCCAAGAAGATTGACTCCTCCGTACCCATCAGGAAGCTCTGCTGGAAGAGCATCATACAAATCTCCATAGTATCATCGTCTGCCAGGATGGGCACATCATATGGACCGGGACGGATGATGTGCACATAAGGATTAGAGATTGGTCCTTCCGCTATTTCATCATCTGCTATAAGACCTTCATCATTCAGGAAAGACAGAACAAGAAACTCATCGATGATATAGTTTGCTTGTTGCTGCCAGTTCATGTTAACGAATGATTCGACATCCATGAACTCAAAGGTTCCTGCCATTTGGTGTATGGTAATTTTAAGATATGAAGCCTGTTGATAAAATGCTTCGGTTTTTAAAGCACTCAACAGGGTAACTGAAAGGTTTTTTCCTAGAATCGAAGCGCTTGGGATACTAAGGTGCGGAGTTTCGAGACAGTCATTATTATTCTGACTGTTGAGTTCCTTTGTACTTTATTATTAAAATTGATAATTTTATTATTATTGATTTTTTTTCTCTCTTAAGCGAAAATTTTTAAGTGTTATGTGATGACAGGTGTTTCCACGTTTGCACGTGTGTATTGGAAGTTGTTAGATACAGCTGTCAGCGTATTCACGTCTGACATCTGTCCCACTAACATACTTTTAATCTTTTCAGTTCTTATTTAAAACACTACATACACACGATTCAATCTTTTACGCACTTCATCTTTTCATTAGATTTTACTCACACACAAACACTCAAACACTTTCTGAGCCCAGTATTTCTTGTTTTCAAATCTTACTAATGGCAACTACAGCGTTTATTGCTTCTGACTTAGAATTTGTTCCCAACAATTATTCTGCTCCTGTAGCAAATGAGAACGCACCGGAGGCGTTTCATTTGATTCAGAGGTTCTTGTTAGACTCTGATATTGGTACTGCTTTAACAGCACCATCGAAGCTGTCTGCGACTCAAATTCGAACTTTTTGGCAGACAGGTACTTATGATAATGGAGGAGAGTCTGGATCTCCATCTATCATTTTTGAGTTTCAAGAAGATCAATTTGTTGTTACTCCTACTACTGTTCGTGATGCTTTGGGTCTTGAAGATTTTAATGCTTTCACGATATCTGTTGGTGATTCTGAGTTGATTAGGATGATGAGAGAAATCGGCTACTCTGGACCTTTGTCAAAGATAGGTCAACTCAAAAGGCCATTTTTGCGCAAGGAATGGAGCTTCTTTTTCGATTGCATTACTCGGGCTTTTGGAAAGAAGTGCACCAATTGGGATGCGATTCCCACGGATAGTCTACAGATCGGGTATTCTCTTCTCTATGGCAGTCAATTTGATGTTGCTAGATTAGTTTTAACTAATATTGGTGAGAAAATGCTAGAGAATAGAAATGTTGTTTATTTCTCTAGGTTTTGTCAATTGATATTCAATTTTTGCTGTCCAAATGTTGAGATAGTAGAGGATGATGTTATACTTTCGTTTAAACTGCACAAACGTATATTCTCTGACCTTATCAACAAGGACAACAAGAAAGGAGAAGTTGGTCCTTTACTGTTGCCTGCATCAGTGCAACAATTTCTTGACACTTTACAGCAACAACAAGTCTCAACTGCTGAAGCTGGACCTTCTGAGTCTCAACCACAGAGGTCAAAGAGATCTAAAGTTCGAGCAGTAAAGTCTGGTTTGCAACCCGCTGAAGCTGAGGTATCAAATGTTGATGCTGTGCCTCAGAGACAAAGAATGAAGAAAAGGCGAGCCCACAGGGCAAAGTCTGTTGCTGCTGCTTCTAGTGCAGACTCAGAAACTGAAGCTGATGAAGAAACTCTTCATCAGAGAAAGAGACGGCTAGTTGCTGATCAACTTTTTGGTGATATCATTGCCAATCTGGACAAAGAACCTGAGGACACTGAAGCTCCTACATCAGAGAATGAGGAGATTGTGATTACAACTGTTCCTTCAAGTACTCCTGCAGTTGTTGTTAAGGAGACTGTTCTAACTGCTGAGGATGCTGCAAATCCTGTAACTCTTCTGATGGATTTTGAAACAGAAGCTCCTACATCAAAAGCTGATGATGTAGTGGAGGAAGCTGATGCATACTCTGACAGCAGGATTCTTGATCATGAAGATACTGTACTGGAAGCTGATCAAGCATCTACTGAGTTAGTAGAACCTATTGCTTCTCACACAGAAATCATTTCTATTGATTTTGAGAAAGGTGATGAAGTTGATCAGCTTAGAGTTGATTCAGTTCCAGAAGCTGTTGCTGTACATGCTGATGCAACAGATAATGATCATGAGGATATTATCTTACTTGAAACTTTGCAACAATCAGTTGTTGAGATTGTTCAGAGAGAAGCAGAGGTTACTGCTCCAGCAAACTCTGATGTTCCTCCAACTGTAGCAGATCCAGTACCTGATGCGACTGCACAGTTAATTGATGAAATCACTGCTGAAAATGTGCTTGAGGATATTCACAGAGAGGATGACAATGCTGAAGCTAGTCCTGTTCATTCAAACTCTGATATTCATGTGGAAATTTCTGATATTCAAGCAAATTCTACTGAAGAAAGGGAAGTTCAAAGGGCTGCTTCTGAGCATTTTCAGAATATGTACTACAATGCATGGACTAATGCAGATTGTATCTTTCCAGCGCAAAGGGCTGCAGATTTCTTATCTGATTCTGTCAAGAAGATTACAAATCCTGATGTTCTTACAAGTTTACAGGCAACTGTTGTTCAAGTCAAATCTCTCAATAATAGATTTGATGAGAATCAACAGATGTTTACAAATCTGAGGAATGAATTTTCTCTAAGGGATACAACTTTGAAGCTTGACAGATCATTTTATTCTACACAATTCACGCAGCAAGCCAAGGATTCTGAGGAAATCAAGACAAGGCTTGGAAAAGTTGAGGAGAATCAGGCTGCAATGTTCACTCAATTGAATTCCATTTCTACTGCGCTTGAATTGCTGACATCAGTACTAATTTCTGATGATGTCAAAAAGGGGGAGAGTGTACATAATGACAAATGCAAAGATACTCAAACTCTGAGACGGAGGGATGATGATTCTGCTGATGGTGGAAGCAAAGAATCTGAGAGGCATTTACTTTCTGTTCAAGGGAAAAGAACATCAAAATTAAATTCTAATAGGTTGATAAACTCTGGTAAAGAAATTTCAAACTCTGCCAGTGGTTCAAGACTTAAGAGTTTAATTATTTCAGCCAATCCAGTAACTGATGAAGAAATTGCTACCAAGATGTTTCTAGAAGAACATGGTAATGAAGCTACAGTTGAAGACATGGAAGCTGAAATGCTGAGTCTTGCTGAAGAGCATCAGAAGAAATTGAAGGATGGTACTTACAAGAAGAAGGAAATCAAGGCTCCTAGAAAGAAAGAAAAAGGAATTGTTATCAAAGAGAATGTAAACTCTAATCAGAGTTTACAGTACTCAAGGAGGCCTGTGATTAAAAATGCTGATAAAGGAAAAGGTAAACTGGTAGAAGAAGAGCAGTTACCTAAGAAGATTTATTCAACCTCTGACATTGCTCAAGTTGAAACAAGATTACCAAAATCAACCTCTGACGCTGCTCAAGTTGATGATACTATTGAAGTTAAGCCAGCCTCTGACAAGGCTCAAGCTGTGCAAACTCGGCTAGCTCCTCAACTCAAAGGGTTCTTAAGACCTGTATTCTCTGAAACTCTGACACTTCAACCTGTGGATTTTTCTCAAACCAGGACTGTACTTGGAAAAGAATCTTATGATAAGTCTGGTTTAGGTTCACATAGGGAGAAGAGAATAAATAACAGATCTCAAGACAATATTTCACTGGCAGGATCTGGTATTGTGAATACACAAGAAAATCTTGATAAGTTAGAATCTGTTCAGTTGATTTTTCACAAGATCTTGAAGAAGCAGTTTCTGTTATACTTCATGAGTGATGGAAGAGTTTATAGAATTGGAGAATCTGATGTAAATCTCAAATCATGGGAAGAACTTGAATATGTACTTTATCTGTTGAGAGTTAAGAACAGACACACCCATAATGTTGCTCAAATCTTAAGAGAAAAGATGCTGAGATCAAAAGTGATGCTTGGAGGAGGAGAAGTCTCAAATGCTTATATTCCAAAGTATAGAGATCATACTGGAAAATTGGTGGAGATGAAGAGAAACAGTGCTAGATTTAAAACTGCACTGGGAATAAAAGTCTTAGAATTCAACTTAGAGTCAGATAAAGCTCAGTACATTCGGTTAGGGAATGACATGAAGAAGAATAGTATCTATTCTCTGAGGGCTTCCATATATCAAACTGGTGAAGGAGATCCAGAGTATAAGGAGCTGAAAGAGATTATGATAACTGAACTTGAGAATGCTGAGAGAAGACTGCTGATTGATTATCTCAGGACTGTGCCTGATATTGAAGAAGTCAAGTAAAGTCTGACTGTAAGTTTTTAATATTTTCTATTCTAAGTCAAATTTAAACTCTGTTTTAAATTAAACTCTGTTATATGTTAAACACTGCATTTGTTAAATGGTTTTGACATCATCAATTATATGTTTACTTGTACATTTTATTATGAACAAGTTGGGGGAGATTGTTAGATATAATTGCTAATGTTTGTTTATCAGTGTTTAAGCAACAGGTACTGACAAGAGTTTATCAGAAGCCGGTCAGAGTTTAATTAAACTCTGACAGGGTGAAGAGTTTAAAGGAAGCCGGTCAGAGTTTATGTAAAGTCTGACAAGGTGATAGTTGAGTTAGCTGTCGGTGCTGAATTAAAGATTCTAGAAGCAATATATTCTGAAGATGGAAAGAAGCAGAATATATTGATACAGCTAAGGAAACAGAATGGAAGATAAGAAGCAATCCTTAATTGATAAGTTTTGTATAGCTAACTTGTAGGAATATCAATTAGATAAGGATTGTATGTAGCTGTGTACTATAAAAACACAGATAGGTTATCCCTAGAAGGGACGCGATTATTGATATATTATTCTTGTAACCTAGAAGCTCTTTGTGATTCATTAACATCATAAAGAGAGAAGCTGTTAATACGATTACAGTTTTATTGATTCATAAACAGTGTTTTTAATTATCGTTATTCTCATACATACTTGATTATATTGTGTATTCGGCCTAACAGATAGAAAAACCAATTCTTGAACCACTTGAACTGCTGAAGAATATCCATTGTCTGATGTTGTCATTTGATGCACTGTCTTGTTCATAAATGACTAACTTCAATGTCTGTTCTTCATCTTGACTTTAAGTTGTGGTCCATTGTCTGCTTTTGACTGTTGTTCAACCTTTGAAACTTGTACATTTGTTGTCACAAATCTGAAACCTCTGTCACTTTAATAAATCCACTTCTTTGAAGACTTCATTGAGGCACCACCACTGACCTCTCTTGAAGAGGCTAATGTGTTTTTCAATGCAGGTACTGATCAAAAAGGAGCAAACAGACAGCTAATGTTGAGTGATGCGAGTCAAACACTGAGTGAAACACAAGCACGTGAGATGAGTGATACACTTACAAGAGAAATTCAAGTGAGTGCACACACAGACACATACACTGTAATGTAGTTAGCTCACATAGCTGATCTACAGGAACATCTATTCAAAACCCAGGCTGATAAAGAAATTTTGCAAGCACAAGTGGTTGAACGGTCTTCTTCTTCCACCTCTGTCAACAATCAGCTGGGACTGCTCAAGGAAATATTGAAGACAAAGTTACTTCCCAAGATCAACTCCATCAACTATCTCAACTCCTACTAGCTTCAGAGACTCATAAAGTTAAATCTGTAGAGAATTCCTCAACTAAGGGGGAGAAGTTTGGAAAAGCTAGGAAAAGGGAGCTGAAAAGATATAAAAGGAAAAGGAGGAGTTTCAGGGGAGTAAAGGAAAATTAGCTCTGTTCTGTAAATGTCATATGTATAGAGCTTAGGTAAATCAAGATAGGATCAATGTAAACACGTGTTCAGTCTAGAGGAACATCTATCTTGTATTTATCTTTACTGTTTGAATCTGGATAATGTTTAATGAAATCCAGAACTTTGTGTTATTATTTACTTAACTTTTAGAGTCTTATTTTTACTTGTTTAATTAGTTGAGTTATCCTCTAGGTATTTGCTTGTTATTCTCTAACAAACAAATAGGGGGAGATTGAAAGGCATATGTTTAGGCCTATTTGTTTACATCGAGGCTTCAACTCAACTTAAACAAGTTTGTAATAAGTAAGTAATAATTCAATTGTCACAGTCACAGGAATCTCAGAAGATCATATCTGTCAGAAGAATACAGCTTAAAGTCATCCTACAGATTTGAAGAAATACTACATTGAAAGAAGTTCAATTATTTGTTCAAGCCTCAGTGAAGTCTTCAAAAAAGTGGATTTATTAAAGTGACAGAGGTTTCAGATTTGTGATAGCAAATGTACAGGTTACAAAGGTTGATCTACAGTCAAAAGCAGACAATGGACCACAACTTAAAGTCAAGATGAAGAACATACATTTCAGTTAGTCACTTATGAACCAGACAGTGCATCAAGTGACAACTACATCTAGTGGATATTCTTCATCAAGCTCAAGTGGTTCAAGGATTGATTATGCTATCTATTAAGAATTTAAATTCTCTCTTAAATTAGTTATTAATTTATTTATTAAATTAATTCTTCAAGAATTAATTTAACATATAAATTAAATAATTAATTTATTGAATAAATTAATTCATCAGAATTAATTTATGAAATAAATTAATTAAGTAATTAATTTATTGAATAAATTAACTCATCGGAATTAATTTATGAAATAAATTAATTATTAGAATTAATTTAAAGAAGAATTAGAATTTAATTTAGAATTCTTAATTAAAATAAGCCTGAAATGACTACCCCGGATAGTCATACCGGTAGTCATTCTAGCTTATTTTATCTAATTCTAATTAAATTCTCTAAATTCACATAGTCATACTGGTTCATTACCGGTTCATTAGATAGTCATACCGGTTCATTCTGATAGTCATTGCAAGCCATTTGATAGTCATACAAGGCAATTTGATAGTCATTCCAGGCTTAAAATAGTCTTTTTTTAGACTATTTTGATAGTCATTCCTAGTGGAATGAAAAGCAATACACGTGCAGGTTGTGTCAAGTGGATTGACATTTGTATTAACAAAGAAAAGGAGATCAAGACACAGAAGAACGCACTTAACATTATATCTTGAAGAACTTTCTGTGAAGAACAAAAAAAGCAACTGCCGGAGCTTTTCTTTTTCAGTGAATTAATTCTAAAATTATTGTGTTAAATCTAAACCAATAGAATTCATTCACTTGTACTGCTTTGACTATCTAGCGGATTTTTATCCCTAGAACGTATCTCAAATTATCATTTATTGTTATATCTTTTTATTACAAAAATAGATAAATTCATGTCGAATTTATTCTAGATTTGTATTAATTAGTTTGAGATTCAATCTTGTAATCAGTACTTCATTTGTAACACCTTTCAAGTTTAATATAAGTTATATTTAACTTGAATTCTGTTTCATTTATTTCCGCCATAATTTGTTCTTTAATTGTTTGATTCTAAACAGAACAAATTCGATAAAACGGTATAGTTTGTATTCAACCCCCCTTCTACAAACTTATCAGGACCTAACAGATCTCCTTCCTTAGTTATTTCCATCAGAATTTGACTCCTGGGAGTGTTCAATCTTGCATACTCCGTAAACTTTGGCCCAAAATTGTTTCTTTTGGGTGGAGAATCAGAGTCCTTTGACGTTCTGGGAAACTTTTCCTTGACGTCGTATTCCTGAGTTTCTTTTATTTTCTTTGAGTTTCCACTACCGCTAGCAGTGGGTTCATACTTTCTCATGCTTTCTTCAGCCTTGATATACTTTCCGGCTCTATCTTGGAGCTTCAGCATGCTCTCGGGTGGATGTTTAGCTAACGACCTTTTGAAGTGGTCATCAGTAGTTCCTTGTTGCAGGGCTATCATAACCACTCTGTCCTCTAAGTCTGGGACTTTCAAAGCCTCCCGAGTGAATCGATTGATGTAGTCCCTTAGGGCTTCATTCTTTCCTTGTTGGATTGCCATGAGTGATGCAGAGTTTTTCTCATGCACCCTTCCACTAATGAACTGATTGATAAAAGCTTTGCTTAGTTCCTTAAAAGACCCAATTGAGTTGGGAGGAAGACGGCTATACCAGCGTTGGGCCATGTCTGCCAAGGTTTGTGGAAACGCCCTACACTTGACCGCATCGTTGGTTGGCTGCAACAGCAGTGCATTGGAGAAGTTCCTTACATGATTTGCGGGATCTCCCGTTCCATCATAGGCTTTGATCGAAGGCATCTTGAATTTTCTGGATATAGCTGTTTTCATGATGTCTTGAGTAAACGGTGGTGTAGAATCATCAGGATCTCCTAGGGGCAACAGAATACTAGGATCACCTCCTGGGGCTTCGGCCCTCTTGGTTCTTCTTGCCGGCGGATCCAAGTTGATTATCGGGATCCCTTCAGTCGTTCGGCCTTGAGATTGAGCGGCCTCCTCCTCAGCAAGGAGTTTCTTGAGTCTTGCAGTCTCTGCCTCATGGGCTGCAATTTTCTCCTTAGTAGTTTGGGGTTGATCCCGATTTGTCTGGGAAGAACGTCTCCTTCTTGGGGCGACATCCTCCCCAGTTGTATAACCCTCATCCTCGGTGTATGGGCCCGAGTAATCTTGAACAAAAGGGGTCTGGCGAGTTTGTTGATTTTGGTGTCTAGACCTTGAATATAAGGGGGCACATATGCCTCATGGTAGATTGGATTAGTTCCACTATCGCCCGCCATGGGTCGAGGGGGCATGCCATAGCTTGGCATCCCCAAAGTCTGATTCGCGTATTGAGGAAGATCAGTAGTATGGAGTTGAAGGCTTCTCGGTGCATTCATGATGAGTGAAGAAGTCGAGATTGGTTGTTGGTGAACGGTCTCTTGTGGATTAGATCCATGAATGACCATCTGCAGGGGATTCGTCCCTTCAACCGAAATTGGGATTTCCGTTCCTTGAGTGTTGGTGTGGATATTCGCCCCTTGAGTGCCAGTAGTCGGCGGTGGTTGATTTCCGTGAGTATCAGCCTCAGAGGTGATAGGGCGGTCCTCAGGAGTTTGAGTATCCTGAGCTGTTCTTCGTGTATTTGCCATGGTTGATGTTGTCTTCCCACAGACGGCGCCAAATGTTGTGGATTAAAAAACGTACTTGTGAATTTAATGCTATGATTAATGAGCTTTCGAGCTTTAATTGCTGCACTTGTGTTTCGAGACTAAATCGGTCCTCACAAGATGCCTACGTATCTCAAATTGTTATTGAGAATCAAGCCAAAGACGTAGTTCTGATTGTAGGATCAGGGACCTTATATAGGCGTCTGGAGCCTCATATTTATGGTATGTTTAGGAGTCTTAGCGAATAAGTCTCCTTATTGATAATGGATAAGTATTGTATTTCTTGCTGGAGAATTCGTTTCCTTGTTGATAAAGGTTATGACTCATCAATTGCCTTTAATTGGGGTTCTGGATCCTTCTTTGACCAATTTTCCATATTTTGGACTCTTTTCATGAGCTGTATATTTTCCCTATTTATTAATTACGAAATTAATAAATAATCAGAGATTTGGGCATTAAATATTGAGCCTTTTCATTGGACCGTCAATTATATTTCTATAATTACTTTTCTGTCCATATCACCTACTTATTTTTTTAACAAATACAATTAAAAAAAATAATAATAAAATAACAATTAACAATTCGTGCATCGCACGGGTTTTAAGCTAGTATTATTAAAGACGAAACATTAAAAGTTTTGGTCGATCGATCAGTCGTTCGGTCGGTATTTGGGTCGGGCCTATTGGGTCTATCTATAACCAATTACTTTTTTCGGCTAAAACACATTACCTATTTTATATATATTTCTAACCAAAACAACTCATTTTTAAAAAAAAAAATAGGTAACATATATATAAAATGGTAATATTATTACATATTTATAACCGATTACCTTTTCCAACTTAAACACATTATATGTTTTACATTTTCTAACTAAAACCACACATCTTCTAAACATAACACATGCAAAATAAATATGTAATGGTAATATTATTATATATAATTATTAATAAATAATCACTTGCCATTTTCAGCTAAACACATAACTCTTTTTATTTTTTCTAACTTAAACAACTAATTTTTCTAAAAGTAACACGAGCAACATATATATATATATATATATATGTAATATAATTTTCTATTTTCTAATTTAAACAACTAATTTTCTAAAAGCAACACGGACAATATATATATATATATATATATATATATATATATATATATAACTGTAATATAATTTTATATAATTATTAATAAGTAACTAGCTGTCTTTTTAAGGACATTGTCTGTTTTATATTTTTTAATTGAAACAACTCATATTCGAATTAAAAAAAAACACGGGCAACATATAGAAATAATGAAAAAATTATTATAAAATCCATGTTTAATATAATTTTTTATAATATTCAATTTAAATAAGATAATTAATAAAAAATAAAATCAATAGCATTTGTTAAAAGAAACTCGGCACATTACATGGCACATATTTTGTTATTTGCACTTTAGTCACTCTTAGTTTTTTTAAGAGCAAATAAATACGAACCGTTAGATCTATTATTTAAAAATATTTTTCTATTTTAATATCTAAAATACTACTAAAGATTACGTCAACAATTTATTAAATTAAAATACTTATATTGTTATATATATAAATCCAATTTATTATATACACATATAAATATATATTAAAATTTCATAAAAAAATATATAATTACAAAATTCTAAATAAAAATAATAAAATATTAAAGAAAATCGTGCATCGCACATGATATAAGCTAGTAGTATATTAAGAGCAAGTCCAACAATATCCTAGCTGGTTACTTATAAATATGATATAATAATGTGTTATAGTGATTTAAGGACTTGATTTCTTGTATGGACTCCAACAACATTACTTATATATATTCCCTATTATTATTATAATAATATATTTGAAAAGAGAGAGAAAGAAAGGAAGAAAGAGAGAGAAAAGAAATGTAGAAAATGAGGGAAGTGAATTTTTTATTCATGAAAATTAAATAGGTAATGGGTAGTGGTTACCTATTAATAGGTAATGAGATGGATGTCTTAGTGATTTAGGTAACCACTAGGACATTGTTGGAGCACCATTTTTTGCTATATTACTTATATTTGAACTTAAGACATGATATAAGTAAGCTGTTGGACCTGCTCTAAGCGTATAAAACCTAATAAATAAAATATGAAAACTAATAACATAAAAAAATTTAAAAATTACAAATTAATATAATTATAGATATTAAAAAAACCATGTTATAAGCTAGTAATACTAAATTACCCAAATAAATATTAACTTAAAATTTTTACTTATGATTTTAAATAATTTTAAGTGATAAGCAATTATTTTAAGTTAACCGGACTCTAATAAACAAAAAGGGTTAAATATCAAAGTGGTCACTGAAGTGAAGACCAGATATCACTTTCATCACTGATCTCAACGAGGTATCACTTTAATCACTAAAGTCGTCATAAATATCAAACGGATACCTCTAAATATGTGTTCGAAAACTAAAAATAATTTATATCGAGTTCTACACATATTTTTGAATGTTACCGCAACCAAATGAAAAGTTGTGAACTTTAGTATTTATGATATTATATTTAGATTTTAAAAAATTTATTTACTATTTATTTTTATTTTTATAGTTATTTACTTTGATTTAATTAAAAATAAATAGTAAATGAATTTTTTAAAATCTAAATAAATTATCTGAAATACTAGAATTCATAACTTTTAATTTGGTTGCAGTAGTATTGAAAAAATATGTGTAGAACTCGAAAAAAGTTATTTTTACTTTTCGAACACATATTTAGAGTTATTTGTTTGATGTTTATGATGACTTTAGTGATTGAAACGATACCCCGTTGAGATCAGTGATAAAAATGATATATGATATTCACTTCAATAACCACTTTGATATTTAACCCTAAACAAAAAGTTAGGAAACTTACGAACTTTCTGCCGTTTTGGTCTGGTTCATCTTGATGCTTACTTTTAATGGTAATACAGTAATAACTTAATTACATATAGGTTCCAATTTTATAAAGAAGTGCATGGTAAAAACAAAGAAAGAACCTTAATCGTTGTGTCAACGAAGAACAATTGGAGATACTTCTACAAAATTGGTAAAAGCAAACACCTTATTGGCTATGTCAATGGAAAACTAGTAAACATAAGAATCTATAAAAAAAAAAAAAACAATGTGAGGCACTTGGTCTGATAACTTCTTTTAGTTTGTAGCTTTTCATGGACTAAAGTCAATATTACTCTCATATCATCATCTAACTTGTTTCATCTCTTTTTTTTTTTTTGGTAATTGTAGTAGTTTTGATAACTTGTAAGTAATGATTTATCAGACCATTGGCTGATTTGTAAATCTAACTACCGAAACACTCAAGTAAAATAAAGAATTATGTGTATACCGTGATAAATAAATAAAGCTAATCTACCAAAATCACTGGCACTCAAAATTCTGTAGGTGCCTCTGAGATCTTCTCATAGAAAAGCAAGCTAGCATCAGCTGCAAGAACATCTTCCTCGGAAACTCTGTATACTTTAGAGTCCGATATACCAAACCACTGAGCTGAAGTGGACTCTGGTAACTGATCTTGATCACCATTTTTTAACAGGGCTCTTGCTCTCCTGTAAACTATGTAGTGCCCACCTCCTGCTCTTCCAAAGTGTTGTACAACTGAAGCTAAGCAATAAATATGCATGTCTGTGGATGTCTTAAGCTGATTTCCAGTCATCTGGACCACATAAGCAAAACCCCATTACAAAAGGATAAAAAAAACTCCATCAAAAGCAAACATTAAAGAGATGTGCCATGAGCCCATGACAAATTAAGTACATGCATCTGTACAAAATATTCTGCGTTCTGGGACAAATATAACAAAGTATGTAAGCTATTTCCCGAACAGGAATCCAGAACCTGTTTTAAGATGATAGATATATTGGTCACGCTACACTTTGTAACCAAACCAAACATATCGGTGGAGAGCAAAATATATGCAGACTTATCGCCACTTCCAAGGAATAGAAAGGTTGTTTCCGTAAAGACACGGACTTACAAATAAATTAAATCCACCTAGTGGTTATACTTTGTAAGTGTGAAAAATAATTTTGGCTAATTTAAAACTCTACATAGTAAAAAGGAAAAAGTACTATATACAAAATACATTCAAGTGAATTTCCAAAAAGATTAAGTTGGATATACAATATTCCAAAAATAAAATGGTGGATATACGAATAAATTCAACTGAGGAACTCCAAAGAGATACTATCGAGGAGTATATAAGAAAAAACTGGATTTATAATATCAGTGAAGACATGCACAAGTTTATTACTAGATAAGTTTTGGAGGAGAGATAATCATCTACATGTTTTGGTACTGTATATCACACATCAAATACAAGTAAAAAAAAGAACAAACACGGAAAGGGAAAGGTTCAACTGTTCAAACAATTCTTTCCACACAACAACCTCTTAAAGTTATAATTACTGCATTCCTTGCAAAACTAAAATAAGGAATACACCAAAAAATTAGGTAATTGAACACCTGTGTGTAGTGTGTGTGTGTGGGTGAGTGTGTGTGTGTGTGTGTGCGCCAATAATTTCACTAGGAAGCCAACCTTGGTTTTGGATTGTAATAGTGCATTATCAGCACTGATGCCGGAGTGACCTCCAATACTGGATAAATTTGGCCGTCCTTGCGAATCTTGGATGCTTTTATCATCCAGCTGGTCAGTCGTAACTTCTTCACCTAGACACACCCCACCAATCTTATCATCTGTTTGCATTAAAATGTTAGTCTTAGGTGAGCCAATCTCCAAGAAACCTTTAGAGTCTGATATACTTATTTCTTCTCGGACACATGTCTTTTTTGGAACATCAGAAGGGGCTTGTATTTGTTCCGGAACCGAAGAAATTATCTCTGTTTGTCCAACTGTATGATTTATTCTTCTTGTATCAAGTTGCATGTCAAGGTTTTTAAAGAAACTGAAGGCAGGTTGACAATATGGTTTTGATGGCCACAGCGGCAGATCTTTTGTGCAGCTTTTTAATCCACCTCCGCTATTCATGAACCAGGACATGTTCAAAGTCAATGGAAAAGAAATATGTCCCTATAATCATCAAAAGTGCGAGAATTAACAAGACTGCACAAATGTGTAATTAACAATATTGAGTATGCTTCTCACAGTGGATTTTAAAGAAAGATGGGCTAGTAAAATCAATTGACAACGGGTGCATTAAAGCAAAACTTTGTGCCTGTGAAAATTTCTGCAAACAGCTGTTTACATAGTTACGCATATATTGGGAAGATCCTCCAGCGGTAATATCCAAATTTTCAAATTGATAGTCAATATGTTACTAACAAAAGTAGAAACTAAAGCACCTGAAATTTAGAAAGGTCACCAAACATATTTGGTGAAACACGTTGCAAATGCAGGCACAAAATCTGCAGAGAAAATATACAAATATTAACAGATGCGATGAGGGCTAGAAAGTAAATACTCTGGCTTAAGAAATGACAATGTATAAAACACGGGATGTGGCAATGGATACCATACGATGGAAAACCTCTTACATCCTATTGCAATTGTAACCCCGGCAACAGGAACATGTACTCAGATGTCAGATCACCCAGTTTTGTACAGTAAAAAACAAAAAAGTAATATAACATTTTATAAGAACCTATGGAGATTATTGTTCATTTGTTCTGAGTTCCTTTCTGGCTAAAGATATTTCTTTCCCTCATAATACGCAACTAGATTCTACATCCATTGACTGATGATTTATGATTTTAAAATCAGTTTTTGAGTGCTTGATAAGATATATTGACTTTGGACAACTGGTCCTACCCAGCAGACCTCTTTCACTAATTAATGAACTCAGGACACCCCTCCCCCCCCCCCCCCCCCCCCCCAAAAAAAAAAAAGAACTAGAAGAATGTTCTGCATTAGATTGAGCTGTTGCGCCTCTGGGTTTACTCATTTCAAAAAGGAGCTAGTACCTCAGGGCTATGCGCCATGTTTAGTTGCTTGGAAGTTCGTGAATAACTCTTTGACCATGGTAAGACTCTAAGCATGGGGAGATTTCTGCAATCACAAGAATCTTCTTTGATACAGTTCCCGACTTTTACAGCATCTGCCTGACAAGAAGGGCACGTAAAACAAGTAAAATATAGTGCTCCAAATAAGAAATATAACTAGGAATTCTAGACACTGATTTGATGAGATATATATGGGCCTGTTTGGCTACCACATAATAAGTCAACTTATGACTTATAAACCCATAAGAGCTTATGGAGGGTGTTTGCCAACCCAACTTATAAACCAACTTATAACGTATATATTCATAAGTTGAATGTTAATAACTACTAACATTTTCCTTAACTTATTGACTTATTGCTTGATTTCTTTGGTTTTTAATACTTTATACTTTTACATTTGTGTTTTTAAATATTTTTTTAATTTAAAATGCATGTATTTAGCTCATTATATTTAATAATTATTTTTTAAAATGTAAATTAGCAAACTTATAACTAACTTATAAGTAAAAATTTATCCAAACACCAATACAACTTATAAGAATTCATCCACTTATCACTTATATAACACTTACTCATTTTAAGCTATAAGTCAACTTATTTGTGATACCCCAAACACGCACATAGTTACTTCTCAAGGTCACTAGTTTGACGAGTAGAGGACAAGAAAATTCAACAACACTGAGAAAAAAGTCTTGGCCACAGAATATATGTGATTCAATGAATTACAAAGTTTGTTATTACCTTATATTCATTAGATATTGATAAATATTTTACTGCAGCAATATGCCAACAGTGGCTGCAGAAATAATCATCAAGTTTTTCTGCAGCAAAAAAATGCTTTAGGCACCCTTCCACAGAAGATCCAGCCATCTAAAATTTCATAGGATACAGAAAAAAGAACATGTCAGAGTAAATATAGACGAAAGAACTGACAAAATAGCAAATTCGTGCAAACATACCACTGGGAGGTGCAGACTGTGAAAATAATGGAAATCAAGGGAAATCTGCAAAATAATAAACATATTTAAAGATGAGTGAAAACATGTCGAATTGTTGTACAGTCACAAAAGTAAATTTCCAGAACTACAAGAAGGACTACACGTAGTAAAGTAGTTTAACATACTCCCCTTCATCCATAATAGTTGGTCACGGGACTCACAACTCACAAGTATAATAAATGTTGATGATAAGATACAGCTGATTTACATAGATTCAATTTTTGGATTATGTAACATTTGCATTTGTTTATTTTTAGAGTAAACTTGATACGATCACCCAAGCATAACCCCATTTAGTGCAGGAAAAGAATATGTAGCATTGTGCAAACTGCACAATCAGGATGTAAAACAAAAACTAGTATACATGTGATGCAGTGTATAAGTCATCAGCAATACAGGTAACCATCTACTATTATAGATATTCTTACGAGTACCATTCAACCTGATTTGAACAGCTATGGCAAGTTAATATGCTGCTAAGAATCCCATCAAAAGGCCCAAGGCTGTATTCTTTCCATCTTTGAAGCTCAATTTGGGTGGCCCTCCTCTCAAGACCAACAATCCTATTATCAGCCAAACAAACTGCATCTGCTAGTGATCCATAATTAAAGACATATAGATCTGCAAGTTCTTCCCTTAAGGAAGACAATATGTGAAGGAATGCTTCTTCAGCATCCTATATTGAAAAATTGAACAAGATAAACAACAATCCGTAGTCCATCAAATTTAATACATATATTGAAATATTGTTCATGAGATAACTTCACCTGCTGGTTGGTCAAGTTGAAATTATGATTATAGTAGTTGATTGCCATCATCACTTTCCGAGGACTCAGGACTTTTGTTTCATTTCGCGGAGTACACAAGTCTACGCAAAGAGGAACAGATGGAAAAGGTTATACTATTGGAAATCATGTCCAAACAAGAGCTAGTTGGAGATAAAAGGCACATGTAGATTCAGTTCAGATTAAAGACAATCTTTGATAGGTGTGAACATAAAACACATGGACCTGTAAAGATGCAGCTCAACACATTCACAATAAAGGTACATTACTACTATGCTGATGACTGTAAGTTAAGACAGCCCAAGTGGTCTATGCATACAAGCTTTTTCCCTTATAATTTTCGATAGATAACGTTCTCATATTTTATTTAAAATATTATCAATTTATATACTAGTTGATAATAGAACACCCCCCCACCCCCCACCCCCCTCCCTCCTCTTTCCTTATAAGTGAAATGTACTCGGTTCAATACCCTTTAATTTTGTATTTTAATTCTTACCGTATATTTTTTACCTTAAAAATTATTTAAAAAATACACATAAAAGCTTAAATTTTACGTGATAAAAGTTTATACATACAAACTTTATATAAATTTCTCTTAGCATGAGAACAAGCACACCAATGGGTCCTAATCCTGATCAACAGCAAAGAACTGACTAAACTGACTAAATATAAATCGACTAACCGGGACTCAGATATCTAAGATGTATTGCCAAACTGTCAAGAACAATCAAAGAATCATGTTATTATTGTAAAGCAAGTAGCAGTTTGTCAACATGTTTAAGCTATAGCTGATTTGTGCATTGTCCCTTTAAGAGTAATTACTTGAATATCTTAGATAAGGCTGAAAACTAGGGGTGGTCATGTCTAACATGAAACCAGTCTTGATTTTACAGACACAAAACGTGGGGAAAGAAGAAGACTCAGACACCAAATATGAGCCAAAATGACTCCTTTGGTAACATTTTATTCCACCAAGTTTGTCTATTCATTTTTATCAAATTCCAAAACAAAAAACTCATGAAAATGAACACGCACTAAAACCAGAAATCGCTATCCATACAGAAGATTACCATCAAACAAAAAAATCACAAATCGCATAACTCACACAATACCTTCCAACAGAGAATCCAACGCAACAGCAAGCGGCATACCCTCTTCCAGTTCCTCAACTGAGGAACCTTCATGCTCCTCCACTCTCTTTCGAACAAAACTCCGAAAACTAGAACAGCTTGCCAGAGCCTAAAACACAATCAAACACATAAATTGCATCAAAACATTGATAACACCCCATCAAAACAACCTAAAGATTCAATTTTTAACACACCCCACATGCTAAAACATTGCAATACCTGTAAAATTACATTCAGAAAACAATTATTTCCAAGATTTTGCAATCCAGGAACTACCAAGAACTTATCTTCACTAATATTTTCATCAGATGACCAAGGCAAAATCTTAAAGTTTCTTGCTTTACCATCTTTCAAAATCAAGATTAGTCCAGCAGCACCTAGTAAACTAACTAGAGATACTTTAATCCCAGAAGCAGATAAACTCAAACGATGCAAATTATGCAACCCATGTTTCAGGTTTTTGATCATTAACCTACTGTCTATTTGCCCTTTGATTTTCATTGCGTGTGTAAATTTATCTTTCTGACAGTAGTAACAAGGCAGTCAATAGGTTCTTGTTAACCCTGAACTTGCAAAGATTGAGAAGAGTATTAGTAACTAGTAACACAAAGGAGGTGTGTGTAACTTTAAGGAAAAAGTTAAGGACCTGTTTGTCTTTGCCACAGAAGTTATTTTTGCTTTTAAACGACTCAATTACTCAAATAAAAGTTGTAAGTATAAATTATTGGGTTAAACCTCGAATTGGGTGCCTCTGACGTTTTGTACATATCAATGTATCATCACGTTATTTCAAGGTGCAGCCATATTTAATTTTTATATTATTTCGATAAAGATTTTTATATATTTATTTTTTATTTTTGTGTGTTTTTTCGAATTTCCTTTAGTTATATCAAATGTAGTCCTCCAAAATTCCTTAAAAAAAACTTATCTTCAAGGTTATAATGAAAAGTTTTTGTAAATCATTATATGTCAATTATATAAAATAAATTTAAAAATCATGTAATTTATTTAGTATATTAATATTTTTATTTTTAATTTGGTAATGACTAAAGAGCGGTTCGTTGTGAGGAGACATCTTTAAAGGAATATTGGTTCATTAAGAACAACGTATTATATGTTAAAATTAAATATTTATATTATATTATGTATTTTAAAATATAAGTTGAAATTTAAATTTAAAAAAATATTTATAAATGGTAATCAATATAATTATATTCAACATAATGTTAAAATAATGAAAATATTAAACAATTGCATTTTTCTATAATTATTCAGAATTTTCGTGAGTGATCATGACGACAAATAAAATTCAAAAAAAAATCTTATGTTAGAAATATAGTTATTTGTTTCATTTAAAAACCTTTTTTATAAAATATTTTTATTAAAAATTAAGAGAAATTATTATAAGACCGTTGTGAAACGTCAAGGGCCGTAAATGAGCCGATACGCTCGTGTTCGGCTCGAGAAAAGCTCGGTTCGGGTTCGGTTCGATTCACAAATGAGTCGAACTTGAGCATGATTTTAAGGATCGATTTATAAACGAGCCGAATTTGATCACAGTAAAGTTTGACTCAATAGCTCGCGAACAAGTTCGATTAATGTGTTCGTGAACAAGCTCATGAACAAGCTAGTGAATAGGTTCGATAATTGAGCTCGTTAACATGCTCGGTATACATGTTCATTAGTAGTTCATAAACAAGTTCGAAAAATAATCTCATAAATGTAATATATGTTCGATTGTTAGAATATACTTACTTAAAAATATTGTTAAATAATAACAGTACCTATTTATAACCAATTACCTTTTTCAGCTAAAACCCATTACTTTTTCTATTTATTTTATAACCTATTTTAATGCATTTAATTATTTACATATTTGAACATGCATACTTATTTTTTTAACAAATATAATTAATAAAATACTAAAACGCAATTTTTCTTTTTTCTAATAAAATCCCCTCTTTTTGCAAAGATATACCCCACAATACGTTTTTCAGCTAAAACATGTTATCTTTTCTATTTTCTCTTACTAAAACCCCTCGTTTTCCTAAAATATCACGGCAAACTCCTACTTATTTATTTTAAAACCCACTTTAATGATTTTAATTATATAAAAAAGTTTAAATATATTTAACATGCCTATTTTTTAACAAATACAATTAATAAAATATTAAAACTTAAAAAATAAAAAATAAAATGTTAAAACAATTTTTGTATCGCACGGGTTTTAAGCTAGTATTATTATAGACGAAACATTAAACGTTTGGTTGGTTGGTACAGTTTTCTGGTACTTCATGTTTTTTTACCTAATTACCTTACTTATTTATAAAAAAAAAATTAATAATTAATAACATTAACTATTTATAACTAATTACCTTTTTGAGCTAAAACATCTATTTTTCTTAACAAAATCCTATATTTTTCCAAAAATAACACAGACAATTATCTTATTCAACTAAATCGTATTATTTATTCTATTTTTTCTTACTAAAACCCCTAATTTTCCAAAAATATCACGGGTAAACCCTTATTTATTTTAAAACATATTTTAATGTTTTTAATTATGTAAAAACTTACAAAATCCCCTCGTTTTCCAAAAATATCATGGGCAATTACCTTTTTCAACTAAAATGTATTACCTTTTCTATTATGATGATTTATTATGGAAACATAAACTTTTATATTAAGTTTCAATTCTTTTAATTTTTAAATATTTGATTTTTTTATACAACATTTCGTGAACCTTTCGTGAACAACATTTTTCCTTAATGAACCAAGCTCAAACATAATTTCTAGCTCGATCCAAGCTCGAGTTCGAATTCGATACTTTTTTAACAAACGATACATGATTACTCTAGAGTTTGGCTCGGCTCATTTACACCCCTTCAAACGTGACTTAATAAACTAGTAATATTAAAATGATAAAATAATGGGGGTTTTTCAAAAATACAAAAATTGCAAAAATCAGTACTATTATATAAAGGAGAAGACGGGGGCGGTGAGGTGGCGCTCAGATCGCTTCGTTCTATTTTTCTAATTTTCTCAATTTTTTGAATTAATAATATTAAAAATTCGAAAAAATCTCAATTACCTTTTAAATGATTACTAATAGAGGAAACATATAATATTTTTGCATTTAAAATCCGTACTAATGGAGAAAGTAAATGTACAATAGATCTTTACTAATGAGGAAACTAAGGGGGGTGTATTCAATTTAGATTTTAATGGATTGATAATAATTTGTAGATTTTAACAGATTGTTGTTGATTTTAATTTTACGTAGATTTTGGCAGAGTTTGTGTAAAATCTCGTAGAGTCTTGCTGATTTAAAGTGGAGTTTTCGACAAATCCTTCAAAATCTCATGGATTTTAACAAGATTTCAAGACATGCAAAATACACTAGCAAATCCTTGAAAATCCACAACTTTATCAAATAAAAAAAAGTCCATGGATTTTTGAATACCACACGATTTTAATGTATTCTTTAAAATCCATATTGAATACCACTAGATTTTAAAGGACTTTTTAAAATCTAAATTGAATACACCCAGATTTTAAAAGACTTTTTGAAATCTTTATTGAATACCACAAAATTTTAAAGCATTTTTTAAAATCTAGAATGAATACACCAAGATTGCAGAAATTCATAAAAATCCTTTAAAATCCCAATTGAATACACCCCCCTAAATATCAGTAATGGAAGAAACTAAATATTCAATTATAATATTTTTGCCTTCAAAATATTTAAATTACCAAAACAGTGTATTACCTTACATTATTTTGAACTTTCCTCTATTTTTATCTAAATATTCTCATAATATTTTTTAATGAAATTACTATCTTAACATACTGCTCTCCTAAACTTTCTTTTTTTATGTAATATAATAGAAAATATAGGAACGTTTTGGTAAATAAGAAGTTAATAAATTAGATCGGTCTTGCATAAGAAATTAAGTAATTAATACAAAAAACTAGAAAAAAAATCAACTACCTTTTAAATATTTAATAATGGAGAAAACTAAATATACAATTTCAATATTCTTGCATTTAAAATCTCTACTAATAGAGGAAAGTAAATATAATATTCTTGCATTTAAAATCTCTACTAATGAAGAAAGTAAATATACAGTAGATCTTTACTAATGCAGGAAACTAAATATTACAAATGGAGGAAACTAATTATTCAATTATAATATTCTTTCCTTCAAATATCTAAATTAAAAAAAAGTGTATTACTTTACATTATTTTGAACTTCCCTTTATTATTATCTAGATATTCTCATAATATTTATTTTCAAATTAAATTATCATCTTAACATTCTGCTCTCCTAAACTTTTTTTTAGTGTAATATAATAGAAAATACAAGAACATATTGGTAAATAAAAGTTAAGAAATTAGATCGGTTTTGTATAAGAAATTAAGTAATTACTTCGTAAATAATTAATTACCTTTAATACTTTCGTACAAGCAGCTAATTAATAGTATAAATATACACCTAAACTATGTTAATTGTCTATTGCAATTTTGTTGTCAACATTGTTCTTCTTTACTTTTTTGTTTGTTCATGTTAAAAGTGTGTATATGAGTATATGAGTATGAGACTTTTTCCTTTATGTTATTTATCTTATTACGTTTGTTTGTATCCTAATGCAGGATCATATTAAAATCTTTGACAAGACAAGTTATTTGCTATTAGTGTTGATTGAGTTAAGACATGGATTAATAAGGAGGGGGATTCATCAGTTAATCAATCAAAATAATAGGCCGAGCAAGGTAATTTTCATGTACACTCAGTTGTGAATTGATTTATATGTTTATGTGTGTACATTATTAGTTTTGAATTTATAGTTAAAAGTTGATACACCTGTATACAAAGTAACTCGAAAGTGGAGAATTCATCATGTCTTCAAAAACAAATTTTATCATTATTTTTTAACGTTTAGATAGTTATTCATCTAATTTTTATGAGAAAAGATTATATCTTTTAGTAAAATATTTTCTTTAATTCATACACGAAAATTCAAAGATAAAAATTGTATATTAAGAAATTTATAGTGTATGTATTTCGAAAATATCATGTTAAGATTTATTCGACTGAAAAATTTATTTAGTGTGTGCATTTTTAACAAAATTCAATAAGTCGGTGCATCTATAACAAAAGTCATACAAGAATAAGAAATATTGAGAAGAGGTCAATATTTTATTTTATTTTAATGAAGAGGTTGTTGTTGTTTTTGTTGTTATTTGTTTTGACAAAAAAAGATCATTATTAATAAAACAAATCTCCCAACAAAAAAAAAATGTTTGTTCATATTTTTTGATTTTTTTCTTACTGAGAATAGATTTGGAGGTCATGAATATTTTAATAGCTCTGAAGGTATAATTGTAGTTTTTGATTAAACGATCTAGAACTTTATATATATATATATATATATATATATATATATATAATTCAAAACAAAACTTAATTTTATACTAGAAATATTATTTTATTTAAAAACGTATTTTGTAGAATATTTTTTGAGAAAATTTAAAGATATTATTATAAAGCCGTTGCGAAGCAGTTATGCGTTATATTAATTTTAATATAACTGTTAATTGTTTTTTATTGTTCTTGTAATTTTATATTACTTCGTTGGTTACCCCAATTTATTTGTTTTACTTTGAAACTATTATATAAAGGAGAAGACGGGGGCGGTGAGGTGGCGCTCTCAGATCGCTTCGTTCTATTTTTCTAATTTTCTCAATTTTTTGAATTAATAATATTAAAAATTCAAAAAAATCTCAATTACCTTTTAAATACTTACTAATAAAGGAAACATATAATATTTTTGCATTTAAAATCCCTGCTAATGGAGAAAGTAAATATACAATAGATCTTTACTAATGTAGGAAACTAAATATCACTAATGGAAGAAACTAAATATTCAATTATAATATTATTGCCTTCAAAATATCTAAATTAGAAAAAAAAAATGTATTACCTTACATTATTTTGAACTTTCCTCTATTATGTTAGGCCGAATACAATATAATCAAATATATATGAGAATAACAATAATCAAGAACACTGTTTATGAATCAATAAACTGTAATTATATTAACAGCTTCTCTCTTTATGATGTTAAAGAATCACAAAGAGCTTCTAGGTTACAAGAATAATAATCAATGATCACATCCCTTCTAGGGATAACCTATCTGTGTTTATATAGTACACAGCTACATACAATCCATCTCTAATTGATATTCCTATAAGTTAGCTATACAATTCATATCAATTAAGGATTGCTTCTTATCTTCTATTCCGTTTCCTTAGCTGTATCAATATATTCTGCTTCTTTCCATCTTCAGAATATATTGCTTCTAGAATATTCAATTCAGCACCGACAGCTAATTCAACTATCACCACGTCAGACTTTAACAAACTCTGACTGACTTCAATGTAAACTCTGATGAGCATCTGTTACTTAAACACTGATGAACAAACGTCAGCAATTATATCTAACAATCTCCCCCAACTTGTGCATAATAAAAATGTACAAGTTAAACAGATAATTGATGATGTCAAAACATATAACAAATGCAGTGGTTAAAATATATCAGAGTTTAACTTTATCTTAGAATAAAAAACATTAAAAACTTACAGTCAGACTTTACTTGATTTCTTCAATATCAGGCACTGTCCTGATATAGTCTGTAAGCAATCTTCGTTCAGCTCTCTCTAGCTCATCAATCATAATCTCTTTCAGCTCCTTCAATTCTGGATCACTTTCACCAGTTTGATATATGGCAGCCCTCAGAGAATATATGATGTTTCTTCTCATATCATTGCCCAGTCTTATTATAAAGGCTTTGTCAGATTCCAAATTGAATTCGAACACCTTTATTCCAAGAGCTGTAGAGAGCTTTGCACTATTTCTTCTCATCTCAACAAGATCTCCATGAGCATCTTTGTACTTAGGAATGTAAGCACTTGTAATTTTAGCACCATTGAGAACCTTTGCTCTCATCATCCTTACTCTCAAAACTTCAGCAACATTTTGAGTCCTTTGATTTCTGACTTTGAGTAGATATAAGACATATTCTAACTCTTCAGCCATTTTCAAGTGTATATCATTTTCACCTATTATGTATACTCTACCATCAGCCATGAAGTATAACAGAAAGTCCTTCCTAAGTCCCTTATGATGAATTAACTGAACAGACTCTAGCTTGTCAAGGCTCTCTTGAGTAACCCCAACACCAGGTTCTGACAGTGAAGTTTGATCCATTGGACTATTATTTATCCTCTTTTCTCTGTGTGATCCCAGACCTGATTTATCTCTTCCTTCCTTGCCCATAGTAGTCCTACTTTGCAGTATGTTAACAGAACTAGGGTTCAGAGTTTGTGGTAGAGTTGGTCTTGTGAAAGTTTTTAGCAGTTGAGAAGAGAGTGGTGTTTGAACAACTTGAGCAACGTCAGAGGTTGTCAATTCCTTAGTAGATCTATCAACTTGAGCTTTGTCAGAGTTGAATAACTGTTCTTCTTCTTCCAGTTTACCCTTACCCTTATCAGTATTTGCTATCACAGACCTCCTTGAGTATTGTATACTCTGTTGAGAAGTTTCCTTGATGGAAATACCCATTTCTTTCTTTCTAGGAACCTTGACAGCTTTCTTCTTGTAAGTACCAGCCTTTAATTTCCTCTCATGCTCTTCAGCAAGACTCAACATTTCAGCTTCCATGTCTTCAACTGTAGCTTCATTACCATGTTCTTCTAAAAACATCTTAGTAGCAATTTCTTCATCAGTGAATGGATTGGCTGAAATAATTAAACTCTTAAGTATTGAACCACTGGCAGAGTTTGAGATTCCTTTACCAGAGTTTGTCAACCTATCAGAATTTAATCTTGATCTTCTTTGCCCTTGAGCAGAAATTAAATTCCTCTCAGTTTCCTTGCTTCCACCATCAGCAGAATCATCCCTCCGTCTCAGAGTTTGAGTGTCTTTGCATTTGTCATTTGGTACACTCTCCCCCTTTTTGACATCATCAGAAAGTAATACTGATGTCAAAAACTCTAACGCAGTAGAAATAGAAGTCAGTTGCGCAGACATTGCAGTCTGATTCTCCTCAACTTTCCCAAGCCTCTTCTTAAGTTCATCAGAATCCTTGGCTTGCTGCTTGAACATTGCAGAATAATAAGACCTATCAGTCTTCAAAGTGAGATCCTTTATACCAACTTCATTTCTAAGATTGGTAACCACTGTTTGTGTTTCATCAAACCTATTGTGTAAGGCTTTGATTTGAACCACAGTGGCCTTTAGACTTGTAAGAACATCAGAGTTTGAAATATACTTTACAGAATCAGATAGAAAATCCGCAGCCCTTTGTGCTGAAAATACACAATCTGCATCAGCCCATCTGGTATAGTACATATCCTGGTAATACTCAGCAGTCTCTCTATTAACTTCCCTTGCTTCAGCAGTATTTACACCATCAGACAATGAAACTTGAATACTAGGGTGTGAATGAGAACCCTCAGCATCATTTTCAGCTTCTTCATCAATGTCTGCTTCATTTGCAGCAGGAACATTTTCAGTAGTAAGTTCATTATGTAACTGTGCAGCTTCATCAATTACTTTCTCTGCAACAGTTTCAGGAATATCAGAGTTTGCTTGAGCAAAAACCTCTGCCTCTCTTGTAACAACCTCAACAACAGCCTGTTGTAGAGCTTCAAGTAAAACAACATCTTGTAGAACATTCTCTGGCACAACTTCCAAACTCTAATCAACCTCTTCACCTTTTTCAGAATTTGCATTATTTACTGAAAGAACTTCTGTGTGAGAACCCACAGAGTCTTCAATCACCAAGGTGGCTTGATCAGCTGCCACATCCTCAGTATCACAAACACTGATACTAGGATGTGCTTCTAAATTTTCATTATGAATAAAGAAATCCATTTCAATATCCTCATTTTCAGAAACTCTGCTGTCAGAGTATGCAGCAGCTTCCTCAACTACATCATCGTTAGATGTAGGAGCTTCGATATCAGCACTTACCATTTCAGGCATAGGTGCTGCTTCAGCATTTTCAACCGCTTCTTCAACAGTATCATCTACTCTGTTCACGGTAACATTTTCCTCAGGAACAGCTTCAACACTTACATTGGATGCACCAAAGAGATATGCAGCCACCAGTCACCTCTTTCGCTGTTGCAAAGTCTCAATCTCTTCTTCATCAGAAGAATGTGATCTATTAGCCCTCTTCTTGATTCTAGGAATCCTTGATTTCCCAGCTTCAGTATTTAGAGAAACACCCTTGAAAGCTCTGTGCTTAGTCCTACCACCAGTCTTTGGTATTGAAGCAACTTGACTATCAGAGTTTACCTGTTGGGACTGGGGTTCTGGTTGCTGTGGTTCTGATTGTTGTTGTTGAGTTTGAGGTTCTGGTTGTGGTTCAAGAAAATGTTGAATAACCGCTGGAAGTAACAATTCACCAACATTCCCTTTCTTGACATCCTTGTTTATCAAATCAGAGAATATTCTTTTGTGCAATTTAAACGCAGGAATCACATCATTTGCAGCAATTTCAACCGCAGGAATACAAACAGTAAATAGCAATTGACAGAAACGTGCAAAATAAACAACACCCCTATTCTATGTCATTTTCTCCCCTATATTACTCAAAACCAGTCTAGCAAAATCATAATTAGTATTATAAAGAAGAGAATACCCGATTTGCAGACTATCAATTGGAATTGCATCCCAATTGGTACACTTCTTCCCAAAAGCTCTTGTAATGCAATCGAAAAAGAAACTCCACTCATTTTTCAAGAATGGTCGCTTTAGTTGGCCAATCCTTGCCATAGATCCAGTATATCCAATCTCTGTCATCATTCTTTGAAGATCAACATCACCCACAGAAATTGTATAAGCAGTGAATTCCCCAAATCCCAAAGCAGCACGAACAGTTCCAGGAGTTACCACATACTCCTGTTCATTAAATTCAAAGACTATAGAAGGAGTTCCAGTCTCGCCTCCATCATAAAAAACACCTGTCTCCCAAAAAGCTTTAATTTTCAAACCAGAAAGCAGTGCTGGTTCCACAAGAGCATGCCCAATTGCAGATTGAGCAAGAAAATTCTGAAACAGATGAAACGCCTCTGGTGCGTTTTCATTAGATAAAGGAGCAGCATAGTTATTTGGAACAAACTCAAGTCCAGAAGCAGTTGAAGCCATTAGTAATATCAAGAAATAAACAGAAAATAGCTTCAAAAAAAACGAGAGAGTTTAGGAGAGAAGGTGTTTGTGAATATGTGTGAATGAAACTAGAAGACAATTGGAGTAAGTCGTGAAAAACTGTAACGGTTGTGTGTATAATGTATAAATAGAAAATTTAAAATTAAAACTGAACAGTTTTTAATCATTAAAACACAACTGTCTTACCCCGTGTACTGTGTAAATGAGACACGTGTCACACATGCAATGACTGACAGCAGTAATTGGCAGTTTCCAATGCGCATGCGCAGTAAAAACAGCAATAATTACCGCCGATTACACTTTCCTATGTATGCAATCTCTCTCCTCTCTTTAACACTTTTCTAAACCAATGCCCAAACATACTCTTTTGAAAAACCAAAACAAATGTTTTTCCTCAAAATTATAAACTGTCTGAAACAAATAATTAATTTTAATCATCAGAGATTAAAATAAAATTACCTCAGCGTAGAGTACACAACTCATCAGCTTTTACCAATCCTCCTCCTTTATAAATAAACTCTTTTCACAAACTGTACAGGTGTGAAAATATGTGTGTGCAATAGCAGAGTTTACTGAATATCAATATTTAGATCATCTCAAAGTGCATAAAATCCAGAAAATAAATCAGTAAAGACTGGTTGCCCAAACTCTCATATAAAATAAAATCTGATTTTTATATCTAAACTCTGTTTTCTGATATCCTTTAATTTGAATATATCTTTTATTTTCACCCCCTTAATTTTTTTTATTTTTTTTTATATTATTTTTCCAGTAATCAGTGGTTAGCACTAGTCACCAAAAATCAAAGATTTTAGCCCTTATTTCATACAATAAGTTCCTGGGTCTTCCTAGGCATAACATGATCTCAAAGGAATTTGTGCACTTGTTGGCATCTTTTGATTTGAGGGTGAAATACTTTCAATTAATTGTCAGAGTTTAGACTTTTCATCAGTTAATACACTTAATTTATGAGAGAAAGTGCAAACAGCTAATACAGACTCAGTGTATAGGATCAATAAACTAAGAGATGCTATAAATATAAAGACAGTATCATGCTGAAAAAAAAATATCTGCACATTTTGTAATCAGAATTTATAATACTTAGAAGGATTCATGATTACTTACTGAAAATCATGCTTCATACAGCTTTCTTCATCGGTCCATATGTTTCAGACAATATAGAGTATAACATCAAACTTTAACCGACAGAGTATGATAGACACTTTGTAACTGACAGAGTATTATATCAGAGTTTAGCATCAGAGTTTAACTTGCTGACTAAGATAACAGTTAATACATGCAAACAACCATGAGCATTAAATCTAACATGCATAGATTTTGAGTCTAACCAGTATCTCTAGTCAAAACCAGAGACCATGCCAAGTTCATTTACCAATCTTGTAAAGGTAGCTTCACTCAAAGGCTTGGTGAAGATATCTGCAAGTTGTTGGTCTGTAGACACAAAATGAAGCTCAATGGTTCCTTCTTCCACATGTTCCCTGATAAAATGATACCTTATGCTGATGTGCTTGGTCATGGAGTGCTGCACTGGATTACCTGTCATAGCAATAGCACTTTGGTTATCACAGAAAATAGGTATCTTAGAGTACCTTAACCCATAATCCAGCAACTGATTCTTCATCCAAAGAATTTGTGCACAACAGCTACCAGCAGCTATATACTCTGCTTCTGCAGTGGATGTTGAGATTGACTTTTGTTTCTTGCTGTACCAAGAAACTAACCTGTCACCTAAAAATTGACAGCTTCCACTTGTGCTCTTCATATCTATCTTACAGCCTGCAAAATCTGCATCAGAGTAACCAATTAATTTAAACTCTGATTCTCTAGGATACCACAAACCCAAGGTTATGGTTCCTTTAAGATACTTAAAGATCCTTTTCACAGCTGTTAGATGTGGCTCTATGAGGTCTGCTTGGAATCTTGCACAAAGACATGTGGCATACATGATGTATGGTCTGCTTGCAGTAAGATACAACAGAGACCCTATCATGCCTCTATAGTTTGTCATATCGACTGGTGCCCCACTGTCCTTGTCTAGCTTTGTTGCAGTTGTCATGGGAGTTGTGGCAGATGAACTATCAAGCATACCAAATTTCTTCAGAAGATTTCTGGTATATTTTGCCTGATTGATAAAAATCCCATCATCTGTTTGCTTGACCTGTAAGCCTAGAAAATAACTAAGCTCTCCCATCATGCTCATTTGGTACCTGGACTGCATAAGCTTTGCAAACTTCTGACAGAGTTTGTCATTAGTAGATCCAAAAATAATATCATCTACATAAATTTGAACTAAAAGCAAATCATCACCAGAATTGAAATAAAACAAAGTTTTATCAATTGTACCTCTAGTGAACCCACTTTCTAAAAGAAATTGAGCCAAAGTTTCATACCATGCTCTTGGTGCCTGCTTTAGTCCATATAAAGCCTTGTCAAGCCTGTAGACATAATCTGGATGTTTGGGATCTACAAACCCTGGTGGTTGTTCAACAAACACTTCTTCTTCAAGCTTCCCATTGAGAAAAGCACTCTTTACATCCATTTGAAAGACTTTGAACTTTTTGTGTGCAGCATAGGCCAGAAAAATCCTTATTGCCTCCAATCTTGCAACTGGAGCAAAGGTTTCATCATAGTCAATTCCTTCTTGCTGTGAATAGCCTTTTGCTACAAGTCTAGCCTTGTTCCTTGTAATCACACCATCACTGTCAGTCTTGTTTCTGAAAACCCACTTTGTACCTACTACAGATCTGTTCTTTGGTCTAGGTACAAGTGTCCAGACTTCATTCCTCTCAAATTCATTCAACTCTTCTTGCATAGCTGTTATCCAGTTAGCATCTTGAAGAGCTTCTTCCACTTTCTTTGGTTCTGTTTGAGACAAGAAAGCATGATACAGGCATTCATTTGTAGTAGCACTTCTAGTTCTTACACTAGCATCAGGATCTCCAATTATGAGATCAGGTGTATGTGCCTGTGTCCACTTTCTTGTTGTTGGTAAGTGGCTTCTTGTATCAGTATTGGATCCTCCCCCTTGATCCATGCTCTCCTGATTCATGTGTTGACTTTCTGCAGCTTCTGAGGCTCCCCTTGAATTGGACTGCTCAGTGTTTGAGCTTTCAGAGTTTGAATCAGCTTCCTCAACAGACTCACTTTGAGTGTTTGAGTCACCATGTTGAGCAGCCTCACGCTCCCCCTCAACTGGTTCTCTGTTTTGAGAATTTTCAGTTTCTCCATTATTTACCAGTAAAGGTTCAGAGTATGCTTCGTCAGAATTTATCAGAACCGCTTCATCAGAGTTTACATCATCAGAGAATAAATCTTCATTTTCAAAGCGCAGTTGATCATATTCATCTAAGTCATCAAGTCCAGTTGTTTTCTTGTCATCAAATGACACATGTATAGACTCCATGATCACCTTTGTTCTCAGATTGTATACTCTGAATGCTTTTGTTGACAATGGATAGCCAACAAAAATTCCTTCATCAGCTTTTAACTCAAATTTGGTCAACTGTTCAGGATGAGTCTTCAGAACAAAACACTTACATCCAAATATATGAAAATATTTCAAATTTGGCTTCTTGTTCTTCAACATCTCATATGGTGTCTTTCCATGCTTGTTGATCAATGTTGCATTCTGAGTAAAACAAGCAGTTTGAACAGCTTCTGCCCAGAAATAGGTTGGTAACTTTGCTTCATCAAGCATTGTTTTGGCAGCTTCGATTAGAGTTCTGTTCTTTCTTTCAACTACACCATTTTGCTGTGGAGTCCCTGGTGCAGAAAACTCTTGCTTCACTCCTCTTTCCTTGCAGAAAGCTTCCAATACTGAATTTCTGAATTCAGTTCCATTATCACTTCTTATTATCTTTGCTTTTTACTGTGATCCTTTATCCAGTTGATTTACATGATTCATCAGAGTCTGAGCAGTTTCATCCTTCTTTGCCAAGAAATAAACCCAAGTGTATCTAGTATACTCATCAACAATTACTAGAGTATATTTCTTTCTGCCCATAGACATTACATTTACTGGACCAAAGAGATCAACATGTAGAAGATGATATGGCTCTACAATTGAAGATTCAGACTTGCTCTTGAAAGATGACTTCCTTAGCTTGGCCTTTTGACAAGAATCACACAGGCCATCTAAGCTGAGTATTGACTTGGGAAGTCCCCTTACAAGATCTTTTCTTATCAGTTCATTGATGTTGTTCAAATTTAGATGAGAGAGCTTCTTATGCCATTTCCAACTCTCTTCATTTGACATTCTTGTTGTCAGACACACAGTTTTTCCATCAGAGTTTGTTACCAAACTTGCTTCATAGATGTTGTTGCACCTGTGTCCAACTAAAACAACTTTTCCAGTAGATTTACTGATCACTTCACAGTGTTCAGTATGAAAATCTACATGATATCCTCTGTCACAGATTTGACTCACAGATAGCAGATCATGCTTGAGTCCTGAGACAAGAGCTACGTTTGATATGATGACACTTCCAAGATTTATATTGCCATATCCCAGAGTACGTCCTATGTTGCCATCTCCATAGGATACTTTTGGGCCAGCCTTCTCCTTAAAGTCTGATAGCAGGGCTTTGTTTCCGGTCATATGTCCTGAGCATCCACTGTCCAAGATAAGTGTGCTCTCTTTAATGCCCTGCAATTACAAACAATCACTGATTGTTAGTTTTAAGGATCCAGACTTGCTTGGATCCTTTGGCTTTCTTAACATTGTTAGCTTTTGCAGCGGAATCACTATCAACAGAGTTTAAACTAACATTGTCAGACTTTACACTTGCAGAGTTTGCTCTAACCTATTTCAAGTTGGGTTTTAGCTCATAATAGTTATGATAAATAGCATGATAACTCTTGCAAGTATAAATGGAATGCCAAGTGCTCCCACAGTGTGTGCATAAAGTCTGTGGCCTAACCCTAACATAATCATTCTTTACCCCAGACTTGGAGGGTAAAGAATTAATATCTTTGTTCTTCCTGCAAAAACTAGCAAGATGGTTAGCACTACCACAGTTATAACATATTTTTCTTGGAGCTACTGAAGTAGGCAGATGATTATTCCTTTTATTTATGCCTACTTTTCCATTCCTATTCTGCTTGGACCCTTTTGGTTTCATGGCAGATTTTACCTCTTTGAGCTTAAGGTTGAACTATTTTCCTGTCATTAAACCAACATTAACCTATTTTTCACAGACTTTTACTGGTTTTCTAACAGCTTCTTGCTCAATAGGCTTCTCTGTTGTAGATTTAATATCCACTTGTTCAACACAAGCTTCAACTGGCTCCATAACTGCTTCTTTTACAACTACAGACTTTAGCTTACTGGATTCATGAACAAATTTCACAGGTTTAAGTTGTGGTTTTACTTTAACTTTATCTTTAAACCTAAGTTCATCTTCCTCACAGTAACCTAAACCTACAGTATCTGTTTGAAAAACTTGATGTGTGTCTTTTCCAGAATTAGTCCAGGTTTTAATCACTTTCCTCTCTTTTTCCAACTCAGACTCTATTTGCCTATATCTTTTAAGCAATTCCTGTTCAACATAAACAACAACATCTCTCTCCTTTTGAACTTGTTGCATGTTAACAAGCTTCTCTTCAAGAAATTTATTTCTTTCTTTGAGACCTAGATTCTCAGATTTTATTCTCTCATTCTCTAAAGTCTGATCCCTATAACTAACATGTATGCTTTTAAGATAAATTCTTAATTCAGATATATCATCAATATCATAAGTATAAGTTGTTAGGGGTACCTTGTTTTCAGATGAGTCAGCTTCATCTCTACCAGTTGCCATGAGAGCATAATTGACTCCCTCATCTGAGTCTGAAGTGTCTGCCCAGTCTTTGCCTTTTGAGATGAGTGCTTTTTCAGTTTTTCCTTTCTTGCACTCTGGAGCATAGTGACCCATCTCTTTGCACTTGTAGCACTGGATCTCAGATTTGTCCTTCTTTCCAGACTTGGTATCCCTTCCATCAAACTTTCTGAAATTCTTTCTTTCAGAATTTGAATCTTTCCTAGAGAATCTTTTTCCTTTCTTGAAATTCTTGAATCCCATCTTTTTGAAGGTCTTCACCATCAAGGCAGCCATTTGCATCAACTCCTCTTCATCATCCTCAGACTCAGAAGTTTCATCAGAGTTTGAGCCATCATCAGAGTTTGATGACTCACTGTCAGAATTTACGACCAATGCTTTTCCTTTGGCTTTCTTCCTTGAGATTTTCTTCTCGACGGGCTTCTCTTCGACTCTGAGAGCAACAGATTTTGTCTTCTTGCTTGATCTTCTGTTTCTTTGTTCTATCTCCAATTCATGAGTTTTAAGTAACCCATAATACTCATCAAGTTCAGTTTCAGCAAGTTCGTAATTATCTCTTATAGTTGTTGTCTTCAAATCCCATCTTTCATGTAAAGATAAGAGAAATTTGAGATTTGATTCTTCAAGATCATATTCTTTATCAACTAGAGATAAATCATTCAACAGTTTACAGAATCTGTCATATGTCTCAGTCAAGGTTTCATTGGCTCCTGAATCAAAGTGCTCATACTCCTGAGTGAGTATAGTTTTCCTGTTCTTCTTTATAGCAGAGGTTCCTTGACATCTAACTTCCAAAGCATCCCAGATCTCTTTTGCAGTTTTGCATCCAATAACTCTGTTAGACATAACATTATCTAAAGCACTATGGAGTAGATGTCTAACCTTTGCATCCTTTGCAAATGATGAGATGTCTTCAGGAGTATAGTCCTTCTTCTCCTTTGGAATTGTCTTCTGATCTTCACCAGCAACAACTGTTGACAACTTAGTTGGCTTATGAGGACCATCATAGATTCTATCCAGGTATTCTGGATCTGTGGCTTCCAGAAACATGGTTATCTTCACCTTCCAAATTGGATATTCTGCTGGCCTGAGAATTGGAACCCTGATTGACTCATATCGACTCACAGTAGCAGGTTTCACTTGTTCAGTCTTTGGAACAGCAGCTTGATTTTCCTCAGTCATGATTATACTTGTATTGTTGATCGAAAACTGTATATATTAAATAGCCTTGGCTCTGATACCAATTGTTAGGCCGAATACAATATAATCAAATATATATGAGAATAACAATAATCAAGAACACTGTTTATGAATCAATAAACTGTAATTGTATTAACAGCTTCTCTCTTTATGATGTTAAAGAATCACAAAGAGCTTCTAGGTTACAAGAATAATAATCAATGATCACATCCCTTCTAGGGATAACCTATATGTGTTTATATAGTACACAGCTACATACAATCCATCTCTAATTGATATTCCTATAAGTTAGCTATACAATTCATATCAATTAAGGATTGCTTCTTATCTTCTATTCTGTTTCCTTAGCTGTATCAATATATTCTGCTTTTTTCCATCTTCAGAATATATTGCTTCTAGAATATTCAATTCAGCACCGACAGCTAATTCAACTATCACCACGTCAGACTTTAACAAACTCTGACTGGCTTCAATGTAAACTCTGATGAGCATCTGTTACTTAAACATTGATGAACAAACGTCAGCAATTATATCTAACATATTATTATCTAAATATTCTCATAATATTTTTTTTAATGAAATTACTATCTTAACATACTGCTCTCCTAAACTTTCTTTTTTATGTAATATTATAGAAAATACAGGAACGTTTTTGTAAATAAGAAGTTAATAAATTAGATCGGTCTTGCATAAGAAATTAAGTAATTAATACCAAAACTAGAAAAAATCTCAATTGACTTTTAAATATTTACTAATGGAAAAAACTAAATATACAATTTTAATATTCTTGCATTTAAAATCTCTACTAATAGTGGAAAGTAAATATAATATTATTGCATTTAAAATCTCTACTAATAGAGAAAGTAAATATACAATAGATCTTTACTGATGAAGGAAACTAAATATCACTAGAGGAAACTAAATATTCGATTAGAATATTCTTGCCTTCAAAATATCTAAATTATAAAAAATAAGTGTATTACCTTACATTATTTTAAACTTTCCTCTATTATTATCTAAATATTCTCATAATATTTCATTTCAAATGAAATTAACATCTTAACATTCTCTTATCCTAAACTTTCTTCTTTTTGTATGTGATATAATAGAAAATATGTAAAGAAGAAGTTAAGAAATTAGATCGGTCTTGCATAAGAAATCAATACTATTATATAATAGACGAAACATTAAAAGTTTGGTTGGTCGGTATGGTACGTTGTGATTTTATTTAATTGTCCTTAATTAACTACTAGCATTTAACCCGTGCGATGCACGGATGAATTTTAGAATTTTTATATTATTATCTGTATTTTGATTATATAATTTTATTAGTAGAAAAATAAATTTTTAAAAATTAATAATGTATGTATGATGTTGGTGTAAGCATGTCTTTGTATTTTGAGGATAAATGTTTTTAATATATTGTCGACGGGAATACTTGAACTTCTGAATATAGCTTAGGTAATATAAATATTTAATAATAATGTGTTATTGACGGGATATAGCTTAGAAAAATAGGTAATATAAATATTTAATAATAATATGTTATTGACGGGATTCAAACCTTGAACCCGTGGGAACATTTTAAATATCTAAAAAGAAATATTTTTTAAACTATTTTGTTGACGGGATTCGAACCTTGAACCCGTGAGAGTATTTTGAATATCAAGAAAGAAATATTCTTTTAACATTACATCTAACGGTTCTCCTTTTATCTCTCTTTCAAATCTAACGGTTGTTATTAAAAATACCAACTAACCAACAACCAACCAACCAAATACTGTAGAGGCTAGTTTGCTTATAATAATACATATAGTACTTGAACTTCTGAATATAGCTTAGGTAATATAAATATTTAATAATAATGTGTTATTGACGGGATATAGCTTAGAAAAATAGGTAATATAAATATTTAATAATAATATGTTATTGACGGGATTCAAACCTTGAACCCGTGGGAACATTTTAAATATCTAAAAAGAAATATTTTTTAAACTATTTTGTTGACGGGATTCGAACCTTGAACCCGTGAGAGTATTTTGAATATCAAGAAATAAATATTCTTTTAACATTACATCTAACGGTTCTCCTTTTATCTCTCTTTCAAATCTAACGGTTGTTATTAAAAATACCAACTAACCAACAACCAACCAACCAAATAGAGGCTAGTTTGCTTATAATAATATAGTATAGATACTTCATGTTTTGACTTAATTAAACCTTATTTATTTATAGAAATATATTATTAAATAATAAAATTACATATTTATAACTAATTATCTTTTTCACCTAAAATACATTATTTTTTCTATTTTTTCTAACAAATTACCCTACTTTTTCAAATATATCACGTGCAATTACCTTTTTTAACTAAATCATGTTAGTTTTTCTATTTTTCCTTACTGAAACATCTCCTTTTCCAAAAATATCACGGACAAACATTTAGTTATTTATTTTTAAACCTATTTTAATATTAATTATTTTTTAAAAGATTACATATTTTAACATGTCTACTTATTTTTCTTAACAAATGCAATTACTAAAAATATTAAAATATAAATAATCAAATACCTATTTATAACCAATTACCTTTTTAGCTAAAACACATTATATATTTTTTCTAACAAAGTCCCTCGTTTTCTAAATATATCACGGGAAATTGTCTTTTACAATTTACTTTTTCTATTTTTCTCACTAAAATCCATTCTTTTTCCAAAAATATCACAAAAAACCATTTACTTATTTATTTTAAAACGTTTTTAAATACTTTTAATTATTAAATTTTAAAACCTCATTTTTCAAAAATATCACTCGCATTTATCTTTTAAAACTAAATATATGTTACATTTTTTATTTATTTTTACTAAAACCACTCATTTCCAAAAATATAACGGGCAAACTCATACTTATTTATTTTAAAATATGTTTTAATGTTTTTAATTAATTAAAAATCTTTAGCTATTTTAACATGTCTACTTATTTTTTGCACAATTACGATTAATAAAATATTAAAATAATACTATTAAAATAACAATTAACAATCCGTGCATCGCACGGGTTTTAATCTAGTTAAGTAATTAATACCAAAGATTATAAAAAATCGCAATTGTCTTTTAAATATTTATTAATGGAGGAAACTAAATATACAATTTCAATATTCTTCCATTTAAAATCTCTACTAATGGAGTAAAGTAAATATAATATTTTTGAATTTAAAATCTCTACTAATGGAGAAAGTAAATATACAATAGATCTTTACTATTGGAGGAAACTAAATATTCAATTATAATATTCTTGCATTCAAATATCTAAATTAAAGAAAAGTGTATTACTTTACATTATTTTGAACTTCTCTTTATTATTATTTAGATATTCTCATAATATTTCTTTTCAAATGAAATTACCATCTTAACATTCTACTCTCCTAAACTTTATTTTTTTAATGTAATATAATAGAAAATACAAGAACATATTGGTAAATAAGAAGTTAAGAAATTAGATCGGTCTTGCATAAGAAATTAAGTAATTACTTGGTAAATAATTAATTACCTTTAATATTTTCATACCAACAGCTAATTAATAGTATAAATATACACCTAAACTCTATTAATTGTCTACTGTAATTTTTGTTGTCAACATTGTTCTTCTTTACTTTTTTGTTTGTTCATGTTAAAAGTGTGTATATGAGTACATGAATATGAGACTTTTTCCTTTATGTTATTTATCTTATTACGTTTGCTTGTATCCTAATGCAAGATCATATTAAAATATTTGACAAAACAAGTTATTTGCTATTAGTGTTGATTGAGTTAAGACATGGATTAATAAGGAGGGGGATTCATCAGTTAATCAGTTAAAATAATAGGCCGATCAAGGTGATTTTCATGTACATTCAGTTGTGAATTGATTTATATGTTTACGTGTGTACGTTATTAGTTTTGAATTTATAGTTAAAAGTTGATACACATGTATACAAGGTAACTCGAAAGTGGAGAATTCATCATGTTTTCAAAAACAAATTTTATCATTGTTTTTTAACGTTTAGATAGTTATTGCTCTAATTTTTATGAGAAAAAATTATATCTTTTAGTAAAATATTTTCTGTAATTCATACACGAAAATTCAAAGATAAAAATTGTATATTAAGAAATTTATAGTGTATGTATGTCAAAAATATCATGTTAAGATTTATTCGACTGAAGAATTTATTTACTGTGTGCATTTTTAACAAAATTCAATAAGTCAGTGCATCTATAACAAAAGTCATACAAGAATAAGAAACACTGAAAAAATGTCATTAAATTTTTTTTTAAAGGAAGAGGTTGTTGTTGTTTTTGTTGTTATTTGTTTTGACAAAAAGAGATCATTATTAATAAAAAATTCTCCCAGCAACAAAAAAGATGTTTGTTCATATTTTTGGATTTTTTTCTTACTGAGAGTAGATTTGGAGGTAGTGAAGATTTTAATAGCTCTGAAGATATAATTGTAGTTTTTGATTGAACGATCTTAGTTAGAAATGCTCATCCGACAAAATAAACCCAATTAATTTAAAACTTATTCGTTGTTTATGGGGCAGTAAGCCAAACAGGCCTCACCATATGGGCTGGGCTAAAAAAACAGGGCAATCCAAAACCCTAAAAACCCTAACCCCTCGTACCTAAATCTATATATAACCATCCTCTGAAGCCCTCAATCTCATTCCTATGCGAGTCGCTCAATCGGCCTGAATTGCATCCCATGCTTTTTCATGTATGTATGTATGTATCTATTTATTTGATTCTTCTTCTGATTGATTAAATCGTTTTACATGTAGTTTTGAGAGTCTATGATGATAAAAAAATAAGGCTTGTTTCTCAGAGACATTCGCAGTGGCCGCCTAAGATCTTTCGCCTTCGCCGGGCTTGAGAGATTATGCTGTTCTATCCTTCCTTGGATGTCTGAGACTCTCACCACTCTTTATTCTTTTTTGTGTAATTTTTCGAGTAGAATTAGCTAGACCAGAAAATTGTTGTACGTTGTACTCGTAGTTTTGTGGTCTAATTTGAAGAATTGTTTATTTATGTGTGTTTAGGGGATTGTCTGCCTCTATTGCATGATTCAATTGCTTCAGGGAAGATTGTGATCCCTGAAATTTGTTCAGCCTTTCACTTTGTCAGCTCTTATTATTGTTGCAATTTGCTGATCATTTATGGCTGGTACATAATATATAGATTTGTTTAAATTTGTGTAATTTGATTTATATATGTGGTTAAATTGTCGATGATGATAAATCTAAGGCTTGTTTCTCAGAAACATTCGCAGTGGCCGCCTAAGATCTTTCGCCTTCGCCAGGCTTGAGAGATAATGCTGCTTTATCCTTCCTTGGATGTCTGAGATATTCTTATATTTTTATTTATGTACTTAATTGTTTAAATTAATTTTTTATTTGGTTAAACAGCTTTTGTTTTAGGGGTTATGCAATGAGAACTGGGGTCTTAATGTTTTGCAATTTTTCAAAATGATGTTCTGAACCTTTATGAAATTTGTCAGAGTAAATAATTCGAGTTTTTTTTATTCTGTGAGATACGTGTGTATGAGTAGGTTTGGTTGGGTTGATGATGATAAAACTAAGGCTTGTTTCTCAGAGACATTCGCAGTGGCCGCCTAAGAGCTTTCGCCTTCGCCAGGCTTGAGAGTTTATGCTGCTCCTTTTCTTCCTTGGATGTCTGAAACCCAACTTTGTTTTCCCTTTGTTTTTTCTGTTTTGTTCATGGTTAAAAAAGAAAGAAAAAATTTGGCAATCTTTAGTGGTTTTGACATTTGAGTCCAACAACGAACAAGCGTATATATTTCTTTTCGAAAAAATGGTAGAAAGTATATAAACACCGAAATATTACATATAAAGAGTTAATGGCACTTTGCATCCTCAACTTTACTCCAATTTCAATTGTGTATATATAGTTTTATAAATTGTATTTTGCATTCCCAAACTTTAAAATATAAATTGAATCACAATATTATTTTTGATAAAAATGTAAAATGGAATTGTGATTTGACTTATATTTTAAAGTTTGGGGATGCAAAGTGTAATTTATGAAACTACATTAACTCCTTATCAATACTATTATATAATAGGCGAAACATTAAAAGTTTGGTTGGTCGGTATGGTACGTTGTGATTTTACTTAATTGGTCTTAATTAACTGTATTTTGTGTTTTTACTTAATTAACCTTACATATTTATAGAAATATATTATTAAATAACAATATTACCTATTTATAACCAATTACCTTTTTCACCTAAAATATATTATTTTTTCTATTTTTTCTAACAAATTCCATTACTTTTTCAAATATATAACCAATTACCTTTTTAACTAAAACATGTTAGTTTTTCTATTTTTCCTTATTAAAACCCCTCTTTTTCCAAAAATATCACGGACAAATCTTTAGTTATTTATTTTTAAACCTATTTTTAATATTATAATTATTTTTTTAAAGTTTACCTATTTTAACATGTCTACTTATTTTTCTTAACAAATGTAATTACTAAAAATATTAAAATATAAATAATTAAATACCTATTTATAATCAATTAACTTTTCAGCTAAAACACATTTTATATTTTTTCGAACAAAGTTCCTCCTTTTCTAAATATATCACGGAAAATTGCCTTTTACAATTTACTTTTTCTATTTTTCTCACTAAAATTCATTATTTTTCCAAAAATATTACAGAAAACCCTTTACTTATTTATTTTAAAATGTATTTAAATACTTTTTAATTATTAAATTTTAAAACATCATTTTCCAAAAATATCACGGACATTTATTTTTTAAAACTAAATATATGTTACATTTTTTATTTTTTCTTACTAAAACCCCTATTTTTCCAAAAATATAACGGGGAAACCCATACTTATTTATTTTAAAATTTGTTTCAATGTTTTTAATTAATTTAAAGTGTTTAGCTATTTTAACATGGCTACTTATTTTTTGCACAATTACAATTAATAAAATATTAAAAAAATAATAATAAAATAACAATTAACAATCCGTGCATCGTACGGGTTTTAAACTAGTATATAATAAGCGTAAGGGAGATTTTATCCAAAACTTTGGTTGGTCCTCGGTACCGCCAAAACAATCTCAACCGTTGAATTTAATATTTTTAGATATAGACGATCAAAATTATATCATAAGTATAAAATATAAATTATTGTCTAAAAAGGATACAAGTCAAAAGTTGAAGTATTAGTATTATAACTAGCGTAACAGCCCGTGCAAGACACGGGCCTGCATAGAGATGTCAATAATTTTTATCGTGAAAAAGTTGGTCGTGATCGGTTTATTAGATTAAGGATTGTGTAGTCTAAGTTTGAGAACGTAAAATGAGAAGTATGGTTCATGCATAGTGATGAGTAAAGAATTTTTTTGACGAATAGTGTAATTACTTTGAATCACAAATGTAACTATGTCAAGGCTCTAAGACTTGTTTATAGTGACTATTATTGATTTTGAGATCAGATTGAAATAATGTAGAATTTGAAGCACAAATGTATTATTGAAGCACGAATTTACCTGGGTTTTGTGTGTCAGAGAAAGGATAGTTTGTAGATTGGTAATTTGCGTTAGAGGGCGGTTGTTATCTGTTTTTCGGGAATCGATTGGTTTTTTTTTTTTTGCAATCTATATTATGAATAGGTTATATGCATGCAATGTTGTTGTAATATAATCGAACATGCATGAATGAGATAGGGGATTTTAAAATGAAGCTTAAGGCCGACGCATCTTTGCACACTATCACATCACTCAAGTTTGTGATAAACACTTTGGGAGATGAACATCTATTACACTTTGGAGTATTCATGTCACCTATTTGTTTTTAGTTTTTTTACTTGGGAACTGATTCTGCACTCCTCTCATGTGTTCGTCTTTATATTAAATTATATTAACACACTTAGTAAATGCATTAATAATGTGTTTGGAATATCGTTTTACAGTTATAAATTTTAATCCAATTTATTACTATATATTAAACCTCAACACAAGGGCAAAAGTTTCTAAGATGTTCATGAGTTTAACCACTATTCTACATGTTTGTTTGAGTTTACTTCAAAAAATTTATTAAATAATTCACGTCTTTCCTCTCTTATCTTATATTATTTTACTTTGATTTTTAAATAAATAAAATATTGGTTTGTATTATTTATATAAATCAGTTTTTCTTTTCATCTTTTCGTAATTTTGGTCAAAAAGTGTATTTTTCGGACACCCCAACCGGTATCACGCCAGACCCTAGAGTGCAGGAAGAATTCCCCACGCTCCTATGAATCGAACCTTGAATGTTTTGGTCAATAACCAGTACTTTCACCAACTCATCTACAGGCCCGGAGGCTCTTTTTTGTAATTTTATATACCTATAAATCACTGAATTTTATTACAGTTGTATGTTTTCGATTAAATATATATATTAATTATGTTGTTTAAAATTCATACTTTTATATTATATATATTTATTATACTTTATTTGAATTAAATTAATTATTCATACATAAAATATACTATTAAAATTCGACCTAATATAAGAAATATTGTATATGTTGTAGAGGATGTCGTCAAGGACCCACAAACCCTATTTAGAATTTCATTTTATTAAAATGATTATATGACATTACGAATCAATTTAATGTATTCTATAAAGTTCTATTATTATTATGAAATATTATACTTTTTTTAACATCGTACAATAATTTTGGGATACAATTTGAAATTCTATTTTCAAAACTTGTAATTTTCAATTTTCCCAAACTTAATTGTCTACTAACAGTCTGACTGATCATTATGTAATTATATACTATGTAATATCCTATATTTAAATAACTCACCCCGATTTTTGACACGAACGTCACTGGGGTTGAGGGGGAGAGGGTTAGAAAGGTGGAAAAAGATATAGATAAGTTAATAAAGAATGACATGTTAATTTAGAAAATGTTAACAAATGAACAATACATTCTGGAAAAGAAAATTGTTAAGAAATGGATGTGACGAACAGAGTAGGTAGACAATTTTTTTGTATAATTTGAATGTTAATGTTCTTAATTTAAAAATTATAGAAATAACTAATAATGAGAGATATAATGTGTATAATACTTATTATATTAGATCGAATTTTAATAGTATATTTTATGCATGAATAATTAATTTAATTCAAATAAAGTATAATATAAATATATAATATAAATTATGAATTATAATCAAAATAATTAATATATATTAATTTGAAAACATACAAATGTAATAATATATCGTGATTGAATATATAGATATATAAAATTACGAAAAGGAAAAAATAAAAACAAATTTATATAAATAATTCAAACCTATATTTTATTTATTCAAACATCAAAGTAAAAAAATAATATAAGAGATAAAAGACGTAGGTTATCTAATAAGTTTTTTTGAAATAAACTCAAAATGTCATATAACATAGTGGTTAAGCCCATGGATATCTTGGAAGGAGGTTGGAGGTTCGATTCTTTGTAATAACACATCTATTAAAACATTTGTGTATAATAATATACGAGTGACATTTTTGTTATTTTTCAAAAAAAAAAGGGTAAAACAGTAATTTCGCGGCCATTTAATTGGCAACTTTTGCCCTTGTGTTAGCGTAACAGCCCGTGCAAGGCACGGGCCTGCATAGAAAAGTCAATAATTTTTTTGCGAGCAGGTCGATTTATTAACGCGAGGTTTGTGTAATCGTAAGTTTGATTGTGTAAGATGAGAAGTGTGAGTTGTGCAGAGTAGTAAAAAAATCTGTTGACGAATAATGTAACTACTTTGAATGATGAACGTACCCTTGTCAGGTTTTGAGACTTATTCATATTTAATTAAATAATTTTTCACTGAATTTGTTCATATATCGAAATAATTTTATAATTAAAAATACATTAGATGATAATATTTGCAATTTATCGTAAATTTGTAATATTGCGTACCGTTTCCATGAATCAAATACTTGTAAATTTGATTAAATTTCGTAATATTCAACTAATATCTATATGATAAAAGACACATGCTTATTTTTATCGATGTAAGAATGATTAGACAACATTAATGACTTGTGCATATATATAATTTCCAAACAATTATTTTTTGGTTTCATCTTTTTTTCCCCTTCATATAGTGTGAGTTCATGTTATAATGAGGTAAGTAAATGTTTCAACCCAATCATCATAAATAATTGAAATCCTAAAATTTAAAAATTCATATATAACTCACATTGAATTATCTTATATATATTTCTCAAAATTCATGTATTTTGCTCAGTTATATAAATATATGGTACAAATTAATGAATTTTGAATCAACTATAATCTATACTAAACTATAATAAACAAAATGGAGTATAATTTATCATTTGGTTCACAACTCATATTGGTAATCCTTTTCAATCACAATCGATACTGATGGGTCTTTGAAGTCAAATTGATTGGAACATCTAGATGTATTATTAAAAGTTATGCTACATAGAAGTTTAAGGTTCGAATCTTATCAACAACATATTAAAATAAACATTTATTACAAATATGTTAAAATTAACATTAACTCTGAACGGCTGATCCGGCAGAACAACTCAAAAATTTAAAACATAAATAAAGGTAAAATACGTGAACCACTCGTTATTATATTTAATTTGATTATAATCATTTAAATAAAAAAGTAAAATAATACAAAAAATAACTTGTGTTTTGCACGTGTTATAAATAAATATATACTGATAAATATATCATTTTTAAGACTAGTTTTTTTTAAAGTAATGTAAATGTGATAACTTTATAAATGTCCGGGGATTATTCATCTATTTAAAAGTGAAAAATAACCATGATTTTGACCTGAAGACTTATACGAGGTTATACTATTTTTTCAATACAAATATTGAATGACATTTTTGTAATAATAAACTCAACCTTTTCGTATACAAAAAATAAACTTTACTTGTATTTTATTGTGTATTAGCTTCAGTGTTGTAATTCGACGATGTCCTCAAAGCCCACAAATCCTATTTAGAATTTCATTTATCAAAATGATTTTATGATATTACGCATCCAATTAATATATTATATAAAATTCTATTATTATTAAAGACTTATACTTTTTTTTAACATCATTCAATAATTTTTTTTACATACAATTTGAATTTTTATTGTTAAAACTTATAGTCTAACTGATCGTCATTAATAGTTAGACAATTTTATAATTCTTATGATCGAGAAAAATCATATCTTATTTTCATCTATTGCATATTAATCATGTTGATTTTTTATTTAAAACATAGATCATGTTTTTGAGTTATCGTCTTTTTGGAATCAATTCAATTGTATCTTCTACATTTTCAAATATTTATCTTTTTAGTCGAATTATACATTTAAACCCCTCAAAGTCTAAATGTTTGATCAATAAAACATTTCTAATTTAACTCAAATATTTGATATTTTATATACTTAAAAATTATGATATATAGTTCATATTTGATGTAGTTATATATTATGTATGATTTTACTGATAGAATTTATATATTTTTATTTAAATAGTATAATACAATTATATATATCCAAAGAGAAAAATGAAAATGAAAATATATTTTTATCCGGAATAATTACATTCATGTGTAACATGTGAAATTATATCATATAAATTTTATTTTCCATATTCATCATTTATCATGACAAAGAGAATGTAAAGATTTTATTTTTTATATTTATCATTTATAATGAAAGAAAACCTTTTTTTGTAATTATATACTCCGTAATATTCTACATTTTAAATCATCACCCCGATTTTTAACTCGAACATCAACCGGAGGATTAAAATGGTGGAAAAAGTGAAAAAATTGACGAAAAAATTGAGTAAATTAGAGATATGCCGAAGTTAATAAAGAATGACATATAATATTAGAAAATATCAACAAATGAAGTGTTCATTTTAAAAAGAAATTTGTTAAGAAATGAATGTAACAAACGGAGTGTATAAGCATTAGCATTACATAATTTTGATGCTAATTTTCTTAATTTTAAATTATATACTTAACAAATAATGAGATACATAACATATACAATAGTTCTTATATTAGATCAAGTTCATTACTATATTTTATGTATAATTAATTAATTCTAATAATGTAAAATAGTGATATATAATATGATATAAAAATATGAATTATCAACAACATAACTAAAGTATATTTAATAAAAAATATACAACTATAATAAAAATTTAAAACGATGATTGATCATTTACCTATATATATATAATAACGTAAATAAAAAATACAGATTTATATAAATAATATGGACCAATATTTCCTTTACTCAAATGTTCAAAATAAAAAAAGAATAGAGAATTATAGAAAATAATGTGACTTATCTAATAAAATCTTTAAAGTTAACTCAAGAAGCAACATAACATAGTGGTTATGCTTTGGACTTCTTAGAAGGAGGTTGGAGGTTCGATTCTCTATGTTAACAAATATTAACATATTTTTGCATAATCATATAACAGTGATATTTTTGTTATTTTTCAAAAAATAGGGGCAAAATCATAACTTCACAAGCATTAAAATGACAAACTTTGTCCTTGTGTTGACATATAATATATAGTAATAGATAGATTGGATTAGAAGTAATTATATCACATAAGTCAAAAGTTGGAGTATTAGTATTATAATTGGATTAGAAGTAATTATATTATATTACGCAAAAACAATCTCAACCGTTGACTTTAATATTTTTAAAAACAAACGATCAAAATTATATCATATAAAATATAAATTATTATCCAAAAAGAATATAAGTCAAAAGTGAAAGTGAAAGTATTAATATTATAATTGAGTTGGAAGTAATTATATGTTATTATATATTATTATATAATAAGAGTAAAAACAATAATTAAAAAATGTTAAGAGTTTGATTCACCTCTACAACGTATTAATTAATTATTATATTTCAAAGTGCTATGAAAACGTATGTAAAGTTTAGTTCGATTGTTAAGCTTTCGTTAAAAACATGCATAGGATAGACAACTTGCAAATTTCGAATGGAGATCGTGATTAACATTTGTGAATTAGTAATACAAGTGTATTCATCTATTTTAGGCTTGAACTCGGACAACTTTCTCGCCCAACAAAACTCAATATACAATTGGTTAACAAAAAAAAATCAAATACAATTAATATATTACTAGCTTAAAATCGTGATGTGCGGATTGTTATTGATAATTGTTATTTACGTTTTAATATTTTATTAATTACAGTTGTTAAAAAAAGTTGGCATGTTAAAATAGTTATATTTTTCTAAATAATTAAAAATATTAACATACGTTTTAAAATAAATAAATAAGAATTTGTCGGTGATATTTTTCAAAAAGAGAGATTTTAGTAAGAAAAAATAGAAAAGGTAAGTTGAAAAAACTAATAGCCCATGATTTTTTTGAAAATGGAGGAAATTTTGTTAGAAAAAATAACATGTTTTAACTGGAAAATATAATTAGTTATAAATAAGTAATTTGTTAGTTAATAATATTTTTTATAATAAGATCTCTCTTATGTTTATTATATATATAAGGATATAAGAAGAACAACAACTCTTTTATCAAATAAAAAGGGAAAAAATATTTTTGATTTTAAAAATGCTTTTAAAGAAATAAAGTTATGTTTTGCCGGAAATAACTATTAATTTCAACATCAAACTCACCAAAAATATTATATGTACGTAACAAAAACATTACCAAATATTTGTCTAATTTCTGCAACCGCACATCTTTTACCAGCACTTTGTTTTACACCACAACAATCCCAAACTGAGTCTAAGTACTATTAATAATTTTAATTTTAATTATATATTTGTAATATATTGTTGATAAAATTTTGAAATTCTGAAGAAGTAATTTACCTATTTTAAAAGTATTATATTAAAAATAATTAAATTGGAGTCAAAATAAATTAAAAAATTATATTTATTAGGTTTTAGACGCTACCTTGAGCTCTATTTTGATTTCTAGAAATATGATTTAAACGACTTTATAGCCCATGCCGAAGATTACAAAAAATCTTTAATTTAGTGATGGTTTAACATTATTTTCCGAGTGGAACTATCTACAAATTGAAAAAAAAAGAGTTATAATCAACCATAAAAATATAATTGAATTTTTTATATTAAATAGCATTCTCTATATAAAGATTCGTATTTCTCTTCAATTTATAAATAATTACAATTGGATAATAATTATTAAACCTAAAAGACATAGGAGAAATCATGTACATTAATCTATGTTTTGCAACAAATTTTAGTGTACAAATTTTAACTAAACCACTTAGTTAATTATTATTAACATAATACTTTTCTTTTGGAGGGACATAACATTTTGATTCATCCAAATTATATTATATTATTTTACATATAACAAATGTTAAAGAATAATATCAAAAAATTAAGTTTCAATTTTTCTTAGTACAACATTAATATTATCTATTACAAAAATTAATCAAGAATTTAAATTTAGAATAATATAAATTTGAATAAATATACATAAAATATTTGTGTTTTGCAAATGATACGTAACTTAGAATAATTTATCAAAATATTTCTTTATATACATGCCCTAATATTGGGGTGTGCAAACAACCCAATAGCACATGTCGCCAAAACTTTGAAGGTCCCTCAAATATTCAGCCCATTATCAAGTATCGTGACAACAAAATGCTATTCAATTTTTGTTCTTTTTTTGTAGTTAATGAATAGGCATTAGTGATTTTCTAGACTTTCTGATTTCTAGCCTCAAAAGTTCGAAATCATGTCTCTCTTTGATAAATCATTTTAAACAGTACGTATGTAAAAAAAAAAAAAACTTATCTCATTTTATTGTAGTTTGGTGTTTGAAACAAATGTAGTCTACTATTTACATTTTTTTTATTTATAAAAAAAATTAATTTTTATATACACAAAAATTATTTATACTTTTTTATTAATATATTAACTAATTATTATTTACATTTAGCACGTGACCCCAAAATTATCGAGACGGGTTTGCTTATATATAATTTTATCCATAATTTTGATCGTCACGGTACAACACCATAAAAAAAAAGAATCTTTATATTTTCAAATAAATAGATGAGAATTGTGAGATGTTCAAACTTCATCAATAACGTATCAGATATTTATATAAGAGGAAAAGGGAAAAGGGGATATCTAGCCATATACTCTCAATGACGTTTTCAAATAAACACTCAAAAACCTAAAAGAAAATTAATGAAAAATACGTTACATCAAAATTAATTTTGTGCGAACTATTAGACGGAGTATACCATCTAATTTGATTTGATTCAAAATGAATAACACATGCAATTCTTATATTCAAACACTGACAACATATTTCGTGCCATTTGAAATAAATTTGGGAATTTGGGACTATTTGCATTCCACCATGATATGATATCTAAATTTTTATGTGAAGCACCAAGTCTCAACTTTCTCACTCAGATAATCGTCTAACTCAAATTTAATAGGCTCCATATTAGTACCACTAGACAACAAAAAACTCTCAAATTCAGAATTCCGTGCTAAAGTTCTAACTTCACCCAATCCTATCTTTTCTGATGAAAGCTGGTCAGACTTTTGTGCATTTATTCCCTTGAGTTTTGAATATTCTACCACATAGTATTGATAGATTGCACCTAAAACATCTTGCCTAAAACATCTCGTAAGTATTTAAGTTTTTTTGACATATTCACCCTATTTAGGATAAAGAGGGAAAAAAACTAAATTTCGGCATAGCCATTTTAAATCTAGGATCCATAATTGCACCGATAGACATCACCCGATTACTCTCCCCCAATATTTTTCAAATTTCTTTCTTTTTTTCAGTTATCGCACTAATATAATGATTTTGGCCACACACCTTTTCATCTATGGCTTGTTTAACTCGTCTAATCTCATAAAAGAATAAATTTGATGTTGGATACTCGCTTCAAGACATAACTTTTCATCTATGACTTGTTTCACTCTTTCCCAATCGTTCATATATGGCACATAATCTTCAAATCTTATATCACACAAGTCACAAACATAGGGAAAACTTGTCTAACACCAAGAGCAAAATCTAGCATACTATATGTTGAATTCCAATGTGTTGGGACATCTTTGTATTCTCAGTTTGTACCGTCTTTAAATTTAATACAACATTAGACTAAAGTGAGTTTGTGTGTTCATTCTATTCCACAATATTTTATTTACATCATACAAACTCAAGCTACAAAGTAAACAGATTCAAACTGAAGATAATCAAAAAAAGGTTAATAATATATTCACCTCCCCTCTATATTATATGAAGTGTTAACTCATACTCAACAAACAGTTTTTGATTTCAAAACTGTGTAAATATGTATATCTATCTATATTATATTATTAAAGATGAAACATTAAAAGTTTCGGTCCATCGATCGGTATTTGGGCCGATTCACGGGCCTGTTTATAAACCAGTTACCTGTTTCAACTAAAACACATAACTTGTTTTTTTTTTGACTAAAACAACTCATCTTTTAAAATCAACACGGGTAACACACACACACACAAACATATATATTAACCAATTATCTTTTTTCAACTAAAACACATTATCTGTTATATATTTTTTAACAAAAACAACTCATGAAAATAAATAAATACATACATATTTCATGTATATCACCTCCACAACTATCACCACCACCGACTATCATCACCATCAACGCACTGCCACCACCACAAATTCAACATAAATTACTAAAATTTAATCCACCACCACAACATAAAATGGTTTTTATGAAAATTATTTTTTTATGATGATGGAGATGGAATAATCGTTGGATCTGATTCATCCTCATCACGAGAGGGATGACAAGACTCAGTGTGTCTCATCAGAGATAAAGAAAATATCGTCGGAGCAGCATATATATATATATATATATATATATATATATATATACACACACACATACATACATACATACATACATACATATAGGCAAATTTAAAGAAGATGATGATGGAGACGAAGATTTCATTACATTTAATTTTTTTAATGATTGAGTCTAAATTCTCATTTTAAGATAGATTCTCATTTGAGCATTTCCATATATATATATAGGCAATTTTAAAGAAACAAAATTGAAATAAAAAAATAGCCAAAAAAATATGCGAGATAAAAAATTAAAATAAAAAAAGAAGATTTAAAAAAAGGAGTAATTGATTAAGCTTTCTTATTTGAATTAGTTGAACTAATAGTATAGTTATTTTATTCCAAAAATACCATTATAAGAATTTTGTATATAAAAAATGAGTTGAATCTGGACAGTTGATCCAGTGATAATCTAACGACTAATAACAGTTCTTCGGTTCTTTTTTAGAGATTGGTTATCTGTTGAGTCAAACCCATATATTTATATGAGAAAAGTTTCGATACAACTATTCAAATACTAAAAGTTGTATTCTAATAAATTGAAACAAACGTAAGTAGAATTTTTAAGTTGAATAGAATTTTAATGGTAGATTCAAAGTTTTCATTCTCTTCGATTTCTGAGTAGTTTCAGTTGAAATAATTGTTACAACTAACATTGAAGTTTTTTTTTTTTTTTTTTTGTAAATTTCACGGAGGGTGTAAAATCGTTCAAATCTAATTTTTAGAAATTTAAGATATAATTATTTGGTAATGTGTGAGCCTAATAATGATCAAATTTTAATTTTTTTAGCTGTAATTTGATCATTTCTTCAATATAAAAAAATGTCATATAATTTATTCTCTCTATTTTGTAATATTTGACGCTTCGACGTTGGACACACATATGTAGGTGCTTGGAGTTGGACTACATAGTAAAACTTATTGTTTTTCGTTAATTTTTTTTTGTGAATTAAAATTTTGATTGTATATTTTTATTAACAAAAAAAATTTAGAAATAATAATTTTAAACTATACGGTTAAAGCACCTAAACATTTGTGCAAGAAGTCAAAGAGTCAAATAATAAAAAATAGAGGGAGTAATAAATAAATAATTTTTTTTAATAACTCCAAAACCCTGTTAACAACATATTAAAATATAATTACTTTTAAATATTAAATTAAAATATTAAAAATATTAAAAATTAAAAATATAAAAAAAATTAGTAAATAAGTAGAATTATATACCCTAAAAAATCCGTACATTGTACAGATTTTAAAAACACTTAAATATCATATTGATATTTTCATCATCAAGTTTAAATCAGAGTCCAAAAATAAAAGTACAATGCCAGGGAAACAAATAAAATCTTCAAAAAAATGTACAAAATGCCATGTGTCTTCTTATTATAGGTTAATAGCATAATTAATAATACAAATCCCGCATATATTTATATGAACCCCACCAATTAAAAATCTCTATTTTGCATGCCACATTATTTTATGGATAATTTTGTTTGGTATTAAAAAAAAATTATGCGGCACAAGATATTTTGTTTGAAAAGCGTCCAAAGAAGCCAAAACTGGCGCCGAAACAAGCACATGATCCATCACTTTACAATTTGTCAGTATCCGTTTTCAATTTCAAAATCAAAAGACGCGTCCATTCATAAGTCATAACCCACCCGCGCCCTTCTCTCTCTCATCCCAATAAGCGGGAAAATTTCAATTCATACGAGGGAAACCAAACCCTAATTTCCACCCCCTTTTAAAATTCCAAACTTTCTTCATACGCTTCTCCTCCTCAACAACTATAAATAAACACACAATTACACTCATTTTTCATTTGTAACTAAAGTGTTCGATAAAAGTCCTCACTGAAAATATTTATTTGTTTGATTAGTAAGATAAGATAAGATGTATGTGGTGAAGAGAGATGGTAGGCAAGAGCCGGTTCATTTCGATAAGATTACGGCTCGGCTGAAGAAACTGAGTTACGGTCTTAGTTTTGATCATTGTGATCCGGTGCTTGTTTCTCAGAAGGTTTGTGCTGGTGTTTACAAAGGTGTTACTACTAGTCAACTTGATGAATTGGCTGCTGAAACTGCTGCTGCTATGACTGCGAATCATCCGGATTATGCGTGTGTAAGTGTTGATTCGGATCCTTTTGATTTCATGGTCAATTTGTTGTTTTATGTATTTATATGTTGAAATGTTTGGTTGATACAGTTGGCTGCGAGAATTGTTGTTTCAAATCTGCATAAGAACACGAAGAAATCGTTTTCCGAGACGTGAGTATATGATATTGGTTGATCTGGGTTTTGTGAATTTTAATATTTACAATCAGAAAATGTTTGATTTATGTTTCTGTGTTTAAATTTGTATTATGGATGCAGGATTAAAGACATGTATGGCCATGTTAGCCAGAGATCGGGGCAGAAAGCTCCTCTTGTAGCTGATGATGTATTTGAGATAATTATGAAGGTATTTTTATTTTGTTTCAGATTTGTTGAAATTCAAATATATTATGTACTGAGATATCAAATTTAAGACTGGGTTTGTACTGGAGATCTAAATTTTAATTCAATTAAATCAGATGATTGATCTCAGATCTATACTTGTACCATGTAGTTCTTAAAGAGACTACATGGAATTCATAGTTAGGAAAATGACAGCCAATATCATAATTTGTGTTGCCTGCTGAGCAATTTGATATATATTGCGAACACTGTTACAGCATGGTGTTGGTTTGTGTATTTTTTTGCCATTTGATGTGTTATATTTTGCAAAATTCTAATATCAGTGAAAAATTTCAACATTGCTATAGCTCTTGAGTAGATTTGATAGAACTATTTCTGAATTTTAACTAGATTTTGACTGGATTATAAAATGCAAGTAAAGAGTAATATGTATGTCTAAGTGATGTTTTAGGATGCTGTTTCCCTATAGTGTGCCTTAATTGTTCAATACATTTTCATATGATCCACAAACATATGTTCAATTTTTTATTCTATTTGGTTTTTTACACACATGTCTTGTGATCTAGTACTAATGTTAGTAATATGGTTTGTTTGAATCAGAATGCTGCTCGATTGGACAGTGAGATAATTTATGATCGGGACTTTGACTATGACTACTTTGGTTTTAAAACCCTGGAGAGGTCCTACCTTCTAAAGATGCAAGGGAAGGTTGTTGAGAGGCCACAACACATGCTGATGAGAGTTGCTGTTGGAATTCACAAGGATGATATTGATTCTGCTATCAAGACATATCATCTGATGTCACAGAGATGGTTCACTCATGCATCACCAACCCTTTTCAATGCTGGAACCCCGAGGCCCCAAGTATGTCAACTGTTTACTCTATTCTGTATTTTTTTACTTATAACACTATAATTTTTTTACTTGTAACACTATAACTTTAATTGTTTAGATGTATAACATTTGTCCTGTTTTATAATTTTATTCATGTGGGTTGACTATGCGTGTTACACTGGTACAGTTGTTTTACTGTCTGCTGACATTTCTCATGCTGTTTTGTTGCAGTTGAGTAGCTGCTTCCTGGTCTGTATGAAGGATGACAGTATTGAAGGCATATATGAAACTTTGAAGGAGTGTGCTGTAATCAGCAAATCAGCTGGAGGGATTGGTGTGTCAGTTCATAATATCCGTGCTACTGGTAGTTACATCCGTGGAACAAATGGTACATCCAATGGCATTGTTCCAATGCTCCGCGTTTTTAATGACACTGCTCGTTATGTTGATCAAGGGGGTGGCAAGAGGAAAGGTATATAATGTCATTTTCTACTTTAATATTTTAACTTGCATTACTATATGCTTAATGTATAATTATTTATTTGAGTGTAGGTGCTTTTGCTGCGTATCTAGAGCCGTGGCATGCTGACATATATGAATTTCTGGACTTAAGGAAAAATCATGGAAAGGTAACTGGGTTAGATCTTGTAGTCTTTTGACATTGGTTTAGTGTTATTATGCAGAATTCTCAATATAATGAATGTCGTTTCAACAGAAATTTCTACCTTCTAATTATTTATTTATAACTGTTATTAGTCTCAGTTTATTACTAGCAAGTCCTTGAAGCTTTTAAATTTATGTAAATGCTATTCTAACAGGAAGAACACCGAGCCCGAGATTTATTTTTTGCTCTTTGGATTCCTGATCTCTTTATGGAAAGGGTGCAAACCAACGGTGAGTGGTCCTTGTTCTGTCCAAATGAAGCTCCAGGTTTGGCTGATTGTTGGGGTCAAGAGTTTGAGAACCTGTATACCCAATATGAAAGAGAGGTAGATTTTAAACATTGTCATTATTTTGTTACTTATATACATATAATATCTGTCTATTTAAAATAAATTGTTTATCTAATGTAACAAATATGTTTGTTCAAACATATAAATCATAGTCACTAACAAGTAAGAAACAATAAACTCAGGGCAAAGCTAAGAAGGTCGTCCAGGCACAGACTTTATGGTTTGAAGTTCTGAAGTCCCAGATAGAAACTGGGACACCATATATGTTATTTAAGGTAATTATTTGGATAAAAGCCAGCTTTGGTTTGTGATGTTAACAGTTTTTTTTTATCATATCTGTCTTATTCATCACCATTTACTGTTATCTTTATTCCTCCAGGATACCTGTAATAGAAAGAGCAACCAGCAAAATTTGGGAACAATTAAATGTTCCAACTTGTGTACTGAGATTATTGAGTACACGAGTCCAACAGAAACTGCTGTATGCAATCTGGCATCAATTGCTCTACCTCGATATGTTAGAGAGAAGGTAGATAATAGATGAATGCATTTATTGAATATAAAGGTTTCTTCATTTTTTAGAAACTCATGGGTATTCAAATTTGTATGTTTCAGGGTGTCCCAGATGAATCCCAACCGTCAAAGCTTGTAGGCAGTCTAGGTTCCAAAAATCGATATTTTGATTTTGATAAACTAGCAGAGGTTTGGCTCATTATATATATAAAGTTGCCTGTATATACAGTGGGTTTTATTGAATAAGTAGTTATGGCAGCGAGCAGTTACCATGACTTCAGTCTTATTTATTGCTCTCTTCTCTTTGTTGGGACAGGTTACTGCCTTGGTTACTGCCAACCTTAACAAGATCATTGATGTTAATTATTACCCAGTTGAGACTGCTAAAAGATCAAATTTACGACACAGGCCCATTGGTATTGGAGTCCAAGGTCTTGCTGATGCATTCATATTGCTTGGCATGTCATTTGATTCACCAGAGGTAAAAAGCCATGCCACTAGTTTTTTTTGCTTTTGAAATTGAGCTAGATCGTTGAGGTCTAACTTTCAACTTTTACCGTGTCAAAAGGCTCAGCAGCTGAACAAAGATATCTTCGAAACAATATACTACCATGCTCTAAGAGCTTCTTCTGAGTTGGCCAAAAAGGAGGGACCTTATGAGACATATGTTGGAAGTCCAGTTAGTAAGGTATGTTTTTGTACAAGATTCTGCTGTTTGTTAAGTGATATTACTGCTTTGAATTTAATTTATTTTTGTCCTTTTAGTTGGAATTTTAAACTCTCTATGACTTCAATATATAATTTCAAAGTAATTTAATATGCTTTCAGATCTGGGGATGGTTGGTTGGGTTGTACATTGTGTTGGTCATTTTATTTTTCAAATTGTTCGAGTGTATTATTGAATGATGTGATTCATGATTATAGACCCTTTTTTTTAACCAGAGAAATGTGGTTGTGGATCTCGTAAACCTTAAAACGAAGCTTGTTATGATGGAAGCTCATTTTAGCTTATGATATTTTGACATGTAGGGAATTGTTCAACCAGACATGTGGGGAGTAACACCTTCAAACCGGTGGGACTGGGATGCTCTTCGGCAAATGATTGCAGATAATGGCATAAGAAATTCGCTTCTAGTTGCGCCTATGCCAACTGCATCAACCAGTCAGATTCTTGGAAATAATGAGTGCTTTGAGCCTTATACTTCCAATATTTATAGCCGCAGAGTTTTAAGGTTTGATGTCCTGTTGTAATTTGTTCTACTCTTTTTAGTGTCAGTATCCTTTGTTGATCTGTTTTTTTGTACTTTTGTTGCAGTGGAGAATTTGTTGTGGTGAACAAGCATCTTCTTAATGACTTGACTGAAATGGGTCTCTGGTCACCCAATCTGAAGAACAGGATCATCCATGAAAGTGGTTCTGTACAGAAAATGTCAGAAATTCCCAATGAACTTAGAGATATATACAAGTAGGGATCCTGGAATCTTAACTGTAGTTTTCTCATACTATTTTAATACCCTTAACTAACTAATGTGCAATCAGGACTGTATGGGAGATTAAGCAAAGAACTTTGGTTGATATGGCTGTCGATCGTGGATGCTATATTGATCAGAGTCAAAGCCTTAACATACATATGGACCAACCAAACTTTGGAAAGCTTACATCTTTGCACTTCCATGCATGGTCAAAGGTATGCAATTTGCTCAAATTAAAATATAAGTAATCTCCTATTGATATTTGAAGAACTCAGTTGTTGGCAGAATTCCTCCTTTTTCCATTTTTTGTGTGCTAAAACTTGTCTTCATGCTTATAAAATTGTCTATGGATGCACTACACTTTTGGCAACATTAGCAATAACCCAAACAGTGGACTGAACAATATTTTGTTCTATAAGATATTGCACATTATTTGTAATGACGTGGACTGTCTTAACCTCTTGACTTGCCTTCACTTTATATTGGGCATGTACCAATCCTGCCTTTTATTTGTACTATGTTACTGTGTTTAGTATACTTCTTTCATACAGCTTCTTAAGCATTAATTTACTGTCTATTTATGTTTGTATTCTTGTTCTTGGATTCAAAAGGGTCTGAAGACAGGAATGTATTATCTGCGATCTCGTGCAGCAGCAGATGCCATCAAGTTCACTGTGGATACTTCCATGCTAAAGGTAAAGATATGCCACACTTCTCTTGTGTATTAAATCAATTTGTCCCAGTATTAATTGTTTTTATTTTGATGTCAACTGCAGGAAAATGTTAAGCAGCAAGATGATGATGATACCACCAAACTAGCACAGATGGTATGCTCCCTGAGCAATCGTGATGAGTGCATGGCTTGCGGAAGTTAGGAGTTGTTGACAACCAAAACTAAGCGAGTCTGCTTTTAGAGCTCCCCCCACATACTTCAGAATGGAAATACTTTGCTTCCTCAACCTATTCCAATAATGCAGATGCAGTGCAGTTTGAATGTGGTTGAAGATTTAAATCAAAAGTTTGACCGTGGACAAGGCGATGTGTTTGTACAGGTGTAATGTAATAGTCCCTAGTGTATGGTTTACAGCAACGTGTACTAAAATCTGCTGTAACAAAACTTTCAAGTTGTAATGAAAGTGAGTATTTCATAAGTTCCAGCTTATCTCTCAGTGGTATCGAATTCATAGACTTAATATCTCGAATTTGTACTGTAATCACAATCTGCAAAATTGACGACCGACTAATTTCCAGATTATAACATGTGATGTTTAGACAACAAAATGCCTTTCTAGAATGATGCAGAATTCATATACCATTTGCAGGACAGTATAACTTGTAAAAATACTAAACTGAATACTTTGGTGGAGAAACGAAGTAAATAAGTAATTTAAAAGGAAAGAAACACATTATACAGTAGCTGATAAGTGCAGTAGGGCATTAACATTTATCTTGAGAAAGATCTCAAAGGTGTAATAACTTGTTGCTAGCCAAAAGTTTTAATAACACACTTGCGGCAAACAAGGAATCCACAACCATTACATTCAAAAAAGAAATCACACTTGTAGCCGTTCTCACAAAAGTACGGGGGAGAGTTCTTTCTTGTAGTCCTCTTTAAAACCAGTGCAAGTGTGTGTGGTTGATTCTTAATGCTAACTTCAACCGTCCCTCCTAATTTGATGCTTTCGTACCAATGTAGGCAGTTATGATGAAAAGAATGATCAGATTCACCACAATGATAGAGCCACCATTGATTGTTAACTTGTTCTTCACATATTTCGCAGTAGAATACTCCCTCGTAGAAGAACGGAGGCTGTCTCAAGGTTATGTCATGAATATCGTATTTGTGTTTCATCTTACTTGGATAAAATGCACAAACAATATCAATTTGGAAGCTACTACAAGTTTCACATTTATATCCCACGCTGCCAGTATATGTAGGAGAGGCAATAACTGGTTTGTTGCAAACATGGCAGATATCATCCTCTTCTAGAAGAGCATACTCATTTAGTATTAGTGGGTGTTTCGGATGGCTAAAGTGCTCTAGTGTCGGTCTCTGCTCCTCGTGACCATCAAGAAGCTCTCTCTCGTCAAAGACACAAAATACACAGAAATCGAAATCACAATCTTCACATGTATAGACAAACTTAACACGACCACCACAAACATCACACCTACAATCAGGGCGTGGTCGGAAAGCTAGGAGGTGTTGGTTGTGATTTTCGTGATAAATTGTTGTGGGTAACTCTGCACACCTCTTGTGCAGGTATAAATTTTTACAGTCAATAGCATCACTAGTGCAAGTATATGTAGGAGAGCCTATAACTGGTTCGTCGCAAACATGGCACATATCATCCTCTTCAATAACAACATACTCATTTAGTATAAGCGGGTGTTTTCGATGGATAAAATGCTCTAGTGTTGGTCTCTGCCCCTTCTGACCTCCATCATGAAGCTCTCTTTGGCCTAAGACACAAAATACACACAAATCGAAATCACAATCTTCACATGCATAACCAAACTTAACACGACCACCACAAACATCACAAGTACAATGCGGGCGTGGTCGGAGATCGAGGAGGTGTTGGTTGTGAGTATCGTGATTAATTTTTGTGGGCAACTCTGCACACCTCTTATGCAGGTAGAAATTTTGACAATCAGTAGCATCACTAGTGCAAGTATATGCAGGAGAACCGATAACAGGTTCGTCGCAAAGATAGCATCTAGCATCTTTTTTAATAATGTAATTAACAATACACATATTGCATTAACAAGTTTGAGTTGAATATCGTTCTGAGTGGATCCAGATCACATGCCGTTATCAACGATCGACTTGATTAATTGTAAGCTACAAGTTGATATTTTAAATTTATGTTCCAGACTCTTACCGTGATTTTGAAACCTGAACCCACAAATTGGGCCTTAGTCACCTTTCCCAAAAGTAAAAGTAATTATTGGTCATTATATTACTCTGATCACTAAATTCTTAAATTGGTTAAATTCAGTCACAAATTTATAATTTACTTTATAATTTATTATTAGCTGTTAACCCGTTTGCACGGGTCGAGATTAAAATATTAATCAAAATCGGGATGAAAAAAAAAATCAAATCAATAAATCTTTGAGTTATGTAATTAGGGAATCGAACCCGGTATAAAACCAAACAAATTTAATCAAATAAATAAAACTTGTTTAATCATGTAGTTGCAAGAAATCAAATTCGAAATTTGTGTTAACCAAATTTGATACCCGATAAATTTGAAATTTTATTACTTTTTACGCTATTAATACATTACTAGCATGAAAACCCGTGCAAGGCACGGGTCACTATCTAGCATAATTGTTTTAACTTCTAAGTAGTTCGGTGTTTATGATAATTTATATATCGTTTGACAGACGTCTCATTGTGGGTACAAAAGCTGAACTTGATCTCCGTAGTGAGATAGTTAGCGTTGAAAAGTATCCTTGGTTGATGTGTTTTTGAGTTAAGAAATGAGTAAATTCGATATTTATGATATTTGTTATGTGTAAGATCTATGTCAAAATATGATTATCTTACATACAACACATTAACCTGCACAATTTTACTAATTTAGCTCATTGAGCGAATGATACATTTTATTGTTTGTGAAATGTAATTTGCATCGTAGTTATTTTATATATTTTGAAGTTAAATAAAATGTCTTCTATCAAATGACACTCACATATTTCGCGTGAAGTTCTAAAAATCTGTGATTTTATATAGTGATATAAAGATGTTTCAGTTAATAGATAAACTCAAGTTCAATTTCTACAAACAACTTTTTCTAATAAATAATAAACACAGAGGCAAGCTAGTCAGTTCAAATCATGCACAAAATATCTCATAGTTAAATTATCTCACTAATTATAAGATTATGTTAATCGATATAATAATAGATACCAAATACTCCTCTACTCACGCGACACACACATATACATATAATGTGTTTGATATAGAACATGTATGACTGAGTAGTGCTATGGTAGGAAGATGAGCAAATTAGTGCATAAACCCAAGTTCGATTCCATTCATTAACAATTATTTTTTTAGAAAAAAGAATAAACACAAGGGAAATTTAGATATTTTAAATTAAATAAAATGTCTCGCCAATTTAGATTATATTAAATGTCTCATGAATCATTGCTTTTATTGGGCTATAATAAAATAGATATATAATAATAATACCAAATATTTTTTTACTCACACGACACACATATACGACACACACATATGATGTGTGGAATTTACAACTCATATAATTGAGTGGTGTGGTGGTAAGAGGAGGTGCAAGTTATTGTGGAGACCCAAGTTCGAATCCACTCAATATCAATTTTTTTAAGAATAATAAATATAAGGGCAATTTGGACATTTCAAATGCATTAAAATGTCTTGTCAATTTAACATGAATAAAATGTCCCCCCAATTAATTGGCCTATGTTGGGCTATTATTAATAGAAAGATTTATTAATAAAGAGTATAAGTTAAAAAAAATTCAAAATATTTTTTGTGAGATTAAGTACCCCAAGGCGTCTACTTAAGTTCGGCCCTGGGAACTTCTGAATTTCTATTTTATGCTTCCACGTGACAACATAGTCCGCGGCCGAATCAGGAATAAATTAATTTTAGGCTGAAGTTTGATGGACCTGAAAAATTACTTAGTGCGTGTTTGAATTATCACCAAAAAGTTGATTTATAGCTTAAAATGAGTAAATGTTATATAAGTGATAAGTTGATGAATTCTTATAAGTTATATATGTGTTTGGATAAATTTACTTATAAGTTGGTGAAGAATTTGCTAAATTAAATTTGAAAAAATGATTTTTAAATATAATGATTTCAACACTTGTTTTTTAAATTAAAAAATATATTTAAAAACACAAATGTAAAAATATAAAATATTAGAAAAATAAAGAAATCAAAGAATAAGTTGTTGATAAGTTAAGTAAAATGTTGGTGATTTCTAACATTCAACTTATCAATTTATAAGTTATAAGTTATCAAATAAGCTGAGTAAACTCTTATCAACTTATAATGCATAAGTTGCATCAGCCAAACATGCCCTTAATCTTTTGGTTCCAATTCCTTTTTATACTTTGAAAAAATTATTTTAATCATGATTGTTAGATCTAAATAAATAATCTAGGATCATCTTATGCGATATTATCAAGATTACATAATTAACTGTAACACGAAAGCGTACCTGAATTCATGATGGTAGATATGAATACAGATTATGGGACTTGATCTTCCACATACTTGATTCGCCTCTAGCCGTATCTCGCTCAACTTGATGAGAATAGAGGAGTAGAATAGCCTTGGGGACCAAAACCCTATTATGTTCTTTATATAGTCGTCTAATTAGACCCCATTAACCATAATCAGACTTACTATTGGGTATTACACATTACAAAGCCCATACCGTATAAGATGTTATTGGACCCTTTATTTTAGACCACTTAATTAGTCCAAATATAGAATAAACATTAAATATAATTGTATTTAATTTGTAAGCCCATATATTGTGATTATTAATAAAATAATCTAACAATCTCCCACTTGGGCTACAAATTATACCAAACAACAATTACATTCAATAACCTTAAGTGCACACAAAATTGTTTATTCTTTACAATCATCTTCCTTAGTCAATCTGTTCCATCTCATATATAAACATGAAACCAAAGCGACCTTCGTCACATCACCGTAACTCGATCCTCAATGATCACCACATAAATATACTCAATGACATAGATCAAGTATGGATGTGTAACTGAAAATTACATGCAATGTGATCTCAATCATGCCTATTTCCAATTGATCCTTAATACTTTAGTGAGATCAATCTTTATTCTTTAAACTTTATGTCAAAACCACAATTGAAAAAACAATAACTCATTTAGAGCAATAATAGAGAGATAAAAAAAACTAACTTTATTATGCAGAAAACGCATTGTATCACAATAGTGTCAAACTAAAATTGAGTACCGAATATAAGAACAAAACAAAACTCCCACTAAAACTGAATATCCTCCAATGAGACACCAATATGAGCAATATGCCCATGAAGACCTTAGGTGTCAAATAAACTTTAGTTAGTGGGTCTGCTAGCATAAAATTTGTTCTTACATGCTCAATAGACACTATATGATTGTGTACTCTCTCTATAACTAAATATTTAATGTCTATATCATTTAGACATAAAAAAAATATAACCATATGTAGATTATTCTTTATCTACGCAATCTGAAAGATCAGAATCGGAATAGCTGATGATCTCCAAAATTTCCGACTTTCTATAAACGAGCATACAATATTTTTGTTCCTTACAAGTACCTCATAACCCGTTTAGTAGCAATCTAATGATTCATTCCGGATTTACTCGTATATCTGCTTAACATGCCTATAATAAATGCCAAATTCGACCGAGTACAAACTTGACCAAACATAAGACTCCCAATAGCCGAAGCATATGGAATGTTCTGCATCTCTTTTCCTTCAAAATCATTCTTAGAGCACTGTTTGAGACTAAACTTGTCTCCTTATGTTGTTGAGTTTGTTCTTGTTGAACATCGTCTTGATTTTCAGTAGGAAGTTGTATAGGTATATCCACATTGTTGTCTTGAACTTTTGGATCATATAAAAAAACTGATTCTTCCTCAAAGACAACATCCCTAACTATATTTTCCCCCTCAAACTCAACATCTTCATAATGTACTCCCGAATATTTCCTTTATCTTTATACCTTATCTGAACAAGATTAGCTAGAAGCTTACTTGTCTCAGCCTTTTCATTTTTTGCAAAACGCTTTTCAAGCTCATTAAGAAAATCCTTTACAAATATCTCATCGGAGTCATCAGACCTACCGCCCCTGAATGCTTTAGGAATGCTGTGCTTTATCATCATTAGATTTAAGCGATTAGAACGTTCCCACTTCTCAAAGTTCAATTTATCAGTAGCAGAACTTTCATCCGTAAGAGAAGCAGGTTGTTCTTTCTTTATAGCATAGTCTAAATCTATGCAGTCGAGAACTAACAGGACGTTCTCTTTCCAGCTCTTAAAGTTTGTGCCGTTAAGCACATGAATGGAGTTCATGTTGGCAGTTATAGTAGCATCAGATGCATTAACTAGCAATTTGGAACAAAAAAAAAATAAGCTCGCAAAAAAAAGTGTCAAATTCATACATAAAAGCATGCATAAAAATAAAACATGAATTTAAAAGACTATAGTGTGTGGGCCCATTTAAAACAAGATACCTAACACAACGTTAACATTTAGTCTTTGGACAGAAATATTAACTTGCAAGTGGTACTCTCCACGCAGAAATCAAATATTAATAATAAATTCGGTCAAGCAACAAACCTTCCTTTGGGGCGGTTAATTACTCACATGAAAAAATGATAATTATTACATATTTATTCCCGCACACATATTCATTATTTGACCATTAAATAACCTTCCTTTATGCCAATTATTTTAACGCATAAATAATAAATACACACATCCTAGTATTTCAAAATAAATAAATCTATACATAAATATTACTTTGACAATATTTTGCTTCAACTCACTTATTTACGAAATAAAAGGACAAGATAAATAATTATTGCAAAAGAAAATATGGTGCCCAAAATCCGTATAGTTGTAAAAATATTAAAAAGTAATCACCAAAATATATTAATACTGTTTACAACAAAAAATAACGTTTCAAATTAGTCATACTAATTAAATAGGAAACTAACTTGATATGATTTTGATACGTGAGGGAGACGACCATTCACCAGCAAGAAAAATAAAAAATTATTCATGCTCTATGTATTAGCATGTCAACCATGATCACGTAAGCAAAAAAATATATCTAACAAAACTAAATCGAAAACATATGTAACTGATTGACATAGGTTGGTCCCAACATTCATGATAAAAAAAAACGTACGCATAATATATATTAACGTTAAACTATCACATGCTGGAGTACCAAAAACAAAACATGAATTTGACATACATGTTTATTAAACCTTAAAACATAAACAAAACCTCCTTTTATTCAAATTCATAGCGCGTCAAATTGCAAAAACCGCAAATCATAAAACCCATACTTACGATTTACGAATATAGATTTTAATTATCAGATTACGTAACGCACCAAGCAAAAAAAAATTACTAGATATATGCTACGCAATTTTAAACAATCATATAAAAAATATGATCAACCTTAATAATTCAACATAAGATAGGCTCTGATACCACTTGTTAGATCTAAATAAATAATATAGGATCATCTTATGCGATATTATCAAGGTTACATAATTAACTGTAACACGAAAGCGTACCTGAATTCATGATGGTAGATATGAATACAGATTATGGAACTTGATCTTTCACAGACTTGATTCGCATCTAGCCGTATCTCGCTCAACTTGATGAGAATAGAGGAGTAGAGGTTGTGAATAGCCTTGGGGACCAAAACCCTATTATGTTCTTTATATAGTCGTCTAATTAGACCCCATTAACCCTAATCAGACTTACTATTGGGTATTATACATTACAAAGTCCATACCGTATAAGATGTTATTGGACCTTTATTTTAGACCACTTAATTAGTCCAAATATAAAATAAACATTAAATATAATTGTATTTAATTTGTAAGTCTATACATTGTGATTATTAATAAAATAATCTAACAATGATATCTTAGAATATCAGTGAAAATTATATTGTAATATATTCTAACTCAGCATCTCCGTTTCTAGTTCCAACAAGGTCATCCATGCATAATGACACATGACATTCGATAGCTAATTTTAATATTGTAAAAGATTATAGTCACCACCAGTGACGGAGGGAGGGGGGGGGCAGGGGGGGCCCGGGCCCCTGCTAGTTTTTGGAAATTTTTTGGAATTTTTTTTTTTTTTTTCTAAACGACGTCGTTTTGATTTAATTATTTTTCACTCTTTATTCTCTCACAATTCACACAACTTTTATTCTCTCACAATTCACACAACAGCGACGACTGAAGACAGACGAGCCCTAATTTATAAATCAACTGTCAACTACTACAAATCTACAATTACAAATCAACTACTTCAGTTCAGACGATTCTTCACACTGTGTTCCAGACTTCAGACGATTATTCAATTGTATTTGTATCAGTATAAAGCTTTTGAAAAAGAGGTACGCCTGTTTTGAGCCCTAATTTACAAATTACAAGCTTTTTGATATTTTCGTATCTAGTTTGCTTTTAAGATTAATGTTTTCTCTTGATTGCTTATTGTTTATCCTGGTGTTTGGTTTTTGATTGGTTTTAACTTTTAACTTTTAAGAGTAATTGATTCAGTGTTCCTAACTTGCCTGATTGCCTCGTTCTAATTGTTTTGATTTTGTATTGAGTTTCAGACTTTCGTATCTAATTTGATGTTTCTTGTGGTTGTGGACTGCAATGTTTGTTATTTTGTGCATTTTATATTATTTTGAAATTTACATTTGAATTTACATTTGCCAGGCTGCCCTGTTATTGCCTTGTTGGAGTTTTGATTCAGATTTCAGTGGTTTGTTAGTAAAATATGAATAGATATTTTGTTCCAGTGACCGGTGAATCAAGTGAGAAAAGAGCTAGAACTGATAATAATTTGGCATCTGATGATATTGAAAGTGATCCAGCTCGGCGCAAACCTATTAATGAATATGATCCGAGAAGAAGAGATGATATCAGGAGAAAGTATGTGCAAATGGGACCTTGTAGACCGCTTTCTTATGTTTTTCCTCCAACTCAATGTGGTGAGAACATGAGGTCTTTCCAGATTAGTTGGTTCCACAATCGTGAATGGTTAGAGTACAGTATTTCCAAAGATGCTGCCTTTTGTTTTTGGTGTTATCTTTTCGGAGAAAGAAGAGCTGGAGAACAAGCGTTTATTAAAAATGGATTTCAAAATTGGAAAAAAGCAAAAGAAAAATTTGGAGAACATACTGGAAAGGAAGGAAGCATACATAATAATGCTCGGATACTTTATTTTGGTTTCATAGATCAAAGGCAGAGTGTTACAAGAAAATTGTCATTGGGAAATGAAGTAGTAGGGGCTGCCTATCGTATGCGTTTAACAGCAAGTGTAGATGTTGCTCGCTTGCTTCTTGGATTAGGATTAGCTTTTCGTGGGAACGACGAAACATTAATATCAAAACGGAGGGGTAATTTTTTGGAAATGCTCACTTGGTATGGTTTGCATAATATTGAAGTTGGAAAAGTGGTTAATAAAAATGCACCCGGAAATCATCAACTTAACTCTCCCGACATTCAGAAGCAGATTATTAGTGCTTGTGCATCCGAGACAACGAAAGCTATAATTAGTGACATTGGAGGTAAATATTTCTCTTTATTACTTGATGAAGCACGTGATAATTCTGTTAAAGAACAGATGGCTGTCGTTATAAGGTACGTAAATAATCATGGGGAAGTTTTGGAACGATTTGTCGGAGTTGTCCATGTCAAAGATACCACTGCACTTTCTTTGAAAAGTTCCATTGTGAATTTCTTTTCTAAACATGGATTATCGATGTCAAAAATTAGAGGTCAAGGATACGACGGAGCTTCAAATATGCGTGGGGAGCTCAATGGTTTAAAGACTTTAATTTTAAATGAAAATCCATATGCAAGGTACGTCCATTGCTTTGCCCATCAGCTCCAATTAGTTGTGGTTGCTGTAGCGGAAGGAAATCAGTTTGTAAGCGATTTTTTTGATTATATGTCTATGATTACTAATGTAGTTGGTGCTTCTTGTAAAAGAAGGGATGAACTTAGGCAGAAACAACATGAAACTATGGTTGAGCTAATAGAAAATGGTAATATTAATACTGGAAGAGGGTTGAATCAGGAAAGCAGTTTAGCTCGGCCAGGTGACACACGCTGGGGTTCGCATTTTAAAACCATAATCCGTCTTCTTTCTATGTGGTCATCTGTAATTGAAGTTCTTACAAATATTTATGAGGATGGAAGTGAAAGGAAGAGTAAAGGAAAGGTTGTTGGTTTGCTCGACAAAATGGAAAAATTTGAGTTTGTTTTTATTGCGCATCTGATGAAACTAGTTTTAGGTGTAACGAATGCTTTGTCACAATTGTTGCAACAGAAAGATCAAAATATCATTGAAGCAATGCATTTGGTTGCGAATGTCAAAAGGCAACTGCACAACTTAAGAGAAAATGGATGGGACGAGCTTTTTGAAGAGGTTTCCACTTTCTGTTCAGAAAACAATATTGGCATTCCTGATATGGAAGATAATGTGCCAGGCCGCATTCGTTGTAAGAATGCTACTACATACGACCATCATTTCAGAGTTGTAATATTCTATCAGGTAATTGATCGTGTTAGTCAAGAAATGGACAACCGTTTCTCAGAATCAAGCACAGAATTACTGATGTGTATAGCATGTTTCGACCCCAAAAATACATTCGGAAATTTCAATCTTTCAAGGGTACTCCGACTAGCAGAATTATATTCAGAAGAGTTTTCATTATCTGATCAAATGGAGCTTCGAGAGGAATTGAAGGTGTGGGTTTCTGAAATGCGAATGAATGAAAAATTTTCTTGCTTGCAAAATATTGGTGATCTTGCGAAGAAAATGGTTGAAGTGGGTTATCAAAAAAGTTTTCCACTGGTGTATCTTTTAATTGAGTTGATTCTTATTTTGCCGGTTGCAACTGCTACTGTAGAACGAGCGTTTTCTGCCATGAATATCATTAAGTCAAATTTACGCAACAAGATGGGGGATGAATTTCTTACTGATTGTTTGGTCTGCTATATTGAAAAAGAGCTGTTCATAGGTATTGATAATGAAGTGATTATTCAGCATTTTCAGAATATGAAGACTAGAAGGGCTGATTTACCACGCTTACGCACCGGATAGAGGTATCGACTGATATTTTTATGTACTGTATATAGCACTGTGTAGCTAGTATAAAATCTAGGTAAATATTTCTTTTTGTTGATGCTAGTATAAAATCTGAGATACGTTGCTTTTTATTCCAATTAGTGTATAAACTTGCCCCCCTAGAAATACTTCCTGCCTCCGTCACTGGTCACCACGAAGCTAGTTTTCAAATTTCTCGATGATACGAGGCTACGGTTTGAAGAAATTGGATGAATCCTAGTTAGCTTACATATATATAGCCAATATTGCAATGTACCATTGTGTATATAGGCGGGTTAATTTGACCAGGTTCCATGTCAGGAGAAAGTCTCCGTTGCTTGCCATGCATGTGATTGTTATGCGTTGACCGTAAATCTGGTATTGTATATTTGTATATTGTGCATGTATTATGTATGTGCATACCTCATAAAATTAAAAACTGACAGGTTGCACGGAGTTGGAACTTAAAAGAGTAGATGTAGAGCTGTGGAGATCGATAAATGTTCATCTTAGGGCCCTAAATAAACAGAATCTGAGTTGAGCTGAGCTTAATTTTTTTATAAAACAAACACAGTTAGTAGTATTTTGATTTTATTACTTCTACGTTTATTATATATAATAGCTTAAAACCGTGCGATGCATGGTTGTTTTTAATATTTAATATTTATATTTTAATATTTTATTATAAAAACGTTTTTAAATAATTAGGTCATTGAAATAGGTTTAAAAATAAATAGGGTTGTTACTCGAATTAAGTATACATTATTAATTGAATTTTGTTAAAAAAATGAGTTAGTTTAGAGATTTTATTTATGGGATCGAGTTTATATAAATATAGATGTGTATAATAATAAAAAGGATATTTGTCAAAAATACCATCTTTTAACATTCTTTTTGCAAAAATACCATCTTCCTTAATTTATTGCATATTTACTTTATGTTTTAAAAAGACAACATTTAATTTGCAAAAATACAGTTAGATAATGACCGGTTAGAAAAGTTAAACACAAACTTACTCTTTTCCACTCTTCCCCCTCTCTCTCTCCCTCTCCACTCTCCCTCCAGTTCTATCACACATATTATGTCATCTCCATCGCCCTAATTCTCATCGCAGTACTCAGATTCGATTTATACAGGTTAATTTTATTTTATTTTATTTGGATTTATTCATTTTGATCTATAGATATATATAGATTTTGTTATAGATGCATCTATAAACCCTAATTCTTCGAAATTTTGTTCAATTGTCAATTACATATACTTGTTTTAGAGCTTATATGGTTTATCTGAGTTTGTTATATGCTTCTTCATACTTATATGTTGTTATATATACATACACAACAGTTAATTCCCTCAATTATAGTTGTTCTGTTTCATTCCGTTTACATACAAGTATATAGTTGTATTTTGTGGTTTCTTTGTAATTTATGTGTCATTTCATTGTATGTAATTTTTGTGTTTCTAATGAATTTTAATAATTTTTAGAGTTATTTACAGTCGTCATGGTTCATACAAGATTCTCCTCTGCTTCTGGTTCTATTTCGGAAGGGTCTGTCTCTCACGCGAAACGTAAATTGAAGTTATCTCCAAAGAAACTGAAGTGTATCAAATCTAAGTCACCTGTTAAATTCAAGAAGTTGAAGTTTCATGATGATCTTTTCCCACCTCCTAAGGTATATATTCCTTCAGATAATTCTTATGATTTTGTTTGCATACTGTCTTGTAATGTATTTCTGTTTGTGTTTCACAAAATGTAGTTAGGAATTTTGTTGTATTTCACGTTTATTTGCATTTTTCTGTAGTCATGTGTTGATTTCATTTGTTTGTATATGCTTTTAGTGTTATTAGGTTTATTTGATTTGTTTTATATGATTTTATATGTGAGAGGTTGATTTGATTTGGTTTTATATGATTTTATTAGGTTCATTTGATTTGGTTTTATATGTGAGAGGTTGATTTGCTTTTTATATGCTTCATGTGTTGATTTAATTTGTTTGTATATGCTTATAGTGTTATTAGCTTCATTTGATTTATATGGTTCTATATTTGAGAAGTTGATTTGATTTGCTTTTATTTGCTTTTAATTGCAAAGATAATTGTAAAGTGTTTGTACTTTTGGGTCATAGTAACAATGTATTCCCGTCATTTTTATTATATATAGGGAATGAATTATGTCATCCCTGTTGAGAAGCATAAGCCTGCCAAGGTCACTACTCTTAACAAGTATGAACCAATCACAGACTTAAGGGCACTGTTGTCTGCAACCCAACTTTCTAGTTTTACTGAGTCTTGTTTTGGGAAGTTTATGAGTATGCCTCACTTCAAGATTCAGCATCAACTTATTCACAACCTTCTTCTGAGGCAATTGAACCAGCCAAATACGAACGAAATTTGGATAGGGGTAGGTGGTATGAAACTGATATTTGGGTTAAAGGAATTTGCCACTGTCACTGGGCTTTTGTGTGTTGGTAATGTTGATAAGATACAGTATTCCAAACCTGAGAACTCGTTTCTTAGTAGCTATTATGAAGGTTCTAACTCAGTCTTGAAAAGTTCACTTAAGAAGAGTTTCTTTGGTAAAGATTGGAAGAACGACAATGATGCTGTTAAGTTTGCTAAATTGTATTTCTTACATCACTTTCTTCTTGCGTCAAGCATTGATACTCAGATTCCAAAAGGTGATTTTGATCTTATAGATAGTGAATCATTCGATCAGTATCCATGGGGGAAAGAAGTTTTTAAGTTAACAGTTGATTCGTTGAGAAATAGTGTTAAGACTAATTCGAAAGATAATTATTATAGACTAATTGGGTTCCCGTATGCACTTCAACTTTGGTTCTATGAGTGCTGTCCTTATATGAACGGGAAGTATTGTGATCAGAATGGTGGTTTTATTCCACGTTTTTTGAATTGGACAAGCGACTACCATGCAAAATTTGAAGAAATTTATAGAACTCTGTCATTGGATGCAAAGAATGTAAGATTTTTTATTTTTTTCAGATTTTTCATAGTTCATTTTTTAAGTTGCAACTCTCATAATTTTTTACCTGTTTTCTTTTGTAGTTGAAACTTAAAAAGTTTACTCCAACTGCCCAAGAAGTTGTAGATCTTCAGTTGAAGAATTTGGTTGCTAAACATTCTACTACGAACATGACCTTGGATGAAAATTCTGATGATGATTTTGTTTGTCATGTAACGGGTGTTGCATCTTCATCTGTTCGTTCTAAAGATGATATTTAAGTTAATAAACTACATATTCAAGTGCGAAAACTGGTTGCAAGTCAGAAAAGTTTAGTTTCTGAGGTCAAGAATTTGAAGTCCATCATCGATGAACAACGTTCATATATCGACCTGGAATTGTCAAAGATGCGTGAGATGTTATTGAAGAAGGTACCTATATATTTTGAACTTTTGAGATAAATTTTTATTTTATGTTGTAAAGTAATGATGTTTCTCTATTTCTAAATTTAATTCTTGTTGCATTTATTTTTGGTTTCATTTGATGGCGTGATTGTTTTTGTGTAGCATGGAGTTGATAATGACGATCGTGAGAATACAAATGTTGAAGCAAATGATAATGGTTTTCTTTTTGATGAAATTGTTCGAGAGGAGGTTTAAGTTTTTATTTAAGTATCTCAGATTTGTTAATAATTTACAAGAAATTTAAATGTATTGTTGTAATTTAAGAGTTAACTTTATGTTTTTTGTGACTGCGCATCAGGTTTCTACAAAAATTCCTGAAGCTATAGCATCTTCTCCAAATATGGTTGCTAAAATTGAAAATGATGTATCTCCTGTTGTTGGTGTTCAAGAAGGCTGTGAGACTGGAGACTTTTTGTTAGCTGATTATTCTCCAGAAACAATGGAGAAACTTGAAAATGTTTTACAGGATTTAGAGGAAGGTCATTTAAATAAGAGACAAAAAGAAGTGGTAAAGTTTTCACAACTATTTTTCTTTCTTTTTATATTTTAGTATTTTCATTTTTTAAGTAGATTTTCACATGTACTTTTGTGTCATAGGTTGCGGATGGTGAAGTTTTTGTTGGAGAAGTTGCAGATGAGGTTGTAGAGCCAGTTGCAGAGAAGGTTTCAGAGAAAATTCCGCAATATGCAGATAAGGTTCCAGAAGGTGCAGCAAATCAAGAGGAGGTTGAACCAATTTTTAATAACACAGATTTGTTTGGCCCGGAAGTTGAAAAACCAATATTTAAGATTAATGAAGTGATTGCACCAGATTTAAATTTAGGAATTGCACGAAGTGCCGAAGAATTTGTATTACATGTAACACGTGAGCTTTATGAGATTCATGCTCCTGATGAGCCAATCGATGATTTGGAAACTGCTTTTGAAAAATCAATGGACGTCGATATGAAAGATTCGGGAGTGGTAATTTTTCCCCATTTCCAATTTTCATTTATATTGTCATCTATATTCTGATTTAAACTTGTTTGTAGTGCCCTGTTTTTTAATATTGGTTATATATATTTATATTTTAATATGCTACCTTTGCAGGTGAAATCGAAAGTTGTTTTGTTGCGTAATGATGGTGGAAGTGGTACGAGTGGCTTAGGTAAAGTCACTCCTGCTGTGCCAAAGCGAAAGATCAAGCTCCCTTCATATTTGCGTTCACCATTCTTGCAGCACTTTGGTTCTAGCGCAAAGGAAGGTTTGGAGCCTGCAAAACTTGATTCTTTAAAAGGGCTTTGCCTATTTTATGACAATATTGGGAACCTACCAGATATGGATTTAAGCGAACACTTCTACAATTGGCTTGATGCAGGACTGGTCATGAAGAAGAATAGGTAAATAAAATATAGTTTATTCAGTTTTGAAACTTATTTACATATGTATGGCTTACTTTACTATGTTTGTTATCAGGAAAAAGTTTTATTCCAAAGAAGATAACACTATCAGTCCTCCATTCAATTTGGGTTCTAAATTGATTTCCGAGAAGATGTGGTTTCACACCATTGAGTACGGTAGCAGTAATCTCTCAAATTCTGTAAGTTCCACTATTGTTATTATGGTTTTTATTTTAAATACTTACTATTTTCACATGTCATAATTATTTGATTTAGGTTATAAGTTTTGTTTCTGTCAAATTGTGTATGTGAATGATTATTTTAATTTTTTTGCTTTTGTAGCATGTTAATGTGTTTTTCTACTACTTGAGGAAGTTGTCGAAGTATGGCCTATCTTGTGAGATGAAATTTACTTCAACTGACTGCAACTTTCAGAAAAATCTTGTTTCTACATGTGGGTTGATTGCAGAGTACGAAGATATTGAATCTACATTTTCTGCAAATCAAGATGTTCTTGATGTCATAAATGGATATGGCCTTGCTTTTAGTACACCTTGGTACTCAGTCGATTATGTTTTATTTCCAATTTGGCTTCCTGAACAAAAGTACTGGCTTGTTGTTGTATTGAATTTTCATAAAAGGATAATACGTGTTCATAATACACTGTCATGTGAAGGCATCACACTGATTGTTAAGAAAGCACTACTGCCTTTGTGTATGTTGCTCCCTCATTACTTGCTGCTTACTGACTTTTATTCGAGGACTGACATCAACTTCTCTGATGCGTGTTATACGGGAAAGTCGAAGACTGATGTTTTGCGATTGGTTATGCACAATGATTATTCTGCTGGAACATCTATGTAAGTGTTTATAAGTATGTAAACTTTTGTTTTTGTTTTTGTTTTTTAGTTCCTCATTTGTTTTGGATTTTTTAATACAGTGATAGTGGAGTACTTATGATCTCAATTGCGGAGTATTTTGTTAGGAAGAAGGATTTCCCTGAAGTTTCTTTCGACATTGCTTGTCATCGATCTAGGATCGCATATTCATTTTATTCGTATGCAATTGAAAAGCAGATAAATGGATATGAAACCGAGCCAGAGTATCTTGCGAATGGAGATGGACATGGTCTAGGAAAAAGGACAAGGGGTGGAATGGTTCAAACAATAAAACGAAAAATGGGAAAGGCTTAAATGAAGGGATATGACTCTTGTTTCATGGAATTTGAACAGTAGAACTTAAAACTATGTTTTTGACATTCTGTCCTGAGTTTGTATTTGCTATAACTTCACTTTATATTCAGAAATCCTCCTGGAGGTTGAAGTAATGTTTAAAAACATTATTATTGGTGTTGGTATTATTAGTTGTAGTTGTACTTAATCTTAGTTTACATTTTTTAGCATTTGGTTGCAGAATTATATTTCCCAAAATACGCAACTTAAAACAATTTTTGACACTCTGTTTTAAAACAGAGCAGCAAGACATATATTTTGATTTAAGAGTTATTAGCTGCTTGATTGGCTAAAATTTATGGTTGCATATATAGTTGAACATAATGGCACTCTTGTTTGCTTTAGATTTTAGGTTGAAACTAGTTGTAATTTTAGTTAAATTAAGTTGCATACATGATTCTATATATTGCATAAATTTTTTGAATTGAGTTGCATCTTTCCTTTTAGATTTTCTGTCTTATGTTTGCGGTTAGGCTTTAGGCCTTAGAGTTTATGGTTTAGATTTTGGGTTTAGGGTTAGGTTTTGTGTATAAAGTTTGTGTTAAGGTTAAGTTTTAGTGTTTGCTAATTTTGGTTTAGTTTTAAGGTTGATACTTATATAGAATGAAAAAGATGTCCTCCAGTGTTTGTGTTAAGGTTAAGTTTTAGTGTTTGCTAATTTTGGTTTAGTTTTAAGGTTGATACTTATATAGAATGAAAAAGATGTCCTCCAGTCCAGTCCGGAAATCCTCTTCGTGATTTCCAAGAAGTGACAAGCAAATAGTGGACCTCTTTAGACAAGATAGTGAAGATGGGTTCAAGAAAAAGAGAAAGGTGTCCGATCCCATCATTTGCAGTCTCCGACAAAGGAAATAAGGTTGCATGTTTGGTTGAATTTAGTTGTATACACATTTAAATTAATTGCAAATATGTTTGAATTAGTTGTATGCTTAACTTCAAGTTGAAACTAGTTGCATTTAAGGTTGAAACTAGTTGCATACATGTTTGAATTTAGTTGTATGTTTAAGTTTAAAGTTGAAACTAGTTGCATACATGTTTGAATTTAGTTGCACACTATGTTTGGGGTTCAATTTTAGAGTTTATATTTTAGCTTTCGGGTTTAGACTTTGAGATATAGGTTTTAATGTTTGATAAACTTGTGGTCCTAATTTAGCCGTTCCCCTGGGTTTCAACAGTTAACCTTTAGGGTTCTTTGTTTTCGTTTTAGGGTTTAGAAATATTCAAAATGACGAATAAACCGTATACGGACTTAGGATTTAGGGTTTAGGGTTGTTTACAACCCTAAACCCTAAACCGTAGACTCTAAACCCTAACCTTGCCTGATTTTAGGGTTGAAAATCAGGACGCCGGACTGTGTAAGAAAATACCATTTATGATTTTTTGATTTTGTACATCTGTATGTTTATCTGTAGTTTCTATTGAAATTAAATTTCCATTAGCTTGCATATAAGGGTGCACTAGTTATATTTGTAGTTGCATTTTAGGTTGAAACTAGTTGCATTTATGGTTGAAACTAGTTGCATACATGTTTGAATTTAGTTGTATGTTTAAGTTTAAAGTTGAAAGTAGTTGCATATTAGGCTAAATTTTTGGATTTTGCTTTTTAGGTTTAGATTTAAGGTTGAAACTAGTTGCATACATGTTTGAATTTAGTTGTATGTTTAAGTTTAAAGTTGAAAGTAGTTGCACACTATGTTTGGGGTTCAATTTTAGAGTTTATATTTTAGCTTTCAGGTTTAGACTTTGAGGTATAGGTTTTAATTTTTGATAAACTTGTGGTCCTAATTTAGCCGTTCCCCTGGGTTTCAACAGTTAACCTTTAGGGTTCTTTGTTTTCGTTTTAGGGTTTAGAAATATTCAAAATGACGAATAAACCGTATACGGACTTAGGGTTTAGGGTTTAGGGTTGTTTACAACCCTAAACCGTAGACTCTAAACCCTAACCTTGCCTGATTTTAGGGTTGAGGGTTGTTTACAACCCTAAAATCAGGACGCCGGACTGTGTAAGAAAATACCATTTATGATTTTTTGATTTTGTACATCTGTATGTTTATCTGTAGTTTCTATTGAAATTAAATTTCCATTAGCTTGCATATAAGGGTGCACTAGTTATATTTGTAGTTGCATTTTAGGTTGAAACTAGTTGCATTTATGGTTGAAACTAGTTGCATACATGTTTGAATTTAGTTGTATGTTTAAGTTTAAAGTTGAAAGTAGTGGCATATTAGGCTAAATTTTTGGATTTTGCTTTTTAGGTTTAGATTTAAGGTTGAAACTAGTTGCATACATGTTTGAATTTAGTTGTATGTTTAAGTTTAAAGTTGAAAGTAGTTGCACACTATGTTTGGGGTTCAATTTTAGAGTTTATATTTTAGCTTTCGGGTTTAGACTTTGAGGTATAGGTTTTATATTTTAGGTTGAAACTAGTTGCATATTATGTTACAGACAATGTTCACTTACAAAGTTTGTAAATTGCAAAGTATATATAGTTGCATAGAAAAATTATTTGCAACCACCTTAGACTATAATAAAGTTATGCAAATTATCCTCGAAATCAATTCATTTGCATCAAAGTACGTCAGAAGTACTTATAAAAAAAAATTAATCATTTTTCACTGGGTTTCTGCAAGACCTCCTATTATGTCCACTTTTCTTGCATTTTCCACAAATTATTGGTTTTAATGTCTTTCCATTTCTCTCCCAAGAAGCTTTACATCTCCTTTTCTTTGGTCTACCAACTCGAATTCTTCCTTCTTGAGGATTTACTATTAATGATTTGACTGTTTGAGGTACTTCCCATGTGTCCCCGTTCCCAACAGGATAGACAGTTTCTTTATAAGCTGCAACCATTGTTTCTTTCTTGTAATAAACTGAACAGTACTCATAAGGATCAATGTTACATTTTTGAAAAACAGCAATTGCATGGGCACACGGGATTTCATCCATTTGAAACCTGTTGAATAAAAAAAGTCAGATACAATATATTAAACACAATACTATTTAATATAGTTTATTACAGAATAGAAAATAGTTGCACAAACCTTTTGCAACTGCAACTTTTTACATTGAGATCAACTACATTCTTTTTGTCACCATTAAACACTTCAAACAAAATGTGATTTGTCGGGTTCACCTTTTAATTTGTTTGAAATTAATAACAAATGTAAAATACAATCAAATAAAGTTGTAGAAAAAGTTTAAGGAACTAACAGTTAAATCCACAGAGAGCAGGTAGTTTTTCTTCAGGAGTTCTTCATACTTCCGAGTTAACCTTGTAGAGGTTGCATTTGCTTCGTTTCTGTTTCTCCAGCTCCATTTTTGTATCAAAGCTCGCAGACTTTCTAACATCGTACAAATAGGTAGCTCTCTAATGGACATCGTTACAGAATTTAAAGACTCTGCAACATTGGATGTCATATTTGAGTATCTATTATTACCTGAATAAACCTTGGCCCATTTTTTATACCCAACGTCTTCTAAATAAACCTGTACTCTCTTGTCAACTTTCTCTAGTTCTTTCATGTGATACTGAAATTTTGTCACACTGTAAGCATTTGCAGCAGAGAAGAATGCATCTTTTATCTTCTTTAAATTCTTTTTGAATTTAGATTTAATATTGCCAAGCAGGTGGAAGATGCAGAACACGTTTGGAACTTCTGGGTAAATTTTTTTAGCTCCTTTGATAATGCTTTCATGTCGATCTGACACTATAACCATGTCTTCCCTTCTTCCATAAGCTATCCTGAACTTTTCAAAAAACCACTCCCATGACATATCATTTTCTGAATCAACTACACCAAATGCTAGTGGGAATATTTTGCCCCCTGCATCTTGAGTTGCTGCAACCAACAATGTACCTCCGTATGATGATTTCAGGAACGTTCCATCAACAACTACAACAGGTAGACAATAATTCCACCCCTTCATTGATGAATTCAATGCAACAAAAACATATAGAAAACAATTATTCCCAGTTAGTTGTAGCTCTACTACTGATCCGACATTTGTAGTGTACAACATATACAAATAACTATAGAGCTCAACAAATGATTCAGTTGCATTTCCTCTCATAATTTCCAATGCTTTTTCTTTAGACCTCCAAGCTTTGTTGTACTTGACTTCCACATTATGATCGTGCTTCATATCTCTAATTATATCCGCAACACTGTATTTCGTTTTGATATTACTGAATTTGTGCTTGATAACATCTGCTATAACATTTGTGGTTTCTTGGCGTTTATCTTTAAACCTTATCTCAAGAGAACATGTATGACTGTCAACCATTCTTCGAATAACAAACTGATTTGTGTTCCCATTTCTTGATGCACGTAGCAACCAGTTGCAATTCTTGTCAAGGCATTCAACTAAGTACTGATTTTTGCAGGACTTTTTCACCTTATATTGAAAGTTATTCCTGATTGCATATAGACTGAGAACTATCTGCAACGTTTCCTTGTCCTTATATATTTGAAGTACTGATAACTCTGGATTCTGCCTATTATTAATGACATCATCTTTGCTAATTTCTATAATTTCATCCTCTATAGTTGGTTCAGGTGACATATCCAGCATTTGTCGAGAAATTTGTTCAGCATAATCAACATAGTCTTCAACAACTTCTTTACTCACTGCATCACTATTGTTATAAGAAGTATTAGATGACATACCTTCATCATTAGATGTTAATCCACTCCCATTTGAATATGCGGATATTTGGATATCTCTGTTTTCTGTTGTGACACACAGAGGATATATAGTGAAGTCTGCCTCCTTTTTCTTGAGCTCAATATAGAAATTTATGTGCAGATCATCAACTATTTTAAAAGGTGGATAACCATCTTTTACTTGATATTCTATTTTCACAAAGGTTGATTCTGGTTGCAGTTTCAATTCATTGCAAATCATTGACACCAAGTTTGTATAGTTGCAACTCTTTGGGACGAGAATACCAAAAACTTGAAAATTTAGATATTGTAAACTATCATCCCAATGTTCATGGTGTTGTACTATAATAGGAATATTATCCAAATTATTATCCATTCCTACAATAAAATTTAATAATAAAAAATAGTTAGTAAAACAACTCAAATCCCATTCTAAACAACTCAAGGTTTTCATAAAAATTAAAAAATTAATGCACATTAGGTACATAAAATACATATGGCTGCACAACTTGATTTTCTACTGAAATCAACTAAAAATAACACAGAGCAATCACTGGTAAACATGTCCGTACATACTTACTCAAGCTTTACAGAAAAAATTCAAAATTTTTCTCGAAATGAGCTACTCAATAGACATAAGTCTGTCCAACTCGATTAAGTACTCAAATCAACTCAAAACAACTCACATCAACCTGTTCTAAAACATATCCTTACATACCCACTCAAGCTTTACAGAAAAATATAAAAAATTTTCTCGAAATGAGCTACTCAATACACATAAGCCTGTCCAACTCGATTACGTACTCAACTCAACTCAAAACAACTCACATCAACCTGTTATAAAACAGATCCTTACATACTCGCTCAAAATTCTCAGAAAAAATTCAAATTTTTTCTCCAAATGAGCTACTCAATACACATAAGTCTGTGCAACTCCATTACGTACTCAACTCAACTCAAAACAACTCACATCAACCTGTTCTAAAACAGATCCTTATATACTCGCTCAAAATTCTCAGAAAAAATTCAAAAAATTTCTCGAAATGAGCTACTCAATACACATAAGCCTGTCCAACTCGATTACATACTCAACTCAACTCAAAACAACTCACATCAACCTGTTCTCTAAAACAGATCCTTACATACTCGCTCAAAATTCTCAGAAAAAATTCAAAATTTTTCTCCAAATGAGCTACTCAATACACATAAGTCTGTGCAACTCCATTACGTACTCAACTCAACTCAAAACAACTCACATCAACCTGTTCTCTAAAACAGATCCTTACAGACTCGCTCAAAATTCTCAGAAAAAATTCAAAAAATTTCTCCAAATCAGCTACTCAATACACAAAATCCTGCGCAACTCGATTACTTACTCAAATCAACTCAAAACAACCCACAACTACATGTTCTAAAATAGATCCATACATACTCAATCAATTTTTTCAGAAAAAATCAATAATTGTATCCAAATGATCTACTCAATATACATAACCTACGCAACTTGATATACAAAACAATACGAATGCAATTCAAATCAATTAAACTAAAACTAAAACTATGAAGATCGAATTGAATTGAAAACCTTCAGTAATTACGAATTAATTCTACAAAAGATAAGATCGATAGTTACGAGTTATTGATTAGAACATAACTTTTCATTAAATTCGAAGAAATCGCAATCAGATTGTTTTTGATGATGAGTTCATGTAGTAATCGAAGAAATCAGTGTTTTAGTTAAGAGCAACTGAAATAACCAACTCAGTATTTAATATAAGTAAAGTAACGTATTTTTGCAATAATTTTAAAAAAGTTAGTAAAATTGCAACTAAGATGGTATTTTTGCAAATCACTCATCTTAAAAAAAGTAAAATTGCAAAAAATTATTTGTAAGAATATATTTATCAAAAAATCTCTAATAAAAAAGTAACGTGTTAGTTAAAAAAGTTATTTTGGTTATAAATAGGTAATGTCATTATTTAATAATATTTTTATTATAAATAAGGAAGGGTAATTAATTAAAAACACAAAATACCAAAAAAAAGTACTGTACCGACCAAATTTTTAATATTTCGTTTTATTATAAGATATATAATATAGATAGATAGTATAAATAGATATGATATAACAAATATAATCCATTATTCAACCACAATAACAACTAAAATAGATTACAATAAAATTTTATGAAAAGGTATGAAATGCACAAATTTATGAAATGCACAAATTTATAATTAATTACACGAACCGAGCCGAGTTTAACGAGTTCGAGCCGATCTCAAGTAAAACGAGCCGAGTTCGAGTCGAATAGGAGTAAAGCTCGACTCGAGCTCGTTTACTAACCGAATATTTTCATGTTCAAACTCGAATTCAGTTAATAAACGAACCAAACCAAGTTTATATAAACGAGTCCGGCTCAAATTTTATTCACGAATAACTCTATTCACTTACTACCCTAATTCATCCGGATCCATGGATTGTAAATTTAAAACATAGACACAACAAATACCAAAAGTGAAGTCAGGGATGGGATGGGATGTACGTATGTAAGAAAAAACTAATTTTAATTTTTTTTTTGCCTTTGAACATGTAAGAGCATATGCACCCATAAACACATTTGATTCATCAATTCATGGATTGAATTGATGGAGTTAATTACTATTCACGATGACTCAATTATTTTTCTTACTTTTTATGCACCCAGAAAACTTCATCAATTCATCAATTACTATTTGTCAAATAAATAATTATATTTTATATCATAAATTGAAATTCATTGATATTATTTAATAGTACCATAAATAATATCCAATAATAGATTGATGGATAATTTTAAATTTTGGTTAAAAAAAATTGTATTTGATTGTTAGTAGAATCGTATTAAAATACTAAAAAATGTATCTTAACAATTTAAACAAAATATAAGTAGGTTTTTTAAAGTAAAATGATCCAAATTTGATTTTTAAAATTCACGATACAGCTAAAGCAATAAAATGACCGTATGGAATCTAATAAATAATAAATTTAATTTTAAGTTCAAATTTAAATATTTTCTCCAAAATATATAAATATTTATTTATAAAAAATCCAATCCAATATAAAACATAATTAATATAGGAATTAAATTATATAAATTATATATGAATATTGGTTTTTATTAATATAATAAAGATCATTGAATATTAATAAGATTGATACATATTAAATTATAAAAAACATTAGTTATGAGCCAGTAAAGAATAAGAACGATATGAAAGAAAAAGAAAACGTCACAGCGCTTTAAAAATAAAAGGAACATGGGACCCATCAAATTGATGGCCGTTGCAAAGACCATCGAAAATCAATGGATCTATTGCTGAATTGATGGAGGGTTGATAATTGATGGACCGTAAAATGGACCGCTGCATAATCTTTTCTATCTGGCCCATCAATTCAGCTGCTGAATCAACTATTTTAGGATGACGGTGCATATGCTCTAAGTTCATGTTTGTTTCATGGTATTAAATATAGGATATGATAATAATCCTTTAAATTTTCATATCCCTTGTTTGTTGTTCAAAAACTTATTTAGGATTAGTCCAAGGATTATAATCCTTTAAATTTTCATATCCCATGTTTGTTTTGTTGGAGTAGGGGATATGATTATAATCCCCTCTAATACTTGGTTGGAGGAGGTATTATTTAATCCCCTCTAACAAGTCATTTTTATAAAGGATTATAATCCCCTCACTATAATCCTATGCAAAACAAACATAGAATTTGAAAATTTAAAGGATAATAGTACAATCCCATGATTATCCCTCAAAACAAACAAGGGATAAAATTTTAAAGGATTATATTCCAATCCTAAACTTAATACTTCAAAACAAACATGGGTTATCATAATTTAAAGGATTATAATCCCTATCACATTAATTGAGAGGATTATTTATCCCCGGATAATAATCCAGGGATTGTAATCCTCCCAAACAAACATGGCCTAATAGTACTAGCTCATATCAGTGCAAAATACGTTTTACTTTTTACTTTAAATTATTATTATTATTTAAGTTATTATCATTTATTATATTTAATATTCTTAATTATATATAGAATATAATATATTGTATATATTAAAAAATAAAATATAATAATATATGTTTGACAAAATTTTAATTTTAATTTTAATTTTTTAAAGCTAACATTATAAATGATAAATTTTAATATATTGTTAATAGAAATAGAACCTTAGATAAACTCTATATAATAATATCAAATATTACCTAACCGTTCTCATCAACTTAATTTGAAAAGTCCAACAGAGCGACCAAACCACGAGTGAACAAATTACAAACAAAATATTCGATGTTTCATTTTGAATCTATTCGGAAGTAATTGGCTATAATGGTTGGCTAAATTTTAAAAATAGTATGTTGTTATTATTTCAAGTTGTTTAAAGTAAAATATATTATTTTAATACGGTAACAAATAATTTGGAAGTTTGTTGCGGTTCGACAAAACTAGCTAACAAAATGGGGTTAACTAAAATTATAACTAACAATTATGTGTCATTGGAGTAATGAAAAATTTAAAAATTAATACAATATTTATTTAAGGCATGATAACAAGACTTTTAGTTTAGGATTTTCACAGCTCTAACATTGTATATTTTTAAAACCTTGTTTTCGTGTAACATTAGTACTTAAACCCTCGTACGTCATGTTGGAGACAAGGAACAAAACCGAGTCTAGTGCGTGACTGTCTCCTTAAAGCGTATTAGCCCCCATCGTATGTGCGAGCGAATTGCTTCCCAGGATAAAACGGTTTGCAGTGAGGCTGTTGAATAGCGTCACTCTCAGCGAGTTTGAGACGAACAAAAAACTATCACTGGAGGAAGAGAATAGAGATGTATATGAGAGAATGATGTGTTTCGAATGAATAATCTTAATGATCTACACGAGTATATATAGGCTAGGAAAACTTGTGCGCTACACAATTAATTAGTTGGCGACAATTGCCATAATTAATTGCGTCGGCGACAATTATGTTGGTGACAATTTCCTTAATTAATTAGTCAAGCTAATTAATCGCGTCATTGGCAAAAAATCTGGATTTAAAATCGGAATTGATTTTACCAAATCAATTAATTCACCCATATTTTCCAATAATCCCCACATGGGTGAGATTGATGTATCAGTAGCACACACCAGACAGACACAGCGTTTTGACTTGGTGATAGTTTCTTCGATTAGATATAGCATACGATAGGTAGAGAATGCTCCTTGAACCTTCGCTCGAGTAAGCATACCGACTTTACTGGTAGACAATAAACGCGATTGTCTTTGAACTGTTCGACCGTTTGTGTAAACGATGATATACTTATCAATATATCCTTTCTGATTCATTCGGCTATCAATATATACTTAGTAAAAAGTGTTTGGTGAGTAGTAAAAAATGGTTTCCAACAATCAATTTTGGAGGTTTAAAAAATGTAGTTGCAAAATTTAAAATTTCATTTTTTCTTTTCTATATTAAACTTGAAATGTTGTACTTCCCAATGAGCCAAAAATTGAGAAAAAAATATTAAACGTAACTATGTAAAATTTTGGTCCAAAAATGATAACTACACAATATTATAATTTATGTAGGCAGTTTTAGGGGTATACAAAAAATTCTTGCACAGGATAATGCTTATTTTTCTGTGTTCCGCATTAAACATCGAACTTTGTACTTGTATACGCGCCAAACATAAAATCTAAAAATAAACTCTAAAAATAAGAATAAAATACTGTAAAGTCACCACTCAAGATCTGGAAGCATGATAATAATGCAAGATTTATGTTACTGTTGACACTGTTGACGTGACTACACTACTTTTACATTTTTAGAGCAATAATAATATCAATAGTTGTATTCTGATAGCATGACAGCTGAAAGCTTCATTTTTATTTTGACGTGACTAGACATCTTTTTCATATACATTTGAGATAAATTATTTCTGAAAAAGATGAAAATTAATACAAAGCTTGAATTTTCTGGAAAAGATGAGTGGTTACTTCAGAAAGACATGACAACTCCACTTTCCAGTAAGTTATATACTTGACGCTTATATCTTCATTCAGTGCCTATTCCCTGGTTTGGAATACAAAAAATGGGTGAGTACGAGTGTCGTGTTTAAAATTAAGTTACAAAGTTGAGTTGTCACCTCACATCTTACAAATTGCAGACAAAAATAATGCACTTGTATTATTGTAGTGTAATATTAATCAAAACATTTTCCCTATAAATAGTTCTTCTCTCTTATGCATAATCATAGTTTTTTTTTGTTTAGGTCAGTTTGCATCAAATGGATAAGGGAAAGAGGCCGGTCAATTCGGGTTCGGAAAATAACGATAGGGCAAAGTATGATCATCAAAAATTTCTTGAGATAACAGATGGTGGCCTTGCAGCAATTGGTAAGAGGGTGCTTAAAAAAAAATCTTCTGCTTTGGAACGAGAGATTCAAAGGGAATATGAGAACAAGAGATTCTGTGGCAAGATGCGTAGGAGGAAGAACAAAGAGGATAGAAAGGGAAAAGATTGGGTCCCAACTAAGGAGGAATACTATAATGTTTATGGAGTAAACATGACATTGCTTAACACCGTTTGTGAGAAGGATAAACCAATACATGATGCTTTTATGAGAAAGATGATCTCGGAGAAGGAGTATCGAGATGAAATTGAAAAGAATAATGATGAGTACGCAACTAAAGTGAAAGAGTTTGAGGATCTTGAGGAAGCTGAATATGCCCAAGATGATGATTAATATTTTCAAGTTGGAATAACTGTTTTAATTCCTGTTAAGCTACTGTTTGTCTATTTGCATTTTTATTTTCTGTAACCGTGTGCATTTCCATTTCCATTTCCATTTTCCGTAACTGTGTGCATTTCCATTTCCATTTTCATTTCCATTTTCTGTAACTGTTGTGTTCATGTTTTTTTTAAGCAATCAAAAAAACTGAGTAATGGAAATAAATATGAACTAAAAAATTACAAAGCAAATATTCCAACAGAAAATATTCAGTTATACATAATTTAGAACATTCCAACTTAAAATATTAAGTTCATAGCATAATCTTTACAACATAATAAAACTGATGCCTAAACCAAACGAGGACCCTTGTCTTTTTTTTTTCTTTCTTGTCATTGTTGTGATCACAAATTGGTTCACCTGTGACGCAAAGCTTCTACTTCCCTTTGACAAGTCTGCCTGGTTGCTTCCTCAGGTGCACAGCATGAGCCTCCTCCACCTCAATCTCCTCATCCACCACCTCCTCGTCCTCCTCGTCCTCCTCATCCTCCTGTACAACAGTCGTGGTATGCATAGACGACAAAGTATCATGTGATATGAAGGGTTGAAAACCCCCAGATAACGTAATGAATCTTGATCCACCTGCATATATGGAATGTGAATAATTAAGCTACAAAAATGAAAAGTACATAATCACAAATATTTAGGTTGTTATGTTTATTACCTGATCCACCTACATGTGATAGAAATGGATGAAAACCCCATGTGGCGTAATTAATCTCGATCCACCTGCATATATGGGATGTGAATGATTAAGCCAGAAATATGAGAAGTACATAATACAAAAAATTATGGGAGTTGTGTTTATTACCTGATCCACCTGCATATGTCAAATGTGACTGTAATGGTGTGGACATGTACTGCTACGACCCTAAAGCACTGGATTTTCCAAAACCAACAAATCCATATCCCGGGAAACTCTAAGAACTATGAGATCCCTGCGAAGTCTGGAAACTGTAAGATTCCTGATAAATCTGAGACTCGAGCATAGCAGTGAAACCATATCCCTGGGATCTCTCAGAGATGTGAAACGTAGAGTCCCGCGTCGTAGTAAATGCGGGTCCCTGGGATGTCTCAGAGAAGTGAAATGGAGACTCGAGCATAACAGTGAAACCATGTCCTTGGGAACTCTCATAGAAGTGAAACAGAGAGTCCTGCGTAGGAGTGAATGCATGTCCCTGAGAACTCTGAGGCACCTGCACATCATCCCATCCAGGACCTAAATACCGCTCCCGTGCCTCCTCATCCGCGGGGTTTGGCCACTGCACATCCCATAGCTGTGATGATGGATGTGTAGGATGAGGAAGATGAGGAGGTGAATGGGTAATCAATGTAGGTCCACGACGTTGCCTACTAGGGGCAGGTGGTGGAGGGGGTCTGTCAATCAACATAGGGAAACCCGTCACATCCATAGTACTCCGTAGAACCTGTACTGCCTCATCCACTACATAATCATCATCGAAAATGCCACTCCCAGTCATCCCGTATAAAGCACGGGAAATGCCCTCAGCCTGTAGTAATATTTTGTCAATGACAATAAAAGTGAATAAATATCCTCTATGACAATGATAGAGAATATTACAATTTTAAAGTGACAAACTTACAGCTACGGGGAGGTGTCCCTGTGTGGCCTGCATACCCTGCTGACTTGCCCATATATGAGGATTGATTTTGTAACGACGTGTGACTCTTTCATACCACGAGGGATACTGATCGGAGCGCGCTGGTACTCTCGTACGAGTGTATGTGGGTGGTGAAATGATATGATCAAGTCATGAATACCAATGCTGAACGACATGATCATGTGACATAGGCCACTGACCTGGTGCACCGTGAAAATAACTGTGCCCAGGCAATGGTGATGATGTCGGAATCACCTGAAGAAATCCAAATTGCCTGGTAACTCTATCTGTATAACACCACTCCACAACTCGCTCGAATATCAAGGGGCTCTATGCAATCATGAGTTCTCGTTCACGATCACTAATCAACATGGCCTCCGGTGCACTGTCTAGGTAAGGCCTCCACTTAAAGCCACTCTCATCCATGCTATCAAGCTCAAAACGAGTTCCCCGTGAACTGTTAAAAGGCACATTATGATATTTCAAAGGGATCCCGATGAACCTGAAATCATTGTTGCAAATAAATTAGTCACAAGTATTACAAGTACAAAATGAGAAAGATTTTGGTAATTTTGTTCATTACCTGAGAGCGCGGGGATCCTGTATGAGATAACTCTGTCGGTGTGTGGGACATAGACATATAAAACACTCATATATCCATACCTATCAGACATTCGTAATTATAGTTAATTGAATAACCAGATTGAGAAATGTTAAATAAAAGGAGGTAAAAGTTAAAGGGACATGTACCTGCAATAGAGTCATGAAACCACAAAGCTCTATCTTCTTCCCTATACTTGTATCACACATGTGCTTGTACAAGTATGCAAGACAAGCACTGCCCCAACTGTACTGGAAAAGCCGATCAAGATCACGACATAATGAAGGAGGCGTAGCTGAAGGCGGTTCCCGCTGGAGTGGGGGAACAAAGAACCAAGTACAAGCTGAATATGTGCACGCCTGTGAAATAACATCCGAGTCTCATAATCATCCCTATCTTCGTCTAGACAAGCACAACTAGCAAAGTTGTTAATCAACCAAAGAATATTAATCCCCCCATTCTGAATGGTAGTGACAGTGTTCTCCTCATCAACGATATTGGGGTGAACCCCTAAAAGCCCATGTACCAATCTCGCATCGGGTAGGCCCTCCCCTATGAACACTGGAAATCCACTAATAGGGAGACCTAGAATGTAATATACATCCTCTAATGCAATAGTGGCTTCGCCGAAAGAGAAATAGAACGTGTGACTCTCGGGACGCCATCTCTCAACAAATGCACTAATCAGTCCAGTGTTATGTGTCATCATCCCTATCTGAAATACACCAAATAAACCTGCACTCGTAAGGGCTTCAACAATGGCTCGCAGCGGTGGATTAGACCTCACTATATCCCAGTAACGCTTGAAGTTTGTACGTAGACGAAAATCTTTTTCCTGAAAAAATGACTATGCTTATATCATTTAAAATGTCATTAAACTATGAAATGAATGTAAACATCATCAGTAGCAATGAAAATGAAGAGATTTATACCATCCCATCCCATACTAACTGTGAACGATGCTCCCCCTGTCGTGTCAGCAAAGATCGGTCTACAGGACCAGGGTGGTAAGTAGCCTGATCCATAGATATCTGTAAAAGATGGATCATAAAAAAATATTAAACTCTATTTTTATTGATTAAAGCCTATTAATAAGTTATGTTAGGAAATATGTTGTTCTTGATGATAACTTAACATATAACACATTTATGTATAAGTCATTCTGTAACTAACAACGGATGTCATACTTTCTGATAGTATCCGTTGTTGGGAAGCTTATCCACGGATAAGTAATCATGTAACATATTCAATTTTACTCTAGTCTAAGGATTGAAAGTATTAAGTACTAAGTCATGTTGACTTTCAGTAGATGAGCAGGATATGATAACTAATTGTAAATAAGTTGTGCTATGTAATTCTGTTTAAGTGAAAATAAATGACAACGAATGAAGACTTAATGCTATCCACGAATGATCAACTTAATGGTATCCACATATGAAGACTTAATGCTATCCATAGATGATTAACTTAATGCTATCCATAGATGATCAACTCTTTGCTCATCCACGGATGGTCATCCACGGATAGTCATCCACGAATAGTCAAGAACACTACCAACGGATGAAGCTCAAGACTAAAGGTTGATGGTGACTTGACACTGGTGGAAGCACATGGGTTGATAGAGTAAACAAAAAGAATATGGAAGCCAAACACTGGTGAACCTCGAAGAAGAAGAAACATTCCATTTCCATGCAAACATAAAAGATGTACAAACAAGCCAACTTGTCAAGAGTACAACATCCCAGTCACATGCATCTGGAATGAAGAAGCAAGCATACTGGACCTAGAAAATAGAGATAATTTTTTGTCTATTGTATGACTTGTAAACTTGGGCTTTATAACCAAGTGTAGCAGTTCTTTAAAAATAGAGAAAATAGTTTTACATTGTCGTTGCTTAGATTTTCTCTCTTACATTTCTTAGAAGCAAAGAACTGTAATAGCAGCTGTGTATTTGTAACCAAATATCACAGATTTTTTCAAAATTTATTTATAAAATATTAAAAATATATAATAAAAAATTTATTATGTGATATATGAATTAAATTATTTAAATATTATGAATATATATCACATATGTCTATAATTATGTAATATAAATTCATATATTTTAAACAATTTATTATATATATTAAATTTTCGGGTCGGGTTCAGGTATTTTGGGTCAACCCGAAACTGACCCGAAAATTTCGGGTAAATTTTTACACGACCCGAACCCGACCCGAAACTCAAAATACTCAACCCGAATTCGTACTTTTCCGTGTCGGGTTCCTGTCGGGTTTCGGGTCGTGTCAAATTTTGCCACCCCTACCCCTGATTCGTAGAGAGCACCCCCTGATCTCAGGTTGAGGCCCCGTGAACACGAGCGAGCCCCCCAATATGAAAATTCAGGAAGAAGACGGGATAGAGAATTGGACTATAGAGGTAGCTACAGGGGTAATGATCGATGGAACAGGTACGATGCTCCCTACCACGGTGGACCCTCTGGAGGAAGAGCCCCGCATATAACACTTGTCTCGTCCCAAAGTAGATCAGGAGGAAGACATGAGGAGCCAAGGACGCGTCATCTTACTCCCGAGGAGAGGGCGCGCCCTCCAAGTCCCAATCCAAGGTTGCAAGGAAATTCTGTAGCTCAAGGGGAGACCCAAGGGCAAGATCAAAATTGGGGCGTAGCTCAAACCAATCAACCTCCACCGATAGGGGTACACAACCTCCACCTGCCGGAGGTGCTCAAGCCAATGTCCAAACTATCCCAGGTGTTGTAAACTTCAATGTGGATGACCTGAAAAGACTCCTCACACATCTTGAGGGATGGAGAGTTACTGTAACGGCCCAAACCCCTTCCCCTTTTTCGACAGCGGTAAGGGAGGCGCAGCTTCCAGCAGGGTACAAGAATATAACCAATGACCTGCGCTTCCATGGGAATGCAGACCCTGTTGAGTTCTTGGGAAGGTTCAATATAGAGATGGATGTGTATCAAGTACCTGACCTGACTAGATGTCGCCTTTTAGCAGCAACTTTCAGGGAAAGTGCTCAGCAATGGTTTCAAAAGCTTGGATCGGGCGTGATCACTTCATGGGAACAGATGAAAACTCTTTTCCTAACAAAGTTTCAAGCCACTGTGAAGTATGCTCCACCGGTAACTACCTTGGCCAACATCAGGCAGAAGGAAGGAGAAAGTTTGCAATCCTACTTCAAAAGGTTCAATGCTGAGTCCACCCTGGTCAGAGGAGCAACAGACGAGTTGCTCAAAAGTTTCTTGATTGCAGGGCTTCAAGTCGGAACCGACTTCTAGAAACACCTCCAAGGGAAGGACCCGACAACTCTGGCAGACCTCTTTGCTTAGGCCGAGTACTTCAAGATTGTGGAACAATCTCTGGCGAATAACAAGAAGTCCGACCCCCAAGGGAAGGGAAAAGGTGCCAAAAGGAAGGATAGGTCTCCTAGTCCAGACTACAGGAGGAGAGGATATAGCCCAAACAGAGTGAATGTCACTAATGCTAGGAGAGGTTGGACTCCACAAGACTATGAAAGATTGAATAGGTATAAAATAGGGAGTTATACCCTAGCAGCCTCTATCGAACATATTTTCGAAGTAAACAAGGAAAAGGGCTTATTCAGGAAACCAGCTCCTTTATCCTCGTGGCAGAGTAGAGATAAGAAGAAGTATTGTGCGTATCATGAGTCTTTTGGACATAACACCTATGAGTGTCGGTAGTTGAAGAAGAGATAGAAGAATTGATCAAGGAAGGATTTTTGACCGAGTGGATTTTCAGGAAGGTAAAGATGTATAAGGACAGTCTAGATAGGAGAAAGGAAAGAGAACAAGCACATGATAGGGATGATGGAGACAAGCCCGAGGACGTGCGCTTCACTAGGGCTGGAAGCATCCATACAATCTTTGGGGGACACCATCTTGGCGGAGACAGTAATAATGCCTTGGAAAGATATGCACGGGAAGCACGCCATAAACCATTAACTAATATGAACAACTTGGAACTCAAACCTCCCAAGTTGGTCAAGGGAGATTCAGTGGATATCACTTTTACGGAAGAAGAAGCCAAGTGGGTACATCATCCACATAACGATGCACTGGTGGTGGTCATGCAGATAGGTCCTATAATGTACATCGGGTCTTTATGGATAATGGAAGCTCGGTAAATATCCTTTACTACAACACCTATAAGAAATTGGGGTTGCCTGACAGGGATATCATCAGAGAAAATGCATGGATCTACGGATTCACGAGAGAAGCTGTCAAAGTCATGAGAGCAATCAAACTTCCAGTTACTCTTAGGGAAGGAACACTCACTGTCACTCAGATGGTGGAATTTATGGTCCTAGATTAGGAATCTGCTCATAATGCCTTGGTAGGAAGGCCCTTGCTAAAGGAGATAAAGGTGGTAACTTATATCTATCACTTGACAATGAAATTCCCAACTCCTAATGGGACTGGATCTGTTCGCGGGTCACAATATGACTCGAGGGAGTGTAACCATAGGGCTATTAAAGGATTTCGCCGTAGTAGAGATAGAGGACGCGCCCTTCCCAAGGAAGATTCTCAGGGAGTGCTTAATAATGTCAAGGGAGAGGTCCATGCTCACTACGTAGTCCAGGAACCAGAAGATGACGACCTTCCACTAAGGGTGCGTCCTTATGTTTTGTTGATAGAGGGACTTCCTTTGATTGATGGGTTCAATGAAGGTATGGCCGAGGATGTGACAGAAGAAGGTCTAGGGGATGTTATCCCGAGAAGTCAGGATGAGCAAGTCATGGGTGGCGGTCGTACTCATGAGGGCGCGCCCTCTATGGAGGAGGTGCCCGTTGAAGACCCGCTGCTGTTTGATCTTGATCTTGATCCAAGAATTCCTGTGCCTAATGAGAAGACATGCCCTACTTAGGACACAATCTCGATTTTAGTAGATGCAAATTATCCAAGCAATTTTTTTAAGATCGGGTCACAGTTAGGAGACGAGATGAGAAGGACCCTTACTGAGTTCCTTATGACGAATTTGGACATGTTTGCCTGGAGTCATGCTGATATGGTTGGAATAGACCCGAAGGTTATATGGTTGGAATAGACCCGAAGGTTATGTGTCACCATTTGAATATCTACCCAAATAGGAAGGGAATGCGCCAAAAGCGACGTGCTATCAGTGGAGAGAGAGAGAGAGAGAGAGAAGTAACTTTAAAGGAAGAGGTCGACAGGCTCTTAGATGTGGGATTGATCAAAGAATCCTTCTATCCTAAATGGTTGGCAAATCCAGTACTGGTCAAGAAGCCTAATGGAAAATGGAGGACTTCTGTAGACTTTACGGATTTGAACAAAGCCTGTCCAAAGGATAGATTTCCTCTTCCAAGGATCGATCAACTGGTAGATGCAACGGTTGGGCATGCTCTCTTAAGTTTTATGGACGCTTATTCAAGCTACAATCAGATTCCTATGTATGGGCCAGACCAAGAGCATACTTCCTTCATCACTGATAGGGGACTTTACTGCTATATTGGGATGCCCTTTGGTCTCATCAATGTTGGAGCAGTATATCAAAGGTTGGTGAACATGATGTTCAAAGATCAGATAGGAAAAACTATGGAGGTCTATGTGGATGACATGCTGGTCAAGTCCAAGGAAGCAAACGATCATGTGGAGCACTTGGATGAAATGTTTCGTATACTACGACGATACCGGATGAAGTTGAACCCACAAAAGTGTGTCTTTGGTGTGGAGTCTGGAAAATTCTTGGGTTTTATTGTGAATCATAGAGGAATCGAGGCTAATCTAGAAAAAATCAAGGCACTTCTTGAGATGAAGTCCCCTGCAAATGTGAAGCAGGTGCAGAGTCTTTGTGGGAGGATTGCAGCCTTAAATCGCTTTGTTTCTAAATCCTCATATCGTTGTAAAGAATTTTTCAAGGCAATCAAGAGAGTTGGCAAAGATTTTGTTTGGACGATGGAGTGTGAAGAGGCCTTTCAGAGGATAAAGGAACAATTAGGGAAACCATCGGCCAAGCCTCTGGAAGGTGAAGTTAGCTTTGGAAATGCAAATAAAGAATTTGGTGGTGTATAGTGACTCCAAGTTGGTCATCCAGCAGGTGGAAGGAGGATTCTTGGCTAGAGGACCTAAAACGGAAGACTATATATGGTGTAGTCATCGGCTAATTCAAAAGTTCAACAGGATTAGGCTTGAAGGGGTTCCACGAGAAAACAATAGCAGGCTGATGCATTGGCCAAGTTGGGCTCACAGAGGGATGTGGTGTTGCTAGGAGCAATCCCTTTGGATATTCAAGAGGTTCCAAGCATACCTAAGGTTGAGATCATGAGCGTGGACCAGGCATCCGTGATTACTTGGATAACTCCAATTCATGAATACATAAAGAAATGCGCTCTTCTACAGGATAAAGGGTTATCCAGGAAGCTAAAGTATCAAGATGCACGGTATGTGGAGTATGATGGCATTTTGTACCGAAGAGGTTTTAACCAAACCCTGTTGAGATGTATTGATGGAGATGAGTGCAATTATATTCTAAGGGAGGTTGATGAAGGAATATGTGGCAATCACTCGGGGGTAGCTCTCTTGCCATGAAGGTTTTAAGGTAGGGATACTACTGTCCAACCTTGAAGGACGATGCTATGAAATTCACAAGAGCATGTGATCAGTGCCAGAGATTTGCAAACTACCCATCCCTTCCTGCTACGTCATTAGCCTCAATGATGAGTCCTTGGCATTTTGCTATGTGGGGAATTGATCTTATTGGAGAGCTTCCCACGACCAAGGGTGGTGTTAAATACGCTATGGTGGCTGTGGATTATTTTACGAAATGGGCAGAGGCAATGCCCTTGGCAAAGATCACGACAAAGAAACTAAGAGACTTTGTGTTTAACTCCATTGTATGTAGGTTTGGAATACCATACAAGCTTGTGTCGGATAATGGAAAACGGTTTGATAGCAAGGAATTGAGGAAATTATGTGCAGATTTGAGGATTAAGAAGAATTTTGCAGCAGTCTATCACCCTCAGAGCAATGGGCAAACTGAGGTTGTCAATAAGATAATCAATTATACTCTTAAGACAAAGTTGGAGGAAAGAAAATGAAACTGGCCCGAGGATCTTCCTATGGTGTTGTGGTCCTACAATACCACACCAAGGTCTACTACGGGGGAATTACCATTTATGTTGTCTTATGGCTTTGAAGCAATGGTTCCTGTGGAGGTTGGGTCTGGATCATTCAGAAGAGATCATTATGACAAGGAGTCTAATGAAGTCAACCAACGGCTTCATCTTGATTTTCTAGAGGAAACACGTGCAATATCATCCTTGAGGCTAGCTACATATCAGAAAAGAGTAGCTAGGTTTTATGATCGAAGAGTAAGGGTACGTCCTCTCAAAGTAGGAGATCTTGTGTTACGAAGGGTGATGCCTCATACCAGAATTGCTAGTCATGGGGTCTTTGGAGCTAACTGGGAAGGGCCTTACAAAATCAAGGTTGTGCTTTGGGAAGGAACGTTTCACTTAGAAGACTTAAGTGGCAATCCTATCCCAAGAGCTTGGAATGTGGAGCATTTGAAGAAGTATTATCAATAGGGAGTGGTTGTGTACCCCCTATATTATCTAAGTAGACTAATAACAATAAAATTCCTCCTAGTCTAGGGGTAATGCATGTGCACCCTCCTTAAGAGTAGTTGAGATGTTCGTTTTTTATTCCCCCAAAGAGCATTAGCTTTGGGACCAGTGTGATTTCCACACGGGAACGCATTATTTATGAAGACTATTCTAATTATTCAAGATTTTATCAAAAATTTCAAGATTTGTTGATTGCTTATGATCTTCTACATGAAGAGGACACGCCCTCATATGTATCACAACAAGGCGCGCCCTGAGCTAGTTAACAGAATAAATACATTTTTATGAAGACAACTTAAGGGGGCCTATTTGAAGTAATTTTTCTAAAGTCAACGAGGTGTGTCCTTATCAGTTTTGAGTAATAATACTTGGCAACAAAATGTAAATAAAGACAGGTAAATATGGCAAGCATTAATACGATTGACATAGTTAAATCAAGTTTCCAAGGGAACAAACCCTTGTAAAGTTATCAAAAGGGAGCACAAGTTAAATTACAAATTGCAAAGCATCAAATGAGGGCATGCACCTCATAATGTTAAAGGTAACAAGAATATATAGGCTTCAGGGCGCGTCCTGAGCTTGGTCAGAAGGAGGAGTGCCTTTGAAAGCGTCATCAATCCTGGTTACGTCACCTGGGGCAATATTATCTTTTGAAGGGTCGCCCTCTTGGTCCGGTTCAATAGTTTCTTTTTCAGGTAACGTACCTTCGGGGGACGCTCCCTCTTCCTCACCACCACTTGCAGGAGACGCCTCTTCTAGCCCAAGGAAAACCCTTTTTTGCTCTTATTTCAGTAACTTCATTAATTTTGAATTTAGTGATCTATTACACGGTTTCATCACCAAATTTAGAGAAGTCGTAGTTAGGATCCTGAGCTAAAAAACCTGAAGCATAGTTTCTGAAGCCTTTCTTAAAGGACGCGCTCTCAATTTTCTTTTTCTCCTTTGCCCAACCATTTTGTTGGTCATCTGTGAGCTCAGTAACTTGTTCCTTCAACTTGCGGGTTTCCTTATTTAAATTATCAATGGTAGCACTTAACCCATTTGCAATTTCTTCTTGAATCTTCAACTCACTTTCATAGTAAACTTTCTTTTGCTGGAGACTGTATTTTAACTTGGAGATGACCTTGTCACGGTCTTCTACTTTCTTGGACAACATGTACTTTTCTTTTTCTAGGCTGTTAAGGCGCATCCCATCTTCTTGTAGAGTTGATTGCCTATGAAGTGAAGAGACGAGAATTTCAGCAGAAGCCTTGATGATAGCCTCATTTTCTTTTACTGGATCTATGTTTCTCCATTTCACTATGTCATCATCGTGGACATATGGAATGGCCATTGGACTTAATGCAGTCGAGACCAAGGAAAATGAAGAAGACTTAGTCTTCTTTGAGGACGCGTCCTCTAGAGTGGTAACGACATCAGGAACTTCTTTCCTCTTCCCATCTCTATTCTTTTCCAAGTCAATAACTACTTGGGGTGTTTTTGTTTCAACTTGGGGTTTCTTCGTGTTCTTTTTATGAGGACGCGCCCTTGAATGTTTTCCAGATTTTACTGCAGGGGCAACGCCCATTTCCAGACCCCAACCTGTTGGAAGACCGTCCATACCTGAAAACATAGCACGAAGGTGTTAAGGCGCGCTCATTGAAACAGAATATGATCATAGTAACAAAGCAAATAATGTGCAAGGACAAGTAAAGAATATATAAACAGATATGACAATATTAATCATGTTACCTGGCCTAAAAGGCGCGCCTTCAATAACATTGGCGCCCTCTTCGACTTCGTCCCCTTCATCCTCTTCTTCTTCATCAGAATCATAGACTTTAGATCCCTTAATGGGAACTCGCTTTCTAAAACGTTGAAAGGGGATGATGGTTCCCACTTCTTTTCTAAGAATTCCAACCCTCTTGAGGTTATCTTCGGTAACCAAAGTCCTTAGGTTGAACCTTGAAGATGGAAGAGACGCGATTTTGTCATCTCTTTTCTTGGCTTCGCCAAAGAGCTCCTTTGTGTTTCTATTGTCTAAAAAAGTGATAAGTATTAAGAAAATGAATAAGCAAAAAGGAAGACAAGATCTCAGAGGCCGCGCCTGTTCACACAAAAACACGCAAGCGCACGTGGTCACAAGTAGTATATAGATAAATCAAGTTCGATCCCACAAGGACTGGTTTAGGTTGTAATAGACTGTACTTATGCACCAATGTTTGGTTATTACTCACTGCTAAGACAATTATCAAATTGAGGGTTTCTTGATTGACTAAAGGAATTACTAGTGAATTACTGATATGAGAAAGCATGGGATCCTAACATCGTTACATATTTCATCTAGAGTCTCTTGTTCTTAACCTCTGTATGTGACAGTTGTGAAAACTAACCAGATAACACAAATTTAGTACACGCTACCTTTCAATATCCGTATACCCTACCACTTAAACATCCACAGATAGATAGAAGTTAAATGGACACCAGATATGCTTAGTCCCTATATGTCTATAGAGATTGAAAACATAGTGGTTGAATGAACAGGTTATCTATTCAGATTACATAAGGTAGATGAAATGGTTAAAATCACCCACAAATTATGCATGATAATCATACAAAAACTTATGCTAGCATGGCAAGTTCTAAATCCCTAAATCCACTTTCGCAATCATTAAGGATTAACAAACAATCATGAATGTTAGCTACGCATCCACAATGAATAAGTACAACCATGATAGGAAATCAATTCGCCACCACACACAGAGTATATAAAACAATTAACCACTAAACTCCATATAAACTCTGTTAGAATCCCACGATAACGATTAGTTCATAAATGAACCGTTCATCATCGCAGGTTCTATTGAAAACATGATATAAAACTAAGTTTTGAATTGATAATTGCAAATCAAATAGTATCAAGAATAACAATGTTTAGAAAAACGATAAAGAAGAATCCAAGTATTGCTTAATTGAGAGAAATACAAAGAAAAATGTAATCTTCTTCTCCAATCTAAGTCTCTTTTTTGTTCTTCTGTATTATTCCTCTACTTCCCCTCTTGGAAATTAGGGTTTTCCCCTTAGAAAATATCCACCAGAAAATGGCAAAGGCCCAAAACACGACCCGCTACCACTCTAAGCCCACAAAACAAGAAATCAGAAATTCCACCAGACGGGGACGCGCGGCCGCGCGCTAGCAAGCGCGGGCGCGCCTGGATTCCTGCCAATGAACGCGCGGGCGCGCGGTATAAGGCCGGGCGCGCCTGGCTCTCTGCCAAGATTCCTGCTTTTCTGATTATTAGCCAACTTTCTTGCCACTTTCTTGCCTCCAACATCCCTCAATTCCTGGAGCAAAAACCACCATTTTAAAGCATAATGACCACCACTTGATCCCATTTAGCTTATCTGCACACAAACACTAAAACTCATCATAACATCACACACTTGAGGCCAAAACAACCAATTTAAGCTGATTTTAAGGTGTTCCAAGTAGATATAAAACCGACTTATCACACCCCCAAACTTAAACTGATGCTTGTCCTCAAGCATAAACAGACTCGATATAAACTAATGCAATGCATGAATGCAACTAATATGATAATGCAAGCGATCCCCTCAACCTAACCATAATCCATGAATGAGCCAACATCTCACAGAATGCAATCTTCCAAACAGAGTTCAACCAAACTCCCCTTGATCAACCATACAAACACAAGAACGTGTGTGTGCAATGCTCACCAATATACTCCCAGACCAAATCAAGACCATACCTATTCTTAGCTAAAACAACCACAAGTTTATAAACAGAATGAACACTAGACACAAGAACCCTTAGGATACACCTCCATAGTCCACTTGAGTTAGACAGAAATTCATGCTTTATTACACAAAAACCACTATACACAACACATATGCTTATTTGACCGTGCAATGGCTGAGACCCCTAAAGGCTTGTACAATAATACCCATGTAGCGAGCGTTAGGTTAGTGGATCCCAGACCAGAAAAGTCTTAGGTCACTAGGCACAAAGTCCCCTAGAACTTAATTGCTCGAGTATTAAAGAGCTCAACCTGATCAATTCTGCATGAAACAACTAAACAACTTTTTTTTTCTTTTCTTTTCTTATTTTCTTTTTTCTTTCAATTTCGGAATGAGTGCACTTTGCCTTTTTCTCATCCACCCTAGACTACTCATTTTTTTACCAATGAGCCGGCTACTAGCCAATTGACGCCTAGCCTTTATTGACAACTGGCATGAAATTCCTGGTTTCCCCCAAACTTATACTTAAGTGCACCTACATTTTCAAGAACCTAGCAAAAATTCTAGACATAAACAAGCAGTTAAATTCTAACACCCAAACAAGCATGGTCTGATCAGATTCAAAAGCAACCAATGAGACTTATGAAAAAGAACTGTTCCTATGCATGCAAACCAACCCTTAGGAGCTTAATCAGCCCTCTATTCATCACAACTACACTCAAATCAACATCGACTCACCACAGAAACAGTCAAATCTGAAGGGATCATGAAATATGCTATGCATGAGCAACTATATGAACTCACATTCTAGACAAACTATGCAACAGAATGCTCTATATGACATATATATGCAAGAATATGAATGAATTAACTAAATATGCAATATGAAACCTATATGAATCCTACATGAGACACACTAACACTACTAATCCTTGACTACCACCCCCAAACTTACAATATTCAATGTCCTCATTGAAGGTAATAACAAGGAAAGTGCAGATAATACCTAAGAATCAGAATCATCACCACCATCAACTTGTTGTGTTTATGTTGAGTAGTTAAGAAGAAATATCCCTTGTGACTTTTTCTGATGGCAAAAACGTAACTAAATTCTTCCATTGTGGGTTGAGTGGAGTTCTCATCGTGATAAAGAATGAAGAGTGCAAGTGCTAGCTTAAAGGAATCGGGAGACAGTTGCATTGGGGCGACATCATACCATTCAAACATGCTTTTGAGGTAAGGCTGAAGAGGCGCGCCCACACCTAATGATAATAGTTTAGGAGATGTCGCCATTCGAGGGGTTGAAAATCTAGGCAAGTTAAAAATACGGGGCCTCATAAGGGATGGAGGACGCGCCCATTGACCCTCCATTCCATAGTAAACCATGCTCCATGCGATCTCGGCCACAGACACTGTAGAAGACATTCCCACACAGAATAATTTATTGCTTTGTTTTCTCATTCTTCTTTTGTCGGCTTCAGTGAGTGTATCCTCATACTCTCCCCAATCAAAGTCAATTTCTTCTTGTGTAACTTCAGGATGAATATAGGGTTAAGAGAAACATCAAGAGTAGATCGACGATCACTTTCATCAATGTGTGGATAAGGACTATCTGAGGACGCGTCCTCTAGATTAGATTCATCATTATTAGAATTGGACGCGCCCTCGGATTCTGAAGATCCTATTTGTTTTTCTTTTCTTTTCTGAGAAACGATGCCTTCTACATCCTCTGTGATATTTTCTTCATCTATAACTGGCCTAAATTCGTAAAGGCGCGCTCTACTGTGCTGGCTGGTATGGGTGGTAATTTCGGGTAATGGGTCGGGTTCCTGTCGGGTTTGCTGTACCCGGTCCTATTTTTGAGTCAACCCGAACCCGACCCGAACCCGAAACGGGTTAAATTTTCTCAACCTGAACCCGACCTGTTAGTACCCGATCAACCCGAAAATGACTCGTTTAACCCGAAAATAATTAAAATTTATATAAAAAAATTAAATTTTATTTATAAAATATTAAAAAAATATAATTGAAAATTTATTATATGATATATAAATTAAAATTATTTAAATATTATGAAGATATATCACAAATGTCTATAATTATGTAATATAAATTTATATTTTTTAAATAATTTATTATATATATTAAATTTTCGGGTCGGGTTCGGGTATTTTGGGTCAACCCGAAACTGACCCGAATATTTCGAATAAATTTTTACCCAACCCGAACCCGACTCGAAACTCAAAATACTCAACCCAAATTCGTACTTTTTTGTGTCGGGTTGGTGTCGGGTTTCGGGTCGTGTCAAATTTTGCCACCCCTACTTGCTGGTCACTTCAGGGTTGAGATCATCAACGTGAGGAAGAGATGAATTAGAGGCTATGGGAGATGACATAATTTTTGTATCACCTTTGAATGAGGATGATTCACGTAGCTGTTCTATTGCTTGGGTATGAAAGGATTTGATAGACGACGAACTCTGTGCTGGAAAAGAAAGTGAAGGTGGGGAATAAATCCCTAGGCGTTTGTCGAATTCTTTAAAATGATGAAAGGGGGAAGTCGCACCCTTACCCTCCAGCTGAAAAGAGAAAGAAAAATGGTAAGGAAGCATCCTGAAAGGAAAATAAGATCGAAAAATATATTGAAAGAGGATGAATCCTAGATATATCTTTGAGATTGAGAATGAATCTCTACACATTTCAGCTTCGAGACGTAACCTAATCATCTATAAATAAATCGCCTAAAACGTGTCAGCATGTAATTGCACTACGTATACGAGGGATTTCTGGTCATGCATATTAGAGGACGCATCCTAGTTACTAAATGCGCCTCAAATTGACATCTATCGTTAAGATAATGCAAGTATAATCACAAGCTTAATATTATAGAGGACGCGTCCACAACAGACGACACGCCCTCGCTTTCAGCAGAAGTCATTGGTACATCAGAAACATGATTTTAATTGAAGAAACATCAAAAAAATAGATCAAACAAATATATCTACACATATACATACACATTTCAAATCAAGAACATGAAGAAACAGTCACAATCACGTTCTAAACAGATTATACGGTGAAATAAAAAAAATAAGAGTATGAAGCTGTACCTTTTTAGTTCCTGAAGAAGATTGTTGAAGAAAAATAGCGAAAATACGAAGATTTGGCCGGATTTTGGTTTCAAAAGTTGATTTGCGGCGGTTAGGGGTTTTCAGAGAAAATGGTAAAGTGGTTTTTTGGGGTATTTATAGGCGAAGTCCCGCCTAGTGGAAGACAGCTGTCACGCACATGCGGTATAATGGTGAAGGAAGGACGCGTCTCTTATGAAGGCGCACCTTATTTAGTAAAAAAATTTGGGAAAGGTTTTAAGAAATTCAATGTGTTGTTTTTAACTTCACACTGAATTGAGGGGTAGTTGTTATAGCCAAAATTTGATATTGGGTTTTTTAGGTTAGATTCGGGTCAAGTAATAATCAATTGGGGATATCCAAGGTGTAATTAGGGTTAGAACTAACACAATAAGTGGTTAGGGCTTGCCCTCATGGGGATAAGGGCGCGCCCTTCAGGCCGTCCATCCCTTGAGGGTGCGCCCTCATGATAATGACAGAACTTGACATGAATGGGTGTCTTGACAAAGGACAATAACTACATTGACAAGGGATTTGTATAGGAAAGACTTAGGGCTTGTCCTCATCAGGGTAAAGGCTCACCCTCTTGGTTGTCTACCTTTTGAGGATGCGTCCTCTTGGTATAAAAGTGACAATTCTACAATGAAGGATAGTTCTATTGGCTTAGTGTTGGCAAGTTATTGAAGAATTCCCTCCTAGGATGTGCCCTTTGAGGGGGATGTCCGTGGTTGAAGGCCTCTAGGGGTTTGCCTGATGATTGAAAGCCTCCTCCTGTATTCAATGGGCGCGTCCTCATTGGGGATGTGGGGTGAACCTTGGTGTGTGCTTTGAGAGCTCTGTTCCTGTACTCAATGGGTGCGTCCTCATTGAGGAACTTTGGAGTAATCCTGCACTTTGCACCCAAACGCTTGGGATCACTTGTCCTGCTATCTGGTGGGTGCTTCTCATTCGGGGGACAAGGATGCGTCTAGCATTTAAGGTAAGTCATGGCTATACCTGCGTCTATGATATAAGGAAATAGTTGGTAATGGAAAGGACTAGTCCTCGACGGGGGAAATTTTCTTATCCATGAAGTCCCGAAATCATAGGCGAGCCTTGGGCCTTTGTGACTAGGCCTTATCGTTAGACATTTCTAAAGTGAGTTAGATTCTAGGTATGGAAAGAGGTGGAAGAGTCCTACGTCTAAGTATGGAAGGCGGTGGAAGACTTCGACTGGACTTCAAAGATTAGAGACCAAGCCCATGGAGGTAACTTCCTCCCCAAGAACTACGTTGGCTTGATTCCCTATATAAGGGAAATGTAGGCACGTTGTAAGGGATCGAAAAGTTGAGAGCTCAGAGACAGTCAACGTAAATCTTAAGTAATCTCAGCCACCAATTAAACACAACCACCATACTCCGGTGAATTCATCACTCGAAAAACACCGTTGTAGATCTTGTTTCCGGCGATAAACCTCGAACTTTGTTAATACCAAATTTCTCCATTAACATGAATTTCAGTTTTTAGCGCAGGTCATTTAAAGTTTCTGGGTCTGCCGGTGCTTTGACCCTGAGGCTTGACATTTGAATGGCTTGGCTCAACGAAGCAAGAAGAGTTCAAGAAAGAAGAAATTGCAAACATAAGACAAACCTATCATCAAACATACATGTTCCACCTTTTGACTTAATCGAATCATCAGAAACCCCTGAAATTCTTAAATATTCCATTCATTTACCCATATATCCTGGCTAGCTAAATCTAATTTATTTCTCAACCGTATAGTAATTGGTGGGCATCAAGTATGAATTGACCTTTTCCTTTTGGCGCCGCTGCTTACTTTTTTCTTTGTTCAACTCAATACACATCATCACGTTCGACCCGTATATATACAGTCGTACCTTTTTACATTACTTCTAAATAGTTTTTTTGGTAACTATACATTTTCATATACTAGCTAGCACATACAGGTGTTTTAAGGATGGAAAGGAGTGGAAGACAAGGAGGAGGACATATGGGATCAGCGCTAAGGGCGGGACCGTCGTTTCAGGGAGACAATCCTAGAGAAGAAGAGATCATGGTGTCTGCACTGGCTCATGTAATGGCTGGCGGTGGTAACAATGGTGGTGGAATGAAGAGAGAACGCGAGGAAGAAGGTGGCGATCATCGTAATCACAATTACCTTTCTGAGTCAGTGTCTCAAGGTTTTTCTCCATTTGGGGATGTGTCAGTTGTAGGATCACAATCTTTTGTTCATGGTTAGCAACTTATATATTCCTACTTCTTTTTTCATGTTTTTGTATTTGCTGTTAAATGCGATTATCAAGTGTATACTTGTTATTTTTTATTTTTTACGTTAATTAAGAGTCTTATACACTCTCGACTTTTTCGTGTATCACCAACTACATGCATTTGCTTTTGTACTAAATATTTTGCAATGGATTACAGAAAGTAGTCATGACACAAACAATAGTCAAGGGACATCTAGTGGAGAAGAAACACAAGCAACGAGGAAATATAGGGGAGTTAGAAAAAGGCCATGGGGAAAATGGGCAGCTGAAATAAGAGACCCTCACAAGGCTGCTAGAGTTTGGCTAGGCACATTTACAACTGCTGAGGCAGCTGCTAGAGCATACGATATAGCAGCACTTCACTTCAGAGGCAGCAAAGCAAAGCTCAACTTCCCTGAAAACGTGAGACGAGCCTCATCGTCTTCTGATTCTCCAAATCCCCAATGGATCGTTTCTACCCATCCCGATCCAAATTTTCCCATGTCAACATCGGCTGAGCCCATTGTTCACAGCTCACAAATGTCTCTATATCCAACGCAAGAGCCATTCGAGTACATGGATTACTGTTCTCAGCAGAATACGAATTTATTGGATCAGTTCGCATTTTCATCTACTGGGACTTCAGTCTCTAGTTCTTATTCTTCTTCGTCGTTTACTAATGATTACACTAGTAATGTTAATGTATCTTCATCCTATTCTCCTCCATTTATATTTCCACCTTTTTCATCACCCGATCATGGTCATCAACCATAGCTTCTTCGGGATTGTGTCCTACGAAACAAAGGCCCGCAGCTTCATGGATTTTTTGGAATATCACTGCTATGATTTTTTTAGAGGAATTTGAGTAGCTGAAATGATTTGTAGGAGAATTTTTTGACGACAAGTTCGTGGATTTGAATACTAGAAAGCACTCTTTCTTCGTTATTTTTCATAATTCATCGTGCCATTATTTTGAATTTGGATTTCGCCATTAATTTCCGTCCAATAATATATCTCGTTTTATGCGAAAATGATTTTACTTTTTCATATGTTGGTTGTTTGTAAGTACTGTCTGGCTACATATATAATGTAGCTCATAATTCTGTATGTAAAGGCAGCTTGAGATAAAATGTAGAACAAGAGGGTACAAGAAAGAAATAGCGAGACCCAATACAGTAAAACTTCTATAAATTAATAATGTTGGGACCGAGATATTTTATTAATTTAGAGAGATATTATTATATCGATAAATTAATAATTTATTAATTTAAAGAGGATTTACATAAGACCTTTAAATTTCCAAGTCTAATGTACTAGTTACAATATATATTAGTTAGAGATGAAAAATCCGATCGATGACGAAGTTGAGGATGATTCAATAGCTTTGGAACCGGTCACTCGGAAAGAAGCATTGCAAGCGGCAACAACTCTTCACAACTTTTTGTTGCAATACGAGAAGACAATGCCCCAACTCTTAAGTGCAGTGAGGAGATTTAAAGATGAAGTCAATATAGATTTGAAGTTCAACAAAAAACAAGTGACTATAGATTCATTTTTTACTAGACAATCTTATAATATGTATGGAATCTTTTAATGATTATTAATTTATAGTTTCGTTGGGACCAATATATATACTTTGGGATTTCAAAAAAGTTATTATCTTATTATTTTATCGATTGGGGTCCAATTTTATACTGGTCCCAAGTTGGGACTGGACAAATTATTAATTTTATCGAAATTATTAATTTATCGAGTATTAATTTATAGAGGTTTTACCGTAATATGAATGAAATAGAGAATATGAAGCACATGATTTAGATCTGTTTTGTTTAATTTGATGTCGTTCTGTACGTATGTGTAGTTTTTCATTTTTTTTCCCCAACTCCAGTTATACATTTAGGACGATGTTTTAAATGTTAACAGTAGTTCACCTAAAACTTGCCAAAATCCAACCTTATTTTATAGTGATGGCAAATCTTAGGGAAAGGATGACTAAAATGACGGAATCAAAGTTCAGAAATGATATAAGAATAGTGTTCCAGTTTCAAAATGAACCCCAAAATGGTTCCCCAATCACACAACATGTTTTAAATGAGTTAATACATCAAATGATCAATAATAATTAAATGATAATATCATTATTTGCAAACTGTTTTCCAAACAAATTTGGAAGATCTAACATTTTTCCTATAATAATATTAACATTAGAATGATTTAAAATAAAATAATTATAAAATTAAAAGATTTTTTTAACTATAATTTTCACATCCTCCCAAAACTGGAATCAAATTATTTTATAAATTTCCAGAGGTCAATACGATTACAACCTAGATTGCTTTCACCGTGCTAGTTCCTTTCCCTGGACGGATGCTTTTTTCTACATACAGCAGCCTTTACAACTTTATCCGTTTTTTTATTTTAATTCTCAACACCTTACACATGTATGTATAAAACTATGTAATCACTATTAACTTTACATAGTTACATTCTTTTGACAGGAACATAAGCAGGGCTGTTGCATAATATTTCAAAATTCGAGATGAAATCGGAAAAAGGATCCTAAACATAAGTACTAGTATATTCTTCATTCAAGTATAGTTTGATTTCATGATGGTGTACTTTGAAGTACGGTGTAAATGGAATCTAGCACACAATCGAGCCAGTGGCTTGGCTTTTACATAATGGTCAAACAGAGAGCCCGAAACTTAAGGCTCACAAAAGCCTTCAAGTCTGAATCAACCAACCTGACTGCAGCACCCATGTTTTGAAAGTCTATAGATAGATAAGTGTGTTCTAAGTTCTAGCACAACGTAGCTTCAAGTGGAGGGTCAACATATTCAAAGTTTTGACCTCTTTATTATGGTTTAAGAGTAAGCCTTTGGCAGAGGTATCAAAATTCGGTTGTACTAGCATGCATGCTTCCCACGTGGTCTGACCATTTCAGGTGACAGTGGGCCTGTTTGGCGACAACCATTTATATATTATAAATTGATAAGAGCTGGGGTGTTTGTGTACTCAGCTAACTTATAAATTGATAAGTTGAATGTTAGAAATTACCAATATCTATTATTATATATACTAGCATGCACCGATTGTTATTAATAATTATAATTTTTATTATTTATGTTTTAATATTCTATTAATATGCATTTGCTAAAAAAAATAAGTAGGCATGTTAAACTTTTTTAAATAATTAAAATTATTAAAATAGATTTTAAAATAAATTAATAACTGTTTACCCATGATATTTTTGGAAAATGAGGGGTCTAAGTAAGGAAAAATAGAAAAAGTAAAATGTTTTAGCTGAAAAGGTAAGTGACCGTAATTAAAAGTATTTAAATAGGTTTCAAAATAAATAAGGATTTGCCCGGGATGTTTTTGGAAAATGAGGGGTTTTAGTAAGGAAAAATAGAAAGAGTGACATGTTTTAGTTGAAAAAGGTAATTGTCGGCGATTCTTTTAGAAAAAGAGGGGATTTTGTTAGAAAAAATAGAAAATGTAAGTATTTTAGCTAAAAAGGTAGTTGATTATAAAAATATTGTTATTTAATAATAATTTCTTTAGAAAATGAAAAAATAGAAAAAGTAACACGTTTCAGCTGAAAAAGTGCTCATAATTAAAAGTATTAAAATAGATTTAAAAATAAATAAGTAAGGGTTTGCCCGTTATATTTTTGGAAAATGCGGGGGTTTAGTAAGGAAAAATAGAAAGAATAACATGTTTTTGTTAAAAATGATAATCATCCGTGTTTTTTTAGAAAAAAAGAGGATTTTGTTAGAAAAAAATAAAAAATGGTAATGTATTTTAGCTGAAAAGGTAATTGGTTATAAATAATGTTATTATTTAGTGATAGTTTTTAAAAAAAATAAGGAAGGCTAATTAAGTAAAATCACTAAGTATCGACCATCCGTCCATCCGACTACCAAACTTTTAATGTTTCGTGTATAATAATATAGCTTAAAACTCGTCCGATGCACAGATTATTTTTAATAATTGTTAATTTTATTATTTTTATTTTATATTTTATTAATTGCATTTATTAAAAAAAATAAGTAGGCGTGTTAAACATTTTTAAATAATTAAAAGTATTAAAATATATTTTAAAATAAATAAGTAACGGTTTGCCCGTGATATTTTGGAAAAAGAGGGGTTTTAGTAAGAAAAATAGAAAGTAACATGTTTTCGTTGAATTTCAAAATATAAAAGTAACGATTTACGCGTAATTTTTTTGAAAAAAGGGGGGTTTTAGTAAGAAAAATAGAAAAGGTGACATGTGTTAGTTGGAAAATGTAATTGTCAATTAAAAGTATTAAAATAGATTTTAAAGTAAATAAGTAAAGGTTTGCCCGTGATATATTTGGAAAAAGGAGGATTTTACTAAGGAAAATAGAAAATATAACATGTTTTAGCTGAAAAAGGTAATTGCCCGTGATTTTTCTAGAAAAAGAGGGGAAAGGTAATTGTCAATTAAAAGTATTAAAATAGGTTTTAAAATAAATAAGGGTTTGCTCGTGATATGTTAGAAATGAATACCACTAGAAACTAGACAGAGGGGGGTGAATGGATAGTTTGATATATTTTTCGATCTTGAAAACTAAGTAAACAACTGTATGTGATTATGATATGTAATATGCAGAAAGTAAATAACACACACAATCACTTTAATCTACTTTGTATAAGCAAATTAAATACTACAGCTTTCCAGGAAATTCACAATCGAATTTCTGGCTTCTAAACAAGAACAGTTTGAACTTGCTTGCTTACAGAGAAAAGAGCTTAGCAAATAACTATGTGTATCTCTCTTACAGCTTACAGTTGTGTGTGCACGATATATATATTCCCCTATACAAACTAGGCACACACAATATTACACAGCTACCCCTTCTGAAAGTCCAACTTGTCCTGCCATAAGAAGTTCACTGTGTCAGGAAGGACCACCTGCTTTTCGGAGTCTTTCCCGTTTCTGTAGCTGCTTGTCTCTTATCTTTCTCTCCAAGTTTAGCTGTAGATTTGCCATCTGTTCTTTGGACCACCTTGCCAGAACAAATGCTTCAGTATTTGTCTCCTTTGATTCTTGGTTCTGTACCTTGATTTGTCTTGTTATAAACGGCTAAGTGTTGATATCGTGAACTCCACTTTATCACTGACTTCGCGATCTCCCTTGTGAGGACTACGCGATATAGCCTTTGAAGACTTTGCGACATAGGTCATTTGACGACTATGCGACATAGGTCATTTGACGACTATGCGACATAGGTCATTTGATGACTATGCGACACAGGTCATTTGATGACTATGCGACATAGGTCATTTGATGACTATGCGACATAAGGCTTCTGAGGACTTCACGATCTAGGCTCCTTTGACTTTGCTGACTTCAACACTTCACGACATGTGTCTTGAGGACTTCTCGACATAGTACAAAATGGACTATGCGATATAGTACTTCACGACATGGATATTGGTGACTTCACGACATAGCTTTCTTTTGACTTTGCTATATAATGCCTTAGACAAATTTCTGCAACTTATTTCTTCATGGCCTTATTCAACTCTATCCTGCTGCATGAACACTTCTGAACTTCTACCAGGATAATTATTCAATGGCCTATATACATTCTAGATGCAAGAAACTTTACTAAGCTCATTATAAATCTGAGCATACATGATAAAGCTATTGTCCATGAAAACAAGACAAGTACATTTAGAGACCTATACTATATCCCAGTGATAGAAATCACTAGGTCATGTAATGTGACATAGTCACATAGTGTAGGCTTGTTAATAGTGGTATTCAGACATGTCTTGAGCCTAACAATCTCCCCCAAATTGTGAGTAAGATCCTTAGGCACAATTTCATGTCTGATAACAAGCCTAACTTACATAAAAGGAAATTTAGTAACAGAGAGGACAATTCATGAACCTTGAGATCAGAAATTTGATTACATAGAAAAATTGAAAGCTTACAGATTACTTTTGTTGCTCAACAGCTTCAGCTTCCAATTGCTTCTCTAGCAAATCATCATATATCTTCTTTTTCCTTATCTCTTCTTTTCTCTTCAAGTCTATGATGGCTTCTTGAAGTTCTTCTCTTGCAATCAGTTCTTCAATGAGAGGTGAGCCTTCCAAGTCATCAATTGCAGCCTTGAGTGCACTTTCTACATAGGAATCAAGAAACTCCATCCTTATTTTGCTTTGACCTCCATGTGAGTTTTTGTACTCCACAATGTAAGGATTTTGCTTGACCCTGCACAACCCTTTCTACCTTAGCTCTTTAGCCCTCTCCTCCATCTCAGCCATTTCTTTTTCTCTCTGAATCTTCTTCTTTTCATTCTCTTTCCTCATGTTTTCTTCATAATCAGCATGCATCTTCAAGTACCTGGCAATATCTATCTTCCATGTCCTTTCTTCTCTTTCTTCAAAATTCAGTAAGGCATTTATCCTTTCAAGCTCATACTTATAGAAATATTGCCAGCTTCCTTGCTTCATTATCCTTTCTCTTCCATCAGTGTACTTGATCTCTAGATGATCCAACTTCACTTTGACTTCAAAGATCCTTTGAGCCCTCAAAAATGCTAGGGCATCTTCATCATAGTCCTCATCTAGTGGAAGCACATTGATGCCAGTAACATTTGTGAGTTTTCCAGTCTTCTTTGTTATCCTTATCCTTTTGGGTACACTCTTGATCTTCAAATGCTTCACAAGAGATACCTTTCTGGAACAAGGAGAATTAGTCTTCAGTGCCACATCACTTGGAAGTAGCTTTATTCCTTTCCCCTTCATCCACTGTAACACTCCACTAGCTGTAACTTTGTGGAAGTGTTTTCTTGATATTTCTTTTGTGGCTTCACCCTTCTTCTGTGGCAACTCAGGTTCAGAAGTCTTAGATACTGATTTTGGAGGATCATTGCTAACAGTACCCACCCTAGACTTAGAGTCTTGTGTTGTGGTTAAAGTACTACTAGCAATGTCCTTGACTTGCTGAATTCCACTCCTAGTTCTCTTCACTGTCTCCTTTGCCCCCTTTGTGTCATCACCAGCATCTTTAGATTTCTTGGAAGATTTGCTCCTGCTGCTGTCACTTGGTCCATCCTTATCACTCCTTGAATGAGATCTCCTCCTGTGGGTTTTCTCCTCATCATCATCCTCCCCATCCTTCTTCTTGTTCTTTTCTTTGACAGATTCTGGCAAAACACCATGAATCAGAAAAGATTGTAGAATGTTAATCATCTCTAATTCCTCTGCTGTCTTGACTCCTTTCTTTGCTCTCAGCATTTGCAGCACCTGATTGATCTTTGTATTATTCTTCATTTGCAGATCTTTGGGAATGACTAGTTGGTCAATACTTCTGACTTTGGATAGACTTTGAAAAATTACTGTCCTTGGCTTGGGTATGACCTCAGGCAGTCTTTGATTTTGGTCCATCTCCAAGTCATTATAAAGACTTTCATTGTTAGCCCCACTCTTTTCAATCAACTCCAGAATTATTGACACTTCAGTAAACCTCAGTTTCTCTAGAGTTTGAAATGCTAAGTGCCACAAGCAGTTGTCCTTGCACATCATGATTATTTCTCTCAGATAAACATCCCTGATTTTCTTTACTGCAACTGTGAAGTACTTGATACTTTCCCTGAGCTTCTTTCTGTACACTTGTGCATCTCCTTGAGCATTCTTGTAGGTGGCTTTCAGAAACTCCAGGAATGCCTCATCATGATATATGTTAGAGTTGGCGACTTCCTGTAGCTTGGCCTCAGTGATAAGTGTAGCTTGGGTAGGTTTAGCAATTGGAGTAGGTATAGCAGGTTGAGAGGTTGAGATGTCTTTAGGCATTGTGGATGGATAGAATGTTGTGGTGACTGTGCTTTTCTGACCTTGTGCATTGATAACCTCTACAGGGGGAAGATTGATTGGCTTTATTGTCTCTTCAATGAGCTTGCCCTTAAGTTTTGACTGCTTGGTAGGTGCTCCCCCTGTCTTTTTCACATTGACCTCCTTTCCTTTCTCCCCCTTAGGCTTGGGATCAGACAAAATGGCTTGAGCTTCCCCAGGAATAGGCAGGTTCATAGATCTCATCATTGAAGTCATCATTTGTTGCTGCACCAGTAAGATGTTAGAGGTGTTGTTGCCTTGGTCATCCAGCTTGTCATTAAGTTGGCTTAAGGATGTAGATAGCATTCTGTTTTCATCCTTGAGAGAGGCCACCTCTCTTTCTAAGCCATCCACCTTGGAGAATAATTGTTGAGACCTAAATGAGTTGAGGGATTGATCTTTGACCCTGGCAAAGTCATATTTGGAGATGTCTGACAGAGGGACTTCATCCACCAGCTTATCACCATACTGATTTTTCCACATGACATTCAACATAGCATTGGTGGTGATGGTAGTTTTTGCTTGATTTTCCAGTGTAGAAGCCAGTTTCTTGATGTTGTCTGTGACCATGGCAAGAGTCACATCCATCATGGACACATTAGTGGTGGTTTTCTGGACTTCTTTGAGGATACCATCCACCTTGGGAAAATCAGAGAGATAAGAGTTTCTGAGCTTTGTGAGGGATCTGTCTGTCTCCTCCTGAATTGAAGAAATCTCTGATTGAAGCCCTTTCCCAAGATAATGCAGAGCCTTCAACTGGTTCTTGTACACATCATTTACAGCCTCATATATGGCAACAGGAGAAAGATCCTTAGCATTGGAGCCCAGAGAAGTGAGGTATTCTTCTCTCACAAAAGCTAGGGCATCCTTGAGATTTACAGTCCTCTTAGAATCCAACCAGGCATCCACATTTCCCTCTGGTTCAGCTTCATTCATAATCTTCTCCTGTTGAGCTTCAACGTCCTCCTTATGGCATAGCAGGATAGCTTCATAATCAGCATTTGGAAGGTTGGAGGTGAGGAGATGTTGAGCTATCTTCGAGAACTCATCAATCTGTGCCACATTAAGATTTTGAATGGCTTCCTCTGTCAAGTGTGAGGGCACAGATGATGATCCTGAAGGCCTGTCATGGTGCACAGGCTTCAGCCATTCTGACATTGTGGCCTGAGCCAAGTGAGAGCTAGTGCTAGGCACTTCATGAGATGTGTGAGTTTGAGTCTCCTCCAGCCTTGGAATGGCTGTAGGGTCTGATGTTGTCTCCATTGAAATGGGATGTGTTACAACATCAGCCCTATATGTCTGTGAAAACAGTTCCACATCCCTAAGGATGGGAGAATTTGGCACAGAGTCTCCATTGAAAACTGGTGAATCCTCCATGTTTGTGTTGGTGTCATTAGGATATGCCTCAGCATGCATTCCCTGACCAACTGAATGTGGGTCCTGAGTGGTGAGCACAGTGTCAAGCACCATGTCACTTGAAGTTGGCTCAATCACAGGGCTGGATTGTGATTGATCAAGGGCAAGATTGTCATGAGAATGACTCTCTTGTTCAGAAGAAATTTTAGTGGAAGAATCTGAGAGAGAAGTGGGGTTCAGATTAGATTTTAGCAACTCCCCCTGAGAAATAGGAGGAGTTTCAACATTGATGTGCTCTCCACTTAGTGTTTGATCACCCTTATCACTCCTAGGGTCAAGAGTGAGGTCTTGACCCTGTGCAGACTCGTTACAACTTGCAGTGGGGAGGCTGCTCTTTTCAATACCCATGACCTGTTGAGAGGCCATAGACAGTAGCAGGTGTACCCCTTTTTGCACATCTGAATCCTGTTGAGAGGATGCAGTGGTGGCTACAGATTTTGATTTCTTCTTTGGTCTGGTGAGAGGTGACTCAGGAACCTCACTTGCTAACTCTACAGATTCATGGATAATAGCTAGGGTTCTCTTCTTCTTCTTTTTAGTAACATCAACCTTTTGAGAGATTGATGCACTTGGCTGACTAGCCTCTATAGTGGTGTTTACAGTGGGGTTGCTGGATGGGATAGGGAGGCTTGGGTTAGACTGTGATGCTCCTTCAGTCTCAGCCTCCCCTGTCCAGGAAAGAGCATGGTATATGGGCTTATCAAGTGGATAAGACGCGAATTTGTCCTGCATATGCGGGGTCACACTCAAGATCACATCCACTTGATTCCTTGTGTCCAATGAACCAAACAGAATCTTGGACATGGACTTGGAATAAGCCATCTTTGATTTATCAATACCCTCCAAGTCATGGACATTAGCATCAAGATAATTTAAAATAACTTGAAGAAAGCGAGGGTAAAAGATGTCATTACCTCTTCCACGGACTGTCCTCCCTAGCCTTTGAGTCAATTCCTTGAGGATTATTGCGCCAACATTGATTTCCTGATTGTAGGCTAGGGAATAGGCCAGCTTCACAGCAATGTGACTGATATGGTCCCATCCTGTCTTTCTGCAAAGGAACACCTTCTGGAGTGCATCAAATAGAAATGACCACTCCCTTCTTACAAACTTCTTATTCAGCTTTCCAGTATCTATCTCATCAGCATACTGAATGAAGGTCATGAAGTCTACTATTTGAGCATCAGTAGCTTCTTGGTCATGACCCTCCACCTTGAACCCTAATGCTTCATTTATCTCCTTCTCCCCAAACTGGAAGTGTTTGCCTCCAATTGAACAAGCTATCTCCTGGAACGAAGTTCCATCTTCCCTGGCCATTGTAGAAACCAACGCCGTTCGCCAAAATCCTTCCAATACATCAACATACAACGTGGGGTTCAAGGTTAGGGCTTGGCGGAGGTAGGAATCGTTCAGGAACCGTACAAAACACTTGTACCTGGGTTTAGCCTCAGCCTCAGAGGGAATGGTGAGAAGATTTGTTTCTTTGGGGATGGTTAAAGGAATAGAGGAGGATTCTGTTTGAGATTTGGGTGCCATTTCAAGAGAGAGAGAGTAAGAATTTGTGCTTAGGTTAGAAAGTTTGAGAGCAATAGACAAGATGAAAAGTTGCAAACGGTTAGAAAATGGTATTTATATGATAGAGACACTGCGATATGGAGTTATGAATGTGTACAGTCTATCTGTATGTCGCGAAGTCAAAAGTGGCCTGTACCGCAAAGTCTTGCAAAGTATATCGCATAGTCTCAACAATGAACTATGTCGCAAAGTCTTCAAAATGAAAGAATCGGGGAGACTTTGCGATATAGTAGAAATACCCTGTCTAAAGCTCTCTTTTAGGAATTTTAAGCAATTTGTCAGACTTTTATCAAATTTTGAGATAAAATTAATTTAAATCAAAATTCTGTCAACTATGGAGACTTGTCGATATAGTTATTCTAAGTCGCGAAGTCATAAAATTAACTATGTCGCAAACTCATGAAATGAACTATGTCGCGAAGTCTCTCAATCTCAACAGTTTGCGATATAAGTCTGTTTAATTTGAACTATGTCGTGAACTCTGAAAATCATCTATACCGAGATGTCTCAAAAGCTCACAACTCCACTAACAAATATGATTTTGAAAAATATGCAGTAAAATACTGAAATATTTATAAATCATATCTCAGCTAATTTTCACTCCAAACAAATAGATCATTTAAATACAGTGAAAATTTACTGCTGCAACTATTAACCAGCATATTTACTTAGAACAACTGAATGAAGGATTGAGCATTCCAATTTCACTCACAAGTCTGTTGAAGACTGCTTCATTCAGAGGTTTAGTAAATATGTCAGCTAATTGTTTCTCAGTTGGAACATAAGAGACTTCTATGGTACCATTTGCAGCATGTTCCCTAATGAAATGGTACCTGATCTCAATGTGCTTTGTAGTAGAATGATTAACAGGATTAGCTACAATGGATATTGCACTAGTATTATCACACATCAGAGGAATGTGTTCTAACACTAGTCCATAATCCATGAGTTGATTTCTAATCCAAAGCAATTGAGCACAGCAACTTCCAGCAGCAATATATTCAGCCTCAGTTGTGGATGTTGCTGTGGACTGTTGTTTCTTACTAAACCAGGACACTAACCTTTGACCTAGGAATTGACAGCTTCCAGAGGTGCTCTTCCTGTCAATCCTGCATCCAGCATAATCAGAATCTGTGTAACCAACCAGGTTGAACCCAGTGCCCTTTGGATACCATAGCCCAAGATTAGGAGTCCCCTTCAGATATTTGAAAATTCTTTTGATGGCCATCATGTGAGATTCCTTGGGATCAGACTGGAACCTTGCACAAAGGCATGTGGCAAACATGATGTCTGGCCTGCTAGCTGTGAGATAGAGTAGGGATCCAACCATTCCTCTATAGACCTTGATATCAACTCTCTTGCCTTTCTTGTCTTCATCCAGCTTGATTGCAGTAGACATAGGAGTTTTAGCTGGGGATGACTCTTCTAAACCATACTTCTTTAAAAGATCCTTGACATACTTGGATTGGTTTATAAAGATGCCATCCTCCCTTTGATGTACTTGCAGGCCTAGGAAGTAGGTTAACTCTCCCATCATACTCATCTCATATTTACTTTGCATCAACTTAGAGAACCTTTCACAGAGTTTTTCATTTGAAGAGCCAAAGATGATATCATCCACATAGATTTGAACAAGAATGATATCATTTCCATGCTTCTTGAAGAATAGGGTTTTGTCAATTGTACCCCTGGTAAATTTATGCTCAAGAAGGAATTGAGATAGAGTTTCATACCAGGCTCTTGGTGCCTGTTTGAGTCCATAGAGTGCCTTGAGCAGTCTATACACAAAGTTTGGGAAGTCTTCACTCTCAAAGCCAGGTGGTTGAGACACATAAACTTCTTCAGCAAGATCACCATTGAGAAATGCACTTTTCACATCCATTTGATACACCTTAAAATCTGAGTGAGCTGCAAAGGCCAGGAAGATTCTGATGGCTTCCAGTCTAGCTACAGGTGCAAATGTCTCATCATAGTCAATGCCTTCTTGCTGACTATATCCTTTAGCAACCAGCCTTGCTTTGTTCCTTACCACCACTCCTTCTTCATCCATCTTGTTTCTGAACACCCATTTGGTGTCAATAACATTCTTTCCTTTTGGAGGTGGCACTAGTTCCCATACTTTGTTTTTCTCAAATTGATTCAATTCTTCTTGCATGGCAACAATCCAATCAGAATTCTTCAAAGCTTCTTCAATTAATTTAGGTTCCTCTTGTGACAGAAAGCAGCTGTACAGACATGTATTTAATGTTGCCCTTCTTGTTCTAACTCCCTCACTAGGATCTCCAATGATTTGATCCCTTGTGTGGGCTCTGTCCCATTTCCTTGTGTGCCCCTGTTCATTTCCTTGATCTGTTCCAATCTCATTTTGGTTGACAGTTGCATTCTCTTCTTCTCCCCCTGTGTTTGTGAATCCTTGCACAGGTGTTTGAAGAAGATTATCAACTTCAAGAATTTCATTTTCTAGAACAGTTTGAACAGGGGGTTCATCTTCACTTTCAGAATCCTCAAGATAACCTTGATTCTCAAATCTCAATAGCACACTGTCTTGATCACTTGTTTTCAGTCCTGGAGTTTTCTTGTCATCAAAGGTAACATCCATGCTTTCCATGACTTTGTGTTGCTCAGGTACAAACACTCTGTATGCTGTCCTTTCCAGAGAGTATCCAATGAAGATACCTTCAAATGCCTTAGCATCAAATTTTCCAACATGCTCAGAGGTATCTTTCATCACAAAGCACTTGCTTCCAAACACATGCAGGTGCTTGAAGGATGCTCTTTTTCCAGTCATTAATGAGTAGGGAGTTTTGCCAGACTTCTTATTGATTAATGTTCTATTTTGCACATAGCATGCTGTGTTAACAGCATCATCCCAAAAGCTAGTGGGTAGCTTTGCATCCAGCAGCATTGTCCTTGCAGCTTCAATGAGAGTTCTATTCTTTCTCTCAACTACTCCATTTTGTTGAGGTGTTCTAGGAGCTGAGAATTGTTGGGAAATTCCTTTATCTTTGCAAAACTCATACAATGTTGAATTTCTGAACTCAGTCCCATTATCACTTCTCAAAGCAACTACAGAGGAACCAGTGCTTTGTGCTTCTTTATCAACTCTCTTGATATGCTCTATTATGACTTGGGGTGCTTCATCCTTGGAGAATAGGAACTCCACCCAAGTATATCTTGAATAGTCATCTACCATCACCAGAGCATATTTCTTTTTGGAGAGGGACATTACATTCACAGGGCCAAATAAGTCCATGTGAATTAGTTGCAGAGGTTTTGAGTTTGTATTGAGCAACTTGTTCTTGTGACTTGATCTTTTAATCTTCCCTTTCTGACAAGCTTCACATGCTCCATCTTGCACAAACTCCAAGGCAGGCAAATCCCTGATGAGTTCTCTCTTGGTTAGAGAGTTCATTGCCTGAACATTCAAGTGAGACAGTTTCTTGTGCCACAGCCAGAATTCCTCATTTGTGGCTTTTGTGTAGAAACAACAAATTTCTCCCTTATCTGCAGCCTTGAGATTAGCTACAAACAAGCTTCCTTTCTTCACACCAGTTAGAACAACTTCACCACTTTCCCTTTTTGAGATTGAACAAAGGTCTTCATCAAATTCCACTTTGAAGCCTCTGTTGGTAAACTGTCCAATGCTCAAGAGATTATGCTTCAGTCCTTCAACAAATGCTACATCTTCAATAATGACATTTCCAGATTTAACACTGCCATATCCCATTGTATAACCAATGTTGTCATTTCCAAAGGTTACTGATGGGCCAGCCTTTTCCTCAAAATGTGATAGCAGGGCTATATCACCAGTCATGTGACTTGAGCATCCACTGTCCAAGATCCATATGACTCTTTTATTCCTGTTGCCCTGCATTCACAAAATGACTAAGTTGTTTTTGGTACCCACACTTGGGAGGGTCCAGTTGATTTAGAAACATTTTGATTAATAATTCTTCTGTCATAAATTGCATTTCTCATAGTAGGAGACTTCACTTTTTCTGTGGCTTTGGAGTTTACACTCTTAGGCTCACATAAAGTTTTCACCCTCTCAACCCTGATTGAGGACCCTGTCCTATGAGAATGCATATGTGTGTGTGATTCACCAGATTGTGCAGAGTCAAGTTTATGTTTAAGAGACAAACAGTTAGCAATCACAGTCACATAGCATGTCATGCAATTTGGCTTACCACAGAAAGAATCATGACTAGAATTTATGCTAGCAGAATGGTTACTCAGGTTGTCAACTTCAACAATATCAGGCTTACTACACTTATGAGTCAAATGATTAACAGATAGGCATTTTTGACATTGTTTCCTGGGAGCATTTGGCACATAAGCATAGTTGTTTCCCTTGTTAACACCAACTTTACCATTTCTGTTTTGTTTCCTTTTCTTAACAACTTCTTTCTTTGCTTTAGGACTCTTGACAAGATTGTCTTTGGTCTCTTTCTGATTGACAAGATCAGGAAAGGAAGAAGTGTTCTTAGCAGCCTCATCTTCTTCAAGTAGTTGTTGCTTGATGATCAGTAGTTCCTCATCAAACTCAACATCACTCTTTCTGAAGATGGGCTGTTCAACACTTGACAGTATGGTTGGGACATTTTTGTTTGTAAAGGTTTCCTTTCCTTTGCCCTTGACCTTCTTCCTTCCTTTGTCATTATCATAGTCAAAACCAACTCCAACCTTGCAGTCTACAGTGTGTTCCTTGTGGTAGGTTTGAATAAGTTCAGAGGAGTTTTTGAAGCTTCTTAGTTTCAGTTCAGTTTCAGCAATTTGTTCTCTAAGGGCTTTCTCTATCTGCTCAGCACAAATCACTTTGTTTTTAAGATACTCAACCTCCTTTTTCAAACCATCCAGGTTCACAACCATTAACTCAAGTTTCTCATTCTTTTCTGTAAGCTCAACATTCTTAGCAGTTAGTCTATCAATTTCTTCATTAGCTACTAACATGCTAGTATGAATATTAAACATCTCAGTGCTCATATCTTCAACAGTTTGCTTATATTGAATGGGAGTCATATCAAGAGAAGTAAGAATGGGTACCTGACTTGAATCACCATCATCAGAAAATGCCATCAAGGCATAGTTTGAGTACTCTTGTTCTTCTTCTTCATCAGAGTCATCCCAGCATTTTCCCTCAGCAATAAAAGCTTTGCCCTGTTGTTTCTTGAGTAGAGCTTCATACTTAGCTTCAAGCTCTAAGTATGCTTTGTCCTTCTTGACTTGTTTAGGCTTTTTGCACTCAGTGGCAAAATGCCCAAGTTCATTGCAGTTATAGCATCTTATTTTGGTCCTATCCACACTTCCTGTCTTGTATCCACCCTTAGCAGCACCAGCAATCCCTTTTCCTTTATTGAAGGTGTTTGAGCCACTAGATCCACCAGTGTTTCCAGTATTGAACTTGGACCTGAATGGCTGCTTTCTTTTAAACCTTATGTTAGGATATCTCCTAGCCATATAAGCAAAAGATTTGTTTTCCATTTTGTCCAGTTCCTCCATGCTGTAAAACTCATCTTCCTCAGGCAAATCATAGATGACCTGGACCTCATCACCAGTGTCTTCAACTTCCAGTTCCTCAATCTTCACTTGACTGACTTTGAGAGAGTCCATTCTTTGACTTAGGTTGTCAGCAATAAGTGCACAGGAGGTATTAGCCACTAATCCTTGCTTTGCTTGAATAGATCTCTTTTGAAACAGCTCCAACTCATATGTCTTCAAAACACCATATAACACATCAAAACCAATCTTTGTTAGATCTCTTTCTTTAAGGGAAGAGATTCTTGGTTCCAAGTGATCTGGAAGAGTTAGTAAAAACTTCATATTGAGCTCTTCTGTTTCATAGTGTTTGTCATAGAGTTTGAGCTCGTTTATCAGCTTGTTGAATCTCTCAAACACTTCTGTGATTCCCTCTTTTGGCTGAGCCATGAAGGCTTCATATTGTGAAACAAGAATCTGCTTCTTGTTCTTTCTTACTTCAGTAGTTCCTTCACAGAGCACTTCTATAAGATCCCACATCTTCTTGGCACTAGTACAATGAGCAACAGTGCCATACATGTTGAAGTCCATAGATTCACAAATGATAAGTTGAAGATGTCCATCCAATGCAACTTTTTCCTTTTCAGGATCAGTGTATTTTGAGGGATCTTTGGGCACATGTTTTGCTGGTACAATCTCAGTGCCAATGGTTGATTCACCAATCTCGATCATTGGAATGAAGGGACCATGCTTTAGAATATCTAAATACATGGGGTTAGAAGCTTTGATGAAAAGCAACATCTTCTTCTTCCATAAACTGTAGTGCTCCTTGTTAAAGGGAGGAATCTTGATACTGCTTAGTTTCTGTGAACTCATTCTTGATCTTTTCCTGTTTGTACGTTAACAGCCTTCGCTTTGATACCACTTGTTAGAAATGAATACCACTAGAAACTAGACAGAGGGGGGGTGAATGGATAGTTTGATATATTTTTCGATCTTGAAAACTAAGTAAACAACTGTATGTGATTATGATATGTAATATGCAGAAAGTAAATAACACACACAATCACTTTAATCTACTTTGTATAAGCAAATTAAATACTACAGCTTTCCAGGAAATTCACAATCGAATTTCTGGCTTCTAAACAAGAACAGTTTGAACTTGCTTGCTTACAGAGAAAAGAGCTTAGCAAATAACTATGTGTATCTCTCTTACAGCTTACAGTTGTGTGTGCACGATATATATATTCCCCTATACAAACTAGGCACACACAATATTACACAGCTACCCCTTCTGAAAGTCCAACTTGTCCTGCCATAAGAAGTTCACTGTGTCAGGAAGGACCACCTGCTTTTCGGAGTCTTTCCCGTTTCTGTAGCTGCTTGTCTCTTATCTTTCTCTCCAAGTTTAGCTGTAGATTTGCCATCTGTTCTTTGGACCACCTTGCCAGAACAAATGCTTCAGTATTTGTCTCCTTTGATTCTTGGTTCTGTACCTTGATTTGTCTTGTTATAAACGGCTAAGTGTTGATATCGTGAACTCCACTTTATCACTGACTTCGCGATCTCCCTTGTGAGGACTACGCGATATAGCCTTTGAAGACTTTGCGACATAGGTCATTTGACGACTATGCGACATAAGTCATTTGACGACTATGCGACATAGGTCATTTGATGACTATGCGACACAGGTCATTTGATGACTATGCGACATAGGTCATTTGATGACTATGCGACATAAGGCTTCTGAGGACTTCACGATCTAGGCTCCTTTGACTTTGCTGACTTCAACACTTCACGACATGTGTCTTGAGGACTTCTCGACATAGTACAAAATGGACTATGCGATATAGTACTTCACGACATGGATATTGGTGACTTCACGACATAGCTTTCTTTTGACTTTGCTATATAATGCCTTAGACAAATTTCTGCAACTTATTTCTTCATGGCCTTATTCAACTCTATCCTGCTGCATGAACACTTCTGAACTTCTACCAGGATAATTATTCAATGGCCTATATACATTCTAGATGCAAGAAACTTTACTAAGCTCATTATAAATCTGAGCATACATGATAAAGCTATTGTCCATGAAAACAAGACAAGTACATTTAGAGACCTATACTATATCCCAGTGATAGAAATCACTAGGTCATGTAATGTGACATAGTCACATAGTGTAGGCTTGTTAATAGTGGTATTCAGACATGTCTTGAGCCTAACATGATATATTTGGAAAATAAGGGATTTTAGTAAGGGAAATAGAAAAAGTAACATGTTTTAGCTGAAAAGGAATTTGCCCGTGATTTGTTTAGAAAAAAATGGTAATGTATTTTAAATGAAAGGGTAACTGATTATAATAATTAAATAAACAATTAAAAAAGGCAAGTACCGTACCAAAAAACAGGTACCAAAACTTTCAATGTTTCATCTTTAATAATATAGTATAGATAGATAGATAAATTTATAATATTAGTATTTTATGCTAGTAAATGGAATAGCCCGTGATATTTTTGAGGTTTTAGAAAATATAAAAAAGAATATACCTTTTGGAAAAAAAAACTAATCAGTCAGTCATTAATAATTATAATATTATTATTTTATTTTATTAAATAAAATTGTTCGTGATATTTTTGGAAAATGAGAGGTTTTATTTAGGAAAAATATAAAATTAGAAATTTTAACCTTATATAAAAAAGATTATACACTTTGACTAAAAATGGTAATGGGTTAGTTATTAACAATTATAACATTAATATGTTATTTTATTAAATGAAATTGTCTGTGATATTTTTGGAAAATGAGATGTTTTAGTTAGGAAATATAGAAAAGATATTATATATATTAATTTTAATATTTTATCTAACGGTTCTCATCGATTTGATCATAAATATCTAACGACTATGAATGAAGTGACCAGACTACAAAAATTTTGACGACCAGACTACAAAACTTTCAATGTTTCGTCTTTAATTTAATAGTATAGATAATAGAGCAACTAAGGGGTTTAGTGAGACAATTTAATAATCTTGAAATTACTAAACTACCCCTCTTATATTATATTAATGATAAAAAAATTGTTCTTGATGGGAATTGAACCTAGGTGTTGGAATTTATGGGTGATAGCATAAGAACAACTTAACTTTGTATAGACTTAATTTTTTAATTAAGTAGAACATACTGTCACAGCCAAAGTATGTTCTTGTAATCAGTATGCAATGTTATTCTTATTGTGTAATTTGGAAGAAGTTCACTTTCTGTGTTCAAGCCTCAAAGAATGCATATTAGATGACAGCATGAATAAAGGTTACTGTCATAAGCATTGAAAGTAAGATTACAAGAAGACAGAATGTTGCGAGTCAAGATAGCATATTCACTCTGACAGCAACATTGGCGGAAGACTACGCGACAGCAACTTTAGCCCTCGACAGCAAGTTTGGAAACCTCGACAGCACACTATGCGGGGAACTCTTACTGTCACCAAAAGCACATTCCTGTGACAACAAGCTTTGCGGCAAAAGTAACTGTCTCGAGAAAGATCCTTGTTCTAGGTATCTTTCTCAGTCAAACCCCGTGACAGTTTCAATGTTCAAGAAACAGGCGTGTTGCAGTATCCCTAAGCTGCACCAAGTCTGCAAGACTACGACAGAAGCTTCAAGCACTGCAAACAAAAGCGAATCAATTCAAGAGCAAGGTCAAGTCTCTATTTGCTGAATTGTTTTAGCTATAAATAGAATGAATCTAGGTTGCTTTCTTTGTAATGTATATCTGACATTGTTAGCAATTTAGGAAAGTCACATGGGTAGACACTTTGTAAGAAGCTGCCACTTGATAATGACAGCAGCTTCACAGACCCGTGTTGACAGTGATAGGATTAGTTTTATACTTAGACTATTAATTCATTCTAGAGATGTAACGAAGACAAGAAAGTGTCTTGAAGAAAAAAACCGAAGCTCAAGAATTCTCTCTTGAGGTTGTAGCAACACTTTGCAAAATAAATAAAACATTTATTTTGTGAATCCTGTCTTCTCGATTATACTGTTTGTGAATGCATACATATTATTGATAACATTAAATCTTAGTTTTGGTTGTTGAAACTGAGATTGAATTTTATCAGTATTGCATTCATCCCCCCCCCCCTTCTGCAATACACGAGGACCAACAACTGGTATCAGAGCGATCAGATTAACATACATATCTGTGATCACGACGACAAAGCAGAAATCAAACAGTATCAAGATCCCAGCTTTTGATAAAGAGAACTACATCATTTGGAAAAGAAAGATCTTGTTGTTTATCAAAGCTGCGAATCCACTATACCCAGGTATTCTCGAGAATGGTCCTTTCATTCCAAGGAAGGAAATTGAAGCCACAACAGTAAATGGTGAAGTCATTCCTGCACATTGGGTTCCCAAAGATCCCTCCGAATTTTTGGAACCTGAGAAGGAGAAAATAGTGCTAGATGATCACTTGCAACTCATCTTGCTCGATTCTCTCACGTTGGATAAAGCCATGTGTGGAAGTGTGATAAGCTGCACATCTGCCAAGGAGATGTGGATCAGGTTAGCTTTACTATGTGAAGGAAGTGAAGAAGTTAAGGGCAATCAAAGGCAAATACTGATATCACAAAATGAGGCATTCATGGCCAAGCCTGGTGAAGACTTAACTTCCATGTTTGAAAGGTTCAGTAAGCTCTTACCTGAACTACAGATACATGGCAAGTACTATGACAGAAAATAATTAAATGTCAAGTTCTTGCTTACACTGCCTGATCACCTTGAACACAAGACAACGGCCATACGAGAAGGAAGAGATCTCAACAATATAACCTTTGAGACACTTTATGGCATTCTGAAATCTTATGAACTTGAACTCTTTCAAAAGAGAGCCATACAAAGTGGAACAAGGAACAAGATGGCTAATATGTCAAGTGCCCTAGTAGCACAAGTGCCAAGGATCACACAACCAAGTGAAGTACTACAAATCACACTACCAACCCCTGTACAATCCTTGAAGATAGAAGAGGTTGTTGAAGATGATGAGAAAGTAGTACTACAGCTCAAGGATGTGGAAGATGAAGACTTCTACACAATAGAGGAACTTGAAAGCATGGACAATCCTACTATGGCCTACATGGATAAAAAGTTCAAGAACTTTAGGTTCAAGAAGGATAGGTCATTCAGGCCCCAAGGCCAAGCATCCAAGTTCACCAAGGGAAGCTCATCAAAGGCTGCTGTGGGAAGCTCATTCAAAAGAGGATACAAGACTGGATTTGTGGATAGATCTAAATTCAAGTGTTACAACTGTGGTGAACCTGGTCATTTTGCTACTGAATGCAAAAGACCCAAACAGGTTCAGAGATTTGAGAAAGGAACTGGTGGATACTCTAAGAAGAATCAAGGTAGAGCCTATGTGGCTGAAGGAAAGTGTTGGGATGAGTCTAATGATGAAGATGAAGAAGAATATGTCAACCTAGCTCTCATGGCTAGCACTGATGAAGTAACATCAACATCTTCAAGTCAGGTACCCTCACTTGTCTTACTTGATATGTCCATTGATGAGTACAAGAAAACCATTAAAGACTTAAGTGCTGAAATGTTCAATGTCTATACTAGCTTATCTGCTGCTAATGAGGAAATCACTAGGCTGAGTAAGCTAAATGAAACACTAAAGTCTGAAAATGAATCTCTTGTTCTCAAAACCAATTTACTAGACTCTTTAGCTCAGGAGAATGCAAAACTTAAAAATGAATTGAAATGTGCTAAAGAAGTTGAGGAATTCCTGAGAAATGAGATTGCTGAAAATAAATTCAAGATTAAGGCTTATAAAAACTCATCTAAGATAGTTCAGGATTACAATGATAAGCATACAGAAAATCAAACTGTTGGCATAGGTTTTTCATATGGTAGGAGACCTGGAAAGAAACTGTGATTCAAGATTGTCCTGGAGATGCTGCTGTCAAACCCACCATTCTCAAGAAGGTTAAAACTCCTATTTTCAAAGCTGCAGAAATTGAGTTTGATGAAGAAGCCATGCTCATCAAACAAGAAATTCTTGATGAGGATGAAGGTGTTGACAGCACATTCAAGGATGGAAAGGATACTGTCACGATCCCCAAGACAGTAAACTTACCAAGCAATCAGACAGTAAGTTCAAAAGATGCTGTCACAGTTGGCAAGACAGTATCTTCCAAAGATGCTGTCAAGAATGGTTCCAAGACAGTAGCTTCCAAACCTTCTGTCAAGACAGTTGGAATAAAAGGTACTGTCAAGGAAAGTTCGACAGCAACTTCTAAACACACTATCAATCCAGTAACTCCCAAGTCTAAGAATAGGAATGGTAAGGTAGGTGTCAATAAAGGAAATGGATACACTAATGTTGGAGGTGCTTCTAGGAAACTATGCAATAACTGTGGATCTTCACATCATTTAACACATGTTTGTATTAAGCCAATTGAGGATAAGATCAATGCTACTGAACTCAATGGTAATTTACACAGAACCCCCCTTATGCATAGTGAAAGATGTGTGTCCTAAATCCAATCTTGGATGATGAGTTAGGAGACATTTTGTTCAATCTGATTCAAGTTTGTTTAAATTAATAAAATAGTTATGTGTTTTATTACGGGCTTATCTATTTAAAGTGTTTAAATTAGATGATCCATTGTTTAGAGTAAAGCTTTTTATGGATTATGATGAGATCATAATAATGAGACCTTAAAGATGATAACTCTAAACTTAAATAGTTCCTGGTCGTAGGATAATTAATTGGTAGTTAATTAATCCGCAAAGATCGGTACATACTATGCTTGCTTCATTGCGAAGGATGTCTGTTCTCATAGGCATTTGTGTGGTGACACTATAGCTAGTATGTAGGTGCTTATCAGGAATAAGTTCACTGAACATGACTCGATCAGTTGAACAACTAATAGAGTTCACTCATGTGTCAGTAGTTGTTCATATAGTGATGGTTGTACAAGTGTCCTTTGACTTGAGATCATCATAGTCATCTTGTGTACACTGAACTATACTTTGGTTTAGCTCTTAGTCTCGAGGGACAATAATTAGTGCTCTTCTGGGTATAGGAATTTGTGCACGGAGATAGTGAATGATCAATAAAGGATCTGCCCCTTCTAGTGAAGGAAGAGTATGTCCTATGTTATTCCATTTATGCTAGTTCAGGAATCTCTGGCCAGAGTGAATGAAATTAGAAAGAAGTTTCTAATTTGCATTAATCAGAACTAAGCATAGTGAATAGGAAAGCATATGATTAAATTAGATAGGCTTGACACGAGATCCATGCCTTGTATTTAATCGGGACATTGTAGGGTAGAAGGAACTCATTGTACGGTAACTAGTCACTGAATAAGTTCTTGGTATTCTAAGCAGTGAATTCATATTATCCGGATAGTCGCGATATGCTGAGAAGTATCAGAATAAATATGATTAATTTATTAATCGTATTTAATGAATTAGAAGAATTCATATAAATAATAAAAAAATAGTTTTATTATTATTTATTTCTACTACCGGCTTAATATTGAACCTACAGGGTCACACCATAAAAGAGAATGATTTAATGGTGAAGAAATTAATTAATAATGGCTAGTCATTATTTATTTATGAAATAAATATTTGATAGCATTTTTTATAATCAATTAAATATGATTTAATTAATTATAAAATAATTAAGAAGTGTTCTTAATATTATTAATTAAGAATTTAATTTAAGAAATTAAATTAAGTGGGAGAATTATTTTCTAAAGAGTTTAGAAAAAGAATTAATTATTAAAAGAGTTTTAATGATTAATTAATTGATTAATGAGATTAATTAATTATAGGGTTAATAATAATAATATTTTATAGGATAAATTTTCAGCTGAAATATTTGCCTATAAATATACTATTATAGACCCTAAGCCTCTAACCCTAATTTTATAAGAAAAGAAAAAGGAGGCAACCCTAATTCTCTCTCTCAACCTTTCTTCTCTCCATCGGATCGTCATCTCTTGGTGGATACTTGTGGAGTGCTTCACATATTGAGGAGCAGCTGCTAAGAGTCTCTATTCATCATCCTTGGATCGTTTTGTAAGGTACGAATCGAATCTATTGTTTTTCACGATTCGTATATGCTTTTATATGGGTTTTATTGTTCGATAAATTGTTATACATGCTTCCGCCATGCAATAAATCCCTTCATTGGTATCAGAGCTAGGTTGCATGCATATAGATTCGTGATAAAAATTTCAGAATGTTTTATGCATGTATGAATTTTTAAATTGATTTTATGATTTTGGGGCTATATCGATTTAATTATGAATTAAATCGCAAATCAATTTTTAATAATTTTATTTATACAGATCTGGGTTCCTCATATTTTTCTGGTAATTTACATATTTGTTTCGAAATTGTTTGAGCCCGAAAAGTATTTTTCTTGAATTTTTTATGATTAATTCAGACTGGAAAAATAGTTTGCTGATTAATGATGTAATCTGACACGTGGCGCAATCTGATTGGTCCACGACGCTGACTGTACGACATGTAAGCGATTGTGTCAGCAGTGACGTCATCAGTGACGTCAGCGTGACATCATCAGATGACGTCAGCATGACGTCAGTAGTCTTGGTCAACAGTGACGTCAGTGTGACGTCATCAGCTGACGTCAGCATGGTGGCAGGTCGCGCGCTGAAACTTGTTTTGGCTCGTTTGAACTCATCCGAACTCCGATTGAGGCGTGTAAGGTACCGTTGGATTCGTTTTTTCGAGACGCACCTGCTGGGATTAATTAAAGTTTTCATGAAATTTATTTTAAATTGATTATAGCCCTTAAAGTGTATTTGATGCCTTATTTGATAATATTAAATGCATGCAATAATTCGTACATTGTTTATAATTGCGCTACATGTTATAACATGTCTACCTATGAGTTTATTGATGTTTATACATGCGATGTATGTTTAAATTTGTCATGCGTTGATAGACTTAGGCGAACACAATGAACATAGGATTCGCGTTAGACGCTCTAGGTTAGTCAAAGATGTTTAATAACCTAATTAAGAATATTATGAGTACAACCATGAGATTCTTATGTTTATGAAACATAGAGTGAAATACTCTTTTGATGTTGAAAATGAAAATTTCTGTCTAGGCCGTTGGGTTTTAAGCGGGATCGTTGTGACCCCTCCAACACACTGGGAATTTTTCATTTAAATATCATAATTGTATTTTGTTCAAGAAAAAGAGAATCTCCTAGTAATATGATTATGGTTGTAACATAATATAATCCCTCTTAATTAAAATTTATATCAAGTAGTAAATGACCAATGACACAACAGGCTTGTGTCGGTCATAGCCTTCCAACATAATAGCAAATAGAGTTCTTATATTGAGACATTGTCGTTTCGTGCTACAGCCGAGGGCTTTGTTTTGAGATTAAGAGATGCTTGTCTATCACATGAGATGTGTATGATAAATTAGGTTCCAATTGTCGTTACGTGCTACAGCCGTGGGCTTTTGGAATTCTAATTTAATTATGCAAGATGTTGGGTTTGACTTGACTTCGAATATTGAGTGAGTCGTTCCACAGTCGAGACTCAATGATTCAAGAGGCTAAAAGATAATAAGGAATAACATGAGATGTAGTTGACAAGAGTTGTCTTCCTATGGAAAATCACATTGCGTTTCGTGCCACAACCGAGGTGATGTGATGGAAAATAGGATCCTTATTCTCACTAACATTATGAATGTTTAGTTATACATATAAAGGGTTGTATAACTTAAATAAAATAGTGGGAGCCACCAATGAATAAAGACCCGATTCACATGGTGCTATAAGAATAAAATTGAATATTTACTTAGTAGTTATGTGTATTCACTTATAGAATTATATATATAATATAACTTCTACACTATCACACATCATAGTAGAATAACACATTGACTTATCCCAAATATGCTGATGAACTTTGAAACTTGAGAAGTGTTCTCAAGAATGAAAAGTTAGACGAAATGTTTAACTCGCTAATACAAAATGTCTTATTTATGATGCACATGGAGATGTGTATGAGACTAGGTGCAAGAGGTCTAATAATGCAAATGTTGCAAAGTAAAGCAAACTGATGTCTATAAGCTTATGACTGTGCAAACAGTATGAGCATAAGGACACTCAGGGCTACCTTGTTGCTTCTATAAGAGTTGTAGAATGTGATAAATAAGACGATTCAATATAGGATATCGAATGAGCTATTCCATAATAGTTATGTTGAGGGTTGATCTATGAATAATCATAAACTCAAGACAATCAATTTGATTGATCGTCTAGGGTATGTTGATTTTGTCATAGATGAAAGCTAAGTCGAGATATGATCTTGAAGTAGCTTCCGGATACGAACTCCCAAATTGGTTGTGAACTCTTACATGAAAAGGTTGGATATCAGATTTTCTGAAATCTACTTCATGTTAAAGATTGTTGAGACGTATTTCCTTCTTAGAGAGCTCTGTTCTTCAGACTAGTAACGGTTCTGAAATCAAGTAGTGGGAGATGAACCATACTATCAAGAAGAAGTTTGTTAGTGAGTGATAGCATAATTAGTTAAAGGCTAAGTTTGACTCTAATAGCAAAAAGGTTTGCAGCCACTAAACTAAGGAGGTTATTGGAAGATCAACTACAAGAGTTGTCTTGTAGAATTGAAGAATTGGAGAAGTTTAGGGGGACTGAAACTTCTCATTTTGAAAAAGGGACTAAAGAATAGAGGTAATGGAAATCCAAAGAACTGTAGGCTTGGTTGCACGAGTGAGAAGAGTATTCGCTTATTGCATGGTGATGGGTTACAAGAACCATATGATTATTGAATCACATTATGCATGCGAAACTCGTCTCACTAGAAAGACCACTATATCTCTATTTTATTGAAATAGAGAGATAATGAGCTATAAAAGTGTGAAAATTAGTACACATAATTGTATGTGCACCAGTGACAACACATGCCAGAAAAGGATTCACACGTTTCATTAGAATTCACGGATATGATCCGGATTCAGATATATGTATTTGGTACAATACAAATTCGAATCTTTTGGAGTGTTTCAAAATGAATAATAATGAAATACAAAACAAAGCAGCAAGTGTTGGGACTCTTTGATAAGATCAAAAAGATATACACTTGAGTGAGTGTTTTGTGGTTATCTCAAATCTTAAGTTTAAAGCTTCACGTTGGACAGATCCTGAGATTCTACAGGTAGATGGAATGTACGAAGGAGCGAACGAACTTTGTTGGACATCGTTCAGTTCATGTTAAGCTAAATTGATCTTCTAATATATGTTTAGAGTTGAATTTTGTAAATATCAGTATATCTGCTGTATATAGTATCTTCTTAATTTGTTCCTAAGTTGTCATATGAGATATGTAGTGCAAGGAACACAAGTCTTAAACTTGTTAAGATTTGGGATGTCTAGCTTATGTCAAAATGTTTAATTTGATAAGCTAGATGGTAGATCCAAAATGTAAGTTTGTGAGATATCCTAATGATAGTCAAGGATATCGGTTGAATATTCTACTGAATATAGTGTGTATGACATACTGCCTGCTTAGAGGAATTGTTCATTCTAGAAGGGTTCAGTGGGAGGAAGGTTGAACTTAACTAAGTTCAAACACCACAAATTACAAAGGGTCTATAGGAAGAACATTTTCAGACAGGATAATCTTTTGTAGGTTAGCTTAAGTATAGGTCTTGATATTTTATCACCAACCTGAGAGGTTGACTGCCTTATCATTAAGAATGACAATGAGGTGTCAATTATATGATAAAGACCTTATGACCTATACTAAAGCTATGAGTTATGACTCGGAGAAATGACATAGTACCATGAAATCCGATATAGATTCCATGCACATCCACCAAGTAAGGACTATGGTTGAGGACCTAAAGGTGTCATAACCGGAAGGATACAATGAGTCTATAAAAGGGAGATTAGAGTGATTGGCTAGGTAAAGACCTATAAGTCCTTGCTTATTGTGAAAGGATTCAATCAAAGCAAAGAGATTGACTTTGATGGAAACATTTCACATGAAGTAGTGCTCAAGTCTATTCGGATTTTGTTTGCGATTGCGGCTAGTAATGACTATAATATCTAATAATGGTCGAACGGTCGACCTTCCTCGATAGGAAATTTAAAGAGGATGTGTAGTTGACACAATTAGAGGGATTTATTGCTATGAGTAGCAAATCTATGGTCTAATAGCCACGACAATCCATTTATGGATTGAAGCAAGCTTCTCAATGATCGAACATCTGTTTTGATGAGACAATCAAATAGTTTGATTTTATCAAAGACAATGATGGATCATGGATCTACAAGAAGGTTAGTGGGAGCGTGATGACATTCCTAATAATGTATGTGAATGACATACTTATGATAAGGAATGATGTATCGACGCTAAAATTAGTCAAAGTGTGGTTATCTAGCATATTCTCTATAAAGGACTTGGGAATGGCTTCCTATGATATAGGAATGAGAATTTATAGGATAAACCAAGTGTTGGGCTAAACCTAAAGTGTGTACATCATTTATATGCTAAGATGTTTAGCATAAATAACTCCAAGAAGTTACTTGAATTGTCAAGTCACGGAGTTACTTTCTCCAAGATAGTGTCTTTCTACGACATCTGAGGAGAAATGACGTATGAGTAAGATTTATTATGCTTCAGCAAATGTATCTATCAAAATACCAGATGTACTATACAAGACTTGATGATCGCTAACTCACTAGGCGAGATAAGCGAGCACTAGTCTAGTCCTTGAGAAGCGCGATAGTAAGCTGGAAGAACGTCCTTAAATACTTTGGAAGAATTGAGGACATCTTTCTTGATTATGGTGGGTCCAAAATGAAAATCGAGCGTTATAAACACTATGATTGTCTTAGGACAATAGTGATAGAAAATCCATGTCAAAATAAGTGTTAATTCTGAATGGATGAGCGGTTTGTTGGAAGAATTCCAAGCAGTTTAAGATAACTGATTTCGTAGTGGAAGCACTATATGTATATAGCTAGAAGTGAAGCTGTAAAGGAGATTCTTTGGATAGCGAAACCTGTTTTCGCTGGTTAGACATGATTCCTAGCATATGATTTATATTGTTGTATCGGTACAACATATGGTAGTAGCGCATGCTATGGAACCTAGGTTTAATCAGGGATTCAAGATCCAAGTTACGGCACTTTCATATGATATATAAGATCGTTGAGAGTAAAGATGTTTAAGTCAAGATTGACTTGATACCCATAATAACATAGTAAAGACCATTTACTAAGCCGTTATTTGTAAATCGCTTTGTTCTCTATTTAGGAGAAGTTGTGTATGAGATACCAAGGTGATTGGTTTTAGTACAAGTGGGAGATTGAAAGATGTGTGTCCTAAATCCAATCTTGGATGATGAGTTAGGAGACATTTTGTTCAATCTGATTCAAGTTTGTTTAAATTAATAAAATAGTTATGTGTTTTATTACGGGCTTATCTATTTAAAGTGTTTAAATTAGATGATCCATTGTTTAGAGTAAAGCTTTTTATGGATTATGATGAGATCATAATAATGAGACCTTAAAGATGATAACTCTAAACTTAAATAGTTCCTGGTCGTAGGATAATTAATTGGTAGTTAATTAATCCGCAAAGATCGGTACATACTATGCTTGCTTCATTGTGAAGGATGTCTGTTCCCATAGGCATTTGTGTGGTGACACTATAGCTAGTATGTAGGTGCTTATCAGGAATAAGTTCACTGAACATGACTCGATCAGTTGAACAACTAATAGAGTTCACTCATGTGTCAGTAGTTGTTCATATAGTGATGGTTGTACAAGTGTCCTTTGACTTGAGATCATCATAGTCATCTTGTGTACACTGAACTATACTTTGGTTTAGCTCTTAGTCTCGAGGGACAATAATTAGTGCTCTTCTGGGTATAGGAATTTGTGCACGAAGATAGTGAATGATCAATAAAGGATCTGCCCCTTCTAGTGAAGGAAGAGTATGTCCTATGTTATTCCATTTATGCTAGTTCAGGAATCTCTGGCCAGAGTGAATGAAATTAGAAAGAAGTTTCTAATTTGCATTAATCGGAACTAAGCATAGTGAATAGGAAAGCATATGATTAAATTAGATAGGCTTGACACGAGATCCATGCCTTGTATTTAATCGGGACATTGTAGGGTAGAAGGAACTCATTGTACGGTAACTAGTCACTGAATAGGTTCTTGGTATTCTAAGCAGTGAATTCATATTATCCGGATAGTCGCGATATGCTGAGAAGTATCACTCACGATGTAGAATAAATATGATTAATTTATTAATCGTATTTAATGAATTAGAAGAATTCATATAAATAATAAAAAAATAGTTTTATTATTATTTATTTCTACTACCGGCTTAATATTGAACCTACAGGGTCACGCCGTAAAAGAGAATGATTTAATGGTGAAGAAATTAATTAATAATGGCTAGTCATTATTTATTTATGAAATAAATATTTGATAGCATTTTTTATAATCAATTAAATATGATTTAATTAATTATAAAATAATTAAGAAGTGTTCTTAATATTATTAATTAAGAATTTAATTTAAGAAATTAAATTAAGTGGGAGAATTATTTTCTAAAGAGTTTAGAAAAAGAATTAATTATTAAAAGAGTTTTAATGATTAATTAATTGATTAATGAGATTAATTAATTATAGGGTTAATAATAATAATATTTTATAGGATAAATTTTCAGCTGAAATATTTGCCTATAAATATACTATTATAGACCCTAAGTCTCTAACCCTAATTTTATAAGAAAAGAAAAAGGAGGCAGCCCTAATTCTCTCTCTCAACCTTTCTTCTCTCCATCGGATCGTCATCTCTTGGTGGATACTTGTGGAGTGCTTCACATATTGAGGAGCAGCTGCTAAGAGTCTCTATTCATCATCCTTGGATCGTTTTGTAAGGTACGAATCGAATCTATTGTTTTTCACGATTCGTATATGCTTTTATATGGGTTTTATTGTTCGATAAATTGTTATACATGCTTCCGCCATGCAATAAATCCCTACACATAGAACTATGAGTGTCTGTAATAACATTGAATGTATGTCATGCAAGATCACTGCCATGAGTACATGCTTTAACTTACCTATTCTCACTACTGAAAAATGTTCATACATGCACACTGTTGAGACTTCTGAGCCTGCTGGAAACAGCAAGAAGGCCTCATCCACTAAGAAAAGGATCAAGTCCAATTCTAAACCTAAGTGGGTGAAAAGAGAAGTCAAACAGGAGATCATTGATGATGCTTGTAATTTTATGACTGGAAGAAACTCAGGAGACACTAAAACTGCAGGACCCAACAAGGATTGGGTACCATATGCATCTTAAATACATTCTGTTTTGCAGGGCAAGAAGAAAGATCAAGTCATGTGGATCATTGACAGTGGTTGCTCAAGACACATGACAGGTGATAAAGCCCTGCTATCACACTATGTAGAGAAAGCTGGCCCAATCATAACCTTTGGTGACAACAGCAAGGGTTACACAGTGGGATATGGCTGTCTGGAAATTGGAAATGTTGTCATTGAAGATATTGCTCTTGTGGATGGATTGAAGCACAATCTACTCAGTGTCAGCCAATTCAGTGACAGGGGATTCAAGGTTGATTTTGATATGATACTTTGTAAGATCTATCACAAGAAGGAGATTAGCCTCTCTCTAAAAGGGGTTAGAAAAGGAAGCTTGTTTGTTGCTGACTTAAACTCAACAAAGAAGGATAAAGTTTACTGTTTCTACAGTAAAGCAACTGTTGGTGACATTATGCTTTGGCATAGGAAGCTTTCACATCCCAACTTCAAAACAATGAATATTTTGATGAAGAAGGAGTTAGTGAGAGGTTTGCCCCAACAGGAATTCTGTCAAGAAGGACTGTGTGAAGACTGTCAGATGGGCAAACTAAGGAGAGCTGTGCACAAGTCCAAGCAGATGAACACCAACATAGAAGCACTCAAGTTGATTCATATGGATCTTTTTGGACCAGTCAATGTACCATATATGGCCAAAAAGAGATATGCCTTAGTAATGGTGGATGATTACTCAAGGTACACTTGGGTGAAGTTTCTTGAATCCAAAGATGAAGTTGCTCAAGTGATTATTGATCAAGTCAGAGTTCTTGATAGAACTCCAAACTCAAAAGTTCAAATCTTGAGGAGTGACAATGGTACTGAATTCAGAAATGCCACACTTGGAAATTTCTGTAAAGATGAAGGAATTGTACAACAATTCTCTGCTGCAAGGACTCCGCAGCAGAATGGAGTTGTAGAAAGAAAGAACAGGACTCTCATTGAAGCAGCTAGAACTATGTTGCATGACGCCAAACTGCCAACATATTTCTGGGCTGAAGCTATCAACACAGCTTGTTATACTCAAAACAGAACCATGATTAACAAAACTCATGCAAGTACACCTTACTGTCTTCTAACTGGAAAGAAACCTACTGTCAAATATTTTCATGTGTTTGGGAGCAAATGCTTCATGATGAAGGATAACCATGAGAAGAAAGGAAAATTTGACACTAAGGCATTTGAAGGATTATTTATGGGTTACAGTACAGAAAGGACTGCCTACAGAGTTTATGTTATGGAACACAGGATTATTGAAGAAAGTGTAAATGTCACATTTGATGAAACCAAGTTTCCAGGACTGCATGAAGAAGGAAAGATGCAGACATTTAGATTTGAGAATCAAGGATACTTGGAAGCTGAGGAAATTGTTGATGAAGAACCTAGCTTCACTCAAATTGTTGAAGTTGATAAAGATACTGTCAATACCACTCCTGTCAACCAAACTCCAGCTCAGTCACAGACCATAACCTCAAACATTCATAACAGTGGTGACTCTGGAGACAATGAAGAACATGGTGAAGACAATGGGATTGGTGAGCATTCAACTCAACAAACTGAAGCAACTGTTCATGTACAATCAAGTAGCTTGCCCAGAATCACCAAGTGGAACAAGGATCACACAAATGACCTTATCATTGGTGACCCTACTTCTGGTGTGAGGACAAGGAACAAAGTCTCTGCTGACAGCATGTTTTCATGCTTCCTGTCTCAAATGGAACCCAAGACAACTGATGAAGCATTGTTGGATTCTAACTGGGTGATAGCCATGCAAGAAGAGCTAAATCAGTTTGAAAGGAACAATGTATGGAAGCTGGTTCCAAGACCTAAGGGAAAGTCAGTCATTGAGACCAAATGGGTTTTCAGAAACAAGCTTGATGAAAATGGATCAGTGACAAGAAACAAAGCAAGGCTAGTGGCTAAAGGTTACTGTCAACAGGAAGGAATAGATTATGATGAGACATTTGCACCTGTTGCAAGACTTGAAGCTATAAGAATCTTTCTAGCCTATTCTGCACACTGCAACTTCAAAGTATTTCAGATGGATGTCAAAAGTGCCTTTCTAAATGGAGAATTGGAAGAAGAAGTGTATGTTGAACAGCCACCAGGTTTGAGGATGCTGAAATGTATGATTTTGTATACAAACTCTTCAAAGCTTTGTATGGACTAAAGCAAGCACCCAGGGCTTGGTATGACACACTTTCCACTTTTCTTTTGGAAAATCAGTTTACTAGAGGAGTTGTGGACAAGACACTTTTCTACAAACACCATGGCAAGGACATCATTCTGGTACAAATCTATGTGGATGACATCATTTTTGGTTCTACAAATGAGAAGCTGTGTGAGAAGTTTTCCTCTCTCATGAGTAACAAATATGAGATGAGTATGATGGGAGAATTGTCATTCTTTCTGGGATTACAAATTCTTCAACAACCTGATGGAATCTTTATATATCAAGCTAAATACATCAAGAAACTTCTCAGAAAGTTCAACTTGGAAGATTCATCACCTGCAAAGACACCAATGTCCACGTCAACTAGTCTGGATCTTGATTCTAAAGGAAAGAAAATTGACTCAAGCACCTATAGAGGCATGGTAGGATCTCTCCTATATCTAACTGCTAGCAGACCTGACATCATGTTTGCTACATGTCTCTGTGCAAGGTTTCAAAGTGATCCAAAAGAGTCACACTTAGTAGCCATCAAGAGAATCTTTAGATACTTAAAAGGCACTCCTAATCTAGGTCTTTGGTATCCTAAGAATACTGGATTTGATCTGATTGGTTACTCAGACTTAGACTATGTTGAATGCAAGATTGACAGAAAGAGTACTACTGGTAGCTGTCAATTTCTTGGTGGAAGATTGGTCTCATGGTTTAGCAAGAAGCAGCATTCAGTTTCTACCTCAACTACAGAAGTTGAGTATATTGCTGCAGGCAGTTGCTGTGCACAAATTCTATGGATGAAGAATCAACTTCTAGATTATGGTCTAGTGTTAAGAGACATTCCTATCTACTGTGACAACACTAGTGCCATAGCCATTTCAGACAATCCAGTTCAACACTCTAGGACAAAGCACATTGATATAAGACATCACTTTATCAGAGAGCATGTTGAACAAGGAACTGTGAAGCTGATCTATGTCCCAACTGACAAGCAACTTGCTGACATCTTCACTAAGCCATTGGATGAAGCAACCTTCAACAGGTTGGTAAGTGAATTGGGAATGCTGAATCTGGTATGTTGATTTACTCAGTTTTCTATATTTCCAAATTCTCTTTTGAAGCTCATGACAGCAACTTCAAACCTGCTGTCAAGAGAAGTTACTGTCTACTTGGTCTATGTCTGATATGTGACAGCATGTGTTGATTTGACTTTTCATGTCAGTATTTTGTGCCAGTCTCATTCTTTTAGACCGTGTATGACATTAATGTGGTTACTTGTTAAGTTTGAGAGATAAAAATCTGTTCCATTGGACTTTCACGCCGTTTTGCATTAATCTGTAGGATTAAAGGAGGACACGACCATTAATTACTTTTGTGTTAGTTGTATGGGTACTCTAACTGTTGACCATTAGACTTTAATCCTTAGACGGTTTTGCCTATAAATTAACCTTAGGTTTCACCAGTCTGCTCTCAGTTTTAAAGTAAATAATGGAAAACAAAGTAGGAATTGAAGTAGGGCTAAAACGGTGCGATAATGAACCCGACAGTGAAGAGATTGATGAACTCTTCGAGATGCTGTTGGGCGCCAGGGATGAGATCGAAGAGGAAAAGAAACAGGAAGAGGAGGCCAAGGCTCAGGAAGAAGAGAAGGAGCTTCAGGCACTTCTTGAAAAAGAAGGTCGCTCTGAAGAAGAGATTAAGGAAGAGCTTTTAGGACTAGTTGATAAAATCATAGAATAATGTACTCCATGGTCTATTTTTAATGATTTTATCAATAATAATAATAAAAGTTCTTGTTCTTGTGTTTATGATTTGTCTGTGTTAATTGCTTAATATCTGTGTTCAAAAGATTACATTGCAAAATCCATAATTTGTCAATATTAAGTTAAGTGTATGAATAAAGCATTCTAATAAGTTCATGACAGAACCAATTCTCAATCGAAGTTACTGTCGTTAAGAAGAATACTGTCGTGTGTTTCTTGACAGCAACCTTCTTGACAGCAGGGAAAGACCTTCTGTCAAGACTTGTAAAGGATACTGTCATTCATATGCTTAACGGTGACAGCAAGTTTTTGCGCAATAGTTGCTGTCGCGCAAAACCTACTGTCACCACCCCTTATTACTGACAGATTGTTTCTAGCGCACAGGTTACTGTCAACAATAGTGGACCGTTGAAATTGGATATTTATCCCACGTTGGTCAGTGAATAACGGGCAGTAACTGACGTGTTATAAGAGTGGGTTAAGACACGTTCTTTAATTCCACTTTTTGTGCACAACGTTTGAGATACCTCTATTTATTCTCCAGTTACTCAGACATATCACTCTCATCGAACTCAAGGCAATATGCTTTTCTTCAATCAAAAAGCCACTTTCTTACTTTCTTCTTTTCTTGAAATCTCCATGGCATCCAAACAGACTCTCTCTCAAACAAACTTTGCTGGCATCTTTTCCCCAAATGATGCTGGTGCAGGTTTCAAAGGACTCGTGTTTTTCTTGAACAAGTCCTATCTCGGTTCTGCCATCACCTCAACCCCCATTCTCGACTTAAACAGAATTGAGGCGTTTTGGCGAACTGTTGTTGCTCAAACTGAGGGTGAGAACCCGGGTATTCAATTCACAATCTCTGGGCAACAATACACTCTTACAGCTGAGGTCATCAACACTGCTCTTGGAATTACACTTGAAGCAGGACACCAATTTGCTGAACTTGCCAATGATGACACTCTAAAGAAGCTCTTCTTGAAGATTGGGAATGCAGGCCCTATTCTCGAAGAGGGGACTACCAAATGGTATCCGTCTGGTGAAATGGATAGGAAGCATCTGAGAAAGGAGTGGAGCATGCTACTTGATGTGATGGTCAAGGTGTTCTCTACCAAGTCCACAGGCTGGAATGGAATACCCTCCTACATCAAGAAACTGACACATTCTCTTGTCCATGGATACAAGGTGAATGTTGGAGCTCTCCTCATGGCACACCTCAGGGCTGCCATAGGTAAGAAGGTATCACTCTACCCTCGCTTCCTTATGATGTGCATTAATTCATTCTGTGAGTTTAATGATGCTACCCCTCGTTTAGAGGCTTGCTCAGTTTTGAAAAAGAACACACACACACACACTGTTATCTTCACAAAATCTCAATGCACATATTTCACTTTGTTTCACTCAGCACATGGTTGATCAAATGTCCAACCCTGATTTACCATTGTCATCTGGTTATGACTCTTTCACTCTTGAGAATGAAACTGAATTAGACCCAAATTCAGTTAACCCACATTCAACACCATACACTCAGCATAGGCCCTCTAGACGTTCCAAAGCCCAAAGAGAAGCCTTGCAAGAATCCAGGAAACGGCCTTTAGAAGCTGATGTTGGTGGTAGCTCTGTGAGTCAAGAGGGAGACACTGCACCTAGTGCAGCAAATAAGGAGGCTAGTCAAACAGAACCCCCAGTGGTTCCCCCTGAGCCTAAGAAGAAGAGAGCTAGGAGGACTAAAACCACTGTTAACCAAGCTGCAGTTTCTCAACAAACTGTGGTTACTGAAAGTGATTCAAACACCTCCCTAGATGTGCCTTCTCAACAAGGTGCATCTATTGAAATTGGCCTGTCTCCCAAGGCACCCTGTACAGAGTCTGCACAAACTCATGGTTCACAACCTGAGGAACCTCCACTTGAAGAAACACACAGTGAGTTAGGGCACAGTGAGGATTTCTCCATTCCTTTTGATGATTCACATGTTTCTCCTGTGAATCAGCCCCCACTCTCTGCTACACTTTCACCTTCTTCCTTCCCTACACATTCTTTTGTTTCTTCTCCACAACCTAGAGAAGGGGACAGTCCCAACCCTTCAGGTTTTGATCATCCATCTCCAATCATGGATGAGCCCCCATCTAGTGGTCCACAAGAACCCATTTCTCAAAGTGAAATGGACACCACTCCTCCAAACACTGAGCCAGGGCAAAGTGGTAGTTTGTCAGAAAATGAAACAGCCAACACTTTGTCTGAACTCCAAGGAGCATCTTACCTTCAGGAAGATGCTGTCACAGCCTCTGTTGCTGTCAAAGACACTAGCAATGTTGTTGTCCTGGACACAGCTGTTGTCATGGGTGGAGAGAAAGATACTGTCACTACAGAACCTACTGTCACTCCACCTCCCAAAGTTGCTGTCATGCCAGAACCTACTGTCCAGACTCCAACTGACAGTAACATTCATGCCAAAGATACTGTCCAGTCCTCTCAGCCTGATTTTGATGTTGTACTCAGTGAGGATGCCTCTGATGATGATCTACCTCTTGCCAAACTCTTAAAGGTACATTCTAAATCTTCTCCTTCCATGCATGTTAGTACTGCTCATACCCATGCATCTAGGTTGAGTGAGGGTGTGCAAAAGAAAAGAGAGATAAAAGAAAAGAGAGGTGAGCATAAAAATGAGAGGCAGCCAAATGTGCTGGCAAAAGGAGAGGGACTTGAGCATGTCCAGAGAGACTTTGAGGGAGCCCACACTATTCAGGCATTAGGCCTTGAGAGTCAATCTGTGAGGGGTGATGAGATCACTCAAAAACACCCTGAGAGTGTGAGAACCCCCATAGCCTCCAAGCCCCTTTCTTTTCCTTCCCCTCCAAGAAGGTTAAGGTCTGGTGGCCCCTCTGCTACTTTTGGTAACAAGATTGCAGCTCTGGAAGGACAGTGTGCTACTTTGAACTCCAAGATGGACTCTCTCTCTCAACTGATGGTTGATGGTTTTGCTGCTACTCAGCTCTCTATCCAGTTCCTCACTGACCTAGTAGCTGCCAACTCAACTAAGGGGGAGAAGGTAGCAAGATCAGAATCAATATCTATTCAGGAATCAGGTGGAACTCAGGGGGAGCCAGTAGCTGTGAAGACCAAAGGGGGAGCTAAGGGGAAAGCAATGTCTAAGGGGGAGCAAGTCAAACCAAGCAGTGGACAACCAAAGGATAAAGTTGAAGAGCTTGTTGAAGTTGACTTGGATGGAGAAAGAGTGCTGATTTCTAAGGCAACTCAAGATGCAATGCAAAGAAGACCTGCATCTAGACATCCAATTCTACCTCCTGTTATAATCAGATAGTCAACTCCAGCAACTCAAGAATCTGCTCTACAAAGAAGATGGAGAGAAATGGAGGAACATAATAAGGTTGGGAAAGGTAAAGGGAAACTGCCTGAATCCATCCATAAAGGAAATACTTGGTCCAATGGTACTGAGTATGATCAAGAAGAAGTCAATACTCTAATGGTGGATTACAGGAAGAGCACATTACACAATCATGACAGTGAATTTAGCAGTTTGGTGGAAGAAGCAATGAATGCTCCAAGCAACCGTCCAACCAACACCACAAAACTGTTAAAGGATCAAATCACCCGTGTCAGTGTAATGGTGAATGATGAGAAAAGATGGGATGTAAGTATCTATTTCACTTCTGGCATATCTTATTTCATCACAATGCAGTTATTGCAGAGTCTGCCAGCAAAGGTGTTGTGTGCTTTGAAGGGAAAGATCAGGGCAACTCAAACACCATTCAATGAAATATTGGATATGCAAATCCAGAACCTGATCACACAAAAGCTACCTGAAGTCTACACAAATCCACCAAGTGTTTTCTACAGATCTAAAACTAAGGATGACACAAGAAGGAACAGCTTCATGAATTTGGTTAGCCCATCCAGAATGGAAACCAAGTCAATTCTGAAAGTGTTAGATGGAATACTCAGTTCAAATGCCAATCCAGGAAGAGTTTATGATGTTCAAGAGATCTACAAAATGCTGGTGTTGAGAGACAAGGCACTGGGAGCTAGAGTGAAGGAACAAATCTCTAGAGCCAATGCCAAAAGAAATGATCAAGGTGGAAGCTGTCTCTATGACATTCCTCCTCAGGATGATGATGATGATGATGATGATGATGATGATGATGATGATGATGATGATGATGAGGTTGGAGGTGGTGAAGCTTCTGGAAATGCTGGAAATGCTGGTGGAAGTAATTCTGGGAATACTGGTATTCAATCTCAGAATGAAGGCAATGAAGAAACTCCTAGTCAAGAAAAGAAAGATGATGGTGCAACAGATGAAGAGGAGCCAAGAATACTGGAAGCTTTGGAGGCAAGCATTCTTAGATGTGCTATTGATTGCATAAATGCAGAAAAAGATGCTGTCACCAAAGGTACTGTCGACAAGGATACTGTCATAGAAGATGCTGTCATAGAAGATACTGTCGACAAAGGTACTGTCAAGAAAGGTTCTGTCAAGGATGAAGCCAAAGCTACTGTCAAGCCCATAAGACTGAAAGCCAAAGCAAGAGCATGGTTTTCCAGACAGAAACCTGAAGGAAAGCACAAGTACTCAGGAAAGGAAAAGGCCACTGGATTTGGCAGGAATCTCAAGAAGCCAATTCAATCAATACCTCCCAACAGTCTTAAGATACAACAGATGCAATCTAGAGAAATCAAGAGTGTTGAGGTCAAGATGGATGCAAATCAAGAGGTCACTGAGTACATTCTGTGGTGGGAAGGATCAAGATCTACCAAGGTTGATACGGATTTCAATCTGGTATCCACATCAACCAGTGGTAGGATATCAACCTTAGATAAAAGAAGAATTGACTTCTTCTACCTGGAAAGAATGGTAGAGTTGCTGGAGAGCTATGAAAATATTCCAGAGTCTGTTATGGAACATATTCTGAAATATCAAGCTGATAGGGATGTTGAATTCTATCAGAAATTTGGCTACAACTTTGCAGATTTTGATGATGCTGATATTTCAACTGATTTACCAGCTTCTCCCATACCATATCACTGGTACTATGAGTTTGATGATTCACCCACAGAAGAAAGGAAAACCCAACCCACAGAAGAAGGGCAACCCAAGCCAAGCAAAAGACCTGACTCTTCTCAATACGCTCAATATCAGTCAGAACTTGATAAGAAGGAAGCTGAACTCCTGGAAAGATGCAAGACTGCCAACAAGGCAGAAAGTGAAGCTCCAAATTATCAAACATGTATGCTGGAAAATCCCTTAAGAATCAAGCATCTAAAAGAAGAAATCTATGTTTGCAGCTTGCACAAGCTAAAAACAACTATTCTGAAGAATTTACAGTATATGGTTGCTGGATCAATTCATCCCCTGGAGCAGATCTGTTCTGACAAGATAGAGGAATTATTGGAAAGGAGAAAAGGAGAAGATTCAAAGCTGGACAAGCAAAGGAGGATGTCTCTCAATGCTTATCGTGGAAGTAGATTCAAGCTCATTCATGAAGAACTCCACTTCAGAAGCTATCCATTTGATCAAGAGCAATGGTTGAATCTCAGGGATGCTAGTTCTCTTATTTCTCCTACTATCAAGAAGATCATTGAAGAAATAGAAGATGTTGCAGTCACACCTGCTGAAATCTCTCTTGTAGAAGGTCTAAGAGGCTGCTTGGTAGAAGCTCTCAGAAGAGAGGAAGTAACAAGACAGAAGAGGAAATCTCAAGCTAAGTAAACATTCTAAATCCATTCTGATCTTGTTAGTTAAGTTGTCAGCATATATTGTAAATTTGTTGTTATTATCCATAAAAACAAATTGGGGGAGATTGTTGGAATTTATGGGTGATAGCATAGGAACAACTTAACTTTGTATAGACTTAATTTTTTAATTAAGTAGAACATACTGTCACAGCCAAAGTATGTTCTTGTAATCAGTATGCAATGTTATTCTTATTGTGTAATTTGGAAGAAGTTCACTTTCTGTGTTCAAGCCTCAAAGAATGCATATTAGATGACAGCATGAATAAAGGTTACTGTCATAAGCATTGACAGTAAGATTACAAGAAGACAGAATGTTGCGAGTCAAGACAGCATATTCACTCTGACAGCAACATTGGCGGAAGACTACGCGACAGCAACTTTAGCCCTCGATAGCAAGTTTGGAAACCTCGACAGCACACTATGCGGGGAACTCTTACTGTCACCAAAAGCACATTCCTGTGACAGCAAGCTTTGCGACAAAAGTAACTGTCTCGAGAAAGATCCTTGTTCTAGGTATCTTTCTCAGTCAAACCCCGTGACAGTTTCAATAATGTTCAAGAAACAGGCGTGTTGCAGTATCCCTAAGCTGTACCAAGTCTGCAAGACTACGACAGAAGCTTCAAGTACTGCAAACAAAAGCGAATCAATTCAAGAGCAAGGTCAAGTCTCTATTTGCTGAATTGTTTTAGCTAGAAATAGAATGAATCTAGGTTGCTTTCTTTGTAATGTATATCTGACATTGTTAGCAATTTAGGAAAGTAACATGGGTAGACACTTTGTAAGAAGCTGCCACTTGATAATGACAGCAGCTTCACAGACCCGTGTTGACAGTGATTAGTTTTATACTTAGACTATTAATTCATTCTAGAGATGTAACGAAGACAAGAAAGTGTCTTGAAGAAAAAAACTGAAGCTCAAGAATTCTCTCTTGAGGTTGTAGCAACACTTTGCAAAATAAATAAAACATTTATTTTGTGAATCCTGTCTTCTCGATTATACTGTTTGTGAATGCATACATATTATTGATAACATTAAATCTTAGTTTTGGTTGTTGAAACTGAGATTGAATTTTATCAGTATTGCATTCATTCCCCCCCCCCCCCCCCCGGCCCTTCTGCAATACACGAGGACCAACACTAGGACCTAGGTGTGACAAATGTGCATATATGTAACCACTACACCATCCCAATAATGGACTAACAACTTAAAAATTATTAACCTCATAATCACGAAAATCACTTGTTCTATGTTTCTTAATATTTTTTTAGAGCAGTACCAAAAATCTTTATAATACAAATTCAATATTAACATTTGTCACTACTACAATATTGAAATTTTTTAATGTCAACCAAATATCACTTGCTATATTTGTCTTTAATATTTAATTTAAAACTATCAACATATTTACTCATTTCTAATTATATTCTCATATGTAATAAGCATAAAATGAATTTTATCTATTATTTTACATTTAAATCTTTTTCATTATTAGACATTAACAACTTATAATTACAGATCCATTTTTTAAATTTTCGTCTTCAATAAATAAAATTTATATGTTGATTATTTTTTAAAACTACAATATCCATCTATTATATATATAATAGAGCAAATGGGGGGTTGGGTGAGACAAAAAAATTATAGTGAAATTACGATTATACCCTTTGAATCATAAAATGACATTATTATCCCTTCATTAATTATTTCATATTAATTCTCCACTATTATTACATATTAATATATCTGCACATTAATTAATAATTTTCATTATAATATATTAATTTTTTGTAATAAATACTTATTGTTTAAATACATGATATTTTAAATGATATATATTATTTAAAAAGTAATAAAATGTAATTTAAAAATACTAATGATATTGGAATAAATATACATAACATAAATTTATGATATTGAATCTATTATATATATAATAGAGCAAATAGGGGGTTGCTTGAGACAATTTATTTAGTCTGAAATTACTAAAATACCCCTACTTATTATATAATAATAATTTTGTAATGAATGCATTTATTAATTACATCTAATTCATTAATCATCATTAACACGTCTATATTTATTAATCCATCATTATTAAATATAATAATTTATAATTATATTTATCTATCTACAAATACTTAAATGATTAGATAATTAATATATATAATTATATTTAACTCATTATTATGCAAGTATTGAGTAAAAAATAATTAGTATAGTTAATGAAGATTAGTTATTAATGATTAGAGACATTAAAATGTATTAATAACGAAGATATTAATATGAAGTAAATAGATTAAAGGGTTGAAAAATCATTTTACACTTTGAAGGGTATAATTGTCTTTTAACGGTGAACAAATTGGCTCAATGTACAGTCAAAAAGACAGTAAAAGAGGGATAAGAGAGGGGTCTCTAGAGAGTGACGCCGAAAATATAAGGCAGCCATCGTAGGACGGGGCATGAGAGAGAGAGAGAGAGAGCACGATCAAAATACAGATCCAAAACAAAAGTTGAGAAGAAAATGTGGAGGATATGGGGAAAAAGGAAAGAAAAGTCAAAGAGACAGTAAACGAGGGATAAGAAGGATAAGAGAAGGGTCTCCAAAGAGTGACGCCGAAAATAGAAGGCAGCCACCACCGTAGGAGGAGGCATGAGAGAAAGAGGCAAATAACATAAATAAATTAACCCCAAAAAAAGCACAAACTCGACAATATCGATAAAGAACAATTTGTCACTGTCAGCTCAAACAACAACCCATGACAAATATTTACTTTAATGAGCAGACCAACTCCAAGTGCATTTACATGCACAAAGCCTACAAATTTGGTTCAAGCATTCCATCAAACACACAATACACACTCTGAATAAACACAAACTAAACAGTCAAAGAATGCATTTGAGTAAACAATTATGACACAACCTAAATAAACAAAGCATAACATGCATTTCAGTAAATGTGTTGGAATATATTATGTCTTCCCGAGGATCATTACATAAGAGAGGCGTCTCTAGAGAGTGACACCAAAAATAGAAGGCAACCACCATTGGAGGGGGCATGAAAGGAGAGAGAGGGATCAAAATACAGATCCTAAACAAAAGTTGAGAAGAAAAAGTGGAGAAGACGGAGAGAAAGGAAATAAAAGTCAAAGAGACAGTAAAAGAGGGAAAAGAAGGATAAGAGAGGGGTCTCCAAAGAGTGACATCGAAAATAGAAGGCAGCTACCACCGTAGGAGAGAGAGGGAGAGAGAGAGAGAGAGAGAGAGAGAGAGAGAGAGAGAGAGAGAGAGAGAGAGAGAGAGAGAGAGAGAGAGAGAGAGAGAGAGAGAGAGAGAGAGAGAGAGAGAGAGAGAGAGAGAGAGAGAGAGAGAGAGAGAGAGAGAGAGAGAGAGAGACCACCGTAGGAGGGGGCATGAGAGAGAGGGGGTGGAGATTTCACGGTAGGGTGGATTTCAATGAGTCAATTTATTTAATGCGAAATGATAATTATACTCTCAAATTTTAAAATGACATTTTAATCTATATTATAATTATCTCATATCAATATATCTATAACTCATAAAATACGTTGAAATTAATGAAAGTTACACAATATTCTAGAATATGCACGTGCCTCGCACGGGCTTTAAAGCTAGTTGTTAGTAATGTGACATACAGTAAAACCTCTATAAATTAATAATGTTGGGACCGAGATATTTTATTAATTTAGAGAGATATTATTATATCGATAAATTAATAATTTATTAATTTAAAGAGGATTTACATAAGACCTTTAAATTTCCAAGTCTAATGTACTAGTTACAATATATATTAGTTAGAGATGAAAAATCCGATCGATGACGAAGTTGAGGATGATTCAATAGCTTTGGAACCGGTCACTCGGAAAGAAGCATTGCAAGCGGCAACAACTCTTCACAACTTTTTGTTGCAATACGAGAAGACAATGCCCCAACTCTTAAGTGCAGTGAGGAGATTTAAAGATGAAGTCAATATAGATTTGAAGTTCAACAAAAAACAAGTGACTATAGATTCATTTTTACTAGACAATCTTAGAATATGTATGGAATCTTTTAATGATTATTAATTTATAGTTTCGTTGGGACCAATATATATACTTTGGGATTTCAAAAAAGTTATTATCTTATTATTTTATCGATTGGGGTCCAATTTTATACTGGTCCCAAGTTGGGACTGGACAAATTATTAATTTTATCGAGATTATTAATTTATCGAGTATTAATTTATAGAGGTTTTACTGTAGTTTCATGTTATCTTCACTATGGTTGAAGTGATTTGCGAGAGAGTTATTCATTGTTAACTAATTAAGAATATTTATGTAAATCCATATCGAGTTTTTTAAAAACAAATTATGTAGTAAAGAAATATCAAATACTTACTAACTCGAAAATCAACAACTTATTCACATCCAATCATAAACATATATCACACGAACTTAATTCAACGAATACAATACAATAAAAAAGGAATATCAACTTTACAAACAACTATTGCTAACTTAAAATTTTCAAATATCTCAGCAATCAAACCATCAACATTAATTAAGAATATGTATGTAAAATCATATCAAGTTTTTTAAAGAACAAATTATGCAGTAAAGGAAGATCAAAATACTTACTTACTCGAAAATCGTCAGTAAACTATTCACATTCAAATCATATACGTGTAGCACACGAACTTCCAATTAAACGAATAAAATACAATAAAAAGGAGAAATATTAACTTTACAACAAATATTGCTAACTTAAATTTTCAAATATCTCGGTAATCAAACTATCAATACGAATATTTTACAAACACATATACCAGAATTAATGACAAATTATAAAATATTTTAGAATAAACTCGTGCCTCGCACGATTTATAAAGCTAGTTATCTATACTATATTATTAAAGCCGAAACATTGAAAGTTTTGGTTTTCGGTTTTCGGTCATTTATTCTATTTAATAAATAATATAAAAATATAAAAATATAAAAATAGTAACTAGCTGATTGACTTTTATCATTAAAACATTTTTTGTAACAAAATCTACTCTTTTTTCTAAAAATATCACGGGTAATTACATTTAAATTAAAACATATTACATTTTATAATAACTAATAAAATAATATATAAATAGTAATTATCTGATTGTCTTTTATCTTTGAAACACTTTTTTTGTAACAAAATCTACTCCCTTTTTAAAAAATATCACGGGCAATTACCTTTAATTTAAAACATATTACCATTAAAACACTTTTTTTTAACAAAATCTACTCTTTTTTCAAAAATATCACGGGAAATTATCTTGATATTAAAACATATTATCTTTTATAATAAATAAAAAAATAATATAAAAATAGTAACTAGTTGATTGCCTTTTATCATTAAAACACTTTTTTGTAACAAAATCTACGGTTTTCGGTCATTTATTCTATTTAATAAATAATAAAATAATATAAAAATAGTAACTAGGTGATTGTCTTTTATCATTAAAACACTTTTTGAAACAAAATCCACTCTTTTTCCAAAAATATCACGGGTAATTACATTTAAATTAAAACATATTACCTTTTATAATAACTAATAAAATAATATAAAAATAGTAATTAGCTGATTGCCTTTTATCTTTAAAACATTTTTTTGTAACAAAATCTACTCTTTTTTTCAAAATTATCATGGGCAATTACTTTTAATTTAAATATATTACCATTAATAATAAATAATATAAAAATACTAACTAGCTTATTACCTTTTATGATTAAAACACTTTTTTTAACAAAATCTACTCTTTTTCCAAAAATATCACAGGAAATTATCTTGATATCAAAACATATTACCTTTATAATAAATAATATAAAAATATAAAAATAGTAACTAGGTGATTGCCTTTTATCATTAAAACACTTTTTTTCTTAACAAAATCTACTGTTTTTCCAAAAATATCACGGACAATAATTACCTTTAAATTAACATATTACAATTTATATTTGTTTTCACTAAAATCTCTTTTTTTCAAAAATATCAATGCAACCCTTATTTATTTATTTTAAAACGTATTTTAATACTTTTAATTATTTAAAAAAACTTACATATTTTAACATTCCAGCGTATTTTTTTAACAAATATAATTAAAACACTTCTGAAAATATCACAAACAATTACTTTTTTTAATTAAAACATGTTAATTTTTCTATTTGTCCTTGCTATTAATATTATTTTAATAAATAATAAAATAATATTAATAATGTCTCATTTATCTTCCTCACCCCATTTGTATTATTTATTTATTTTTTCTATATTACAATTAATATTTAAATTTATCATTTTATAATTTATCAAATTGATTTTTAATTGTATTTGATGGCCCGTGTCTTGCACGGGTTATAGGCTAGTATATATAATAGAGCAACTAGGGGGTTCATTGAGGCAATTTATTCGATTTGAAATTACTAAATTACCCCTACTTATTATATAATAATAATTTTGTAATTAATGCATATATTAAGTATATCTAACTCATTAATCATCACTATTATCTCTATATATTTATTACTCCATTATCATAAAATGTTTGTAATTTATAATTATATTTATATATCTATTAATACTTAAATGATTAGATAACTAAAACTCATTATTACTTAATAATATTTCAGAATTATTATGTCAATACATGCATGTATATCTATAAACTATATTGTTTACTCAAAATATTAAAAAACTATCGGGTCGGATCACTTAAGACAAATAAATACTACACGCACTAATAATTTGAACGTGATGATCAAACTAATAAACACCCATCAACACATAGACAAAACCACCAAGGATACTATTCAAAAAGTCAACAACAACGTATGCAAGGAATATATATTCGAAGTGCAAAGTACCTCCTACAATCTAGATGGACATGACAGATAAACTATAGTGCACATAAACTCAATATCTACGGCGTCAGTTACTGCTCCCAATGATGAGGCAAGTTCGAAAAAGAAACCAAAAATCGTTTGAAACAAAAAGCATCGCGCAACCAATATGGTCAATGAACATCAATAACAAAATTATCTAGCTACTTAGAATTATCTTTGTAATATTTGGGACTCAAGAACATAATTTTAAGACAGTGTCTAAATTAAGAACTTAGGTTTACCATTTGTAACAATGATTATCGGATTAAGCGTGTGTTCATTTCCATCAACATCCATATAGTCTGAACTGTGCAGGTGGTTGACTATCACGCATTTGATGAATTTAATGAAAAAGACTATTAGCGTGTATATTATACACACAACATATAAAATTAAGGCAACTCATGCAAATCAACTCAATTTCTTCTTAATTTATTGACTGTCTCTTCCAAACCAATGGACGTCCATGCTCAATCATAACCACTGCAAAATTCAAAACTTCAAAGTTCTTTTAATTTACATTTTCTATAAATAGGGGTAGGTCCTATTACAAATCAAAATGAAAAACATCTAACATGACAAATAGTTCATTTCTAAAACATGTAAACAGTCCAATAAAAAAAATTAAATCAAACTCATGCCTCGCACGGGTTATAAAGCTAACAACTTAGGATTACCGTTTGTAACCATGATTATCGGATTAAGCGTGTGTTCGTGTGTTCATTTCCATCAACATCCATATAGTCATGTCGCGTTACACCTTATTTACGTCAAAACCAAAAACATACGTTTTGAACCGTGCAAGTGGTTGACTATCACGCATTTGATGAAATTAATGAAAGAGATAGCTACTAGCGTGTATATTATACACGCAACATATAAAATTAAGACAACTGATGTAAATCAACTCAATTTCTTCTTAATTTATTGACCGTCTCATCCAAACTAATGGACGTCCATACTCAATCACGACTACTGCAAAATTCAAAACTTCAAAGTTCTTTTAATTTACCTTTTCTATAAATAGGAGTATGTCCTATTAAAATCAAAATAAAAAATATCTAATAGGACAAATAGTTCGTTTTTAAAACATGTAAGTAGTCCAATGAAATATAAGTTTAGATTATACACGGGCCTTACACGGGTTATAAAACTAGTTTTACTTAACTTATCAACTTATTCTTTGATTTCTTTATTTTTCTAATATTTTATATTTTTACATTTGTGTTTTTAAATATTTTTTTAATTTAAAATACAAGTGTTGAAATCATTGTATTTAAAAATTATTTTTTCAAATTTAATTTAACAAATTTTCACTAACTTATAAGTAAATTTATCCAAACACCCGTATAACTTATAAGAATTCATCAACTTATCACTTATATGACACTAACTCATTTTAAGCTATAAATCAACTTTTTTATGATACCCCAAACACGCATAATATATGTTGTTGTATAATGTTACTGTGTTATTATTACCTTAGTCCTTAGCCATGTTTGGTCTTTAACCAATTACCCTCTACAAATTAATAAAGTTTAGCAATAAAAAGAGATTATTAATTTAGAAAGCTTTTTAATGTAGCTTCAACTTTCATAACATCGCATGGAAATTTTAATCTTCCAAATCACAAAGCTGCCTACAGATTATGCTAAACCATCGACTCTAAAATTGTCAGACTTTAACTAAATTCCAGTGTAACAGAATTGTAAAACAATTCGGAAGCCTTTTTCGAAGTAAATGATTTAACTCGATGCATTAAACGGGTGGGTTCAAATTCCCCAACGAGGACAAATAGTAAATATGGTGGAAAGATCTCCTTATAACAGAAAAATTACTTCTATGATAAAAAAAAGTTAGTGGAGACTGATTACTAGCCCCAGAAAGCATTCTATCCATATTTACTAATCCTACTTTTGTCTTGTAAAAAACGGCAGTACAATGTAATCTCAAAGACAGAAATGGCGGTACAAGGGAAACTAAAAGTACAAATATAAACTGCCTAGTAACTCCATACCACAGCCTACTGATTCACAATTCAGATATCACTGTGAAGAGCATAACTAAGAAACACGGAGAGAACAATAGGATGCACTGAAGAGCACTGGAAGAATCCTGAACAATATTATGAAAAATAGATGAAGCATCTTCAGGACACGATCATTTTCCACTGCCGAATAACAAGCCCAAAATGATTTCAGTCTTAAATGCCCGTTGTGATTAGAAATACAAGCCAATCTCCAATTCTTTTATAGAAAAAACTTGGTGAACAATATTTTTATGCAAAAATGACGAAATGATGTTACAAACTCACATTTGCTTTGTGATCAGGCATGTGTTCAAACCTTCAAGGCAGCTTTATGGACCATTGTCTCCTTGTGGATCTGGTGACAACTCTTCTCCACTAGGTCAAGCAGTTTCTCCAGGTTCATGGCCCACGAATTTAAGATGTCATTACTATCTTTGGCTGTCTGGAAGCATACAACACCCATTGGTCTGTCAACCTTCGCAACCAGGGCTTTGGAAACAACCATATCTGCTAGATGTTTTTCGGTTTCCTGAGAAGAGGTACAGAAAGATTAAAAGGTTAATCCCCACAAGGGAGTGATCAGAAAATCAATTTTTTTTTTAGTTTCTGCTAGCATAATCCCCAGATGGAAGTGGTCAGAAAATCATATCTTTTTTGGTTTCTGCTAGCAGTATCACACTAATTTTTCCAAAATTAGACAAAAGAAATAGGCAATAGGAAAAGCATTATAAAATTTTATACGTGACTCAAACTAACATATAAGATCTTCCACTAGTCTTTAACTGTTTGGGACTTGAACTATATATTTTCCATAATCAGATAGAGGTTCCCTAGAATGGATAATAATATAACTAATAATGCACCAATGAACATTTATACAATTATCATACACTAGATTTATTATTACAAATTTAATAATTCATAAAATCCCATTTGCTATTAGTTCAGTCTAAGCAGGCCTAATTTTGCGCATATGGACATTTATACATACATGGTTCTTCTGGTGTCCATCCAGGAGTTCGAATTCCCCATATGGTGGCTGCGGCATGCAATAAGCATGCGCCACAGACGCCATGGGACATCATAGAAGAGGAAAAAGGACCGACCCAGATCCAACCTAACAGTTTATGGGTTGTGTATAAAAAAACAAAGTTTTCTCTCATTTAACAGTTAACATATTATGATAGAAGTACGAGTTTAAACCAAACCAAAACCATAATTAAAAATGTGAATTTACATGCCAACAGAAAGCTGAAAATATGACTTAATTTTTTACTGAATTATAGTTCTGGTCATTTATTGTCAGGCTCACTTTTATTAACCATGCTTTTCAACAGGGTAAAAAAATGACTCCAAGCAAAACCAAGTACTAATTTTATTTATGTAAAAAATTTGTCTACAATATTCAAAGATTACCAAGAATTCAATATTATATATATTTATCATTAAGTATTCCTAATACATCCAGAGTGACATTGTTCTCTGGCTATGTATATATATTTGGACTCAATCGAAATCGGGTATCAACATCAAAGAATCCATAAAATATCAAATCTATAATACAATATAAGAAACCAATATTAGTTTAACTTTAAACCCACCTCCGAGTAGACCTGGCAATTCGTTCATGTCGTGTACTTTCGTATTTCGTGTACATGAATGCTAAACACAAAACCGGCCCGTTTAGGTTCGTGTACATTCCGTTTCGTGTACTTTTTGTGTAATTTTAAATAAAAATATAAATTTAAATTAATAAATTTAAATATTAATTTTTTTACAAATATGTATTTACATCATATTTACAAATAATATTATAAAATTATGTATAATCATATAAATTATAAATAATCATATATAAATATTACTTTATCTATTTAGCACAAAAAATAAAAATAAAATATCTAATATATTAATATATAAATATTTTTTATTTATTTCGTCTCGTGTACCCAAAGGGTAAATACAAAACCACCACTAAATCTCGTATACTTTCATGTTCAAGTATTTTCATGTCGTGTACTCAAAATGCAAACACCAAATTTTCGTGTCGTTTTGTGTTTTCGTGTCGGTCTACCTCCTAGTACATATAGACCTATACAAAAGGCATCCCCACAACCAAAGATTTTAAACCCCATTCTCTTAGTGTCGATATGCACTACTTATACGTACTGAAACCACAATTGCATACTCGAAAATTCAAAGTTTCAAATAACGCTACATGAGTAGAAACTATAGTAAAAACAAGATCCTGACATCTTTTTATATGCTAATTGTAAAACATTATTATCACGAAGACGACTAGTCAACGACTAGTCGACACGAAGGTACTCGGGCGCCGAAAGTCTCGAATACCGACTTGTTGTCGACTAGTTGACGCGAAGGTTCACCCAAGAGTCTCGAAGTCCGATTTGGAAACCATGATTGTGGTGTACTGACACTTGATCAAACCAATAACCGGATCCAACCAAATGAAACACCAACAACCAATAATTTCTGACTAGTTATTTCTTGATAATCTGATAACTATTGTTGTACCAGTGAAACAGCCTCATCAAATGCTTTATCTCCTTCTATTGTCTCCATTTTTCTCACTTCTTATACACACTTCTTATACACAGATCAATAGTACTACTTTTAACACAGTAATTTCAGCAAACACCTGGAGTGCGCTACTACTATGACACAGCAATTCACCAATTTTTCACTACCGTCACACCTTAGACTTCAATTTGTATAGTCACAACAGCAATACACACAGCTCTTCACAATCACAATCTCATCTACTTAACAGATACACAATTCTCCAAAATCACACCAAAAAAAACAGTTTCAACTTGTAAAGCTTCTGTAAACAGTTTTAACCTAATATTTTTGGAGTTTTCTTAATAGCAACTACTACTAAGACTAACTAGGTCTAAACACAACTGATAAAGCAGCAACAACACTTAACTCCACTGAATTCAACAGTAAATCAACAGATCTGTAAGTAAATGAAGAACAGAGCACCTGAGATGAAAATTTACTAAAGTTCTGAACTTTAAGCTGCGATTACTGTGGTTCTAGACTCGCACCACTCAGAATAGAGTATACAATGCAATCGAAGCAATAGTTGATCTCAACTCGGAATAGAGTATACAATGCAATCGAAGCAGTAGTTGATCTCAATTTGAAGCTCTAATACCAATTTGTCAGGAACCTCTGGTTCCTGAACTGAGTTTTCATGTATTTTTGGTATTTTATGATATTATAAGCTGAATTACACTATTGTAAGGATAGAATTGATAGAAATAGAAATAGAGCTGTTTTAGCAGAGAAATATAGTAAGAACAGAGATTTAGAGATAGAACATATAGAATCAGATCAGAAATGTAGAGGATAGAGAGAGAATTCAGTTAGAAACTTGTAGAGAAAGATTGGTTTCTAGAGAGAGAAACCATAGAGAGAAGGGAGAGAACAGTTGTGGAACAATGTCCCTTTTCATATATTCATAATGCATATTGAGAACACAACACACTTACAAGTATTTATAGGCACACACATACTCTAACTAACTGAAAAAGAGTAAATGACATCAGTACCCTTACTAACTAATACTACTACTAAGACATACTAGTATTGATATCCACACTATTCCTGACACATTAGACTAGAAAGAGATGGAGATTAAAATGATATAAAGATTTAAGATGGATGACTTTGCTTTATATTCATCATACTTGTTTTAATTTGCTTGGATATGTTTGATATTTGTAATATGGATGTTATTATGTAGTAACTGTTTATTTTGAACTTATTATTCTAGTACTTTTGATATAAATAATGGAACAGATGTGTTTAGTTATGTTAAATATAAAATTTAGTATGTACATGCATAACGAATATATTGTCGACTTTTAACGACTAGTCAGGCGACTTGTCTAGTCTTCCTGAAGGTGCTCGGGCGTCGAGGGTCGACTTGGCGCCATGATAACCTTGTTGTAAAATTTGCTGATACTGGGAGACAAAATTAAAAGATTAAAAAAACAAAGTCTACGGGGAAGATGTAGCTCGTGAATTTAACTTACACATATACAACATGATTTTTGATGTAGAGAATAAGGACCTTAAGGTAGACCTTAGGAAGAAATTCATGTGGTAGTGATTGCCTTGGTGTATTATATTAACTACCTAAATTACTTACTTTCCTAATTTATATACAAGAAAAATATATGGTAAGTGAATATTTAGTAATTAATGACTAGATATATTCATTTACATGTATTTTGTGTGATCGTAGGAAAAATATCCTAAGGATGTTCACTTAAAATTTACAAATCTGGCTAGGCAAGTACAATCACCAATCACTGGCATAACTGTTAACCAATACGCATGTACTAAAAGCCAACTAAAGGGAAAAAGTGCTAATAAAAAGACTGTGAAATTACAATTTTACCCCTATATATTGAAATATAACAAAAGTGACAACCCTATTTTATTATGCAGAAAATACATGAATATTTGATAGTATAGGTTATCGAACCTTGTTGCTCTTCCAAGAGGTTCATGTTATAACCACTTACAGAATTGTTGTTTGAGTTACTTTAAAAATCTTATTAGCTAAACCACATCATTTCCTCTTATCTTATTTTCTTTTTTTATTTCAATATTTTTTTTATTTCAACTTTTGAGTAAATAAAATGTTGTTTTATATGTTTTCGGTTAAATACATATTAATTTTGTTTTTCATAATTCATATTATTATACTTTTTTGAAATCACTCAATTATTGATACATAAAATATAATATTCAAATTTGATCTAATATAAAGAATATAGTATAGGTAATGTATCTCATTATTCGTTAGTTCTATAATTTTAAATTAAAAAAATTAATATTGAAATTATGGTTAAATTATACAATAATCATGTTTATGCAGTCTGTTCATTTGTTAAAGTGACAAAAGTGAAATATAACAAAAGAGAGGATATTACACAGTACATAATTACAAAAGATATAAAAAAGATTTTTTTTTTCACTTTTTCCTTTCTAATTCTCATTATTCGTTAGTTCTATAATTTTAAATTAAAAAAATTAATATTGAAATTATGGTTAAATTATACAATAATCATGTTTATGCAGTCTGTTCATTTGTTAAAGTGACAAAAGTGAAATATAACAAAAGAGAGGATATTACACGGTACATAATTACAAAAGATATAAAAAAGATTTTTTTTTTCACTTTTTCCTTTCTAATTCTCTAAATCCCCCTTCCCGGGATTAAAAAATTGTTGTGAGATATTAAAAAAAAGAGGATTTTAGAGAGTACATAATTACAAAAGATATTTTGATCGATTGAGCACACTAAACACTTTATTTGTCATCATTTAACATAAAAAATAAAATCTCTACACTCTCTTTTTCATTATAAATGAACATAAAAAATAAAACGATAAGACAAAGTTCTTGGTTACATATGAATTTAACGAAGTATAGATAAATAAACAAATTTATTAATATATATCGCTATGAGTAGAGAGTAGCTCAAATGGTAGAGTTATCTTTTTGTTGTCCCACGATCCTGGATTCAATTATCTCCTATTTATATTGTACAATATTGTACAGATACTAAAGAGTATCTTAAAGCTTAATTTAAAAAAACTATTTATCTCTATGTATATATTAAATTATTGGAATAAAAAATATAATTTAGTTTTTAAAAGAATTAAATTCTATTTATAAAATCATACTAATATACAACTGCATCACATATGTACTACTTATCATTATTTTCAAGAATATAAAATTTCAAATATTTGAGTTAAATTAGAGATTTTTGGTTCATCAAACATTTAGACTTTGAGCAGTTTAAACGTATAACTGATATGAAAAAGATAGATATTTAAAAATGTGCAAAAAAATAATTAATTTATGTTTAGAAGACAAAAATTCTAAAAAAGGATATTTTTTTATAATATAAAAATAACAAAAATCTGCGATACATGAAAATAAGATATGATTTTCTGGATAATAAAAATTATAAAATTGTAGTAACTAATAATAATGACTAGTAGACTAAGGTTTGGTAACATTGAAAATTAGAAGTTTCAACAACAAAATTATAAATTGCACGCATGTATTGTACGATGTTAAAAAAATAGGAGTTTTCATAATAATAGGATTTTATATAATACACTTAACTAATGCATAATGTCAAATAATTCAATTTGATAAATGAAATTCTAAATAGGGCTTACGGGCCCTGAGATGATCTGCTGCTAGTAGAGTAATGACAATAAAATACAAGGTAAGTTTTTTAAATACACGAGAGTGGTTTCTATCATTACAAAATGTGGTTTCTATCATTACAAAAACGTCATTCAATATTTTTCTCTTTTAAATATATGAACAATAACCGAACATTTTAAAAGTCATTACATGTACGTTACTTTTCAATAAAAAATTTAGTATGAAAAATAGTATTATTCATTAGTATATACTCCCTCAGTCCCATTCATTTCTATACACTTTCCATTTTGGGATGTCCCATTCATTTTTATACATTCCAAAAATAGTAACTTTTAATAATAAAAAACACTATTACACCCACTACTTTCTCCACTATCTCTATTCTATAACAATATAAATCACTATTACACCCACTACTTCCTCCACTATCTCAAATCTATTATTAAATATTGATAGGTCCCACCATTTTACTCACTTTTCATCTAATTTTACTCATTTTTTATATCTTTTTCTTAGTCTACGTGCCCAGTCCCAATGTATAGAATTCACTGGGACGGAGGGAGTATTATAGTCGATTTAGAGTTCATTAATTTATGCCATTAATTTATTAAATTATATATTTGAAAAAAATACATGAATTTTCAGAAAAAACACAAAATTATTGAATGTGAGTTAAAAAGATTTTTTTAAAAATGATCGAGTTAAAACATATAATTTAAGATGAAACAAAAAAATAGGTACTTAATTATTATATAGATGCACAAGTCATTAATGTTATCTAATCATACTTCACATCGATGAAAGCAAATTTAGAAGTATTTCATTCATTAAAACGGTATGCAATATTACAAACATAAGATAACCTAGGAATATTATGATTTATGATACTTTTAAATTTAAAATTATTTCAGTATACGAACAGATTTGTGCGAGAAATTATTTAAATTCATATACAGCCCGTGCTTCGCACGGGTTATTGCGCATAAATTTCCATTTTTAGTTTAAGTTAACAAACATCTGCAGTCCTATTAAACCATTGAACGTGTACCATATCTCTTTATTGACGAAGGTAATAATTAAACTGAAACTATGTAACTGACAGCTTTACGATTAAGTTTATGTTAGCAAACCTGAATACTAAGACAAAGCAGCTCCGCAAGTCTTTTCAAGGTGATCTGGGAGTAGTACTTCGAAACAACAAGGATGTTCTGCACAGAGAAATCATGAAAAACAGAAATCATGAAAAATAATCAAATGATTCCTTTGCAAATAGCTCAAATGGCAGGAAAAAAATCATCATGTGTAGAAGTTTACATGCTCAATTACTCTCTCTCTGAAATTTTCAGCAGCCTTGTCTCCCAAAGAGCCGCCAAGCATATTTTTTTCATTCTCAAACTCATTACTGAATAATTTCCAGAGTTCTGTCCACTGAATCACCTCCATAGTGATAAGTTGTTTTAAGAGTAGCCTACAGTTTGAAGGTTAACCAGTTACGGATGCTATAAACACAAAGATAAGAGTCAACATCTTAAGATTCTTTGTGGTTTCATATTTTCGTAAATTACAGAATATACCTAAAGTGAGGAATTTCTGCAAGATTCTTATCCTCCAAGGTAGAGTTCAGGAGGCTTGACTGCATTGGATCATGTGGTGATAAAACCAAGTACCAACATATTTTTCTCAACACCTGATGCAAAAATATTAACAGTGACGACAAGATTGAGAACACCCAATATACGATGCATTTTAAATGATTAAAGAAAGATGAACAAATCCAAAAATACCGGTATCCACAAAGCAGAGTTTTCTTTGACAGTCGGGATATCATATATTGACTTGTAACAGCGACATATTTCGAGGTAGTCATTGTTGTGTGAATAGTACCTACAAAGTCAATTTACAATATATTCTTTACCAGTGAGTATAATGGTCAGAGCTTGCACTACTTTATTCTTCAATGCAAGAGAAATTTTATAGACCAATATATTCTTTACATAGCTCCCAGAACAGATTCAGATGTCTTGCTCACATTGGTCATATATTTAGGTTCCTTGCAAAATTAGAAAGAATTCAAATTCAAGAAAGCTTTTGCTGAGAGAGCAACATTTTTGAATTACTAAACTTGGAGGACGATTTAGCTTTCTACTAAAACTACTTTCCTTCATTAGAGTTTCAAAACAAAATAAGAGTATATGAAAGCTTGAAACTATTATACTAAGACCATCTCCAATCCAACTTCAAATTTGTATTTTTACACCATTTCGAAGTAAAATTCCTCTCCAACCCAACTCCAAAACTTATACTCCCTCCGTCCCGCCCAATTGTTTACATTTGGGTTGGGCACGGAGGTTAAGGAAAATAGATAAAGTAGTGGAAAAAAGTAGAAAGGAGTAAAGTGGTGGGACCCATCAATATTTATGTATAAATTAAGTAAAGTTGAGGAAAGTAGTGGGAGTAGTTAATTTTTATATTATAAAACTTTACTATTTTAGGAAAGTTTTGGAATGTAAAGAATTGAGAGGAACATCCCAAAAGGAAAGTGTAAAGAAATGGATAGGACAGAGGGAGTACCATTTTGGTGTAATACCAAAATTACACCAAATTTGGTGTCACGCCAAATTTTAACAGTTTTGGTATATTCCAACATTGCCCTTATACTCCTTACCTAAAACAAATTTGTTCCCTTTGTATCCCACCAACTTCATTACTTTTGTACTTCCGTAATAAAGTTGGAGGTGATCTAATGACAGGCTGATGGTTATGTGGAAACATGCATCGTTTTCGTCATCAACTTATAGGTAATAAGTACAGATAAAACATTTCATGTTATATTGTTCCCAAATAGCCGAGTCTACTATTTATAGTCAGTAGTCACTAGAACAAGGAGAAGTCATTTTCTATTTCTGACAACAAAAGTCTCCAAAAACCACGCACCTTCAAATTTGAGACTTTGTTGAGCACTTTTACAGTGCCACAACAAACTTTAAACAACTACACATTCCAAGCCTTGCATAGTTTAAAGCAGAATTAGAACTTCAAAATGTGCTACTGATGTCTTATCGTAGACCATTGATACAATGTCTCCGAAAGGATAATTGGCCTGCCTTGGATCATTTTCTTTCAAGTTTCAAACTGTTATCTCTCTAAGTTCTTTTCTCAAGTTCCAATCTCTTCATTCAATTGATATATATAAATAGAACATTTTGATCTTGATCATATATCCAGAGGGGTGCATGTCCCTGATGGTTTAAAAGCTATATTCTATTAGCTGACTTAAGTTAATGAAGTTTTTCTTTGTTTAAAAAAAAGTGATGCTACCATCTTTTATAATTTGTGAATTCTGGCTGCAAAGTAGTTGGATCCTTAGTAATGTAGATGCAGCAATATATCCAGGATACGAAGTTCACAAAATTAAATTGGCAACTAATCTCCTTTTTACTCTGTCAAACTACCAAATAGGTGGACTTGTAAAACTTCTAACGTAACAAGATCCGTAGGAAAGAATCCAGAAATAAACATCAGTTGCTGACAATTAGATAGAAGCCACAGTTTAGCCATTAACAGATTTTAAGAGTGAAGCAGTTCTCTTTTTTTTTTGGTCAAGGTCAAAGATATTTATATACTCATGCACACATTTTCCTCCACCGAGGCTCGAGCCCTCGACCTTTGGTAACTAAGGACGAGATTACGAGAAACACCCTCTAGGCTAATATTTAGAAAAATAGATTATACCAATTTCTGTAAAATGTGGGACAGACTTCACAGCAAAACTCTATTTCCTAAACTTTTCAGGTAAAACTATGGAGATTATCTAAGTCAAGATAACAAACAATATATACAGAGAAAGATTATAGAAACACACTAAAAACTGTAAAATGGAATATTTAAAATTCTATATACCTTATCATTAATTCATAGTAGATACGCTTTAACTCAAGAAGTGATGGTATGTCAGCAGGAGCCTCTTCAACAACATTGTCACCTTCTTTGGCCTTTTTCTTCTCCTTTGAAGCATCTACCTCAAAAACCCTTGGACTGATTTTTCTGGAGAGTATTTGTGCACGTACATAATCCTGGCGATCCAAACATAGCCTGACCTGAAATGTTTACATCACATGCCATATATTTATTTTCCACAATCTAGAATAAAACAAACACTTGTAGAGTACACAAACAGAGAAGAAGACTACATACTTGATCAAGAATGAAAGCAATTTTTTCAGTCTTTGCCATTGCACCAAATGTTTCCACCTGTAACCACAACATCAGATAAATTATCGTCTAAACACATAACTCAATTCTAAACAAGGATACCAGCTAGGAGTAACATCTATGTGTCTGATTTTGGGTGTCTGTGTGCACATAATCAACTGCCATGACATAATCAGACACACACCGCAACTTCTTGCATCAAATCTGCAGCCTCGGCAATGTTCCCTTGTTCTTCCTTGATTTTTGCCAGTATCTTTATCAACCTGGCTCGCTCTAGCTCAACATAAATCTAGCATAAACATGTTCAGTAAGGACCAGAGAAAAAAAAAATTAAAAATTATTTTCATAACAAAGATGGTTCAATATACAAATATGTTTATACTCTTAACAAGAAATTTACCTTGCCTGCTGATACACTGTTAAGTGTTTCAATCAGCTCAATTTTAGTTACAATATCTGGAGTTTCATCTATATATTTCATTGCTTGCTGGACCATTGCAGTGACAGCCTGTTCAAAATCATCCTCACAAACTCACATTAGCAAGTAATCAGGGAGACCTACAACATATGATTGATAAAAGGACCAGAAAAACTCTTGCACAACAGAAAAAAACAAAAGCAGTGTTCTACTTTTTTGCACTAATGCAAAGGATTGAGTAATTAATGATTATATTCATTAGTATACCATAATTTCTGGTTCTTTTTAGCATCTTAGTTTGGCTTGGGGCCAAAGAGCAATGAGTTTGCTTAATTCAGATAGCAAGAGGAACTCTCTTATGCGTTTGTTGCTAGTTTACATGTCTCAACATATTTCAAGATTCATCCTGTCAAAGAAACGCTTCTATTGGATTCGCAATCAACTACACATCTATATATCCTGTATCAACTTTTGATCTAAAATCAACCTCTTCAAAACAGATGGACCCCAAATATAAAGTCAATATTTCTTCAAAAGGTATTCCAGCAAAATGTCGCTTAATCTGGACGATTTTTCTATTGTGAAACACCAACATGTTTCCTAAAGCCAGATATAAGTAATTTTAAACAAGTGAATATACATGATTCACTAAATACACACGAAAAAGATTAGAACATCGAACATATTTTGTGATTCTCACAAGACAATTCGTGAAAAATACATATAACATTTATTAACAATACATAAAAGATTCACCACTTTGTAGTGTATATATATAAACACAAGCATATATAACACATATATATATACACTCAAAAACACATACAAAATCTGTACGCTTGCAGATTGGACAATCTGCACGAAACCAAAGGAGCAAATACAGGCTTCAATTGCCTGTGCCTCTTTGACAACAAAACAATCCAGTTAGCTCTTTTCTTTCAATAGTTAATAAGGGAAGTTAAAAATTGAACTCTACACCACTTCGTTAGCAAAACCTTTGCCACAGCTTGGGAATTCCTTGATCCCCAGTTAGCTCTATTTTCTAGTTTTTTTACTAATCATATCTTTATATTTACACAGAAACATATATACATATATATGTACTAAATTCTGTTACGTTTGTAGTACTAGCTACATCACTTCTACAGAAAAATAGTCCAGTTAATCCACCATTACCCATCAGATCCAAACACAAATTATACAGACATACAAATTTACTCATCAGATCACACATTATTCCGAAACCGAGAGCAAAAACCTTCTACCAAACAACACAGTCAACTCTACCTTCTACCAAACAATACATTCAACTCTACTATCACTCAACATATCCAAACACAATTCACATACACATATACACATTCAAATACTGTAAACAGAATAAACAATATACGAAACCGAGTGAGGCAAATACCTGTTTCAACTGACCGCGTCGCTTAGACAACAAAACAATCTGATCATTAAGTGTTTTCCAAGCACGAGCATCGTAACAAAGCTGCAATATCTCAGTAACCGCCTTCTTCGTGCCGGCGACTTCGCCGTTGAGTCTCATCTGCTTCTCTTCATTCAATAGCTTCTCTATTTTCGACTCCAATTCACCTACGCCTTCCTGTAAATCACGATTTAGAATCAAAATCAGTTAGTATACATACATATATATATATATGTATAGTGAGATCTAAATTGATAGGATCGAAATTTTACCATCACGAAATTGGAGTAAGATTAAGAAATCGAGTGTGTGTGACTGAGAGAATATGAAACCCTGAGAGAGAGAGAGAGAGAGAGAGAGAGAGAGAGGAGCTAAAATTGAATTGGGATTCTTCGCCTCCAAGAAGGGTTTACTCCTATTTACAGTACTGCCACCAGTTTATTTTTATTAGACTCTCTGAAGATCGGTATTAATTCGAGAAAAGATTTATTTCTACTTTATGTGATTTATAAAAGGCTTAATACTAGGTATAATATTTTAATTTCTTCAGTAAAACATCTTTATTTTTCAATATATAAAGAAAGATTCAGAATTCAAATCTATTATATATTATATGGGTCATGTTCCTTGTAGAACCCTTAGAACTCTATCTTATTTTTTAAAATAATATATATTTATTATATGAAGGTCATGGGTAAAGTTGTCCAAAAACACAAAATACATAATTTAGAGCTAATTAATATTTTATTAACGATAATAATCATACATCGATATCAATCACAAAATTCTCCATCATCATCATCAAATTTCCCCAATTATTTTTATCATTTTTTGTGAAAATATTTAAGTGATTGTATAAACACAATATCAGATAACAGTGTTCAGCAGCTGAACATTTAAATACAAGTAAGTTCAGTTGCAGAACTTTAAAATTTATGTGTTTGATTTCAAATTCGATTACATGACTTTCCCCAATTATTTTTATCATTTTTTGTGAAAATATTCAAGTTATTGTATAAACACAATATCAGATAACAGTGTTCAGCAGCTGAACATTTAAATACAAGTAAGTTCAGTTGCAGAACTTTAAAATTTATGTGTTTGATTTCAAATTCGATTGCATGACTTTTATGTCAGCGGTAGAACACGAAAGTTATGGTATGAAAATAATGTGAATAACATTGTTCAACAGCTGAACATTATAAAAATAATCAAGTTCACTTGTAGAACTTTGTGGAAAAAAATAAGTTCAGTTGTAGAACTTTGAAGTCCATATGCATAACTTTTAAAATTCAGCTACAGAACACTGTATTTATACTATGAAACAAAATAGGTTCGGCAGTAGAATCCTTTTATTCCAAGAATACCCTTATAAGATTTTGTATATAAAAATGAGTTGAATCTGAACAGTTGATCTAGTAATAATCCAACGGCTTATAACAGTTCTAAAGTTCTTTTTTAGTGATTGGTTCTCTCTTGAGCCTAACTCATATTATATAATAGATTTAATATATTATATTATCTATTTCTATATATAATACTGCAACATACTACTTTACATACTACTTTGTTGAATCATTTTATTCCACGTTAGGGAGCCACGTATGACTAAACTTATACACGTAAGCGCACAGCGCTATTCAGTTTCTCTACTGTTTCCCCTTCCAACCATTCTTCTTCCCTAAACCTGATTATGAGAGCTTCTATCCTCTCCTATTGCACCTTGTTCCATGTATGTCCATGAATATCCAGGTAAACATAATATTCTGTCATTTTTATTTATGTTTTCACTTAGAATATGCAGGTCATGAATGTACTAACATATTAAGGGATCTCATATAACATATCAAAGATGATCTATGGGTTACCTGTTTGATAAAATGTCTACATGAATGTGTTTGGCACGTAGAAAATTTTCTAAAACTTGTGATTTTTATCAAAGGTAGTTTCCTCCATATGAACTACAAAGTTCTTATTATAAAATTTATTTCATAAGCTAACCTTTGTTTTAAATGTTGACCAATATTTGATTTTCATCTTATTACAAGATTCCTCTGTAACAGAATCTCTACACGATATTGTTGTCTACATATCCACAAATAAGTTTTTTTAAATTTCTCTTGCTTAAAAGACAACAAAATTCTATGTTGTGATGTGATCTATCATTACAATTGATTGTGAGATAATAGTTATTTACTAAGGTTGAATCAAGATATGGAAGAAAGGGGTAATTAAGGTGTGGAAAATAGGAAGAGCATTTGTGTATGTGATACTAAAAGCATCCAATGGTGAGATGTGTATCACTTTCAAAGAACCTGAGGTTTTCCACTCTGCTCACCCCCTAAAAACAGTTCTAATTACAGTATATCAATACATGCTACATTAAAGATGGTATTTTTTTCAAATGTACGAATATTTTTGAATCTAAAAATATTTTCAGTTTAGGTATTGTCTGCATTAATTCACTAACAAATGTTTTAGACTTGTACATTTTGTTGCACTTTTTAAGTTGGCTATATGGTACTTTATATATGCTAAAGAAACTAAAAACAGATGTGGAAAATATGTATATGGTTAGTTAAACCTTCAGCAACCTGTTGTGATTATCTTTGGAATCCACTATTCGCTCAGATAATGAACCTTCATTATATTTTTACCATCTATATATTGCAATGAATCATATATGTAATATATCTACTGTTTAAAAGCTTCGCGTCATTTTAACATATAGATTAAATGTACTAAAAAGCTTTAAAAAAGAGTATAAAAATTAAATTATGTGTTGTCATTTGTTATATCTGTTTTCCCATTCCTTGACACTGTTTCTAAAATTTGTTTAAAAGGTCTTATTTGTTCATTGCTTTTTTATATTCTAGAAAATGGAAACCACTTTATACTCACATTTTATATGTATGTCTAAAGGTACTTATCTGTTCTTGCAAGTTTTATGCTATTTTCTATTTTCTATAATCTGTCCTGCAGCCTGCGCTTCACTTATCATATACATTAATGTTTTACTTGGTTGTTATACAATTGGAAGCCTATACACTCTCATTTTTGGCACGCAAGCATCCTTTCGCCTACTGTTTCTAATTCTTCAGCTTGCAAGACATGTATTCCATAATGCAGTAGAACCTACTAACATGTAAATTATAATTATCTATACATGTTAAATACAACTTGTTAATATTGTTTTAACATTAATTTAAATAATTTGGTAGGTCTATCATAGCAGGAAAAAATAATGATTCTAGAACTCGGTTTTTCCCCCGTGATTTAGAATTGATTAATATACTTAGGTTGTATTTAATTTCAGTACTCAATAGTTTATGGTGAACTTGACAATATTGAACGTGTCCACTCTATTGGTAGAGCGATAACAATTTCTGCCTATTTTTTCTCTCTTTTTTCGAAAACCGTACATCATCAGCGAATCATTAATTAAAGGTTTCTCATATTTTCTTAGTATTTTTCGATTGTTGATGGATACAGTTCAAACTGATTTTTAATTTTAATTTCTATTGGTGTTTGATTAGATTCATGGGTGATGTATCATTTAATTGGGTGTTTCTTTCTCCAGTGATATATTTTCGGGAGTATGGATATTTACTTATTTGACATGGATTTGTATACTTGTGTCGTAATTTGTTTTTGTGTTTTTCCCAGTTTAATCATAATATACGCTGCTGCTGGTAGATGATATAAGTAGAGGCAACAAAGTGCTCTTCTGAAAGGGTCTTAATTTTAAAAGGATGTTACGGCTTGCAGGTAACATCATTTTTCTAAATTATGTTTGACTATTGGGAGATGTAATATAAAGACCAGCTATATTTCTAATTTTTAAATGTCAAACCTGCTATCTTAATATACCAGTTGCAATTTTTTCTAACGTTATCGTCTTACTTTGTAAAGAACCATTTGTTATTGTAGGGGATAGGATAGTGTTGGCAACAATAGTGTTGTCCTCTCAGTTTAGAGTTTTTTTAGAACACCTCTCAGATTAGACTTAGTTAAGTAAACATAGCATGATCTACAATTAGTAAAGGCCACGGCTCGGTTGTGTAGTATGTCAGTCGAGTAAGCTAAAAATATAGGTAGATTCTCTATTTAGTATACCAATTTACTTGGTCATAGAGTCCCGACTTACAATACACAAAAAGAATTGGTACATTTGATTCACTCTCAAAGTATTCATATTTTTTTTAGAATTTAAGATCAATACTACATTCTTTATTTGTGTTTTTCTTATATTGAACATGTCTTTTCTCTTATAATATTTTCATTTAAATAATTTCTATATTGGACGCCCTCATTTATTTTAGGATGTATAAACAGAATTGAAAGAATTAATGGAATAACTTTTCCTTAATTGCATACCTACAAAAAGAAAGACCATTCTCTTTATGCCCGACTCCATGAGATGACTTCTTGAATCCAGTCCACAGCCAAGACCACACCTAGCAACCTCTCCAGTCTCCAACAATGCTAGCCCATAGTAGATATAGTAGATAAAGGTGGGGACATGAAATCGATTTTTCAGAAATCGGTGATGCTGTTACTGCTTAACTTTCTTCTCATTTTCGGTCCTGTTTCGCAGATTTGTTACCCCTTGCATTTTGATTTTCCCGTTCATGTTACAGGTGTGCGAGGGACCTCACCCCGTACCTCACTAGGTGGTACAGGCTTGCGGGCCATCTTTGGCTGCAAAGCACAGATGGGGAGGTGGGTGCCATGTTTTTTTTGGCCTGTGTTTATATGTGTATAGCCTGTGTAATTTGTCTGGTGCCTTAGTTCGCATATCTTGCATGATTTATATTTTGTTATAGTATCTGACTCTTACTTGCGTTGTTATAGTATGCGAGTCTTACTTGTGTCTGGCAGTTGCAATATTGTGCGAAACAAAGTTAATACATTTAAAAATTGTGATTTATAGACAGAAAAAACTCTTTCAGATAATACAGCTCAATTTCAATAGATGTAAAAAAGCGAAAAATCTCCAATAGAAGATTTACTTTTGCACTTTCAGAATTTGGGAACTGGTAAATACATATGAAAATTGTGATTTATAGACAGAAAAAACTCTTTTAGATAATATAGCTCAATTTTATAGACAGAAAAATCTCCAATAACAGATTTACTCATTAAAAGAGCACATATCTTACTCTAGAGTGTGGTGCTATTAATTGGTTAGTTTATGCTCTGGATGATGAATAGCCTATATTCGATCTGGTTCTGGTGATAACTATTAGTGTATGTCCATCTTAAGGTTTGGTCCAGCAGTTCTGGAAGATCATAGAAAAGTTGAAGGTAGTGAACAAGCACACTTGGTTGAAATAAATGGAGACAATAAAGACTACTACAATACTTATAGATAAAATACTAATGATAAATTTAAGGGAGCATATGAGATTTCAGTAGAAAATGACCAACAAACGCAATCATGGGAGGCATGCTAAAAGATCAATTATTTTCAGTCTTTGCCTCAGATCAATGCATTATAAAGTAATGCCTTTGAAGTACAAGAATTCTCCTTCCTACCACTTGACAGCCCATCTCTTATCAAACCCGAAAAACTACCCAAGCTTGATTCTGCAGAAACGACTCTACACGTGAAAGTCATCAAACCTATGGGAAAAGATGGATTATCTGAGGAAGTCTTTGCCTATCAGATTATGTTATAATACAACCCCTCAGTTCAGTCAGCAGAAAATGGTGAAATGCAGATCGGTGATGATGGCGGTGAGAGTGTTGCTGCCAAAGGCGAGGAAACACTGAAGATCAACCTTGAGGATATTCCTCAACCGACAAAGTTAATTGAAGAAGAGGATAGTAATGATGGCAACAAAGAAGAGGATGAAGCAGTTGAGATAATACAAAGAGATAATTTCGAAGTAGAACACAATCTGCAGATGACACAAGAAGAATATGACAATAATGATAGTGTTGACATAGAAGAATACGACAAAGACTATGACAACGGAGATGTAGAAGATGATAGTGATGAAGAAGACATTGACAATGGCACTGCAGAGGAAAATAATGTTGAAGAAGTTGAGGAGAGTTCATGAACAACAGGATACTCCTCCCTGGACTCCAACACAGAGGCTATCTGGCCAGGTGAGTTGGTTCTAGAATTTTCAGAGAAGTAAATGATATGCAGGCTAATAACCTCAACTTTAAGGAAATCGTAGAGAAAGATAGTTATGTCAAGTTCAACAACCATAAACTAGAAGAAGACGAAGGAAACAGTTTTGTGATTTATAACAAGCCTCATAAACATTATTTGCCCCTCATTGCTTCATTTTTAAGGAAACCTCTACTGGTGTGATTTTGGGGAAGCTTGTAATATGTTTGGAGGCACAAATTACATACAGGTGTGGGAAAAGAGGTTGTACTTGATTTTTGCTCTTAAGTTCTAAAAATATTACCATTTGCTATGTTAGTGTTAAAATGATAATGAAAAAAAAAACTTATGCATGAGAACATGTTTATGCATTTGTTCAGTAGCAAGCTTATATGCACACATTAACATTTTTTGGGTTCTAAATGGCTGGCTATTTGAACAATCTTCGAAGAACCGGCAAGCCAGGGATTGTCGTGGCCAAGTTTGTGAGTGAAACACAAAGGCTGCCTAGACAGCGCAGTAAAACCGCATGTAAAAGTTAGTTTTGGCAATGTAACATTTAGTTTCATTACTTACCCAACGACTTCCCCTCACCTTGAACTTTATTTTTGTTTTGTTTTCTTATTGACATTGCTGTTTTTCAGCTCTATTAGTATTTTTTTCAATGTGACTTCGTGATGGCCTGCTATATTCAGCCAGTTCACTCTTGGATGGAGCAGTTATAAAGGTACTGATTACATGCATTTTATACTGATGATTTATAACTTTTGCAGTGTCGCATACTTCTGATCATAGCAAAATCATAGTGATTAATCATACTAGGTATTGTTTAATTCTTTTATTAATTATGATTTAGTATGTTTCCGGTCATGCTGTAATTTAGAAAAGATATATGCAGATGCATATATAGGTCCACATAGGATGCTGTAATTTGTGCTGGACTGAGGTTTACCTCTTTCTTAAGCAACCAAATTATTGTATCTTCACATCTCCAACAAGAAAGAAATGTTAATATCTTGAAGAAATGCTACATGTTCATGGCAATTATCATGAATACATGATTAATTAAACTTCTGAAATGTTGTAAGTTTCAGCAGTGCAACGCTATCGTTAGATAAATATCACTCTCATTAAGCAATTCATAATGATGAGCCATGGGTGATGACTGCATATATAAACATATATATTATATATGACACATAGGGAATGTAAATTTTATAGAGCTTATTAGTGTCTTGTCACTTGTCAGGAAACTGGAGGTTAAGTAAGAGGAATGCGAAGTAGTAACAAATTTTAAGCTACACTTTTTTACAAGGTATAATCATAGATTGGATATGTACCTACCGCAAATGTCCCTTAACAATAGATTGGTGAAAAGAAATCTATTTTTTTATATACGGGTCTTTTCTTCTAAATGAGATATTAGAGTTTTTGGAAGTGACAAGAGGGAAACCACAGCACCAAAAGTAACTTATTGCTTTAATTTTTAAATGATGCAGAAGCTTGAAATATAGGCGGAATGTGCACATGAATTTTTCGGCATACAATGAGTAAGAGCTACCAGCATACATGTAGGTCAGTACTTCTCTTTTCAATGCTTCCCCATTTGTGGACTTTGAATAACTCATACCAAATGTAATTTAAAGCGTGCTCTACGACCTGGGACTCATTTCCATTTTTTTTATTTTATGGCATTTTTATAATTGAATAGAATTAGTTATAGGAAATGTTCTGATGTATGTATACACATAGAAGTAGAAAATAGGAAGCCCTCTTTGTTACATGGAGTTGCACGAATTGATGAACTAAAGAATTTTGAGAAGGTGAACATTTTTATAATTGAATAGAATTAGTTATAGGAAATGTTCTGATGTATGTATGCACATAGAAGTAGAAAATGGGAAGCCCTCTTCAACGACCTAGAGTTACATGAATTGATGAACTAATGAATTTTGAGAAGGTGAACATTATCAATGCAGAGGGTTAATGTTTGACGATCAAGAAGACACTTTCGAATAGCCTTTCAATCGCTGATTTAAGTTGAAAAAGTAGAGCCAAGAATTCTATCGACGAAATGCACACAATCTTTTCCTCTAAATTGTTGTTTTGCTTCTGAAGCGCCATCTGTAATATGCATGACACACATGTTTTTCGTCAAAAGGTCTTGTGTATTATGTATAATGTAGTTAAAATTTATAAAATCCAGGGAACAAATATTTGGGCTAAAATTTACATGGGTAGGAACTGTGTGAGAGGATCTGTAACTGTGATTTTGTACTATAGAGTCCCGGTAGTATATAGAATATAATTTATATTTGGTAGTGCAAATGTAACATGAGTTTAGCAAATTATTATTGTTAAATCCCAAAATTAGAAATATGTAATATTCATAGCATAACCATGTCTATTGCAGAGTGCGGAAATGTGCAGCCTGCTGCTTACGACAAGAAGTTACCATTGTGTGACTGGAGTGGTATCTTCAGCACAGGCATTATAGTTCCTTCTAATAGGTACGTGAGGTTACAAAATTACAGGTCTAAATTTTAGGAAGCAATCGGTTTTGGCCCAATTAGAAGGCATGTATCTATCTGTTCTAGATATCACAGTATTATATATTATCGTTAGAAAGATCATAATTTTGTCAACTAGATCAGAGATACTTATGTAGATATGATTTCTGAGCATGATGCAGATAATCAGAAATACGAATGTTCCCACGATATCAACTGAGTATAAAACTGTATACAATGTCATTACATGTATGTTTTTGGGCACGCGTTATAAAGACAATATGTTTTGATCTTCTTGTATTAGAGTAGTTGTGATGGTCCTAAAGATTAACATTGTAATTTTTTCTGAAAGGAAATTTAAAACAAATAAAAATATGATATGCCTAAATGTAGTGTCATATAAATATTTTCCAGCAGCGAATATTTAAAAATGTGATTAAAGAAATGAAATTTTTTTCTCTTCTGGAAGTTGTTGCAGGTCAAGAGGTTTCCAAAGCAGTTCACTTGGTTGGTTATGGATGCCTTCCTATGAAAGAAGAAGATGCAATGGTTGTACAATCACGTTGTTGACGATGTCTTGTGGTTATGCATAGTATTTTACTTTTCAAGTGTAACATTTGATGAGTTTTTACTTTTTAGTAAATGATGGTGTTTTGTAGAAGATAAGTCCTTCACCACGCAAGGTTAAACCAACATAAAATGCAATAAGTTTGAATTGTTTGATTCTTAGTGGTTTTAGTTGTTTGATTTTCAAGTCTTATACTTGACGTTTATGCTTGGCAGGCTTTAAAGAGATTAGTGAGGCAGCAAACATTAATGAGGGGTCATCATAGTATTCAGATTTAAGCATATATAACTATGCAATGCATGCAGAAGTGCAGCTAAGAGTTCCTCCGCTCAAAATCCAATCAGCCTCAGGAAGAGTTTAATGAACAAATTGAGAAGACCATCTTACATGATGATGCCACAAGAATTTTGTAGTAGATGCTTAAAACACAATAGAAGTTTGGCCAAATAGCACGAGATCGTACCAAAAATACTATACAATCATTTTGTTGTCTTTATTTCGTTTATATATAAACACATTCGTTTTGTTATCTTAGAAACTAAATATCTAGAACATGCACGTGTCTTGCACGAGTTATAAAGCTAGTCTATTACTATATATAATAGGCCAACACAAGGGCAAAAGTTGCCAATTAAATGGCCGCAAAATTACCGTTTTACCCTTTTCTTTTGAAAAATAACAAAAATGCCACTCATATATTATTATACAAAAATGTTTTAATAGATGTGTTACTACAGAGATTCGAACCTCCAACCTCCTTCCAAGATATCCATGGGCTTAACCACTATACTACATGCCTTTTTGAGTTTATTTCAAAAAACTTATTAGATAACCCACGTCTTTTCCCTTTTTTTTTGAAAAATAACAAAAATGTCACTCGTATATTATTATACAAAAATGTTTTAATAGATGTGTGTTACTACAAAGAATTGAACCTCCAACCTTCTTCCAAGATATCCATGTGCTTAACCATTACGTTACATGTCTTTTTGAGTTTATTTCAAAAAACTTATTAGATAACCCACGTCTTTTATCTCTTATATATTTTTTTTACTTTGATGTTTGAATAAATAAAATATTGGTTTGAATTATTTATATAAATTTGTTTTTCTTTTTTTCTTTTCGTAATTTTATATATCTATATATTCAATCACTATATATTATTACAGTTGTATGTTTTCAATTTAATATATATTATTATGTTGATTATAATTCATAATTTATATTATGTATTTATATTATACTTTATTTGAATTAAATTAATTATTCATGCATAAAATATACTATTAAAATTCGATCTAATATAAGAAGTATTATAGACATTATATCTCTCATTATTAGTTATTTCTATAATTTTTAAATTAAGAACATTAGCATTCAAATTATACAAAAAATTTGTCTACCTACTCTCTTCGTCACATCCAGCAAACTCGGATTCGGCAAGAATCTCATTTTTTGGTAGTACGAAGGGGGAATCGGCCCAAAAATTAGGTCAATTACGAGACGAGGGCGGAGGAAAAAAGACGAGAGAGCAACCCGACTTAAGATTCTACTAATAGCCGCCCATTTGTTTCGTGTAAAAAAATGAAAAGATCGGAACATGGGAATAGATCGAATCAGAGTTCACGTCGCCCGCCCTAAACAAATAGGAGGCGTGGGCCACAGGTCGCACAATGTATTGTTTATTTGTTAACATTTTCTAAAGTAACATGTCATTCTTTATTAACTTATCTATATCTTTTTCCACCTTTTTAACTCCCCCCCTCAACCCCAGTGACGTTCGTGTCAAAAATCGGGATGAGTTTTTAAAATATAGGATATTACATAGTATATAATTACATAATGATCAGTCAGATTGTTAGTAGACGATTAAGTTTGGGAAAATTGAAAATTACAAGTTTTGAAAATAGAATTTCAAATTGTATTCCAAAAATTATTGTACGATGTTAAAAAAAAGTATAATCTTTCATAATAATAATAGAACTTTATAGAATACATTAAATTGATTCGTAATGTCATATAATCATTTTAATAAAAAGAAATTCTAAATAGGGTTTGTGGGTCCTTGACGACATCCTCTACAACATATACAATATTTCTTATATTCGGTCGAATTTCAATAGTATTTTTTATGTATGAATAATTAATTTAATTCAAATAAAGTATAATAAAGATATATAATATAAAAGTATGAATTTTAAACAACATAATTAATATATATTTAATCGAAAACATACAATTGTGATAAAATTCAGTGATTGAATATATAGGTATATAAAATTACAAAAAGAAGCCTCCGGGTCTGTAGATGAGTTGGTGAAAGCACTGGTTATTGACCAAAGCATTCAAGGTTCGATTCATGGAAGCGTGGGGAATTCTTCCTGCACTATAGGGTCTGGCGTGATACCGGTTGGGGTGTCCGGAAAATACACTTTTTGACCAAAATTACGAAAAGATGAAAAGAAAAACTGATTTATATAAATAATACAAACCAATATTTTATTTATTTAAAAATCAAAGTAAAAATAATATAAGATAAGAGAGGAAATACGTGGATTATCTAATAAATATTTTGAAGTAAACTCAAACAGGCATGTAGAATAGTGGTTAAACCCGTGAACATCTTAGAATGAGATTGGAGGTTTGTTTCTTTGTATAACAACTATTAATATATTTTTGCATAATAATATATGAGTGACATTTTTGTGACGACCATTTAATTAGAAACTTTTGCCCTTGTGTTGAGGTTTAATATATAGTAATAAATTGGATTAAAATTTGTAACTGTAAAATGATATTCCAAACACATTATTAATTCATTTACTAAGTATGTTAATATAATTTAATATAAAGACGAACACATGAGAGGAGTGCAGAATCAGTTCCCAAGTAAAAAACTAAAAACAAATAAGTGACATGAATACTCCAAACTGTAATAGGTGTTCATCTCCCAAAGTGTTTATCACAAACTTGAGTGATGTGAGAGTGTGCAAAGATGCGTCGGCCTTCAGCTTCGTTTTAAAATCCTCTATCTCATTCATGCATGTTCGATTATATTACAACAACATTGCATGCATATAACCTATTCATAATCTAGATTGCAAAAAAAAAAAACTCAATCGATTCCCGAAAAACAGATAACAACCGCTCTCTAACGCAAATTACCAATCTACAAACTATCATTTCTCTGACACACAAAACTCAGGTAAACCTGCTTATAATCGCAAGAAGAACAATAGTACACTCGTGCTTCAAATTCTATACTATTTCAATCTGGTCTCAAAATCAATAATAGTCACTTTAAACAAGTCTTAGAGTCTTGGCATAGTTACGTTTGTGATTCAAAGTAATTACACTATTCGCCAACAAAATTCTTTACTCCTCACTATGCATGAACCATACTTCTCATTTTACGCTCTCAAACTTAAGACTACACAATCCTTAAGCTAATAAATTGAACCCGACCAACTTTTTCACAATAAAAATTATTGACATCTCTATGCAGGCCCGTGCCTTGCACGGGCTGTTACGCTAGTTTATATATAATAGAGCAACTAGGGGGTTTAGTGAGACAATTTAATCATCTTGAAATTACTAAATTACCCCTCTTATATTATATTAATGATAAAAAATTTGTTCTTGATGGGAATTGAACCTAGGACCTAGGTGTGTACAAATGTGTACATATGTATCCACTACACCATCCTAACACTTGAATAACGACTTAAAAATTATTAACCTCATATTCACGACAATCACTTGTTCTATGTTTCTTAATATTTTTTGAGAGTAGTACCAATAATCTTTATAATACAAATTCGATATTAACATTTGTCACTACTACAATATTGAAATTTTTTAATGTCAACCAAATATCACTTGCTATATTTTTCTTTAATATTTAATTTAAAATTTAAAACTATCAACATATTTACTCATTTCTAATTATATTCTCATATGTAATAAGCATAAAACGAATTTTATCTATTATTTTACATTTAAATCTTTTCATTATTAGACATTAACAACTTATAATTACAGATCCATTTTTTAAATTTTCGTCTTCAATAAATAAAATTTATATATTGATTATTTTCAAAAACTACACTATTAGTCTATAAAGTATTGAACCTGAAAACTGGAAAAGATTTTTCTCTTTGTATACTAATCTAAAAGTTTTTGTAGCAGAATTTTAGAAGAAAGTTGAGGTTGTCATCGTACGACTAAATCAAATATAAACTAATATTTGTTTAAAATTTTCGAATATTTATTTTAAAATATTATATTATTTAGTAAAACGAGTAACTTATCAAAAAATCAATTTACCGACTTTTTGAGAGATATAAGTAATAGTTTTCTAAAATAAAGTATATCCATAATTGTACAATTATCGAATTCAATATGTTTGCTATTAAGTTTAAACTCGGATGGAGATTATAATTATCAAATACTTATGTATATAGGCACAACACTTCAACAAAGCAGGGGATCGTTTACTTCATAACAATACTGATATTAATATTAACAATCATATAATTGATTTATCGCACATTTAACGTTTACATATACGATATATTTTGAAAAAAAGAATAAAAAATATGTTAGGCTCAAGACATGTCTGAATACCACTATTAACAAGCCTACACTATGTGACTATGTCACATTACATGACCTAGTGAGTTCTATCACTGGGATATAGTATAGGTCTCTAAATGTACTTGTCTTGTTCTCATGAACATTAGCTTGATCATGTATGCTCAAAGTTATAATGAGCTTAGTAAAGTTTCTTGCATCTAGATTGTATATAGGCCATTGAATAATTGTCCTGGTAGAAGTTCAGAAGTGTTCATGCAGCAGGGTAGAGATAAATAAGGCTATGAAGAAATAAGTTGCAGAAATTTGTCTAAGGCATTATATAGCAAAGTCAAAAGAAAGCTATGTCGTGAAGTCACCAATATCCATGTCGTGAAGTACTATATCGCATAGTCCATTTTGTACTATGTCGAGAAGTCCTCAAGACACATGTCGTGAAGTGTTGAAGTCAGCAAAGTCAAAGAAGCCTAGATCGTGAAGTCCTCAGAAGCCCTATGTCGCATAGTCTTCAAATGACCTATGTCGCATAGTCTTCAAATGACCTATGTCGCATAGTCTTCAAATGACCTATGTCGCATAGTCTTCAAATGACCTATGTCGCATAGTCTTCAAATGACCTATGTCGCATAGTCTTCAAATGACCTATGTCGCATAGTCTTCAAATGACCTATGTCGCATAGTCTTCAAATGACCTATGTCGCAAAGTCTTCAAAGGCTATATCGCGAAGTCCTCACAAGTGAGATCGCGAAGTCAGGAATGAAGTGGAGTTCACGGTATCAACACTTAGCCGTTTACAACAAGACAAATCAAGGTACAGAATCAAGAATCAAAAGAGACAAATACTGAAGCATTTGTTCTGGCAAGGTGGTCCAAAGAACAGATGGCAAATCTACAGCTAAACTTGGAGAGAAAGATAAGAGACAAGCAGCTACAGAAACGGGAAAGACTCCGAAAAGCAGGTGGTCCTTCCTGACACAGTTAACGTCTTATGGCAGGACAAGTTGGACTTTCAGCAAGGGGTAACTGTGTAAAAATAGGTGTGTGCACTAGTTTGTATAGGGCTTATATATATCATGCACATCCTATTGTTAGCTGTAAGAGAGATACACATAGTTATTTGCTAAGCTCTTTTCTCTGTAAGCAAGCAAGTTCAAACTGTTCTTGTTTAGAAGCCAGAAATTCTATTGTGAATTTCTTGGAAAGCTGTAGTATTTAATTTGCTTATACAAAGTAGATTAAAGTGATTGTGTGTGTTATTTACTTTCTGCATATTACATATCATAATCATATACAGTCTGTTACTTCGTTTTCAAGAATCAAAAAATATATCAAACTATCCATTCACCCCCCCTCTGTCTAGTTTCTAGTAGTATTCATTTCTAACAAGTGGTATCAGAGCGTAGGCTGTTAACGTACAAACAGGAAAAGATCAAGAATGAGTTCACAGAAACTAAGCAGTATCAAGATTCCCCCCTTTAACAAGGAGCACTACAGTTTATGGAAAAAGAAGATGTTGCTTTTCATCAAAGCTTCTAACCCCATGTATTTAGATATTCTAAAGCATGGTCCCTTCATTCCAATGATCGAGATTGGTGAAACAACCAATGGCACTGAGATTGTACCAGCTAAACATGTGCCCAAAGATCCCTCAAAATACACTGATCCTGAAAAAGAAAAAGTAGCATTGGATGGACATCTTCAACTTATCATTTGTGAATCTATGGACTTCAACATGTATGGCACTGTTGCTCATTGTACTAGTGCCAAGAAGATGTGGGATCTTATAGAAGTGCTCTGTGAAGGAACTACTGAAGTAAGAAAGAACAAGAAGCAGATTCTTGTTTCACAATATGAAGCCTTCATGGCTCAGCCAAAAGAGGGAATCACAGACGTGTTTGAGAGATTCAACAAGCTGATAAACGAGCTCAAACTCTATGACAAACACTATGAAACAGAAGAGCTCAATATGAAGTTTCTACTAACTCTTCCAGATCACTTGGAACCAAGAATCTCTTCCCTAAAAGAAAGAGATCTAACAAAGATTGGTTTTGATGTGTTATATGGTGTTTTGAAGACATATGAGTTGGAGCTGTTTCAAAAGAGATCTATTCAAGCAAAGCAAGGATTAGTGGCTAATACCTCCTGTGCACTTATTGTTGACAACCTAAGTCAAAGAATGGACTCTCTTAAAATCAGTCAGGTCAGGATTGAGGAACTGGAAGTTGAAGACACTGGTGATGAGGTCCAGGTCGTCTATGATTTGCCTGAGGATGATGAGTTTTACAGCATGGAGGAACTGGACAAAATGGAAAACAAATCTTTTGCTTATATGGCTAGGAGGTATCCTAACATAAGGTTTAAAAGAAAGCAGTCATTCAGGTCCAAGTTCAATACTGGAAACACTGGTGGATCTAGTGGCTCAAACACCTTCAATAGAGGAAAAGGGAGTGCTGGTGCTGCTAAGGGTGGATACAAGACAGGAAGTGTGGATAGGACCAAAATAAGATGCTATAACTGCAATGAACTTGGGCATTTTGCCACTGAGTGCAAAAAGCCTAAACAAGTCAAGAAGGACAAAGCATACTTAGAGCTTGAAGCTAAGTATGAGGCTCTACTCAAGAAACAACAGGGCAAAGCTTTTATTGCTGAGGGAAAATGCTGGGATGACTCTGATGAAGAAGAAGAACAAGAGTACTCAAACTATGCCTTGATGGCATTTTCTGATGATGGTGATTCAAGTCAGGTACCCATTCTTACTTCTCTTGATATGACTCCCCTTCAATATAAGCAAACTGTTGAAGATATGAGCACTGAGATGTTTAATATTCATACTAGCATGTTAGTAGCTAATGAAGAAATTGATAGACTAACTGCTAAGAATGTTGAGCTTACAGAAAAGAATGAGAAACTTGAGTTAATGGCTGTGAACCTGGATGGTTTGAAAAAGGAGGTTGAGTATCTTAAAAACAAAGTGATTTGTGCTGAGCAGATAGAGAAAGCCCTTAGGGAACAAATTGCTGAAACTGAACTAAAACTAAGAAGCTTCAAAAACTCCTCTGAACTTATTCAAACCTATCACAAGGAACACATTGAAGACTGCAAGGTTGGAGTTGGTTTTGACTATGATAATGACAAGGGAAGGAAGAAGGTCAAGGGCAAAGGAAAGGAAACTTTTACAAACAAAAATGCCCCAACCATACTGTCAAGTGTTGAACAGCCCATCTTCAGAAAGAGTGCTGTTGAGTTTGATGAGGAACTACTGATCATCAAGCAACAACTACTTGAAGAAGATGAGGCTGCTAAGAACACTTCTTCCTTTCCTGAACTTGTCAATCAGAAAGAGACCAAAAACAATCTTGTCAAGAGTCCTAAAGCAAAGAAAGAAGTTGTTAAGAAAAGGAAACAAAACAGAAATGGTAAAGTGGGTGTTAACAAGGGAAACAACTATGCTTATGTGCCAAATGCTCCCAGGAAACAATGTCAAAAATGCCTATCTGTTAATCATTTGACTCATAAGTGTAGTAAGCCTGATATTGTTGAAGTTGACAACCTGAGTAACCATTCTGCTAGCATAAATTCTAGTCATGATTCTTTCTGTGGTAAGCCAAACTGCATGACATGCTATGTGACTGTGATTGCTAACTGTTTATCTCTTAAACATAAACTTGACTCTGCACAATCTGGTGAATCACACACACATATGCATTCTCATAGGACAGGGTCCCCAATCAGGGTTGAGAGGGTGAAAACTTCGTGTGAGCCTAAGAGTGTAAACTCCAAAGCCACATAAAAAGTGAAGTCTCCTACTATGAGAAATGCAATTTATGACAGAAGAATTATTAATCAAAATGTTTCTAAATCAACTGGACCCTACCAAGTGTGGGTACCAAAAACAACTTAGTCATTTTGTGAATGCAGGGCAACAGGAATAAAAGAGTCATATGGATCTTGGACAGTGGATGCTCAAGTCACATGACTGGTGATATAGCCCTGCTATCACATTTTGAGGAAAAGGCTGGCCCATCAGTAACCTTTGGAAATGACAACATTGGTTATACAATGGGATATGGCAGTGTTAAATCTGGAAATGTCATTATTGAAGATGTAGCATTTGTTGAAGGACTGAAGCATAATCTCTTGAGTATTGGACAATTCACCAACAGAGGTTTCAAAGTGGAATTTGATGAAGACCTTTGTTCAATCTCAAAAAGGGAAAGTGGTGAAGTTGTTCTAACTGGTGTGAAGAAAGGAAGCTTGTTTGTAGCTAATCTCAAGGCTGCAGATAAGGGAGAAATCTGCTGTTTCTACACTAAAGCCACAAATGAGGAATTCTGGCTATGGCACAAGAAGCTGTCTCACTTGAATGTTCAGGCAATGAACTCTCTAACCAAGAGAGAACTTATCAGGGATTTGCCTGCCTTGGAGTTTGTGCAAGATGGAGCATGTGAAGCTTGTCAGAAAGGAAAAATTAAAAGATCCAGTCACAAGAACAAGTTGCTCAATACAAACTCAAAACCTCTGCAGCTAATTCACATGGACTTATTTGGCCCTGTAAATGTAATGTCCCTCTCCAAAAAGAAATACGCTCTAGTGATGGTAGATGACTATTCAAGATATACTTGGGTGGAATTCCTATTCTCCAAGGATGAAGCACCCCAAGTCATAATAGAGCATATCAAGAGAGTTGACAAAGAAGCACAAAGCACTGGTTCCTCTGTAGTTGCTTTGAGAAGTGATAATGGGACTGAGTTCAGAAATTCAACATTGTATGAGTTTTGCAAAGATAAAGGAATTTCTCAACAATTCTCAGCTCCTAGAACACCTCAACAAAATGGAGTAGTTGAGAGAAAGAATAGAACTCTCATTGAAGCTGCAAGGACAATGCTGCTGGATGCAAAGCTACCCACTAGCTTTTGGGCTGATGCTGTTAACACAGCATGCTATGTGCAAAATAGAACATTAATCAATAAGAAGTCTGGCAAAACTCCTTACTCATTAATGACTGGAAAAAGAGCATCCTTCAAGCACCTGCATGTGTTTGGAAGCAAGTGCTTTGTGATGAAAGATACCTCTGAGCATGTTGGAAAATTTGATGCAAAAGCATTTGAAGGTATCTTCATTGGATACTCTCTGGAAAGGACAGCATACAGAGTATTTGTACCTGAGCAACACAAAGTCATGGAAATCATGGATGTTACCTTTGATGACAAGAAAACTCCTGGACTGAAAACAAGTGATCAAGACAGTGTGCCATTGAGATTTGAGAATCAAGGTTATCTTGAGGATTCTGAAAGTGAAGATTAACCCCATGTTCAAACTGTTCTAGAGAATGAAATCCTTGAAGTTGACAATCTTCTTCAAACACATGTGCAATGGTTCACAAACACAGGGGGAGAAGAAGAGAATGCACCTATCAACCAAAATGAGCTTGGAACAGATCAAGGAAATGAACAGGGGCACACAAGGAAATGGGACAGAGCCCACACTAGGGATCAAATCATTGGAGATCCTAGTGAGGGAGTTAGAACAAGAAGGGCAACATTAAATACATGTCTGTATAGCTGCTTTCTGTCACAAGAGGAACCTAAATTAATTGAAGAAGCTTTGAAGAATTCTGATTGGATTGTTGCCATGCAAGAAGAGTTGAATCAATTTGAGAAAAACAAAGTATGGGAACTAGTACCTCCTCCAAAAGGAAAGAATGTTATTGACACCAAATGGGTGTTCAGAAACAAAATGGATGAAGAAGGAGTGGTAATAAGAAACAAAGCAAGACTGGTTGCCAAAGGATACTGTCAGCAGGAAGGCATTGACTATGATGAGACATTTGCACCTGTAGCTAGACTGGAAGCCATCAGAATCTTCCTGGCTTTTGCAGCTCACTCAGATTTTAAGGTGTATCAAATGGATGTGAAAAGTGCATTTCTCAATGGTGATCTTGCTGAAGAAGTTTATGTGTCTCAACCACCTGGCTTTGAAAGTGAAGACTTCCCAAACTTTGTGTATAGACTGCTCAAGGCACTCTATGGACTCAAACAGGCACCAAGAGCCTGGTATGAAACTCTATCTCAATTCCTTCTTGAGCATCAATTTACCAGGGGTACAATTGACAAAACCCTATTCTTCAAGAAGCATGGAAATGATATCATTCTTGTTCAAATCTATGTGGATGATATCATCTTTGGCTCTTCAAATGAAAAACTCTGTGAAAGGTTCTCTAAGTTGATGCAAAGCAAATATGAGATGAGTATGATGGGAGAGTTAACCTACTTTCTAGGCCTGCAAGTACATCAAAGGGAGGATGGCATCTTTATAAACCAATCTAAGTATGTCAAGGATCTTTTAAAGAAATATGGTTTAGAAGAGTCATCCCCAGCTAAAACTCCTATGTCTACTGCAATCAAGCTGGATGAAGACAAGAAAGGCAAGAGAGTTGATATCAAGGTCTATAGAGGAATGATTGGATCCTTACTCTATCTCACAGCTAGCAGGCCAGACATCATGTTTGCCACATGCCTTTGTGCAAGGTTCCAGTCTGATCCCAAGGAATCTCACATGATGGCTATCAAAAGAATCTTCAAGTATCTGAAGGGGACTCCTAATCTTGGGCTATGGTATCCAAAGGGCACTGGGTTCAACCTGGTTGGTTACACAGATTCTGATTATGCTGGATGCAGAATTGACAGGAAGAGCACCTCTGGAAGCTGTCAATTCCTAGGTCAAAGGTTAGTGTCCTGGTTTAGTAAGAAACAACAGTCCACAGCAACATCCACAACTGAGGCTGAATACATTGCTGCTGGAAGTTGCTGTGCTCAATTGCTTTGGATTAGAAATCAACTCATGGATTATGGGCCAGTGTTAGAACACATTCCACTAATGTGTGATAATACTAGTGCAATATCCATAGTTGCCAATCCGGTTAATCACTCTACTACAAAGCACATTGAGATCAGGTACCATTTCATTAGGGAACATGCTGCAAATGGTACCATAGAAGTCTCTTATGTTCCCACTGAGAAACAATTAGCTGACATATTTACTAAACCTCTGAATGAAGCAGTCTTCAACAGATTTGTGAGTGAAATTGGAATGCTCAATCCTTCATTTAGTTGCTCTAAGTAAGTATGCCAGTAAATTGTTGCAGCAGTAAATTTTCACTGTATTTAAATGCTCTATTTGTTTGGAGTGAAAATTAGCTGAGATATGATTTATAAATATTTCAGTATTTTACTGCATATTTTTCAAAATCACATTTGTTGGTAAAGTTGTGAGCTTTTGAGACATCTCGATATAGATGATTTTCAGAGTTCACGACTCAGGTCAAATCAAACAGACTTATATCGCAAACTGTTGAGATTGTGAGACTTCGCGACATAGTTCATTTCATGAGTTTGCGACATAGTTCATTTTATGACTTCGCGACTTAGAATAACTATATCGACAAGTCTCCACATTTGCCAGAATTTTGATTTAAATTCATTTTATTTCAAAATTTGATAAAAGTCTGACAATTTGCTTAAAATTCCTCATAGAGAGCTTTAGACAGGGTATCTCCCTATATCGCAAAGTCTCCCCAATCCCTTCATCCTGAGGACTTTGTGACATAGTTCATTTCTGAGACTATGCGATATACTTTGCAAGACTTTGCGGTACATGCCATTTTTTTTGACTTCGCGACATACAAATAGACTGTACAAATTCATAACTCCATATCGCAGTGTCTCTATCATATAAATACCCTTTTCTAACCGTTCACAACTTTTCATCTTGTCTATTGCTCTCAAACTCTCAATCCTAAGCACAAATTCTCTACTCTCTCCTTCACTCTCTCTCTCGAAATGGCACCCAAATCTCAAACAGTATCATCTTCTATCCCTTTAACCATTCCCAAAGAAACCAATCTTCTCACCATTCCCTCTGAGGCTGAGGCTAACCCAAGGTACAAGTGTTTTTTCCGGTTCTTGAACACTTCCTACCTACGCCAAGCCCTAACCCTGAACCCTACCTTGTATGTCGATGTGTTGGAAGGATTCTGGAGAACGGCGTTGGTATCAACAATGGCTAGGGAAGATGGAACCTCATTCCAGGAGGTTAGTTGTTCAATTGGAGGCAAACACTTTCAGTTTGGTGAAAGGGAAATCAATGAAGCTTTGGGGTTCAAGGTTGAGGGTCATGACCAAGAAGCTACAGATGCTCAAATCGTAGATTTCATGACCTTCATTCGGTATGCTGAAGAGATAGATACTGGAAAGCTAAATAAGAAGTTTGTGAGAAGGGAGTGGTCATTTCTGTTTGACGCACTCCAGAAGGTGTTTCTCTGCAGGAAGACAGGATGGGACCATATCAGTCACATTGTTGTGAAGCTAGCCTACTCCTTGGCCAACAACCAGGAGATCAATGTGGGAGCCATAATTCTCAAAGAATTGGCTCAGAGGCTAGGCAGGACTGTTCGTGGTAGAGGTAATGACATCTTTTACCCTCGTTTCCTTCAAGTAATTTTAAATTTTCTTGATGCAAATGTCCATGAATTAGAGGGTATAGATAAAACTAAAATGGCTTATTCCAAGTCCATGTCCAAAGTTCTATTTGGCTCATTGGACACAAGGAATCAAGTGGATGTGATTCTAAGTGTGACCAAGCATATGCAGGACACATTTGAGTCTTATCCACTTGATAAGCCAATATACCATGCACTTTCCTGGACAGGGGAGGCTGAGACTGAAGGAGCTACACAGTCTAACCCCAGCCTTCCCATCCCATCCAGAAACCCCACTGTAAACAGTACCATAGAAGTTAGGCAGCCAAGTGCATCAATCTCTCAAAAGATTGGTGTTACTAAAAAGAAGTCAAAGAAGAGAGCCCTAGCAGTGATAAATGAATCTGTAGAGATAGCTAGTGAGAATCCTGAGTCACCTCTCACCAGACAAAGTAAGAAATCCAAATCCAAACCTACCACTGGATCCTCCCAACAGGATTCAGATGTGGAAAAAGGGGTACACCTGTTACTGTCCATGGCCTCTCAACAGGTCATTGGCATTGAAAAGAGCAGTCTCCCCACTGCACCCTGTACAGAGTCTGCACAGGGTCAAGAACTTACTCTTGACCCTAGGAGTGATAAGGCTGATCATACACAGAGTGGAGAGCACATCACTATTGAAACTCCTCCTATTTCTCAGGGGGAGTTGCCACAATCTAATCTAAACCCCACTTCTCTCTCAGATTCTTCCTTAAAAATTTCTTCTGAACAAGAGAGTCATTCCAATGACAATCTTGCCTTTGATCAATCACAATTCTCTCCTGTGATTGAGCCAATTTCAAGTGACATGGTGCATGACACTATGCTCACCACCCAGGACCCACATCCAGTTGGTCAGGGAATGCATGCTGGGGCATATCCTAATGACACCAACAAAAACATGGAGGATTCACCAGTTTTCACTGGAGACTCTATGCCAAATTCTCCCATCCTTAGGGATGTGGAACTGTCTTCACAGACAAATAGGGCTGATGTTGTAACACATCCCATTTCAATGGAGACAACATCAGACCCTACAGCCATTCCAAGGCTGGAGGAGACTCAAAATCCTACATCTCATGAAGTGCCTAGCACTAGCTCTCACTTGGCTCAGGCCACTATGTCAGAATGGCTGAAGCCTGTGCACCATGACAGGCCTTCAGGATCATCATATGTGCCTTCCAAAATGACAGAAGAAGCCATACAAGATCTCCATGTGGCACAGATTGATGAGTTCTCAAAGATAGCTCAACATCTCCTCACCTCAAATCTCCCAAATGCTGATTATGAAGCCATTTTACTCTGCCACAAGGAGGATGTTGAAGCTCAGCAGGAGAAGATAGTGGATGCAGCTGAACCAGAGGGAAATGTGGATGCCTGGTTGGATGCTAAGAGGACTCTCAAGCTCAAGGATGCCCTAGCTTTTCTAAGAGAAGAATACCTAACTTCTCTGGGCTCCAATGCAAAGGATCTCTCTCCTGCTGCCATCTATGATGCTGTTAATGATGTCTACAGGAATCAATTAAAGGCTCTGCACTATCTTGGGAAAGGGCTTCAATCAGAGATTTCTTCTATCCAGGAGGCGACAGACAGATCCCTCACTCAGCTCAGAAACTCATATCTCTCTGATTTTCCCAAGGTGGAAGGCATCCTTAAAGAAATCCAGAAGACAAACTCTACTGTAAGCATGATGGACCTCTCTCTGGCCATGGTCACAGACAACATCAGGAAGCTGGCTATAACCCTGGAAAATCAAGTCAAGGCCAATATCAACTCAAATGCAATGCTGAATGTAATTTGGAAGAATCAGTATGGTGACAAATTGGTGGATGAGGTCCCTCTGACAAACATCTCCAAATTTGACTTTGCCAAGCTCAAGGAGCAATCTCTCAATTCTTTCAAGTCTCAACAGCTATTCTCAAAGGTGGATGGTCTTGAAAGAGAAGTGGCCTCTCTGAAAGATGAAAACAAGGCGCTTGCCAACTCTCTAAAACAGCTCAATGACAAACTGGATGACCAAGGCAACAACACCTCCAATATCCTGCTGGTGCAACAACAGATGTTGACTTCAATGATGAAACAAATGAACCTGCCTATCCCTGGGGAAGCTCAAGTCATCTTGTCTGATCCCAAGCCTAAGGGGGAGAAACAAAAGGAGGTCATTCTGAAACAAAGAGGGGGAGTACCTACCAAGCAGTCAAAGCATAAGGGCAAGGGCATACTCATTGAAGAAACCATAAAGCCAATCATTCTTCCCCCTGTAGAGGTCATAAGTGCAGAAGGTCAGAAGAGCACAATCTCAACCACCTACTATCCATCAACAATGCCTAAAGATATCTCAAATCCTCAACCTACTCAACCTACTTCCAATGATAAACCTGTCAAAGCTGATATAATCACAGAGGCCAAGCTACAGGAAGTTGCCAACTCAAACATCTATCATGATGAGGCCTTCCTGGAGTTTCTGAAAGCCAACTACAGCAGTGCTCAAGGAGATGCAAGGATGTACAGACAGAAGATCAAGGAAAGCATCAAGTATTTCACAGTGGCAGTAAGGAAAATCAAGGATGTCAATCTAAGAGAGATAATCATGGTGTGCAAGGACAACTGCTTGTGGCACCTAGCTTTTCAAACTCTAGAGAAACTGAGATTCACTGAGCTGTCAATCATTCTGGAGTTGATTGAAAAGCATGGGATGAACAATGAAAGTCTTTATAATGACTTGAAGATGGACCAGAATAAAAGATTGCCTGAGGTTATATCCAAGCCAAGGACAATAATTTACCAAAGCCTATCTCAAGACAGTAGTATTGACCAACTAGTAATTCCCTCAGACCTTTTAATGAAGAACAATGCAAAGATCAACCAGGTGCTGCAAATGCTGAGAGCTAAGAGAGGAGCTAGGACAGCTGAGGAACTAGAGATGATTCGAACTCTACAATCTTTTCTGATTCATGTAGTCATTCCTGAATCTGTCAAAGAAAAGAGCAAAAAGAAGGATGGGGAGGATGATGATGAGGAGAAAACCTATGAAAGGAGATCTCAGACAAGGAGAAATAAGGATGGATCTAGTGAGAGCAGCAGGAGCAAATATCCAAAGAAATCAAAAGATGCTGGTGATGACAAGAGGGACTCAAAAGGGACAAAGGAAACAACCAGGAAAACAAGAAGTGGAATTCAGCAAGTCAAGGACATTGTCAGCAGTACTTTAACCACAACACAAGACTCTAAGTCTAGGGTGGGTACTGTTAGCAATGATCCTCCAAAATCATTATCCATGACTTCTGAACCTGAATTGCCACAGAAGAAAGATGAAGCCACTAAAGTAATTTCAAGAAAACACTTCCACAAAGTTACAGCTAGTGGAGTGTTACAGTGGATGAAGGGGAGAGGAATGAAGCTACTTCCAAGTGATGTGGCACTGAAGACTAATTCTCCTTGTTCCAGAAAGGTATCTCTTGTGAAGCATTTGAAGATCAAGAGTGTACCCAAAAGGATAAGGATAACAAAGAAGACTGGAAAACTCACAAATGTTATTGGCATCAATGTGCTTCCACTAGATGAGGACTATGATGAAGATGCCCTAGCATTTTTGAGGGCTCAAAGGATCTTTGAAGTCAAAGTGAAGTTGGATCATCTAGAGATCAAGTACACTGATGGAAGAGAAAGGATAATGAAGCAAGGAAGCTGGCAATATTTCTATAAGTATGAGCTTGAAAGGATAAATGCCTTACTGAATTTTGAAGAAAAAGAAGAAAGAACATGGAAGGTAGATATTGCCAGGTACTTAAAGATGCATGTTGATTATGAAGAAAACAAGAGGAAAGAGAATGAAGAGAAAAACATACAGAGAGAGAAAGAAATTGCTGAGATGGAGAAGAGGGCTAAGGAGCTAAGGCAGAAAGGGATGTGCAGGGTCAAATAAAATCCTTACATTGTGGAGTACAAAAACTCACATGGAGGTCAAAGCAAAATAAGGATGGAGTTTCTTGATTCCTATGTAGAGAGTGCACTCAAGGCTGCAATTGATGACTTGAAAGGCTCACCTCTCATTGAAGAACTGATTGCAAGAGAAGAACTTCAAGAAGCCATCATAGACATGAAGAGAAAAGAAGAGATAAGGAAAAAGAAGATATATGATGATTTGCTAGAGAAGCAATTGGAAGCTGAAGCTGCTGAGCAACAAAAGTAATCTGTAAGCTTTTAAATTTTTCTATGTAATCAAATTTCTGATCTCAATGTTCATGAATTGTTCTCTCTGTTACTAAATTTCCTTTTATGTAAGTTAGGCTTGTTATCAGACATGAAATTGTGCCTAAGGATCTTACTCACAATTTGGGGGAGATTGTTAGGCTCAAGACATGTCTGAATACCACTATTAACAAGCCTACACTATGTGACTATGTCACATTACATGACCTAGTGAGTTCTATCACTGGGATATAGTATAGGTCTCTAAATGTACTTGTCTTGTTCTCATGAACATTAGCTTGATCATGTATGCTCAAAGTTATAATGAGCTTAGTAAAGTTTCTTGCATCTAGATTGTATATAGGCCATTGAATAATTGTCCTGGTAGAAGTTCAGAAGTGTTCATGCAGCAGGATAGAGATAAATAAGGCTATGAAGAAATAAGTTGCAGAAATTTGTCTAAGGCATTATATAGCAAAGTCAGAAGAAAGCTATGTCGTGAAGTCACCAATATCCATGTCGTGAAGTACTATATCGCATAGTCCATTTTGTACTATGTCGAGAAGTCCTCAAGACACATGTCGTGAAGTGTTGAAGTCAGCAAAGTCAAAGAAGCCTAGATCGTGAAGTCCTCAGAAGCCCTATGTCGCATAGTCTTCAAATGACCTATGTCGCATAGTCTTCAAATGACCTATGTCGCATAGTCTTCAAATGACCTATGTCGCATAGTCTTCAAATGACCTATGTCGCATAGTCTTCAAATGACCTATGTCGCAAAGTCTTCAAAGGCTATATCGCGAAGTCCTCACAAGTGAGATCGCGAAGTCAGGAATGAAGTGGAGTTCACGATATCAACACTTAGCCGTTTACAACAAGACAAATCAAGGTACAGAATCAAGAATCAAAAGAGACAAATACTGAAGCATTTGTTCTGGCAAGGTGGTCCAAAGAACAGATGGCAAATCTACAGCTAAACTTGGAGAGAAAGATAAGAGACAAGCAGCTACAGAAACGGGAAAGACTCCGAAAAGCAGGTGGTCCTTCCTGACACAGTTAACGTCTTATGGCAGGACAAGTTGGACTTTCAGCAAGGGGTAACTGTGTAAAAATAGGTGTGTGCACTAGTTTGTATAGGGCTTATATATATCATGCACATCCTATTGTTAGCTGTAAGAGAGATACACATAGTTATTTGCTAAGCTCTTTTCTCTGTAAGCAAGCAAGTTCAAACTGTTCTTGTTTAGAAACCAGAAATTCTATTGTGAATTTCTTGGAAAGCTGTAGTATTTAATTTGCTTATACAAAGTAGATTAAAGTGATTGTGTGTGTTATTTACATTCTGCATATTACATATCATAATCATATACAGTCTGTTACTTAGTTTTCAAGAATCGAAAAATATATCAAACTATCCATTCACCCCCCCTCTGTCTAGTTTCTAGTAGTATTCATTTCTAACAAAATATATTCGTATCTAGAGCATGCCCGTATGTAGGACTAAAAACATAACGAAATAAACCATCGAAGATAAAAATCAGAACCGACCAGTCCGAAAGAAAGCAAATTTACACTATTAAGATGAACTCAAATCAAAAAGTGCAAAAGACAAAACTTGTAGACAATTCCGAGACCTTTCCAGAATAGTAAGTCATGTCACAAACAAAGATGTAACGAATTCAGAAACAATTAAAATATGGACTTCCATAACAGAATCAGCCCCTGATCACAACGATAATTTGATGTTTAAGATACTGAAATCACATAATTTGACAATGGAATATGAACACAAAACGCAGAGATCGAAACAAGATTTCCAGAATGATATTACTCGTAATTATTGGATAAAAACTTGATTTAATACGAATATTCAAAGCTACAGCATATCAAGTCAAATTTTTCCACCAGATTACAAAAAGGGTAGATGTAATATCCCGGATTTTTTTTTGTAATTTTAATAGATTAAAATTTGCTAGAAATCAGAATTAGAAGTGGATTAAAATTTAAGATAATTATATAATTTGATTTTAGAATAAAAATATAGAATTAATGAGTCTTGCTAATTTAATTTTGTTGGGCTTTAGTTTAAAGTTTTAGCTGACCCAAATTAATTAAATGGACTAATATATAGATACAAACATAGGTAATTTGTAAGATAAAAAAAAACCTAGCAAACAGTCGGGGTGAGGAAAAAAAAACGCCGCTAGAGAGAGAGAGAGAGAGAGAGAGAGAGAGACAAGGAAGAGAAGAAGAAGAGTACGAGGGGAGAAGGTCTCACAACAAGCTTAAAAAGAATGGGTAACGATTCTTTAATTCTCTTACTATTCGTGTTATTTTACGTGTATGATATTTGATTTATTTTGATTATGTCAAGGATATTTGTATATTCTCTTGAGTATTTGTATATGTGTATAATATGATATATATATATATATCCATGAGTTCTTTGTTTTGTTCATTGTGTTTGTATGACTACTCCAATTTTGTATGTATACTATATATAAAGTCTAAAGTCTGAATTCTTGTAAAAATCGTATGTGACTCGTTATTTGTCGGAATTTTATGATATTAGACTCTCTGAAAAGGTATTGTAATTATCTACGACTTTGATTCTTTGTGTTTTCCGAAATTAGGTCTGTAGATATGAGTTTTTCTGGGATTTATTGACCAGCCAGTATGTTTTTGAAACTGAGAAGTCTAACTTTGAAAATTCATAGTAAATTGAGTCTTTATCCAAAAATTACGAGCGATACCATTCTGAAAAGCTCTTTACGACCTCTGCACTTTGTGTTTCATTCCGCTGACTATTTCTATGATTGCGATGTCTTAAACGTCGAAATACTAACCTGATCAGTGGCTGATTCTGTTCTGCAGTCTGCAAATGTCTATGTTCTGAGTTCGTTACTTGTCCGTTTTTAAAGAGCCTTATCATTCTGGAAAGGTCTCGGAATTGCCTACATTTTTTGTGTTTTGTACTTTTTCAGATAAAGTCATTTTCATAAAGTAATTTGTCAATTTCTAGAACTGGTCATAACTGATTTTGTTAATAATGGTCTATTTTGCAAGATGTTTTGGTGTCTGATTTTTGAAATTTCATTGAGTAAGTTATATGTAAGCGTCGCATGAGTTCTATTAAGTTGGTGCGAATATTATTTGACTTTGATTGGTTTAATAAAATTATAGGATTTGCTCGCATTGATTTCGGTATTTGATCGCTTTTGAGGTAAGTACTCTTTGACTTACTTTTATTTTCGGAAGAGATATTGATATTCTGTTTTTGAATTTCGTATAAGATATAAGATTATTGTTTCGAAATGTATAAGATATAAGAATCGAGAATCTTCTAATCCCTCAGTCTCTACGTTTCGAACCCGTTCGTAATTTACGCTATAGTTCCGGAACTAGCCTTAGATACCCTTAGTAGGCGCACAAGTGTGCAACTTTAGATACCTATTAAGGGCGCGTAATTATTGAACTTTAGATGCTGGTCACTGGCAAAGTGTGGCGAAAGAATAAGAATAAGAATAAGATCCCGGCTACCGGGAAAGTGTGGTCGTAGAGCAAGACTGTGGTATTTATAAGAATTTCGTTTCTGTTTTATATTATGCTTCTGTTTCAAATTATGTTTATGTTCTAGATTTTAAAATATAAACTTTGGGTTGGATTTGTTTTCGCAAAGTTTTTTCAAAATTATTATTGTTTTGGGAAAATCTGTTTTACTGAAAACACCCATTGATTTTCGAGAATATCGGTAAGACAATTTGTTACTTGCTGAGCTGTGTAGCTCACTCTTTTCTAATATTTCAGGTTCATACATTGTGGAAGCATTTGAGAATAAGGATGTGAATTTCGTGTTACGTGATTCGATGTAATTGGATAAGAATTATCGTGTTAGTAGAATAAATTCGGTTAAGTGCAAGGTTATAATTATTGAATTTTTGGAGCTGCGCCTCAGATTTTATATTTTTGATTATTAAGTTTGACCGATGCATTTGACTTTTGTGTAATTTTGTATTTATTGAATAAAGAAATGTATTTTATTTAAGTTTCGTATTTAGAATAATAGTCCGAAAAGTCGGGCTGTTACAGCAGATTTGAACATGTATACAAGCAGAATTATGAAAAACACAAAGAACGAAAGTTGCAGATAATCGAAATATCTTCCTAACGAGTCCAAAATCATAACATTTCGAGAAATAATGAATTAGCTAAGAATTTTTCCGAAATACCTAAAATATATAGATTCCGATGTAAAACAAATTCAATATGATTTTTACGGAAAATGTAAATTAGCATAACTCATACAAACACACATTTAGAACAATGCAATGAAAAAGAAAAGAACGGTAATGGGGATGCGTACCTTTTAATCTTAAAATAAGTATTGTCTTATCCTCTTTGGATTTCTTACTTTAAAATTTGAAATGAGTAAGAAAGAACCTTTAGTTGATGATCATAAGAACAACTTGTATTTATTAACGCACCTTAAACAATCAACCACTTCCTCTAGCTAATACGACTTGGAGCTTAGGATACCAAAACAATCTTTCATGTTTGTAAAAGTTAATCAACTTCATCGATATAAGGTCCACCATCGTAATGACGGAGCGAAAGAGCTACTCGTGTTGATAACGTGTTATAATATATATATATAAGAAGAACTAGAGAGAGCTAGACAGAAATGATGATGTTATATAATATAATATATATATATATATAAGAAGAACTAGAGAGAGCTAAACAGAAATGAGGAGATCATCATGTTATTCATATCATAAAACAATGTGCATACAAGTCTTTATTAGGCTTCCTATACATAGGTTACAAGAGAAGTGAAAAGCCAAGAGTTGTACTCATTACAAGATAGATGAAAAGCTAATGGAGTTAGAAACTTTAAGAGTCATACAATTTATTTCATAACAAGGAGAACTTTTTAACTCTCGGCTGACCTTTAAAATTTGGTGATATTTATAAGCCCGATTCCACCTTCTAAATTAACATAAATGCATACACATACAATTAAGTACTAGCTTATATCCCGTGCGATGCACGGTCTTCTTTAATATTTTCTTATTTTTTATTTAGATTTTAGTTATTATATATAATTTGATAAAATTTTAATATATATATATATATATATATATATATATATATATTGGATTTATAAATCTAACAATATAATATTTAAATTTAATATATTATTGACGTAATCAATAGTAGTATTTTAGATATTAAAATATAAAATATTTTAAAATAACATATCTAATGATTCGTATTTCTTTACTTTTAAAAATCTAAAAAGGGACTCAAGTGCAAATATCAAAATATGTGCTTGTTCAATATACCGAGTTTATTTGAATATACTATTACTTTTATTTTAATTAATTGTCTCGTTTAAATTGAATGTTAAAAAAATTATAATAAACATGAATTTCATAAGTTTAATATAATAATATTACCAATATATCTATCTTGTGCCCGCATTATTTTTAATTTGAACATGAGTTGTTTCAGTTAAAAAATATAAACAGATAATATCCTTAAAAAGACAATTAATTACTTATTAATAATTATATAAAATTATATTAATTTTTTATATATACGTCTGCATTACTTTTAGAAAATTAGTTGTTTAAGTTAGAAAATATAAAAGAGGTAATTTATTTTAGCTGAAAAGAATAACTTGTTATTTATTAATATTTATATAAAACAATATTACCATTGTATATTTATTTTGCATGTATTATATTTAGAAGATAAGTTGTTTTAGTTAGAAAATATAAAACACATAATGTGTTTTAGCTGTCGGTTATAAATATATAATAATATTACCATTTTATATATATATTGCCCGTCTTATTTTTAGAAAATGATTTGTTTTAGTTAAATAGATATATGAAATAGGTAATATAATTTAGCTGAAAAAGGTAATTGGTTATCAATAACTTGGTTTCCATATATGTGTCCTATTTATAAGATGAGTTATTTTAGGTAAAAAATATAAAAATAATGTGTTTTAGCTGAAAAAGGTAAACAGTTATAAATATATAATAATATTACCATATTATATATATGTTGCCTGTTTTATTTTTAGAAGATGAGTTGGTTTGGTTTAAAAAATAAATATAAAATAGGTAATGTAGTGAAAAAAGGTAATTGGTTATTAATAAATTGATTATAGATAGGCACGTGAATCGGCCCAAATACCGACCGACCGACCAAAACTTTTAATGTTTCGTCTTTAATAATACTAGCTTATAGCCAGTGCGATGCACGGTTACTTAAATTTTATTTATAATTATTATGTTTATAATTATATTTTTATTATCCATGCAACACGCTATTGTTTTTTAAATATTTATAATTATATTTATTTATGAATATTTTAATATTTAAAAGTTATTAGTTTACATGATTAAATTATTGTTAAAAAAGAGTTAGCCAAAAAAATTATAGTTAAAAATTTGATATTTATTATATTTTACACGCTAAACTATTCTAAAACTAAAAAGAGAATAAAGTGACGAAATTTAATGTTGAGAATTCTATTCGATTTAGGAAATCTACTTATATGTAGTTTAGATTATTAGAATACCCTTTATTAACCAAAATACAGTTTTTAATGTTAAATCTAACGGTTTTCACCTATCTATTTAACATTAAATGATTTTGATTATTTTGGTATTAAATGAGTTTCCTTATTTAATTACAACTATTTTTATGTTTTGACTTTTTAGAAAATCCAATCCTAATATAATATCTTTTAAGTTATATCATTTTTAGACAATAACTTCTTTTTATATGATATAATCTTGATCATTTATTTTTAAAAGTATTGGATCTAACGGTTGAGAATGTTTTGGCGGTATTTAGAAACAAACTACCGTGATAACATCATTAATTTTTCTTAATATTTATAAATTTTTTAAATATTTATTGCTAAAATATAATGTACTCTTTTTTGTAATATGTTAAAGATGCAGGAACTTTGAACTTTTGAGAAAATAAATTATCAATTAAAATATATTTTTTTGTAATAGTTCTTCTTTTAAAGTAGTACACCGTGACCGTGACGATCAAAATTCTATATAAAATTCATTTTTTATAGTATATCCTATAAATATCTATGTTATTATATTAAATACTAAATAATGAAAGCTTCCTTATAAGTTTGGTCGCTTTGTTGATCACTCAATCCATAATCGTTGGATGTTTCAAATTAAATTGTTGAAAAACGTTAGATATAACAGTAAAATTATCATGTAGAATGATCTAAGATTTGAATCTACCAACAACATATTAAAATTTATAGGTTTTTTTTAAATAAAGAATTTTTTCATTTTTTTTTCTTCCAGACATAGGTTATTTGATAATATTTTTTGTAAAGTACGATTTTTCGGAAAAGTACTATACTAATTGATTAAGAAACTTTTAAAGTTTCGAATTTAATAATTTACAATGTATATATGTTAAAAAAGTTGGGCCTCTGTAGCCGAGTCTAAAATTTCAAAATACTATTTTTTTTTTAATATGAATATAGTCCTTCTAACAATGAAATTAGGTATCTATGAGTTCTTATAAAACAAAATCATCATTTACGTATAATTTATTATTTAATAATAAATAATATTTGATTAGTTATGATCTAAAACTTAATAAAATAGGATTAAAAATATGCACAATTTTATAAAATTTTACCTCGTATTATTATATTCTTTGTTGATTTGAATTTTTCTTAGATTGATTTTAATTTTTGAACATAGATTTCTAAATTTAAAATAGTTAGAAAAAAGTAATTAAATTGGTATTAAAATAATGATGACATAATAATTATTATTAGAATTTAAATATTCACTTTACTAATTTGGGCTTTATCTTGTGTTTTAAAAATCAGATTTTGACGATTTATACACCACATGAAGATAACTAAATTATATTTAATTAAAAGATGGTTTAACAATTTTTATTTAACTGGAATTATCCATGAAAGAGAAAAGAAAGTCACGAATTTTTTACATGGAGAATTCTATTCAATATAGAAAACTTATTTATATTTGGTATATTTGGTTTAAATTATCAAAATACACATTTTAGAATTTAAATATAATCCTATTATTAATAAAATGCACTTTTTAAATATTTGATCTAACGATTTTCATTTATCTAGTTAAGATCTAATGGTCCTTATTAATTTGGTTTTCTACGACCAAAATTTTGGATAAGATCCCTATTATGATTATTATATATAAGGATTTAATATAATAAGGATATCAAGTATATAATGATATAACTAACTGCTTTTACTTTTAATGTTTCGGTTTTATATACAGTGTATATAAAATTTTAAAATACATTCTTACTTAAAAATTATTAAACAGAATAAAAATTATGTTATGATTATATAAAATTGTATTCTCATATTATTATATTCTTTATCGATTTGAATTTGTTCTTAATTAATTTTGATACTTTTTTGAAAGAAACATAAAATTTCTCTATTTTTAAAAGAATTAGTGGAAAAATAAATAAATTGGTGCTACAATAATAAAAAAATATTTATTAAAATTTAGATACAAACTTTACTATTTGGGTTATATCCTGAGTTTTAGAAATTGAATTTTGACGATTTTACAACCCATGCGAAACTAACGAAATTATCTTTAATTTAATGATTGTTTAATAATTATTATCTAACTTGACCAGTTGACCTACTCATAAAATAAAGTGAAAAAAAAAGATGGTTAAGAAGTTTTACATAAAGAATTCAATTCAATATAGAAAATCAATTCATAATTAGTTTAAATTATCAAAGCACACTTCTTAGTATTTAAATATAATCCTACCTTTAATCAAATACATATTTTAATATAAGTATTATATTCAAAATTATCGTTTATGAATATGAAACCCTCAATATTTTAATAATATTTTGATATTATCCTTTTATGTTTGTTATATGTAAAATAATATAATTATAAATTGGATTAATCAAATTGTTATGTTCTTTCGGGAAAAAAAGTGTTTAAATTTATTCATGTACAGGTTTTCTCCACGTAGGGTCCACGTGTATCATTGTAATCGATATGAATTGTTATCTTGATATTTGGTTTAATAATTATTATCTAACTGGAACTATACATAAATTCAAGAGAAAATATATTTAAGAATTTCTACATAGAAAAATTTTAAATTATCAAAATACACTTTTTAGTATTTAAATATAATTCTATTATTAATCAGATACACTTTTTAATATTAGATCTAACAATTCTCATCGATCTATTTAAGATCTAACTATAATTATTAATTTGGTCGTAATCATACACGGACGATCGATTTTAATTTTTTCTTAAATTGGTTTTAATATTTTATTGAAATAAACATAGAATTTATAAATTTAAAAGAATTAGGAAAAAAAAATTAAATTGGTGCTACAATAATAAAAATATATTTATTAAAATTTAGATAATAACTTTACTATTTGGGCTCTATCTTGAGTTTTAGACAACAGATTTTAACGATTTTACAGCCCACGCGAAGCTTACAAAATTATCTTTAATTTAATGATGGTTTAATAATTATTATCTAACTGAAACTATCCATAAACTGAAGATAAAAGATAATTATGAATTTTTACATAAAGATTTCTATTCAATATAGAAAACCTATTTATAATTGGTTTAAATTATCAAAATACATCTTTTAGTATTTAAATATTATCCTATTAATAATCAAATACAATTTTTAATATTATATTGACGGTCCTCATTGATTTGAAGATTTATAGTTTAATAATCCAACAGATCGTATACTTTTGGTAGTAAGTGACCAACCAAAATTTTGGATAAGATCTTCCTTACGCTTATTATATATAAGGAGTTAATAGTATAGATTAGATGCAGAAGGAAGATAAAAATTGATGTATGTATGCATACATACAAGCAGCAGCAGGTGGGTTTGGCTACAATGTTGAAATTTAATATAAAATATAGCCACTTTTCTATATTTTACTCAAATTTTAATGTAAAATTTTGAAAATTTTAAAGTTACTTGAATTTGTCCCCCTAAATAATTTTTGGTTCCCTGAATTAAAATTCTGGTTCCGCCCTTACTCATACATGCTGAATTCTGGTACTAAATTCTGTGTATTCATTCATCCAAACTTATAGAATTCACTGTAATCCCATTCAGCACATTCACCTGTTAGAATTCTAGTCTCCAATTAGCAAAGGATTGTCATTCACCCTGTTACTTCGTTTGAAGTCAAGGAATGATATAGCAATACAACTAACTTTTACATATACAACAGATTCAATGTGTTGATGTGATACTTGAAGAGCCAGATATAGCCAAAGCAATAACAGAATATGTTAGTTATACTGCAATTGATAACTTAGTTCTTGGTGCCTCATCACGATATGGCTTTATCAGGTAATTCCGGTTTCTTATTCTTCTATACACCGACAGAATAACAGTGGCTTTTCTTGTAACCCTTAAAAGAAAATATTATGCATACTATGCACACTTTTTTATGACAAGATAAATAAAGAAAATATCTGTGAAATGAAATCAAGTCAAAGACTATCCTTACATTGATCGATTAGTGTGTTCATTAAATTCTCATAAATATTTTCTCCAGGAGATTAAAGTTTTCTGATGTTCCTGGTCAAGTCTCAAAAGGGTCGCCAGATTTCTGCACTATCTATGTAATCAACAAAGGAAAAATCTCATCCCTGAAGAATGCTTCTCGTTCAGCTCCAGTCAGTTCACCTCTTTTAGCTCAAATTCAGGAACGAACCACTACTAACAACAATAGCTTCCAATCTGATGCACGACCTAGACGTAGCTTGAGTATGAAAGGTTTGTTTGTTGCGACTGGAAGAGATGACTCTGCATTTCCCTTGTTAGCTCAGTTAGGATCTCAGAAGGAACATATGAAAATAATTTACACACTCCATGAGAAGTAGTTGGTAAATTATCTCTACATATTTTTTCTCAAAGTAACATCTTACATGTCATTATGCTCTATTGTTTCTTCTGTGCTTTTATTTAACGTTGCCCCATATTTATTACAGGAGCCAATGTAATAACAAACATGCCTCATAAACTTGCAAGATGATGACCATGAACCTATCACGTAAGTACTCCGTTCCACTGAATTGTATATATTGGAAGACGGGGTTCAGCACACATTTTAAGTTTTTTATAAATTATATTTTCATAAATTATTTTTAATTTTTTTTTCTTCTGAATTAAAATTTAACGTTTAAATTTTTATTTAAAAAAAGAATAATTTAAAAATAAGTTATAGAACTATAATTTATATACACCTTAAAATGGGTGTCAAACAATGAAAAAAATACCGTATAAAAATAAGGGGGACCGAAAGAGGATATGATTAGGAACACACATGTTCGGTGGAATGTGGAATACGATAAGCTTCGTAGATTTCGATTATGTGGAACAAACATCAAGTTACAAACTTTACAGTACAGAAATAATCACATTTTCAATTGGTCATGATATTAAAATAATATATTTAGTTGTAATTTATGGACTATTTAACATCACTTTGATTGATTGACTTTGTCAATAACAGTAACAGGTCGTCTCCAAGGGGAAGAGGTTTAAATGCAAGGATCGGGGAGGCTTATGAATATGATAATGACATATCATTTGTAAGCTCCGGAAGGCCAAGTGGTGATCAAATGTCATCCATGTTCTATGATAGCATGGATACAGGGAGAAATTCACAGATGTCCATCAGCTCAGACCGTAGTGCTGGCTCATCTATTCGATTTGGAGGCAGGGAATCTGACTTAAGTTCTCTTCACTCCCAGTCCTCGTTTGATAGTGACAGAACATCAGTTTCATCCTATAGCACAACGGTAAATGAAACAATAGATTTGGCACCAACTTCAGGGATTAATATATCTTTGAACAGTTCTGGCTTATTGGTGCACACATATTAATTTCAGGACGACGCTGAGGCTGAAATGAGGAGGCTAAAGCTTGAGCTACAGAAAACAATGGATATGTATAGCACAGCATGCAAAGAAGCATTGTCAGCCAAGCAAAAGGTTCATAGTTGTATAAAAATAAAATAAATAGACATGCTTTAGCATCTCTAAATGGATTAGGTGTCAAGTAGTATATATTAGATTGACTATATGCATGTACTCCAGGCAGTGGAACTTCAGCGTTGGCGAATGGAAGAGGAGGCTCGAATTGCTGAAGAATCAGAAATGGACTCTGTGGAGAATGAAAAATCAAAGTCTATCGAAGCCATGCAAACCACATAAAATCAAGGGGACTCACAATATGGATTTCGTTACAGGAAATACGCAATAGATGAGATTGAAGTGGCAACAGAGCATTTTGCTGAATCTCGAAGATTGGGGAAGGTGGTTATGGCCCTGTGTTCAAGTGCCGTCTTGATCACACACCAGTTGCAGTTAAGGTTCTGCGTCCAGATGCAACTGAGGGTCAATCACAATTTCATCGTGAAGTAGAAGTTTTAAGCTGCATGAGACATCCGAATATGGTTCTACTCATAGGAGCCTGTCCAGAGTACGGATGTCTGGTTTATGAATATATGGCTATTGGTAGCTTAGATGATCGAATTTCTCAACGGGGAAACTCAACCTCACTGCCCTGCTGATGTCGGTTTAGAATAGCAGCAGAGATAGCTACAGGCCTGCATTTCCTCCACCAGACCAAGCCAGAGCCTCTAGTGCACCGTGATCTCAAACCTGCAAATATTCTTCTTGACCAAAACTACGTAAGCAAGATCAGCGACATTGGATTGACAAGGCTTGTTCCTCCATCTGTTGAAGACAAAGTCACACAGTACCGAATGACATCAACAGCTGGGACTTTCTGCTACATTGATCCCGAGTATCAGCAAACTGGGATGCTTGGTGTTAAATCTGATGTCTATTCCTTTGGGATTGTGCTTCTACAAATCTTAACAGCCAAGCCAGCAATGGGTTTGACAAGCCATGCCACACCGGCTATTGAATAAGAAATTTTTGCAGATATGCTGGATCCTTCCATTCCTGATTGGCCCGTGGAAGAAGCATTGTGCATATCCAAATTAGCAGTCCAATGCACAGAGCTCAGACAGAAGGATCGCCCTGATCTCGGAAAGGATGTTTTACCAGAGCTTAACAGATCAAGAGACCTCGCAGATGAAGAAATGATGGGCATTTAATATATATAAGTGGAAGAGACCCTTCACCCTATCATACAGTAGCAGAATCATGTTCGGTACACACTGGAGGATATTTATTCGGTTCTACATAAAGATGATCAAATCTTCAACTCGTGGAGAGCAATTAAGAATGACAAATATTGGTCTACTAGTTGTTTAGTCATTTAAGCGAAGCTAGTATAGGACATGTAGTTGAAAAGTTGAAGGCTCTCCCAATACCTTAAGCTGATAGCTAGGAGGGGGGCTTGATATGCATATGAGTATATCATGCTTGCATGTTAATACTCACCCTCACTCGAAAGACCATCAATCTCAAAAGCTCAGCCAAGGATATTAATAGAGCTCTGAGACTATGTTAAAGTTGCCAGCTCTCACAAACTTTACAGTGTTAGGACGACTAAATATGTAGTAGTTGCTATGTCTTAAAGTGGTTTTTTTTATAATATTAATAATCTTTCGGTTGATATATAGGAGCTCTGTTGCTAATTTTATGTTATGATGTTGATAGAAGCTATAGAGTTAGTGCAAAATCTTTGGCAAAAAATGAAGATGCTAACCAGTGTGTTGAGGAATATCGTTATATCTAATATCTTCAATTCAACTTACTTGTGTAAAAACAGTCGATTAGGGCGTATGATATATAAATTTGTCATTATCACCATTGCTGACTCAAATGGCCCTATATCAAAAGCCTTCCGCATGCTGGGAAATTGCACAAGTCTTTTATTTGTGTACCATTTTCATAGACTAGCTATGCACATACATACACATCTTGCTAAAATGCCTTGCATGAATAGCAAAACAAGGTACTGAGGAAATTAATCAGAATCGGGCTTAGCAAAATCAAATAGATCATAGAACTTGATATTAATACTGTCTTACTACATTCCACTTATTAATCTTTCTGATCAGACTAAATATATTCTAATCCATCAACTAACATTCTGTAGAACTGGCTTGGTTGACATGTAAAGATGCATGATTGACCGGTACCTCGTTCGCTTTTTAGGCCTCATGACCAAGCTATCCGATATCCGATAATTAGTAAAGCTCTGATCATCGCGGTTTTGAGCAGCAACCACATTCTTGTGATTCTTTCTCTTGTCAATATTTTCACTATGAGTATGAGTACTAGAACACGAAAGTATGCCGTCATTCTTACTGTCATCATCTTCGTCTCCGCTAAGTTGCATGAGCTGCTCAGCTGCAGCTGCCATGTCCATATCTTTCAGGTCTTCTTCCATATCTATCAATATCTTCTCCTTTTCAACTTGTATGTGAGCTCTAATATGGAGATTTATGTGTGTTTTTATACATGGTTTGCTGCTGAGTTATGCGTGTTATATTTGTAGGTGCTGTGCATATAGTAATCTAGCATGTGAAATTGCTAGGAACATGAATGGAAAATGTCACGTACATCTTTTTGACTTGTTCTTTTCTTCCTCCTCTAATTATGTTGATTTGTTTATGGAAATAAGGGTGTTGAATCATTTATCCTTTTGATAATGACAAAACTATATAATCAAACTATGTAACTGCTTTCGCATGGATTACGTATTAACTTAGAGAGTTGTAAAAAAAATTGAATCAGACACCTTTCAAACAACGGATGATTTAGCTAAAATTAATAGAAGACAAATTATTTTCGGTCTAAAAAGAGTATTGTCTAATTCGTATATTACAACGGTTTTTGAACCATTGTCTATGAAATTGAAAAGTAGTGGGTATATACAACGGAAATGAGTGGGTGTAGACAACAATTTTTATAACTCTTGTCTAAATATAATTGGGAGAATGTTTTACTTTAGCCGTTGTTGGATTGAGACAACGGTTTTCTTAGCCGTATTGTGTGAATAATCCTGAGACAATGTTGCAAAAAATTGTTGTAATGATACAACTATTTTCTTAGCCGTATTGTCGGAATAATCCAGAAACAATGGTGCATGAAACCATTGTTGTAATGAGACAAGAGTTTTTTCAGCTATGTCATTTAAGTTGGGTTCAAACAACTATTTTAGCATAATGTTGTCTGACCAAAATCCAAGTGACATACCAAACTTAGAAACAAAATTCAAAGTGACATACCAAATATCATTAACAATAATGTTAATAAAATTACCTATCAATATGATATAATTAAATTACAAAGTCGTGAGTAAGTTGTCTTATATTAATTTTCATATATACGAGTCGTGACTTGCGTATGTTTTGTTTATTCGATTTTATAAAAGTATAAGATAATGGTTTTTGTTTAATAAAGTGTTGTAAGCTGTAAGACGTAACAATGGTTTTGGTCCAAAAACTGTTGTATAATATACACACGGGTTTTCGTTTTGATCCATTCGTTGTTGAATAATCTTTGTAACAATTGTTTATGTTGTTAAATCGTTGTATGATATAGACAATAGTTTCTTTTTATAAAATCCTTGTGTGAGTAATTACGTTACAACACTTTTTTTAGCTAAACCGTTGTCTATATCAAAAGCGTTGATTTTTTTAAAAAATACTTTTTTTGTTGCACTTAATACATAAGTGTTACACACTTCATACAATATTATCATATGAATCTCTTATTTGGATATTTAGTATAAAAAATTGTTAAATAAAAATACTTAAATAAATGTTAATAATAATAATAATATCATTAATAGATAGAATACGATCATATTTCAGATATTTTGTTATACACATCGTAGATGTTGACATCATATATTGTATTGTATTGTTATGCCCCTAAGGCGTCACACGACCAGTCCCTAAGGGGTCTCGTGCGAGGTCCGCCAGGGTCACATCTCTAGACCTCTTTACGAGGATCTCTTTACAATTTAAAGACCTATGGCTAGGCCTCAAGGGGTTGCATAGGTAGGCATCATTATAATGCATGGCCAGACTATCAGCAACCGCATGCACTATCCCTGAGCTTGCATCGCATGAACAGACTCTAAGGGATCGCATACGAGGTCCATACGGGGTCTCTCATCATCATATAAATTACTTTACCCTAACTCCATGACAGCCTCTCACAGCTACATATGCTTGGGTATAGTCAATAATGGGCTTACTCACGGTCTCCACAGTCGTTATGACTTGGGCCTTAATGGATCATACAAAACCCTATCCCGTCTAGATAACTTGTTGACCAAGAACTACGTGTGGCTTGAACCCCTATAAAAGGGTACGTAGGCCTCTTGTTCACGGAAATTCGACAGTTTGATGCAAGAGAGAATAAACACTTTTTCTCTAGCATTCTTTGAATCAACCAACAAGATCAGCTACAAAATTCATCGACTTTCGTCTCGTGTTCTTCGGGGAATCACCGTATTTTGCTCCGTTAATCCAGCAAACCTCCAAAATACTGTTAATCGAATTCTCCCGTTAACAATTGGCACTAGAAGGAGGGCTTTGACATCTATGGGAGAAAGATGTCTCGATCTCACATAAACGGAGCAGATGGCGAACCTGGGGCGAAGTTGAGAACAAAAAACTGGGGTACCCCTACCCCTTGGAGAAGGGGCAATGCTACCCGGATCCTTGTAATCAACCGGAAGGTTCTCAAGACAAAGGGAGAGCAAGTGCCTACTGTCTATCAAGGTCCAGCCTCCTCTAACATAAGGCCCCCAATATGGCGTGGCCAGTGAGTTCCCCAATATGGTGTGGCGGGTATGGCCCCCTATATGGCATGGCCGGGATCGACCCCCAATATGGCGTGGTCGATGAGGCCCCCTATATGGTGTGGCTGTCTAGACCTTGAGATGCCTTCGTGAATCTGCGTGAGATGCCTCTATATGAGATGCCTCTGTATGAGATGCCTCTGCGTGAGATGCCTCTATATGAGATGTCTCTGTATGAGATGTCTCTTTATGAGATGCCTCTATATGATATGCCCCTTCGTGGGATGCTTCTTTATGTGGTACTTTCGATTTTCGTTCTGTTTCTGTTTCTGTTTCTGTATCTGCTTTAAATTCTGAATTTTTAAAATGTAAACTTTGGGCTGGGTTGATTTTGCAAAGGTTTTTGCAACTTATTATATTTTGACCAAATCTGTTTTATTAAAACCGCCCATTGAGTTTTAAGAATATCTGTTTGTCAATTGTACTTGCTTAGTTGTGTAGCTCACCCCTTTTCTAATATTTCAGGTTCTGATTTTTGGAAGATAAGTAAGAATAAAGATGTGGACTTATGGATTTCGTGCTATGTGATTTTGATTAGACTATTCGAATAAATTTGATTATTTGTTAAACATTGAATATTGGATTTATGAAGCTGCATCTCCGTTTTCATATTTTTGGATTATTGTTGAGTTTGACTGCTGCGTTGACTTTGGGAAATATTTGCTTTATCGAATAAAAGAAATATGTTTTATTTTAGTTTTGAATTTAGAATAATAATCCGAAAAGTTAGGCTGTTACAGTTGTAAAATACAGTACACAATATTACTTGATTGACGATAGATTCGAATTCACTCGTCCTATTCATACAAAGTACAACCTTCATATTTTAAAATATAAAACTTCCCACATGAATAAGTACAACCGTCTACTTTTTTATGCCTCTAAAATCATTGAAATCCTAAAGCAAAAATCACCAAAAAAATAGGATTTCATATCACAAGGATACTAAACATGCATATTACATTATGAAATACTCATTCGTTTTTTTTCGATTGACTAAAAAATTTAAATTATTTCTACATAGTATTATGAATTTAATTATATATATTATATTAAATAAAAAAAAATTAAAAATTTTATTTTTTGTACTGTTACAAGTAAAATAATTTAACAAATGAACTTATATTCAATAATAATTATTTATAAAGTGAATTTAAATTGAGACCTTAACGTAGTTCGAGACCTTAAAGAGAAATAAAATATTTTTATCTTAGAGAACATTTTCATTTTTTAATAATGACTAATGACGTCAAAACAATTGTTAATATTTTTGTAATAATTTAAGTTGTTGACATTATTAAAATAAGACTAAAATGTGATAGTCAATTTTCTAAAACTTATTTCTCAATAATTTTTGTTTTTATCTGAAAATAATAATATTTTTATATAAAAAATGTGAGACGGCGCCGTGAGGCGATGTCGAGTAAATTCTACTATATAATTATATTGAATAATATTTAATGAATATTATACTTTAAAATAGCTATTGAGATCACATTTCATTTCAAATGTAATCAACCAAATAAAAAAAGTTTTATATTCAATAAATTTATTAGGATTTGAAGTTAGATCTTCAAATATTTTTCTTTTTTTTCTGGTCTGATCCTTTTATTATATTATTTTCAAAATGACACGGGCAACCTTTAACTTGAGCTTTTTAATGTTTATATTTTTTTTAATTTTACGTATACTTATTCTATAATTATCTATGATTTAAAATGCAAGGATTTGCCATCACACAACAAAATGATGTGAAAATTTTGTACTATTACAAGTAAAATAATTTAATGAATGAACTTATATTCAATAATATTTATTTATAATATAAAGTGAAATTCTATTGAGAATTTAATTTCAGTTGACATAATTTAAAGAAGACTAAGATGTCAGCGTCTATAGTCGAATTATTAAATCTTATTTCTCAATTATTTATGTTTTTTCTCTAAAAATAATAATAGTTTTTATATAAAAAATGTGATACGGCTCCGTGAGGCGACGTCGAGTAAATTCTACTAAATAATTATATAGAATAATATTTAATGAATATTATACTTTAAAATGGCTATTCGGATCACATTTCTTTTAAAATGTAATCAACCAAATAAAAAAAGTTTCATATTCAATAAATTTATTGGGATTTGAAGTTGGATCTTCAAATTTTTTTTTTCTGGTTTGATCCTTTTATTATACTATTTTTAAAATGTCGCGAGCAACTTTTAACTTGAGTTTTTTTATGTATATATTTTTTATTTTACATATACTTATTCTATAATTATCTATTGTTTAAAATGCAAGGATTTGCTATCACACAACACAATGGCGTGAAAATTTTGTACTATTACAAGTAAAATAATTTAACAAATGAACTTATATTCAATAATATTTATTTATAATATAAAGTGAAATTCTATCGAGAATTTAATTTAAATTGATATTATTTAAATAAGACTAAAATGTCAATGTCTATAGTCGAATTTTTAAAACTTATTTCTCAATTACTTATGTTTTTTATAGTAATAGTTTTTATATCAAAAATGCGAGACGACATCGTGAGGCGACATCAAGTAAATTCTACTATATAATTATATAGAATAATAATTAATGAATATTATATATACTTTAAAATGGCTATTCGGATCGCATTTTATTTAAAATGTAATCAATCAAACCAAAAAAGTTTTATATTCAATAAATTTATTAGGATTTGAAGTTGGATTTTCAAATATATTTTTTTCTGGTCTGATCCTTTTATTATACTATTTGCAAAATGTCGCGAGCAACCTTCAACTCAAGTTTTTTTTTTTTGTATATATTATTTATTTTACGTTTACTTATTCTATAATTATATATTGTTTAAAATGCAAGGATTTGCTATCACACAACACAATGACGTGAAAATTTTGTACTATTACAAGTAAAATAATTTAACGAATGAACTTATATTCAATAATATTTATTTATAATATAAAGTGAAATGCTATTGAGAATTTAATTTAAATTGAAATTATTTAAATAAGACTAAGATGTCAGTATCTATAGTCGAATTTTTAAAACTTATTTCTCAATAATTTATGTGTTTTCTCTGAAGATAATAACAATTTTTATATAATAAAATTCGAGACGACCCTGTGAAGCGGTGTCGAGTAACATTCTACTCTAGACATGTAAGTTTAGATATATCTTTTTATGTTCAAAGTTCTTGAAACGTGTTTAAAATTAATTCTTAGTCATAAGAAAGCAACGAAAATTAACCACTAGAAAGGGGAAAAGAATGGAACAATCGTCTTAGTTAACAACAAAGCAATGCAAATCACGCGAGATTTCGTAATAAATATAACCGCACACACATATAAAATGCAAAATTTATTTCATTATCTATAACTTAAAGTACGATAACTCGTGTGTGAAGCACAGGTCATGTTACGACTTCAAAAAAATTTGAATTATATATTTATCAAATAACAATAATATTAATTTATTGTACTTAATAAAATAATTTTGTTATTGTTATTTACAAAAAATCAAATTCCTAAATTGTGCTTACTTTTATTATTATTAACGAGCCAGTTACTCAATCATACAATTTTTCAATTGGGTCCTTCAATTCTATAAATTTTTTCATAATACAAGGCTTCGCCGGAGGCGACAACGAGGAAATAAAATAGAATGTTATTAACATTTAAATTCATAATTAAATATATAATTCTATTTATTTATCAATGTTCTGCACCTTATTAAGAATGCATAATCAATATTTTAATCTCATTACTTTTATATTTAACTATCAATAATTTATTTAACTAATTTATAAAGTTTTAATGTTATACAACATGAGAGGTAAATCACATGAATTACTAGAGCTACTTGGATGACCTTTATGCCTTCAGAGCATGGTTGACATCTTTTGTATTTGGAGATGGTTATTGATATTTTGGTTAGACTGTTTCTTTTGTTTAGATGTTTCGATATTTCAGTTCTTGGATTTTTCATTATAGTTTAGATTTGAATTATTTGGATAAATTCAAAAATGTTTGCTTTTAACGCTAAAATATTAAGTTTGTTTGGTTTTAAATTAAGTACGACTGCAACGTTACTATGAGATGTACATATGATGTTGTTATTTTCTCCAATAGCGTGTTCAAAATTAAGTATGTAATCAGAAAATTAAGTAGTTTCGGCCAAAGCTAGCACATTTGGATGGAATTCATGACATGTGACCGGAGGTGACACTGGGAGTTAGAGAGGCTTGGTGCTAGAATGATGGCAATTTATGTGAATCAATTGACAATGTTGTTTTGATTTAGGTAGTGCATGGTGCATAAGTATCTTCATGCATGAATAACCGGGAGGAAAAAGGACGGTAGATAATAATGAGAACGGGTATCGCGTTTCAAAGGAAGGATATAATGGATGAGCGAAAGGTGTCATAGAGTGAGGAATATCTCGAGTGTTACAACGGCACGAACATATGATATTCTTAATATGTATGCAAGAGAGAACGATATCAGTGCTATAGTATTTGTTTAATAAAAAAATCACTTATGTAATATCAAGATAGAATATTAAAAAATCAAATATCGATTAGAAATTAAATATTAAATAAGCAAATATCATTTCGTATGCGAAGCACGGGCATATTACTAGTTTAGAATAATAGTCCAAAAAGTTGGGTTATTACTGTTGTAAAATACAGGACACAATATTCCTTGATTGACGATAGATTCCAATTCACTCGTCCCATTCATACAAAGTCTGGTAAGGTATAGAAATGTGCATCACATATACACCAGGGATAGAAATGTGTGAAACAAATTACTCATGATCACGATGGAGAAATGATCCCGGTTATAGCGGAGGCTCTGGGAGTCCGAAAAGTATTAAGCTGGATCAAAGACTGATAATCGAGTATGATTTCCAAGCAGTAGTACAGGTCATTAGAAGAAGTTTCTCAATGTTATCATCATTTGGTCAGGTGATTAAAAACTGTTAGAATTTGTTTTCGCAACTAGATAGTGTGCAGCTGGTTTTTGTTTATCACTCATCAAACAGAGTAGCCCACAGCGTGGCTACGGGATGTATCCAAACACCGAAAATTATTAAAAATTTTGTGCAAGCTAAGTTTCCACATAGAATTGATTTGGTAGTTGCGGAAAGAGTCTTCAAAGACTCTGGATCAAGTCAATTTAAATTTTTAAGAGTGCTGGAATTGACTAGCTTGGGTACCGTCTATTATAGAGTGAGCGCGAGTTGGATCGGTCCGGTTTTAGGTTAAAACCGAAACCGAAACCGCATATCCTCGGTTTTTAAAATCGAAAACCGTAACCGAAACCGTCGGTTCGGTTTCGGTTTTAAAATGATCGGATCGGTTACAATCGGTTCGGTTTCGGTTTTAAAACCGCCTCAAATAAACATAACAAAATAAATAAAATGACTTCAAATTTTTAAGCTTGCAAAGTTACAAATTATTTTTTCGTCCAAAATAAACATACAAAGTTTTCATAATAAATTATTTAAGTCCAACATGATCCAAGAATAATAAAAATTTAACATGATCTTCAAAAATATTTTATTTGAAATGTATATAAGACAATGTTAGAAATTCAACAATCTCGAGTATATCTGAAGTCTTTGAAGTCTTTGTATAAGTAAAAAGTTTTTCCAGAAAGCCAAGAAAAATCGTCACATCCAAAAATAAAACAACATATAAAATACCAAGATATAGAAGTTTATTAAACTACATTTATTAATCAACTATTACAAATTAAAATTTCAAAAACAAGAATAAAATAGTATAATTATTAAAAGGAATGTCACGGTCTTTATTAATCTACTCCCATTACTCAGAAAAATTAGTCTAATAGAATCTATACTATACTATTATAAGCAAACCACCCTCTATTTGGTTGGTAGTTTGGTCATATGTAGTTTGGTCATCTAAATAATAACCGTTAGATGTAAATATAGATAAATGAGAACCGTTGGATGTAATATTAAAAAAATATTATTTTCTTGATATCTAAAATGTTCCCACGGGTTCAAGGTTCGAATCCCGTCAACAACATATTATTATTAAATATTTATATCATCTATTTTTCTAACCTACATTCAAAAGTTCAAGATATTATTCCGTCAACAACATATTAAGAATTTTTAAGATCAAAATACAAATAAATGTTAATAAAATAAGATAAAAAATACTAAAAAATCATATAAAAAATACTAAAATAATAAATCAAAAATACTAAAATTCATCCGTGTATCGCACAGCTTATAGGCTAAAAACAAATTAGAATAACGTCATACATATATTATTATATTTGATTACTTTTTAAAATCATATAAATCAAAATATAGATAATAAAATAAAAAATACTAAAATTCATCCTGCATCGCACAGGTTACAGGCTTGTGTAACTTTAAAAATAGATTTGTGTTTTGGTTATTTGTAAACGGTTATGTAACTGATGTCAATGTTAGGGTTCTCTTTTTCTAAAAAAAAAATCAACGAAAACATGTTACTCTTTCTATTTTTTCTTATTAAAACCCTTCCTTTTCCAAAAATATCACGGGCAAACCTTACTTATTTATTTTAATACTTTTAATTACGGCAATTACCTTTTCAACTAAAACATGTTACTTTTTGTATTTTTTTTTCATTTAAAAAAAAACTATAACTTATTACCTTTTTAACTAAAATACATTAAATTTTCAATATTTTCTAACAAAATCCTCTATTTTCTAAAAAAATCATGGACAATTACCTTTTTAAAATAGAACATGTTACTATTTCTATTTTTTCTTACTAAAACCCCACATTTTCCAAAAATATCACAAGCAAACTCTTACTTATTTTAAAACATATTTTAATACTTTTAATTACGGGCAATTACCTTTTCAGATAAAACATGTTATTTTTTAAATTTGTTCATTTTTTAAGAAAACTATTATTAAATAATAATATTATTTATAACCAATTAACTTTTTAGTTAAAATACATTATATTTTCTATTTTTCTAACAAAGTCCATTCTTTTTTCTATAAAATCACAAACAATCGTCTTTTTCAACTAAGACATATGTTACTCTTTCTATTTTTCCTTACTACAACTCCAATATCATGGGTAAACCCTTACTTATTTATTTTAAAACCTATTTTAATATTTTTAATTATGGACAATTACCTTTTTAGTTAAAAAATGTTGCTCTTTCTATTTTTTCTTAATAAAACCTCTCACTCCAAAAATATCACGGGCAAATAGTTACTTATTATTTTAAAACTTATTTTAATACATTTAATTATTGAAATTTATACTATACTATTATAAGCAAATCACCCTCTATTTGGTTGGTAGTTTGGTCATCTGTTGATAGTTTGGTCATCTAAATAATAACCGTTAGATGTAAATATAGATAAATGAGAACCGTTGGATGTAATATTAAAAAAAATATTCTTTTCTTGATATCTAAAATGCTCCCACGGGTTCAAGGTTCGAATCCCGTCAACAACATATTATTATTAAATATTTATATCATCTATTTTTCTAAGCTACATTCAAAAGTTCAAGATATTATTCCGTCAACAACATATTAAGAATTTTTAAGATCAAAATACAAATAAATGCTAATAAAATAAGATAAAAAATACTAAAAAATCATATAAAAAATACTAAAATAATAAATCAAAAATACTAAAATTCATCCGTGTATGGCACAACTTATAGGCTAAAAAAAACGTAGAATAACATCATACATATATTATTATATTTGATTACTTTTTAAAATCATATAAATCAAAATATAGATAATAAAATTAAAAAAAAACTAAAATTCATCCGTGCATCGCACGGGTTACAGACTTGTATATAATATATTTATTTCTTTATTTTTATTAATCGGATCGGTTCGGTTTTTTTCGGTTCGATTTGGACCTAAAACCGAAACCGAAACCTCAAGAACGGTTTGATTTTTTAATTTTCGATTTCGATTTTAATTCGGTTTTTTGTTCACCCATAGTCTATCATCATCAGTTCTGAGTTGCTCTATTCTCTAAAGGGAAAAAAGGAAGAAAAAACCTTTAATCATTTTAGCAAGCTCTTGAGTTTCATGTATGGCAGAATAAAGAAACGTTTACGATTAAATCTCTAATAAATGAATATTTATACACAACAAATAAGAGCAACAAACATTAAATCATACATGAACCTGAATTCTATATGCATAACAACCTTTTTAAAGCAAATTTGGTCATAACTTTAAAGAGAATAAGAGCAACAACTATTTGATCATATATGAACCATGATTCTGTATAATGAAGAAGAACGGCATTTATAATACAAATGTGCTCATACAGAAAATTTATCCTAAAGCTCGAAAGCAATGCTGATTAGCACAGAACGCCAGGCAGGAAGTATTTTCTTCAAAGAATTGAACAAAACTCCAACTGATGTAAAATCATTAATGTTTCTTGAATGAAAAATAGTAACTAAGGCAGGTTCAGAGCCTCTCTACCTTTGTTTTTATTCCAACTCTTTAAGCTTGTTCTAGTGTCTTTCTACGGATCATCTAGGTCTTTGTTGCGCTTAAAGGTAGAGAGAAGAAGAGCAGTAAAACAACATTAATGTATTTCCAGTTATGATGGGAGTCTGTTTCTATTAGTTAACATCCAAAAGTAGACACTAGCACTTTGCCTCAGACTCCAAATGTCAACACTTTTTAGTACATTTCATACAAATTGGAACAACTTATAACCAAAACACTAAAGTTTTCTAAGAACAAGTATCCTTCAAAGAACAAAAGGTAACCATCATAGGAACCGGTAATTTTTTCTATCAAATATTCTACAACTGTGAACCTATAGTTTTCGGAAAACCTCACTATACCTTGGTGATATAGTTCATCGCGCATATCCATGTAATGATAAGAACCTGTAACAGAGCAACCATGATCACAATGTCTCAGTCACAATCCAGTCCACACACTTCAAGCACCGGACCATCTCTAGAAACGAACGGATTAACTCGAACCCACATAAGGGTCAATATAGAAGCTAGCAGAATCGACCAGACCATTACTATTGTAGGCATTCTATCTTGTTTACCAAGCAAACCTTTGAGGAATGGGTAAAGATGAACAATGACCCAAATGGCAAAGAACAATCTACCAAACAATGGACCCCAAGAATCATAACCATTATTTATGGCATCAGACATCCCGACGACAACCCCGATTAGGTTTATTATCAAGAGTGTTGTAGGAGGGATCAATAAAGATGTCCACTTCAATATGTAAAGCTCAGAATATTCTCCATCATCCCCACCTTTAGATGTTACGGTAAAGTTGGTATTGACACCACCCAGAACTTTGAGAAGACCCTGGAAAAGAGCGAAGAGGTGCGATGACACACCACCAATCACCCAGAATTGTTCGTTCCTCCACCAATCATCTATCTGAACACCACCCCATTGCATCTCAAGGATACCTGTCGCTGCAATGGACATAAAGAGTGCCAAGAACACAATGCTTGCATAGTTGCTGATCTGCAAGGTTGTATGCAACATTTACTTAGTCATAATACATAATTAGCAGTTAATTAATAGTAAAAAGTAAGGTTCTTGATGTCCTGGCTCCAAGTAGTTATAGTTCTGAAGATTTGAGATATGTGTACACAGCCTATTTGATGCACTACCCGTGGAACTTTTTATTCATGTAACAGAGGCTTTCTTCATTCTCACGACCTCGCGTAGTATAACAATGTAAAAATTACAAGTTCCAAATGATGACTTGCATTGGAGAAGGTTTTAAGTTTTTTTCGTTGTTCCTAATGTACTTTCCTTGTGTCGTAAAATGAAGATGACGAACTGACATGAATTTGATAATGCAATTTATTGGCATAGTATGATATTATACTGTACCTCTGGGACAATAAATTTGCCAGTGAGAAGACAAATGGCCGGTAGAGTACAGTACACGATCAAGGGAATGGATGTCCAGGGATACACAACTGAGTTAATATATGATAGTCGTTCCAACCACTTCAACCCGCCTCCATAACCATACCAGATTGGACAATGTTTGCTGAGAAAAATTTCAACAGATCCAAGAGCCCACCGAAGAACCTGATTAAGGCGATCAGACAGATTAATTGGTGCAGAACCTTTGAATGCAGGCCTTTTAGGCATACAGTACACAGACCGCCAACCATGACAGTGCATCTTAAATCCTGTCAAGATGTCCTCAGTTACCGAACCATATATCCAGCCAACCTGGTGATATACATAAAATAAAGGAATGTTAGTAACAACATATAATTAAAAGGAGAAGTTCACCAAAATTAAATTTTCAAATTCTAGTTACCTCTTTTCCCCATTCTGTCTTGTCTTCATAACCACAGCAGATTACATGAATGGCTTCTTTCAAGAACAACGAGCTGGACTCATCACGAGTTCCACCCTCCTCCAGTAGAGTAGAGACAATAAACGTGGAAGATCTCCCAAACTTCTTCTCAAGTTTTTCTTGGGAAGTAGAGGCTGAAAACTCGGTAACAAATCCTGACATAGAGCCACATCAAGATTTATAGGGTTTTTGACAATATGAATATCAAAATGAGAAGTTGATCACATAGGGATGCTTACCCTCACATCCTTCTTCAATAGTTTCAAGGGCATGTATCTGCTTTGATGTATCCCTGTGCTTTGGCTTCTTTTTCTTCTCCTCTGGTTTTATCTTCTTGTCTTTCCTAGACCCACAACCATAACACAGGAAGCACCAATCCGGCCAACAGTTACATGCCTTACTCGGAACCTTCTTATTTGAAGGAGCATCATACCCATAAAGTGCTCGTCTTCTGAAAACACATCCTGTTCCTACGTATATCGGTCCTTGTAAACCATCTAAACCTTTCATATTAATCTGCAGAGAACCAAAAACTTAAATCTTCTTTGATGGATATACAAAAAGTAAAACAGACTAAATCAAAAGCGAAGGATAACATACATCAAAGAACAAAACATTCCGATTCGAATATCTGTCGTGAAGATCAATGCCATCAAATCTTTGAGGAAACTGTACATAGCAAATCTTCTTTCCTACAGTTGGGTCCATCATAAAACACATGGCTTCTCTAAGTGCCTTGCTGTTATTTATGTAGTGATCACAGTCCACATTCAGAACAAAAGGAGCATTCGAGAGAATTGCTGAAACCCGTACCTAATAATGAAAATAGAGGTGAATAGAAAAATGATTATAGATCATGTTGTACAAAAGACTGTCTGCAAAATAGTACTGTTATATAGGGGAAATTTGCAAATACCAGTGAATTCATGGCTCCTGCTTTTTTGTGGTGATCAAATCCCGGTCTCTTCTCACGAGACACATAAACTAAGGTCGGTAACTTGCTGCCATCAATATCATGAACACCACTGTGACCAAGGAAGACCTAGGAAAAACCATTTAAACAAATGTGAACATACGGAACTTATACTTACGTTCTCTTACATGGTTGCCTTTAATACATAAAAATAGGAGCCATGGAGGACGCGTGTGTTTAGATCAAGATTGTAGAATTTAATTGTGGAAACTGTAAAGAGTAAAAATTCTAGAATTCGGAATTGTTAGTACATATCCATATTCTGATTATGTCAAGATGGCCCCATATTCAAAGTTTAAAGCAGAGTTGTACATTATAAAACAAAGTTTACTTAGAACGTCACCTGGATCATCCCAGGATGGTCACGGACATTGTTTCCTGGCCATGGAGTTCCATCCTGCATTGTCCAACCGTCCTCAGGAACCTTCTGTGCTGTGGCAACCAAGCCATTTATTCGTACCTTGAATTCTTCATACTCTCTCTGCGTCCATTTTTATTTCGAAAATAAGTCATAAAGGTGACAAACCTGAAATAATAACGCGAAGGAGAAATATAGCTAAAAGCCTAGAACTAGCATAAATACTATCGAGTATGTAGGAGTGAATAGGACTATCTTTCGAATGACTACCATAAAAGAACATGTTGCAGTTTCAAAAACAGAAAGTACTAAAACCAAAGGAGATAATAGTGAACCTTCATTGCACGCCTTTCCCTAGCAAATCCTGGATGAATTTTGTTCTTTAGATAGTCAATCTTCTGAGAGAAGTACCACTCTGGAGCTCGCGGCTCTATACTAAACTTTTTGCAAAAAGGGACCCATTTAGTAGCAAATTCAGAAGTCTCAGAGAGCGCTTCAAAAGTTAGCATCGCTGCACCATCATCTGAGACATAACATGCAACTTTTTCAACTGGATAGTCCACTGCGAGAATGGATAGAACAGTGTTTGCTGTGATCAGAGGAGGTTCTTTTAGGGGGTCAACCGTGCTTACAAAGATGTCTATGCTAGCTAATTCTGATGGTTTCCCCTCTTTTTCATACCTGCACAGCACAGAAAATGGAAAACTTAGGTTTACTATTATAATGTCAAAATTTTAAATAGCAAATAGCACTAGTTTTATACTAATAGGAGAGAAATGCTTTAACAGAAAAATGATTAAGTCGTTTGCTGGGAGGCTGGGCTAAATATTTAACCTTTTTTATAATATGAAACAATCAAGATACTCATGTTTGTATGCTACTAAATAAGTAGATAAGTGACTTGGTACAAACTAGTTTCACATACCTAAGTGATAGGCGTTCGAGATATGTTTCTCGTTCAATTGGATACCATTTTGGGAACTGATCAAGAATCCAGGATAGAGCAAACCATATTTCACATATAACAGATGTCATCCACAGAGCATATGCATCATGTACAGGATGTAAAAGTCTATAATGAAAAAAGAGGCCCAAAATTATGAGGCGGAGCAAAATTATCAATCTGTATGGGTTTATCTTGCTAGAAGAAATAGGTAACTTCCTCGAAAGTGGTTGTCTGCCTTCATCCATCCTGACGTAGTAAACATATGAGCTTGTAAGTTCTTGTACTTTTTATAATGTATGTAGCTGACAGGATAAACAAAATATAAGTAGTTTTCGTTCAAATGATAAGGGTAGTATTAACTCACAAGGGAAAATCAGGATTGTTCACGTCAATCTCAATAATGTCTCCACCGTGGTTCCGTTGCTGCTTTATCACCTGCAGTCTATCACTCTGCTTTTTCTTCCAGTCTTCAAGCCTATCCCTCCAGGCCACACTTCCATAGCCATAAAGTGTCGTGTCTTTTTTCGGAACCATTGGCCTGGGTTGCACTATAACATGGAAAACAATGATGTGACTGCTCAAGGGACGAATGGTAATACCTCTGAGATAATAATGTGACAAAGCAAACTAACTCACAGGCTACAGATGAACCAGCATAAGGCAGTGAAGGAACTCTATTTCCATGACCCACAAAAGGAGATACTATCAGCGCATGGTTATTAGACATAATCTCATCATCCTAAAGTGATAGAAATAGAGGATAAGCATTATTACATATGTAGCCATAAAATTTAAACACAAATCTTCGTAACAAAATGAAAGATAGAGGTGTAACCATCTATTTTATACTATTCACCTCTTCATTGTAGGTCAAGAGAGGGATCTCAGGAAGCTGAGAAAATTCATGTTCTGAGCATGTAGAGAGTCCACATGAACTAGCTTGGCTTCCATAACCATTATTACGGCGTGAAAAAAGCATTGAAGCAGAATGTTTTGACGTGTCCGAAGCATCAGTTTTACCTAAATCAAACTCATGATCCAAGTCATCAATTTCATCATCTTCTTCATCATCACCCATAACCCTGGGACAACCTGCAGTATTGCCAATTTTAAGCAACAATTTGCATGGAAGCTGGAGTTGATGAGATTTATATTAAATGTACATGAAACTATTACCTTTAATTCGTTTGTATCTAGTTTTGCACTGGGGACAGACTTGATTTCCCTCTCGTCTTTCATAGTCATAGCACGTTCTACAAACAGGGAAAGCACATTCGTTGCAGGCAACAAAGAACTCCATATCTACAGTTATCTCGATCATCTCCCCACAAATCTGACATATTTGCCCACTCAAGGCTTTTGCAGGATGTAGCTGAAACAAAATGTAGTTTCCTTAAAATTTAGATAATATATAGCTAGTGCGAAAATATGCATAGTCAAGTATAACAATCACTCATGTCCAGACTGAAGTAAACATAAGAAAGTAACATACCGTGAAAAGCCAGTTCTAGAAAAAATTCAAATTTTAACTTCCGATTTGCTTTTTATGATCTTACCAAAGTTTTAACTATATACCTTATTAATTTTTTTAGTAAGTTTATTAGAACATAGCTTCTTGTCGTTGTAATAACTAATACTACTATAACCCATTTCAGTTTCATCTCGTAGTAATTAACTATTACTTTAAAACTCTTCGACTATACTTGTTTGCAAGAATTACAGTCCAAGGACTTCAAACTCTTGACTTCTCGGGTTCGGTTCGTCATAAAAATTTCAAACTCGAGTTTGATTCGAGCAAAGAGTTTTAAATCGTGTTTAAGTTTGGCTCGCTCATGAAACAAGCTTAATTTTTGTTGGAGTCGAACACTGAAGCATTAGGGAGGATATCGACTGATTTAGAACCCTAAATATATAGGTACATATAACATGTTTATATCACGCACTTAGCAACAAACCAGTAACTAAAAATTTCCAAAATACAAAAAAAATCATAACCACCACCGATTTGAGTGTAAAACATCCAGGAAAGAGAAAAGATGAACAAAAAAAAGGTAGAATAACAAAGATTAAATTTATTTAATGAGATATTAAAAAAAAAAAAAAAAAAAACTCACCCTTCTACTCCCATCAGCATTTATACAAACGAACTCATTTCTGATGTGAGAACCTGCAATCAATCTCCCTCTTGTATCCATACCACTCCCACAAATAAAACTCACCAAGATTATATATAGACTTGTACTTTACGACTCGAACAGCTTATCGGCCCTCAAAGGAGCTAGACACCCTTGTATATTGAGAACCAAAAGTGCACCAACCCCCCACAAAATCTTACACAAAGAAGAAAAGAGAAAGGGATCAGACGAAATAATTTATGAAATATATAGAATAATTTGTGTATAATAATAACAAGTTTCTTGAAGAAGCTAGCTAAGAGTGTGATCTGGCTGGCATGATGCAAGTAATATAGAGTGACACGAGTTGTGAAATGTGGACACGTAGGAAAGAAGAATGAACTGGAAAACAACTGTGTACATGCATGTATAGAAATATGAAGAATATTGATTTTATGTGTGTATAGAGATTGGTATGGATGATGATGAAATGAGTGTATATTTTCAACGTAAGTTGGTGGAGCTGTAACAGTTATCAATTTGGAATTGAATTTACTAAGCTCAGCCAAAGCCAGTATAGCAGCAGTAATGCATAACCAGACAATTTATCAATCTCTCTTTTTCCCCTACTTTAAGCTTTTCCACTCCTTTCTTATATTTATCACTATCTCTTTTATAAAATATATATATGGAAATTTCTCTTCTTCTTCGTTTACAGTGAAAAAGGTGTGCTAGATGTTACTGGATGAAACTATAGAGGTTTTAGAGAGAGAGAGACAGAGAGAGATGACAAAAATGGTGGGAAAGAAAAAAAAAAAAGAAAATGAGGTAGGGGAGAAATATTGGTAATTTAAAATAATAATAAAAGGCATGAGATGTGATTTGAGAAGTCTATAATAAGATCCTATTGTATTGCATGTTCCATCGTGGATACATTCTTCACAAATTTTACGGAGTGACCAGACTTGTACTATTACTACTTGTTTTTAAACTGTATTCGTTATTACAGTTTGGTCAAGTAGTTTAACTTTGAGTTATATTTTTCGACATCTATAAAGGTCGAGTTTAAATAATAACAGGTTCGGAAAATAATAACCCAAAACTGATTTCCAAACACATTTTAATATGTTGCTCTGTATTATCATTGAATTTGCTGTTTAGTAGTAAGTTTGTAGTTAAGAAGGTGTACGTTATGGTTAAGTTTGTAGTTAAGGAGGTGTTAGGGTTGGATGGAGTTGGTTAATGAGAGTAGTTAGGAATGTTTTAGTTGAATAAATTTCATTACACACGAGTGGGCATGTCTTTAGCATGTTAAACTGATTGTAGTGTGATTAGGAAAGACTTGTCAGTTGCCTAAACCGTTGTGTTCTTTTTGTTACTAAACCCCAACTATTCTGCTTCTTGGACACTGATTCACCGTAAGCGTGCTCGGTATGCAGTACAGTATATACTAAGATGTTCACGGGTGAGGTTGACAGAGTTGAATACATTTTTATAACCTAACTCAATTAAATTGGTTTGAAAATTTTCAATTCAATCCGCAAAAAATAATTCTGTAACACAAATCTATCAATTATTTATCAATTTAGGTCGGGTTGATTCGGTTTGAACGGGTTAAATATTTATTATATGATATCGTTCATTTTGAAAATCTAAATAAAAATAAAGTACATATAACTTAAGTTTTTAATATTAATATTCTATTTTAATTAACATTATAATTTTAGTAAAGTAAATTATTTCTGATCAAGTCATATATATAAACGCAAAATATATTATTATAATTACGAAAGTGTAACACATTGTTTAATGTATCGTTATATATATAATATACATATATTTTTAAATTACGAAACAAAATCGTAAATTAAATCGGGTTAGGTTGGGTTTGTCGAAAAAAATATAAAACCCATACCCAATCCATCTAAGTTGGACTAAAATTTTTTCAATCCAATCACATATCGAGTTGTTGGTTCGGCCGAAAATAAAATTGAGTTAATTTGGTTTAACCGGATTCACGAACCCATGAACACCCCTAGTATGTACTAATCTTTAAGGGTTTATTCGTGTACTGAATTAGTACTTCACCTCGTGTTTAGGGGTCGTTTGGTTCGATTGATTTTTGTATCAACCCATACATGTTGTTTGGTTCATCTTTTTTAAATTTGATACCCATAACTGAAATTCACTTGGAATCAAATTTGATAATTTAGGGGATGGTGTGTTTGAAGGAGGGGATGAGTTATCAAATTAAATTTTATTATTTCATTTTTATTTATGAACTAAAATAAAATCTCAATACATATATTTTAAATGTGATGTTGTTTAATCTTAAATAAATTACACTTATTTTTATTTCATACTAATTAATAATATTTTATTTCTTTCAAAAAGATAATAAATTATTATTTAATTCATTAAATTATAGATTACCAATCACGTATTTTTTATATTAAATTTTTATTTATAAATTGTATAATAACTTAACTTCAATATATTATGTCTACTTTTTTTTTTGTTGCAAATGAATATATATTATGTCTACTTACTAACAATAGAATACAAAAATCGAGTTATTAATTATATTTTAAATTAAATGAATTTATTCGAGTATTGAATCAAACATAAGATACAGTCCCATACCAGCTTAACCCTCTTAATGTGTAAAATTGTAAATTGTAAAAATTTATTATTGGTTTTATTTATACATACTGTACTTAACTTTTTCTTCTTTTTGAAAATTTTAGATTTATATGCTTTATAAATGAGTATCTTTTTCGGATATTTTGTAGTAAACGAGAATTGAATCCACAACCTGGAAGACAAGAAATAACGCTTGAGCCTCAACTATTTTGTTTGGTCAATTTCAGTTTTATCACGTAATTTTGTATAAAAAAATAAAAGGATTTATTGTATTGCCTTGTGTCAAGTCTTATAAGTTATATCTATCTATTAATAACTTTAAAAAGAAATAATTCAAAGTTTAAACTAACCTATCATCTATACAGATTTGAGAGTCATATATAATTTTTCTACTTTGTCTTGCAAAATCTTTAGTTGGAAAATAGAATGTTAAGATAGATATTATTAGGTTAAAAGTGTGGTCATTTTTATTTTGTTAATTGAGTTGTCGCTTTTTAAAATTAAAAATAGAGCAAAAGAAAGAAGAAAGTAGATTTCCAATAATAATTACTTAGCAGCAAATATTGCACGCAAAATAATGCGCATATCAACAGGTGATCAACTCATGTAAAGAGAGGGAGAGAGTAAAGTAATCATAATATAAAGAAACCAAAATCTGCAACAGACTCGAATAATGAAATTCAAGTCAACCCTTAATGAGGAAGAAATATAGAAAACCACATAAAAGTTAATTTTAGCTGGTTTAAGCTAAACAAGTAAATTCATTTTCTTTCTTTCAATATTTTTTAAATTTTAGATCACAATATAAGTTGAAATTAATGAATGATAAATTTTTACGAGTTCCAAATCAAATCACGCTTAAATCACATAAAAGTTTGATACCAAATAATTAATTGCAAAAGTGCTCAAGCTTGGTGCACACTGCACTCTATATCCTACCCATAATAAAATAGTTAGTAATTAATAATTACAATTTACACAATAAGTGTATTACACATGATAATTTTAGTTCATATCCACCGAAGTTAAATTAATTTATTGAGTTTAGTTTGGAAATCACGAAAAAATAACATCATAGAACAGAAAAAATTGTGATTTCGATTGCTCTTAATTTCAAGAAAATGACATTTAGATTTCTGGAAACTACAAAACTATGGATAATAGCTGTTTCACAATACGTTAATATATATATATTTATGAACTAAACTAATTTATTATTATAATTTATTTAACACCACATATATTCACGAATAAACTATTAACGGGAACATGCAATAAACCAGTTCCAATTATTATGATTAGATGCACTTGGAAAATAGTTTGGTTATATTTATATTAATTTAGTAAAATGAAAATTATTTCCAGAACATAAATGAGATGTTTGGACCCGTTATTCCAAAGCTTTTTCTGAGAGAAAATGTGAAATGTTATCTCCACGATATATAAATTGTCTATGAAGGTCTCTAGATTCAACCTTCTCAATCTCTGCTATTACCACAATTAAAGAACTTCACATCATAATCCTTCGCAAAGCAAAATAAAGACAAAAAACAATACCAAACGCCACATTAGCTTTCTTTCCTGTCATTAGCATCTCCGTTACTTTCCCAAATTGTAAAAACAACTAGAATAGTATAATTATATTTACTACAAGTAAGATGCATATATTTCTGGACCTACTTATCATTTGAATTGCTAAGTAAAGAACCAAAGCAGGGCTCAGAATAGCCGAATTTTGAGTGCAGTAGCATGCACCAGCATCCAAAAACCACAAATGATGTGCCAGTGTAGATAAGTTTTTATTAATGCCTCCTCAGAATTATCGCTCACCACTGCTAGTTGAATGGTGTTGTTGATTCTATGTTTCAAATGATGCATTGGTTGGAGAAACAAGGTGTCGCTTGAGTGTAATTTTGTTGGAGGAACAAGGTGTCTACAGGCTATCCTCAAACTAATGCATCATCTGAAATGAGAATAAACAACACTACTCCAGCAGCAGCGATGCATAACAAGTTTTACGTTTTTATTGATGCCTCCACTTTGCATCATACAATCTAATTCAACAAATACATTCATAACATGCAACAACCACATAGCTTTTTCCCTTTCACGGTACTAAGATTGATGTAGCAGCAGACAGAAGGGTTTAATAATGTACACAAGATGGTTCAATGGAACTTTATCTTAAAGGTGACCAACCGTGGACAACCATAACAATCAACTTGTGTATAATACAAGAGAATTATATTTAGTACTGAATTCATACCTGATCAAAAGTAGAGAATACACTGCCATTTGGTGAACAATTTTCTGGTACGAAATACAATATCTTCCACCATATCTATTATCGGTAACAACAGGTTTAAATATGTTATGACCTAAGAAGCAAGGACACGGGTGCGGGAGTGCGGGTGCGTAGTAGGGGACACACAAATTCGACAAATTTGAAAATATAAGGACACGGGTGCGGGGGGACACGTTATACATAAATATAAATTTTCATAAATATTTCATGCCACGCATATTGAAACCAATTGACAAAACCAAAAACTGAATGGAAACTCAATGAAATACATATATTGTTCATCCAAACCAAAAAAATATAGGTATAATCTTTTCATTTATGCAAAAATGAGCATGATCATCCATATTTTTATATTTTCTTATAGACTTTGATACTTTATTTTGTGAAAAATAGTTGATTAACACAAATTGTGATTGCAATTGGTGAAAACAAAATACGAAAGTAGGATTGTTAAAGAATCCCCGTGTCCAATACGGGGACACGCGTGTCCAAGAGTCCGACACGGGGATACGGCAGTTACCGGAGTGTCCCTGCTTCTTAGGTTATGACCTATCTGTGCTCAACTTTTCCAAACCGAATTGTGCGATCTACTGAAGCAGTTATCATGCACTTGTCCTTCCGGTGATAACTCACACTAGTTACCTGCCAATATTTTATGACCTATTTGTGCTCAACTTTTCCAAACCCTAATTGTGCCATCTACTGAAGCAGTTATCATGCAGTTGTCCTTTGGGTGATAACTCACACTAGTTACCTGCCAATATAAACAATCCATATCAATTACAAACAGATATATATACATATTTACTTCGCTCTGCAGATAGATAAGTATGCTGCCTCTAGCTCCACATTTACAGTGTTCAAATAAGTAAAGTCTTGTTATACCAAACTTAAATAATGCAAAAATGAAGATATACAAATTACACAAATGTTCACCAGATTATAGAAGAGTTCTGAATAAAACTGAAGTTTGTTTCTGATTGAAGCTAGGCCTCTGCCAATAATCTTAATACCAAGACCTTCAACATAAGTATGCTAACAAAAATAGGAAATTCCAGGAGTTAAACAGAAGTAAGGAAATAAACACTTCTTCACTTTCAATGTTTTAGCAACATAGAGATACCAAAGTATGTTTCAAATAAACTACAGTTCATACTCTTTCCATGTATCATCAATTTGGCAAAGCTTACTGCAAATCTGCTGATTCTGGCCATTAATGCAGCAATTAAAGGATGACTGAAGCCCTTTAACATATCATCTTGCAGAGTACTTGTACTTGTATGATAAATAATGAATCAAGAATGTTTTCACTAATGCATTGCCAAATAATTTATTAAAACATATATATAAACTTATTAATGCAGCTTCTGCCAAGAACAAATCAGCAAGGATGGTACATCAGTTACAGTAATCATAATTAACGACTCCCTATATAATGCGCATATGATATTTGCATAATATAATCACATGACAAGGTCATTGCAAATCAGGATATCGAAAAGAAGTGCAGAGATATCACATATACATATAGTGCACTACATCCGTTATCAATCTACTATAAAGCTAACTTCCAAACTATCAGAACATCAAACATCTGTTTAAGCTAAATATAGTTAATCCTAGTTATTAATTTCAGATAAAAACCAATGAACAAGGATTACATCCCACAATCTCGAGTTCAGATTCCATGGAAAAATATATGTGTATCTTAATATAACTATGATACAATGACTAACTACTTAAAGAAAGTTTACCACTGAGGAATGAGCTCGGAAGCTGGACACAACTGATGCATCTACCAAATCCCAGAAGAAAACTGAGCCATCCTCGGATCCACCAGTTACATGTGCATCCGTGTTTGTAAGGCAGCAATCCATTTTAAATGACTATTAAGAATTGGAAAATATTTTTCAGAGGGTCACTTAATAAACATTATAACACTCTACACTACATATCTAGAAGTGGCTGAGACAATGAGGTGGTCCCAATTCCTTGTGTGCAACTGGACATTCCACAAATTAGTGGAGAGTTAACATTAAAGAACAGTGAAGTCACAAGTGTCTAATGAACTACACAAGGACGATGGACTGAATGTGGCTACTGAAATAAGAAACCATTAGAAAATCACAAATGTAACTTCTTTCCTAACCTTACAAGTATGGCCTTTGTACTCTTGTAGTAATTCACCAGTCGATCTGATGGGTCAAAATGCAAAAACTGATGAAGTCGTCTTTAAACAAAAAATTGTTAATAAAAAATAGTTTATCACAAAAATTACCTGTCCATAAGACGTAAAGTTGAATCCAGGCAACTGACCAGGACACAGTTACCATCATTAGAAAGTGAGATGCAGTTGACTGGTTGCCCCAGGTCATCAGAAATCTCTCTAATCAGAAACATCAAGATACACAATTAACATCGTTTACAACTTAAAGGAATAAGGTTACCACTGTTAAATACCGTACCAAATATGTACTATGCTTTTACATACCTACCAATACGAATGTCAAATGTCCGTACTGTTCCATCAACACTACCGGCAATAATTTCAGTTTTCGTTAAACAAAGGGACATTACACTATCCGAAAATGTGTCCATGATCTGCATACCAACCAGATATAATTATAAGTTAATTTATCTTGGGATGTATGTGTGAGTGTGTAACTGAGAGAGAGAGAGAGCGGGGGGGGGGGGGGGGGGGGGGGGAGGGAAGAGAGAGAGAGAGAGAGAGAGAGAGTTGACCTGAATTGGTTCGGTGCTGTGAGATCTACAGTCCCACGCACGCAGTGAACGATCATACCCAGCTGAGACTACCACGGATGCATACTCGTTAAATTTAACAGCATTCACCTAAATAAGATTAGAAAGAACAAGTATTATTAGATCATCAACAACATATTCACATATCTCATTATATCAAGATTCCTAAACTTGGTCTACAGTCAGCCACTGTAAGCAAAACCACCTATCACTTAAGAGACTGATCCGTAAACTATTGCTGGACTATGCATAATATCGTAAAATCTAAAGTAATTTTAAAATTGTGGAAAGACACCTTACATACATTGAACCAGGACGAACCTTGGGTTGGCAGACATACTTTGATATAATGTGTCAAGTAAAGTCCTCAACATTAATTTTTCATTACAATGTGCCTAATATATGTGTTGTTATGTTGATAAAGTATTTTCTCTATTTTTATTAATAGTATAATTGATCGGCCATCCTTTTTACAGTAATTTTTCAAATCTCACTTGGATGTTGCACGATTAACATTACCATTAATTAATATCAAACAGCTAACGAGGGCATACATGCAGCTAGGATGGATCAAGTATTCATATCCTAAATACCACTATTAATACGCTTTTGATCTTTAAAGGCTAATAACACAATTGTTTGGATAATTTCAAGGTTATGTTTTGGAAGGACTATAATCCCTTCACTGTATATATAATTTGTACCTATAAATTATCAATAGTAATTAATTTTTTAAAAAAATTCGATAAAATTGTAAATCACTTTCGAGTTCACTTTTGGGGATTATTAAATACCACCATCTCAGGAGGTATATTATGTCAAGGAAATGAACTAAAATATAGACAAAAACATAGCCCATGGGATAGATTAGAGTGAAACTAGAAACATAACAGAAAATGAGAGCAAATAAGCTAGCAGCCCGTTGATTATATAATCCCATAAAACAAACATTCCTCAAATTTCACTAAGCCCCTCCCTAGCTAATTAACAGTACAGAACAAGAAAATAATCACTTATAGCACAGAAGAATTTCCGGTTACCTCACTATCATGACCTCGGAACTTTCTGATCACACGTCCAGTTGCTACATCCCAATAAAATACTTGACGGTCACCCCCACAGGAACTTAATTTAGAATTATCCCTACACATACAAACACTGTCAGATGTCAATACATTCGAGAAATTACAAAGAACAACGGTAATATCAACTTTGTACACTATTCAGAAGATTTCACTAGCTTGCTTTCATCCAAATCGCGAAGGTAATCAAGCTACGAAATCTCACTATAGATGTTTCCACTTTCCGATTACATCTTTAATAATTCCGGTCACTAACATATCAATTCAATTCATGCATTCTCTAAATACAAGGCAACGCATATTTTACATCCTAGTACAATTCAAACGAATTACGTTATTTCAAGTCCCAACTTTCAGGAAAATCTTCAACGTTCTTCATTTTCTCTTAATTTTTCGAAATAAACATAAAATCACACACGCGCATTAGTTCTACTCTTATAACAAAATGCTCCTGATTCCGTGTGCCTTGCAAAAACATAGATAAGTTAATTTCGATAAGAACGATATAGTAGTCCAGTTTTACATACAGCAACCATAACTTATAAATACATACATTAACATTAAAATATACAAAGTGATAGAGAGAGAGGGAGAGAGAGAGAGAGAGAGAGAGAGAGAGAGAGAGAGAGAGGAGAGATTACGGAGTGACGTGGACATCGCGAACTTCACGGCCGTGAGATTTGTAAGTTTTGATGTGAATGCCACGGTGAGGGTTCCATAAACGAATGGTGCGATCTTTACCGCAGCTAAGACAATAATTACCGTCGCTGTTAAAACGTGCAGCTAGTACTGCTCCTTCGTGTCCATTCAGCACGTTCGCCTCCGTCGTCGGTAGCTTCCCGCTGCTCATCCCTTTTTTCCGACCCGACTAGTCCCCTCTTCAGCTCTTGGGTTTTCAAGATGCTTTAATTAGGTTCGGCCCAATTAAGCCCATTTCACTATATCCCTTTCTGAAAACGCATTTTGCAAATAAAATAATTAAATTCGTAATTAAAAAAAAAAACCTTTACAATTTATGAGGATGGTATATACAGTTTCGATTTTTTGGTGTATTTTGATGAATACGAATATGATTATGATCGAGTGTTCTAGCCTAGATGCCATGATAACAAATTTATTTTTCCTATGTTTTATAGTTTTTTAGCTATTTTTTTTAATCTTAAAAAATTAAATTCGGAGCTGGTGAATTATGAGTATTAAAAATATATATTTGCTATACTGTATGAGTATTAAATATATATTATGAGTAGAATTTTGTGTCCATACCCTAAATATTGTTTCAGTTGAAGAAGACACAAAGTCATTGAAACCATTTAACTGCAACTGCATAACTGAAATCCATGCCTTTTGGTTTTCTTAAGCAATTAAGATACAATTAACCTTAAACGTCACATATTACAATTCTAAGGCTCTATAAATTCAATGACCTGCAACCTCATTTCCCAGTATTCTCTGTAGCCTCTAGGCGTTACATGATGGCTTCTAAACTTGTGTTTATTTTCATGCTTACATTCAGTTTAATGCCATACTCTAATGCAGCAAGGAAGCTGTCTGATTGGAATCTACAACATTCCTTGGATATCAAAACAATGGCTCAACTAGATGAAGCTGGTAATAGTACTAATGGGACACTTGGCAATTGCTGGAACGCGATTGCAGAGATAAAATCTTGTGCAAATGAGATCTCTGCATACTTCAAGAATGGTGCAATAGATATTGGATTGCCTTGTTGCCAAGCTATTAAAATCATAACTCAACATTGCTGGCCTGCCATGTTGACTGCTCTCGGAATCACACCTGACCAAAGCAACATTCTTGTAGGGTACTGTGATGCATCTGCATCAGTTATTCCATCCCCTAGTCCTGTGGCAGCAACTGGTCAGATTTACGGATGAATTGTGGCCAGAAAATGTTATCTTTCTGATGAAAATTATGTTTGTTCCTCTATAATTAAGAAGAGTTTAAGTGTATTTGGATACTTAATAAAATGGTACTGTTTTGTTATTTTGATCTTGTTGATTTCATTTGTTTGAAGACTATGCATGCAATTTTATTTTACTTAGGGAAGGTATATAAGAAACGATTATGAATTCATTTCAGTGTTAAGGATATGATATACGCCTTTACCACTAGGTTGTTTGTGGTCCTCTGTCGTCGAATGTAAGATTTAATTATTCACCCTCTTTATGCTTTACATCTGCAGGCTGCAGAAAACAAAAACATTTATTTCATTGGACAAGATTATATATGTATAGGAGTATTATATATGTTAGGAAATTGCTTTTACAATCACCAAGTACATACCAGGTTGTGGCATCTAGAAAACAAAGCCTGGCAACGCATGCAATCCACCTTCTGGTCTATTACCATTCCTTTAATAAGAACAGTCAGTTTGTGGCATCCTTGTTGTGTCGAAGAAAAAAAATGAAAAACACACAACTTACAACTAACATGCATTATATCAGACATGCCATAACAAAAATACAAAAAAATTATTATGAAACAAACAGCCTTAATGTTATGACCCATAATCCAGTGCACGCCTTGGGCTACTATAAGAATAGCCCACTGCATTATAAATTCATATTACTGCTTCACACTATTCTTAGCTAGCTCTAAAACAATGGCTTTGAAATACATATTCTTATATCTTACAGTCACTTGTTTTATGGCATACACAAGTGCTGCTAGTGAATATCCGCAACCTGCAGGTGAGCGTGAGTTGAACCAGACATCGAGAACAACCACCGAGACAGTATTTAATTGCTGGAACACGATCACCAACATAGGGTCATGTGGAAATGAAATTATGGACTTCTTTGCAAGAGGTACTGTTGATCATATTAGTAGGCGTTGTCGAAAGGAAATCAATATGATTATGCGACAATGCTGGCCAGACTTGTTCATTGCCCTCGGGATCACATCCGAGGAATGCAACTTTCTTTTAGGATTTTGCAAGCCATCTTCTGGTTCCTCTGCCCCAAGACCTTCTGTCAGGTATCCAACGCCTCCGGCTAAGATGAAGAAGGAAACTCCAGCCAAGATATTGGGGACAAAGGCTTAGTAGAAGAATGATTAGTTGTGCTGTAGCATTTGCATTTGTCCTAACCTGTTAAATAGCCAAATGTCCCATTAGGACTTTACAGGGCGCGTAAAATCCAAATTATCGTATTCCTAATATCATTCTCTTATATGGAAATGTGTCAACAGAACAAAATTTTATAACTTGGGTACAGAAATATACTAATGTTTTGTGATGTTTTTCTCCCAAGAAGTTGATATTGTTGTGGTCAAATATATAAGAATGCGCGTAAGTTGTGTAATTCACATCTATACTCTTTATTAATAAATCTATACTCTTTATTAATAAGAAAAATAATATGAAAATGACGCGCGATACTAAAGTATCAAAATACCAAAGTATCAAATTTGGTTATCACTTAACCCGGGTTCGATTCCTCGCAACTACATAATTATACAAGATTTATTTACTTTAAATTCTTTAGCTTCATCTAGGGTTCGATACTCTTTATTAATAAGCAAAACAATATAAAAATGGCGCGCGGTACTAAAGTACCAAAGTACCAAATTTGTTTATCACTTAACCCGGGTTCGATTCCTCGCAACTACGTAATTATACAAGATTTATTTACTTTAAATTTTTTAGCTTCATCCAGGGTTCGATTCCTTACAACTACGTAATTATACAAGATTTATTTATTTACTTTAAATTCATTAGTACTTTCATCGAGCGTTAGATTCTTTGCAGCTACGTTATCATACAAGATTTATTTATTTACTTTAATTTCTTTAGTTTTATGCATAGTCTGATTGTCTATAACTACATAATTAAATAGTTATTTATTTATTATATATTTTTATCATTCAATTCTCAAAAAATACATTTTTAAATCATATTTATTAATAATTTATTAATACTAATATTTTAATGTCCACTCATACTCGGTCCGTGCTTTACACGGGTTATAAGCTAGTATTAGATAACAAATTAATACAAATAAGAATGTGAGATCTGATTTAGCAACAAAAAAAAAGTGATATTTATCTTTTAAAGTTTCTATTTTTGAGAGAATGGTCCAGTAAATACAAATTTCCAAGTCAAAATGGTAATAGTAGGTTATCCTCTTCTATGCTACTATTGAGAACAATCTTTCTACAATAATGTAGTGTTGTGGATTAAAAAACGTGCTTGTGTAATTAATGCTAAGGTTTAATGAGCTTCGAGCTTTAATGGCTGCACTCGTGTTTCCGGACTAAATTGGTCCTCACAAGATGCCTACGTATCTCAAATCGTTATTGACAATCAAGGCAAAGACGTAGTTCTGATTGTAGGATCAGGGACCTTATATAGGCGTCTGGAGCCTAGTATTTATGGTATGTTTAGGAGTCTTAGCGAATAAGTCTCCTTTTTGTTATTGGATAAGCATTGTATTGCTTGCAGGATAAGTCTTTTCCTTGTTGATAAAGGCTATGACTCATTAATTGCCTTTAATTGGGATTCTGGATCCTTCTTTGACCAATTTGCCTTAATTTGGACTCTTTTTATGAGCTGTATATTTTCCCTATTCATTAATTACGAAATTAATGAATAATTAGGCTGTCGGTCCTTAAATACCGGCCTTTTAATTGAATCAACAATTATATTTCTATAATTACTTTTCTGTCCATATCATTTGCCCCCCAACTTCTAGGAAAATCTCATTTAGATTATCATAGAAGTTAGCTTATTTGGGAGTTACGAAATTTTCTTCCGTATTGTGGCTTGGTTTGACGAACATATAGTTCTAAATCCATTTTGTAATTTTCCCAAAAACAGGAATCGGGATTTTTCATCAATTCCATAGAAGATAAATCAATTTTCGATTTTTCAGTTCATTTTCGACCAGGATCCTGGTCGAATTCGACCTCACTTTTGGGTCCTGGTCGAACACCTTCGACCAGGATTCTGGTCGAATTTTGGCTGGCTTTTTCCTCCTGGTCGAATGGTTTCGACCAGGTTTCTGGTCGAACATGGGCTCAGTTTTACCCCATGGTCGAATGGTTTCGACCAGGTTTCTGGTCGAATTTCATTCCCATTTTGCTTCCTGGTCGAATGCTTTCGGCCAGGTTTCTAGTCGAAGTAAAGCCTCATTTTCCCTCATGGTCGAATAATTTCGACCAGGATTGTGGTCGAATCATGACTTCAATTTTGATGTCTGGTCGAATGATTTCGACCAGGATCATGGTCGAACATGACTTCAATTTTGATGCCTGGTCGAATGATTTCGACCAGGATCATGGTCGAACATGACTTCAATTTTGATGTCTGGTCGAATGATTTCGACCAGGATCATGGTCGAACATGACTTCAATTTTGATGCCTGGTCGAATACTTTCGACTAGGATCATGGTCGAACATGACTTCAATTTTGATGCCTGGTCGAATGATTTCGACCAGGATCATAGTCGAACATGACTTCAATTTTTATGCCTAGTCGAATGATTTCGACCAGGATCATGGTCAAATACTTGGTTCGTTTCAGACTAATAAGGCCCACATATATTGGGCTTCAATTTGGGCCTAAGACTTTTTATTGGGCCTTTAGCCTTTTTAAATAATTGGGCCTTTAGCCTGTCGACCAGATTTTTGGTCGAATACGAGAGCCATTTTGGGCTTTTATCCGAACTTATTCGATTTCAATCGAAAATTTTATTCATTTTAGTTATGGGCTTAGTTGGGCCCAAGACTTTCACTGTTCAAGTTTGTTAATTGGGCCTGTAGCCTTTTATGGGCCGTACCGGCTAATGTCGGTTGCCCTTCCATCAACCGGCCCATTGACCGGCTGTCATCCCTATATAAGGGTGAGTTCTCATCTGTTTCCATTCATTCTTCACATTCTATTTTCTCAAAGTTACTCTGCTAAATTCTTTCCAAAATTTCCTACAATTTGCTCTGCTAGGGTTCTGTCGCGAGGCGATTTCCGGCGATTTCCGGCGAACTTTTCCGTTTGAATTTCACCATTTTATGGGTTTTTTGCTTGAAGATTTGAAGATTTCCTTGAAGATTCTGGGTTTCTTTGAAGATTCTGGGTTTTTTGTTGAAGATTTCTGGGTTCTCTTGAAGATTCTGGGTTCCTTTGAAGATTTCTGAGTTTTTTGTTGAAGATTTCTGGGTTCTCTTGAAGTTTCTAGGTTCCTTTGAAGATTTCTGGGCAATCTTTCTTGAAGATTTAAAGACTTTCTGGGTTAGAAATGGCTGATCGAGCTTCCCAACGTCTTCAAAAGATGAATTCCGCATCAAAAAGAGGTACCCCCATTCCTATTCGTTCAAAATACATGTCTTTGCATGATATGATTAATGAACGTGGGGATGAATACCCGTCAGTATCTGCTTTAGATTCATATGATTGTAGCAATAGATTTCATGAAGTAGATATGATAAAGGACTATAATAAGATGTATAGGGTAAAGGCCCCCTTGAGGCTTGTTCCAGCCGACCCCGGTGACCGTTCATGTCACTGGCGGTCAAATGCCTTGTGCATTTATAAAGATGCCATAGTTGCCGGCCTTAGGTTCCCATTTCATGAGTTCATCCCTAGGCTCTTGGCAGATGTCCAAATCAACCCTTGTCAATTACCTCCAAATGTCTGGAGGATAATTAATTGTTTTATGGTTTTATGCCTTCGTAAAAATTTCCCTCTTTCTGTACCTTTGTTTAGAAAGATCTTTCAGTTTAAAAATAGCTCAGCCAACAACTTGGGTTGGGTGTATATAAGCCATAGGGTAGGCTTCCCTTTCATTTTTCACCCCAAGTCAATCCCAGATAATAACCCCAAATGGAAAAATGAGTTCATGTATCTTGTATGGGAGGGAGGGGACTGGGGAACCCTGTTCCGTACATCTTTTGGGAGAGTCTCTGATGGTAGTCCCGGTAACATTGTCTTGAATGAGGAGGAACTTCATGTCTACTCAGAGCTCATTAAGGATAATGGGACTACCGTGGCTTGGGAGCTACTGGATGAGTTTGTCCTCAAGTCCGTTGGGCTCTCTACTGTTCGTGATAAGGGTATTTCTGCTTATCCCTTTTCATTATGTCTATTTTTCTTTCTTTGTGATTTTCTGCTAACCATTTTCTGGCTTTTCTTGTAGCTGCGGCCTTTATCAACAAGACCAATGAGCCCAAGGATGTAGAGACATCCAGGATGAAAAGGGCTAGGATTGGGGATGATCCAAGGGGGAAGGCCAATGTTCCCAGCTTCTTGATCCCTTCTGTGGATGAGGTGGACATTCCTGTGTCTGCCAAGTCCTCAGTGTGGCGCCCCAACTGGGGTATCAGGAAGAAGGACACCATTACTGGGGTGTCCAAACATGCTGTGGACTAGTCGTACCACTCTCTTACCCCTTGTGATTACAAGGATTTCGTTGCAGATTCCACCCTTGAGGGTGCTGAGCATCTTGGGGCTCAAGCTATTGCTGCGGTAATTTTCTTTACCTTAGCTATTTCTTTGAAGTTTCTGCTTATATTTTTCTAACTTTTATCTTTTGGTAGACCAATGCCAACTTTCAGGGGGTATTGTTCCAAGCTAAGGCTTGGCGTACCTCCTCTGAGGCCAACAGGGTCAAGCTGGAGAGGTCCGAGGAGGAGGTGAAGTCTCTTAAGGAGACTCTTGCCAGGAGGGAGAAGGAGCTTGCTAACGCTCAGGCTGATATTGTTGAGCTGAGGAAAGGCAAGGATGATTGCATCGATGAGTACCTTGACTCTCAGGAGTACAAGGACTTGATCGAGAAGCATGACGAGATCCTTTTCCCAGTCCAGCATACTTCAGGATGGGAGGATGTTGTTCAGGCTATCTTGGCCAAGGATCCTGGAGTCTTTGATGCTGCTGACTTTCCTGCTCCTCACCCTCCTACTCCCTTGGAGCGTATTTTGGCTGGAGTTGACGATATGGAGGAAGATGCTAGGATTTTAGATCCAGAGCATTTATCACCCCTCAGTGACGCTTCTGCTGATGATGCTGAGGATGCTGATGTGCATTCTTCCAGCTCTAATTTAGGGGAGGAGATAGATGCGGGAGCCAAGGATGGTGAAGCGCAGCCATAGTTTGTAGTTTACTTAGGCCATTCATGGCTTCGTATTTTCTTTCTATGTATTTCCAGCCTTTGGGCTTAACTTAAACTTTTGTAAGTTTAGTTTTATTTATATTTTGTGGCCATTCATGGCTTGTGTTGTTTTCTTGCCTCTTGATTTTACATGTTTAGTTAGCATTTTGCACATATCTATCAGTATGTAATGCATTCAAAACATGATGAATAGGAGTATATAATTCATAACTTTGAAGAATGGGCTCAACCCTTACATAATACTCAAGTTTTAAAAACTTGGGTTGGTTTTATCAAACCTTATTTCTAGTAGTGAATCCACTTAGGAAACACCTTAAACATAATAAACTTTCAAGTTGGAGGCATGCCAAGTTCTTGGCACTTCATGCCCTTCAAGGGTTTCTAGCTTGTATGAGCCTCGACCAAATACGTTTTTGACACGATATGGTCCTTCCCAATTTGGGGCCAACTTTCCTTTTTGTCCAACTCCGGATGCTTCAATCTTTCTGAGAACCAAGTCTCCTTGACGAAAGAACCTTTCTTTAACCCTTAGGTTGTAGTAGAAAGAGGCTTTCTTTTGATGTTCAACTATCTTGGCGTTTTCTTCATCTCTAACTTCATCAATTAGATCCAAAGCTAGCCTCAAGCCTTCTTCATTTTCTTCTGGTTCATAAGCCTCAACTCTTGGGGAGGTGTGTGTAATCTCCACCGGGACTACTGCCTCTGCTCCATATGCCAATAGAAAGGGAGTAGCTCTAGTGGTGACTTTGCAGGTAGTACGATATGCCCAAAGTATGGGGAGTAATTCGTCTACCCAAGTGTTTCTGGAGCGTTCAACTCTTTTCTTTAGTCCATCCAGGATAATTCGATTTGCAACCTCAGCTTGCCCATTTGCTTGAGGATGGGCAATAGAAATGAAGCGCAACTTGATATCGTTCTCATCACAATACTTCTTTAACTCATCGTTGTTAAACTGAGTTCCATTGTCCGTGACCAGTACTCGTGGAATTCCATATCTGCATATCACATTTTCCCAGAAGAATTGCATTACTTGCTTGGTGGTTATCTTGGCTAATGGCTTAGCCTCAATCCACTTGGTGAAGTAGTCAATTGCCACTATCAAGAACTTTCTTTGAGCACTTGCCATAGGAAATGGCCCGAGTATATCCATTCCCCACATAGCAAAGGGGATATGTGAGTTAATGGACGTCATAATCTCTGGTGGTTGCCTAACCACTGGTGCATGTTTCTGGCACCGTTCACATTTATTTACATAGCTTTTAGCATCAGCAAGTATGCTTGGCCAATAGAAACCTAGACGGGTGATTTTATGGGCAAGAGCTCTGCCCCCCAAGTGCTGTCCACAAATTCCTTCGTGTACTTCCTTCAGGGCCAATTCTGCCTCTTGAGGTCTTAAACATTTCAGATATGGAATGATGGAAGACTTCTTGTATAGGATTCCCTCAATCAGGGTATACCTTAGTGCTCTGACGTACAGCTTTCGTGCTTCTGAAGTGTCGTTGGGTAACCACCCAGTTTCTAGATGAGATTTGATGGGATCAATCCAACAACCGCCAATATCAATGGGTGCTACCAACTTTCCGTTGATGCTTGGGGTCTTAAAGACTTGGAAGTATACACTCCCTGCATAGTTTTCAATTTCAGAAGAAGCAAACTTAGACATGGCATCAGCCTTTATGTTTTCTTCCCTTGGAATGTGTTCCACATAGCATTCGTCGAACTGAGTCATGATGGCCTTGACAAGTTTCAAGTACTTGGCCATGACTTCATCTTTGTCCTCAAATTCCCCATTTACTTGGAAAACCACTAGCCTCGAGTCTCCAAATACTTTCAGAGTTTTGACCCTCAGGGCTCCAGCCAGCCCTAAGCCAGCTATCAGAGCTTCATACTCAGCCTCATTGTTTGTCGTTGGGAAGTCAAGTTTTAGTGCATACTCTATGAGGAATCCATTAGGACTTTGTAGCACTAAACCGGCTCCACTTGATTTTGTTTTTGATGCTCCATCAAATTAGAGCACCCAACATTCTTTGGAGATTACGTCTTTAGTTTCCTTGTCTTCCATTGTTACTTCCTGCCCCCCGACTTCTTGGTTGTCAATGGTACATTCAACCATGAAGTCAGCGAGTGCTTGAGCTTTTATGGCCGTTCGAGGTTTATACTTGATGTCGAATTCGCCCAATTCAATGGCCCATTTGATCAATCTTCCACTAACTTGAGGGCTATGCAAGATGTTTCTTAGAGGTTGATCAGTCAAGACCTCTATCTTGTGAGCCTGGAAGTACGGGTGTAGCTTTCTTGAGGCCATTATCAAGGCTGAGGCAAACTTCTCAATCGTTGAGTAGTTTATTTCTGCCCCATGTAGAATCTTGCTCACGTAGTAGATGGGTTTCTGAACCTTTAATTCTTCTTTTACCAAAACAGCTCCCAGTGCAGTGTTGGATACTGCCAAGTATAGATAAAGAACCTCTCCTGGTTTTGGTTTGGCCAATAGTGGTGGCTCAGCCATGTATTTCTTCAGGGCCTCAAAGGCCTCTTGGCTTTCAGTTTTCCATTCAAAATTTTTCACTTTTTTGAGTGCTTTGAAGAAGGGTAAACACTTCTCTCCTGATTTGGAGATGAATCTTCCCAATGCTGCCACTCTTCCCGTTAATTTCTGGACATTTTTGACAGTCCTTGGTGGTTCCATGTCTAGGATCGCTTTGATTTTGTCGGGATTAGCCTCGATTCCTCTCTTGGAAACCATCAGGCCTAAGAACTTTCCCGAGTCTACACCAAAGGCACACTTAGCTGGATTCAACATCATCTTGTGGTGCCTCCGCACTTCGAATGCCTCTCGGAGGTGCTTAATGTGATCGGCCTTATCGAGGCTTTTGACTAACATGTCATCTACGTAGACCTCCATGGTTTTTCCAATTAGGTGCTCAAAGATTTTGTTTACCAACCTTTGATAGGTCGCTCCTGCATTCTTAAGCCCAAAAGCCATGACTAAGAAACAGAAGACACCAAAGTCGGTGATGAATGATACCTTGGCGATGTCATCTTTGTGCATCTTGATTTGATTATATCCACTGAAGCCATCCATGAAGCTTAGCATCTCATGCCCAACAGTGGCATCTATTAGAGCATCAATCCTTGGTAAGGGAAAACAATCCTTAGGACATGCATCATTCAAGTCGGTGAAGTCGACGCACATCCTCCACTTCCCGTTAGCTTTTTTGACCATCACGGGGTTAGCTAACCATTCTGGGAATTGGATTTCCTCAATGAACCCAGCTTCCAAAAGCTTATTCACTTCTTGCTTAATGGCTTCAAGCCTCTCTGGAGCAAAATTTCTTTTCTTTTGTTTCACTATCTTCCTTTCTGGATCCACATTCAATTTGTGAGATATCAATTGGGGATCAATCCCTGGCATGTCGGCCGCTGTCCAAGCAAAAACGTCATTGTTTTCTTGAAGAAAAGACGTGAGTTTGCTCTTCAATGGTTCGGGCAGTAGTGCCCCAATATAAGTCACCTTCTCTGGTTCTCCTGGGACTAGGGGAATTGGGACCAAGTCCTCAGCCGGTTTCCCCCTTCTGTCATCGTTGTCGCTGATATTCATGTCTTCAATTGGGAGAACTTGCCCCCCGATTCCATCAGGCCTTAACGCGGCTACATAACAACTTCTGGCCATCTTTTGGTCTCCTCGTTCTTCACCAATCCCATTCCTCGTTGGGAACTTGATTTTTAGATGATAGGATGAGGCAACAGCCTTGAACGCATAAAGACCAGTCCTTCCCAGGATTGCATTGTAGGTTGAAGTCGCTTTTATAACTATGAAGTTCAACATCTGAGTAGACGTATTCATCCCTTGCCCCATAGTCATTGGGAGTAGGATAGTGCCTTCCACTTTTGATTCCACCCCGTTGAATCCGTATATAGGCATATTTGAGGGTGTTAACTGAGAGTCCGTGTAACCCATCTTTATAAAGGCATCGTGGAACAAGATATCCACTGAAGCTCCATTATCAACCAAGACTCTTTTTGTTTCGGAGTTGCCTATCACAGGTATTATGACAAGAGGATCATCATGGGGGAACTTCACTCATTCTAAGTCTGAATCATCAAAACCTATTGACACTTCTGTTCTGGCACGTTTCGGTGCTTCTCCAACCACAGTCATTACCTCTCGGGCATAAGCCTTTCTTGAGTTTCGGGAGGACCCAGCAGCAGTTGGCCCTCCGAATATCATGTTGATTACTGGCCCTCGGGGCTTGGGATTCCGATCTTGATCGTTGTCCCTTCTATCATAATCCTTCCTTTCATAGTTCCACCTTTGGCTCTCTTGGCTTCCATCCTTCGTCAACTTGCTGAGTTTTCCTCTTCGTATTAGAAACTCAATCTCATCTTTAAATTGTCTACAATCATCGGTGTCATGACCGACTTCTTTGTGGAACCGACAAAACTGATTTTGGTTCCGTTTGGCTTTGGCTATCTCCATCAGAATTTGACTCCTGGGAGTATTCAATCTTGCATATTCTGTGAATTTTGGCCCAAAATTACTTCTCTTGGGGGGAGAATCGAAGTTCTTTGATGTTCGGGGAAACTTTTCCTTGACGTCATACTCCTGAGTTTCTTTTCTTTTCTTTGAGTTTCCACTACCGCCAGCAGTGGGTTCATACTTTCTCATGCTTTCTTCTGCCTTGATATACTTTCCGGCCCTATCTTGGAGCTTCAGCATGCTCTCGGGGGGATGTTTAGCTAACGACCGTTTGAAGTGGTCATCAATGGTTCCTTGTTGCAGGGCTATCATAGCCACTCTGTCCTCTAAGTCCGGGACTTTTAAAGCCTCTCGAGTGAATCGATTGATGTAGTCCCTTAGGGCCTCATTCTGTCCTTGCCGGATTGCCATGAGTGATGCAGAACTTTTCTCATGCACCCTTCCACTAATGAACTGATTGATGAAAGCCTTGCTTAGTTCCTTGAAGGACCCAATAGAGTTGGGAGGTAGACGACTATACCAACGTTGGGCCATGCCTGCCAAGGTTTGTGGAAACGCCCTACACTTGACCGCATCGTTGGTTGGCTGCAACAGCAGTGCATTGGAGAAGGTCCTTACATGATTTGCGGGATCTCCCGTTCCATCATAGGCTTTGATCGAAGGCATCTTAAACTTTCTGGATATAGCCGTTTTCATGATGTCTTGAGTAAACGGTGGTGTAGGATCATCAGGATCTCCTAAGGGCAACAGAATACTAGGATCACCCCTTGGGGCTTCAGCCCTCTTGGTCCTTCTTGCCGGTGGATCCAAATTGATTATCGGGATCCCTTCAGTCGTTCGGCCCCGAGATTGAGCGGCCTCTTCTTCAGCAAGGAGTTTTTTGAGCCTTGCAGTCTCTGCCTCATGGGCTGCAAGTTTCTCCCTAGTAGTTTGGGGTGGCTCCCGATTTGTCTGGGAAGAACGTCTCCTTCTTGGGGCGACATCCTCCCCAGTTGTATAACCCTCATCCTCGGTGTATGGGCTAGAGTAATCTTGAATGAGAGGGGTCTGACGAGTTTGGGGTCCCAGACCTTGAATATAAGGGGGCACATATGCCTCATGGTAGATTGGATTAGTTCCACTACCGCCCGCCATGGGTCGAGGGAGCATGCCATAGCTTGGCATCCCCAAAGTCTGATTCGCGTATTGAGGGAGATCAGTAGTATGGAGTTGAAGGCTCCTTGGAGCACTCATGAGCAGCGGGGAGGTCGTGATTGGTTGCTGGTGGACGGTCTCTTGTGGATTAGATCCATGAATGACCATCTGCAGGGGATTCGTCCCTTCAACAGAAATCGGGATTTCCGGTCCTTGAGTGTTGGTGGGGAAATTCGCCCCTTGTGTGCCAGTAGTCGGCGGTGGCTGATCAGCCTCAGAGGTGATAGGGCGATCATCGGGAGTTTGAGTATCCCGAGCTGTTCTTCGTGTGTTTGCCATGGTTGATGTTGTCTTCCCACAGACGGCGCCAAATGTTGTGGATTAAAAAACGTGCTTGTGTAATTAATGCTAAGGTTTAATGAGCTTCGAGCTTTAATGGCAGCACTCGTGTTTCCGGACTAAATTGATCCTCACAAGATGCCTACGTATCTCAAATCGTTATTGAGAATCAAGCCAAAGACGTAGTTCTGATTGTAGGATCAGGGACCTTATATAGGCGTCTGGAGCCTAGTATTTATGGTATGTTTAGGAGTCTTAGCGAATAAGTCTCCTTTTTGTTATTGGATAAGCATTGTATTGCTTGCAGGATAAGTCTTTTCCTTGTTGATAAAGGCTATGACTCATTAATTGCCTTTAATTGGGATTCTGGATCCTTCTTTGACCAATTTGCCATAATTTGGACTCTTTTTATGAGCTGTATATTTTCCCTATTCATTAATTACGAAATTAATGAATAATTAGGGTGTCGGTCCTTAAATACCGGCCTTTTAATTGAATCAGCAATTATATTTCTATAATTACTTTTCTGTCCATATCATGTAGGAAGGAGTGAGTGATTGAAAAGTGTTGATTAGAAGACTTCAACCCTCAAAATTTTTATTACCTGGAGCAGAAGGATTTCTACTGAACTAAACTTGTAGAGATTGCCTAGCTGTGATGGACATGGAGAGCGCATCTTGTTGATTGAACAAAAGTGATAAATGTGTATTAGTAGTTACTAGTTAGCATGTAAGTGTTTGCGGTCAAACGATCAATAGTAGTGTCTTCCAATCAAGAGATCTAAGGTTTCTGCCCCAGTCATAGATTTCAGGTTCCACCACTTTTGTCTTGTAAGTTTACAATACCACGTATACTGTTAAAATATAGCATAAGATCCATTTGGGACCTTCCTCTAACACCTTAAGATTTTAGATGAGCTGGTTACTCAACATGGTATCAGAGCTCTGGTCGGTGGGGGTCACGAGTTGGACTCCCTGCCACCCCCAATATAATATTCAGAGACCATGCTGGTGAAGTGTCATTCTGAAATGAGCTAGCACAGATGGGCCTGTTTTAGTAGTAATCTTACTTTACATATGATTTAAGCATCTATTAATGGCTGCTAAAATAGATAGATTTACTGTTACAACGTAGTAAATTTCAATAGATGAGTACTCCTGAGTTGAAGTCTACGTGAAACACATTCTTTTTATAAAACTTTATGAAATGATGTGTTGCTTGTTACAATTCCAAAACAAAACGTTATACATATTTGCTGATGTGCGCTCAAGACAATTTCTCAATGTAATTTTTGCCACTAATTTTTACAACCAAATTAGCTTGCCACTCCTGATGAATAACTGTATCCCTCCGATTAAATTTTGAGACACGAGCATTGATTTTCTCAATATCAATTTTCTCATTCTAGTATATTAGAGTATGGGTTAGAACCGTTAGATAGATTAAGGCTAACACCTAAAGATTTTAACAGAGCTGGTAACTTTTGACAATAGCGCAAACTTAAGTTATATTGATCTCAGTCCTAGGCTTTGTTGGACTGCTTCTGGAAAGAGGTTTGTCATTGGCAAAAACCCACAACTTTGTGGACTCCATTGATGAAGCTATACCGCTCATTCTCTTGCCTGCCGTATGGCTTTTGAATTTGATAAAACGATGTATTGAACGGCAAGAAGTAAACCCTCTTGTGGATCATGAGTCGTCGTTGCATGGAACACAAGGTGATATAGACCGAAGCTAACACAACTATTAGAGAATAACAAGTCATTTCTTATGTTTCCCTCTGAACGAAAAAGACTGAGTGAAACCTGTTAATTTCTGAAAGTAAAGAAAATTGTATTGATAGTTTGCTAAAAAGTTAGTTACAGAAAATGAGACTTGCTAAATTTATACAAGATTCTAAAACTCTTAAGGCGGGAAGATCACTAACTTCCTAACTAACTAGTCTATACAATGTGCACCGCTGACATGGAGACTATACTGATGTGGCAACTTGACGTGGAGCCTCGTCATTAACATTACTGTCTTCAATAGCCTCCCTCAAGTTAGGATCTATATGTTGTGTTAGATCATATAATCCTAACTTGGAAGAAAGCTTTGTAAACTGTGGTGAATTGAAGGCACAATTTTAGTTAGAATGTCTGCTAGTTGCTGTGTCGTGGGAAGATATGTTAACTGGATTAGCCCTTCCAATACTTTATTTCGAGTGAAATGACAATCAACTTCTATATGTTTGGTTCGATCATGAAAGACAGGGTTTTTGGCAATATGAATTGCTGACTGATTATCACAATGAAGTGTTACTAGTGTCATCTTTTCAACACATAATTCTTGTAATAATCGAACCATCCAAGTAATTTCTGAGGCTGCAGCTGCCATAGATCTATACTCTGCCTCAGAGCTGGACCTTGACACTATAGATTGTTTTTTTGATTTCCAAACAACATGTGAATTTCCAAATAGCAAAACATAACCAGTTACTGACCTTCTACTATCAGGACATGAAGCCCAATCAGAATCTGAAAATGCTTGCAAAGTTAAACTATCATTGCCCTTGAGAATAATACCTTGTCAAATAGTTGCAGCCACATATCTGAGAGTGTGATGTAAAGCCTCAAAATGTGAAGTCATAGGCTGATGTATAAACTGGCTCAAAGCTTGAACTATATAGCAAATATCAGGCCTAGTATTTGTAAGGAAATTCAGTTTGCCAACCAAAGATCTATAAACTTCAGGATCAGGCAATAGATCTCCTTCATCTGCTTTCAATTTCTGATGTAAAGGAAGAGGAGTGACTGTTTTCTTTGATACATCAAGATCACAATAATCCAACAGTTCCTTGGTAAATTTCTTTTGACTAAGCACTCTTCCCTCAGGTATATATGCTAGGTATAAATGTAATTCACCAAGATCCTTGATACCAAATACTTGATACAAATGAGATTTCAATGACTGTATACGAGTAACAGTGCTACTAGTGATGATTATATCATCCACATAAACAGTTATGATAGTAATATCAGTAGAAGTCTTGTGAATAAACAAACTATAATCATTTTTTGATTAAATGAAGCCATGAGTTAAGAGTTCATTTGCAAGCTTAGAAAACCACTGCCTGGAGGCTTGCCTTAGGCCATAGATGGATTTTATAAGCCCACAAACTAAGTTGAGAGGATTGGGAATACCTTCAGGAACTTGCATATAAACTTCCTCATCCAAATCCCCATGGAGAAAAGCAATAAGACACCTAACTGTGCTCATTTTGACAATTGGAGAGAAAGTTTCTTCAAAATCTATTACATATTTCTGGTTATACCCTTTTGTAACTAATCTTGCCTTGCATCTTTCCAAACTTCCATCTGCATTCAATTTAATCTTATAAACCCACTTAGAACCAATTGGTTTTTTTCCTTTAGGCAAATATACTAATTCCCATGTTTTGTTATTTGTCAGTGCTTGAATCTCCTTATTCATTGCTGCAAGCCATAAAGGATGTTTGACTGTTTTTTGATAGTTAACAGGTTCAGTAATAGCAGAATGTGCAGATAACAAAGCATGATGTGAATCTGGTAAAGAAGAACTAGAGATGAGATTACACCAATGAAACTTAGAGTGAACAAGATTACATTGGTAATCCTTCAGGTAAGTTGGAATTGATTTGAGTCTGGTAGATTGTCTAAGTGGATTGGATCATAGGTAATAAAGGATGAACTATGATCACTATGATCAGTTATAGAATTACTGTTATCTGAGATAGTGTGAGAACTAGAAGAAGTATCACTAGAACCAGAGTGAAATGGAACATCACTAGAAGTATCAGAATGATAAGAAAGTAAAGGATCATCAATAGAAGCAGATGGCGGTAATACTGAAACAAAAATATCATTCAGAAATTGAGATTTAGAGTATTCACCAGAAGCAATGATTTTATAAGGGAAAATGGTCTCATGAAATAATATATCCCTTGTCACTATCATAGAATTATTTTTTAGGTTAAAAACTTTGTAACCTTTTTGAGAATTTGAATATCCAACAAACACGCCTATATCAGCCTTAGGATCAAACTTGGACCTATGGACTTTATTGGTTGAAAAATAAACTAGGCAACCAAAAGTTCTGAGATTCTCTAAAGAAGCTTGGGATGTGTGTAACTTGAAATAAAGAGTTTGATTAGCAATGGACTACAGAGGCATTCTATTGATCAAATAAGTTGCACACAAAACACACTCTCCCCAGAAATTATTAGGTAGATTAGCTTGAAAACCGAGAGCTCTGGAAGTCTCCAGCAAATGTATATGCTTTCTCTCCATAACACCATTTTGTTGTGGAGTATAAGCACATGAAGTCTGATGAAAGATACCTATCTTAAGGAACAACTGTTTAGTGAATCCTTCTGTAAGTTCTAGTGCATTATCTGACCTAATGCACTTCACATGAGTATGAAAATGAACATATACATATTCAAAGAAATTCTCAAGAATTGAACCAACTTCATATTTATATTCCATCAAATGTACCCAAGTAAAACGATTGTAGTCACCAACAATAGTGAGAAACATAGTTTAACCAGAAGTAGATTTAATCTGATATGGTCCCCATATGTCAATGTGTAACAATTGAAAAACTGCAGAAGACTTAATATGACTAGAAGAAAAAGACCTTCTTGCTTGCTTAGCTTTGGGACATAATTGACAAATAGGAGTAAAATCCATGTGTACTTTGGGAGAATCAGGAATAATCATTTGTAGTTGAGAAATTGGCAAATGCCCCATCCTTAGATGTCAGAGTTTGAGACTATCCGCTATAGTAAGTTGTGCTGCATTACAAACTTTGATAGAGACTGGTTGTGAAGGATTCAAGACTGCTGCACCCTTTATGCTATAAAGACCATTAGAGAAATTACTAAGAAGAATTGGAGGCCTGTTCTGAGAAAGGCCCTGAACAAAACATTGTTTATCAGTAAATGTAACTTGACACTTCAAGTCTACACACAACTTTGATACAGAAATCAATCTGAAGTGAAAATCAGGTACATGAAGAACTTTGTGTAAAGTTATATCATCATTAAGCTTGACAGTGCCAATATGTAAGACTTTAACCTTCCTGTCATCAGACACAGTTATAAAGCTATCAATGTCTTTGAAAGTATCATAAGTAAGGAATTGATCAATATGAGGACATATATGATCTGTTAAGCCACTATCTATGAGTCATTCATTATGAAATGAAGAAAAAAGACACACTTTACCTGCTAGTAAAACATGCTTTGAAGTTCCAGAAGAAGATGCAAGATTAACACCAGGATCATTTCTAATATGAGAGTCAAAATTTTGTTGATTGAGTAAAACCATGAATTGATTGTATTGTGCTGTAGTGATATTTCGTGAATCACTAGTATTAATTCCTATTTTTTCTTCTTCAGTGTTGTTCTCTACAAAATGATGAGAAAATGCAGCTATTTTCTTGTCTTGCTTAATTTGGAATCCAGGAAGATATCCATGAATCTTAAAACACCTTTCTATGTTGTGTCAATTTCCAGATGCATTCTTCTGAGCTGAATAATTGTTCTGTCCTTGAGTAGAAAACCTCATTTTGTCTGCATAAAATGTCATTGCTTCAGTATTAGAAGACAATTGAGAAATTTCCTTATGTCATTCCTCTTGAGCAAATAACCTATAAGCTTGAGAAACATTTGGTAGTGGCTGCATCATAAGAATATGCCCTCTGACAGTTGCAAATTCTTCATTGAGTTTCATCATAAACTGTAACAACCTCTGTTCCTATTGTTTTGTTTGAATTCTCTGTGTGAGATTGCATGAACAATTATTGCAAGTACAATATGGAAAGGGATTTGCATCATCAAGGCCATCCCACAGAGTTTTGACCTTAGTAAAGAAATCTGATATAGAATCAGTTCCTTGCTTTGTCTCCAACAACTATTGTTCTAGTGAGTAAATCTGAGTCATAGAAGCGTAACCAAAACGCTCTTCAAGATCATTCCAGATCTCCTGTGTTGTTTGAATAAACAAAACACTTTTTGCTATGCTTTCATCAAGGTTAAACAGAAGCCAAGATATAACCAAACTGTTACAACATTCCCAGTATTTGTAATCAATAGAAGTAGAAGGCGGAACCACAATTGTTCTATTAACAAACCCTAACTTGTTCTTAGCAAACAGAGTAAGAATCATAGTTCTCTTCCAGTTGTGAAAACCATTATCATTGAACTTAACAGATACTAATTGCATATTAGAAGCATCAAATGGATGAATATAGTAAATACTAGAAGGATCGACATTAATATTGATATTGTTCTGTGTATTTGATGTTGATGTAGCCATCATTCAATTCAAAAATGATAGAGAAAAGAGATGTGAAGATTTCAGTAAAAATGTTTGAAGATGTGGTTTAGACATAAACACAAACAGATTGTGTGCACAAAAATATTGACGAATTTTATGAGAAATTTACGAAGATTAATGTCTGGAACAATCAGGATTCAACAGGAAAACAACAAGAACATTCAAGTAAACGATCACGAAAGCAGTTACGATCAATGAAACAATTACGATCGATGAGATTAACAAATTACAAGAACACAATTATTTCTGAGCACAAATTCAATGAAGAAAAAATACAGAATCAATTGATGAATCAAGAATTTATAGTAATGAGAAAAAAATAACGATATGTATGTTTTTTTTCTCAAGAATTAAGCTCAGGATTTAGAAGAAATACACCTGATTTACGATCGTTAGATGATCTCACAGAATTCCAAATGATCGGAGAATGATCGAAATCATAAGAACCGTCATTAAAGTATGTTTTGAAACTCTGATACCATGTTAATTTCAGAAAATAAAGAAAATTGTATTGATAATTTGCTAAAAAGTTAATTACAGAAAAGATACAAGATTCTAAAACTCTTAAGGCGGGAAGATCACTAACTTCCTAACTAACTAGTCTATACAATATACACGGCTGACATGGAGACTATACTGATGCGGCAACTTGACGTGGAGCATCATCATTAACATTACTATCTTGAATAAAACCCTCTGGTTATGATGAACAATTGAACTTGCTATATGACACACGGTGTAATCGAGCCGAACACTCCACTAATTAAACAAATTGGGCTTGAATTTGATAAATATCACATTAATTTAATAGTTCAGGCTCCAACTTGACCGAGTCATAAAATTTCAAATTGAACTCTGCTGAACAAAAATTCAGTATGTTCGAAATTAGCTCTAAAGTTCAAATCCATTTACTAAGGGCTCATTTGTTAAATCTGAATAATACATATATGAACGATTATTATATCTGAATAGTCATGAATTTGAATCCTGAATGGATAATATTGTTTGGTAAATAAATTTTTATAACACCTGAATGATATGATTTATGTATTTGTCACACGTAATTTAAAATTTAAAATTTAAAATTTTTAATATTATGAGGACAAATTAATAATATATTCAAGATACATTGTACACAATATTAAGTATTTTTTTATTTAAGACTATTAGTAAAGTAAGAAAGTAGTTCAACTATAATATTCATGAATAAAGTATTATAATTCAAAAAATAAACAAATTAAAAAGTCTTGTTATGCATAATATATATGAGTGATGAGTTTTTAATAGTTTGTTTAAAGACAGAATAATTGTTTAAAAGCAAAAGAATAACATGGCAAGGTTAAGAAGCAACTGAAAATAATAGAATGCAAGGGTTGCGTGGGTGTTCAGGTTCCCCTGAGTCATTCAGCTAGAATTTTGAAACTGACCAATTCGGTTGTATATGATTCATTCAGATAGTAAATGACAAGAGTCAAACAATCTTAACGTGCAGAAGCGCTCAGCCAAGTGCATTCAGCAGACATTCATAAGCAAACAAATGGGTCCTAAATTGAGAAGGCTTCAAATATATTAAGTTAAATATTTAACTGACTCCAGGGGTATTTCATATCTTTAGCACTCTTTCCAGAAGTTGCTAAAATCTTCTATGCTAGAAAAAGGTCTTGCATATTTTCTTACGTGAATTGCCAACTACAATACCACATACGAAATGCAGTGAAATTAAAGATGGATCCAAAATTAATTCACTCAGTTGATGGATCCCACTCAATTGATTAGTGTTTAATTTCTCACCTAATGCAATGCTGTTTAATTGATTAGCTGTTTTTGTGAGTCAGCATTTCATCTATTCTACTAATTTATTTATTTTATGAAAGAATGTATTCTTATAAAATATAGCATTCATCCATGATTAATGACACTTTAAACTTTAATTAATTGTAAATGTCACACACTCACACTCTATCATTCACGATATATCATCGAATAAATAACTGTCAAATTCATAAACATTCCAAAAGATCCAGTTTTCTTCACATACATTACTTGCCACAATGTCTCGTCAAAAGTTCGAAACAATTATTTATTTAAGGATAGAGCTCAAGGGAAAGGGAGTGAATCATTGACAGCATCACAGTGTCGTCCCCAGACTCATTTAGTTAATGAGTTTGCAACATCGATGACAAACCGATACCTCACATCAGATTTGGCAAGCCTTTCCATAGCTGTGTTGATGTAGTCCATGCGTATCAGCTCAATTTCTGAAGTTATGTTATGCTTTGCACAAAAGTCCAGCATCTCCTGCGTCTCTTTTATCCCTCCAATATCACTTCCTCCCACAAGCTTTCGCCCTGAAAATACAAAGCATTACATTAAATGGATAAATTTGAGAAAAAAACATTCAGTTATTAAAAAAAAAATATCCAGTGACCATCAAATTGCTATTGTTGTCCTGTAAGAACTACACTTGAGATTTCTTACCAACACTTGTCAATGTTTAAATAGTAAGATCTAGTGACCACAAATTGATATAGTTGTCCTGTGAGAACAATATTTGTGATTTCTTAACACTTGTCAAGCCTTTAAATAGTACGATTTCTTAAACTCCGGAAATTTTCCAACAGGTTAGTTATAATATATTAAACTCTCATCAAACCTAAATATCTCAAAACTAATGCTACAAGTTTACAAACTGAAAATTGAAACCGAACTAAATGTCTGACACAATTTTACGAACATATCATGTAATTATACCACATGTGCACATGAAGAAACAACAGCCTATATATTTATCAACGAGCAACTCCTTTTCTAAGAAAACTCATGACATGTTAGGCAGAACCTGTTAATGTAACCACAGATGCACATGCTCACACGCACACATTTCATTTTACTTGTACGCAACCATAATAGTATATCAACATTTTGGATCTTACCTAGAACTAAGGGGAAGATTGGCAGCTCTAGAGGCTTATCAGGGAGCCCAATAGTAATAAGTTTTCCATTCAATTTTAGGAGACCAAGCAAGGGGGCCAAGGGATGGACTGCAGCAATCGTGTCGATTATAAAATCCATGGTACCGAGGGCAGCCTGCAGTGAAATGAACATAAACAATTAACTGATTAGTTGGTCTCAAGTTTTCTTTGAGTTATTTCAAGAGGATGAAGCGGCCATTTAGCTACTAGATCTATGAAGAATACAGTTCACTAAATAGGATTTATTCAGATTAAAAACATCGTTACTTTTAGTTAGCATTCAAGTACCTTCACTTTTTCAGGATCAGAGCTCACAAGAAAAGCATCAGCGCCAAGTTTGCCAATCGCCTCAGTTTCCTTCTTAGGAGATGAGCTAATTACAGTAACTTTCAGCCCAAAAGCCTTCCCCAACTTCACAGCAACATGACCAAGCCCCCCAAGTCCAGCCACACCCAAATGCTTGCCTGGCTCAGTCATTCCGTAGTATTTCATTGGGCTGTACACAGTAATTCCAGCACAAAGAAGTGGTGCTCCAGAATCAGGTGGTAAGTTATCAGGGAAACGAAGCACATAGCGGTAATCCACCACCACCATATCAGAATAACCACCATAAGTTTTTGTACCATCGTAATTCATGCTGTTGTAAGTAAAAACCATTTTGGGGCAGTAATTCTCCAGATCCTGTTTGCAAGTCTCACATGACTTGCATGAATTGACTATAACGCCAACACCAACTCGGTCGCCAACTTTGAACTTCTGGACATTACTCCCAGCTTTGGTAACAACACCAACAATTTCATGACTGCAGAATTAAGGTGAGTAATTTATCAGCACAATTTTTTCACAAATGGATAGATAAAAATATATACATTGTTATAGCAAAATTATCACCCCAACATGCTCCCTATGCAGATGTCTTTAACAACATTTTGCAAAAGAGGCAGGTTGACATGTAATTACGTGAGCTAGAAAGCACTGACAAGATTGTTGCGTGAACAAGAATCTAAAAGAAAACAGCATGCTAAACCTACACTGCTGAATCTTGCTACAGTGCCAAAAACCGACATGTAGATTCTAGAATAGACTCCGAATTTCGATTATAGTCATTGCTATAACAAAATGCAGATGGTGAACCAACATAACAAAAGTTTTAAGTAACAGACCAAACCAATACTAAAAAAACTGGAAATAGGGATGCTATATAATAATTACCCTGGAAGAACAGGAAAATATGAAAACCCCCATTCATTTTTAATGGCATGCAGATCAGAGTGGCAAACTCCACAATACTGAATTTTGATAGTCACATCATCATCTCCATTTTCCCTGCCAGAAAATTGAAACAATAACTTAATCAAGTAATTAATCAAAAACTAAGAAGCAAGGACACATGTGCGAGAGTGCGAGTACGTAGTGCAAAGACACGGGAATTTGACAAATATAAAAAGTACGAGGATTTGGATGCTGGGGGGACACGGCCTAAATAAATAAATAAATAATCATATATATTTCATGTTAAGCATTTTAAAATCTATTAACAAAACCAAAAAATGCATGAAAATTATATCAAAAACATAATTTATTAATCTAAAACACAAGAATACAAGTAACATCTTATAAAAATGCAAAAATAAATATGAGAATCGATAATTTTGAAATTACTCTTGGACATAGATGATTAATTTTGTGAAAATAGTTTGTTGACATAAATTTCGATTACAGTTTCTGAAAATAAAATTTCAAATTAGTATTGGGAAGAATCTGTGTGTGTGATTCTGGGATACATGTATCCAAGTATCCAACACATGGACTCAGCAGGGTTCAACAAAACAACCTTCAACAACTGTAATAATCAGTCATCCTTGAACTACAACAAGGGGCCAACCCAGTATAGGACGAAGGAGGGATACAGACACACTAAAATATCGAAATCCAGCACTAATAACTTTAAATCCAAACCAATACAAGTTATTGTTCAAGACTTCTAGCTCGAATGACAAAAAACCCACAACACAATTAGATTAACTACCTAATAACCGCGGTCTAGCATGAGCCGATATTAAAATATTAATACTAATAATAAATTATTAATAAATATTGTTAAAAGAATTTTAAAAATATATAATAAATGAATAATATTTAATTATGTAATTATACACTATTTATGTAGTTGTAAGGAATTGAACACACCGGGTGAAGCTAAAAAATCAAATTTGATAGTTTGATACTTTAGTATTTAGTACCGCCCGTTGTTTTGCTTATTAATAAATAGTATAGATCCCGTTGTTTTGCTTATTAATAAATAGTATAGATCGGTAGAAAATTTATACCTAACCGATTTACATTCACATGTTTTTTTCCACAAATAATAGGACAAACGTGTGTACTGCTGATCAAGGTTCGATTATATTTTTCGTAAGGGTCTGTCCGGACTATAATCAAATATTAAAAGATTACATTTCTGGGTAACTGGGTCCGCCCTGAACTATAATCCAATATTTAACAGTTATAATACCGTTATTACAGTAATAAGCCACATCAACATCAACCATAAGCTTCGTTCTAGTTTTGCTTGTCAGTTACCCAGATATAATATACACTAAAACAATTTCAATAATTCCAATATACAAATATTTCATTAATGAACAAACACACACAAAAGAGTGAATAGATTTTTAAGAAAATAAAAACCTGCGAGAGAAGTTGAACGGAGAAAGGGTTCCAGAAGGGTCCTTAGCAGCCCATCCAAAAGCCTTGACGGGGTGTTCCTCCTCCGGTGATTTCGCCATCTCTACACTCTCTTTTCTCTCTTTTTACTATAAATAAAAATATCTTACAGTGGATGAGATGAGGATGTGAAAGTTTAGTGAAGAGTCAGGATTTATTTATAACGCTGGAAAAGGTAAGTGGGGGGGATTGAGGGTTTGGTGGTTCAAAATAAATGCCCCAGACGGTGCAATCTTTTTATTTCGTTGGTAGCTTTACTCATTACTGGCATTAAAAGTAAAACCCAACACTACTGTGCAATCTATTCTCCAACCACCTCCCATGCTAATTTATAATATTTTCTGTGTGATATGTGTATATTAAGAAAATATAAAATATAAGTAGTTATGACAACATTATAATTGTATAAAAAAGAGTTTTTTTTTGAAAAATATACGGATTGCAAAAAACAAATTCAAAAATACCGTGCAATCAATTTCAATTACAACTTTTGCAACCTATAATACAATCGCATTCAACCTTTTTTGTAACTTCATGTGCAATCCTGTATTTTTGGAAAAAAAAAAGATGGATATTTTTGATAATTTCCCTTAAAACACATTTTTTTTTCCTGCTAAATTCCAAATCTCATAAATTTTTATCAATTTTAAAAATTAGTAAAAGTCGATTGAGATCCATCGTTTCATAAATGTCATAAATTTTTTAATATCATGATTTATAAAATTTACTTACTTATTGTCGAATTTTTAAGAATAATTTTAAACTTAGAGGATGGTATTGTATTAGAATTTTAACACTTTTTTGAGGTTAATGCTTTTCGAGGATTTTACATATTTTTAGCAATTTCAACATAATTGCTGAAATTTAGATGATTTTCTATATAGTTATTAGAAGTCTTGTCAAATCTTATGAAAAATCTGATTTTTTTCTCAAGTGATATATTTCCTCCGTTTCACAATACATGTCTAATTTTTATTTTTGAATATGCATTTTAAAATACTTTGACCGAATAGCTACTCAAATATTTTTTTAAACTTTTTTTTTATGAATACAAATTTAAATATAAACTTTTATTCAAAAAAACAAAATTTAGAAAAATAACTTATATAACTATCCGGTCAATGCACTTTAAAATACGTGAAACCTTGGTATTTTGATGATAACACTATAGCAGCAAGCTAGGTTAAGTGTGTTGTACTAACATGGTTTTGCAGGAGATAAACACTGTGTATTTTCTAACAAAACATGTTGTAGCAGCTAGTTGGAAGACTTATTTTCTTTGCAGGCAGTAAGACTGGCATAGTAATTTTGTATACAGACAGCAAGCTGGCAACACCTTCTGCAGATAGAGTTTCAGTCCTAATTTATTAGAAATCTTCTAGGAAACGTTTTGTAAGGACTTTATCAGTTATATAAGGTATATATATATATATATATATATATATATATATATATAATTCCTAAAATAAAGGAAGTTGATATACATTGTTTATCATCTAACAACTTCTATTATTTTATGGGCTTTTCAAACCAGTTGAATATGTCTTTCTAAACGTTTCTTCTCTAACTCATCTGGTTTCTAAACGTTACTTTTATGAACGCTGGGCTTGAATTAATCAAGGAACAAAAACGTGAGACTTGGTAGTCAAGACCGTTAGTTGTTAGATTAATTCAAAATCATTGGTTCATTATATAAATACTTGTGTGTTTTCATTCTCAGTTGTTGGACAACGTTTTAAAGAAAACACAAGTACTATCAAAGGCTGCTTTGCAAAATCTTTTACATACTTGAGCTCTTATATATTATACTATATATATTCTTGATTAGAGTTCATAGTTTCGGTTGTAATTCATTATATCTTTGTATTGTTCAACTTGTAAGTTGGTAGTTGCTGGTTTTGTGAGCTTGGGAAACAAGGGTTCGAGGAACTTGATAGCTAGAGGAGTTTATACTTGGTTTAGTATAGTACTTAGAGAGCTGCGTTCAAGGAACAAGGTGTTTCAGCAAGCTGCAAACAGTAACTGGGAGATCAGGGAGATATATTATTGTATTGTGTAGTTGTAATTCACTTTGATCAATAATATATTCATTTGCCGTGTTGGTAGAGGACCAGGATGTAGACCTATAGGAGATAGGGGTCGAACCTGGCTAAAATTGTTGTGTGTTCTTTACTTTCTGCACATTTTCTATACTGCATTGCACAACGTAGCTAGATGCCACTTTACATTATCTGTGAATCCAGTAAGCTGCGAGACAGCAAAATCAGATTGTTTTTGTTTTTTCAGTCACATAACTTGGTAATAATTAAAATCGGTCATTGATAGCTAGTCATAACACATATTCACCTCTCCCCTCTAGGTGTTGATTCTCATTTGGTATCAAAGCTTTGGTATACTAATCTTTCTGTAACAGGAAAAGTATCGATCAAATGGCTCACAATTATCCCGAAGGAAAGTCTGACTACCGAGCTCCTCTCCTCACTGGAACGGACAATTACAACTGGTGGAAAGGACGTATGTAAACATATTTATCCAGAGATCCACTTGTTCTAAGGGTTGTTCAAAAGGGTCCATATGTATTCCTTGACAAATATGGCAAAGATAAGGATGTTGATGATCTTACTACCGATGAATTGATCAAATTTGGCTATAATGGAAAGGCAAGGAATTCTCTCATGAATGGGCTTAATCAAGCTGATCATGACAAAGTATCATCCATTAAATCAGCAAAGGAGATGTGGGATGCATTGGAAACTTATCATGAAGGCTCAGCATCTTTGAAGAAAGTCAAACTCAGCAAGTTAATGAGTGAGTTTGGAAATTTTAAACTCAAAGAAGGTGAATCTATCAAAGAAAGTCAAGCTAGATTTCAAGTGAACATCAATGCACTTAAGAGACTTGGCAAAACGATTCCTCAAGATGAAATCAATATGAAAGTTCTAAGTGCGGTGCCATTTATTTATGAACCCAAAGTTACTTCCTTGGAGTCTTCTTCAAATCTTGATACTATGGATCATCTAGCTGTCTTTGCTGAGCTAGAACAATTTGAAACCAAGATACTTAAAAGCAAGGTGGAATCTATTAGAGCTCCAGTTGAAAAGATGAAGAATCTGGCCTTACAGTCCAGTAGCAGCAAGCTGGTCTCAGATGCAGAATCAGAATTTGATGAAGAATTAGCTCTTATGTCCAGAAAAATCAAGAAGATGATTGAAAAGAGGAACAAGATGAAGAAGGAAAAATGAAAAGCTTTTGGAGCAAGAAGAGAGTCAAGAGATTCAAAGGATGATGCATGTTTTGAATGTGGCAAGAAGGGACACTTTAAAAGGGACTGCTACAAGCTGAAGAACAAGCCTAAGCAGCAAGCGGCCTCGATGGATAGAAAGAAATCTAAAGCTCTTTTGACATGGAGTGATGATGAGGACTCAGCTTCTGATGATGAATCAGGTGATGAGAAGGTGAACCTAGCTCTTGTTGGTCTGGATGATGAAGACACTATACGAGGAATCACGAAAGATGGCCTTGTAGAGAGTGATGCTTCAGATTTGGATGACAATAGTAGTGAGGTAAACTCAATAAATTCTGATTCAAATTCTAGTAATCATTCATTAGATGAACTAACCTTGCAGAGACATAGTACTATATCTATTGTGGAGTTTATGGAATTAAAGAATGAGAACAATGAACTTGAAAAGAAAAATGCTTCTCTTTGGAAGATGATTTCTGAGCTATTGGCTAAAAAGACTCCATCAAACAATCATGAAGATCTCATTTCTGATCTCAAAGGAAAGTTAACACAACTTGAGGGGTTCAACAAATGACTTCTCAAAAGAAATGATACATTGATGAAGGAACTCAGCGAGCTGCGTGCAGAAATTGAAGCTAGAGATGTATGTCTTGAGACATTCAAAATCAGAGAATCCATCTCAATTGAAGCTACTTAACAAGCTGAGAAGATAAAGGAATTGGAATCTGAAGTTGCAAAGCTTGAGAAAGGCATGGGTAAATTTGTTCAAGGAAAGGAAGTATTAAAGACTATTATGAAACAAACAAAGGTTCATATGGATAAAGAAGGACTTGGAATGGCTTCTACATCAAAGACCAAGGCTTTTCAATATGAAGGCAAACAGGGTATTCCATATAATTATGCTATGCCTTGGAAAATATGCTACAAATGTGGAAAGAAAGGTCATTTGTCACAACACTGCTCAAGTCAGAATGCTAAGCCAGCAAGCTGGAACAGACAGATAGCTTATAGGCAGCAAGCTGCCAGAAAAAGGAGAACAGGAAATCGAGCATCCAAAGTGATCCAAATGTGGATCAAGAAATCTAAATTGAATGTTCTTTATGTTTTATCAACTAATCATGCTGGACCCAACCAAATTTGGGTACCAAAACGTTGAGATGTTTGTTCTTTGTTTTGTAGGTATGTCTTATGACCAAAGTCAATGCAAATCAATGGATATTGGATAGTGGATGTACAAGACATATGTGTGGTGACAAATCTCAGTTCCTTAGCCTCAAGATAAAAAGGATGGTAGTGTTACAATTGGTGATAGCAAAACACTCTGTATACTTGGAAAATGAACAATTGGTAATAATAACATTTCTATTGATAAAGTACAATATGTTCAAGGTCTTAAATATAATTTGCTTAGTATAAGTCAGTTATATGATGATGGACATACTGTTGTTTTTGATAAAGAGAAATGTACTATTAATGTTGGCACTAACAAAGTCCCCCTAGTTGCTAGAAGGGAAGGAAATATATATATGTTGGACTTTGAGATGCAGGAAGTAGGCTGCTGTTTAGCTATTGTTGATACAAACCCAGATCTTTGGCATAGAAGGCTAGGACATGCTAATATGGACTTACTCAACAAGTTGTCTACAAAGAAGCTAGTTAGAGGACTGCCCAAATTGAAGTATATCAAGACGGAAACCTGTTCGGCTTGTCAATTAGGCAAACGAATCAGGACTCCACATAAGTCAAAGACAATGGTATTATCTTCTAAACCTTTAGAGCTTCTCCATTTGGATTTATTTGGTCCGGAAGCATATAAAAGCATTGGAGGTAAACAATATGCATTTGTTATTGTTGATGATTATTCTAGATATACATGGGTATTGTTTCTTCGTACTAAAGATTGTGCTTTTAGTGAATTTGAAAAGCTAATCACTTTACTTGAGAACAAGTTGAATACAAGACTTGTAGGTATAAGAAGTGATAGATGAGGTGAATTCATTTCAAAAGGCTTCATTGATTATTGTGAAGAAAGAGGTATTTCACATGAATTCTCTGCTCCAAGAACCCCCAAACAAAACAGAGTTGTGGAGAGAAAGAACATATCTTTGCAAGAAACTGCGAGGACTTTGATGCAAGAGAGCAAGCTGTCAAGGAGTTTCTGGGCAGAAGCAGTCAACACGGAAAGCTACGTTCTGAACAGAGTGCTTATCAGGCCTATTCTCAACAAAACTCTATATGAATTGCTGAGGAATAAGAAGCCAAACATTGGATATTTTAAAGTCTTTGGCTCCAGGTGCTTTGTACTTAAAACTATTGATCGAGATGGTAAATTCGATGCTAAATCTTATGAAGCAATAATTTTGGGTTATTCTTTAACAAGTCGTGCTTATAGAGTGTATAATACATCTAAACATATTGTTGAAGAGTCTATAGATGTTTCATTTCAAGAATCTAATGTTGATCTGTCAAGAGATGAGAAAGATATTGCAGGTGCAGGTGATGACAGCCAGCTGCCAGTGACAAAAACTGTATCGCAGCAAGCTGCCAACCAGCCTGAGACAACTACAGAAGCTGAAAAGCCAACTGAAACCTCTTCTCCAGTAGATGAAACTATTGATAAGTTGTCAAAGCTCACCTTGGAAGGTCCAAGAGGTCAGAGATCACAAGAAAAGATGTCTATCTATGAAGGTGGCGAAGTTTCTCCTCTATCCAAGCGAATTCGAGTACATGAGGAAATCATAGCTCAACATTCATTGCCAAAGTCAACAAGAACAGTGAAGAACCATCCTCCAGAGTTGATCATTGGTGATAAATCACAAGGAATCAAGACAAGGAAGGGTCAAGCCAACTTTTGTGCATTTGCTGCCTTTCTAGCTCAAGAAGAACCAAAGAATGTTAAAGAAGCACTTCAAGATGAGAATTGGATCATGGCAATGCAAGAAGAACTCAATCAATTTGAAAGATGTGATGTTTGGGAACTTGTGGAGCCACCTAAAGATGCTTCAATCATTGATACTAAATGGGTCTTCAAGAACAAAGTTGATGAATTTGGTACAGTTACTCGGAACAAAGAAAGACTTGTTGCACAAGGATATAATCAACAAGAAGGAATAGATTTTGAGGAAACTTATGTCCCGGTTGCAAGGCTCGAATCAATAAGGATGCTACTTTCATTTGCATGCTTCAAGAAGATCAAGCTACACCAAATGGACGTGAAAAATGCATTTCTTAATGGATTCTTAAAGGAAGAAGTTTATGTTAAGCAACCCCCTGGTTTTGAGAATGATCAATTTCCAAATCATGTTTTCAAGTTGAAAAAGGCATTATATGGATTGCGGCAAGCTCCTAGATCATGGTACGAAAGGTTAAGTAAGTTTTTGATCAAAAATGGATTCATTCGAGGTAAAATTGATTCCACATTATTTAATAAACATAATGGTACTGATATTTTAGTTGTACAAATATATGTGGATGATATTATTTTTGGATCTACTAATGATGATATGTGCAAGTGGTTTTCTAAGTGTATGCATAGTGAGTTTGACATGAGCATGATGGGAGAGCTAAACTATTTTTTGGGTCTTCAAATTAAGCAAACTCCAGAGGGTATTTATGTGCATCAATCCAAGTATATCAAGAATCTACTCAAAAGATTTGTATTGGACAATATCAAGCTGAAATCAAGACCAATGACTCCTGCCAGCAAGCTGACAGCAGATGAACAAGGTATAGATGTTGATGTTCGCAAGTATAGAGGTATGATTGGTAGTTTATTATACATTACTGCCTCTAGACCTGATATAATGTATAGTGTTTGTGTATGTGCGAGGTTTCAATCTAAACCAAAAGAGTCTCACTTGAGAACGAATATTTAAATATTTGAGTGGCACAATTACTCTTGGTTTATTTTATCCAATCACAGATGCTTTTGATCTTGTTGGGTTTAGTGATGCAGATTATGCAGGTTGTCAAACTGATCGCAAGAGTACAAGTGGTGTTTGTGCATTTTTAGGACATAGTTTGGTGTCTTGGCAAAGCAAGAAGCAAGCTTATGTTGCATTATCCACTACAGAAGGTGAGTATTTAGCTGCAGGAAGCTGCTGTGCCCAAATTCTTTGGATGATTCAGACACTCAGGGATTATGGCATCAAGTGCAACAAGATTCCAATTTATTTTGACAATACGAGCACCATAAATATTTCGAAAAATCCGGTGAATCACTCAAGAACGAAGCATATTGATGTTCGACACCATTTTTTGCGGGACAATGTTGCAAAAGGAAAAATTGAGCTTCTATTTGTCTCTACGGAATACCAATGGGCTGACATCTTCACTAAGCCATTAGCCGAGGAACGATTTTCTGTTCTTCGTCGTGAACTTGGCATGTGCAATGCCTTGGCAGCAAGCTGCCAATAATCTATCATGGTAATCTCTGAATTTTTTTAGATATTTTTGCATCCTGCTTCCTACTAAATTAGTTTAGCTTTACTTGGTGTTATTTTTTTTATGCCATTCATATCTATATACATTTGTTTTGTTTCTTCAGTGTTTTATTTGCAATTAACATAATTTTTTTTAATTTTTTTTAATTGCACACTTTGTCTGTTCGTTGTGATAAGTGTATTTTATTCTTATCATTTTTTTTCCTGAATTTTTGGGGGTGGGTAGTTATTATTATTTATCCTAACTCTTCAACTCCCCCGTATATTCTAAAAAGAGGGTTAAAACTCAATTCGGCTCCCCTGAATCTTCATTTCCTTTTCGCCCACATTACTCATCTCTCTCCAAGATAGGGTTTCTTCACTTCACAAAATGAGAAACACTCGTGGTAAAAGGGCTGCTTCAAATGCTCTCACTCCGGCTGAATCCAAGGTTGCTAAAGGGAAGAATAAACGGTTGTTCGATGAAGATGATGAGGTCCACTTGTCTCCGGTTTGTCTTGACAGTGGGGATGAATTCTCCGGCGGACAGCGTTCTAGTCATGCCGACGGTTCTTCGATTAAGCGGTCCAAGTATGATATCACTTTCGTTTCTGAGGATCTTGAGGTGAGGTTTACCAATCTCCGTTTAGGCGACAGAACTATCATCACCGGTCGACCTCTTGCAGGTAACTCTTATCATAAGTGTGGTGCCATTAAGTTATTTACTCAGTTAGGGTTTGATTCGTTTATCAAAGATTTGCCCCGTGAGTGCAACCCAAATTGCGTTTATGAGTTCTATACTAATTTGGATATTGTGAAGAATGGAATTTGCATGTCAAATGTTCGTGGGACTAAGATTTGTTAACTGCAAATTCGCTTAATGATATTTTGGGTATTACTGCTCGGTCGAATGTGTCTATTTGTACCAATAAGGGTCCGGTTGATGTCGAGGGTTTTCCTGCTTTAGATCAATTGAAAGTAGTTCGTAATATTGATGGTTTGTTGCAATATGTTGCCCCTACCACTAAGTCTGTGATTCCGATTGCCCATTTACTGTTTTGAGTGTGTTTGGAAAATATTAATCCTCGTTTAGGCAGTCGATCTAATTTTGCGGGTCAAGATGTCACTCTTATAGCTATGCTTTTTTCTGGTCGTAATTTTGATTTGTCTGGGTTAATTTTAAAAAATATGTTGGATGTTTTTTATCCTCATAATCAACCGGGTTTGCCATACGGTCTGCTTTTGACTCGTGTTTTTGAGTGGTATGGTGTACCATTAAGAGAAGTTGATAAGGAGGTTGCCACAGAGTTTTTAGATCACAAGAGTCTTCTCCAGTCTCATATCAAAGTGGAGACTGATGGCACTTTAATCCAGATGCAAATTCCAACTCCACCTCCTCCACAACCAATTTCCATTGATACTGATAAGATAGTTGTTCAAGAGGTTGAAATGGTAGTTTTTATGGATGAAGTCCGTGATTCCTTCAAAGCGGTTCATGCTCGACTCGATGCCATGGCTGATGAGATGCGTTTTGTCCGTGATCTGATGTTTGGTACGAAGTCTGATGGGAAGTCTGATGATCGTCTTCGTGCATTTGTTACTACTATTGAGATGGCAGAATCGGGTTCTCCTGCTCTTAACACTCCTCAGAATGCTGCTATGGGTTCAACTGATGTTGATGTTGCTAAGGATTTGCTTACCGGCATTGCTAAGGAATATGATGTTGCTGATCATGATGGAAATGAGGAGGATGATGAAAAAGTGGACGCCTAAATTTTCTTCTTTTTATGATTAAGGGGGAGATAAATTTTAGGATATTCTGGGTTGTTATTTGGTTGTTAATTTGAACTTTTTTTATCTGTTCTAAGACTTGTTTTGTGGTACTGCTGGTTTATGCAGTTAAAACTTGATGTTGGTACTATTAGTTTTCATGGGTTGGTTAATGTGAACTGATGGTTTTTATTTATCGTGTGTTATCCAATATTTGGTTATCTTATTTATCTAAGTTGAAGTGCATATCTGTTAGATTAATATATTGCTGCAGGGTTATTAGATTTAGGGGGAGAATTATTTTCTTCCTAAAATTGTTGTGTAATCATCAAAAAGGGGGAGATTGAAACCCTGGTATTTTGATGATAACACTATAGCAGCAAGCTGGGTTAAGTGTGTTGCACTAACATGGTTTTGCAGGAGATAAACACTGTGTATTTTCTAACAAAACATGTTGTAGCAGCTAGCTGGAAGACTTATTTTCTTTGCAGGCAGTAAGACTAGCAGAGTAATTATGTATATAGGCAGCAAGCTGGCAAAACCTTCTGCAGATAGAGTTTCAGTCCTAATTTATTGGAAATTTTCTAGGAAACGTTTTGTAAGGACTCTATCAGTTATATAAGGTATATATATATATGGGCTCAAATATTTTCAAATATATTATATATATATATATATAATTCCTAAAATAAAGGAAGTTGATATACGTTGTTTATCATCTAACAACTTCTATTATTTTATGGGCTTTTCAAACCAGTTGAATATGTCTTTCTAAACGTTTCTTCTCTAACTCATCTGGTTTCTAAATGTTACTTTTATGAACGTTGGGCTTGAATTAATCAAGAAACAAAAACGTGAGACTTGGTAGTCAAGACCGTTAGTTTTTAGATTAATTCAAAATCATTGGTTCATTATATAAATACTTGTGTGTTTCCATTCTCAGCTGTTGGACAATGTTTTAAAGAAAACACAAGTACTATCAAAGGCTGATTTGCAAAATCTTTTACATACTTGAGCTCTTATATATTATACTATGTATATTCTTGATTAGAGTTCATAGTTTCGGTTGTAATTCATTATATCTTTGTATTGTTTAACTTGTAAGTTGGTAGTTGCTGGTTTTGTGAGCTTGGGAAACAAGGGTTCGAGGAACTTGATAGCTAGAGGAGTTTATACTTGGTTTAGTATAGTACTTAGAGAGCTGCGTTCAAGGAACAAGGTGTTTCAGCAAGCTGCAAACAGTAACTGGGAGATCAGGGAGATATATTATTGTATTGTGTAGTTGTAATTCACTTTGATCAATAATATATTCCTTTGCCGTGTTGGTAGAGGACCAGGACGTAGACCTATAGGAGATAGGGGTCGAATCTGGCTAAAATTGCTGTGTGTTCTTTACTTTCTGCACATTTTATATACTGCATTGCACAACGTAGCTAGCTGCCACTTTACATTATCTGTGAATCCAGTAAGCTGCGAGACAGCAAAATCAGACTGTTTTTGTTTTTTCAGTCACATAACTTGGTAATAATTAAAATCGGCCATTGTTAGTCATAACACCTATTCACCCATCCCCTCAAGGTGTTGATTCTCAATACGTGTTAAATGTCAAAAATGTACAAGTAATTTGAAACAAATTGAGTAGTTAAAATTGTCATTAAAAGTCATTGTCATTAAAAGTCATTAACTTTTTGAATAACATCAGTCTTTAAATGTCTAAATTTAATACCACACGTTTAAACACTTCTTAAAAATTTTAATTGAATAATACCATAAATGTTATAATTGAATAGCTCATGATTTTTAAAATTATTAAAAGTCTTTAAATATCTTGATACAATACCACTCTTTTAGATTGAATAATTTTGATTTTTTTAACATAATCATTGTTGAATACTATCACATTTTGAAATAATCTAAAATACAATTGAAATCGAGTACGATTAGATATTTAAAATCTAAACAAATCTTTCAGAATGTAAACTTTAACCTCTCACTTAATAACTTATAATTTAACTTTTTTTCCCTTTAATAATTACACCTAAATTTCATATATATAGGAACTTCTATATTTTCCGGTGTTTAGGCCTGACTTGCATGTTAAACGCTTATACTAGAAGATCAATCACGTGGAATTTTTTGTTTTAGGCAATCACGTGTAGTTAGGAATGAGCCTAATACAATTTGGTACGATTTTATCCCATAATCAGAACTAAAAAATACGATTTTTAAAATGAGAAATTAAAACGGAACCGAATATTTCTTGATGTGGTTTGATTTTTATTAATTACGGTTCTAATTTGTTGGTGCTATTTGATTTTTATTATGCTGAGTTTCATACATATTCACGGTGGCCAGTGTTGTGTTTTCGTGCAACCTTTTCTTTATACTAAGAATTAGTTGTTTTAGCTTGTTTTTATTTCACAATCAGATTGTAGTTGACAGTATTTATTCGGCTGAATTCAATGATTTGCTAAGTTAATAAAATCTATTTGTTTGTCAAAAAAAAAAAATTAACCCTGCTACGCACGGATGAAATCTCATGAATTTATATAATATTTTATAATTTAATATTTATATTGAATATTATTTAATATTCAATGATATTTAATATTTATATAAAATATGTAGATTTTATCTTGTTGCCAAAATAAGAAAATATCTCGAATATAAATTTAGATAATAATCATAGACCAACTAAAAATCAATATACTTATATAAAGAAGAAGACGAGGGCGGTGAGGTGGCGCCTCTAGAATCGCTCCGTTCTATTTTTCTAATTTTCTCAATTTTTTTCGCAATTTTTAATTTTAATAATTACAACTTCCTTATTATTTTCGAATTTGTAGGACTTGATAGAACTTTCTTTGATTTAGAAAATTACAATTTCCTTATTATTTTCGAATTTGTAGGCTTGATAGAACTTTCTTTTATTATTTTCAAACTTGATAGAACTTTCTTTGATTTAGAAAATTACAACTTCCTTATTATTTTCGAATATGTAGGACTTGATAGAACTTTATTTGATTTAGAAAATTTCTTTGATTTAGAAAATTACAACTTCTTTATTATTTTCGAATTTGTAGGACTTGATAGAACTTTCTTTGATTTAGAAAATTACAACTTCCTTATTATTTTCGAATTTGTAGGCTTGATAGAACTTTCTTTTATTATTTTCAAACTTGATAGAACTTTCTTTGATTTAGAAAATTACAACTTCCTTATTATTTTCGAATTTGTAGGCTTGATAGAACTTTCTTTTATTATTTTCAAACTTTATAGAACTTTCTTTGATTTAAAAAATTACAACTTCCTTATTATTTTCGAATTTGTAGGCTCTTATGTTAATAATAGCAATTTTCTTTTTTATTATTTTCAATCTTAATATAACTTTCTTTTATTATTTTCTCTAGAATCGCTCCGTTCTATTTTTCTAATTTTCTCAATTTTTCACAATTTTTAATTTTAATAATTACAACTTCCTTATTATTTTCGAATTTGTAGGACTTGATAGAACTTTCTTTGATTTAGACTTCCTTATTATTTTCGAATTTGTAGGCTTGATAGAACTTTCTTTTATTATTTTCAAACTTGATAGAACTTTCTTTGATTTAGAAAATTACAACTTCCTTATTATTTTCGAATTTGTAGGACTTGATAGAACTTTCTTTGATTTGGAAAATTACAACTTCTTTATTATTTTCGAATTTGTAGGACTTGATAAAACTTTTTTTGATTTAGAAAATTACAACTTCCTTATTATTTTCGAATTTGTAGGCTTGATAGAACTTTCTTTTATTATTTTCAAACTTGATAGAACTTTCTTTGATTTAGAAAATTACAACTTCCTTATTATTTTCGAATTTGTAGGCTTGATAGAACTTTATTTTATTATTTTCAAACTTTATAGAACTTTCTTTGATTTAAAAAATTACAACTTCCTTATTATTTTCGAATTTGTAGGCTCTTATGTTAATAATAGCAATTTTCTTTTTTATTATTTTCAATCTTAATATAACTTTCTTTTATTATTTTCTCTAGAATCGCTCCGTTCTATTTTTCTAATTTTCTCAATTTTTTCGCAATTTTTAATTTTAATAATTACAACTTCCTTATTATTTTCGAATTTGTAGGACTTGATAGAACTTTCTTTGATTTAGAAAATTACAACTTCCTTATTATCACTGAAGAACTGATCAGTCTTGACATGATTTTGATCGATGAAGACCACTATCACATGGGTCTAAATTGTTCTTCATACGCATAATGTTGCCTAAGAGATTGGAAGAAGGCATCGTCAACATATCACTGCATGGATTTCAGTTCATATGTCCGGATATGATTGATGCACGTATTAATGACACCAACATACTCTCAGGTTTTTGATGCAGTAATATATTAGAGTAATATATAAGTAATACTATTATATAAGTTATAATTCAAACTATTCATGTTCTAATATTATTTTTTCTATATTGATTTAGATGTTGTGGGCTGCTTGACCTACTTGGGTGGCATTGAAGTTGTCAAAGGCGGTTGGAAAAAAAGAGATCTCAAAATTGTCACAAATTAGTAAGTTATGCATTATATTAATTTTAATATAACTGTTAATTGTTTTTTATTGTTCTTGTAATTTTATATTACTTCTTTGGTTACCCCAATTTATTTTGTTTTACTTATTTAATTTGTTCTAATTTTTTTCTTAAACAGCTCCATCACCAGTACCATAACTTTGTGGGAAAAGTTGATCGAGATAGTTGATACAAATTTATACAAGGAGGATGGTGGACCCTATATAATAATTGTCACATCTACCCAGATTAAAAAATTTAAAAGTAATTATCTTTATTAATGTTTTTATAATATATAGTTTTAGAAATTGCACATATATAAATCTATCTTATCTCGATTGAACGAATATTATTAAATATTATACAAATATTTGTTTCATTGATATTATTGATTTAATTATTATATTAGTTTTTTAACCATTTATTTACTCTTATATGCAGATACAATTAGCTTTTCTACCACAAGAAATATGAGAGAGAGATTTGTTCACCTCTCTACTAAATTGCAAATCAGTAGAGACTCTCTCCCCATAATGTCGCCCGATTCGCATCATTATGCTCGATAAAAGGAATGAGGGAAGCTCCAATAGAAAAATATTGGAAGGAAAAAATACTTCGAAGATGAACCTGTTCCCATGCAATAGTCAGGAATTCTTGACGATATCGAGCTGGAACAACCTGTTCTTCCTGAAGACCCTGATTCAAGGCTAAAGGATTTCCCGCCGCTACCATATAGTATTCATCTTTACCTGGCGATAAATAAAGCATCCTTGCCTTTTTTGATCTATGAGAAATCTCATAAAATGGGCTCTCTAGAGATCCCCAACGACCAATCTTCGCATGAATTGCTAAAGATCCAATAAGTCCGACATTTATTCCTTCAGACGTGTCAATTGGGCAAATACGCCCATAATGACTAGGAACATCAAGGAATTGCTGGAAGCAGAGTGGAGTGAAGACCTAAAGGTTAATTTTGCACATTTTTTGTTTAGCTAATTTATTTTACGTACCTTGCACTTGACCTCAATTATTATTAATGTTATTTTTGTTATCATATTTATACTCTAATCATATTACTATATGAACAAATTGTTACGGTAAGAGCTGAGAATTTTGGGATTAATAATACCCATAACTGGTACTACACTGGTTGTAAAACATGCTCCACAAAGTTGGACTTTTGTGAGGGACATTATAGATGCAAGCCTTGCAAGGAAATTATTGACCATCCTCTTATCATGTAAGAAATTAATTTAATAACTTTATTTTATATTTTCTGTATACATATATTAATCTTACTATGATTTGTGTGTTTATACAGGTTTAGAATACAAATAAAAGTTAAGGATAAGACGGGATATAAAACTTTTGTACTATTCAACAATATAGCAGAACCATTGCTAGACACATCAGCAAATAAGATAGTGAATAAATTATCTTTAGACAATAATGATGTTCCAAAAGAACTTGAAGGATTATTTGAAAAAGATATAGTGTTTAAGTTACGATTGAATGCTTATAATCTCAAAGAAGGATTACACAGTTTTACTGTTGCTGAAATATTTGAGCCAAAAGAAATTTTGGAACAAGAGTACAAATTGAAGAAATCAGTCAAGGTACATTCTAATTTGTTATAGCTTATGTGTAATTAATTAATTAGTTTAAAAGTCTAATATCATATGCACTATATAATGTAACAAATAAGTTGTACATGATTTTTCTTCTTCATGCAACTATTTTTAAACACTCATTATATTACAGGATTCTAAAGATTCTGCTACATCCGAGACATGTGCTGTGTTTGTGCATGACAATGGAGCTGGTGATGCAGGCAATGGAGCTAAAGAAAATTCGAAACAAGAGTACAAGTTGAAGAAATCAGTTAAGACATATTCTAATTTATTACTATAATTTATGTATAGTCAACTTCATTAGTTTAAAACTCTAATATCATGCACTATTATCTATATAAAAATATTGTACATGAATATTTTTCTAAGCACTCACTGTATTGCAGGATTCTAAAAGTTCTCCTACGCCCGAGACTGTGCATGACAAAAAGAAAAGGAAAGTGTTAACGGAGGAATTTGGTGATAACCAATTCGGGGAGGGTTGCTGGAATTGTGGTAGAAACCGAGGATGATGTGTAGTGTAGGTTACATGGATTAGGGGTTTATGATTTGGGGATGGCTGAGATTGTATGTGAGAATAGGTCGCAATTAAGATTGAATATTGAATTCTCTCTTTGTTTGCAAGTTTGCATCGTATCATACAATGTGCCTACGTACCCTATTGATAGGGATCAAGCCATACGTAGTTCTTGGGTAACAAGCAACCCATGGGCCAAGCTTCCTTCTTTAACGACGGAAAGATCAGGATCACCGCCTTTAATACGTCATTTATGAGTTATCATGGTCTTGCTATTATCTCGGGATAGGATGAGATAATGATTGATCCGAGATTATCGGGGTCAATACTTATCTAATAAGAGATAGCGAAAGACCAGCTCTATGCGTAATAAAAGCGGAAATATTCCACAACTTTCCTAGTAAAGTTCATCGACCTGGATGTCATTAAATATTTTATTTATTCTAGGTAAGATTCTCCACCTTTCTAGGTGAAATTGCCTTCAAACCATTTTTAGGCGAAGTTATTTTCAAGCCTAGGGAGGGCGAGATTGTCTGAGGGGCGAGACCGTCTCAGGGCGAAGCCACCTTAGGGCGAGGCCATCTAACAAACCTCAAGTAAAGCCACTACCTGATTAGTGGGCGAGAATATGTACTAAACGAATATCATTAAATTAAGCCCAAATTATATGTAATCCATACCCCAATTAGAGGGAAGTTTGTAAATAATCGGGTCAGGCCCATCAGGAATTCTTTATTACCTCAGAGGTTTTACTAACTCAGGCCTTCCTTCTTTGACTTAATAGAGGGCGAGATCACGTGAAAAGACGAGGTTGTCATTTTGGTAATAACAACTACCCCCCAATTTCTTGTACAGTGAATTCGTAAAAGAAAATTTATCAGACGAGTCTTTTATTGATGTCGCCTTCTGCTTGAAGTGCGAGATTGATTTGATAACTCTTTCCGTTGTTAATATACACAAATTATTTTTCTTGATAAATCGCGATTTTTCTCACCAACGGTAACAAAAAAAAAATCCGAGAACCAATCAGAGATGGACACGTGGTAATTTTTCCGTTTGCCTATAAAAACCCAAAAAATTTCCTTCATTTCATCTTATCTTGGTAAAATCTATCAAAACGCTGTTAAAATTCTCTGCACAAAGAAGGCGAGGCTCTGTTTTTTGAAAGGCGAGATTCTTAAATCATAAGGCGACTCCTACTTTTCATAAAGGCGATCCTTCCAACTTCACTAAGGTACATCCTCTTGCACTCCTTTAATTTGATTATTGTATTATTTATATCGCAAAATAGGCGAGATTCCTTTAGGCTTAGCTTTAAGATAAGGCATAGGTAGTTTTAGGACGCCGCGTCCATCTGATAGGGCGAGGACATTGAAACTTTCTCTTTACCCACTTCAATCAAAATATCCTCCATTCTGAACATTCTTTTCTTCATCCTCCGTATCTCCTTTCTAACTATGTCCTCGCCCTTTATTTCAGATGTCGAACGAACACTCGCCTGCCAGGAATCATTCATTGTCGCCATCAAAATCGTCATTTCCCAGTCAAGAGAAAACGAAGCTTCAACAATATCTAAATCCCCAGTGGTTACGAGCCCATCAAAGAAATAACAACTCTACAAAAATTCAATTTCATGATACAGAGATCATAGATCTATCCGAGGATATAAACACAGGCGAGGGTATTGAAGACTTATCGAGTACATTTCACGCAGGAGAAATGGGGGAGGACAATGACGACGACCTTCATGATTTGTTCGCAGACCTCGACCAACCACAAATTGGTCCCTCGAGATTAGGAAAGGGACGAGGAAAAGATCTAGCCAAATATGAGGCAATTATCCGAGATCAAACTCATCCAGAGGGCGAGGATGATAATAGCGAAGGCGAGGAACTTGATTCCTCTGAGAGCGAGTTGGAAGACGAGGACGAGGTTCTTTCTGCTTCCCCAATCCGATATGCTATGGAGCTTCCTTCTCCTGAACATAATCCTTATAAAGCTCCAGTATTCTAACATGAGCTAGATCTAGATTTTGGGGAAGAATTCTCAGAAAAAGAAAAGGCCGATGCTCATTATGAAAGAAGAATTATTTCATGTGCCGGTCTTAGATCAAGAATCTCGTCCGAAGAGATCATGTATTTAATAGAGTATTACAACTTGGCAGGAAGATGGCTGAGGCCTCGCTCATTCATGAGGATGCACATATTCGATTCCGTAGGACTTCCTACTCCGAGGATGGTTCTGACAAACAAATTGGTCGAATTAGGTATAGGATGGCCTATGCATCCCTTTCTTCAAAACTTAATAGACTATTACAACATCGCCCCAGTTCAATTATCGCCCAACAGCTATAGAGCGGCCATTGGATTATACATGATGTATAGAAATAGTGGATACGAGGCTCCATCCATGGGCGAGGTTAGTCATTTTCTATCTTTGAGGAACAGCGGTAAGGACCTTGGTTTCTACTACCTCGCTTTCTGGGCGAAGCACAACAAAAAGGGGTTCGCCACTGGAAATCCTAGCAATATGAAGGTTTGGAAGGACGGATTCTTCTATTTATACGACGTCCCAAGGACGAGAACTCAATTTAACTTGGAAGCTTGTAAGTGCCTTTTGATCCTCGCCCTCCTATGTATTCCTCGCCTTTTTCTCTATGACTTCTTTATTTATTATTTTATTGTCAATTTTCCCACATTCTAGTTAAACCTTCTCAAGTAGAACTTGAAGGCGAGGCCTTATTGAGAGCCCAGGCAATAGGAGACCTTTCACGAGACGAAAAGGACTTGAACCTGTTAGTGACATCTGAAAACCTTCTCGCCCACGGTTTCTATAACACGGGATTTGGACAGCTCGCACCAATTAAATTTGTAAGGAATTCATCCAAAAGAATTCGCAAAAAACAAACTGAAAACCTAACTGGCAAAGGTAGTTAAGACATCGTCGCCCTTCTGTTAATATTTGTCCGTCTCGCCTGTTTTATTGATTTTGCAACAAGTTACTTATCTATATTGCTAATTGCCTTGACATTTTTATTTTCAGGACTAATGGCTGCTCTTCCTTTTGGCGATAATCCCTTTTCAAAGTCAACCGCTACTCCAGTGACGACGACTGCAAATCAGTCTCGCCCTTCTGCCTCCACCTTAGGAAATTTTCCACCTCCTCCTCCCATCCAAAATGCTGAGAGACATAAGAAACGAGGAGGAAATGAGGCTGTCCAGAATCCTCTGAAAAAACATAAAATCATCGTTACAGAGGACGCGCCTATCGATTCGGTTGCCTCGCTCTTTGGTTCCATTGCATCTGACAACTACTCTGATCAAGATGCGCAAGCATGGCTCGCCCATAAAGAGGAGGACGAGGAAGTGAACTTTAAAGCGGGCTTGGGCGATGTATTCGTTCATGGGCTATCTGTTCTTGCCCAGAAGAATGCTCGCCTAAAAGAGCAAGACAAGGCTCTAAAGAAGCTAAGAGGCGAAGCCTCCTCTTTCAATACCAAACTATCTGAAGCGCAGAAGAAATTCAGCGACGAGGCCAGGGCTAGGAAGGGCGAGGTTGAGAAGCTTCAATCATCTTTGAATCAGATCTCCTCAGAAGCTAAAGCAATGGGCGAGGCCCTGGAAAAAGAGAATGCCACCCTAAAGGAGGAGTTGACCACTTTAAAGCTAAGCAAGGATAAGGAGCTTAGCGATGCCTATAGCTTAGGGTTCCTTGGATATCTTAGGAATTTTCTGGCAGCCGACCCCGAGTATGACTGGTCTGCACACTTTGCTCCTTCTACCTCTGATTATATGACCAAATTCAAGGCCGAGAACGTCACAGCTATCAAGGAGGCCGAGGAAGACCTTCGAAAGAAGATAAGAGCCGAGTTAGCTGCAGCTGAGGAGAAAAAGAGGATGGACGAGGTTAATCAGGTGAACAGGACCCCGGCGTCGCCTTCTGAAACCGTGGGTTCCTGACTATTTGCTTTATTTATTATTGCAAGAACAATCGGAGTACGAATACTCCCTTAACATTCCTTAACAATTGGGGAAGCGCGCCCCCCATTTATAGGCGTCGCACTTGTATTTGAATCTTTATTTTACTAAGCATATTCTGCTATCTTGCTTGTATTCTCGCCCAAACCATAACTAACTTGTAATGTTTAACAAAATTATTCTACGTTACCGATCTCGCCCGCTTCTGTTTCTTGGCTAAATATTCTATGCCTTGGCAGAATTTTAGGGGGTGAAGGTAATCTCGCCCACCTATTTATTCTATGCCTTGGCAGAATTTTAGGGGGTGAAAGTAATCTCGCCCACCTATTTATTCTATGCCTTGGCAGAATTTTAGGGGGTGAAGGTAATCTCGCCCACCTATTTATTCTATGCCTTGGCAGAATTTTAGGGGGTGAAGGTAATCTCGCCCACCTATTTATTCTATGCCTTGGCAGAATTTTAGGGGGTGAAGGTAATCTCGCCCACCTATTTATTCTATGCCTTGGCAGAATTTTAGGGGGTGAAGGTAATCTCCTTGGTGAGCTTTCCGGAAGTACGGATAAGCACCCCGGAAGTACGGGTTTACCAAGGTTTTTGTAAAGCATAACAGATAGGATTCATTAAAGATTATAAACCAAGAAAAGAGTTCTGTGAAAGGATAAATGCATGTTTTATTCATAAATATAAGATAGGACTTGTCGGAGGAGAAGTACATGCACTACCCCCCTGAACTTTATTGCCAATGAAATAAAATAAAGTTTACATAGTATAGTTAGAATGGCGTACGCTACTGATAATACTTCTTGAGATGTTCCATGTTCCAAGCACGAGGAATATCCTTTCCATTTAGATCAGCAAGATAGTAGGTTCCACTCCATAACACATCTCGAACTCGGTAAGGTCCTTCCCAGTTTGCTCCAAAAACTCCATGATTGTGAACTTTGGTGTTAGGCATAACCCGTCGCAGGACATAATCACCGATCTTAAGAGGCCTCGCCTTTACTTTGGTATTGTAATGCCTAGCCACCCTTCGATGATAAGCTGCCAACCTAGTCTGAGAGGTAGTCCTAAGTTCTTCCACCATATCCAAATAGAGACGATGATTTACCTCATTAACCTCTGGTTGAAAATGATCCCTCCTAAACGATCCTGCCCCAAGCTCGACTGGAACCATGGCCTCACATCCATAAGTCAAAACGAAAGGAGTTTCTCAAGTTGTGGTTCTAGGAGTGGTATTATAACTCCAAAGTACATTAGGCAATTCCTCAGGCCAGCTACCCTTGCTATCTTCCAACTTCGCCTTCAAAGTATGTTTGATGATCTTATTGACGGCTTCTGTTTGGCCATTTGTTTGAGGATGACTAACAGCAGAGAAACTTTTCACAATGCCAAGGTTATCACATAGCTCACGCATCTCTTTACTATCAAATTGCTTCCCATTGTCAGATATGAGCTTATAAGGAATTCCAAACCGACAAACAATTGAACGATACACAAAATCTACCAACTTTTTGGCAGTAATTGTAGCCAAGGGCTCGGCCTCTGCCCACTTGGTAAAGTAATCCACAGCAACCACAACATACTTAACACCTCCCTTCCCTTTAGGTAACTCCCCAATCAAATCGATTCCCCACATTGAGAAAGGCCAAGGACTAGTAATAGAAGTAAGTGGAGCAGCAGGGTTATGAATGTAATTAGCGTACCTTTGACATTTGTCACAAGCTTGGACAAACTGAGACGCATCCTCCTTCAAAGTAGGCCAAAAATACCCTTGCCGTAATATCTTCTGGGCTAAAGATCCACCCCCCGAGTGATTGCCACAAATACCCTCATGAACCTCTCGGAGAACGTAGATACAGTCATCACCATCCAGACATTTAAGTAAGGGTTGATTGAAACCTCGCCTATAAAGAACCCCTTCATAGTTGACATATCGGGCTGCTCTGTAACGTAACCTTCGAGCCTCTCCCTTGTCTTCAGGAAGAGTTCCTTTCGTCAGATATTCCCAAATCGGGGTTTTCCAGGTGGGGAGGACAGGTTCCTCCACCTGCATCACATCGGCTTCTGGCACACTAGGTTGTCTTCTTATTTCCAAAGGAATGACCCCCAAGAGCGAAGCACCCTTTTGAGAACCTAGTTTAGCCAAAGCGTCCGCCTCTGCATTAGCATCTCTAGGAAGCTGTTCCAACCTAGCCTCCTTAAACAAGTTCATCAACCGTTGAGTGCATCTCATATATAACTCTGTACGAGGTCCTCTTGCCTGGAACCCCCCATTAACTTGGTGTACAACCAGCATAAAATCACTCCAGATATTTATATTCTCCACTTTCATCTCGAGTGCAAGTTTCAAGCCAGAAATCAAAGCTTCATACTCAGCATCATTATTTATAGCATAGAACATGAAGTGGATGGCGCTTTGTAAGTGATGTCCTTCTGGACTGACCAAGACTATTCCTCCTCCAGCTCCTTCATTATTGACAGCACCATCAACATATAAAGTCCACCATGGGGACAAGTTCTCATGTTCAACTTCAGCTTCAGTCGCAGGGATTGAGACTACGACGAGGTTGTCACCTTCTCTCTCAAGAGGGAACTCTAGAATGAAATCAGCCAAGGCTTGGCCCTTGATAGAATTCCGAGGTTTGTATTCCACATCAAACTGTCCTAACTCAATAGCCCACCGGAGCATACGTCCAGAAGTTTCTGGCTTATGCAACACCTGCCTCAGAGGATACGCTGTTCGGACCTCTACCTTGTGTGCCTGGAAATAAGGCCTCAATTTTCTGGAAGCTAAGATTAAGGCATAAACTAGTTTCTCCATGTTGTTATATCTGGTCTCCGCATCCAATAGTCTTTTACTCACATAGTAGACTGGGAATTGAACCTCGCCTTCCTCTCTAACCAGGACCCCGCTTACCGAATATTCTGAGACAGCCAGATACAAAATAAGGGTCTCGCCTTCCAAAGGTTTTGATAAGAGAGGAGGAGACCCCATGTGATCTTTCAGCTGTTGAAAAGCCTCCTCACATTCAACTGTCCATTCGAACCTCTTTCCTGCACCTTTGATAACTTTGAAGAATTCCCGGCACTTATCAGAAGATTTGGAAACAAAACGATTCAAGGCCGCAACCCTGCCAGTTAAACTCTGAACTTCCTTCACCGTTCTGGGTGACTTCATATCAAGAAGAGCCTGTATCTTTGCTGGGTTTGCTTCTATTCCTCTATAATTCACCATGAATCCCAAAAATTTTCCGGATTCAACCCCAAACACGCATTTCTGAGGGTTAAGCTTCATTCTATACTTTCTTAATATCTGAAATGTCTCATCCAGGTGAATTATGTGATCCTCTGCCCGCTTAGATTTTACAAGCATATCGTCCACATAAACCTCCATTGTCTTGCCGATCTGCTCTTTGAACATCATGTTGACCAGTCTTTGGTACGTAGCTCCTGCGTTAATCAAGCCAAAGGGCATTCCTATGTAACAGTACAACCCCCTATCTGTGATGAACGAGGTATCCTCTTGATCAGGCTCATACATGGGAATCTGATTATACCCTGAATAAGCATCCATAAAACTGAGAAGAGCGTGCCCAGCGGTGGCATCTACCATTTGATCTATTCTGGGCAAAGGGAAGCTATCCTTGGGGCATGCTTTGTTTAAATCTGTGAAGTCTATGCAAACTCTCCACTTTCCATTTGGCTTCTTCACTAAAACAGGGTTTGCCAGCCAGTTAGGATAGAAAGACTCTTTAACCAGGCCGACTTGCATAAGTCGATCAACCTCTTCTTTCAAAGCTGTTGCTCTTTCTCCACTAATCGGGCATCTCTTTTGCCTGAATGCTTTCTTCCGCAAGGGGTCAATGTTGAGATGATGACACATAACTTCTGGATCGATTCCTACCATATCAGCGTGACTCCAGGCGAAAACATCCAAATTTTTCTTCAGGAACTCAATCAACCTCGCCCTCAAGCCTGGCTCAAGCCTAGCCCCTATCTGAAGCACCTTTGAGGAGGCCGTTTTCTCCATCAAAATTGAGAGGGTATCTTCTGCTGGTGCTAGCTTTTTGTCATCCTCAGGAAGACGGGGATCTAGATCAACTTCGACATCTGCTGTGCCACTTGATTCTCCTATTTCTTGGACGGACACTACCTCGCCCTTCCTAGGTAGCTGAGAGGACAATGCTTCCGATACTTCTGCAGGGAATTCTATCAAAGGTTTCAAGCTATCTTCCATGATCATTTTACCTTTCTTTGCTCGTATTCTACGTTGATCTGCTTCATCGTCACTGGCATCTTCAACAATTCCCTCATAGAAAGGGTTTGGTGGGGGGGCTTCGATCATTAGCACCCCATATTTCTGGTTCAAAGGAGCCTCGTCTCCTTGCAAAACCTCTTTTGCCTCCAACATGTCAGCAGTTCCGCCCACAGGTGGTGGGGCTTCCAAAAAGAAAATTGGAATTCCATTTTTTGCCAAAGCTTCATAATCCTGAAGCCTTTCTTCTTCTGGGAACTCAATTGTATAAACCATATTAGTATTAGCATACGGGGGTTTGAAAGACGTTTGAGTTTCCTGAGTACTTTCTTGATCAAAATCAAGCATATCGGAGTCCTCCCCTATGCCTTTACTTCCTTTACGAGATGATTTGATCATTCTGCTGTAACAATCACGAGAATCGTATTGACACCCTTTAATGTAACCTACGCCATTTGGAGTTGGGAACTTCATGGACAGATGATAAATTGAGGTGACAATCCGCATTTCCTTTAGAACTGGTCGTCCTAACAAGGCATTATAGTGCGTAGGTTGATCGATTACCAAAAAATCAAAGACTTGTGTGGCAGATAGAGAACCCTCCCCTAGAGTAAGAGGTAGCCTGATTGTTCCTTTCACTCGAACAGAGTCTCCCGTAAAACCATAGATATGGGTCGTTCCTTGAGTCAGCTCCTTATCCATCAACCCCATCTTCTTAAATGTTCCATAATAGAGGATATTCACTGAACTCCCTGTATCAACAAACACCCGGTGAACATATCTAGACCCAATACGGGCATTGACTACCAGAGCATCACTGTGAGGATGATGTACCCATCTAGCATCTTCTTCAGAGAAAATTATCTGAATGTCTTCTCCCTTAAATAATTTAGGAGGTCTTTCCGATAGATGGTTGACATTGGTCAAAGGCGGATGCTGAGCCTCCTGAACGTATCTCTCCATTGCATTTCTCCCGTTTCCCCCAATATGAGGTCCTCCAAAAATAGTATGTATGCTTTCCTCTCTTACGAACACAGGCTTCTCAAGCTCCTTTCCTTCCGTAGAGCCTTCAATCACTTCGGTTACTTTAACGGGAGCCTCTTCTTTGTATTTCTTTACTTCCTTGACTACCCAGTCAGTAAGCTTTCCTTCCTTTATCAACTTTTCAATTTCTTCTTTCAGCTGCCTGCAAGCATAGGTATGGTGTCCATGAGACTCATGATATGCACAGTACCTGCCTTTATCTTTCATAGCGGCCCTTGACAATGGTGCAGGCTTCTTATATAGGCCTTGGCTTTTGGTGATCTCATAGATATAATCAATAGATGCTGTGAGAGGAGTGTAATACTTACTAGGCATAGTATGATTTTCTCGCCGATTCGGAGGCGGAGGTGGACAACTTGGGGGGCTAGGTGATCGAGATCTGACAAATTTATCCCTTCCTTTGTTCTCCTTTGGACTAAAGGACTTCGAGCGGGTCGGTCCACTATCCTCAACTAGATTCACATCTCCTCTCCCGTTCTTTTTTTCTGTTTTGGGGCTAGGAGATCTTTCTTTCCGTTTATTCCGTCGTGGTGCATCTCCATAGTCACTCCTCTTCAAAGCCTCTTCCTCTCGTTTGAAAGGCTCTGCCTGTAAGTACAAGGCTGCCAACGTTGAAGGTTCTTCTCTTTGCAGATTTTTCCAAAAATCAGTACCCACACGAACCCCAGCAATCAAAAAGTTCTTAATGGTTTCCTCGGATGCTCCTCGCACAGTAGGGACCTCTGCATTGAAGCGTTTGAAGTATTCTTGGAGAGTCTCTCCATCTCGTTGTTTGATGTTAGCTAGAGTTGTAACAGGTGGAGCATAATGAATTGAAGACTGAAATTGAATTAAAAACATCTTACGCATTTGTTCCCAGGACGTGATTGATGCTGGTCCTAGCTTTTGAAACCATTGGTGAGCATTTCCTCTCAATGTTGAGGCAAGGAGTCTACACTTCGTTAAGTCCTCCACTTGATAGAGTTCCATTTCTGTATTGAACCTACCTATATACTCTGCGGGGTCTGTGCTTCCATTAAAGCGAAGATCTCCTGTACCTCTAAATGCCAGTGGGAGAGGAGCCTCTCGTACAGCTGCAGAAAAAGGAGAAGGTGCTGCATCAGGTATTGCCCCTCCCTGACCTTCTGACTGAGCAATAAGCCTTCGTAGTGCATTCACATTGATGCCTTCCAAGCCTGGGATTGTTTGAGTTCTACCTCCTAGTTCCGCATGAGGTGTAGGTTCCCGTTGCAAGGCACTGGGCACTGGTAAGTAAAGGTTCTGTCCTTGCTGAGGTATGGGTCTTCGGGGTGTAGGTTCCCTCTGATGATAGGTTGGTTCTCGGGGTGTAGGTTCCCTCTGATGTCGCCGGTCACTACCATGATTGTCGTGATGTCCGCCATGGTTGTGCTGGGAAAATATTATACCTCTGTCTCCCATTCTTTCATACGAGGAACCACGCTCGCCTACTCTCCTTTGATTTATAGCTTGATTTTCCTGAGGGCGAGGTCTCCTGGAATCCTGTGTTCCCTGATTTGCACGTTCGCCCCTATAGATAGTTTGAATCGGATCTATTATCATAACATCGTCATCAGACTGGGAATTTCTAGGACGATCTCTCACTTGATTGTCTGTTCTCACCCACGGTGGAGAGTGTCGCTCTCCACCATATCTTGCTCGGTAGATCTCTATCCTCCTATGTGGGTCATCGGGTGAAACCGGTCTAGAGCGTCGCCTGTACGGTTCGATTCTTAATTCACCTGGATCTTGACTTCTTGGGGTAGGAGGTCTTGAGGGGTTTCTGGGACGATCAGGGGGGAACTCCACGTACGGGGTGAGATTATCTTCATAGGTCAATTCCCTTGGGGTTACAGCTTGAAATCTTCGGTTCTGACGGGTTTCCTCAACTGTGCGGATTTCTCTCTCGGGAGGAGTATCCTTCCTTGAAGATCGTCTATGGTCGGTGATAGGTTCTTTTCCGGGGCGATGAAGCCTTCTGGCTGTATACTGATGTCGGCTGTTGGTACGTGGGGGACGCCTGTCCCTAACAGAGGTACGTCGCCTATCTGGGCTTCGACGGGCCCGCTCAGGTAACCTTCTTTCTCTCAAGTGACTCCATACGTTCTGCCATTCTATTCACCGTGTTTCCCATGTGAGCAATCTGGCTCAACAACTCAGTATTGCTCATCAAGACAGGAGGATCCCCTCCAAGGCGAGGAGTCGGGTTTGCCTGGTTTGGTGTGGAAGTCTCTCTTTGATTTGATGGTCGTGGTGGTGGTGGTGGTAGATCTGTTGTATGGATCTCAACCTCTCTTGCGTCGTTGTCTACATTAGCTGGTTCTTCGGTATGATGCGACATCCTTCCTCCAGAGATGTCAAGATCCCCTCCTTCTAGCGCCAATTGTTAACGGAGGAATTTGGTGATAACCAATTCGGGGAGGGTTGCTGGAATTGTGGTAGAAACCGAGGATGATGTGTAGTGTAGGTTACAGGGATTAGGGGTTTATGATTTGGGGATGGCTGAGATTGTATGTGAGAATAGGTCGCAATTAAGATTGAATATTGAATTCTCTCTTTGTTTGCAAGTTTGCATCGTATCATACAATGTGCCTACGTACCCTATTTATAGGGATCAAGCCATACGTAGTTCTTGGGTAACAAGCAACCCATGGGCCAAGCTTCCTTCTTTAACGACGGAAAGATCAGGATCACCGCCTTTAATACGTCATTTATGAGTTATCATGGTCTTGCTATTATCTCGGGATAGGATGAGATAATGATTGATCCGAGATTATCGGGGTCAATACTTATCTAATAAGAGATAGCGAAAGACCAGCTCTATGCGTAATAAAAGCGGAAATATTCCACAACTTTCCTAGTAAAGTTCATCGACCTGGATGTCATTAAATATTTTATTTATTCTAGGTAAGATTCTCCACCTTTCTAGGCGAAATTGCCTTCAAACCATTTTTAGGCGAAGTTATTTTCAAGCCTAGGGAGGGCGAGATTGTCTGAGGGGCGAGACCGTCTCAGGGCGAAGCCACCTTAGGGCGAGGCCATCTAACAAACCTCAAGTAAAGCCACTACCTGATTAGTGGGCGAGAATATGTACTAAACGAATATCATTAAATTAAGCCCAAATTATATGTAATCCATACCCTAATTAGAGGGAAGTTTGTAAATAATCGGGTCAGGCCCATCAGGAATTCTTTATTACCTCAGAGGTTTTACTAACTGAAGCCTTCCTTCCTTGACTTAATAGAGGGCGAGATCACGTGAAAAGACGAGGTTGTCATTTTGGTAATAACAGAAAGTATCAATTGAGTACAATGAAAAGGACAACGGAGTTGGTGATGGATACAATGGAGCTGGTGACGGAGGCAATGAAACATGTATTTAGCATTATGCTACCGCCTAATTACACATGTGTTTCCAACCTTACTTTTTAGTATTAAATAATATGTACTAAAAGTTTCGCATTATACTTTTAAACTACATTGATAACTTGTCCGATTTTAATATATTTTGAATATGCACTAAAGGTCTATTGAGATTGATAATTACTGTCATTTTCTTAGCTATTTTTAATTATTATGTTTGTTTCAATAAAGATGAAATTTTGCTAAGATTTGAAATATTACAAACTATAAGATTTATAATATATAATATAAATTATATATTATATTTTCTAATAATACTATATAAATATAAGTAATATTATATGTTTATATTGATTTTTGTCAATATAATATATATATATATGGCAATGGTATCGGTACAACAAAATAAAAAATCAAACTATATAAACAAACAAAATATGTAAATATTTTATTATAGTACCTACCCAAATGAAAATTTTATAGAATATATTTTATTTGATAATTTAAATAATTTTGTAGATATTAATTTCACAATTTTTATTATATTATTCTTTTTCTTAACAAATATATTCTAATGCCGCTGCGAAGCGCGACTTAATAACCTAGTTAAGTTATATAGAAATTTATATAATAAAGAAGAAAAATATTATTTAGATGAACAAATAATAGTATTTAATTATAATATAGATTCACTTGTGAAATTTATAATAATTTTTGGATACATGAAATAAAATTGAAGTATATTTTATATAGCTAAAATATTATAAACGTAAGGTAAGTTGTTAACACTATCTCTAATATTTAAACAAATAAAATGTCTCAAAATTCTATTATATGTATTTTTCAATTCTACGTAAATTTATTACAAATTATTAAAAATATTTTTTCATCAAAGTAAAACATAGATAAAACTTGTGTTATTGACCATTTCTATATTTTAAAATAAGAAATTGTGAATTAAAAAAAATATAAAATTTGAAGAATAAAACTTAAATGCATATGTAAAAGGTTGAATATTTTTCGCGACACGTCCGATTTCGATCCAATTCACCCCCAATAATTTGGAGAAAAAAATTATTATAAAATATTTGAGCTGACATCGTAGTTAGTGTTAACATGCTCCAATCTATGTATTCGATATTAGTAATATACTGTAATATGTACGTCAAACAAATTATAAAAATAAGTACAATTTCTACATATTCAGTTTTATTTTTAAGATATTATACATATATTCTTATTATATGTTATATATTATTGAAAGTAAGTAATGTATAAAAAAATTTCTACTAATAATAAATATTGTATTTAAAAATATTATTCTAAAATCTAATCTTAGTTATGTACACTATATCAACAATAATATTTAAAAATAACTAAAGTAGTAATTTAAATAGACAATAATTAGATTAAATTGATGTAATTAAGATGATATGGCCATTAAAATGCTGAGAAATATATAATTTTGTGCAAAAAATGTTTTCATAGTATTGCTCCTGCTTGTGTTTGTAGAATTAAGATATATTTTCTTAAATAAATTATAAATTAAGAAAATCTTTAGAATTTGCACACAATCAGTATAATTAAAATATTTGATATGTTAATATTCAACTTTAAGTGTTATGATCTTTTCTAATCGTCATCATAAAACATGAAACAAATCAATTAATATTGATTGATTATGTATTAAATAATTAAATGACCCATAATATGTGTTAGAATCATATATAATGATTGAATATTTATTTTCGAATTTCTTGTATTAAATAAAGACATAGTATGCATTGGAATCACATATATATATATATATATCAATGCTATTATATAATAGACGAAATATTAAAAGTTTGGTTGGCCGGTATGGTACGTTGTGATTTTACTTAATTGCCCTTAATTAACTGTACTTCGTGTTTTTACTTAATTATCCTTACTTATTTATAGAAATATATTATTAAATAATAATATTACCTATTTATAACCAATTACCTTTTTCACCTAAAATACATTATTTTTTCTATTTTTTCTAACAAATTCCCCTAATTTTTCAAATATATCACGGACAATTACCTTTTTAACTAAAACATGTTAGTTTTTCTATTTTTCCTTACTAAAACCTCTCATTTTCCAAAAATATCACGAACAAATCTTTAGTTATTTATTTTTAAACCTATTTTAATATTATAATTATTTTTTAAAATTTTACCTATTTTAACATGTCTACTTATTTTTCTTAACAAATACAATTACTAAAAATATTAAAATATAAATAATCAAATACCTATTTATAACCAATTAACTTTTCAGCTAAAACACATTATATATTTTTTCTAACAAAGTCCCTCATTTTCTAAATATATCACGGGAAATTTCCTTTTACAATTTCCTTTTTTTATTTTTCTCACAAAAATCCATTTTTTTTCCAAAAATATCACAGGAAATCATTTACTTATTTATTTTAAAACGTATTTAAATACTTTTAATTATTAAATTTTAAAACTTCATTTTCCAAAAATATCACGGGCATTTACCTTTTTAAACTAAATATATGTTACATTTTTTTATTTTTTCTTACTAAAACCTCTTAATTTTCAAAAATATAAGGGGCAAACCCATACTTATTAAAGCTGAAACATTGATGGGTCGTTTGGTTGGGAGGCACGAGGAATCACGTATGAGTTTAGAATGAACAAAACCCATACCTCATGTTTGGTTGACCTTTTTTTTTATTTCATACTCACCTCAAACCCCCAAAGTATGAGTTTTTGATACCCAGGGAGGGAGATGAGTATGAAAGGGTGGTATGGGTATCATTTTTATTGTTATTTTTTTTATTTCTTCAAAAAGCATTAATAATAACAAAAAAAAAAATTATTTTTATATGTAAATAAATGTTATTAATATTAAAAAAAATATTTTCAATTTTTTAATAACATTAATAAATTAAATTAATTAATAATTTAATAATATTTTTAAGTTAAATAGATTGATTCCAGCACTGAACCAAACACATAATGTCAATAATGAAATTTAAACCTCATATCACCTAAACCCGATTTCTGATTCCAAACTCATACCCCTTCTTGAACCAAACGACCTCTGAAAGTTTTGGTTTTCGGTTAGTTTTTGGTTTTCGGTACTTTTTCTAATTAATAAATTAATAATATAATCAAAATTCGGGAAAGTTTTATTCTACATTAATATTCCATTATATTTTACTACATAGAAATCAAATAATATTGAAATCTAATAAAAAAAATGGAAATGTGGGATCTAATTTGTTTAAATTTAAGATACACTGCTACAAATATACTTCTTTCTTTTTAGGATAACGAAAACTACTACAAATCAAATCTTTTTAATACTCTATTTAATAAATAATAAAATAATATAAAAATAGTAACTAACTGATCGCCTTTTATAATTAAAAAAAATCTAACAAAATCTACTCATTTTCCAAAAATATCACGACAATTACCTTTAACTTAAAACATAATATCTTTTATATTTGTTATCACTAAAATATCTATTTTCCAAAAATATGAGTTGCAATCCTTACTTATTTATTTTAAAATCTATTTTAATACTCTATTTAATAAATAATAAAATAATATAAAAATATTGTTCGCACAAAATCACGCAAGCGTACGCGGTCACAAGTAATATATGAATAAGTCAAGTTCGTTCCCACATAGACTGGTTTAGGTTATTATAGTTATGCACTTATGCAACAATGTATGGCTATTGTTCAATGCTAAGACAATATCAAATTTGGGTTCTTATCAACTAAATTAACTAGCAACTTATCAAGACTATAATTAACTAAGGAAATTACTGATGATTTACTTATGAGAATAAAACATGGGATCCTAACTTCATTAAATACTTCATTCAGAGTCTTTTGTCTTTAATCAATGCATGTGACGGTTGTGACAACTAATCGGATAACACGAAATCAGTACACGCTACCTTTCAGTATACGTATACCAAACCACTCAAACATCCACAAAAGAGATAGAAGTTAAGCAGACACCAATTATGTTTAGACCCTATATGTCTATAAAATTTGAAAACATAACAGTTTAACGAGCAAGTTATCCATTCAGATTACATAGGGCAGGTAAGATGGTTAAAATCACCTACGAATCATGCATGACAACATACATAAACCTATGCTACCATGGCAAGTTCTAAATCTCTATATCCACTTTCGCAATCAATAGAGATTAACAAACAACTTAGATGTTAGCTACGCATCCAAGAAGAATGAGCACAACCACACTAGGTTATCAGTAATTCATCACACACAAATCTTTAAAACAATTAACTACTAAAATCCATAGATAAATCCGTTAGAATCCCACGACAACGATTAGTTCATAATCGAACCGTTCATCATCGTGGGTTCTGATGAAAACATGATAATAATAATATCTGGAATACTAATAATAAGTACTAGTAATAAGGTTTATGAAAAACAACTCCAATGAGAATCCAAAGTATCGCCTAATTAGAAGAATACAAAGATAAGATGAAACTAGATCTTCGTAATCAGCTGTCTTCTTGTTCTCCGTGATGGTGGATAGATATGCCAACATCTCAAAGAATGCAATATTCCAAACAGAGCTCGACTAAATCCCCGTATACTAACAATACAAACGTAGAAACGTGCGTGTGTGCGATGCTCATCAATATACTCCCAAACTAAATCAAGACGATATCCTATTCTTCACCAAAACAACCACAAGCTTATAAACAGAATGAAATCTAGACACAAGAAATCACTAAAAGACACCTCCATAATCCACTTGAGTTAGACAGGAATTCATGCTTTATTACGACACACAAAATACTATACACAACACGCATGCTTATTTGACCGTGCAATGGATGAGACCCCAAATGGCTTATACAATAATACCCATGTAACGAGCGTTAGGTTAGTGGATCCCAGACCGGAAAAGTCTTAGGTCACTAGACACAAAGTCCCCTAGAACTTAATTGCTCGAGTATTAAAGAGCTCACCCTGATCAATTTTGCATAAACACAACTAACACAACTCTTTTTTTTTTTTTTTTTTTTTTTACTTTAACAATTTCGGAATGAGTGCACTTTGCTTTTTCTCATCCCTCCCTAGACTACTCATTTTCATGAGCGGCTACTAGTCATTTGACGCCTAGCTTTATTAACAACTAGCATGAAATCCCTGGTTTCCCCCAAACTTAGACTTAAGTGCTCCTTCGTTTTCAAGAGAATAGATGAACATTCTAAATGTAAGCAAGTGATTAAATTCTAACATCCAAACAAGTATGGTCTGATCAAATCCAAAAGCAACCAATGAGACTTATGTAATTGATTTGTTTCTAGCATGCAAGTCAATTCCTAGGAACTTAAATCAACCCTCTATTCATCATTACCACACTCCAATCAATATCGACTCACCAACGGAAACAGTCAAGTCCTACGGGATCATGAAATATGTTATGCAAATGCAACTAAATGGACTCACATGATAGATATAAACACTAATGCAAACAGAATGCTCTAAATGACATAAACATGCAAAGATATGAATGAACTAACTACATATGCAATATGAATCCTACATGACACACACACTAACACTACTATTCCTTAATTATCACCCCCAAACTTAAAATATTCAATGTCCCCATTGAAGGTAATAACAAGGAAAGTGCAGAGAGTACCTAATCCTCAGCAGGACCACCCTCCTCGGGTGGAGAATCAGGTGGTGGATACTGTATCAGCTCCAAAAACAGGCAAAGCAACATCAACTCCAGTGGTTCGGAAAGCAGTACCCAAAGCCTGAGGCAATTACTCTGCAAAGATGGGGTAAAAAGAACACAAAACCACTTTTATTTCTTTTTTTTTCTTCTGTGAACAGTTCCCCTTGCGCGGGCGCGCTCTGCCTTCTACCCAGAAATTTTTTTTCTATTTTTTTTAAAACACAGAATAATACTATAACAATTGTGTGGGTTGCCTCCCACGAAGCGCTTGTTTTACGTCAATAGCTTGACGTGAATCCGTGTTCATCCAGTCGCAAGAACGGTGAACGTCGACTCACGGTTCACCGTATTACCAACGTCATAATTCAGCCACTGACCATTAACCTTGAACGCTTCGTCCGGAAACTTATGGAAAATTTCTACTGCAACATGCGGAAATGCTGATTTAACCGTGATAGGCACCGACCACCTCGAATTACGCTTTCCTGGAAAAAATCTGAAGCTAGACTTGAAACGCAGAACTCGCTGACCAGGCACAAATGAATGTTTCACCACCTCTCTTTCATGCCAGTCCTTAACCTTCTCCTTATTTAGCCTGTTGCTCTCGTAGACTTTACCATACCTCAATTGATCCTGCAGTGGTTGGAGTTCAAGTGTAGGAGCTTCTTCCATAGATGGTTTAAGTCGCTCCTGAGAATTGTTCAGCTCTGCTAATCCAAGAGATTCGAATGGCGCATCAATTTTTCTTTTCCACGGAGGTACATTCAACAACTGAAGTTGCTATGCTCTTTCTTCGTCTTCGATATCAGAATCCCCTATCAAGACTCTCTCCACTGTATCTGACTTCAGCGGTTGTTCAATATCTGTATTGACGACAGAATCGACCATCTCCAATTTAAAGCACTCTTCTTCCTCAGTTGGAAATTTCATTGCCTTGAACACGTTAAAAGTGACCTTCTGATTTTGAACCCTCATTGTAAGCTCTCATTTCTGCACATCGATCAAAGTTCGGCCTGTAGCTAAGAACGGTCTTCCCAAGATAATCGGAATCTTCTTGTCTTCCTCAAAGTCCAGAATAACAAAATCAGCAGGAAAAATGAGCTTATCCACTTTAACCAAAACATCCTCCACTATACCCCTTGGATATGTGATCGACCGATCAACCAGCTGTAAGGACATGTTTGTAGGGTTAGGCTCAGGAAGTCCAAGTTGCATGAAGACATACATCGGCATCAGATTAATACTAGCTCCCAAGTCACACAAGCACTTGTTGAAAGATAGATTGCCGATGCTGCACGGTATGGTGAAACTCCCTGGATCTTTGAGTTTAGGAGGTAACTTCTGCTGTAGAATAGCACTACATTCTTCTGTTAGAGCAACAGTTTCCAACTCCTCGAGTTTCAACTTCCGTGAGAGAATACCCTTCATGAACTTTGCGTAGCTCGGCATTTGTTCTAGAGCTTCCGCAAAAGGTATATTGATATGCAACTTCTTGAAGACCTCCAGAAATTTACCGAACTGTTTATCCAACTTTTGCTTCTGAAGACGTTTAGGGAATGACGGAGGAGGATAACTTCCTTGCTCTCTGTAGCTTGCTTCGGAACAGGTTTCTCAGTGGAATGGTCATTCTTCTCCGGATTGTTGCCCAACTGATCAGCTTTTTCTCCTTTTTTTTCACTTTCTGGCAGAATGGGAGGCGCGGGCGCGCTATGAACAGTGCGGGCGCGCCCTAGGTACTGTTCACTTTTCAAATTTTCTTCGTTTTGCGCTGTTTCTGAGTTCTGATCATTCGTAACCCTTCCAGATCGCAAGGTAACTGCTTTTACATGTTCCTTGACCTCCCGTTTGCCTGGATTAGCTTCCGTATCACTAGGGAGAGTTCCCTGTGGTCTATTCAACAAAGCATTGGCAATCTGACCGATCTGATTCTCCAGAGTCTTGATGGAAACAGCTTGGCTCTTGCACATTAGCCTCAATTCCTCCAATTCAGATTTTTCATCAGATGATTGCCCAGCATTGCCTTGAGATGGTTGTTGAAAACCTGGTGGTTGGTACGGTTGCCTTGGAGCATACTGTTGCTGAAAACCAGAAGGGTTAAATGGCTTAGCTCCATATTGTTGACCTTGATACTGTTGATACGTCTGCTGTGGTTGTTGCTGGCCACCCTGATTGTTACTCCAGCTGAAATTCGGGTGATTCCTGTTATTCAGATGATAGGTGTTAGGCACTGGCTGCTGTGGTCTCTGGAAATTGCTCACAAACTGTGCCGATTCATTAGATATGGCACATTGAGTCGTGTCATGTGCACCTGCACATAGCTCACAAACACTAGCCACCTGCTGAACTCCATAGTTAGTCAAAGAATCGACCTTCATAGACAGAGCCTTTAACTGAGCTGCTATTGCTGTAGCTGCATCCACTTCCAGAATTCCTGCTACCTTGCCTTGTGATAACCTCTGAGTTGGATTCTGGTATTCATTAGCGGCCATCATCTCAATTAGATCATAAGCTTCCTCATAGCTTTTAGCCCAAAGAGCTCCACCTGATGCCGCATCAAGCATTGGTCGTGATTGACCTCCCAGACCAATATAGAAACAATTGATCACCATCCAATCAGGCATTCCATGATGAGGATACTTCCTAAGCATCTCCTTGTAACGCTCCCAAGCTTCACATAAAGTTTCCCCTGACTGTTGTGCAAACTGAGTAAGGGCATTCCTGACTGCAGTTGTTTTAGCCATAAGGAAGAATTTCGTGAGAAACTTCTGAGCAAGATCCTCCCATGTAGCAATAGAGCCTGCTGGTAGAGAGTGCAACCAGCCTTTAGCCTTATCCCTCGTAGAAAATGGGAAAAGTCTCAATTTCACAGCATCTTCTGACACTCCGTTGAACTTGAAGGTGTCGAAAATCTCGATGAAATCCCTAATATGCATATTAGGATCTTCCGTCGGAGCACCCCCAAACTGAACTGAATTCTGCACCATCTGAATCGTGCCAGGCTTGATCTCAAAAGTATTAGCTGCAATGGCTGGCCTGACAATGCTAGATTGAATGTCATTGATCTTTGGCTGAGAATAGTCCTTCAAAGCCTTCGTTTCTACTGCTGGTTCTCCCATAACTAGATTCAATTCAAGTGATTCCTTACGAGATTGAGAACGTTTTCGCATACACGCTCACTAGAGTAACTGAAACACACCAAACAAAGTAAAATTGATGAGAAAATAATCCGAGTCAGTGAACTTTAACGACCACTGATGACAAGCACATAAACTATATATATAACACCGAGTCCCCGGCAGCGGCGCCAAAAACTTGTTCGCACAAAATCACACAAGCGTACGCGGTCACAAGTAATATATGAATAAGTCAAGTTCGTTCCCACATAGACTGGTTTAGGTTATTATAGTTATGCACTTATGCAACAATGTATGGCTATTGTTCAATGCTAAGACAATATCAAATTTGGGTTCTTATCAACTAAATTAACTAGCAACTTATCAAGACTATAATTAACTAAGGAAATTACTGATGATTTACTTATGAGAATAAAACATGGGATCCTAACTTCATTAAATACTTCATTCAGAGTCTTTTGTCTTTAATCAATGCATGTGATGGTTGTGACAACTAATCGGATAACACGAAATCAGTACACGCTACCTTTCAGTATACGTATACCAAACCACTCAAACATCCACAAAAGAGATAGAAGTTAAGTAGACACCAATTATGTTTAGACCCTATATGTCTATAAGATTTGAAAACATAACGGTTTAACGAGCATGTTATCCATTCAGATTACATAGGGCAGGTAAGATGGTTAAAATCACCTACGAATCATGCATGACAACATACATAAACCTATGCTAGCATGGCAAGTTCTAAATCTCTATATCCACTTTCGCAATCAATAGAGATTAACAAACAACTTAGATGTTAGCTACGCATCCAAGAAGAATAAGCACAACCACACTAGGTTATCAATAATTCATCACACACAAATCTTTAAAACAATTAACTACTAAAATCCATAGATAAATCCGTTAGAATCCCACGACAACGATTAGTTCATAATCGAACCGTTCATCATCGTGGGTTCTGATGAAAACATGATAATAATAATATCTGGAATACTAATAATAAGTACTAGTAATAAGGTTTATGAAAAACAACTCCAATGAGAATCCAAAGTATCGCCTAATTAGAAGAATACAAAGATAAGATGAAACTAGATCTTCGTAATCAGCCGTCTTCTTGTTCTCCGTGATGGTGGATAGATATGTATGTAGGTATATGGATATATACGGATATATGTCTCTGAAATCGTCCACCAAGTGTTTATATAGCCCCTTCTGCTGACTAGCTCTGGACCTTTCCATATCAGAACAGAAAAAGGCTTCTTCAGCATTGGGCAAGCGTGGGCGCGCTTGACTGAGGCACGGGCGCGCTCTAATAGTGTTTCTGAAGCGCAGGGGCGCTCTCCTGAGGCGCGGTGCGCTCCTGCTTCTGTCAGAATTCTGAAAAACTTCATTTCTTGACTTTTCTTCGTGCTCTCAAGTCCCGCAACTGCTCGACTTTCACAATAATGTCCTACACCCCCATATAGTCATAGAAATTCCACAATTCTGCCAATTACTAAGCTCTGCACATTCCAACTCAAAATACATTTAAAAACATCAAATACTTGAGAACAAACAGTAAATTTAAGCCGTTTTGAAGCGTTCCAAGTAGATATAGAATCCACTTATCAAATATTAACTAGCTGATTGCCTTTTATAATTAAAACATTTTTTTTCTAACAAAATCTACTTCTTTTCCAAAAATATCACGGGCAATTACCTTTAAATTAAAATATATTACCTTTTATATTTGTTATCACTAAAATCTCTTTTTTTCCAAAAATATCAAGTGCAACCCTTAGTTATATATTTTAAAACTTATTTTAATATTTTTAATTATTTAAAAAAACTTACCTATTTTAACAAGTGAACGTATTTTTTTAACAAATACAATTAATATAATTAAAACACATCTAAAATATTATAGGTAGTTACTTTTTTTTAATTAAAACATGTTATCTTTCATATTTGTCCTTATTAAAAACACTTACTTATTTTAACATGTCAACGTATTTTTTTTAATAAATACAAGTAATATAATTAAAACACTTCTAAAAATATCACGGTCAATTACTTTTTTTGATTAAAACATGTTAGATTTTCTATATGTCCTTATTATTAATATTATTTTATTATAAAATAATATTAATAATACCTCATTTATCTTCATCAGCCCCATCTGTATTTTTTAATATTTTTTTTACGTTCCAATTAATATTTAAGTTTCTCATTTTATAATTTATCATATTAATTTTTACTTTTATTTTAATATTTTTCGATCATATTAAAATTTTTAGTTTATTATTTTTTAAGGCATGTGCCTTGCACGGGTTATAGGCTAATATATATATATATATATATATACTAGCTTAAAACCCGTGCGATGCACGGATTGTTAATTGTTGTTTTATTATTATTTTTTAATATTTTATTAATTGTAATTGTGCAAAAAATAAGTAGACATGTTAAAATAGCTAAACATTTTTAATTAATTAAAAACATTAAAACATATTTTAAAATAAATAAGTATGGGTTTGCCCGTTAAACTTTTGAAAATGAGGAGTTTTAGTAAGAAAAAATAAAAAATGTAACATATATTTAGTTTAAAAAGGTAAATGCCCGTGCTATTTTTGGAAAATGAGGTTTTAAAATTTAATAATTAAAAGTATTTAAATACGTTTAAAATAAATAAGTAAATGATTTCCTGTGATATTTTTGGAAAAAGAATGGATTTTTGTGAGAAAAATAGAAAAAGGAAATTTCCCGTGATATATTTAGAAAAGGAGGGACTTTGTTAGAAAAAATATATAATGTGTTTTAGCTGAAAATGTAATTGGTTATAAATAGGTATTTGACTATTTATATTTTGATATTTCTAATAATTTCATTTGTTAAGAAAAATAAGTAGACATGTTAAAATAGGTAAACTTTTAAAAAATGATTATAATATTAAAATAGGTTTAAAAAAATAACTAAATGTTTGCCCATGATATTTTTGGAAAAGGAGGGGTTTTAGTACGGAAAAATAGAAAAACTAACATGTTTTAGTTAAAAAAAGATAATTGTCCGTGATATATTTGAAAACGTAGGGAAGTTTGTTAGAAAAAATAATAAAAAAATAATGTATTTTAGGTGGAAAAAGGTAATTGGTTATAAATAGGTATTATTATTATTTAATAATATATTTCTATAAATAAGTAAGGTTAATTAAGTAAAAAAACGAAGTACAATTAATTAAGGGCAATTAAGTAAAATCACAACGTACCATACCGACCAACCAAACTTTTAATGTTTCGTCTATTATATAATAGTATTGATATATATATATATATATATATATATATATATATGATGAACTAATTTATTTTTAATTATATTTTGCATATTTCTTTAATTTAAAAAAAAACTAAACAAATATAAGTGTACTATAGAAATGCACATATTAAAAGATAAGTGTACTATATAAGCACAAACTACTAAGAGAAAAAAACACTAAAATTTCAAATATCATATATTAATCCAAACAAATATAAGTATAAACAAAATTTATTGAATTAAAACCTGATTTCTTTGACGAATTGAATTCTACAGATACTAAGAACGTTTGTAATTAAGTGGTACAACAAATACGATTTTTAAAAAACCTTGTCATGGATACACATACAATTAATTTGCAATTAACGATCCAGTTCCCTAAAAATATACAAACAAATTCATGAAAATACAAAAAAGAAAAAAATCCATCATGTGTAAGTAAAACAAAGAAAACATGACTAACGAAAAAGAAGAAATTTCATATACAAAGCAAATTAACTAAACACATCAAGCATATATCAATATTATACACAACAATACATTGTTCAATTATACATACTTAGGTACAATTTGATTTAAAAAATTACAATAATTTCTCAATATATGGTCTACCTTCCATGAGCGCTTATGTATTGACACATACATAAATGTATTTGCCAGAATTAACAATCGTTAAAGCAACTATGTTAAGGATCATCCATGTTTCATCTTATGCAAGTTAAAATATATATAATGTAAGTAATGATATATTATACACAATCACAAATATAAACTCTCACACCAATAGAATGAGTTATATACATATAAACAATCAAAAATTTGAATTTGAAAAAATGATAACACTAATTAAGGATTGATTTGAAACAGTTCCTATAATTTAAAATTTGTTTTTATATTTATCCATAATATAAGGATATAACCGAATTGACGTATATCTATTGTAGGTTTCAAAATGGGAAAAAATTAAATGTTTTAGATCATAACAAATTAATGAATTATTTTATTTATAAGGAAACATGACATAAGAGTATTGAATTTAAATTTGGAAAATGTAAGGTTGTAGAAAATTTGGAAAGATTTGATTGAAGAAATTGATTATACTTTGTACACTGATCTAATTTATATATTTACTTGTGTATGTGCATACTTCCACTAATTATGCAAATAAAATATATGATACTTTATTAATTTAATATACTATTAACTTTACATTCTTACTTTCAAAATAACTTTATATTCTTGATTGGTGTGCAAGTATAATTATTTTATGCATTTAATTTTTTGTATAGATATAGCTCTACAAAAACTATCCAAATAGTATATATGTGTATATATGCACACATATAGAATGATAATAGAGAAATATGAGTCATAAATTTCTCCAAAATCAATTCAAATATCCCATTTAAATGACATTCATTATGATTGTCACCATAATTTATGGCCATATATATCAATAAAACCCTGGATTTAAGTATTGATTGAGTAATAAACAAAAAAGGAAAGAAATTGAATGATCTTTTCAAATTTCAAAAATTATGAGATCAGATGATTTGAATGTTGAGATGATACAAATTATAAAATTTAGAATTGGAAATATATATCAAATAGTAATTAAGTTGCCATAAAATTTCAGTTAAAGTCTTCTCGTTGTCGTCTAACGGCGATCCCTCGCAATTTAAACCATATACATTTTAAAACTTAACTAAAAAATATAAAGTAACGAAATACATATTATGTAAATTACTAAGTGTAGTACCAATGTCAACATCCAAAATGTGTACATATTTATGTTTATGATCAAATACTATATTTATTTATTATATATTACATATGTTATATAATTAAAATATTTTGAATAAATATAAGTGTACCATACACATAAAAGTATAAAATATTTAACATCCGAAAGATGCACAAACTACTAAAAGAAAATTATAATTATAAACATCACAAATTAATCTAAATAAATGTAATTATGAGTAACAAAGTAAGTCACAATTATACGGATATCTCAAGTTGCAATCACGCATACAATTCTTTTAAAACATAGATATCATCTATACTAAATATCATAAACACAAAAAGAAGTATGATTAAACATCCATCAAACTAATATCATGTAAATATCAAACGAGTAACATTCAACTAAAAGTATACAGAGACATCAATTTAACAATACATTATATTAACATTAGTTGATTCTGTTGAGAAATTCGAGTCCATGGATACAACGATCTCTTACGATCAGGAGTTTCATGGATACCACAATCTCTTCCAGTCAAGAATTTCAATATATACGATTTGAGATTCACCTACAATTGGATTAACGTTCAACACAAAATAAATAAATATTTAGCAAATTTAAGTAAACAACAAATATATTCGACAAAAAGTGTAATTATGCATCACATAAATATAAAACGTAACCTTTATTTTTTGTGCACTTTGAATTCATGGATACCACGACCTCTTATGATCAAGAACTCAAGTCTATAAGATTTGGGATTCACCTGCAATTATTATATAACAAAGTCAACGTAAGTAACGATGCAGTGTAGGTTACATAAATGTTTAATTATCATACTTGTTGTCCTTGAAAAAATGATTCAAACTTTTGTATTCTGCACAATTTAAACAAACATTAGTAACATATTTAAGTAAGCAACAAAAACACATACATATATATAAACATGTATAATCAACACAAACACTAACGAAAAAAATGGAAAAATGGTAGACAAAGAAGAAGAGAGAAAATGAAAAAATAGAGAGAGAAAAGATATTAACATTAACATTATGAATGGTGAAGATCAGAGTTTTATAGTCAAGAAATACTTGTAACCAATTATGAATTTGAATTTTGAAAATAGATGACAAAAATCACGGATAGAAATACATATATTTGTATGTGTATTTATCATATCTGATTCAAAATGTGAAACTAAAATATGGATATTAGTTGTTCATTGATTTAAAGGATATGGAAAGTATTGATTGCATGTGTGATTATATGGATATTGTTGTTGAATGATCCACAATTTAAGGTAGATATTAATTATTCTTTTTATTACCTTATACTTTTTTTATTATGAGATTATCATAGTGTTAACTTGATTTTAGGTAAACCAAATTTAAAATGATTAATATCCATTTATGTTTATGGATAACTAACAATCTGCATATTCAAAATTGAAATAAATTACAACATTGATTATGATTTATATGTTGATTTGAATTTCATATCTACTTGTGTATGGCATATTGTTCATTATAAAATTTATTTATATGATTATTTAATGATTCCACTAATTGAGCCAATAAATAGATATTAACTTCTTGATTTGATATATTGTCAATTTTACATCCTCAACTGGTGTGTGATTATAACTATACTATAATAAGGGAATGATGTCATGTTGACATAATATTTTAGAATAGAGAATTTACCAAAATAACCTTAAAATGTATGAATTGGATAGATGATGTAAGATATAATGATGTAAGATGACATAATATTTTCTAATTGGGAATTTACCAAAATAGACATAATATTTGTTTAACCTTGCATACCATGCTCTTGGCGCCTGTCGAAAGCCATACGATGCCTTAATCAACTTATATACCAGTTGTTCTTGCCCATTTCTCACAAATCCTTCAGGTTGAGCGACATATACTTCTTCGTTTAATTCACCATTCAGGAATGCCGTTTTCACATCTAAGTGATGAACTTCCCATTTATTTTTTGTTGATAATGCCAACAGTAATCTAACAGTCTCAAGACGAGTCACTGGGGCAAAAATTTCGTCGAAATCCACTCCTTGTTGTTGGACATACCCTTTTGCAACTAATCGCGCTTTGTGTTTCACAATCTTCTCGTTTGCATCCTTTTTTAGCTTGAATATCCACTTCAACCCAATTACTTTGTGACCTTTCGGCAGTTCTTGTAACTTCCACGTGCCATTTTTTTCGATAGACTCCATTTCCTTTTCCATGGCTATTTTCCAGTTTCGATCTTTGGCAGCTTGCTTATATGACACTGGTTCTTCGACTCCCATAAGCAACAATTCCTCATCCAAATCCACTTCTTCAGTTTCTTCATACAAGTCGTTAATTTTCCTGGATTTTCTGGGTTCACAACTGTCATCGTAGTTTCCTGAGTCCAGTTGTGATTTAGAGGAAGGAATGCTTCTAATCGGGTCTTGATCCACATTAACATAGCTTGATTACACATTCTTTGGACTGTCAGGGTCTCTTACTCCTTCTGTCTGATGTGTAGTCACAATATTAAACGTCCCCATTTGGCTCGAGCTGCTTTTCTGGTTCCAGGGCCAAGGTTTTGTTTCTTAGAATGTAACATCTCTGCTAACATAGATTTTGTTGTCTTCTGGATTCAATAAACGATATGCTTTCGTGTTGACTTCCTTTCCAAGATAGATCATAGGTTTGCTACGATCATCGTGGTTTTTCACATGTCCAAGCTTCGTAGGGTGTTGTCCCTGACAAGGCCCGTGTTGGTAGCCTATTTAGAATGTAGACAGAGTGCCTCACTGCTTCTCCCCACAAGGTCAAAGGTAATTGCATCTCCTTGAGGCAGCTCCTTGCCATTTCAGTCACTGTTCTATTTCTACGTTCCACTACCCCATTTTGCTGGGGCGTATACGGAGCAGTGAAATGCCTCACAATTCCTGCATCTTCACAATAAGCATTGAACTCTGTTGACATGAACTCCCCACCTCTGTCAGTTCTGAACACTCTTATCTTCCTGTCTGGTTTGTTTTCAACCAAGGTTCGGAATTTCTTAAACACACTGAAAGATTCACTTTTGAATTTCAACAGATAAACCCACATAGCTCGGCTATAGTCATCCACCAAAAGTAGAAAATATATGTTCCCTGCTGTTGTCATAGGGGTGATCGGCCCACAAATGTCTCTGTGCACTAGTTCTAGAGGCTTTGTAGCACTGTAATTCGCCTTAGAGGGAAATTGCTTCCTTGTCTGTTTTGACATTAGACAGCCGATACATATTTCTTTTGGGTGACTCACCTTTGGTAATACAGTCACCATTTGATCTTTAAACATCAACTCCATAACTTGATAATTCACATGCCCAAGACGACGATGCCAGAGCTTTGACACTTCATCTGACTTTGACAAAAAACACACTTGTTTGCTATTCTCAATGATCAGCTTATACAATCTATTAGGTGATCTTTTGACATTCATAAGCAGCTTTTCTTGTTTATCAAATACTCGCAGAAATTCTCCTTTAATTAACACCTTATTACCTTCTTCACATAATTGACCAATACTAATAATATTATTGTGAAGGTTAGGAATATAATATACCTCGTTGAGAACGTGTTTTTCTCTATTTTTGCACTCAAAGGTTACCATTCATTTTCCTTCAATATTCACTGTGGAACCATCTCCGAATTTCACTTGTCCGGCAACTCCTTCGTCCAATTCCGTAAATTTTGATTTGCAACCCGTCATGTGGTTACTTGCCCCATTGTCGAGATACCACACGTTTGAATCAACGTTCTTCCCACTTCCACTAGGCAGTGACGACTGCAACATCTTCTCTTCATTTAGCAACATCAAGTTCTTCTCACTCTTCTTGAGTTCAGTCAATAACAGGGCAGGTTCATCATCCTCCACCTGAACCATGTTCATTTCTGGTTTCACGTCTCTGTTTCTCTTGGGCTTTCTGCACTCAGCATCATAGTGACCATAACCGAAGCAGTTGAAGCATTTAACCTTGCTTTTGTCTCTATATTCACGACCCTTCATGTTAGCAGATTTGTCAACGCTGCCCTTGTTTTGACGTTTCAACCACTCCTCTCGAGTGTATAGTAATTTATTCTTCGCTTTCTCTTTTCTCCCACTCTTCTTTGGTAAGCATCAACTGGCCTCCACTTGTCTCTACTTTGCCTTTTATTCTTTCTCCGTGTGCCCTCAAAGAGCCAATCGCTTCTTCCACGGACATAGTTTCACGATCTCCAAACTGCTCCATGGTAGAGGTTATCTGCAAAAACCTTTAGGGAATAGCTCGTAACAGCTTTTTGACCACATAAGACTCTTGTATCTCCTCCCCCAAAGCTCGTATCTTAGTTACTAGTCCGTTCAATTTCATGCTGAAATCTTCCGGTTGTTCTGAGTCTTGCATACTCAGTGTCTCAAACTCCGCCTTAAGCGTTTGCACTCTGGCTTTCTTAACTTTCTCCACCTTTGGTTGTTTTCTTGTCTGCGATGGACAATAGTATCTCCTCCGGTATACCTTGGTATATCATAGCCAAGGCAACCTTGTCGGTCTTTTCTTCAACCGTCGCCTTTGGGTCACTTGGTTCCACTGCCAACCACACCCCCTGAGCTTGCATAAAAACTTTCATCTTCAGAGCCCAGACTGTGTAGTTTGTCCTGGCCAACATTGGGTATGTCAACCCAACTGATCCACTTTTCACATTGCCCACGTCCATCTCTTGACAATCTTCGACGTATGATCACCACTGAAATACTAGCTCTGATACCAATTCTTGTAAACGAACAGATATACATATAAATAAATATAATTGTTTGAGTATGAACTTAGGCACACAAAACTTTTATACGCCATAACTTGTCAATGTTATAACTCCAACAATACAAAGCATATATGGAAAACAAAAATAACAGCAAGCTAAAAACTAGGAAAGGAAAGCTAAATTCCTAAACTGACTCCACTACTTTCTTTATTTTGGATCCTACTAATCCTCCATGAAATGCACAACCAAAACAGCTAAGACCAATTCAAACGACAAGTTCCTATAACAATGCATAAAATAAACTAATCAAATATGATAAGTTTAAGATTAAAACTTGCAACAGTGAGTGCACGCCATCACATCCTATCAATACCTGCATTCAATTTTTCATCAAACATCTCAAAATAGGATTAAAACACATATTTGCACATTCAAATTAATGGTTGAAGCTGTAGGATGAATTATAACTGATATTTCATTTCAATGGTGCATACCTTGGTTTTGATGTAAGTTCCATCTTCCATTTGAAGAACAACAATTGATGAACCTTCAATATCCATATCCGTTGATGTATGATAACGTGTATTTTATACACGTTTTTGTCTCTCTTTATCATGGTTTTCTTTCGGTTCCATAGGCATTTTATTTATATTTGTTATATTTCCTTTTTTCAGTGCCACATGATTATTTGTTCAAAAGATGGCTTATTGTGGGCTTGAAAGCAAAGATTATTCAAGAGGGAATTTAGATGATGTTGGATTGCGATGCCGAGAGGTTCATAATGCATGATTTTGGAGATTGTTGTCTCGTACGGGCGTCCGCACGACCGTTTAGTAGGCCGTACGGAGTGTTCCAAGTGATGCAGTTTGAGTTTCCATTTGTATGGGCGTCCGTACGGCCGTTCAGTAGGCCGTACGAAGTGTTGCAGTTTGAGTTTCCATTTGTACGGGCATCCGCACGGCCGTTCATCAAGCCGTACAAGTCATGCTGGAACTTTTTGGAGGCATATTGACTATTTTGTCCTCTTGTCTAATGGATGTATTAATTGTGTAGTGGGAAACCAAACATTATCTTATCCATTATCACATCTTCATTTTATCTTTATCACCAAGAACATTCAATTAAGGTTAGAGGAAGCATTTATTACTTGTAATCTAGCATTGATTATGAGTAACTAACTTCATTTATTTGGCTCAAGGAAGGATTTCTTGTACTAAACCTATTTCATTTTAAGTAAGATCTTTTCACTCTATCTTGAATACTTGTGTTGTATTGTTCATGAATTTGCTTGGAGATTTGTAAGTTGCTTCACCTTACTCTTCTTGTAATTTCAATTGCTAATTGTTTGTGTTAATCCGTAATTGTTAGTGCATTCATTATAGTAGCACAAGATTTAGTGTACCTAAATCCTCAAGATTTAAGTGCAAGTACCTAGGTTGAGCTCATCATCCTTGGATTTGTCCTAACCTCTCTTTGTTTAATTCCTTGATTTGGTTAAACTAGTATTGCTTCAATATTGGTTGCTAGTATCAAGATAACTAATTCATGTGCTTCACTAAATTAGTGTTTTAAGAAGAGAAATAAGATTTTGTGTGCTTCACCAATTATCTTGGTTAGGTAGAGTTGGGTTTGTCTTGCTTGAACTTGTTTGGTTTAAAGTACTTGATTTTCCATTATCATTGGGTCAAATATCTCTTTTTCTTGCTAATTAACTCATTGTGCCTTGTTGTGTTGGTAAATTTGGATGATTGTCATTATCTTAGTTGCATTTCTCTAGCAATTTATTTCTTGTATGCAAGATGTTTGATAAAATACCACAATCAACTCAAAACCCCCCACCAATTTACTTTGTACTAGTATTGAACGCTATTCCCTTGGGTTCGATCCCTACTTGCCATATTTGCTATATTTTATAGTTAAGTGCGAATATAGTAGAGCAAAACATTATTATTATCAATATGGCGCGTCGACGACGGGCGTGGCCAATGTAGAAGTTATTTTACAAGAAAAATGGATGTTCTCGCTAGGTATTTCTTCAGCAAGAGCCTGCAATAAGGCCTTACGGTGCACTGCTTTGGGTGCAACTTGTCGTCCCCTACATCAACAACATACAAGTCATAGTACTATATTAGATTAAGGTCATGCTTGACGGAATAGGTACGGAACACTTGAAGATCGCCTCCTTGCGAAGTGTAAGGTTATATCCATGGTACCAATTAACCTTTGCACCTTACATGGACTTATGTATACTTTCATTACATATGAAAGCAGAGAAAGGTACAAACTAGTTTTGTGGACAGAAACTAGAGTTAGTTCCCATTTACTCACCTGTTAGCTTGGGGCTAGAAAGCAGAGATTCTTCACTTACCTGCCGCACTGCGCACTCGATTCTTGGGGATTCTCGGGTGCACGGGGATTCTCGGGGATTCTTCTTTCACCCACAAGCGAGAGAACATAATCTAGAAACTTAAATACTTAATTGATTAAATACGCTACAATGCATTAGTTGTGTTATATATAAAGTAAAAATGATATATACAAAGGATAATGAGCTTATTTAATTGACTATTTAGTTCAAGATAAGTGAAACTCTTGAAATCTACATATAATATATATTTTTAATCTATTGATATTTGCCGAATCCCCCGCACCCGAATACCCATATTTTTAGATTTGCCGAATCACCGAATCCCCGCACTACGCACCCCGTACCCGCACCCGCACTTATACTTCCTAGGCTTGGGGGAATGAAATTTGTTGGACTGCACCATTGCTAACATTTATCACAGTACTTGTAAAAAAAAATGGACCAGACAAAAGAATTTAAATGTTGAGAAAATGAAGAATTATATAGATTAGTATGATTAGGGAGGAAGAGAAAGTAGTAGCAGTAGCCACTGGCCCGGCCTATTGTCGAGTTTCGAATAATGTCAAAAACAAGGCAGGTGTGTGAGTGTGTTAGTGTGTTCACTATTCAATTATCTAAAAAACGAGGTAGTAGCAGAAGGCCAGTACTTGGTTAAAGGAGAATAAAGATGGCTGAGCTTGTGAGAAACACCAAGAGCATCAAGGGCAAGCCATGCATTTGAAGCCAGAGTTATAGAAGCTCCGGTGGTTCGAAGACTCTCTGCTCTCTCCAGCACCACTACATTTATTCCAACTCTCTTCAGCGCCACCGCCGTAGCCAGTCCACATATGCCTCCCCCAACTATCACAACGTCCTCCACTTTGTTCATCCCCATCACCCTCTCCATTTATTATGGAACTAACAAAAGTTCTTTGTATCGATACCAACACTACTCGTAGTTTCTAATACACTTTCTCTCTGTGTCAAGCTAACTTATTATCTCTCCCATAATTCAGAATCTGTACTGCTATATATATGAGTAGATGACTTGGTTTGTCAAAACTTAAAGTTGCTGGTAAAATCTGCTTTCTTCTTTCTGATTATTGTGTAGTCAACTTGGTCTCCAGTTTTGACCGATCAACCTTCTCACAACACGACCAATATTGACCAACACAAATTAAAGAAATTTCACTAAATAATTTCTAATTTAAATAAGTTATCTAAATTACCTATAAAAAATTTATCTAATAGTTTATTATATAACTAGCGTTTTACCGTGCTACGCACCGAAAACATGCTCTTAAATTTTTTGAATTTTAAAAATTTAAAATAATTAAAAATATATTATATAATAGAACTCATATTAATTTTTTTTCATATATGTTTACTAAATATACGCACGCATGTAAAAATAAGTTATGTTTAATCGAATTTATAGTGATAACATTATTTTAAAACGGTCTGGAAAACAATTTAATTGACCCCACATGTAATTTATGTAAGATAGCTTTAAATTATTTTTTACATCGTTAAACTGAATTTTTAATAATTCGTCAACATATTTTGTACTAAAATTAATTTCTTTTACTTTTAAACTTTAATTTTGTTTAAATTCAAAATAATTATACTTACGAAGATGATGTGTTCTTTTAAGTATGACTTTATTACAAATAAATTAAAATAATTCAAAATTTTAAATTTAATTAAATCTACATAGTTTATTATTTTAAATCGGCGTAAAAGACGGCTTAGTTACCAATCAAATGAGACAAATTTAAAATAGTTATATATTAATAAATTGAAGCAAAAATGGTTGAGTACTTATTAAGAATGAGAAAGACAAATTTAATGTTGGACAAATATCATAATTAATTATTTGAATTGAAAATTTTATGTTCACCACATCAAAATTAATATTGTATGAGGTCATTTTAAATTCTTGTGAGGGCGTTGAAACTCTAGAATTTGAACTAATTTTACCACATTCAAGGCGAAGTATACTGTATTGATATGTACTAACGTTCAATCATTCGAAGATATAATGAATGTCTGACTTTTTTCCTGTAATAATTTTCAATTTTCCAGGATACAGTTTTTTATTTTCTTCTTATGATGAAGGTTTTAAATTTATTAGAATAAATTTTAAAATTATATTTAATATGCTATACTTGTAGGATTTTTTATATAGTACGTCATTACCTTTGACCGCAATGGTTCTCGTCAACATTTGATGATATTGACTGCACCAGTTCACAATCTTTGAACTATTTCACTTCAATTAATAATATATATGGGTACCCTAAACGTAATAGAATTATATATAATTATGGTAAAAAGGATAAAAAGAAAATATTTTCGAAGAAGAAGTAAATAAAGAAGAATTAACGTACTGGTTTACTATCTGAACTTCAGAGATCCATAATATGCTTATACAGAATATATTATCAAGCTAATGTGAAGATGTGTCTTATTAATAAATTAAGAGTACTTAAAAAGATGATATATTCATTCACGTACAATGTTAAAAGTTACTTATGAATTAAAATAATTTAAATTATTTTTACATCATTAAATTGAATTTTTAATACTTCGTCAACATATTTTGTACTAAAATTAATTTCTTTAACTTTTAAATTTTAATTTTGTTTAAATTCAAAATAATTATACTTATGAAGATGATGTGTTCATTTAAGTATGACTTTATTACAAATGAATTAAAATAATTCAAAATTTTAAATTTAATTAAATCTATATAGTTTATTATTTTAAATCAGCTTAAAACACGGCTTAGTTACCAATCAAATGAGACAAATTTAAAATAGTTATATATTGATAAATTGAGGCAGATATTGTATTAAAATGTTTTTTCACTTTTAAAATGTTAACATTTATTTAAAGCATACAATAATGTAACTATTAATCTATACAGTTAATGTAATATGCATGTAAATAAATAAATAACAAATAGTTATTAAAATTGTGTATTATAAATTTTATACTTGAAATTGAATTATTAATATCGTATTTAATGTAAAATAGTAATCAAATTGTTTGATTAATAAATATTTATGAAACTTTAATTTAAATATGATAATATAATTGTGAATAATTTTAAATAAAAAGTGATTTATTAACAAATATTATTTTGTGACTAAAAGAAATATGTAATACATGGATATAGGATGAGAGTGATAAATAATAAAAAAAATGTAATATGTTTGGTCTAAAATTTAGGAGTGGTTTTTGATTGGTTTTAAAATAAAATTTTCTGATTGGTGAAGTATATAACATCTAGACTGAAGCATTATAATGAAGGATTACAATAATTTTTATTCATAAAATATTAAAGTATCTATTAATATATTAAGTTACATTTTCTTTAATATTTTTAACATAATTGATTAACATCGAATTTTTTAATTACAATAAATAATATATTTGATAAGTAGCCTCAAATCTATATAAAAACCTGAAATTACGACCTTTAACAATTAAATAAACAAAAACATAAATTATTGATTAAAGTTGTAAAAGTTATACATATACTTAAAATATTTCATCATTAAGTATGTTAGATCATAGAGTGGTATTAGAAATTTATCTATAAAATAGACGATTATTTATTGAACGCATAATACAAAAAATGATCGGAATTTCGAAGTATAAAAATATAATAAAAGATAAGATTATAATTAAAAATAAAATAATTTTAGTTGATAACCAAATTCTCAAAATACAAAAATATAATAGTGAATAGATTTAAAATTTTTAATATAATCAATTAACATCATAATTTTTTGGATTTACAATAAATAATAGATAACTAACCTCACATCTCTGTGTAAAAACTCTAAATTACGACATTTAACAATTAAACAATCAAAAATATAAATTATTAATTAAAGTTATAAAAAATATACATATACTTGTAGTGCTTTCTCACTCAATGTGTTGGGTTAGAAGTTAATCTGTAAAATAGACGATTTTATAGTAAATAGATAATACAATTGACGATCAAAATCCCGAAGTATATAATTATCATAAAAGATTTAAATTCTAATCAAAAATTAAATTATTTTAATTGATAATCAAATTCTTGAAATATATAAATATAATAGTCAATAGATTTAAATTTTAATTAAAACAAAATAAAGTTTTGAATTTTGATTGGTTATCGCGTTGTATGGATAATCTAACCACCTTTAATTAATAAAATCACATGAGTAAAGTTGTAATAGATTTAAATTCTAATTAAAACCAAAATAATTATTGAATGTTGATTGATTAATCAAGTTGTATGGATAGTCAAATCACCCCTGGTTAATAAAATTATAGGAGAAAAGTTTTGATAGATTTAAATTCTAATTAAAAAAAAATTGAATTTTGAATTTTGATTGGTTAATTGCGTTATATGGATAGTTTAACTACGATTTGTTGATAAAATTACATGAGAAAAGTTTTTTGGCTCTTGTGATTGGTCTGAAATTTAGTATTGACATTTAACTGGTTAACTGTTTAATAAAATGATATGAGGAAAGTTTCAATGAATTTAAATTCTAGTTTAAAATTATATGAGGAAAGTTTTTAGACTCTTGTGATTGGTCTAAAATTTAGGATTGACCAACCATTGGTTAATAAAATTAAATGAGGAAAATTTTAATGGATTTAAATTCTATTTAAAAAAATTAATTTTGATTGGTTAATCGCGTTGTATGGATAATTTAACCACCTTTGATTAATAAAATTATATAAGGAAAGTCAGAGTATTAAAATATATATCGAAATATAAGTCGGAGTTAATTTATCGTCAAATTAAAAATATGTACCATGTATTATTTATTATATTATGATATCATTTATTAGTACATTGAAATATATAAAAATTAGCAAAAGAAAAAATCACTAATTAATATATATACAATAATTAATGAGTATGTCAAATTTTCAATTAGTCAACTAGTAAAAACACAAATTGAAATTGAGTAGCTAGGATATACTCATCACCGCAACCACGTTTCATCATTATTAAACGGGTTCAATGTATTTTTTATTATGCAAAATATGCATGTCTGCTACCAGAAACCAGAGAGAAAATTCGATATTATTCACGTGAATATGAAGTAGAACTTTTAGAAGTTCTTTCCATGGAATTTGTTGCAGGGAACATTGGGTCCCAATATCTGAAAAATAAATGAAATGAAATATTAGGAACAGAGTTATAGAAAACGAGAAAATACCTTAATCTTTGAGGATATGAAACATCGATAATAGGGTATAAATTGTAATAATTAATCGAACAATTATTCAAATTCAATTTAATATTAATTTTAATATGTATACTCATGAATATCTAAACTATATTATTAAAGTCGAAACATTAAAAGATTTGGTTTTCGGTTAACGGTCGGTTTTTGGTTTTCGGTACTTTTTCTAATTAATAAATTAATAATATAATCAAAATTCGGGAAAGTTTTATTCTACATTAATATTTCACTATATTTTACTACATAAAAATCAAATAATATTGAAATCTAATAAAAAAAATGGAAATGTGGGATCTAATTTGTTTAAATTTAGGATCTTTCTTTTTAGGATAACGAAAGCTACTACAAATCAAATCTTTAATGAAATTGTATTATTGTCAAGTTACCAAAATAGTAACTAGATGATTGACTTTTACAATTAAAATATTTTTTTTCTAACAAAATCTACTCCTTTTCCAAAAATATCATTACAATTATCTTTAAATTAAAACATATTACCTTTTATATTTGTTATTACTAAAATCTATGTTTTCCAAAAATATGAGGTGCAATCCTTACTTATTTATTTTAAAATCTATTTTAATACTCTATTTAATAAATAATAAAATAATATAAAAATATTAACTAGCTGATTGCCTTTTATAATTAAAACATTTTTTTTCTAACAAAATCTACTTTTTTTCCAAAAATATCACGGGTAATTACCTTTAAATTAAAATATATTACCTTTTATATTTGTTATCACTAAAATCTCTATTTTCCAAAAATATCAAGTACAACTCTTACTTATATATTTTAAAACTTATTTTAATACTTTTAATTATTTAAAAAAAACTTACCTATTTTAACAAGTGAACGTATTTTTTTTAACAAATACAATTAATATAATTAAAATACATCATCACAAAAATCCCTATTTTCCAAAAATATGAGGTGCAATCCTTACTTATTTATTTTAAAACCTATTTTAATACTCTATTTAATAAATAATAAAATAATATAAAAAATAGTAACTAGCTGATTGCCTTTTATAGTTAAAACATTTTTTTCTAACAAAATCTACATTTTTTTCCAAAAATATCACGGGCAATTACCTTTAAATTAAAATATATTACCTTTTATATTTGTTATCATTAAAATCTCTCTTTTCCAAAAATATCAAGTGCAACTTATATATTTTAAAACTTATTTTAATACTTTTAATTATTTAAAAAAAACTTACCTATTTTAACAAGTGAACGTATTTTTTTAACACATAAAATTAATATAATTAAAACACATCTAAAAATATTACGTGCAGTTACTTTTTTTTAATTAAAACACGTTAACTTTTCTATTTGTCCTTATTAAAAAAACTTACTTATTTTAACATTTCAACATATTTTTTTAATAAATACAATTAATATAATTAAAACACTTCTAAAAATATCACGGTCAATTACTTTTTTTAATTAAAACATGTTAGATTTTATATTTGTCCTTATTATTAATATTATTTTATTATAAAATAATAATATTAATAATACCTCATTTATCTTCCTCGGCCTCATTTGTATTTTTTTTATATTTTTTATGTTCCAATGAATATTTAAGTTTCTCATTTTATAATTTATCATATTAATTTTTACTTTTATTTTAATATTTTCCGTTCACATTAAATTTTTTAGTTTATTATTTTTAAGGCTCGTGCCTTGCACGGGTTATAGGCTAGTATAATATAGACTTAGGCAAATACTGTTGGGCCAACATTAGTATGATATTGTCCGCTCTGAGCCGTGGCCAACCCTGCACGAATTTATTTTTGGGCTCCTCCCAAAAGGCCTCATACTAATGGAGTTGTTTTTGGCTGCTTATATTAAAGATAATTCTTCTTTATCTTATCGATGTGGGACTTGGGTTGACACCCATTCTACAATCTCCCCTCAATCCAAGAACCGCCAATCTTGTAACTCTTATACCGCTGTCATTCATCTGTTACGCATCTTGCGAGACACGTCGTCTGACCACCTCAGTGTCTGGAAGACTTTCGACACAAGTTGTCCAAGATCTCCGATCGTAGTTCTGGAGAGCCTCCTCCACACCACGCAACTTGTAGCCCGCAACCCCAGGATCAATTCTTAACCATCGGCTCTGATACCACTTGTTGGACCGCGCAACACCCGTTAACTCCATATTAGTATGATTTTTCTCCGCTCTGGGCCGTGGCCAAGCCCGCACGAATTTGTTTTTGGGCTCATCCCAAAAGGTCTCATACTAATGGAGTTGTTTTTGGCGGCTTATATTCAAGATAATTCTTTTTTTTCTTATCGATGTGGGACTTGGGTTGACACCCATTCTACAAATACTTGATAAAATTTATAAAAAAAGCTTGGCAAGATAAGGAAAAGTTGCAAGTCAAATATTTGAATTTACCTGTATACATTACAATTTACAAGATTTCTAACTTTTACATTTTTTAATAATATTATGAGTTTTTATATTGTTTTATGAAAAATAAAATTTGATCGATTAATCTCGATTTTTAACCGCTTTAATCGCTTCACGACTTGATTATTGGACAATTTTCAGAAAATGATTTTTGATCTAATCATTGCAAAATAGATGTAATTAACTGTTGAATAGCGATTGCTCACTAATTAATGTCAGTTAATCGCCAACCACCTCCCGCAATGAAATATAGTGGCAACAATCACCTCCAAAACTAAAGGTTCTTCCAAAGTGTCCATAAAACAATCCTGCAGAAGAACACAGACACCACGATGCATAACACAACAGTAACCACACAGAAAAGGTCTCTCACAAGTTACTAGAACCTTAGACTTCCCATCAACAGTGTAAGCATCCACCATTATAAATATATGTGGAGGGTCCAGAACACCTACCTCAATCAGCATCCGCGCCTCAAGGATCGGCTCATTCCTAACCACGGCTTTAAAAATACCCCTACCCATACCAATGAGTTTACCCACAGCTAATTCCAACATACTTAGTCATTTCACAGTCCAGTAAAGGAAAGTAACATGAGGGAAACGAACCCAGACCGGTGCTTTGTCATTAACATTGGAAATTGGGAAATACTCATGTCATGGTTTCAAATTGAAGACATAACCCTCTATTGTCACTCGACTATTTCGAAGAAATTGATTAAGACCAGTAGAATCCCTAAAACGAAAAATTATTAAACCCCCAAAATGAATAGACACGTTTATAAGCCCTAAAGAACTGAACTTAAGTAAAGCATTATCTTTAATCGCATCAAACTTAAAGCCAAAACAGATGGAGGTATAGCATAACAATAATTGACCCAATTCATAGCCGAACCATACAAAAAATCCACACTTGGTTCCACACGAGTTACTCCATTACTCTTAGTAATAACATTCTCCTCGCGAGAAATGTCTGATACATGAATACAGTTAACAAGATTAGAAGAAACCTGGTCTCTTTGCCAATTCATGGATGAAGTAAACAAAACACACACACAATCACTTTAATCTACTTTGTATTAAGTAAATTAAATATTACAGCTTCCAAAATTTCACAAATAAAATTCTGGATTCTAAACAAGAACAAAGTTTTCTTGCTTTGCTTACAGAGAAAAGAGTACTTGAATGTTTCTGTGTATTTCTCTCTTACAACTAATAGTAGGGTGTGCACAATATATATACACCTATACAAACTAGTGCACACACCTATTTACACAGTTACCCCTAACTGAAAGTCTAACTTGTCCTACCATAAGAAGTTAACTGTGTCAGGAAGGACCACTTGCTTTTCGGAGTCTCTCCCGTTTCTGTATCTGCTTGTCTCTTATATTTCTCTCCAAGTTTAGCTGTAGATTTGCCATATGTTCTTTGGACCACCTTACCGTAATAGATGCTTCAGTATGTGTCTCCTTTGATTTTTTTTGGTTCTGTACCTTGATTTGTCTTGTTATAAACGGCAAAGTGTTGACATCGTGAACTCCAGCATAATCCTGATTCTTTGACATGTCGACATAGTGTATTCTTGACTTTGCTATATGAGTGTATCAGGAGTATGCGACATAGGCTTAGAAGTGACTTCGCGATATGGCCTTCTTGAAGACTTCGCGACATAGCCTTTTTGAGGACTTCGCGACATAGCCTTTTTGAGGACTTCGCGACACAGCCTTTTTGAGGACTTCGCGACATAGCCTTTTTGAGGAATTCACGACATAGCCTTTTTGAGGACTTCACGATCTAGCACAATTTGACTTTGCGATCTCAGCACTTCACGATATCAGTAATGAAGACTTCACGACATAGTTCATTTTGGACTATGCGATCTCAGTACTTCACGACATGGATATTTTTGAACTTCACGACATAGTTCATTCTGACTTCACGGTATAGGGACTTAGACAAATTTCTGCAACTTATTTCTTCAAGGCCTTATTCACTCCAATCCTGCTGCATGAACAATTTGAACTTCTTCCAGGATAATTATTCTATGGCCTATGTACAGTCTAGGTGCAAGAAACTTACTAAGCTCATTATAACATTGAGCATACATAATAAATCTAAGTACATGAAAACAAGACAAGTACAATAGAGACCTATACTATATCCCAGTGAGAGAATTCACTAGGTCATGTAGAGTGACATAGTCACAATGAGTAGGCTTGTTAATAGTGGTACTCAGACATGCCTTGAGCCTAACAATCTCCCCCAAATTGTGAGTAAGAAACTTAGGCACGATATCATGTCTGATAACAAGCCTAACTTTACATAAAAGGAATTAAGGTTCAGAGAGAACAGAAGATGAACATTATGAACAAAATGATTTTATTACATACAGAAAGTGAGAGCTTACATATTATCTTTGTTGCTCAACAACTTCAGTTTCCATTTGCTTCTCAAGATAGTCATCATAAACTTTCTTATTTCTCTCTTCTTCCTTTCTCTTATTATCTGAGATGGTTGCTTGAATTTCATCTCTTGCAATTAGTTCTTCAATGAGAGGTAAGTCTTTTAGATCTTCAATTGCAGCTCTAAGGGCACTTTCCACATAAGAATCTAAAAACTCCATCCTTATCTTGCTTTTGCCTCCATATTGATTTTTGTATTCCACAACATAAGTATTTTGTTTTACCTTACACAGCCCTTTCTTTCTTAGCTTTTTAGCCCTTAAGCTTCTGTTGATTGGCCTTGGCTTGTACTCCCCCTCTCTTTTCCACAATGACTTCCACAATGACTTTTTTCCTTTATCCCCCTTAGGCTTGGGATCAGACAAGATGTCTTGAGCTTCTCTAGGAACAGGAAGGTTCATACTTCTGAGCAGGGCTGTCATCATTTGCTGTTGGACTAGCAAAATATTAGATGTGGCATTTCTTTGGTCATCCAACTTAGCATTGAGCATGTCCAAGGATTGAGAGATCACTTTGTTATCAGATTTAAGAGCAGCTACTTCCCTTTCCAAGCCATCCACCTTTGAGAAGAGTTGTTGAGATTTTAAAGAATTAAGAGATTGATCCTTGATCTTTGAGAAGTCAAATTTTGAAATGTCAGAAATAGGAACTTCATCCACAAGCTTGTTCACATACTGATTCTTCCACATCACAGTTAGCATGGAGTTGGAGTTGATGTTGGCTTGCACCTGGTTATCTAGCTTGGAAGAAAGCTTCTTCATAGTATCTGAGACCAAAGCTAGGGTGCAATTCATCATTGTGACATTAGCAGCTGTTTTCTGAACCTCCTTAAAGATGCCATCTACCTTGGGAAAATCAGAGAGATAGGAGTTCCTGAGCTGAGTCAAAGATCTGTCTGTTTCCTCCTTGATAGTATAAATTTCTGATTGAAGACCATTCCCAAGATAATGCAGAGCCTTCAGCTGATTCTTGTACATGTCATTCACTGCATTAAAGACTTCTGCATGAGCAAGATTCTTGGCATTAGACCCCAAAGATGTGAGATATTCTTCCCTGAGAAAGGCTAGGGCATCTTTGAGCTTCACAGATCTTTTAGCATCCAACCAGGCATCAACATTTCCATCATGTTGGGCCTCATCTATAATCTTGTCCTGTTGAGCTTCAACATCCTCCTTGTGACACAGAAGAATGGCTTCATAGTCTGAATTTGGGAGATTTGCTGTGAGGAGATGTTGAGCTATTTTTGAGATCTCATCAATCTGTACCACATGAAGATTTTGTAGGTCTTCTTCCGTCAATTGTGAGGGCACGGATGATGATCCTGAAGGCCTGTCGTGTTGCACAGGCTTCAGCCATTCTGACATTGTGGCCTGGGCCAAGTGAGAGCTAGTGTTAGGCACTTCAGGGGGGATAGAGATATGAGTTTCCTCCAGTCTTAGAATGACTGTGGAGTCTGATGATGTCTCCATTGAAATGGAATGTGTTACAGCATCATCTCCATGTGCCTGTGAAGGCAAGTCCAAATCCCTAAGGATTGGAGAGGGTGGCACAGAGTCTCCAGTAAAGACTGGTGAATCCTTTGTGTTTGTGTTGGTGTCATTAGAATATGCCCCAGCGTGCATTTCCTGACCAACTGAATGAGGGTCCTGGGTGGTGATCACAGTGTCATGCACCATGTCACTTGAAGTGGGCTCAATCACAGATTCAACTTGTGATTGATCAATAGCAGAATTGTCATGAGAATGACTTTTCTGTTGAGAAGAAATTTGAGATGTAGATTCTGGAAGAGAAGTGTAGTTTAGACTGGATTTTGGCAACTCCCCCTGAGAAATAGGAGGAGTTTCAACATTGATGTGCTCTCCACTCAGTGAATAATCACCCTTATTACCACCTGAGTCAAGAGTGGGTTCTTGACTCTGTGCAGACTCTGTACAGACTGTAGTGGGGAGACTACTCTTTTCAATGCCAATGCCCTTTTGAGAGGACATTGACAGTAATAGGTGTACCCCCTTTTGCACATCTAAATCCTGTTGGGAGGATTCAGTGGTAGCTATTGATTTGGATTTCTTCTTTTGTCTGGTGAGCTGTGACTCAAGTTCCTCACTTCCTAAATCTACAGACTCATCACTTATAGCAAGGGCTCTCTTCTTAGTCTTCTTCTTAGTAACACCAATCTTTTGGGAGATTGGTGCACTTGGCTCCCTAATTTCTAGAGTAGTGTTTGCAGGAGGGTCACTGGATGGGATAGGAAGGCTGGGGTTAGACTTTGAAGCTCCTTCAGTCTTAGCCTTCCCTTTCCAGGAAAGTTCATGATATATGGGCTTATCAAGTGGATAGGATGCAAATGTGTCCTACATATGCTGGGTCACACTTAGTATCACATCCACTTGATTCCTAGTATCCAATGAACCAAATAGGACTTTGGACATGGATTTGGAATAAGCCATTTTAGTTTTATCTATACCATCTAATTCATGTACATTAGTATCAAGATAATTTAAAATGCGCTGAAGAAAGCGAGGGTAAAAGATTTCATTACCTCTTCCACGAACCGTCCTGCCTGGCCTTTGAGCCAATTCTTTGAGAATAATTACTCCTACATTAATCTCTTGATTATAAGCTAAGGAGTAGGCCAGCTTCACAGCAATGTGACTGATGTGGTCCCATCCTGTCTTCCTGCACAGAAACACCTTTTGGAGTGCGTCAAACAGAAATGACCACTCCCTCCTGACATGCTTCTTGTTAAGCTTAGCCATGTCTATCTCATCTGCATACTTGATTAGGTCCATGAATGCCACCATTTCAGCATCATTGGCTTCAGCATCATGACCTTCAACCTTGAACCCCAAAGCTTCATTAATTTCCTTTGTTGCCCAGTAATAAACAATTGTAGAATGGGGGTTGAATACAATTGTATAAGATTCTCGACTTAATTAGATATGAATCACAAATATGAAAGAATAATAACAGCTTTATTAAATCTGATATAAAACTGTTACAAACCTCTCTCAAGAAATTCTGTGTTCTTGAGAGCTGCTAGTTTACAAAAACTCTCTCAAGAAATTCTGATGTTCTTGAGAGCTTCTATGTTACAATATACTCGTGTATGTGATTGATTCGATTGATATCAAACCATAACCTAAACTGTGTTTATATACTACACAGCTTCTCTATCAATGATAAGTCCTAATCAATTACAAAGATTGAAACCTGTAACACCCCCAGATCCGGGGTCAGGAATCTGGGTTGTCACGCTCCATCAATATACCATACCTGCATTACTTACAACATTCTACTAATACAACTCCAAAGACCCCAATCACTTACGCACACACACACAAGTTATAGCCTTGGAAATGAGCAACAATAATTAACATTTGTTATTACAACCCAAATGTACTATCCAGGATCTCATCTATTATTTACAACCTCTACCTTAAGTTACAATAATAGACCTCACAATTCTATACAAGGTTTAGTAATACAAACCCACTCAAAATAATTCTCACTAATTCAAGCTGCAACAATTCTGCTCACACCGACAGTATCCATCCTGCATCAACTAACTCCAGGGTGGTCTCTCCATTCCCTTGCTCTCGTAACATGAGGTGGATTCGGCAATGTTTTCCTCAGGCTGAAAGATTTAATAAAGCAAGAATGAGCTAATAGTGCTCAGCAAGAAATCTATCCCAGTTTAAATCTTTAACCCTTTTAGGGAGATAATCCATATGGGATCAAACCTTTTATCACTACTAGGGTCTAACCCCCAAAATAGTATACCGTTTAAAATACCGTATGACTTATAATCATACTCATTAATCATTTGGAAATCCTTGGTATCGGTATGGTAAACCAAGACTCAAGACATATCTTTTTAAAATAGAGGTTAACATTAGAATCAAGGCTCAAGACATATCTTTTTAAAATGATTAATATCCATTTATGTTTATGGATAACTAACAATCTGCATATTCAAAATTGGAATAAATTACAACATTGATTATGATTTATATGTTGATTTGAATTTCATATCTACTTGTGTATGGCATATTGTTCATTATAAAATTTATTTATATGATTATTTAATGATTCCACTAATTGAGCCAATAAATAGATATTAACTTCTTGATTTGATATATTGTCAATTTTACATCCTCAACTGGTGTGTGATTATAACTATACTATAATAAGGGAATGATGTCATGTTGACATAATATTTTAGAATAGAGAATTTACCAAAATAACCTTAAAATGTATGAATTGGATAGATGATGTAAGATATAATGATGTAAGATGACATAATATTTTCTAATTGGGAATTTACCAAAATAGACATAATATTTGTTTAACCTTGCATACCATGCTCTTGGCGCCTGTCGAAAGCCATACGATGCCTTAATCAACTTATATACCAGTTGTTCTTGCCCATTTCTCACAAATCCTTCAGGTTGAGCGACATATACTTCTTCGTTTAATTCACCATTCAGGAATGCCGTTTTCACATCTAAGTGATGAACTTCCCATTTATTTTTTGTTGATAATGCCAACAGTAATCTAACAGTCTCAAGACGAGTCACTGGGGCAAAAATTTCGTCGAAATCCACTCCTTGTTGTTGGACATACCCTTTTGCAACTAATCGCGCTTTGTGTTTCACAATCTTCTCGTTTGCATCCTTTTTTAGCTTGAATATCCACTTCAACCCAATTACTTTGTGACCTTTCGGCAGTTCTTGTAACTTCCACGTGCCATTTTTTTCGATAGACTCCATTTCCTTTTCCATGGCTATTTTCCAGTTTCGATCTTTGGCAGCTTGCTTATATGACACTGGTTCTTCGACTCCCATAAGCAACAATTCCTCATCCAAATCCACTTCTTCAGTTTCTTCATACAAGTCGTTAATTTTCCTGGATTTTCTGGGTTCACAACTGTCATCGTAGTTTCCTGAGTCCAGTTGTGATTTAGAGGAAGGAATGCTTCTAATCGGGTCTTGATCCACATTAACATAGCTTGATTACACATTCTTTGGACTGTCAGGGTCTCTTACTCCTTCTGTCTGATGTGTAGTCACAATATTAAACGTCCCCATTTGGCTCGAGCTGCTTTTCTGGTTCCAGGGCCAAGGTTTTGTTTCTTAGAATGTAACATCTCTGCTAACATAGATTTTGTTGTCTTCTGGATTCAATAAACGATATGCTTTCGTGTTGACTTCCTTTCCAAGATAGATCATAGGTTTGCTACGATCATCGTGGTTTTTCACATGTCCAAGCTTCGTAGGGTGTTGTCCCTGACAAGGCCCGTGTTGGTAGCCTGTTTAGAATGTAGACAGAGTGCCTCACTGCTTCTCCCCACAAGGTCAAAGGTAATTGCATCTCCTTGAGGCAGCTCCTTGCCATTTCAGTCACTGTTCTATTTCTACATTCCACTACCCCATTTTGCTGGGGCGTATACGGAGCAGTGAAATGCCTCACAATTCCTGCATCTTCACAATAAGCATTGAACTCTGTTGACATGAACTCCCCACCTCTGTCAGTTCTGAACACTCTTATCTTCCTGTCTGGTTTGTTTTCAACCAAGGTTCGGAATTTCTTAAACACACTGAAAGATTCACTTTTGAATTTCAACAGATAAACCCACATAGCTCGGCTATAGTCATCCACCAAAAGTAGAAAATATATGTTCCCTGCTGTTGTCATAGGGGTGATCGGCCCACAAATGTCTCTGTGCACTAGTTCTAGAGGCTTTGTAGCACTGTAATTCGCCTTAGAGGGAAATTGCTTCCTTGTCTGTTTTGACATTAGACAGCCGATACATATTTCTTTTGGGTGACTCACCTTTGGTAATCCAGTCACCATTTGATCTTTAAACATCAACTCCATAACTTGATAATTCACATGCCCAAGACGACGATGCCAGAGCTTTGACACTTCATCTGACTTTGACAAAAAACACACTTGTTTGCTATTCTCAATGATCAGCTTATACAATCTATTAGGTGATCTTTTGACATTCATGAGCAGCTTTTCTTGTTTATCAAATACTCGCAGAAATTCTCCTTTAATTAACACCTTATTACCTTCTTCACATAATTAACCAATACTAATAATATTATTGCGAAGGTTAGGAATATAATATACCTCGTTGAGAACGTGTTTTTCTCTATTTTTGCACTCAAAGGTTACCATTCATTTTCCTTCAATATTCACTGTGGAACCATCTCCGAATTTCACTTGTCCGGCAACTCCTTCGTCCAATTCCGTAAATTTTGATTTGCAACCCGTCATGTGGTTACTTGCCCCATTGTCGAGATACCACACGTTTGAATCAACGTTCTTCCCACTTCCACTAGGCAGTGACGACTGCAACATCTTCTCTTCATTTAGCAACATCAAGTTCTTCTCACTCTTCTTGAGTTCAGTCAATAACAGGGCAGGTTCATCATCCTCCACCTGAACCATGTTCATTTCTGGTTTCACGTCTCTGTTTCTCTTGGGCTTTCTGCACTCAGCATCATAGTGACCATAACCGAAGCAGTTGAAGCATTTAACCTTGCTTTTGTCTCTATATTCACGACCCTTCATGTTAGCAGATTTGTCAACGCTGCCCTTGTTTTGACGTTTCAACCACTCCTCTCAAGTGTATAGTAATTTATTCTTCGCTTTCTCTTTTCTCCCACTCTTCTTTGGTAAGCATCAACTGGCCTCCACTTGTCTCTACTTTGCCTTTTATTCTTTCTCCGTGTGCCCTCAAAGAGCCAATCGCTTCTTCCACGGACATAGTTTCACGATCTCCAAACTGCTCCATGGTAGAGGTTATCTGCAAAAACCTTGAGGGAATAGCTCGTAACAGCTTTTTGACCACATAAGACTCTTGTATCTCCTCCCCCAAAGCTCGTATCTTAGTTACTAGTCCGTTCAATTTCATGCTGAAATCTTCCGGTTGTTCTGAGTCTTGCATACTCAGTGTCTCAAACTCCGCCTTAAGCGTTTGCACTCTGGCTTTCTTAACTTTCTCCACCTTTGGTTGTTTTCTTGTCTGCGATGGACAATAGTATCTCCTCCGGTATACCTTGGTATATCATAGCCAAGGCAACCTTGTCGATCTTTTCTTCAACCGTCGCCTTTGGGTCACTTGGTTCCACTGCCAACCACACCCCCTGAGCTTGCATAAAAACTTTCATCTTCAGAGCCCAGACTGTGTAGTTTGTCCTGGCCAACATTGGGTATGTCAACCCAACTGATCCACTTTTCACATTGCCCACGTCCATCTCTTGACAATCTTCGACGTATGATCACCACTGAAATACTAGCTCTGATACCAATTCTTGTAAACGAACAGATATACATATAAATAAATATAACTGTTTGAGTATGAACTTAGGCACACAAAACTTTTATACGCCATAACTTGTCAATGTTATAACTCCAACAATACAAAGCATATATGGAAAACAAAAATAACAGCAAGCTAAAAACTAGGAAAGGAAAGCTAAATTCCTAAACTGACTCCACTACTTTCTTTATTTTGGATCCTACTAATCCTCCATGAAATGCACAACCAAAACAGCTAAGACCAATTCAAACGACAAGTTCCTATAACAATGCATAAAATAAACTAATCAAATATGATAAGTTTAAGATTAAAACTTGCAACAGTGAGTGCACGCCATCACATCCTATCAATACCTGCATTCAATTTTTCATCAAACATCTCAAAATAGGATTAAAGCACATATTTGCACATTCAAATTAATGGTTGAAGCTGTAGGATGAATTATAACTGATATTTCATTTCAACGGTGCATACCTTGGTTTTGATGTAAGTTCCATCTTCCATTTGAAGAACAACAATTGATGAACCTTCAATATCCATATCCGTTGATGTATGATAACGTGTATTTTATACACGTTTTTGTCTCTCTTTATCATGGTTTTCTTTCGGTTCCATAGGCATTTTATTTATATTTGTTATATTTCCTTTTTTCAGTGCCACGTGATTATTTGTTCAAAAGATGGCTTATTGTGGGCTTGAAAGCAAAGATTATTCAAGAGGGAATTTAGATGATGTTGGATTGCGATGCCGAGAGGTTCATAATGCATGATTTTGGAGATTGTTGTCTCGTACGGGCGTCCGCACGACCGTTTAGTAGGCCGTACGGAGTGTTCCAAGTGATGCAGTTTGAGTTTCCATTTGTATGGGCGTCCGTACGGCCGTTCAGTAGGCCGTACGAAGTGTTGCAGTTTGAGTTTCCATTTGTACGGGCATCCGCACGGCCGTTCATCAAGCCGTACAAGTCATGCTGGAACTTTTTGGAGGCATATTGACTATTTTGTCCTCTTGTCTAATGGATGTATTAATTGTGTAGTGGGAAACCAAACATTATCTTATCCATTATCACATCTTCATTTTATCTTTATCACCAAGAACATTCAATTAAGGTTAGAGGAAGCATTTATTACTTGTAATCTAGCATTGATTATGAGTAACTAACTTCATTTATTTGGCTCAAGGAAGGATTTCTTGTACTAAACCTATTTCATTTTAAGTAAGATCTTTTCACTCTATCTTGAATACTTGTGTTGTATTGTTCATGAATTTGCTTGGAGATTTGTAAGTTGCTTCACCTTACTCTTCTTGTAATTTCAATTGCTAATTGTTTGTGTTAATCCGTAATTGTTAGTGCATTCATTATAGTAGCACAAGATTTAGTGTACCTAAATCCTCAAGATTTAAGTGCAAGTACCTAGGTTGAGCTCATCATCCTTGGATTTGTCCTAACCTCTCTTTGTTTAATTCCTTGATTTGGTTAAACTAGTATTGCTTCAATATTGGTTGCTAGTATCAAGATAACTAATTCATGTGCTTCACTAAATTAGTGTTTTAAGAAGAGAAATAAGATTTTGTGTGCTTCACCAATTATCTTGGTTAGGTAGAGTTGGGTTTGTCTTGCTTGAACTTGTTTGGTTTAAAGTACTTGATTTTCCATTATCATTGGGTCAAATATCTCTTTTTCTTGCTAATTAACTCATTGTGCCTTGTTGTGTTGGTAAATTTGGATGATTGTCATTATCTTAGTTGCATTTCTCTAGCAATTTATTTCTTGTATGCAAGATGTTTGATAAAATACCACAATCAACTCAAAACCCCCCACCAATTTACTTTGTACTAGTATTGAACGCTATTCCCTTGGGTTCGATCCCTACTTGCCATATTTGCTATATTTTATAGTTAAGTGCGAATATAGTAGAGCAAAACATTATTATTATCAATATGGCGCGTCGACGACGGGCGTGGCCAATGTAGAAGTTATTTTACAAGAAAAATGGATGTTCTCGCTAGGTATTTCTTCAGCAAGAGCCTGCAATAAGGCCTTACGGTGCACTGCTTTGGGTGCAACTTGTCGTCCCCTACATCAACAACATACAAGTCATAGTACTATATTAGATTAAGGTCATGCTTGACGGAATAGGTACGGAACACTTGAAGATCGCCTCCTTGCGAAGTGTAAGGTTATATCCATGGTACCAATTAACCTTTGCACCTTACATGGACTTATGTATACTTTCATTACATATGAAAGCAGAGAAAGGTACAAACTAGTTTTGTGGACAGAAACTAGAGTTAGTTCCCATTTACTCACCTGTTAGCTTGGGGCTAGAAAGCAGAGATTCTTCACTTACCTGCCGCACTGCGCACTCGATTCTTGGGGATTCTCGGGTGCACGGGGATTCTCGGGGATTCTTCTTTCACCCACAAGCGAGAGAACATAATCTAGAAACTTAAATACTTAATTGATTAAATACGCTACAATGCATTAGTTGTGTTATATATAAAGTAAAAATGATATATACAAAGGATAATGAGCTTATTTAATTGACTATTTAGTTCAAGATAAGTGAAACTCTTGAAATCTACATATAATATATATTTTTAATCTATTGATATTTGCCGAATCCCCCGCACCCGAATAGCCATATTTTTAGATTTGCCGAATCACCGAATCCCCGCACTACGCACCCCGTACCCGCACCCGCACTTATACTTCCTAGGCTTGGGGGAATGAAATTTGTTGGACTGCACCATTGCTAACATTTATCACAGTACTTGTAAAAAAAAATGGACCAGACAAAAGAATTTAAATGTTGAGAAAATGAAGAATTATATAGATTAGTATGATTAGGGAGGAAGAGAAAGTAGTAGCAGTAGCCACTGGCCCGGCCTATTGTCGAGTTTCGAATAATGTCAAAAACAAGGCAGGTGTGTGAGTGTGTTAGTGTGTTCACTATTCACTACAAGGAATTTCGATTCAGACAACGGATTTTATCTGTAGTCTGATACTGACAAACCCCGTTGTCTATCGGAGTGTCGTCTGTTACACGCCTCAGACAACGATTCGAAAACTGTTGTGTGTTAGAGCGAGGGACAACGACTGCATCTCTAGACGCCGTTGTCTGATAGCCAGAAACAACAACAGTCGATTTAGAAACCGTTGTTGTTTGGGAAGCTACACAATAGTTTTAATTGAATGCACACTTGTCTGAAAGGAAATCACACAATAGTTTTATCTCAATACACACTTGTCTAAAAGTAAATCACACAACATTATTATAGAATTTTTCCATTGTTGTTTAGGATGCTACACAATAGTTTTAATTGAATGCACACTTGTCTGAAAGGAAATCACACAATAGTTTTATCTCAATACACACTTGTCTAAAAGTAAATCACACAACATTATTATAGAATTTTTCCATTGTTGTTTAGGATGCTACACAATAGTTTTAATTGAATGCACACTTGTCTGAAAGGAAATCACACAATAGTTTTATCTCAATACACACTTGTCTAAAAGTAAATCACACAACATTATTATAGAATTTTTCCATTGTTGTTTAGGATGCTACACAATAGTTTTAATTGAATACACACGTGTCTGAAAGGAAATCACACAATAGTTTTAATTGAATGCACACTTGTCTGAAAGGAAATCACACAATAGTTTTATCTCAATACACACTTGTCTAAAAGTAAATCACACAACATTATTATAGAATTTTTCCATTGTTGTTTAGGATGCTACACAATAGTTTTAATTGAATACACACGTGTCTGAAAGGAAATCACACAATAGTTTTAATTGAATGCACACTTGTCTGAAAGGAAATCACACAATAGTTTTAATTCAATCCACACTTGTCTGAAAGGAAATCACACAATAGTTTTAATTCAATCCACACTTGTCTAAAAGGAAATCACACAACATTCTTGTATAATTAATCCATTGTTGTTTGGGACTCTACACAATGGTTTGTTTAATTTAAACCGTTGTAAGAAATACAGTGCACAATGGTTTACGTTTAACAAGCATTGTTTGTTTGGATGATAAACAACATTATAATATGATATTGTCTAAGACATGACATTGTCTGATATGGTTTTTAACAAGTAAAACAGTAAAGATGCCCTCATTGGCTAATCACATTTTAGACAATGGTTTATTTACGCAAACAATAAGCAATTGGACAATTCAATCGACAAGCAAAAAATGCACAAACCAACCAATATTTCACCATTACCACCAGGTTAATATTTCACCATTACCACCAGGTTCAAAACAATATTCACCAATAAACCAACTAATATTCATAAAAACATCCACAAACATTGGCCACGATTTCTAACAGGACTACTAACATATTTTGGGATGAACATATCCACAAAAAAAAAGATAACATTTTAAATCAGGTTCATGTTAAATCGTTCCTGCAATTACTCCACAGGAACTCCCAAAAGTACTTTAATATGTTCACCCAAAAATAACCAAAATGGCCAACTTATATTTTCTGAGCAAGCACCTAACTAGCGTGGTGCTTCATGAATAACTTTGCCCAATCAGTCTTGATTTCAACGATATCACTGGTGCTATAAGCCAGGTTGCCCCTCCGTGCCCACTGGAAAAAGAAACAATGCTAGTGTAAGTTTTCCGATGAATGTCACATTACAATACAGAAAACAAAAAACAAATGAAGCCAGGTTGTACTGATTTTCCAATCTTATATGATTGAATACTGTACTGATTATCTTCACCAAATAAGGAAATTGCAATTTGGACCTTATTCGCAAAATTTAATTCCTTATCTTCACATATTTCTTTCATAAAGCGCATCACAAACAAACCACAGTCTGTGGCCCCGTGCTGGAGAGGAACACCCTGAAAAATATTTTAAAAAAATATTACATGTCTACACTTAGAGAAAACAGATAAATTATTAAATACATTAATGAAAATTATTATACCGCCATATTCTCCCAAGGAATTTTCTTCTTGGAAATCTTTTTCGCTTTATCCTTGTAGAGTTTGATGCCACTACAACAAAACAATATAAATCAAGTCGACATTTTTCCTTATCAATTGTTAAACCGATTCAAAATCAAAATAAAGTTTCTGGTGATACTAACTTGTCAACCACTTCTAACCATTCATCACTACCAAGTCGGCGCTTCAACGGGTCCATGTGGTAAACTACCTGAGCTTCTGGATTCACAACAGTCAACACCCAATGGTTCCTAGAAAATCATGAATTAACACGTCATAGATATACTATAAATTAGTTTCCAAGGGTATAATGGCAGAAGTGAATTATAATTAGCACTTATAAACACGTAAATTATATCTCCAAGGTAATTTCATGTTACACTTACATCCAAAAGAAAGATAATAAAAATTATAGGATTTTGATGATGTAGAGGAAGAACAAATAAAAAATAAAGTACTCACAAATGGTTATAAGGCAACAAAAAATATTGGCCTGGCTTAGCATTTTGGAATCTGATAGAAAGCGCACGAGACCTCTGTGCTGAATTACCACAACCGATGGAGCCTATTGTGCCTGGATCAACGAACGCTACCATGTCGTTCATCTTGTGTTTTTTCAAATATTCCTCTAATAAACTGTATACAAAAATAAACACGCATCAACACAAATTCTTAATTTCATTCAAGAAACTATTAATAAAGTCAACAAAAGTTACAAAACTTTAGAAGTTGGACACTTACTGAATATAAATGCAAATAGTGGAGCCTGATATTTCACCTCCAAAACACAAAGCATGCACATCTGATAAAAACAGAACCTGTTTTGGGGTTGATCCAAAAGCTTCTTCGCTTAGCTTAAAAGAGTATGAAACACCATCCCTCAACGCTTCATTTGCCCAGACCCACAAACGCTTCAAGCTAGGGGGGTAATCTGCACCCATGTTAACCGCATACTCTACATTTCGATTAGGTAAACAATCTGTAATCAACTTGTACTTGTTCTTCTTTGCAGGAATATTCTTGGCCTCCTGAAAAGGAAAAATTTAAGAAAAAGGCATAGAAAGATCTAAAATACAATATCTAAGTTTTATTCTTTACATCCAAAATAGAATGATCCATTAAGTAAAGGAGAATATAAAGCATGGTTTTATTCTTTACATCTAAAATACAATATCTAAGTTGTACAAATTTTATTAACAATATTGTAATATATTCTGAATTTAAAGGATTAAACAGAATTTAACCTTCGGAGTGGGAGTGGGATTCACTTGAACACTGCTTGTATTCACTTCCAGTATTAGATCTCTTGGCCATGCAATATATGTTCCAAGAGCTTGTTCCACAGTCACGATTTCATCGTCGATTGGGAAAGGAATCTCAACAGCTCCTTGGATTACACGAGTAATTGAAACTCGCGCATTCTCTTTTGACAGTGGTTTTCCATGAAGAACATCACTAACTGTATCAATTGTTGCATAAGCAACAACATTTGTCCGGGACCCAATTGCCAATTCCCACTCCAAACAACCACCAACTGGTAATACCGGAGTTATCACTTGATCAGCTACCGCTTGCACTTGATCAGCTTCCTTACACACATTCTCCACCTCAGTTTTCTTCTCATCTTGTTTCTCTTCTTCCAACAAATCTTTATCAACCAGATCCAGTTTCTTCTTTACACCTTTTTGCAAATCCAACTCCTCATTAGAAGGTCCATCCTTGCAACAACTTGCTTGCTGTGAACCCAAATTTGGACTAGAATATGGCCCTGTATTCTTTACACAAAAAGTTGCTTTCAACTTCTCTATCTCTTGAGCCCAATAAGCATCTCGCTCATTAATAATCCGAGAAGTCTCTTCTGACATAAACTGTTGAATACCCTCTTGGATCTTATCTTTGATTGTCTTGGCCTTCTTCTTCCTCGGAAGATCAAAGTACACAGATGGTTTAACACGAGTCCCCTGGCCGCGTACTCGTCCTGCGTGTTCAGGTTTACCGAGCACCATGGTCAAAACATCATCAGTGCCTTCCTCTGTTACTTCTCCCTTAGCAACTCTTTGTTTCATCGTCTCCTAAATTACGAACAAAAAAAAGAAGTAGTTCAATAGTAACTCAGATTTTGTTGGTCAAGAATTTTAATTATAACACAAATGAATAACTTACAATATTCGAAGCAATAATTTTGAGTTCTTCTGTCACAAGTTCCCCATCTTTATCCTTCCGTGCCTCCAACCATGTAGTTGATCGATCTATCTCCAAATCAAGTTCCTCTTTAGACTCTTTAGACTCCGACAGTAAAGATTTACTAATACGATCAGCAATCAGCTCTTCTTCAAGGTTAGCATAGCCCTTGCGAGATATTCGGTGAGGATATTCATTTTCCAGCCTTCTCCTTTTCTGTTCGGCATGGATTTCCTTTATAAAAAAAACACCAAAAGCTTAGCAACAAAGATGAATTTTTGCTATCTGAAAATTTTGTAAACAACCAAGGTGAAAAACTCACAAGGAATTCAGGTGTTAAACGGGAAGCAACGAACATGTCCCAGTGCACCTTCTCGATAAAGGAGTAGTCAGCTGGAGGAGACTCTAGCAAATTAAGCTGTTCACGATATGGAAGCACATATTTGTTTGTTAGTTTGGACTTAAACTCCCTCCACTTCTGGTTCGCTGATTGCAACACCATCTTTCTAGCTGACGCTGGAACATCAAATGCCATCTACATACATAAAAAGTATTAACTTAGGTTGTAGGAAGCATATGTGTATTAACTTAGTAGGTAGTCATTATTAATACAAATAAAAAGTATTAGTTACCTGCACACAATCCCAAATCTTAGTTTTCCTTTCTTTTGGAACTTTTTTCCATGTATCATACCAAATTGGGGGTTTAGTTCTTGCAAGAACCCCAATATATGATTGCATCTCCGATGCTGCTTTACCATACGGTTCACCCTTTGCATTGAAATCCACTGGCAGCTTGAGGCCCAAAATCTTACGTCTAACAATCCTCTGCATTGTAACAGCTCCGCGTTTTAAAAGCTTAAGTCCATCTTTAGGTAGCGGTTCATCCACTTTTTGCTTCTTCTGTGACAATTTCTTTTTTAGGTTGGTAGAAATAGCCTTCCTCTTTACAGATTGAGGGGAAGAATTTTCAGAGTGTGGTTTGGCCTCTGACAGGGTCTTTATAGCCTTCCTCTTTACAGATTGAGGGGAAGAATTTTCAGAGTGTGCTTTGGTCTTTTTTAAAGCCTTCATAATGTGCAAGGCTGTGGCTTCAGAATTTGGTTTTCTTGAATACTTCTTAGGTATTCTGCACAACACAAAGATTAGATTAGGTAACCAGTTCTTCATACTACCCAAATCAGAAGATTTAAATATAGTACACACACAACATATATGAAAAATGACACAAAATATAAGAAAAATGACATGCACCTAACAGATATTACACAAAATATAAGAAAAATGACACAAAATAGAGATTGAGAGTAAAAGAGATTTATAGCAAATTCCAAATCGGTAATAATAAATTGAGAGTAATAGAGATTGAGTAATACCTCATGAGAAAAGGGGGAAATGAGATAGAGTGAGAGAGTGAAAAGGGGGAACTGAGATTGAGTTATGGAGAGAGAATTTAGGGCGAGAGAAAAGGGGGGAAATGAGATAGAGTGAGAGAGTGAAAAGGGGGGAAATGATATCGAGTGAGAGAGTGAAAAGGGGGGAAATGATATAGGGTTGGATATCAGTTTGTCGGCCCAATTTGACCAGGCCATGCACATGGATCACCAACGGCCCAATGATATGTTGTGTTCTAAGACGTACCGGCCCACATATCAAAAATCAAAATCAAAACCTAGAAAATAAATTGATTTGAATTGAATATATATAAATAAAAGTTAAAAGTAAATAAATCCCAACACATACATATTCCCTGTGTATATTTACTAAAACACTAGGGTTTGATTGGGGGTGTAAAAATGGCGGTGGAGATCTTGTAGGTCACTAGTATATTGACTGGTTTCGGTAACTAGTGCTTTGTCCCGAATTTCTGTTCTATTTTTTTAAAAACATTTCTCGACAATCCAACCGTACGAATGTCAATATATATCTAATATATTGATATTCCCAAATTTTCAAAAAAAATAATAATAATCTGGTCGGAGATCTAAGTAGATCACTACTATTCTGATTTGTACTAGTAACTAGCGCTTTGTCATGGATTTCTGGTTCTATTTTTCTAAAAACATTTCTCGACAATCCAACCGTACGAATGTCAATATATATCTAATATATTGATATTCCCAAATTTTCAAAAAAAATAATAATAATCTGGTCGGAGATCTAAGTAGATCACTACTATTCTGATTTGTACTAGTAACTAGCGCTTTGTCATGGATTTTTGGTTCTATTTTTCTAAAAACATTTCTCGACAATCCAACTGTACGAATGTCAATATATATCTAATATATTGATATTCCCAAATTTTCAAAAAAAATAATAATAATTTGGTCGGAGATCTAAGTAGATCACTACTATTCTGATTTGTACTAGTAACTAGCGCTTTGTCAAGGATTTTTGGTTCTATTTTTCTAAAAACATTTCTCGACAATCCAACCGTACGGATGTCAATATATATCTAATATATTGATATTCAAAAATTTTCAAAAAAAAATAAATTAATTTGGTCATTAAAATTTAATATTTATTAAACGAATTGGTTTTTCTAGAGAAGTGGTTATTTGTAAAATACCGTTGTCTCAAGTGATGCCAGATAACGGTTTTGGACAAATAACCGTTGTCTGGTCTCTAACAACATTTTTTACATAAATACCGTTGTAGTATTATTATTACAACAACGGTTTCCAATAATAATACCGTTGTCTGATGCTAGGTATGTTTTTTGAACAAATTTTTTACACCTTTATGTTACAACGGTTATTTGGAAAATATGGTTGTCGTTAGTTGTATCAGATAACGTGTTAATATTAAGCTTGCGACAAAGGTTTCTCATAATAATATCGTTGTCTGACACTAGTTATTTTTTTTTTGAACAATTATATTTGAGACTTTTATTATTAATAAAATGCATAAAATCGAGGTAATTACATAAAATCGACGTAATTACATAAAATCGACGTAATTATATAAAATATTCATATCTTTATTATTAACAATTATATTTTGAATAAAAAAAAACAATTATATTTTGAAATATTACATAAAATTATTTCTATACCTATTATTATCTTTGTCTGAACAATGAATACTTTTCAGACACATACACATGTCTACCGAGTTTGTCTCGACCAAGCCGCCGCTCGAACATATACACGTAACCACAGTCGAACATATACACATATACACAGTTCAAATCGACAAAATAATACCAAATCGAGGTTAACTCAGTCCAATTCGAGGTTAACTCAGTCCAAATCGAGGTCCAAATCGAGGTTCAAATCGAGGTTAACTCAGTCCAATTCGAGGTTAACTCAGTCCAAATCGAGGTCCAAATCGAGGTTAACTCAGTCCAAATCGAGCTCACCAAACCTAAGACATTCGATTTCAAGAACAGGTAAATAAGTTTGTTCCTCTAATTTCGATAAGCAAGTCCTGCAATAAGTAATAACTGATATTAGCATACAATTAAGGAATCTATAGTGCTTCCTGCTTAGAAGATATTAGCATACAATTAAGTTACCAATAATGAGTCTAAATGGCTTCATATATGTTTGTGCTATAGTAAGTTTTCTTTATTGCTGCACTTTTAGTTTAAAGAAATGAAAGAAATCTTAGGTTTTAGATTTATGTTATTAAGGTGTCTTGTACTTGATTTGTCCATTTTTGCAGGTTGATAACACAAAATTTACTATACTCCGTATTAGATAAGTGCTATGTTTAAACAAATAACATCTCAATAAATAACATCTCAATGATTAGCTAGGTTTATGTAATAACATCTCAATGATAAGTGCTATGTATTGATGTGATGCTATTTCTTTTTATTTTAAAAGATGGACAGGTCTTGGATGAGGGCTGACAGAAGAACAAAAGAATATCAAAGAGGAGTCGAAGAATTTTTGATGTATGCATTTGAGCACGGGTTTGATGAAAACAAAATCAATTGTCCATGTGTAAAATGCGCACACAGTAAATCATGGAATGCTCGAAGGGTGAGGGACCATCTGTTCCTCAATGGTATTGATGAGACCTACACATGTTGGATTTGGCATGGAGAGAATGTTATAGAATCCGGCAGTTCACAGTCCGTGGATCAAATCCCCATAAAAACAGAGAATTCTTATGGTGAGGATGATGTTTCCCTAGACTCAGATTTATTTAAACTTGTTCGATGTGAAACTGAACCCCTTTATCCGGGATGTCAAGAACATACTAAAATGGATGCTTTAGTAAAGTTATATAACTTGAAAGCAAAACATGAAATGTCTGATTGCTGTTTTTCTGAAATTCTACAATTTTTTGGGAGTATGCTTCCGGAAGGCAACACTATTCCTTCTTCCTTCAGTGAAGCCAAGAAAACCTTGTGCGCTTTAGGAATGGAATATGAAAAAATACACGTGTGTCCGAATGATTGTCTCATATACCGTGGCGAGAGAGATGAAGATGAGACACATTGCCGCATTTGTCAGGCCTTTAGATGGAAGTTGAACAAAAAAGGAGATGAATTGGAAGGGGTTCCCGCCAAGGTTCTATGGTATTTTCCGTTAATACCACGTTTGAGGAATTTATTCAATTCGCCTCAAACAGCCAAGGACTTGACTTGGCATGACACAGAAAGAATAAAAGATGGTAAAATGAGACATCCGGCAGATTCACAAACATGGAAGGATGTCGACGCGAAGTGGCCTGAGTTTTCTTCAGATCCTAGAAACCTTCGGTTTGCTCTATCCTCCGATGGATTCAATCCTTTCCACGGTACAAGTATTGAATACTCATGTTGGCCAGTTTTGATGTCAGTTTACAATCTTCCACCGTGGCTTTGTATGAAGAGGAAATATATTATGCTATGTTTGATTATATCTGGACCAACTCAACCTGGCAATGATATTGACGTGTTCCTTCAGCCACTTATAGAAGATCTACAAAAGTTGTGGCATGGGAAACAAGTGTATGATGCATGTAAGCAGGAGTCCTTTTTGTTAAGAGGCATTTTATTGTGGACAATTAGCGATTATCCTGCCTATGGTAACTTGTCGGGCAACATTATCAAAGGGTATAACGGGTGTGCTATCTGTGTTGATAAAATAAATGCTACCAGGCTGGTTAATTACCGTAAGATAGTTGTCATGAGGCATCGTAGGTGGTTACCCCGCAATCATCCTTATCGAAAGAAATTAGATTTTGATAACACCGTGGAGAAGGAATCTGCCCCTGTTCCGTTAATTGGAGAGGAGGTGCTTCAAAGAGTACAACATCTCAAGGGCCATGTCTTTGGTAAGACACAACCTCAACCTCGATTCAAGAAAGGTGATGTCAGACCTGTTTGGAAGAAGATATCTATATTCTTTGAGCTCGAATATTGGAAGTTTTTGCCAGTTAGGCATATTCTCGATGTGATGCACATCGAGTAAAATGTATGTGAAGCTTTACTTGGAACATTGCTTAATATACCAAAGAAGACAAAAGACCGGGAATCTGTCCGTCTTGACATGGCTGCAATGGGAATAAGAACAGAGCTAAGGCCTAAAACACCTGGAAAAAAAGAGAAGTTACCATTAGCATCTTGGAATTTAAGTCATACTGAAAAAAAAGTTGTTTGCTTATCCTTTCTTGGAATGAAGTTGCCTGATGGTTTTTGTTCTAACATTAAGAGTCTAGTATCGATGGAAACTCTTCGACTCACGGGAATGAAATCTCATGACTGCCATATGATTTTGCATCACTTGCTCCCAATTGCAATTCGGTCATCACTGCAAAAACAGGTCAGGAACACTGTTATTAGATTTTGTCTCTTCTTCAAGGCAATTTGCAGTAAAGTTATTGAGGTCGATAAGTTGGAGAAATTGCAATCTCAGTTGGTGGAAACTTTATGCAACCTTGAAAAATACTTCCCACCTTCCTTGTTCGATGTAATGATTCATCTCTCGATTCATCTTGTGCGAGAAGTGAAGCTTTGCGGGCCAATTTTCCTTAGATGGATGTATCCTTTTGAGAGATATATGAAGACATTCAAGGGATATGTAAGGAACCGGGCTCGTGCAGAAGGTTGCATTGCTGAGGCCTATATTGCAGAAGAGGCCGTAGAATGTTTGGTGAATTTTGAAGAACGGACTGTTGGGGTACCGAAAAATGGTAGACATACGAAAGACGCAATATGCAGGTCATTATCTGGTGCAACGATTATAACCCCGAGCAACACTGATTTGCACGCAGCGCATTTGTGTCTTCTACAAAATACTACTGCTGTTAGGCCCTACTTTGAGTAAGTTACTTTATAATATTGTTTTCATTAAGTCATCATTTTCTGCTTTTCACCTGCAAAATTGCTAAAATATTCATTATTTATATAGTGTCTTTTAATTGCATTCAGTGAACATATGTCATTTTTGATGACAAAATATCCGGAACATGAAAATGATGAGGTGTGGCTAAAGAAAAAGCAAAATGAAATTTTCCCAAGATGGTTCCAAGAAAAGGTACTCTTCTTATTTTCACTGCTGCCTGTGTCCTTAAACTTCTCGGAAGTCTGTGGTATAAATTGAAATATCCCTCTGGCCAGTAGTAAAAGTAGTAGTGGTAATACTTGTATCTTCTGTCTGGTCATTTAATTATAAAGTCACCATGTTTGCTTTACTCAAGATTTCTTGCTATTATGTTCAGAGGTAAAATGTTCAGTAGTAAAAGTTTTCTTGTTGTAATTATCCAATGATAATTAGTATAACTCAAACAAGTAATTACCATTTCAGAGGTAAAATATAAGTCTTTAAAAATACAATTAATACCTTTAATTTAATGAGTTTGCAATTTGTTTTTTTTTGTATTTTGAAGATTGCTTCAGATTTGCTAAATGAAAAGAAGGTACCCCAAGAGATAAGGTGGATTGCAGATGGGCCCAACAAGGAGGTGCCTACATTCAGCGGCTACAGAATAGATGGGTCTACATTCAGTACCAAGGATCGGGATGATACGCGTCAAGTTCAATGCAGTGGTGTGTGTGTAGATGCCGATACAATGGTTGTGCAAGGTAAGGATAACAACATTGAACATACTTCACAGACATTTTACGGGGTTATTTTAAGTATATGGGAGTTGGACTATAATAGCTTTAGGGTCCCTGTTTTTCGTTGTAAGTGGGTAGATATAAACAAAGGGATTAAGGTTGATGAGTTGGGATATACATTGGTTAATTTGAATAGGTTGGGGTTTTTGAATGATCCATTTATTTTGGCGAAACATGTTAAACAAGTTTGTTACATCGACGACCCTCTTGAAAAATTATGGTCCGTGGTGTTGAAATTTCCCGAAAAAAAATACTACGAAGATAGCGAAGATGAGAATGAGGGATCTGTTGAAGTAGAGCTTGAGAATGAGTTCTTTGTGCCCAATTTACCAGATGTTGATTTACTTGATGAGGACATGACTAGCTACATGCGAGATGATCTAGAGGAACTAATTCAACTCTCATAATGTAATTTGATTTGTGTTTCTTGTAAAGGCTTTTGCCTATTCGTGATTTGTGTTTCTTTGATTTTCATGAAGTTTGTAAGTACTTTAAAGGCTTTTGCCTATTCTATGATTTGTGTTTGGTATGTTGGATTTATGTCCAGGATTGGCTACTTCTGTGTATTTTTTTTTAATTTGTACAGTGATTCAGACAACGGTTTTTACCCCAAAACAATTGTCTGATGTATGCTAAAATAAACACAACACTAGCACAATACCGTTGTCTGAAGTCTCTTCAAACAATATTATTTTGTAAACCGTTGTCTGAGCCAACTCGTTTGCACAACACAATTAAAAAAACACTTGTCTATTCAAATCAGACAAACAACGGTAATTGAAACATTGTCTCAAGTCTTTTCAAACAATATAATTTTGTAAACCGTTGTCTGATCCAACTTGTTTGCACAACACAATTATAAACCGTTGTCTGAGCCAACTCGTTTGCACAACAGAATTAAAAAAACACTTGTCTATTCAAATCAGACAAACAACGGTAATTGAAACATTGTCTCAAGTCTTTTCAAACAATATAATTTTGTAAACCGTTGTCTGATCCAACTTGTTTGCACAACACAATTATAAACCGTTGTCTGAGCCAACTCGTTTGCACAACAGAATTAAAAAAACACTTGTCTATTTAAATCAGACAAACAACGGTAATTAAAACATTGTCTGAAGTCTTTTCAGACAACAGCATAAAAAACACCATAAAAAAAACACTTGTCTGATTCAGTTTGTTAGACAACAGAATTAAATTGTCAAAACCCCGTTGTCTGAAGGCTGGATCAGACGATGGTTTTAAAAAAAACACTTGTCTGTTGATTTCGAACAACACTTTTTCCACTTTACGTTGTCTGATAAGTGTTGTCTGATGCTGTTTTTTTTGTAGTGATTCAATTATCTAAAAAACGAGGTAGTAGCAGAAGGCCAGTACTTGGTTAAAGGAGAATAAAGATGGCTGAGCTTGTGAGAAACACCAAGAGCATCAAGGGCAAGCCATGCATTTGAAGCCAGAGTTATAGAAGCTCCGGTGGTTCGAAGACTCTCTGCTCTCTCCAGCACCACTACATTTATTCCAACTCTCTTCAGCGCCACCGCCGTAGCCAGTCCACATATGCCTCCCCCAACTATCACAACGTCCTCCACTTTGTTCATCCCCATCACCCTCTCCATTTATTATGGAACTAACAAAAGTTCTTTGTATCGATACCAACACTACTCGTAGTTTCTAATACACTTTCTCTCTGTGTCAAGCTAACTTATTATCTCTCCCATAATTCAGAATCTGTACTGCTATATATATGAGTAGATGACTTGGTTTGTCAAAACTTAAAGTTGCTGGTAAAATCTGCTTTCTTCTTTCTGATTATTGTGTAGTCAACTTGGTCTCCAGTTTTGACCGATCAACCTTCTCACAACACGACCAATATTGACCAACACAAATTAAAGAAATTTCACTAAATAATTTCTAATTTAAATAAGTTATCTAAATTACCTATAAAAAATTTATCTAATAGTTTATTATATAACTAGCGTTTTACCGTGCTACGCACCGAAAACACGCTCTTAAATTTTTTGAATTTTAAAAATTTAAAATAATTAAAAATATATTATATAATAGAACTCATATTAATTTTTTTTCATATATGTTTACTAAATATACGCACGCATGTAAAAATAAGTTATGTTTAATCGAATTTATAGTGATAACATTATTTTAAAACGGTCTGGAAAACAATTTAATTGACCCCACATGTAATTTATGTAAGATAGCTTTAAATTATTTTTTACATCGTTAAACTGAATTTTTAATAATTCGTCAACATATTTTGTACTAAAATTAATTTCTTTTACTTTTAAACTTTAATTTTGTTTAAATTAAAAATAATTATACTTACGAAGATGATGTGTTCTTTTAAGTATGACTTTATTACAAATAAATTAAAATAATTCAAAATTTTAAATTTAATTAAATCTACATAGTTTATTATTTTAAATCGGCGTAAAAGACGGCTTAGTTACCAATCAAATGAGATAAATTATTGATTAAAGTTGTAAAAGTTATACATATACTTAAAATATTTCATCATTAAGTATGTTAGATCATAGAGTGGTATTAGAAATTTATCTATAAAATAGACGATTATTTATTGAACGCATAATACAAAAAATGATCGGAATTTCGAAGTATAAAAATATAATAAAAGATAAGATTATAATTAAAAATAAAATAATTTTAGTTGATAACCAAATTCTCAAAATACAAAAATATAATAGTGAATAGATTTAAAATTTTTAATATAATCAATTAACATCATAATTTTTTGGATTTACAATAAATAATAGATAACTAACCTCACATCTCTGTGTAAAAACTCTAAATTACGACATTTAACAATTAAACAATCAAAAATATAAATTATTAATTAAAGTTATAAAAAATATACATATACTTGTAGTGCTTTCTCACTCAATGTGTTGGGTTAGAAGTTAATCTGTAAAATAGACGATTTTATAGTAAATAGATAATACAATTGACGATCAAAATCCCGAAGTATATAATTATCATAAAAGATTTAAATTCTAATCAAAAATTAAATTATTTTAATTGATAATCAAATTCTTGAAATATATAAATATAATAGTCAATAGATTTAAATTTTAATTAAAACAAAATAAAGTTTTGAATTTTGATTGGTTATCGCGTTGTATGGATAATCTAACCACCTTTAATTAATAAAATCACATGAGTAAAGTTGTAATAGATTTAAATTCTAATTAAAACCAAAATAATTATTGAATGTTGATTGATTAATCAAGTTGTATGGATAGTCAAATCACCCCTGGTTAATAAAATTATAGGAGAAAAGTTTTGATAGATTTAAATTCTAATTAAAAAAAAATTGAATTTTGAATTTTGATTGGTTAATTGCGTTATATGGATAGTTTAACTACGATTTGTTGATAAAATTACATGAGAAAAGTTTTTTGGCTCTTGTGATTGGTCTGAAATTTAGTATTGACATTTAACTGGTTAACTGTTTAATAAAATGATATGAGGAAAGTTTCAATGAATTTAAATTCTAGTTTAAAATTATATGAGGAAAGTTTTTAGACTCTTGTGATTGGTCTAAAATTTAGGATTGACCAACCATTGGTTAATAAAATTAAATGAGGAAAATTTTAATGGATTTAAATTCTATTTAAAAAAATTAATTTTGATTGGTTAATCGCGTTGTATGGATAATTTAACCACCTTTGATTAATAAAATTATATAAGGAAAGTCAGAGTATTAAAATATATATCGAAATATAAGTCGGAGTTAATTTATCGTCAAATTAAAAATATGTACCATGTATTATTTATTATATTATGATATCATTTATTAGTACATTGAAATATATAAAAATTAGCAAAAGAAAAAATCACTAATTAATATATATACAATAATTAATGAGTATGTCAAATTTTCAATTAGTCAACTAGTAAAAACACAAATTGAAATTGAGTAGCTAGGATATACTCATCACCGCAACCACGTTTCATCATTATTAAACGGGTTCAATGTATTTTTTATTATGCAAAATATGCATGTCTGCTACCAGAAACCAGAGAGAAAATTCGATATTATTCACGTGAATATGAAGTAGAACTTTTAGAAGTTCTTTCCATGGAATTTGTTGCAGGGAACATTGGGTCCCAATATCTGAAAAATAAATGAAATGAAATATTAGGAACAGAGTTATAGAAAACGAGAAAATACCTTAATCTTTGAGGATATGAAACATCGATAATAGGGTATAAATTGTAATAATTAATCGAACAATTATTCAAATTCAATTTAATATTAATTTTAATATGTATACTCATGAATATCTAAACTATATTATTAAAGTCGAAACATTAAAAGATTTGGTTTTCGGTTAACGGTCGGTTTTTGGTTTTCGGTACTTTTTCTAATTAATAAATTAATAATATAATCAAAATTCGGGAAAGTTTTATTCTACATTAATATTTCACTATATTTTACTACATAAAAATCAAATAATATTGAAATCTAATAAAAAAAATGGAAATGTGGGATTTAATTTGTTTAAATTTAGGATACAACTTCTTTCTTTTTAGGATAACGAAAGCTACTACAAATCAAATCTTTAATGAAATTGTATTATTGTCAAGTTACCAAAATAGTAACTAGATGATTGACTTTTACAATTAAAATATTTTTTTTCTAACAAAATCTACTCCTTTTCCAAAAATATCATTACAATTATCTTTAAATTAAAACATATTACCTTTTATATTTGTTATTACTAAAATCTATGTTTTCCAAAAATATGAGGTGCAATCCTTACTTATTTATTTTAAAATCTATTTTAATACTCTATTTAATAAATAATAAAATAATATAAAAATATTAACTAGCTGATTGCCTTTTATAATTAAAACATTTTTTTTCTAACAAAATCTACTTCTTTTCCAAAAATATCACGGGTAATTACCTTTAAATTAAAATATATTACCTTTTATATTTGTTATCACTAAAATCTCTATTTTCCAAAAATATCAAGTACAACTCTTACTTATATATTTTAAAACTTATTTTAATACTTTTAATTATTTAAAAAAAACTTACCTATTTTAACAAGTGAACGTATTTTTTTTAACAAATACAATTAATATAATTAAAATACATCATCACAAAAATCCCTATTTTCCAAAAATATGAGGTGCAATCCTTACTTATTTATTTTAAAACCTATTTTAATACTCTATTTAATAAATAATAAAATAATATAAAAAATAGTAACTAGCTGATTGCCTTTTATAGTTAAAACATTTTTTTCTAACAAAATCTACTTTTTTTTCCAAAAATATCACGGGCAATTACCTTTAAATTAAAATATATTACCTTTTATATTTGTTATCATTAAAATCTCTCTTTTCCAAAAATATCAAGTGCAACTTATATATTTTAAAACCTATTTTAATACTTTTAATTATTTTAAAAAAACTTACCTATTTTAACAAGTGAACGTATTTTTTTAACACATAAAATTAATATAATTAAAACACATCTAAAAATATTACGTGCAGTTACTTTTTTTTAATTAAAACACGTTAACTTTTCTATTTGTCCTTATTAAAAAAACTTACTTATTTTAACATTTCAACATATTTTTTTAATAAATACAATTAATATAATTAAAACACTTCTAAAAATATCACGGTCAATTACTTTTTTTAATTAAAACATGTTAGATTTTATATTTGTCCTTATTATTAATATTATTTTATTATAAAATAATAATATTAATAATACCTCATTTATCTTCCTCGGCCTCATTTGTATTTTTTTTATATTTTTTATGTTCCAATGAATATTTAAGTTTCTCATTTTATAATTTATCATATTAATTTTTACTTTTATTTTAATATTTTCCGTTCACATTAAATTTTTTAGTTTATTATTTTTAAGGCTCGTGCCTTGCACGGGTTATAGGCTAGTATAATATAGACTTAGGCAAATACTGTTGGGCCAACATTAGTATGATATTGTCCGCTCTGAGCCGTGGCCAAGCCCGCACGAATTTGTTTTTGGGCTCCTCCCAAAAGGCCTCATACTAATGGAGTTGTTTTTGGCTGCTTATATTAAAGATAATTCTTCTTTATCTTATCGATGTGGGACTTGGGTTGACACCCATTCTACAATCTCCCCTCAATCCAAGAACCACCAATCTTGTAACTCTTATACCGTTGTCATTCATCTGTTACGCATCTTGCGAGACACGTCGTCTGACCACCTCAGTGTCAGGAAGACTTTCGACACAAGTTGTCCAAGATCTCCGATCGTAGTTCTGGAGAGCCTCCTCCACACCACGCAACTTGTAGCCCGCAACCCCAGGATCAATTCTTAACCATCGGCTCTGATACCACTTGTTGGACCGCGCAACACCCGTTAACTCCATATTAGTATGATTTTATCCGCTCTGGGCCGTGGCCAAGCCCGCACGAATTTGTTTTTGGGCTCATCCCAAAAGGTCTCATACTAATGGAGTTGTTTTTGGCTGCTTATATTCAAGATAATTCTTTTTTTTCTTATCGATGTGGGACTTGGGTTGACACCCATTCTACAAATACTTGATAAAATTTATAAAAAAAGCTTGGCAAGATAAGGAAAAGTTGCAAGTCAAATATTTGAATTTACCTGTATACATTACAATTTACAAGATTTCTAACTTTTACATTTTTTAATAATATTATGAGTTTTTATATTGTTTTATGAAAAATAAAATTTGATCGATTAATCTCGATTTTTAACCGCTTTAATCGCTTCACGACTTGATTATTGGACAATTTTCAGAAAATGATTTTTGATCTAATCATTGCAAAATAGATGTAATTAACTGTTGAATAGCGATTGCTCACTAATTAATGTCAGTTAATCGCCAACCACCTCCCGCAATGAAATATAGTGGCAACAATCACCTCCAAAACTAAAGGTTCTTCCAAAGTGTCCATAAAACAATCCTGCAGAAGAACACAGACACCACGATGCATAACACAACAGTAACCACACAGAAAAGGTCTCTCACAAGTTACTAGAACCTTAGACTTCCCATCAACAGTGTAAGCATCCACCATTATAAATATATGTGGAGGGTCCAGAACACCTACCTCAATCAGCATCCGCGCCTCAAGGATCGGCTCATTCCTAACCGCGGCTTTAAAAATACCCCTACCCATACCAATGAGTTTACCCACAGCTAATTCCAACATACTTAGTCATTTCACAGTCCAGTAAAGGAAAGTAACATGAGGGAAACGAACCCAGACCGGTGCTTTGTCATTAATATTGGAAATTGGGAAATACTCATGTCATGGTTTCAAATTGAAGACATAACCCTCTATTGTCACTCGACTATTTCGAAGAAATTGATTAAGACCAGTAGAATCCCTAAAACGAAAAATTATTAAACCCCCAAAATGAATAGACACGTTTATAAGCTCTAAAGAACTGAACTTAAGTAAAGCATTATCTTTAATCGCATCAAACTTAAAGCCAAAACAGATGGAGGTATAGCATAACAATAATTGACCCAATTCATAGCTGAACCATACAAAAAATCCACACTTGGTTCCACACGAGTTACTCCATTACTCTTAGTAATAACATTCTCCTCGCGAGAAATGTCTGATACATGAATACAGTTAACAAGATTAGAAGAAACCTGGTCTCTTTGCCAATTCATGGATGAAGTAAACAAAACACACACACAATCACTTTAATCTACTTTGTATTAAGTAAATTAAATATTACAACTTCCAAAATTTCACAAATAAAATTCTGGATTCTAAACAAGAACAAAGTTTTCTTGCTTTGCTTACAGAGAAAAGAGTACTTGAATGTTTCTGTGTATTTCTCTCTTACAACTAATAGTAGGGTGTGCACAATATATATACACCTATACAAACTAGTGCACACACCTATTTACACAGTTACCCCTAACTGAAAGTCTAACTTGTCCTACCATAAGAAGTTAACTGTGTCAGGAAGGACCACTTGCTTTTCGGAGTCTCTCCCGTTTCTGTATCTGCTTGTCTCTTATATTTCTCTCCAAGTTTAGCTGTAGATTTGCCATATGTTCTTTGGACCACCTTACCGTAATAGATGCTTCAGTATGTGTCTCCTTTGATTTTTTTTGGTTCTGTACCTTGATTTGTCTTGTTATAAACGGCAAAGTGTTGACATCGTGAACTCCAGCATAATCCTGATTCTTTGACATGTCGACATAGTGTATTCTTGACTTTGATATATGAGTGTATCAGGAGTATGCGACATAGGCTTAGAAGTGACTTCACGATATGGCCTTCTTGAAGACTTCACGACATAGCCTTTTTGAGGACTTCGCGACATAGCCTTTTTGAGGACTTCGCGACATAGCCTTTTTGAGGACTTCGCGACATAGCCTTTTTGAGGAATTCACGACATAGCCTTTTTGAGGACTTCACGATCTAGCACAATTTGACTTTGCGATCTCAGCACTTCACGATATCAGTAATGAAGACTTCACGACATAGTTCATTTTGGACTATGCGATCTCAGTACTTCACGACATGGATATTTTTGAACTTCACGACATAGTTCATTCTGACTTCACGGTATAGGGACTTAGACAAATTTCTGCAACTTATTTCTTCAAGGCCTTATTCACTTCAATCCTGCTGCATGAACAATTTGAACTTCTTCCAGGATAATTATTCTATGGCCTATGTACAGTCTAGGTGCAAGAAACTTACTAAGCTCATTATAACATTGAGCATACATAATAAATCTAAGTACATGAAAACAAGACAAGTACAATAGAGACCTATACTATATCCCAGTGAGAGAATTCACTAGGTCATGTAGAGTGACATAGTCACAATGAGTAGGCTTGTTAATAGTGGTACTCAGACATGCCTTGAGCCTAACAATCTCCCCCAAATTGTGAGTAAGAAACTTAGGCACGATATCATGTCTGATAACAAGCCTAACTTTACATAAAAGGAATTAAGGTTCAGAGAGAACAGAAGATGAACATTATGAACAAAATGATTTTATTACATACAGAAAGTGAGAGCTTACATATTATCTTTGTTGCTCAACAACTTCAGTTTCCATTTGCTTCTCAAGATAGTCATCATAAACTTTCTTATTTCTCTCTTCTTCCTTTCTCTTATTATCTGAGATGGCTGCTTGAATTTCATCTCTTGCAATTAGTTCTTCAATGAGAGGTGAGTCTTTTAGATCTTCAATTGCAGCTCTAAGGGCACTTTCCACATAAGAATCTAAAAACTCCATCCTTATCTTGCTTTTGCCTCCATATTGATTTTTGTATTCCACAACATAAGTATTTTGTTTTACCTTGCACAGCCCTTTCTTTCTTAGCTTTTTAGCCCTTAAGCTTCTGTTGATTGGCCTTGGCTTGTACTCCCCCTCTCTTTTCCACAATGACTTCCACAATGACTTTTTTCCTTTATCCCCCTTAGGCTTGGGATCAGACAAGATGTCTTGAGCTTCTCTAGGAACAGGAAGGTTCATACTTCTGAGCAGGGTTGTCATCATTTGTTGTTGGACTAGCAAAATATTAGATGTGGCATTTCTTTGGTCATCCAACTTAGCATTGAGCATGTCCAAGGATTGAGAGATCACTTTGTTATCAGATTTAAGAGCAGCTACTTCCCTTTCCAAGCCATCCACCTTTGAGAAGAGTTGTTGAGATTTGAAAGAATTAAGAGATTGATCCTTGATCTTTGAGAAGTCAAATTTTGAAATGTCAGAAATAGGAACTTCATCCACAAGCTTGTTCACATACTGATTCTTCCACATCACAGTTAGCATGGAGTTGGAGTTGATGTTGGCTTGCACCTGGTTATCTAGCTTGGAAGAAAGCTTCTTCATAGTATCTGAGACCAAAGCTAGGGTGCAATTCATCATTGTGACATTAGCAGCTGTTTTCTGAACCTCCTTAAAGATGCCATCTACCTTGGGAAAATCAGAGAGATAGGAGTTCCTGAGCTGAGTCAAAGATCTGTCTGTTTCCTCCTTGATAGTATAAATTTCTGATTGAAGACCATTCCCAAGATAATGCAGAGCCTTCAGCTGATTCTTGTACATGCCATTCACTGCATTAAAGACTTCTGCATGAGCAAGATTCTTGGCATTAGACCCCAAAGATGTGAGATATTCTTCTCTGAGAAAGGCTAGGGCATCTTTGAGCTTCACAGATCTTTTAGCATCCAACCAGGCATCAACATTTCCATCATGTTGGGCCTCATCTATAATCTTGTCCTGTTGAGCTTCAACATCCTCCTTGTGACACAGAAGAATGGCTTCATAGTCTGAATTTGGGAGATTTGCTGTGAGGAGATGTTGAGCTATTTTTGAGATCTCATCAATCTGTACCACATGAAGATTTTGTAGGTCTTCTTCCGTCAATTGTGAGGGCACGGATGATGATCCTGAAGGCCTGTCGTGTTGCACAGGCTTCAGCCATTCTGACATTGTGGCCTGGGCCAAGTGAGAGCCAGTGTTAGGCACTTCAGGGGGGATAGAGATATGAGTTTCCTCCAGTCTTAGAATGACTGTGGAGTCTGATGCTGTCTCCATTGAAATGGGATGTGTTACAGCATCATCTCCATGTGCCTGTGAAGGCAAGTCCAAATCCCTAAGGATTGGAGAGGGTGGCACAGAGTCTCCAGTAAAGACTGGTGAATCCTCTGTGTTTGTGTTGGTGTCATTAGAATATGCCCCAGCGTGCATTTCCTGACCAACTGAATGAGGGTCCTGGGTGGTGATCACAGTGTCATGCACCATGTCACTTGAAGTGGGCTCAATCACAGATTCAACTTGTGATTGATCAATAGCAGAATTGTCATGAGAATGACTTTTCTGTTGAGAAGAAATTTGAGATGTAGATTCTGGAAGAGAAGTGTAGTTTAGACTGGATTTTGGCAACTCCCCCTGAGAAATATGAGGAGTTTCAACATTGATGTGCTCTCCACTCAGTGAATAATCACCCTTATTACCACCTGAGTCAAGAGTGGGTTCTTGACTCTGTGCAGACTCTGTACAGACTGTAGTGGGGAGACTACTCTTTTCAATGCCAATGCCCTTTTGAGAGGACATTGACAGTAATAGGTGTACCCCCTTTTGCACATCTAAATCCTGTTGGGAGGATTCAGTGGTAGCTATTGATTTGGATTTCTTCTTTTGTCTGGTGAGCTGTGACTCAAGTTCCTCACTTCCTAAATCTACAGACTCATCACTTATAGCAAGGGCTCTCTTCTTAGTCTTCTTCTTAGTAACACCAATCTTTTGGGAGATTGGTGCACTTGGCTCCCTAATTTCTAGAGTAGTGTTTGCAGGAGGGTCACTGGATGGGATAGGAAGGCTGGGGTTAGACTTTGAAGCTCCTTCAGTCTTAGCCTTCCCTTTCCAGGAAAGTTCATGATATATGGGCTTATCAAGTGGATAGGATGCAAATGTGTCCTGCATATGCTGGGTCACACTTAGTTTCACATCCACTTGATTCCTAGTATCCAATGAACCAAATAGGACTTTGGACATGGATTTGGAATAAGCCATTTTAGTTTTATCTATACCATCTAATTCATGTACATTAGTATCAAGATAATTTAAAATGCGCTGAAGAAAGCGAGGGTAAAAGATTTCATTACCTCTTCCACGAACCGTCCTGCCTGGCCTTTGAGCCAATTCTTTGAGAATAATTACTCCTACATTAATCTCTTGATTATAAGCTAAGGAGTAGGCCAGCTTCACAGCAATGTGACTGATGTGGTCCCATCCTGTCTTCCTGCACAGAAACACCTTTTGGAGTGCGTCAAACAGAAATGACCACTCCCTCCTGACATGCTTCTTGTTAAGCTTAGCCATGTCTATCTCATCTGCATACTTGATTAGGTCCATGAATGCCACCATTTCAGCATCATTGGCTTCAGCATCATGACCTTCAACCTTGAACCCCAAAGCTTCATTAATTTCCTTTGTTGCCCAGTAATAAACAATTGTAGAAGGGGGGTTGAATACAATTGTATAAGATTCTCGACTTAATTAGATATGAATCACAAATATGAAAGAATAATAACAGCTTTATTAAATCTGATATAAAACTGTTACAAAACTCTCTCAAGAAATTATGTGTTCTTGAGAGCTGCTAGTTTACAAAAACTCTCTCAAGAAATTCTGATGTTCTTGAGAGCTTCTATGTTACAATATACTCGTGTATGTGATTGATTCGATTGATATCAAACCATAACCTAAACTGTGTTTATATACTACACAGCTTCTCTATCAATGATAAGTCCTAATCAATTACAAAGATTGAAACCTGTAACACCCCCAGATCCGGGGTCAGGAATCTGGGTTGTCACGCTCCATCAATATACCATACCTGCATTACTTACAACATTCTACTAATACAACTCCAAAGACCCCAATCACTTACGCACACACACACAAGTTATAGCCTTGGAAATGAGCAACAATAATTAACATTTGTTATTACAACCCAAATGTACTATCCAGGATCTCATCTATTATTTACAACCTCTACCTTAAGTTACAATAATAGACCTCACAATTCTATACAAGGTTTAGTAATACAAACCCACTCAAAATAATTCTCACTAATTCAAGCTGCAACAATTCTGCTCACACCGACAGTATCCATCCTGCATCAACTAACTCCAGGGTGGTCTCTCCATTCCCTTGCTCTCGTAACATGAGGTGGATTCGGCAATGTTTTCCTCAGGCTGAAAGATTTAATAAAGCAAGAATGAGCTAATAGTGCTCAGCAAGAAATCTATCCCAGTTTAAATCTTTAACCCTTTTAGGGAGATAATCCATATGGGATCAAACCTTTTATCACTACTAGGGTCTAACCCCCAAAATAGTATACCGTTTAAAATACCGTATGACTTATAATCATACTCATTAATCATTTGGAAATCCTTGGTATCGGTATGGTAAACCAAGACTCAAGACATATCTTTTTAAAATAGAGGTTAACATTAGAATCAAGGCTTAAAGCCTATTTATTGATTCAAAATACCATACAGTTCAATATCTTTATAACCACATGCTACGCATTAAACGGATAAAATACTAGCATAATATAAAAGATGAAGTTACGAGGAAAATTAATATAAGGTTTCCGTAACCCAAAATCCACTTATGCATATATAGTCTGAGTAAGGCTCCATCAGAGTCATAACTCATAAAATAAAAGATGAAGTTGCAAGGATTTATTGTAACTTCATTTTTGAACACTTTTCAGCCCCCTGCCAACATGATCGGTAAACCTGTACCAAGAATGTCATCCTTAGTCCCTTTCAATACATGTTGCAGAAAACCCCCTGCCAACATGATCGGTAAACCTGTACCAAGGATGTCATCCTTAGTCCCTTTCAATACATGTTGCAGAATTATCCAAATTGGATGATGAACCAATACTGGAGTAATCACCGCGCCAGTTGTCCCAACCTCACTATGATCAGTAGCATGTCGTACAACTAAAAATGTTTTCTACATGTAGATGGAAGAACACGACAGCCTGACATCGTCTACCGCCTTTCTGGATCTCCCCGGCCCATTTGGGGCAATAAAAATGATGGGTTGACACGACTCGACCTCTTACACTGCTCCTAGTTCGGATGAAATCCATGACTCTGAAACATAAAGATCGTCCCCCTTTCCCCAAGTGTAATACTTGTTGATACGACTCCACTAAGTAGTTATATCTAGGTTGGAAAAGAAGATTCTCCAATATTTCCCAAGCTATTGCCTGTTAATGGATATCGACTTGTTCCATCAATTTACACCTCGATCGTTGAGGTAGTAACACAACATTTGAATTGCAGCAATTAAATTGCTCCGAGAAAATATCTGTTCCCTGACAGTTTTGAGTTGAGAGTTTAAAATGAGTAGCAGTCACTTAAATCAGGTTTCCCATATTTTTGGTAGTTGAGCGAGTGTTTAAATCCTATTAAAAGATAGATTCAAATGGAAAACCGTGTTTGGGAACCTCCCCTTGATTTAAAATAATTAATAATACCGCTTAGAGTATCCTTCATAGGTATTGAAGGTCGAGGGTAAACTTTAAATAATATAACTCATTTTAAAACGTGTTATAAGTATTTAATAAATAATCGAATAATATTTATTAAGTAAATAAACTTTAAACGAATATTCAAAAATAATATTCATTATATAAATAATGATTGAATGAATATTCAAAATAATATTCATTAAATAAATAAGGATTAAATGAATATTCAAAATAATATTCATTAAATAAATAAGGATTAAATGAATATTTAAAATAATATTCCTTAAATAAATAATGATTAAATGAATATTCAAATAATATTCATTAAATAAATAAAACTTAAATGAATATTCAAAAACAATATTCATTTAATAAATAACAATTGAATAACATCTATTCAATATCTTCATCAGAAAATAATATTCACGACGTACAGAAATATCTCAACTCCCGGTCTATAATGAAGAATAAGAATCTTACGCCCGATACTAAGGGCATTTGCAAAAACCCGGCTTATAACGGATATCCCATATCTAGCTTATAAGCCAATTACCAAAACATTTTCAAGTAATAAATACTTTCTGGAACATAAATAATGATTATTAATAATATTCCTCAAGATGAATAGTACTCTGCCGCTGGAATCCCTCCGGGTTTCCACGACTATCTATATAACAAAAAATATCGACTCCCGGTCTAGAGTCGAAACAATAAACATGCTCTTATCTATAGAGCTACAAGGTATACCGGTTCATAAGTACATTATCTCAAAGCTCGTATAATATCCAAAAGTCAGATTCTATTTAACACGATATAATCATTTATCTCAAAACTATACAACACTATACATGGCAAAAGCAGTATTATATAATTAATACTTCAAAGTATGGATTTAGAAAACTTGCATCATCAGGAAATCAAACATTTTGATAAGTGGAATATAGTTTTAGAAAACTTTCCACAATACTCGCAACAAAAGAGTTGATATATAATTTGGAATACGCAAGTATTGAACATTTGAAAATATACCTACTCTAAACAATAGAGTAAGGTTTAGTAAACTTGCCTGGAAATCCCGAAGTAGCAATAAGTCTCAGGTTGGTCCAGTAATCTAGAATCAACACAAGGTTCAAGATTTATAACTTAAACGCTTTCACCATACAAAGTATATACTATCTCAAGTACAAAGTCCATTTTCAAGTTAACTCCTTAAGAACTTCTACTCGAGCATGCTCGCTCACGCATTTTTATAAAAGTGAGATTTAATCCTTTTAGCACGAAATCTTTTCGAGGGTCTTCCTAAACATACCTAGCATGTTATCACAAAGTTTCACATTTTATTATGACTTCTAAGTGGTTCGATCATAGCCTCAAAGTTGACTAAGTGGCACGGTTTGGTTTTACGAACGCCTTACACTAAAACACATGTTTCTCCTAAACCGTAAATCGTAATGACATGATTATTGCGCTCACGTAAACTAGAAACAAAGCTCTACACACTCATCTTCATCATTGAACCAAAAGAGGCAGTTAGGTTTTCGGATTCTAGGCAGTTTATAGCGTTACCGAAAATCGGGCATTACGACGGCTTAAAATCGAATAATCCAATTTTTAACCAACCCAAATAAGCATTCAACCAACACCCAAGACTCATATACACCATTCATCATCTTCCTCACTGCCTCAACAGGTCTTGGAGCTACAATACTTATTTTTCCATTTTCATAACAACCACACAAGATTCATGCCTCTAAACATGCATACCACATCAAAACTCCATTAAAACACAATATTCATCAAAGGGGTTTCCAAAGATTTATACCTTTTCTTGAAGCTTATAAGTGCTCTAAAGACTTTACAACTCTTAAACCTTGCTTAGAACATCCTTTGGAAGCCAAACCATCAAGAAACAAAATATGAAAACTAAGTTAGTAACTAATCATCCTAGAACACACCATCTTGTAAAAATCATATAAAATCGAAAAATAAGAGTTTAGTTCTCAAATATTTTACCACACCTTCTGATCTTCAAGGGATTTCTTTTGAGTCCTATATCATCACCAGGTAATGCTTGAAGCTCTACTTATGGGCGTTTTAAGATCGATGGCAGAAACTGCCAGGAACAGGGCAGATTGGGATCTTCAACTTGGGGAAGGGATTTGACTAGGCTACACCCCTTTGTTTGCCATGAAATTTTTAAAGAACCTTACCCATGGAGTGGAGAAGCTACGGTAAACATTTGGTGATTTATGGATGGATAGAAGTGGAGATATGAATTTTTCTTTGAGTTGTGCTCTTGTTTGGCAGATTGGAGAGCTTTTGCTCATCTTACTTTTGTTTTGTTTTTCAACTTGGATGCATCTTTTCTTTTGTGTTGTTAACCACCCATTAGCCCACTTGTTGCTCTCTCATTAGTCCAAGTGTTGGCCTCTCATCAAACAACTCCATTTTTGCCAATGTTGCAAATACACCATTAGCTTGTTGGTTGACTTTCATGCATGACACCTTGGTTTTTCTTCTTCCACCAATTGGATCGTCTTTGTGTCCTTTTAATAAAATCAATACGTTACCGCTTATATGTTGCATTTTATTACTCCACTGTGGCACAATCCCTTAAATCAATATTAACTCCAACATCCCTTATCTATTCCCTCTTTATTCCTTGTTCTTAGAAAATGTTCTCGCGTTTCTTCGAATATTCTCAAATCAAATATAATAAAATTCCAAAATATTAAATCCTCAAATCCTCAAATTTAATATCTCATTTCTTGAATATAATAATATATAATTCACTACTCAGTCAAATACTACACCAAAATAAAATTTGGAATTTCTGAATTCCGATCGTCTTTGCATACACTTATTTACTCCATAGATCACTAATACGACTTCGAAAGTTCATTATCCCGACTCGTACATAGGGTGGTCTAAAAATTTTCTAAACGACAAAAATTACTATTCATCAGGATTTTACTATTCATCAAATAAAAAAAAATTAACTAAGTCCAAAATTTGGGGTTATTACAAAACCTATCCATAATTGATAGCTACATTCCTACAGACCAGGAACCGACATAATAAACTTCCATGTTTAACTAGACTCCAAATATAACTCGATGTAGGAATCCTGATCAGCTTCCAGTCCTGATGATCAAACCTGATCCCAGTCCTGATATTCATTCTGATCCTGACGACCATGCAATCCTGATGACGTTAGTAATCCTGATCAGTTGAGTCTAGATCCTGACGATCATTGAATCTTGATCTAACAATCTCCCCAATCTCATACTTTGTGAAATAAAGTATAGATTCCTAAGATTCAATGATGTCAAAAACATATTTACAAAATGTACAAGTATCTTCAGCAGCAACTTATCTGTTTAAATTCTTTGATAAAACAGATTCATCTTCAAGAAGTTGGATAACAAATTTTCTTCTTTTTCTTCAAGAATTTGAATCAGTCTTTCCTTAAGATTTTTGAGTTCTTCATCTTCCTCATTAATCTGGTAAATAGCTGCTCTGAGATTCTGTATGGAGCTTCTTTATAGACTGTGCTTTTCAAGCAAAAGATAAGCAATTTCCTTCTCATCAGGATTGAGAGTAAGTTGAGTCATGCCAAAAGTCACTTCTTTAACAGCAGTGCCCCTTTGCATTTCCACATCTTGACCTCTTTGATTTAAGTACATGGGAGTATAATCACCATTGAAATTTTTGTTTCCATTCAGTCTTCTTCTTATTGTTGACAAGATCATGTCACTCCATTCTTTGCACACTTTGTTCTTCCATCTTAACAGATAATGAACATATTTCAGTTCCTGTGTAGTTTTCATCAGCAAATCTTGAATGTGCAGAATCTTCACACTACCATCTTTCATGAAGTACATAAGCTTTTCTTTCTTTTCAATACCATCATGACAATCTATAACTATATCAACAGCTAATAAATTGTTCAGGTTTTCAGAAGTTAAAGTACCTCCAATTTCATTCAAGGAGTAAGGATCAACATATGACATATTCAGATATTCAGCATCCCTGTGTCCAATACCTCCTCTTGAATTACTTGTCAATTGCTTCAGATTTGAAAACATTCGTAGCCAGAGTGCTTTTGATCTAATCATATCAGATAAATCAACAACACATGAAGCACTTGTTATAATTCCTCCATTCTGAAAATTGATAGGTGTGTTACACCTCAGTGTACTTATGTGTTTCCACTTCTTATCTTTCTCTTTTTCAAGAGCATAGCTTCTTTCTAGTAAAGATTCTTGTCTGCTTGAATTTCTCCATAATCTTCTGTTTGAGAGTTTAAGCCTTTGTACATAGAGATTGAAATCTCTAATTGTTCTTCTTGTGATTTCTCTTCTTCTGGCTTCTTCTTATTCATCGACTTCCTTGTTGTGAGAATCAACCACGGTAGATAAGATTAACAAATCAATCTCTTGCAGAATTTCAGATTCATCGGGATCTTGAACATTGTCAGAAACAATATCAGGATTAGAATCTTCAATTTGATTTGTATTGCAAAGAATTAATTGTCTTGGCTTTCTTCTCAATTCAGGTTCTTCTTCAACATTTCCATCATCACCAAAAGTAGACCTGTCAGGAACTACTAAAGTTTGAGTAGGTTTAGGAATTTCTTCTATTAATAAACCTCTAGACCTTGTCTGTCTAGGCATTGTTTGAGTTGAAGAACCTCTTCTACCTCTTCTAACTCCTCTCCTACCTCTGCTTCCTCTACCTCTAGCAGGAGCAGGGTTATTAAAGTTTTCCATCATTTCTCTCTGTTGTCTTAAGAATTCTTCATGTGAGAGATCAGGATATTCTTCACTTGCTGTAGAGAGTGCTTTTCTTGCAAATAATTGTTGAACTCTTTTATCAGTGTGATATAGAGTAACAATTCTGCCATCTTTTGTAGAGAACTTCTGGAATAGATTTGATGCATCTTCAGGATTATCAATAATCACATCTTCATCACCTTCAGGAATTGTAGAAAGAGTTTGTTCATGACCAGGCATCAGGATTTGTTCTTCCGTCAGGATCTGAGATTGCACCAATGTCCTTACTGTCCTTACTCCATAATCAGAAACATGAGTTGACTGCGTTGTTTGACTTTGAGAAGTTTGAATTGTCTTCATAACAGCAGCATCAGAGGTTTCTCCTTGTAGAATTTTGTCACCACCATCATTTCCAGTATTATCATCATCATCATTATTTCTCAATACTAGATCAGGTGTACATTTTGTTGCATGACTTACCTTCTCCCCCTTTTTGACATCAGTATTTGACAATATATTCAAAATTAAGGCAAGAGAAGTTTGAATGTCAGTTACCTTATTATCCAGAGAATCAATCCTTCTGTTGATGGAGGTTTGTTCAGAAACAACAGATTTCACTTGGGATTCCACTATCCTTAGTTGAAGAGCAGTGGGCACCTTTGTAAAACTCATAGAAATATCTTCCCTCACCAACTTAGTTGCAGCTTTGACAGAATCAATCTCATGTTTCAGGCTTTTAGATAAAAGAGTTGTAGCCTTCAGATGATTCTTCAAATCTGGATTCTCTATTATCTTCACTGCATCATAAGCATGATCCAAGGCATATGGATAGCTGAAAGATTCATCAGACCTATACCATTCGTTTTCCCATTGATGCCTTCTCAGCTTTTCTGCAGTATTGATTTCAGAAGGAATAGAAAAATCTTGTCTGAGATCTTTTCCAGTAGAAGCCTTGCCAGTCATGAAAGTGCTTGACGAACCATAAGTAGTTCCAAGACTAGATTTTAGAACTCTGGCAAGCTGTTCCTTCTCGTCATTATTATCATCATCACTATCATCAGAATCATCATCATCATCATGAGTAACATCAGGATCAGGAATAGCTATACCTTTCAGTTTATCATGTGAATCTGTGATAGGATGGTCCATTGGTCGTGATCTTAGTGGTTGTATCAAAATTGGCTCAGCATCAGGAGCACCACTAGCATCAGGATGAACACCGTCAGGATTTGATAAGCTTGCATCAGTATCTGTTACCAATGGTTCTTGTGTAGCATGAGGTTCTGAAGCTGCTTCAACACTTTGAGTTGGAGGTTCTGAAGCTGCTTCTCTCATTGACAGTGTCCTTGACCAATCTTTCACTAGAAGCTGTAGCTTTGCCTGCATCTTCACTTTGAGAAGATGGTTCTTGTGTGGCTGGAATGTTGATGTCTTCACTCTCCCTTTGAGAAAATGGTTCTTGTGGAACCATTCCAATAGCTAAGCCTTCACCCAAACTTTGATTGAGTGGTTCTTGTGTGGCAGGATCTTCAGTTTGAGCTGCTGAATCACTTTGAGATCCAGGTTCTTGTGCGCTTGATCCTTTCAGCTTCTTTTGTCTCTTGAAAACTATCTCTGCTGCTTTCCTTTTCTTCTCTAATGGATGGGAAAATCCAAGCTTTGAAGCAGTCTCAGCAACCTTCTCCCATGAAATTTCAACAATCTTTGCAGATGGAGAAGCCTTTGCTGGAGAGTCTGAGATAGAGACAACTTTCGTTTTTGCATCAGGAATACCAACATCAGGATTTGCTAGAGCATCAGGAGTAGATGACTCATCAGGATTTGATGTCTGAATATTGGTATCCTTCATTTGCACCTTCAAAGGAATATGATACCTGCTTTTCGATAATGTCCTTTTCTTCTGTGGCTTTGATGAAGGTGCCACGACTTCAATAGCAGTATCAGCAACTTCCTTATTCACATTCATTATAGAGGATATAGGTAAATCATCCTCTGAATCAGTCTCATCCCTGAGCACTAACTTTCTTTTAACATAAACAGCCTCAACACCCTTAACAGCTTTCTTCACCAGGACCCCTTGTACACCCCCTTGTAACTTCTTTTTAGTGAGTGGTGTAGAGGAAAAATTCTTTGAACCTGATTGCCTTCCAGACACATCAGTTCTAGCTGATTTCTTTGATTTTACAACTAAAGTCTTTTGAGAGACATTAGAGGTGGCTGTTGACTGTTTGGACTGTTTAGGTGCTATGCTGAGGTCAGGAACAAGGTGTGATTGGCCTTGCCCCATAGCATGAGAAAGCAATCCATAACAAGTAGGCATTTTCTGATGTAAGAAAAACCTAACCTCATCAGGAATAAAAGCATTACCAATAAAACCATTTGCCTCATCAGGATTAAAAAATATTTTCTATTTGAAGTAAAAATAAAATTTCATTTAAGAAAACAAAATTTTTATTTTACTAATCCTGGAAAAAAAATGTTTTTTATTTATTTTAAAATCACCAAATTAATGATGTAGAACCCACTAAAACATTCTTACCATTTATCAAAGCAAAATAGTCATGGAAAACTGAACCGTCGCCTCGAGAATAAGCAAATGACCTGCAGCTGATCAAATAATCTCTATAAAAGATAGTGTTAAACATTATTATCATTTACCAAATACACAAACCCTCTCCACAGAAAGAAAAACTTACGAAAACCTTTCACCTTCTTCTTTTAACTGCAATCAGATGAGGTTCCCTAGGTTTTGCTTGAAATCTTGCACACAGACAGGTTGCAAACATGATATCTGGTCTACTTGCAGTGAGATACAATAAAGAGCCAATCATTCCTCTGTAGTGAGTTACATCTACCTCAGTACCTTGATCAGGATCAAGTTTGGTAGCTGTAGAAATGGGAGTATTTGCAGTAGCATAGTCTTCCATGTTAAACCTTTTCAGTAAATTCCTTGTATATTTAGACTTATTGATAAAAATGCCATCATCAGTCTGTTTAACTTGAAGACCAAGAAAATAACTCATTTCTCCCATCATGCTCATTTGATATCTTGACTGCATAAGCTTGGAAAACTTTTCACACAGCTTATTGTTTGTTGACCCAAAAATGATACCATCCACATAAATCTGAACTAAAAGCAAATCCTTACCATGATTCAAATAGAATAGAGTTTTATCAATAGTACCTCTTTTGAATCCACTTTCCAGTAAGAATTGAGCTAAGGTTTCATACCATGCTCTTGGAGCTTGCTTTAGTCCATAAAGTGCCTTATCCAATCTGTAAACATGATTTGGATATTTTGGATCAATGAAACCAGGAGGTTGTTCAACATATACTTCTTCCTCCAGTTCACCATTTAAGAAAGCACTTTTCACATCCATCTGGAAAACTTTGAATTTCTTATGAGCTGCATAAGCCAGAAAGATCTTGATGGCTTCTAGTCTTGCAACAGGAGCAAAAGTTTCATCATAGTCAATTCCTTCTTGTTGAGAATACCCCTTTGCAACTAGTCTTTCTTTGTTTCTGATTATTACACCATCTGAATCAGTCTTATTCTTGAAAATCCATTTTGTACCAACAATTGACCTGTTCATTGGTCTTGGCACCAGCTTCCAGACTTCATTCCTTTCAAATTCATTCAATTCTTCTTGCATTGCAGTAACCCAATCAGCATCTTTGAGTGCATCTTCAACTTTCTTTGGTTCCTCCTTTGACAGAAAGTTATTATATAGACATTCATTTTGAGTTGCACTTATTGTCTGAACACCTGCATCAGGATCTCCAATTATCAAATCAGGAGTATGACTTGCAGTCCATTTCCTTGCTGATGGTAAGTCATTCCTTGATGTAGATGCTCCCCCTGGATTGGTGTTATGTTGATTGAAAAAATTTGTTTCATTAGAAGCTCCCCCTGAAGTATTACTATCTCCTCCTGATGAATTATCAGGATCATCACTTGAATCAGTATCTGAAGAATTCTGTCCTGATGATTGAGTTGACTCTGAACTTGTAGTAGAATGTTGTTGCTCCCCCTCAACATTAGCACTACTAGTAGTATTACTACTGTTTGCATCATCAGAATTAACATTTGAAGTGTCATCAGGATTTGGTGACTCATCAGGATCTGATGAACTGACAGGATCTGATTCATTTTCTTCAGGTTCCTTGGTAGCTTCATTTTCAAAAATCAGTCTATCATGTGAGTCTTCATTCAGTCCAATTATCCTTTTATCATCAAAAGATACATGTATTGACTCCATGACAGTCCTTGTTCTCAAGTTAAAAACTCTAAAGGCTCTTGATGCAGGATAGCCTATGAAAATTCCTTCATCAACCTTTGTTTCAAACTTTCCTAGCTGTTCAGGATGAGTTCTGAGAACAAAACATTTATAGCCAAACACATGCAAATGCTTCAAACTTGGTTTCTTCTCCTTGAGTGATTGATAAGGAGTAACACCATGTCTGTTTATCAATGTGAGATTTTGAGTATAGCATGTTGTGTTGACTGCTTCTGCCCAGAAATATGTAGGTAATTTAGCTTCTTCCAACATAGTTCTGCCAGCTTCAATAAGAGTTCTATTTTTCCTTTCAACTACTCCATTTTGCTGAGGTGTGCCTGGAGCAGAGAATTGTTGAATAATTCCTTTTTATTTGCAGAACTCTTCCATCTTTGAATTCTTGAATTCAGTACCATTATCACTCCTCAGTATCTTGACTTTGTACTTTGTGGTTGTCTCAATCATTCTCATATGATCCAACAGTATTTCAGGAGTTTCATCTTTTCTGTGCATAAAGTACACCCATGTGAATCTAGAATATTCATCAACTATTACAAGTGTGTACCTTTTCTTACTGATGGACATAATGTTGACTGGACCAAATAGATCAAGATGCAGCATGTGATATGGTTCTTCAATAGAGGATTCTGATTTACTCTGGAATGATGTCCTTCTCTGTTTAGCTTTTTGACATGCATCACAGAGTCCATCAGGAGTATATAAAACTTTAGGTAATCCTCTCACTAAATCTTTCTTAACCAACTCATTGATATTGCTGAAGTTGAGATGAGAAAGCTTCTTGTGTCAATTCCAACTTTCATCCACTGATGCTTTACTGATGAGACATGTAGGGGAGTCATCAGTATTTGAGAGAATGTTGGCTTCATAAATGTTACCATGCCTGTATCCAGTCAGTGCTATCTTTCCTGTTTCTTTGCTGACTACTTCACAATGTGTGGAATAGAAGTTGACATGATAACCTCTGTCAGTGATTTGACTAATACTCAACAAGTTGTGTTTTAGTCCCTTCACTAGAGCTACTTTTTCAATGATGACATTTCCAATGATTATATTGCCATATCCCAAAGTTTGTCCAATGTTGCCATCTCCATAAGACACAGTTGGGCCAGCTTTTTCCTCATATTCTGATAACAGGGCTTTGTTTACAGTCATGTGCACAGAACATCCATTATCCATGACTAACACATTTTTCCTTTTTCCCTGCAATCAGAATAGAAACACACTAGTTAGAACATTTAGGAACCCATACTTGTTGGGTTCCTTTTCCATGCAATTTATTAATTTTAGCAGCAGAAGACTTTATGACTTTAGCAGTCCTGACATGATTTATTCCATCAGGATTTGTTTTGTCAGTTTCAGTATTAACAAAAGCATGCTTCACTATGACATTATCAATTCTACCAGACTTTGTACTATGATCAAACTTAGGCAATGGATCATAAAAGTTATAGTACAAATCATGATAATCTTTACAAGTATAAATAGAATGCCATATACTACCACAATGAAAACAGGACTTCTGTGGTTTATAAAATACTGATCTACTCCTAATATCAGAAATATGAACTTCAGTACTTTTCTTTAAACTCTTTTTACAATCAATAGCAAGATGATTAGAGTTACCACAGTTAAAACAACATTTCCTAGGTGCATTTGGGATATACTTATAACCATTCTCTTTATTGATCCCAATTTTACCATTCCTGTTTCTCTTAACAGTAGCTTCCTTTTTCCTATCTGTAACCTCACAGATTTTATCCTTAAGTTGTTTCTGAGACAGTAAACCTACATTCTTAGTGACTTTACTCAAGACAGGTTTAGACTCAATAACTTTAATATTTTGAACAGAAGTAGATCCATTTTCAAAAGTTGAATTGGAATCTTTACCAAAAACAAAATTAACAGGAGTAATCTTAGATTTGGTTTTGTCTATAACATGTCTATAGGTTTTTGGACTAACTGTCTCATCAATAACAATTTTCTCCTTAAGTTTCTTATTCTCATCTGACTTATACCTTAGACACTCTTTCCAATTCTTAGAGGTATTAATCTCATGAAATTTTCTACCAGAATCTGTCTAGGTTCTGATTTTCTCATTAGCATGCTCAAGTTCCTTTTCAAGAGAAGTACATTTAAGTTTCATCTCTAAATACACGTGTTTAGCATTATCACATTCTATCTGTACTTTTTGCATAAGAGAAAATTTAGCTTCTAAATGCTCATTCCTTTTCCTAAGTTCAGACATCTCAGATAAGATCCTAGTATTCTAAGCAGTTTGACTTCTAAAGCTAATATGCAATGACTTTAGAAAACGTCTTAACTCAGAAGCATTATCAGTGTCAAAATCAAAGACAGTATTAAGTACCTTATCATCAGGAATAGCAGTCTCATCAGTATTGGCCATCAGTGCATAGTTGACCACCTCAGTATCAGATTCTGAGGAAGAGTCCATCCAATCCTTGCTTGATGTAATGAGTGCCTTTGTCTTCTTGCACTCATTGGCAAAGTGACCCATACCATTACACTTGTAGAATCTAACCTTTGACTTGTCAAATTTGATACCTTTGAAAGACGTGTGTCCTAAATCTAATCATGGATGATGAGTTAGGAGATACTTTGTTCAATCTGATTCAAGTTTGTTTAATTTAATAAAATGGTAATATGTTTTATAACGGGCTTTATCTATTTAAAGTGTTTAAATTAGATGATCCATAGTTTAGAGTAAAGCTTTAATGGATTATGATGAGATCATTATAATGAGACCTTAAAGATGATAACTCTAAACTTAAATAGTTCCTGGTCGTAGGATAATTAATTGGTAGTTAATTAATCCGCAAAGATCGGTACATACTATGCTTGCTTCACTATGAAGGATGTCTGTTCTCATAGGCATTTGTGTGGTGACACTATAGCTAGTATGTAGGTGCTTATTAGGAATAAGTTCACTGAACATGACTCGATCAGTTGAACAACTAATGGAGTTCACTCATGTGTCAGTAGTTGTTCATATAGTGATGGTTGTACAAGTGTCCTTTGACTTGAGATCATCATAGTCATCTTGTGTACACTGAACTATACTTTGGTTTAGCTCTTAGTCTCGAGGGACAATAATTAGTGCTCTTCTGGGTATAGGAATTTGTGCACGAAGATAGTGAATGATCAATAAAGGATCTGCCCCTTCCAGTGAAGGAAGAGAATGTCCTATGTTATTCCATTTATGCTAGTTCAGGAACCTCTGGCCAGAGTGAATGAAATTAGAAAGAAGTTTCTAATTTGCATTAATCGGAACTAGACATAGTGAATAGGAAAGCATATGATTAAATTAGATAGGCTTGACACGAGATCCATGCCTTGTATTTAATCGGGATATTGTAGGGTAGAAGGAATTGATTGTACTGTAACTAGTCACTGACAGGTTCTTGGTATTCTAAGCAGTGAATTCATATTATCCGGATAGTCGCGATATGTTGAGAAGCATCACTCACGATGTAGAATAAATATAATTAATCAGTTAATTATATTTAATGAATTATTAGAATTCATATAAATAATAAATAAAAGTTTATTATTATTTATTTCTACTACCGGCTTAATATTGAACCTACAGGGTCACACCATAAAAGATTAATTTATTGATGAAGGTATTTTGAGAGAGCAAGTTATTTTCTAAATAGTTTAGAAAAGGAAATAATGATTAAAATAGTTTTAATTATTATTAAAGCATTTTATAAGATAAAGTGTGGGGTTAATATATATATAAAGATATATTAAAAAACCCTAGGAGAGCCCTATAAATAGAATGAGATAGTTCATTCTAAATAACTTGAGTTTTTGTGAAAACCTAGTTGCCACCCTCTTCTTCTTCATCTCTCTCTCTCTCTCAAAAGAAGAAAAACTCCATTTTTATAAAAGCTTAGTTTTATAAAAAGCTTCATCGAAGGATTATTCTTGGTGGATACCGGTAGAGTGCTTCACACTCTGAGGAGCAACTGCTAGAATCCATTTTATAAAGCTTCGATTTTCAAAGGTATGGTTACGATTCTTCTCGATCTAGATTTTATATGTTTTTCTATATGTGCGATACATGGTTTTTACGGAATAATTATTATATCACGCTTCCGCTCATCCGTAAATTCCTTCAACCTTTGCTATCCTTTTTGATGTTCTTGTCTTTATCTGCATTGAAGGTCCTTTTCTGATAGTTGCCTTGTCTCCTAGCTTTCCTGAACTTCATCTTTTTGAAGCTTCTGACAATCATAGCAACCATCTCTTCCATGTCTGAGTCAGAAGAATCATCATCAGTATTGGCATCAGGATTACCATCAGTATCTGATGATGAGTCATCAAGATCTGACTCAGCTACTTGAGTTTTCCTTTTTGAGACTTCCACGGCTTTTCCTTTTGATTTAGCCTCTGCCTTCAAAGCAATAGATTTTGCCTTACTGCTTTTCTTATTATTTCTCTGTTGAACTTCAAGATCATGAGTTCTTAGCATTCCATAGACTTCATCAAGAGACACAGTGTTGAGATCATACTGATGTCTAATGATTGAGGTCTGTGTATCCCATTCTTCTGGTAAAGCTCTTAGAAACTTGGTGTTTGAATCTTCAGTTTCATATTCCTTGCCAACTAAAGATAGATCGTTAAGAAGTGTCAGAAATCTATCATATAAATCAGTTAGGCTCTCATCAGGTCTAGCATCGAATTGTTCATATTCTTGAATCAAGATAGCCCTTATGTTCTTCTTGACAGATGCAGATCCCTGACACTGAGTTTCCAATGTATCCCAGATTTTTTTTGCAGACTTGCATGTAATCACTCTATTTGACATGACAGCATCAAGACTATTGTGCAGTATATTCTTTATCTTTGGTTCCCTGAGTACATGAGCTTTTTCTTCTGGAGTCCATTCACTTTTAGCCTTGACCACATAATGTTTAGGTACAGTATCTGTTCTTTCTACGAATCTGGTAGGAACATATGGTCCATCATGAATCCTGTCCAAATAGTCAGGATCCATAGCCTCCAGGTACATCAGCATCTTAACCTTCCATGTTGGATATTCTGATTTCTTCAGGATGAGAATTTTCATGCTTTCATACTTTGTTGTCGACATTTTAGATCGTATCTGATTCAAAATTAAATCAGTTTGCTTTGATACCAATTGTTGCCCAGTAATAAACAATTGTAGAAGGGGGCTTGAATACAATTGTATAAGATTCTCGACTTAATTAGATATGAATCACAAATATGAAAGAATAATAACAACTTTATTAAATCTGATATAAAACTGTTACAAAACTCTCTCAAGAAATTCTGTGTTCTTGAGAGCTGCTAGTTTACAAAAACTCTCTCAAGAAATTTTGATGTTCTTGAGAGCTTCTATGTTACAATATACTCGTGTATGTGATTGATTCGATTGATATCAAACCATAACCTAAACTGTTTTTATATACTACACAGCTTCACTATCAATGATAAGTCCTAATCAATTACAAAGATTGAAACCTATCCATAATTGATAGCTACATTCCTACAGACCAGGAACCGACATAATAAACTTCCATGTTTAACTAGACTCCAAATATAACTCGAAGTAGGAATCCTGATCAGCTTCCAGTCCTGATGATCAAACATGATCCCAGTCCTGATATTCATTCTGATCCTGACGACCATGCAATCCTGATGACGTCAGTAATCCTGATCAGTTGAGTCTAGATCCTGACGATCATTGAATCCTGATCTAACATCCTTTTCTCTAAATTGCAGGTGCTTGCCCCTAATTGTGCAGTTAATTTCTTGAAATGAAGTCCCATCCTCCCTAGTCAGTGTTGATACCAAAGTTGTTCTCCAGAATCCTTCCAAAACATCAACGTACAGAGTGGGGTTCATGGTTAAAGCTTGGCGAAGGTAGGATGTGTTTAAGAACCGTACAAAACACTTGTACCGGGGGTTTGCCTCTGCCTCGGAGGGGATAGTGAAAAGATTGGTCTCTCTGGGTATGGTTAAAGGGTTTGAGGAAGACGCTGCTTGAGATTTGGGTGCCATTTGAAATTGAGAGTGAAGAAGAGAGAACAGAATTTGAGTTTAGGTTTGAGAATTGAGAGTAATAGACAAGATGAAAGGTTGTGAACGGTTTGAAAAGAGTATTTATATGATAGAGACACTGCGATATGGGGTTATAAATTTGTACAGGCTATTTTGATGTCGTGAAGTCTCAAAATAGCCTATATCGCGAAGTCTTGCAAAATATATCGCAGAGTCCAAAAATGAACTATGTCGCAAAGTCTTGAAGGTAGAAAGAATGGGAGGGGGGGGACTTTGCGATATAGTATAAATACCCTTTCTAAAACTCTCTTTTTGGAATTCTAAGCATTTTGTCAGACTTAAATCAAAAATTGAAATAAAATTAATTTAAATCAAAAAAATTTCAAAAATGGAGACTTGTCGATATAGTTATTCTAAGTCACGAAGTCATAAATTGAACTATGTCGCAAACTCAAGAAATGAACTATATTGCGAAGTCTCACAATTTCAACAGTTTGCGATATAAGTCTGTTTTATTTTAACTAAGTCCTGAACTCTCAAGATCACCTATGTAAAGATGTCTTAAAAGCTCATAACTTCTCATAAGAGTATGATTTGAAACATATACAGTAAAATACTGAAATATTTATAAATCATATCTCGACTAATTTTCACTCCAAATAAATAGAGCATCTAAATACAGTGAAAATTTACTGTTGCAACAATTAACTAGCATTATTACTTAGAACAACTAAATGAAGGATTGAGCATTCCAATTTCACTCACAAGTCTGTTGAAGACAACTTCATTTAGAGGTTTAGTAAATATGTCAGCTAATTGTTTCTCAGTTGGAACATAAGAGACTGCTATAGTACCATTTGCAGCATGTTCCCTAATGAAATGGTACATTATCTCAATGTGCTTTGTAGTAGAATGATTAACAGGATTGGCAACTATGGATATTGCACTTGTATTGTCACACATCAGGGGAATGTGTTCCCATACTAGTCCATAATCCATGAGTTGATTTCTAATCCAAATCAATTGAGCACAACAGCTTCCAGCAGCAATATATTCAGCCTCAGCTGTAGATGTTGCTGTGGATTGTTGTTTCTTACTGAACCAGGACACTAACCTTTGACCTAAGAATTGGCAGCTTCCAGAGGTGCTCTTCCTGTCAATTCTGCATCCAGCATAATCAGAATTTGTGTAACCAACCAGGTTGAACCCAGTGCCCTTTGGATACCATAGCCCAAGATTAGGAGTTCCCTTCAAATACCTGAAGATTCTTTTGATAGCCATCATGTGAGATTCTTTAGGATCAGATTGGAACCTTGCACAAAGGCATGTGGCAAACATAATGTCTGGCCTGCTAGCAGTGAGATAGAGTAATGATCCAACCATTCCCCTATAGACCTTGATGTCAACTATCTTGCCCTTCTTATCTTCATCAAGCTTGATTGCTGTGGACATAGGAGTTTTTGCTGGGGATGACTCTTCTAAACCATATTTTTTTAAGAGATCTTTAACATACTTAGATTGATTTATGAAGATGCCATCCTCCCTTTGATGTACTTGCAGGCCTAGGAAGAAGGTTAATTCTCCCATCATACTCATATCATATTTGCTTTGCATCAACTTGGAGAACCTTTCACAGAGCTTTTCATTTGAAGAGCCAAAGATGATATCATCCACATAAATTTGAACTAGAATGATATCATTTCCATGATTCTTGAAGAATAGAGTTTTATCAATTGTTCCCCTGGTAAATTGATGCTCAAGAAGGAATTGAGATAGAGTTTCATACCAGGCTCTTGGTGCCTGTTTGAGTCCATAGAGTGCCTTGAGCAGTCTATACACAAAGTCTAGGAAGTCTTCATTCTCAAAGCCAGGAGGTTGGGATACATAAACTTCTTCAGTAAGATCACCATTGAGAAAAGCACTTTTAACATCCATTTGATACACCTTAAAATCTGAGTGTGCTGCAAAAGCCAAGAAAATCCTGATGGCCTCCAGTCTTGCTACAGGTGCAAATGTCTCATCATAGTCAATGCCTTCTTGTTGACAGTATCCTTTGGCAACCAACCTTGCTTTGTTCATTATTACCACACCTTCTTCATCCATTTTGTTCCTGAATGCCCATTTGGTGTCAATAAAATTTTTAGCTTCAGGAGGTGGCACTAATTCCCATACTTTGTTTTTCTCAAATTGGTTCAACTCTTCTTGCATAGCAACAATCCAGTCAGAATTCTTTAAAGCTTCTTCAATTACTTTTGGTTCTTCTTGTGACAGAAAACAGCTATACAGACATGTATTCAATGTTGCCCTCCTTGTTCTAACCCCCTCACTGGGAGATCTCCAATGATTTGATCCCTAGTGTGGGCTCTGTCCCATTTCCTTGTGTGACCCTGTTCATCTCCTTGACTTGCCTCAGGATCATTTTGATTGACAGATGCATTTTCTTCTTCCCCCCGTGTTTGTGTTCCCTTGCACATGTGTTTGAAGAAGATCATCAACTTCAAGAGTTTCAACATGTGGAACAGTTAGAATCCTCAAGATATCCTTTATTTTCAAATCTTAATGGCACATTGTATTTTTCACTTGTTGTAAGTCCAGGAACTTTCTTGTCATCAAATGTAACATCCATGCTTTCTATTAATTTGTGTTGCTCGGGTACAAACACTCTGTATGATGTCCTCTCCAGAGATTATCCAATGAAGATACTTTCAAATGCCTTAGCATCAAATTTTCCAACATGTTCAGAAGTATCTTTCATCACAAAACACTTGCTTCCAAATACATGAAGATGCTTGAAGGATGCTCTTTTTCCAGTCATCAATGAATAAGAAGTTTTTCCAGACTTCTTATTGATCAATGTTCTATTCTGCACATAGCATGTTGTGTTAAAAGCATCATCCCAAAAGCTAGTAGGTAGCTTTGCATCCAACAACATTATCCATTATCACTTCTCAAGGTAACTACAGAGGAGCCAGTGCTTTGTGCTTCTCTATCAACTCTCTTGATATGCTCTATAATTACTTGAGGTGCTTCATCCTTGAAGAACAAGAATTCCACCCAAGTGTATCTTGAATAATCATCAACCATGACTAGAGCATATTTCTTCTTGGAAAGGGACATTACATTCACAGGGCCAAAAAGATCCATGTGAATTAGCTGCAGAGGTTTTGAGTTTGAATTGAGCATTTTGTTCTTGTGGCTTGACCTTTTTATCTTTCCTCTTTGACATGCTTCACATGCTCCATCTTGCACAAACTCCAAAGCAGGCATGTCTCTGATGAGTTCTCTCTTTGCCAGAGAGTTCATTGCCTGAACATTCAAGTGAGACAGTTTCTTGTGACATAGCCAGAATTCTTCATTGGTGGCTTTAGGTAGAAACAACAAATTTCTCCCTTGTCTGCAGCCTTAAGATTTGCTACAAACAAGCTTCCTTTCTTCTCACCAGCTAAAACAACTTCACCACTTCCTCTTTTTGAGATTAGACAATGATCTTCATCAAATTCCACTTTGAAACCCATGTTGGTGAATTGTCCAATGCTCAAGAGGTTGTGCTTTAGTCCTTCAACAAATGCTACATCTTCAATAATGACATTCTCAGATTTAACACTGTCATATCCCATTGTATAACCAATGTTGTCATTTCCAAAGGTTACTGATGGGCCAACCTTCTCCTCAAAATGTGATAGCAGGGCTATATCACCAGTCATGTGACTTGAGCATCCACTGTCCAAGATCCATATGACTCTTTTATTCCTGTTGCCCTGCATTCACAAAATGACTAAGTTGTTTTTGGTACCCACACTTGGTAGGGTCCAGTTGATTTAGAAACAGTTCTGTTATTGATTCTTCTATCATAACCAACATCCTTCACAGTAGGAGACTTCACAGTGTTTGTTGCTTTAGAGTTAACACTCTTAGGCTCACATGAAGTTTTCACCCTCTCAACCCTGATTGGGGATCCTGTTCTGTGAGTGTGCATATGTGTGTGTGATTCACAGGATTGTGCAGAATCAAGTTTATGCTTTAGAGATAAACAGTTAGCAATCACAGACACATAACATGTCATGCAGTTAGAATTTCCATAGAAGGAATCATGGATAGTGTTCATGCCAACAGAATGATTACTAAGGTTATCAACTTCAACATTTGCAGGTTTATTACACTTATGAGTCAAATGATTCACAGATAAGCATTTTTGACACTGTTTCCTAGGGGCATTTGGCACATTATAAGCATAATTGTTGCTCTTGTTGACACCTACCTTACCATTTCTGTTCTGTTTCTTCTTCTTAACAACTTCTTTCTTGATTTTAGGACACTTGACAAGGTTTTCTTTGGTTTCTTTATGATCAGCAGATTTAGGAGAGGAAGTAGTGTTCTTAACAGCCTCATCTTCTTCAAGTAGTTGTTGTTTGATAACTAGAAGATCCTCATCAAACTCAACAACACTCTTTTTGAAGATGGGCTCTTTGACACTAGACAAAATAGTTGGAGCATTTTTGTTTACACAAGATTTTTTTCCTTTGCCCTTAGCCTTCTTCCTTCCCTTATCATTCTCATAATCAAAACCAATTCCAACCTCACAGTCTTCAGGGTGTTCCTTGTGATAGGTTTGAATAAGTTCATAGGAGTTTCTATAGCTTCTTATTCTTAATTCATTCTCAGCAATTTGTTCCCTAAGAGCTATTTCAATCTGTTCAGCACAAGCAACTTTATTCTTAAGATACTCCACTTCCTTTTTCAAACCATCAAGGCTCACAACCATTAATTCAAGTTCCTTATTCTGTTTTGTAAGTTCAAGATTTTTAGCAGTTAGTCTGTCAATTTCCTCATTGGCAACTGACATGCTAGTATGAATGTTAAACATCTCAGTACTCATGTCTTCAAAAGTTTGCTTGTATTGAAAGGGAGTCATATCAAGAGAAGTAAGAATAGGTACCTGACTTGAGGAATCACTATCGTCAGAAAATGCCATCAAGACATAGTTTGAGTATTCCTGTTCTTCTTCTTCATCAGAATCATCCCAGCACTTTCCCTCAGCAATAAAAGCTTTACCTTGTTGTTTCTTGAGTAGAGCTTCATACTTAGCTTCAAGCTCTAAGTATGTTTTGTCCTTCTTGACCTGTTTGGGCTTTTTGCACTCTGTGGCAAAGTGCCCAAGTTCATTGCAGTTATAGCACCTTATCTTGGACCTATCCCCACTCCCAGACTTGTATCCTCCTTTAGCAGCACCAGCAATTCCTTTTCCTTTATTGAAGGAGTTTGAGCCACTTGATCCACCAGCATTTCCAGCATTAAACTTGGACTTAAATGGCTGCTTCCTTTTAAACCTAATGTTAGGATATCTCCTAGCCATGTAGGCAAAAGATTTGTTTTCCATCTTGTCCAGCTCATCTATGCTGTAGAACTCATCTTCCTCAGGCAAATCATAGACAACTTGAGTCTCATCACCAGTGTCTTCAACTTCCAGCTCTTCAATCTTTACTTGACTGACTTTAAAAGATTCCATTCTTTGACCTAAGTTGTCAGCAATAAGGGCACAGGAAGTATTTTCCATTAATCCTTGCTTTGCTTGAATGGATCTCTTTTGAAACAACTCTAGCTCATATGTTTTCAAAACACCATACAACACATCAAAACCAATCTTTGTTAGATCTCTTTCTTTGAGGGAAGAGATTCTTGATTCCAAGTGATCTGGTAGAGTTAGCAAAAACTTCATGTTTAGCTCTTCCGTCTCATAGAGTTTGATCTCATTTATCAGCTTGTTGAACCTCTCAAACACTTCTGTGATTCCCTCCTTTGGCTGAGCCATGAAAGCTTCATATTGTGAGACCAGAATCTGCTTCTTATTCTTTCTTACTTCAGGAGTTCCTTCACATAGCACTTCTATAAGATCCCACATCTTCTTAGCACTACTACAGTGAGCAACAGTGCCATACATGTTAAAATCCATAGATTCACAAATGATAAGTTGGAGATGTCCATCTAGTGCTACTTTCTCTTTTTTCGGATCAGTGTATTTGGAGGGATCTTTAGGAACATGTCTTGCTGGTATTATCTCACTACCAACAGTTGTTTCAATAATCTCAATCATTGGAGTAAAGGGACCATGCTTTAGAATGTCTAAGTACATGGGATTTGAAGCTTTGATGAAAAGCAACATCTTCTTCTTCCAAAGACTGTAGTGCTCCTTGTTAAAGGGTGGAATCTTGATACTGCTTAGTTTCTGTGAACTCATTCTTGATCTTTTCCTGTTTGTAAGTTAACAGACTGCTCTGATACCACTTGTTAGAAATGAATATCACTTAGAAACTAGACAAAGGGGGTGAATGGATAGTTTTGAGAATTTTCGATTCTTGAAAACTAAATAAGTTGTTAGAGATTATGTTGTGTAAAATACGGAATGAAAATAAACAGAATACACACACAATCACTTTAATCTACTTTGTATTAAGTAAATTAAATACTATAGCTTCCAAAATTTCACAAATGAAATTCTGGCTTCTAAACAAGAACAAAGTTTTCTAGCTTTGCTTACAGAGAAAAGAGTACTTGAATGTTTCTGTGTATTTCTCTCTTACTGCTAACAGTAGGGTGTGCACAATATATATAGACCTATACAAACTAGTGCACACACCTATTTACACAGTTACCCCTAACTGAAAGTCTAACTTGTCCTACCATAAGAAGTTAACTGTGTCAGGAATGACCACTTGCTTTTCGGAGTCTCTCCCGTTTCTGTAGCTGCTTGTCTCTTATCTTTCTCTCCAAGTTTAGTTGTAGATTTGCCATCTGTTCTTTGGACCACCTTACCGTAACAGATGCTTCAGTATTTGTCTCCTTTGATTTTTTTTTTGGTTTTGTACCTTGATTTGTCTTGTTATAAACGGCAAAGTGTTGACATCATGAACTCCAGCATAATCCTGATTTTTTGACATGTCGACATAGTGTATTCTTGACTTTGTTATATGAGTGTATCAGGAGTATGCGACATAGGCTTAGAAGTGACTTCGCGATATGGCCTTCTTGAAGACTTCGCGACATAGCCTTTTTGAGGACTTCGCGACATAGCCTTTTTGAGGACTTCGCGACATAGCCTTTTTTAGGACTTCGCGACATAGCCTTTTTGAGGACTTCATGATCTAGCACAATTTGACTTTGCGATCTCAGCACTTCACGATATCAGCAATGAAGACTTCAAGACATAGTTAATTTTGGACTATGCGATCTCAGTACTTCACGACATGGATATTTTTGAACTTCACGACATAGTTCATTCTGACTTCACGGGATAGGGACTTAGACAAATTTCTGCAACTTATTTCTTCAAGGCCTTATTGACTCCAATCCTGCTGCATGAACAATTTGAACTTCTTCCAGGATAATTATTTTATGGCCTATGTACAGTCTAGGTGCAAGTAACTTACTAAGCTCATTATAACATTGAGCATACAGAATAAATCTAAGTACATGAAAACAAGACAAGTACAATAGAGATCTATACTATATCCCAGTGAGAGAATTCACTAGGTCATGTAGAGTGACATAGTCACAATGAGTAGGCTTGTTAATAGTGGTACTCAGACATGCCTTGAGCCTAACAGGTATTCATCCACCGTCAATTTTGTAAGAAGCTAGACTTTTTTATCTTTCCAATGGTATATGGCACATTACCTATAACCGTATAGATGAATTCAGTTTTTTCTGCCAAGTTGGGTCATTAAGAGCCTGAAATAACTCCTGCGCAGATTTACCTCACCTTACTAAAACAATAATAACTTTCTGTATAAAATGTGTATTCACAAACCGTCGATTTTATAAGAATCTAGACTTTTGTATCTTTCCAATGGTATAGATCACATCACCTGTAACATTATAGATTAATTCAGTCCATTCTGCAAAGTTGGGTCATGAAATGCCTGAAAGTTTTATCTTCTACGCAAATGGACATCCTCTATCTAAAACAATGATAACAGTTTGTAAAAAATGTTTATTTACGAACCTTAATACAGTAGTGTATGTCATGTTAAATTAGTTTATTCTGTGAATTTGGTATGATATTTGAAACAATTGCTCCATTTCAGTTGATCATGATGAAAACTTCACTTTTATATAACAGTCAATAATTTTGAAGACAATGACCAAAGCCAATGTTCATGTGGAGGATTTAGAATATGCTCATAATTCTATGATTGGGGACGTTTATGATTTTGGTATGATCCATCTTTCTTCTCTAATTTATGATTTTGGTATGATCCATCTTCCTTCTCTAAATAGTTACTAATCCATATTGCAATTTATGCATGTATTAGATTCATTCATAACACTCTTTCAATTCCATTATTTGGATTATTGTTCATTGTTTCATTATTACAGGAATCTTACCAGCAATGATTTATATCAACAAAATGGGATTCATCAACATTTATCATGGGTTAATTCAGGTCGGAAATGTGGCGATCGAATTAGGTATGAATGATGTTCATTTCATGTTTACAACTGATATTTTGTTATGTAATTTGCATCAAGATAATGATATGTTTGATTCCTTTTCTTTTTTTTTAAAACTTTGGTTGTTGATACCTTTTTCTAATTGCATTGTTATGCAGATTAATTAAATGAATTTTAGTGTTGCGGAATGAGTATAATGAGATTTAAGTGGTCTTGAATCAGGTAAACAAAGTGATTAATGTTAATAACAGTTCCCTTTTATCCAAGATGCGTTCATTCAAGTGACCTGTCTAAGGTTATTAGTTAATTATAATTATATCAAATATCAATCATGTTTTTTGTATATAATTTTGAAATCTTCGGTCATATCACTATATTGTAAAGTGTCAATATTTTGTGTATTACAGTTTCAATTGAATACCAAAGACCTGAAGTACAAGATCATGAAAGACGAGATGATGTTGAGTTAAAATTGAAACAGAGTACCATGTCACTACCGAGCTACAACAGGCAAACAAACATTTCTTTTCTATCATTCCTTAAGTTTCATAAGGCATACTATACTATACACAAAGTGTGTGTGGTACTTGCCAAACTATTTAAATGAAATCTAAGTTATAAGAGAATTGGAGAAACTAATTCTAATAATTCAAGAATTGCAATCAAATGAGTAAATTTTATAAATGACTAGAGTTGTTTGAGCTCCAATATGGTTCGATAAACTACGTTAGAGAGTTGATTTAACCAGTTAGAAAGATGTAACTCATGTGTTCATTATTTAGAAGAAGAGCATGCAAACAAGTTCTTCAATTATGTATTTCACTATCAAATTAGTAGTATCACTTATAAATAGGAAGGCGAATATACATGTAACCTTTTTTCATTCCGATACTGAAATATATACCAAATGAGCATTAACAATATATACATCTAAAATCTCAATGTCAATATTTTTGTAAATTACAAGTGCAAGAATATGGAGCTAGCACTCCAATGAGCAAGGTCCAGAAAATAAAATATAGCATGAGGTCACTAGAAATTACTTGGTGGTAATATGATCCTTATTTTGTTCTTAAAATAAGCGTATGAGCAATTAAATATTTTTTTTTGATTTTAATGCAGTTGTATTTATGTCTTGCTGACAAGTCTAATTACGTTAGTGACTATGCTATTCCTATCTTGCCATCTTTTCCTATTCTTCTAAATGAGAAAATGAGTCTGCCTTTTGATTTTTGTAAAAAATTATTGACATGAAAAGATATTAATGCATTCTGAATTTCTAATCATGTCATGTATCATAGGAAAAGATTTTTATTTTCTGTTTTAGATAGATGTATTACAAGAAACATCCATGTAAACTAAATTATTATATTTTATTTGTAGTTCAAGAGAGAAAAGATCTTTACTCATGTTCAAGTGATTATCAATTAAGACTTTGAGCCAACCAGGGAATCAAGATGAAGATAACAAGACTGATGAGCATGAAGTTGATTAGGACAAAACAGAGGAAAAAAGTGAGACTAGAGATCACAAAGTAGAGACTGATGGGAGTAAAGATATAGATCAAAAGAAGGAAAACAAAGACACCTATTTTTACATGATTTCTGACTGGACATGTTCTCCTTTACATAATCCTTTACTTTATAAAATAAAAATTACTTTACTATATTCACCTATTATTAAATTATATGCTGCTAGGTTTTGGACTCAACACCCCTGAATGTGACTTACTTTACTTTAGGCCTTTTTTTTATTATTTTTGCCATTTTCAGTTATCCACAAAGTTGTTGTAGTTAATAAGTGATATTAGTTTTTAATTTCTACTGAAGAATGGTTTTAATTTTGTTCTTACATGAGCTGGTGCTACAGGAGGAGCACAAACAACAAAGTCTCCAATGTTCCTTCAATGGCTAAGTGAGGGTGGTGCTTAAAGAAGCTGGTGTTTACAATTTATTAAATTTTAATTATAAATTTCGATAATTAGATTAAATCCTCCAATGGTGATCCACAACAATTTTCTTCTTAATTCTTAACTATGGAATTGTAGCTCTGATCCTGTTGTGGTCAAGTGAAAGAAATGTAAAATTAAACAGCACGTATTAATGTCTAACAGGAAGGCTTATCAAATTGCTATTTACAGCTTCTGGATAGTCAAAGTTGGTGGATACCATGCTTTTGAAAAACATTTGAAAACTCATATTTGATGCATGTAGTTCATCATTCAACTCCGCAGACCCAAGAGTTAATTGATTCATATCATTCACCAACATGTTCTTCATGTCTGAAAACCTCTTTCTCTTTGCATGTCTTGAAGTCATTGTGGTTGTGTATATGTATAATCGGCAAGTATCAAGTAAATTCAAGTTTAAAGGTCACATATTTATTTATAGATAGATAAATATAGTTAACATGTAGTGGTGTTTAAATCTCAACGTGGTGTTTAAATCGTGTTGAGACCGTGTTGTATGTGCAAAAATAGAATATATGTTTAAATACAAACAACTCATTGTCACAATAAATTTTAAATTAGAAATTTTAGACGGTTGTATTCTTTAATGAAGTTTTTAAATTTTAACAGAAACATCTTCTGGTTTACCAATTATACAAAAGCTATTTATTTAAACAACTTCTTATATTCTCATCTATAAAAAATATTTACATTATTTTTAAAAATTAAAAATGGATATAAATTGAATTATTATATCTTAAAACTCGTGTGATGCATTATTTTTTTTTTAATTTGTTATGGAGAAATAAAAAAGAAAACATGTTTAGTTGAAAACTAGAATTACCCGTGAAAATTTTCAAAATTAAGGAGCTTGATTGAAAAGGATAATTGATTATAAATGAGTTTTATTATTTAAAAAATATTTTTTTATAGATATATAAGTGTAATTAAATAAAATCACAATGATTAAAAAATTAAGTAAATAAAGGATTCATCATGTAATAATATTTTTATTAAATTAGCCATTATAGAATACTACATACTATCATATCACATTATTGTCACATATTTTTAAGAAATATTGTTATTTTTTCCAAATATAACATAGAAAATAGATCATGGACAAAATATTGTTATTTTTCCCAAATATAACATAGAAAAGCTGGATTGGGATTCACTATACAAATTTCATCGACACGATTATGAAGCAACATGTTACCAGTTCAGTGGATTTATTCATTTTGCTGTTAAGAACAAAGTTGAACAAGTTATGTTCTACAATTCAGTTGATAATCTTTTCAGGAAACATGACGTTCAACACCACCTTAATGTTTTATCCTCTCTTGCAGGTAATCATTTTCCATCTTCATTCTGTTTTTTGTTCTTTAAAGCAATATACAGACCTTTCGATGTAATGAAGATATCTGAAGAAATGTATGCATTTTTCAAACCTTGCCATATGAGAAATAAGCTACTACAACTGATGAGGTTACTCGAAGACAGATATTCTTACATATCCGATAAACAGAAACTTCTGCCAATTTATAAATTCTGCCCAAATGCCAGAAATTCTGATCCAATGTACCAGATAGAGGGTCTTCCTTACCCAGACCAGCTATGGGACACGCTCTGTGATAAGACCGTTGATGGAAACTATCGACATGATGGAGAAATTTAGGGCAAACGGCTAAAGATGAAGCATTTGTGGGAAACCAAATGTGTGCATTTCAAATTGCAGCTTATTCTTTTCAAGATACTGTTTTCTTCCGTTCAAGATATCGAATATTATGATTGGTAGGATTCAGTTATTATGTTTTTCAAATCTTAGAATCATTTCAATGTGTTATTCATGTCATCAAAGAATTTAATGACTTTAATCTCACCATTTCTGATTTTTCATTTGTTTAAATTTCATTTAGATGTTTTATGTTTCGTATTAACAAAAATTAAGTACGACCTAAACATTACTTTGAGATTGATGTATAATATTATTACTCTGAGAAGTACGTAATTAAGTACGACCTCAACGTTACTTTGAGATGGACGTATAATATTACTACTCTGAGAAGGACGTAATTAAGTACGACCTCAACATTACTTTGAAAGGGACGTATAATATTGTTACTGTGAGAATGACGTATGATATTGTTACTTTGAGGTGAACGTTATAATTGCATGAACGTGTGTAATATTGTTAGTATGTTTGTCAAAGAAAACGATAGCAATGTCATAATACATATCATAATATAGGTATAATGTAACAAATCACTTATATAAATTAAAGATATAAAATTAGAAATTCAATAAATAAATAACAAATATTAAATTAAAACAAATATCATTCCGTATGCGAAGTACGAGCATATTACTAGTCTAAATATTGTGAATTTAAAATGCACCAGTAGAATACTATTCTATAGTTACCTTTAGTGCTTGTTTGGTATACAACTTCCTAAAGTAATTTTAATTTCTCATCTATTTAAAGTAACTAGGAAGTGTAAAATATTGTTTGTTTTACATGCAGCAACTTGTATTTGTAATAATATATATACACACATATAAATATAGGTGTACATATATGTGTCTATAGCTATTTTTTAGAAGGGGAAGTGTGGATAATCTAGGTGGGGGTGGGTAAGGAACTTCCCATGTTTTATAGGTATTTACATTTCTTAAGTAATTTCTAATATCCATAATTTATGTAACCAAACAACTTTGCAATTTCTAATTTCCCAGGTATTTCAAATACCCACCTTAATATCTGTCAACCAAACGACCTCTTAGTATTTGTTTTCTCATATTTTTTAAAAGGAACGAAATAAATTACAATCGTCTCCGTTCACCTAAATTTCAATCATAACATATTTTTCTGAAAAAAATTAAAGCTCACTGAATTATTTATTTACTCATGATGTAATGTTAAACGACTTCAAGGGGCTAGGCAAGCAATGCAATTATGCAACTACTCATCACAGAACATCTTTTCTAATGTAGTGAGTGTGCTTGACTGCGTTTCCACAATAATACGAATAGAATCAAACTGTTGATGCTTAGCAGCTAGCTACATACATCCTATTAAGGCTACTAGGCTAGGGTTCATCTTGCAAATTCCGAATTGCATTTGTATTTTTCAATAAAAAATTAAAAATAAAAATAAAAAAATTAAACTGTGAGAAAAGTTATTTAAAATTGAATACAGTCCTCTTTGTCAGAAAAAATTGAATACAGTTAAATATTTACTTATTCATTGATATGGAAATATAAATCGAAAAAGTAAAATTCAAATAATTAATCAAATCGTAATTGAATTTACAAATCGTATCACAAACAAATTAACGAATATTCCAAAAATATTACCACTCTACTCAATAAAACAAGGAAAAAAAACTCATCATCTTTTTTATGCCTCCCCCCAAACAGTGTCCTGCTAAATTCTACAATTCTCAAACCTCCATTAATGGAACCTCTTTCTAGCTTCTCGTAATTTCATCATTATTTATCAGATCTGGTTCGTTTTTTCTTCGTATCGCTCTGGTTCTCAGAACGGCGTCGTTTTCTCTTATATTTATGTTATGTTATATAGAATTTGAGAATTTTCTTATTTAAAGTCTATTTTAACCTAATTAATTGCTCCACATATAATACAAAGCCGTTTTTATAGCGGCCTTGCGAAACTTATACAACTCTGTGGAAACCTAAATTTATATATACATATAGATGTGTGTGTATGCGTGTGTTTTATTGTGTGAAGTTGAGATGATTGTGGAATGGATTTGAATTGATTTTTTGTTTTATATGCGGTGAAATTGGATTAGTTTTGAAGGATTGAGAGAATTGAGGTGAATTCGAATCGATTTTCGATAAATTATAATGGATTTGGATGAATTTCGGATGATTTTATCGAATTCAGGAGTAGATATATGGAGTTTGATAGATACAGCAATAGTAGTTGCCTCCACGGACTATGAACACGAGCTTAGGGTTCGAAGAGATGCAATTGTGCGGAAACTTTATGCTTGTAGGAACTGCGGTGATCAAGTTAATCATCGTAGGAATGTAGTTGAACCGGTGATGCAAGTGGATGATCAGGATAAACTTAAGCATTCTCCGTATACTCCGCAGTCTGTTCATCGAGATGATGAGGTTGATATTGAGAATGATGATGACGGAGAATTGGATCCGTTTGGCGGTTTATTTGATGATGAGGAAGCACGGATTCTTCGAATTAAGGAGCAGATTGAGGATCCTGATCAGGTCTTTTTGAGTTGTGTGTGTGTGTTTGTTTGCGAGTTTTTAGTATCTAGTTCGAGTTTGAGTTACAAGCCTATGCACATTTATTTGTGCTTTGTTTTTTGGCTTTTGATTTTTTCTAATATGTGATGATTGTTGTATGTATGTATGTGTATTATGTAGACTGAGGATTCTCTGATTGAATTGCTTGAAGGACTTGCTGATATGGATGTTACGTTCAAAGGTCTTAAGGTAATTACTATATAGATTTTTATTTAATTTTATTGAGTGGATTGATGGTTGATAAGTTGATAGCTATTGATAAGTAGTGTGCTTGTTATTGTCCCATGGTTTTGAGAATTTCTTGTTTAGGGTAGTTGAACTAAAGAAGTTGTTTTGATTAGGAAACGGACATAGGGAGGTATGTGAATCGGTTGAGGAAGCATCCTTCCAATGAAGTAAAGAGACTTGTGAAGCAACTAGTGAGGTTTGGATGGTTCAATGTTGTGAAAATGTTTGTGTGCTTGAATGATGTACTTAGAACTTAGATGTTGATTTGATTATATGTTTTACAGAAAATGGAAAGATTTGGTTGATGAATGGGTGAAGTTGAACCCACCAGAAATTCCATCTTCTACTGTTATTGGTAAATTAACTGTGTGAAGCTACTTTTTCCTGGGCTATTTAGTACTACAATTTTGGTTTTTACTAAAAATAAAGTTCGTTAATAGTGGAGGCAGCTGATGGAGAGTCCCCTACAATGAACATGCGAAGGAATCTTCAAAATGGTTACCATCAGGTGAGAAATCATATATCCCAAGATTCCTGTGCAAAAATGGTTTTTGTTGTGATCCCAGCTTTACTGAGCTTTAAAGTTTTTTGTAGGTGCCTGATTTTGCGTATTCCCCAAATCCAAACAGTAAGTATAGAATCCGATTCAAGACGATCATTCTTGTCATCTGATTATTTTTCATTTATTTCTGTTCTTTAAACTCTTTTGGTTGTAGATGGAAGCTCTGGTTCGGAAAGGAATAACTCAGAGCCAGAACACAAGCCAAAACCTATTCCTAGAAAAGAAGCACCAGCTAAATCTTCCTACCGACCAGCACCAAGATCTGCTCCTATTCCTCCTCCAAATGTATTATTCATACTTTTTACTCTTGATAAATTATTTTAATTTTCTTTTCTTTACCTTTTGGCATACTTTAGAGAGGATATGAATTGTATATCTTCTCAAGCTGAAATTATTAGTGCTTCACCCTTAGGTTTTGACAATATTAGTCCTTTATAGTTGATTCATTTTGACATTTATCTATTTGTGCGTCATAGTTGGTGGATGGTCCTAGACAATTGTTTAGGGGTGTGTTGTAGGTATAAGAGTGGCAATGATTTTGTTCAATTGATTTTTTCGGCTGCGAAATGGATTTTTATTTTTTTATGCAAGATTTCTGAATATTGGAATTGTGCAGAGACCGTCCAAGGAAACAGCTATAGATCCTGATAAGCTGGCATCAGCTAGGAAGCGGCTTCACGACAACTATCAAGAAGCTCAAAATGGTTTGTATAGTTACCCCTGATGCCTTTGAATACCTCCCTGGTTATTATAATTGACTTGTAATTTGTTTTTGTCAAGCTAAAAAACAAAGGACGATACAAGTGATGGATATCCATGAGATACCAAAGCCAAAAAATGGTTACATAGCCAAGAATAAAGGTGGATTTCACGGAAGGAATCGTAGGTGATGGTGCCCAACTATACGCTAGCCCTGCTCTGTTTGCATGAACTTATACTGTTATACACAATGTTATTTTTGTTTGAAGAGGTTAACAGAATCCTGTTCATTCCCTAATTCTGGTATTGGCCAAGGCATAGTAATTCTTATATCATAAATGTTATATTAAACACACACCAAAAATTCACTGTGCTGTTTCTAAACACACTGTTAATGTGTTCCAAACAATTTTTTGGCAGTAATTTTACAAATATAGTAAACTCTATTTGTTTTGTTAACTTATTTTTTAGGTATTTGTCTAAAAGTGTGCTTTTGACTGCCCCGTCTTTTTTTTTTCCAGCCTCAAGTCATCTAATAAGAGAATAGCTTGAATGATTTTAATAGTTCTAATTTTATTTTAAAAAATTATGTATCATTGTTTACAAGTGATATATACTAGTCCGGTGAGTTTAGATTCTGATGCTACCTTTGTTTTCTGGATAGTGATCAAGACTTTTACGTCTTGCTCTCAAGTTTTAGGGAAGGAGAATGGATGTAAAAAAATTGAAATGAGTAGCGCCCTCATGGATTTTTAGGGAGTGTACTTTCATTTGCGAGAAAAATTGAAATGGCTTTCTCTCGCTCAAAAATATTGGGAGAAGTACTTTCATGAAATTGAAATAGCTTGCCGTGGTTGAAAGAAAACCTAGTTTCATTTGCGTCCTTCCGAATTGGAAAAAAGCAAGTAGATTTTGATTACAAATTAGAAGCAAATAAGATGGTGTTCAATCACAATTTTGTCCTTTATTCGTAAAAAGCAAAAAGGTAAAAAGTAAAGTTATTTTGGTATACATTGAGATGCTAAGCTTCATGTTATACCTCCTTTTACATCCCAAATTTGTATTGTAAATTCTGGGTCGTGAAAACTCTATAACTATCCTTTTTATTCATCAGTTTTTCTTAGATTTTAAAATTTTATATCAGGGTGTTAATCAATAACTTCATTACACTTGAAACATGAGGACCCAGGAGAATGATCAGATGTTAAGCTTCACCCCCTCCTTTCACATCCCATTTTTTTAGTTTGGGATGAATGTGTCTATAATTTGCTTTCCTCTTACTTCGTTTTCGCTCTTGAGCATGAAACTTCCATTAACAGAAAATATTAAAGCAATATCATTATAACATTAATACAAGTTATACTTATATATATATTTATATGAAGCATTTTTAACATGAAACATTATTTCAGCTAGGATCTTTAGCGATTGCAAAGCCCAGTCTTGAGTCAATCAATCATCACAACATATCATACCACACAATAATATATTATATTTGTTTGGTGATGGTAGTTTAGCATCCCTTACGAACATAGCAACCTGACCTCCTTGAGGTAAAGGGGCAACCACCATGTGTGGCATAGATCACGGTGTGGTGCGTAGCCCCGTGGTTGTAACCCTGATGAATAGGGTAGCCATGGCCACCGTGGCTACTCTGGTGGTGAGCTTCATAGTAGCCACCACCAGCATGCGGGTTGTGAGGTGGCACCACCGGATAATGAGCCGGACCGCCGTTGGTTGAGTAATAACCACCCTCTACGTAGCCATGCTGCTCCAAAACCATTTTGCTTAATTAGTTGAAATACTTTAGGATAATGCTATTGTTTGCATTGTTATCGTTCACTGGAAACCCTTTTATAGATGAGTAAATATATTAATTTATTATTAGGAGTGCATCTTATACTTATCAAGCTGGCCATGCAATGATGCTGCAGCTGCACTTCTTTGGTGGCTTGCTGCCACTTTTTATATGCTCCACTTTCTTAAATGCTTCCGACCAAGATGAAAGTAATATTATTAAACATATTGAATTTGCCTAAAAAATTCAGTTGAGTATAATAAAAATCAACGTCAGCAAGATTTGGAAAATGAGAAGAGTCTCACCCTCTGTTTCTTGGCATATTATGTAATAATTATGTATGTAGGCAATACAGTAGGTAAAATTGTGTAATCTAGAAAATATAATTGAGTTTATTTTGTTCAAGGTACCGATCCTTGTTCTGACTTCTGAAGTTCTGATATTTGCTACCTCTAGCTAATTGTCGAACTTGATCAATTGATTCGGTTCTAGAACCTCGTTCACGCCTGTGTAAAAATTGGGCCTCATTTTTGCAGAAAACTACGACATAACTGGAGCAGTTGTTGAAGTATAATCCATAAATATGATTCGGCCCATTGCTTAGAGTGCAACAAGGTCGGAAACATGGATTTTGTTAGCCATGTACATTATGCGGGACATCAGGTCACTTCCAGACCGGCACTAACATTGCCGATCTTTTAATCCGAACTTAGTTCCTGTATCCGTTCTGACACCTAAACGGTGAAATCCTCACGAGAAATCAAGAATTTTCATTTTTTTTTCAAATAATTTTTTTTATATTTTATAATGCATTTTCTAATAAAATAAATTTGACAATCATGATAGTTTGATAATCATTAAATGTGACGTGAATTTCAAATTTCAAATTTTAATATCATATTCCAATTAATGAGAATTCGAATTAAATTTTTTATATATTAAATATAAAAGATAAGATTAATTTTTTTTAATTTATTTATATTCAACTATGAAAATTTTGAATTAGAGAAACGGATTAAAAAAATTTAAAGTAGGGGAGTTACATATAAATTATTTTGTTCATAATAATTTAGTTAATATACATATAAATATATATTTTCTCCGTCACTCTCATTTCTTTATAAATAAGCTGGGCACGAAAATTAAGAAAAAATTTAAAATAGTGGTGAAAAGTAAAAAAAAGTGAGTAAAGTAATGGAACCCGTAAATATTTAATTTATAAAGTGAGTATGGTGTACGAAAGTGGTGGATATATTTAATTTTAATATTAAATTTATTGTTTACGAAAATTTCGAATGTAAAGAGTCGAGAAAAAACGTCCATAAAAATGTATAAAGAAAAGGATAATGATGGAGATACTATTATTTTTTCTTAAATTTGGGAATTGGGGATCGAAAAATGATGCTGGAATACTCTGACCACGACTGGATCCGAAATTTTTTTACACCTCTTCCCGTTTCTTGTCCCTAACCGAAAAAAATTCCCAAATTCCCGAAATGTAAGGAGGAACGGATTGGAATCGTAAGGGAACACATACGGGTTGAATTAAAAATCTATACTATATTATTAAAACCGAAACATTGAAAGTTTGGTTTTCGGTTTTCGGTCGATTTTCGGTACTTTACTCTATTTAATAAATAATATAAAAATAGTAACTAGATTATTGCTTTTTATAATTAAAATATTTTTTTCTAACAAAATCTACTCCTTTTCCAAATATATCACATCAATTATCTTTAAATTAAAATATATTACATTTTATATTTGTTATCACTAAAATCTCCGTTTTCCAAAAATATGAGCTGCAATCCTTATTTATTTATTTTAAAACCTATTTTAATACTCTATTTAATAAATAATAAAATAATATAAAAATAGTAACTAACTGATTGCCTTTTAGAATTAAAAAAAATTCTAACAAAATCTACTCATTTTTCAAAAATATCACGTCAATTATCTTTAAATTAAAACATATTATCTTTTATATTTTTTATCACTAAAATCTCTATTTTCTAAAAATATGAGGTCCAATCCTTACTTATTTATTTTAAAAAATATTTTAATACTTTATTTAATAAATAATAAAATAATATAAAATAGTAACTAGCTGATTGTCTTTTATAGTTACAACAGTTTTTTCTAACAAAATCTACTTTTTTTCCGAAAATATCACGGGAAATTACCTTTAAAATAAAATATATTACCATTTTTATTTGTTATCATTAAAATTTTTCTTTTTCAAAAATATCAAGTACAACCCTTATTTATATATTTTAAAACCTAATTTTAATACCTTTAATTATTTAAAAAAACTTACCTATTTTAATCAGTCAACGTATTTTTTTAACAAATACAATTAATATAATTAAAACACATCTAAAAATATTACGGGCAATTACTTTTTTTTTTAAATTAAAACATATTATCTTTTCTATTTGTCCTTATTAAAAAAACTTACTTATTTTAACATGTCAACGTATTTTTTTAATAAATACAATTAATATAATTAAAACACTTCTAAAAATATCATGAAAAATTAATTTTTTTAATTAAAACATGTTAGTTTTTCTATCTGTCCTTATTATTAATATTATTTGATTGTAAAATAATATTAATAATACCTCATTTATCTTTTTCAGTCCCATATGTATTTTTTTATATTCCGGTTAATATTTAAGTTTCTCATTTTCTAATTTATCATAATTTTTAATTTTATTTTAATATTTTTCGTTCACATTAAATTTTTTAGTTTATTATTTTTTAAGACTCGTGTTTTGCACAAGTTATAGGCTAGTATATTTATATAATCGATTGATATTATTTATCTAACTATTAACCTCTTTATGTTTTAATAATCAACTCAAACGATATATAAGATATGACTTATATTCAAATAAGAATTCTTTTTTTTTTTTGAACCAAAAATATATTTTTATAGACACAATTAAGTGTGTAATCGAGCCGAGCCGAACACTGTCAGACTCGAGTTCGAGCTCGACTAAAAAGTCCGGGCTAGAGCTCGGGTTCGGGTTCGAGTTCGATCGAGCCTTCAATTTTAAGTTCGAAGCTCGGCTCGTAAAAAGTTCAATATGTTCGAGTTCGGCTCGAAAACTCGAATCGACTTCACCAAATGTTGACAAAAGCTCGAATATGATATGTTTGACTCGAGTTCGACTCGATTATATATCTAAATTATATCTAAATATTAAATATTTATATTAATATATATATTTATAATATTTAAAATTTAAAAATAATAATGGCTCGATTAAGCTCGCGAACTTTACGAGCCGGGTAGTTTGAATCTCGAGCTCGGCTCAGTAGGTTATTCGAATGGCTCGAGCTCGAGCTCGGCTCGATTATTAATGAATGAAATTCGAATATTTTATTAGCCGAACTCGAGTAGCTCACGAACTGTTTGACTCGTTTATACCCGTAGACACAATTGATATTATTTATCTAACTATTAAACTTTTTATGTTTTAACCTTTTTATTTATTAGCTTAAAATCCGTGCAATGCAGATTGTTAATTGTTATTTTATTATTATTCTTTTAATATTTTATTAATTGTATTTGTTAAAAAAATAAGTAGGCATGTTAAAATAGCTAAACACTTTTAATTAATTAAAAACATTAAAACAAATTTTAAAATAAATAAGTAAGGGTGTGCCCATTATATTTTTGGAAAAGAGTGGTTTTAGTAAGGAAAAATAAAAAATGTAACATATATATTTATTTTTAAAAAAGAATGGATTTTAGTGAGAAAAATAGAAAAAGTAAGTTGAAAAATGTAATTTCCTGTGATATATTTACAAAAGGAGGGACTTTGTTAGAAAAAATCTATAATGTATTTTAGCTGAAAAAGTAATTGGTTATAAATAGTTATTTGATTATTTATATTTTAATAGTTTTAGTAATTGCATTTGTTAAGAAAAATAAGTAGCCGTGTTAAATTAGGTAAAATTTTAAAAAATAATTATAATATTAAAATAGGTTTAAAAATAAATAATTAAAGGTTTGTCCATGATTTTTTTTAAAAATAAGGAGTTTTAGTAAGTAAAAATAGAAAAACTAACATGTTTTAGTTAAAAAGGTAATTGTCCATGATATATTTGGAAAATTAGGAGAATTTGTTAGAAAAAATAGAAAAAATAATGTATTTTAGGTGAAAAATGTAATTGATTATAAATTTGTAATATTATTATTTAATAATATATTTATATAAATAAGTAAGGTTAATTAAGTAAAAATCCGAAGTACAGTTAAGTAAGGGCAATTAAGTAAAATCACAACGTACCATACCGACCAACGAACGACAAAACTTTTAATGTTTCGTCTATTATATAATAGTATTGATACCGGTGATTTGAGTAGTTAAAATTGGTGTTTTTAAAAATTCAAAAAAATTTAGTTTGCACCAAATTACCAATTTATCCAATTCGAAATTTCAACTTCAAAAAGAAAAGACACCAATTTTAACTAGATAAATAGCCGATTCTAACCATTACGTACTATTTTAAACAAAAATCATTAAAAACACAACCAGATAAGATATAGTCATCTACATTTTTATATTTATACCAGTTTACTAAGTCAGCGCTTCGCAATGGTCTTATAATAATTTCTCTAACTTTCTTTAAAAAACATTCTAGAAAAATATTTTTAAATGAAATAAATAATTATAGTTTTAACATAATATTTTTTTTTCATATCGTATTGATCATTCACAAATTTTTTGAATAAATATAGAAAAAGACAATCATTTAATATTTTCATTATTTTAATATTATGTTGAGTATTATTATTTTGATTAGCATTTACATTTTTTCAAAATTTAAATTCTAACTTATATTTTAAAATATATAATATTAATATTTAATTCTAGCATATTTTACGCTGCTCATAATGAACCACCCTTCTTTTAAAGATTTTTCCTCCCAACGAGTCACTATCACTTTATTACCAAATTTAACGGATAACACATTAATCTACTAAATAAATTACATAATTTCGAATTTTGTTTTGTATTTTTAACATATAATACAATAGTTACAAAAACTTAACTATATAGTCTTGAAGATAAGTTTTTAAAATTTCTTTTTGAGGAATTTTAGATCAGAACCTACATTCAATAACAATGAGATGTACTACATTGAAAAACAGAGGAAATCCGAAAAAAAAAACACAAAAAAAGAGAATAAATATACCAAAACTTTTATCAAATATAAAAACTAAATTAGATTGCGTAAAATCTCTACCTTGTAGTTTATAATAGGGTATGAGGAGAGGAGATTCAGTGAAATATTTGCAAAACGTCATGATACATACATCCACTTTCTTTATTTGATAATACAACTAATGTCATCAAATTCACATAACTTTGGCCTCAGTGTAAGTAAGTAATAGTTCGGGTATGAGAATATAAATATTTTAAAAGCAAATATAAATATGAGCTCGATGAAACAGAGAGCAAAAACTTTTGGACTCTATAAATATGTTTATACAATCGTCTGAATTCTTAATAAAAGAAAGTCGACATCTTCTTGATTTTATAATTTTTTATATAAATTATAAAATTTAATTAAGTTTATATTTATAGGATTATAAATATAGTCAACTTTTTGTAAAATTTGATTAGATTTATAATTTTTAAAGAACTTGTCTTTTATAAGTATCACCTTTTCTACAATTAGGAGTTAAAAAAAATTAATTTTTAATATTTAAATAGGTGTGCTCTACAAAAATAGATAAATAGGATTCAAATAATCTAATAGCTCATAGAGGTTTTCATATACATAATATAAAGAAGATAAAGATAATAAAAATAATAATGACGATATTGATTATCAAGTATATTGATAAATAAAAAATTTAGGATAAATAAATTAACATTATATATTTAGTTTTGTTAAAATTTATACAGATGAACCCTCAATAAATGGATGCGCTCATCGTCTTTATAGGGTTTTCAATGTAATAATGTCTTTATTAAACTTTTTCATATCTCAATCAATAAAATCCAATCATCGATTTTTGCAACAATACACGTATGTATCTCAAATTGAGCCGTGAGATATAACCCAAGTCACAGAAAGGGGACGCTTCGGCGTGCAGCAAATATCCAATAAAAGTATGTTTAAACAGCTGGGAGTTAATTACTCGTTAACTAGAAAAGCCCCACAATAATCATTGAGTTTCTCACGGCTAGCTAACTTGTTTGATCACGTTTTTGTCCTGCATTTTGAAAAACAAGTCTTATTTAAATTCGCTCAATCAAATTAATTAACTGTTAATCAAATTTGGATCCGTGCCAAGGTTTTAAGACAATTTCAAAATTGTATCGTTACAAAGTATATCCAATTCACATTAAAATTCAATTCTCATTGTATAGAAATTATGAAAAATTAATTATAATTTTTTTAAAAATTTAATCCATTTGATTGCTTAAAAACGAAATAAACTAATAAACGGAGGTAGATACATACACTATTGTTAAAATATATTTTACCATGAAAATCTAGATACTATTAATTTGGAATCTATATATGCAGTCCTCAATGATTAAATTATTTATAATGCTAATGTAAAATTTAAAATTCATCCATAATAAAAACTAAAAATTTCATTAATTCTGTTAGGCTGGAGACTATGTTGCTCGCTGGTTGAATTTGGAGTTAGGATTACACATACAATTATAGTAATCACATTGTGTGTATAAATTAACGAAATGATAAAAATAAATAAACAAAATTTATTTAAATGCATGAATGTTCGAAGAAACCCAGAAAAAGAAGCAAAGTAACTCTATGCTACAAACTCACATGCATGCATGCATTATCATCATTTATCTTATCACAATTCACATCACTACATCAGTCTCTTTTTAAAAGCAATGAGCCAATGAATATCAAAAATGAACTTGAGAACCTAGAAATTCCACATTAGTCCAATAATCATTTGTGGGCCGGTCAATTAACTTTTAGTAACATCTCAAAGCCCATAAATATGGAAAAAGTTGACACTTTAAAGAAGGCCCGTCAAGTCCCCTTCCTATGAATATTCATTAATACTTTCCTCTCCAGGCCCGCAGAAAAGGAAAATATATTCATCTAATTGACAATCACATGCATCCCATTCCCATACATATTTATGATTGAATTGCTTTTCCGACTTTCAGTCCAGTCAGTTCCTAATTGAGGCACGAATGAATTAAAAACACGTGCAAAGTGTGGAACAATAATACATTTAAACTAGTTTACTAAGCCGCGCTTCGCAGCGGCTTTATAATAATATCTTTAAATTTTCTCAAAAAATACTATACAAAATACGTTTTTAAATAAATTAATATTTTTAATATAAAATTAACTTTTGTTTTAAATTATATATATATATATATATATATATATATATATATATATATATATAAAGTTGTAGATCGTTCAATCAAAAACTACAATTATACCTTTAGAGCTATTAAAATCTTCACTACCTCCAAATCTACTCCCAGTAAGAAAAAAATCAAAAAATATGAACAAACATCTTTTTTGTTTCTGGGAGAATTTTTTTATTAATAATTATATCTTTTTGTCAAAACAAAAAACAACAACCTCTTCCTTTTAAAAAAATAATAATTTAATGACATTTTCTCAATGTTTCTTTTTCGTGTATGACTTTTGTTATAGATGCACCGACTTATTGAATTTTATTAAAAATGCACACACTAAATAAATTCTTCAGTCGAATAAATGTTAACATGATATTTTCGAAATACATACACTATAAATTTCTTAATATACAATTTTTATCTTTGAATTTCCGTATATGAATTACAGAAAATATTTTACTAAAAGATATAATCTTTTCTCATAAAAATTAGAGCAATAACTATCTAAACGTTAAAAAACAATGATACAATTTGTTTTTGAAGACATGATGAATTCTCCACTTTCGAGAAACCTTGTATACAGGTGTATCAAATTTTAACTATAAATTCAAAACTAATAACGTACACACATAAACATATAAATCAATTCACAACTGAATGTACATGAAAATCATTTTCATTAATTAAAAATATTTAAAATTAATATATCATCAATAACGCATAATTTTGTACTTAAATTTAATACTCAATTCAATATATCTAGCATCACTGGTTAAAAAAAAACACTTTAGTTAGTGACCTCGCTAGCTGAATTGACCGTTTTGTTTTCAAAGTTTTTTGGAAATGACATTGACTACTTAATTATGCAAGACACTTGCATCAAACTAGTTGGGTCTTAATTATTTGCTTTTAATAAAAAAATTAGAACTTAAACGTGTCTGAAAATTAGGAAAATCAGGGATGGTCGTCACTCTTGTCAGGTTCGATCCAATTTAATTGTCAAAGCAAACTAAAAAAGCTAGGAACTTTTTGAGTTGGACTATCAACGAAAATCAGGATGGAAACGTGCATAAGTGTCTCCGGGACATAATAAGATTATTGTTTTTAGAAAAATGCCAGTTGTATAAAATTGGTTCCAAAATTGTGTATAAAATATTATTTGACATATTACAATTTGTTTTAACAAAATAAAATGAAAATAGACCCCTTGCATTCAAATTAACAAGATTAATTAAAATATAAGATAAAAATGTTCCTAAGTACGTACTTAGGAGAATTATATGAGTGCGTAACGTATTTTAATAGTAAAGTTGTAAATATTTAATCAAGTTTTAAAACAATAATGTAATTATAATAGTATCCTCGTGCATTCACATTAAAAATTTCTTTATGCTCACCCAAATTAAGTGAGTACGTACCTAGAAATATTAAGCTTAAAATATAATATACTGTACTATCATTTCAAGCTTGCCACATCATTTTGAAATTATTTTTTGGATTCAATTTTGAAACTCTAACATTACTCTTGTTTTTAATAGGTGATGACATATCATTCTTTTAATGAAAAAAAAAATCTCTGATCATCAGCTTGAAATCTGAATTTCTGGGAATTGGAGGTGAAAACGATCCTCCACAACTACTACTCAGGGCCGGTCCTGAGAATTTGTAAACCTAGTACGAAATAAATTTTAGGAGCCCCTCAAAAGAACTTGTAAAATTAAAAGTGAAAAATTAATAAGTTTTGAAAGTTCAATCTAAACGTAAAGATATATTAGAGGATGTGATTGTGATGTTAGCTTGTGAAATTTAGGGCAAATAGCTCTCTAATTGATCTTTTAAAATCAAGAAACAAGAATTGAAAAAACTAGTTCTCTAACTGTTTCTTTTGTTGGGATGGAATAAAAACATAAACTTTCTTTCTTAAATTAACAAGCATTCATAAATTAAACAAGTATAACAAACCTCCTTTATATAAACTCAAGTGATAAACCAAATTTTAAGATATAAGTATTAGAAAATTTACATAAATAAATAAAAAAGACATAAATTTTATATGAGATTCTGGAGGTTAGTGGGCCCAGTGCGATCGCACCGGTAGTACTGTCTCAGGCCGCCCTTGATACTACTGCTCAATCCAATATATGCATAGCGAGCTTGTTACAGGAATTAATATTCTTAGAATATTAATAATTCAATAATTCAATTTCTCTTTTATTTCAAATATAGAAGTAGGCGGGAAATTCTGTTATGGACATTTGAGTGGGAAATTCTGTTAGAAACATTCTGTTAGGTTGCAGAACAGGTTGCATAACAAATTTGTATTTATCAAAATCAACTAAAACCATTACAAAAGACAACCAAAACACAATTAAATCATACTTGCAACTGAAATCAACCAAAATCAACCAATATGCAACATTAACATTTGAATATATAAATAGTGGTTGCAACTTCTGCAACTATGTTTACAACTTTTGAAACCAAGAGCAACCACAATCAACTTCGAAGCAATCCATAGCAATTCGAAGCACAAACAATTTAGATCGGAGATTTAAGATTCAAATCAACCAAATCTAATTACAAAAAGCAACGAAAATCAACTCAATGCAACTAAATTGTCATCAATCTATTAAAAACCTACTTTCAAACTATGTCAATCGACACATAAAAAAATTAGAAGCAACCAAGAGCAACCACAATCAACTTCGCAGAAACAACCAAGAGCAACCACAATCAACTAGAAGCAACCAGATGCACCTGCATTAACCAAAATGCAACTTGAAGTTGCATAACGGGTTGCAACTTGTTGCATAATCGCAACTTCAAATTATAATTCACCAAAATCAGCTAAGATCCACCGATTGCAACTCCAAATTTCCCAAAATCAACTTCAATCGAATGGATTCATTATTCGAAGACATAGTATTATTCGATCCCCATCAACCCTCACCTTCATCTTCATCATCAACTCAAACATCTACTCCCATTATCAACACCGTTTTCGATAGTTCCAACCACCGAATAATCAATTGGAGCTTCCATCATCGTCGGGGGACACTCGGATCAAGATGAATTGGATAATCTTAATATTGGTAAAAGCTCGAGAATTGAAGGCAGTACGAAGAAACAAGGTAAAGCAAGGGAGAAGAAAAAATGTCATTTGTTTATGTGTGTGTGGTGTGTATATACATAGAGGAATTATGAGATAAGGCGAAAGTAAGAGAAGATAGAAAGAAGCAAACGATAAAATGAGCAGAAGAAGTCGTAGGTGTGAAAAAAAGAAAGGAATGACCGTAAAGTTGAAAAGAAAAGTGGATCACGGTATTTTTGAAAAAAAGTTCTGAAAAAGACGTATATGGGGTAAATACCCAAAAAACTATGCCTTCTTTTAAAATTTATATTTGACCTTGTTCATGATATACATTAAAAATTTGAAGTGGTGAATATTTAACGCGTAGGAGAATCAATCATTTAATTCTTTAATTTTTTTAATTTTGCGATGTTGACGCAAATAAAAGTTATTTTGAGACGACGGTTGTGAAGCCGAGGTTAGATTAATGTCCGAAAATTGTTTTGGTTGAGTTAAAGAAGTGCCTTTTTGATATCTTTTCTTTCATCTCATATGTTAAAATTTTAATTATTATTACTAGCTGATAATTAAGTAGCTGATAAGTAGTGTGAAGGTCGGGTTTAGATTAAATATTAATACTAATATTAAATATAAATTTGTGAAGAATTGAGGATGAGTAGTTAATTACAAGGAATCAAATTTAGTAAAATCAAAAAATTAAATTAAAAAAATTATTTATTATTATACAATTGTCGTGAATCAAACTTAATAATAAAATTTGAAAATTTAATATTATTATGAATGATTTTATTAATAATAAAAAAATATAAATTAAAACGGTGTGTTTACTGCCACCACTTTATAGAGAGCAATATATAAAAGCTTGGTCGTTGCTGCTAATTAATTAGATTAATAAATTCTAGATACCTCTTTATCCTCGACGTGTAAGTAATATTTGACAGCTATGTAATGTACCACAGCCACAGGATTCTCCACTAATAATGATTATTTATTAAAAGGAAAAAGGTTATAAATAAAGTAATCATTTACCACATATTTTGCTACCTATAGCTCCTATATATATATTCTAAAATATGCATAGTAATTAAAAGTTTCCATTATAAATAATCTTCTATCTCAACAACTACCTTTAAGATACTAATTCTCATTGATGCTTAGTGAAAGAAAGAATAGGGTTTGCTTTCTTTTCAAATCTTTAAGACCAAAAATATGTAAAGATAATATATCAAGAATAATATCTCAAATCTCTGGAAGAGGTCATAGACAGTGCTGAAAAGAGAATCAATTCTGCATCAATTGGTTTCTGAAATAATGGCGCGTTAATTAATTAATATATATATATTTTTTGCTAAATCTTAATATATAATATTACAATTTGCAAAGAAGTTTCAACAACCATCTTAGAGCTTTGGAAAATATAAGCATCAGTCCTCCAGTAGTATCCAGCAGTATACACTTAGGTCTCATTTGTTTCCCACTAAATTATGTGCCTGAAAGAAACTTTAGTTGAGTCATTATGAGGGCTTCACATTCTTGGTATTTGCGAATTTATTCAGAAATATTAATCATTCAATTCAGATTTGTCAAATGATTTCGATCTATTTTTTTTCATAATAGACCTGGGTAAGATTATTTATTTATTAAGATTCAGATTCTGCAAAGTTTTCTGCTAATTAAGACAAGAGCTTAGAATTCGAAATTCATGTAGATGTATTAATCCTTAGAATTTTATTTTTAAAAGATGTAGTGGGGCTTTTGCCTTTTGGGGAAAAAGAAGGGCAAGATATATAGAATGGTTACATCTTGAAATATAAAAATCAGTGCGATCTCTTGGATTTTTATCAAACTTTGTATATTTATTTCTTGTGTCATTACTTCATAATCATAATATGTCGGGTATGCGTGATATCATTTCATGTGCGATTGCTTCATGATATTATAATGTTAGGTATAGTTGGTCATTTAATTTTTTTTTTCAAAAAAAATACGTTTTGTTTCTAACTAAATTTATTTTTGAACGGTGTTGTTGGAGGAATTTCGTAACAACCCGAATTGGAGGTTGCTGGAATAACGAATTATGAAAATAGGGGGATTTAGGATTTTTGGATGTTTGAGGGCTGAGCTCGTATGATGACTCCTCGGAAATTGAATAGAGAATGACTTCTTTCTCTTCCTCTTTCCCGAGTGTCAATTGTCGTGTACCACTGTACCACTGTTCCATACAAGGTGCCTACGTACCCATTTATATAGGGATCAAGCCTCACGTAGTTCTTGGAAAACAAGTCATTGGATAAGTTCATTCAGTCCAATCCCATAAGATAGTCAAGATTTATGTTCCCATAAACAGCTGAAGGATTATCAATCCACCTCAAGTTCCCATAAATAGTCCAAGGATTATCAATCCTCTTCAAGTTCCCATAAATAGTTCAAGGATTATCAATCCTCTTCAAGTTCCCATAAATAGTTCGGTCTTCACACGTTTTCCTACAATCTCGCGGCATCTCCGCATTTCTTTCCATGAAGAATATCGTTTGAAGATATTTTCCGTTATTCGTTGATTGAGATTGATTCTTTCCTCGTTTCAGGGAGAGGATAAAACTTAGTGATCAAGTAATTAATTATTAATCTGAATTAATAATTATTAAACGGAGAAATTTGGACTATGCCAAAATGTGGCATAACAAACGGTTAAGTGTTAGAACCATATAAAGTCGTACATTTAGGAAATCGAAACAAATCGGTTGAGATACCTAATAGCGATTTTTTAATAAATTGGATCGAATTGATAAATCGAAACAAAAAATTGGATAAATTTTAATATTTTAAATATATATAATATATTATGCTTGTTTATAATAGAATATACCATTCATAAATATTTCATACCAATAAATCATATTTTAAAAATAAAATGGGTCAAATATTTTTAAACGATAAATCAACAAATTTATCGACGATTTTTAAAAAATTAAACAATTTTTGAAACACTGATTAGAGCATGTGTGTAAATTATATTATAAGTTATCCAAATCGGTACTTTAGAATAATGGGCATCCAACATTCTGGTTAATGCAAAAATGAAATAGTACATGCACAGTCCCGATCGGCAAATTCAACTAAAACTAGTCATGATGCTCGATGAGATCCATTATATCTCTTCTTAATGCACTATAGCTTGTCGGATGATAGTCTCTTGGGTCTTGGCTTATACAGAAACAGTTACACGTACACATGCTACCTCTTGGCTCCTTTTATAACTACTCATTAAGGAGTACCATAACTGTATGAGCCCCTCAAATATAATCACGTCTTGAATTAATACATTGAAAGTTATAACTCTTAAGTACAAAGTAACCTAATTTAACAGGCTACATGACAGTTCAACGACCAATAAAGTAGGCAACTAGTGATACAGTCCCTCAACATTGTCTTTCACGATCAGTTCGCACTGACTTCCCTCAGACATTGATGTTCATTAGGTTCAACCAACTGCTCCACGAGTATATATGTCCATATCTTTCGGCATGTGTTTATAAACGCATATGATTCCAGTATTAGATGCGAATGACGTTGGAAATTTCAATTTTTGGAAAGTTCCTGGTATAATAATAGTCTCAGGAAAAGAACGAATATATTTCGCGCGGCAACTTTCACGGAAGGCTGTCACTTAAAAGAATATGCACATCGTGTTCGAACTTAAGGAATTGATGTGCGAAACTAAATCAGCTTAGCAACTTCTTAATTGTAAGATGTTTATGTTTTTCAAGTTATCGTGATAATCAAATGGAACATAGTATTTCTTTTAGAGGGATCTTCCTATACCTCATTACCTTATGAAACGGTTTTCTTTTAGAAATTGGTAGCTTAAGAAAACATTATTTGCAAAAAGAGTAAATTATAGAGTTGTGATTATATATTATGCCGTATTTCAAAAATGTAGTCATATTTTCAAGTTTGCAAATTAGTGATCAATTTTAATTTTCGTATTTTTAAAATAGTGCATCCCACTATTTTTTTTTTTAAAAACTAGTCAAATTTTATTTCCACTTTATTAAAGGACTCATTTTCACATTCACAATTAGCTAGAGTCATTTTTTAAAAACCGAAAATAAAAATCTAATCATTAATTTGAGAACTTGAAAATTTGACTACTTTTTTAAAAATTAAAATTGATGTAAAATATGACCACCATTACGAAATTTACTCTCTGTAAAAATTGGGATTAATCCAATCAAGGAGGGCTTAGGCGATCTAGCGAGATTAACTACAATTAATATTTTTTTCCTCGTCTAAAAATATTTTAAAACACTGAAATTTAATATAAACATATAATATTTAAATATATCCGATTAAAACTTCTATTAACCATTGCTATCAATGCGCTTAACCGACTGATCTCTTGAAGGTAGATTCGTACCGTCGTCTAAATTATTATTATTATTATTATTATTATTATTTTACTAAATAACCGTCGTCTAAATTTCCATAACATTGTTTTGATTAAAATTCTTATCTTAATCTAGTGAAAAGTATTTAATGTAATATTAAACATGTTTCCATGATTATTTTTAGCCCACAATCCACATCATTTGTCCACAACTTCTAGAAAAGCTTTTAATTTTAATTTCATAGAAGTAGATTCGTCCTTCTTAAATATGAGGATTAATTGTTATACTCTTTACTTAACGTGTATACGTAGAGACCTACATCTTTTAAACACTAGCTTATAGCCCGATGCACAGTTACTTAAATTTTATTTATAATTATTCTGTTTATAATTATATTTTTATTACGATGCAATACACGATTGTTTTTTTAATATTTATAATTATATTTATTTATGAATATTTTAATATTTAAAAGTTATTAGTTTACATGATTAAATTATTGTTAAAAAAGATTTAGCCAAAAAAAATTATAGTTAAAAATTTGATATTTATTATATTTTACACGCTCAATTTAATATTTTTTTATATTGAGTTATAAAAGTTTGATTTGACTAATTTTACGGTTCACATGAAATTCACAAAATAATCTTTAATTTAGTTGTGGTTTAATAGTTCTTTTTCAATTAAAAACTATTCTAAAACTAAAAAGAGAATAAATTGACGAAATTTAATATTGAGAATTCTATTCGATTTTGGAAATCCACTTAACTTATATGTAGTTTAGATTATTAGAATAACCTTTATTAACCAAATACATGTTTTAATGTTAAATCTAACGGTTTTCACATATCTATTTAAGATTAAACGATTTTTATTATTTTGGTTATAAATGAGTTTCCTTATTTAATTACAACTATTTTTATGTTTTAACTTTTTGGAAAATCCAATATGTTAACGGAGGAATTTGTTATTAACAAAGTTCGAGGTTCGTCACCGGAATCAAGATCTACAACGGTGGTCCTTAGGTGATAAATTCGTCGGAGTATGGTGGTTGTGTTTAATTGGTGGCTGAGATTGCTTAGGGTTTATGTTGGCTGCCTCAGAGCTCTCAACTTTCGACCCCTTACAATGTGCCTACGTATCCCTTATATAGGAAATCAAGCCAACATAGTTCTTGGGGAGGAAGTTTCCTCCATTGGCTTGGTCTCTAATCTTCGGAGCCCAACCGAAGTCTTCTACTGTCTTTCCATGCTTAGACGTAGGAGTTTTCCACCGCCTTCCATGTATAGGATACCTTCCATACTTAAACGTAGGACTTCCATATCTTTCCTTACTTGAATGTAGGTCTTCCTTATCTTTCCTTACTTAGAGTTTTAGCTCACTTTAGGAATGTCTAACGATAAGGCCTAGTCACAAATGCCCAATGCTTATCTATGAAGTCAGGACTTCATGAATAAGGAAACTTCCCCCTTCGAGGACTAGTCCTATCCATTACCAACTATTTCCTTAATTCATAGATATAGGTATAGCCATGACTTACCTTAAATGTTAGACTCATCATTGTCCCCCGAATGAGAAGCACCCACCAAATAGAAGGACAAGTGATCCCAAGTGTTTGGGCGCAAAGTGCAGGATTACTCCAAAATTCCCCAATGAGGACGCGCCCATTGAGTACAGGAACAGAGCTCTCAAAGCACACACAAAGATTAAACCCACATCCCCAATGAGGGTGCGCCCATTGAATACAGGAGGAGGCCTTCAACCACGGATATCCCCCTCCTAGGGCACATCCTAGGAGGGGATTCTTCAATATCTTGCCAATACCAAGCCAAGGGAACCATCCTTCATCATCAAGTTGCAACTTCAAATCAATAGGACGCGTCCTCAAGGGGTGGACGGCCTAAAGGGCGCGCCCTCATCCCCATGAGGACAAGCCTTAAGTCTTCTTTGTGTCAAATGAAGTTATTATTCTCTGTCAAGTCTTCCATCCAGGTTAATTTGTCAATTCATACTATCAGGATGCGTTCTTAAAGGTTAAGCGCCCTTTCCTTCATGGCAATAAGTCTCAATCCTTCCTTATGCCATGCTAAGTCAAAACAGCTATTACTTTCTATCAGATTACTCATCACAACATCCCTATCTAGATGACGCGCCCTCAAAGGGTGGATAGTCTATCCTTGGGCGCGCCTTTACCCCGCGAGAATAACCTAATATTACATTTTAATCCTAATTGAATCCCTACTTGACCCGATCCTAACCTAAAAACCCGTTATTGAATTTTGGCTATAACAACTACCCCCAATTCAGTGTGAAGTTTAAAAAACAATACATTGAATTTTAAAACAACCCAAAATCTTCAATATTACTAAATGGGACGCTCCTTTATAGGAGACACGTTTACTTCATAAAATAGGGCGCGCCCTTATAGGAAGCATGTTCAACTGTTGATACCCCGCACGTGCTTGACAGATGTTGCCCACTAGGCGTTCTCCCCTCTATAAATACCCCCAAAAATTCATTTCACTTCTTTTTACTGTCGTTTTTGCTTCTGAGAAGCCCTAATCGCCGCAGTTTATTTTTCCGATCAAATAACTGTTTTTCTTCGTTCTTCTTCCCAACTGTCATTCAAACACTTACAAGGTACGTTCCCATATCTTCTTTTTGTGTTTTAACTGCATATTCTGCTTATATTGTGTTTTTTGACCGTTGGACTGTTTACATGTTCTTGAGCATGACTTGTATGTATACATGTATCTATCTGTTTTTGATCCATTTTGAATGCATGTTTAGTTTTAAATTATGTTTGTCGCTTTCGAAAGTTATATTAGGACACGTCTTTTACTAGGGCACATTCAGCCGACGAAATCTGACCTGTAAACTCCCTTAGGACGTGTCTTCTTGCTTCAAATTCTCTTGTTGATCCATCTCGATTTTCTATTACATTAATTCCATCATGTTACTTTTCATCACCCACTTTCTTGATCTTCAATTCATATTTCTTCCTTCGGACGCGTCCTTACCTTTTTTCTTTTTTCTTTTCAGCTGGAGGGTAAGGGCGCGCCTTCTCCTTTTCATCCTTTCAAGGAATTCAACAGGCGAATTGGGATTTATTCTTCCCCCCCTCTGTCTTTCCCTGCGCAAAGCTCATCTTCCATTTTATCATTTCATACTCAAGCCATAGAAAATCTTCAAGGAACCTTCCCTTTCAAGGATACCACCGAAACAATGTCTTCATCATCCCTTTCAAACTCATCCCTTCCTCAAATTAAAGATCTCAATCCTGAAGTGACAAGTCAACGCAATAGGGCGCGTCCTCAGGAATTCAAACCAGTCACAGATATCGATGAGAATATTACAGAAGATACAGAGATTAACATTCCATGGAAAAGGAAAAGAAAACAGATAGAGTCTTCTGAATCCGAAGGCGTGTCCAATTCTGATATCAATGAATCTGATGCAGAGGACGCGTCTCCAATCAATCCATTCCACGAAATTGATGAAGATGACCGTCTACCTCCTCCTGAAGCTTCACCTAATCCATACATTCACCCAGAAATTTCCGAAGAAGAAATCGACTTCGATTGGGGCCAATATGAAGACACGATTACAGAGACAGAAAAAAGAAGGATGAGAAAACAACACAATAAGCTTTTCTGTGTTGGAATGTCGTCAACTGTATCTGCAGCTGAAATAACCTGGTGTATGACATATTACGGCATGGAGGGTCAATGGGTGCGTCCTCCTTCTATGATGAGACCCCATGTCTTTATGTGGCCAGAACCTTTCAGAGTACCATGAATGGTTACCTCCCCAAAACTAATGTCTCTAGGAGTGGGCGCGCCTTTACACCTTTTCCTCAAAAATATACTAGAATGGTATGACATAGCTCCCATTCAACTCTCCCCCAATTCATACAAGCTAGCCCTCGCCCTGTTTATACTTTATCATGATGAGGGAATATCTACTTCTCCAACGATGGAAGAGTTTAGCTATTTCTTTGCAATCAGAAAATCCTCCAAAGGATATTACTTCTTGACTCCTCAACATAAGCATAACAAAATGGGCTTCTGTAATGGTAAAATAAGCAACGAGAAGAATTGGAAAGAACCATTCTTCTACCTTTGGAATGTTGACAGAGTCAGAGTTGTTTTCAACTGCAATTATAGTAAGTATGCGTCCTTTCTCTCTTTTTTATTTCTTTAGGGCGCGCCTTGAGAAACCTCCATTATTAATTCTTACATTATAAATTGTCAATTTTTAGATAACATAAACATAAAAGAGCTGTTTGGGGAAGCCAAAAAACGGGCTGATAAAATCATATCCCTCCCACCTTCAAGGTTCAATCTAAAAACCTTAATCACATAAGACAACCTAAAAAGGGTTGGAATTTTTAGAAAGGAAGTGGGATCCATTATTCCCTTCCAACGATTTAGAAAAGTTATTCCCATAAAAGGTTCCAAAGACTGTGATTCTGATGATGAGGAAGAAGCTGAGAATGAAGAGAGTTCTCATGTTGAAGAGGGCGCGTCCTCTCAACCTGGTATATAGTCACATTAGTGTTCATATCTTTTGCTTTACTTATTATTTGTTAGTATAATCGTACTTAATTTTTAAGGACGCGTTCTAACATCTTCTTAATTTTAACCAGGTATGGACGGTCTACCATCAGGCTGGGGTCTTGAAATGGGCGTTGCCCCATCTGTACAAACTGGAAAAACTCCAAGGGCGCGTCCTCAAAGAAAAGATGCAAAGAAAAAACAAGCTGAGGTGAAGAAAACTCAAGTCATAATTGACTTGGAGAAGAATAAAGAGAGGAAGAGGAAAGAAGTTCCTGAAGCTGTTGATACCTTAGAGGATGCGTCCTTTAAGAAAAATAAATCTACTTCATTCTCCCTGGTCTCAGCTGCCTTGAGTCCATTGGCAATTCCCTATGTCAACGATGAAGACATAGTAAAATGGAGAAACAGGGACCCTTCTGCTGAAAATGAAGCCATAATCAGGGCGTCCTCTGAAATTCTAATTTCTGCCCTTTACAGGCAATCAGTTTTACAAAAAGAAGAGACGCGCCTTGAGGCTCTGGAAAAAGATAGAGGAAGGCTATCCAAGAAGGTCGAAGACCGTGATAGGGTAATCGACAAACTTCAAAAGGACCTTAATCAACAAAAGAATTTCTATGAAAGCAACCTCAAAATCCAAGAGGATGTGTCTTGTGAATTAAATTCTACCATTAACACTTTGAAAGATGAAAACGTGAGCTATTGGAGCAAGTTGCTGAACTGAAGAATGACCAGCAGGATGGTTGGGCCAAAGAAAAGAAAAAGATTGAGGGCGCGTCATTTATGAAGGGTTTTAGAAACTACGCCTCAGGCTTCTTGGCTCAAGACCCCAATTATGATTTCTCGAAGTTTGGTGATGAAACTGTGCAGTGGATCTCCAAATTTAATATTGACGAAGCTACTGAGATTAAAGCAAAAAGGGTGTTCCTTGGTCTTGAGAAGGCGTCGCCTGTGCTAGGTGAGGAAGAAGAGGATGCGTCCTCTGATGGTGTGTCTCCTGAAAAAGAGCAAGAAAAAATATCTCAAAACCAAGAGGATGATAACTCAAAGGCTGGTGATGCTGTAGAGAACGCCCATTCTCCTATCCCTGATCAAGCTCATGACGCGTCTTGAAGCTTATGTAATCTTTATATTAACATTATGAGGTGCAAGCCCTCCTTTACTGCTTTGCAAGTTGTAATCTAACTTAGGCTCTCTTTTGTTAACAACAATGGTTTGTTCCCAACTTTTATTATTCGTATGCTTGTTTTACTTAACTGCCTTGATTGTTTACATCACTGTTAATTTGTTGAAGATAGATCCTGTAACCACAAAACCTATTCCATAATGTTGAATGTTATTCTTGCAAATATAACAAGGACGCGTTCCTTTTGGAAAGAATCATTTAAGAAGTGTCCGTTCAAAGTGTTTCAACGATCTATTATGTAAATTTATCAATTATTATAGGGCGCGTCTTGACATGGTGTATCTCAGGGCGCGTCCTCAACAAGCAATCAAAATATTCTCAAAATTTTGAAAATTCTTGATGAGATTTTCATAAATAATGCGCTCCGGTATGAAAATCACACTGGTCCCAAGGCTAATGCTCTATGGGGAAATAAAAAACAATTAAAAACATCTCAACTAATCAAGGGAGGATGTACATGCACTACCCCCTAGACTAGGAGGAATCTTATTTCTTCTAGTTTATTTAAATAGATAACATAGGGAGTACACAACCACTCCTTATTGGTAGTATTTCTTCAAATGTTCCACGTTCCAGGCTCTTGGTATTGGATTGCCACCCAAATCTTCCAAGTGAAAAGTTCCTTCCCAAAGCACAGACTTGATCCTGTAAGGTCCTTCCCAGTTGGCTCCAAAGACCCCATGACTAGAAATTCTGGTATGAGGCATCACCCTTCGTAATACAAGATCACCAACTTTGAGGCGACGTACCCTCACTCTTCGATCATAAAATCTAGCCACTCTTTTCTGATATGCAGCTAATCGTAAGGATGATATTGCACGTGTCTCTTCCAAAAAATCAAGATGAAGTCGTTGGTTGACTTCATTAGATTCCTTGTCATAATGATCCATCCTGAACGATCCAGATCCGATTTCTACATGAACCATTGCTTCAAAGCCATAAGATAACATAATGAAGACTCCCCAGTAGTAGACCTTGGTGTGGTATTATAGGACCACAACACCATAAGAAGCTCCTCAGGCCAGTTACCTTTACTTTCTTCTAGCTTGGTCTTCAGGGTGTGCTTGATTATCTTGTTGATAGCTTCAGTCTGCCCATTACTCTGAGGATGATAGACTGTTGTAAAGTCTTTCTTAATCTTCAAGTCTTCATATAACGTTTTTAGTTCCTTGCTATCAAACTGCTTCCCATTGTCCGATATGAGCTTGTAAGGAATTCCAAACCAACACACAATGGAGTTAAAAACAAAATCCTTGATTTTCTTTGCTGTTATCTTTGCCAAGGGCATAACTGCAGCCCACTTGGTAAAATAATCCACAGCCACAACAGCATACTTGACACCCCCCTTGGCCATAGGAAGCTCTCCAATAAGATCAATCCCCCATGTTAGGCTCAAGACATGTCTGAATACCACTATTAACAAGCCTACACTATGTGACTATGTCACACTACATGACCTAGTGATTTCTATCACTGGGATATAGTATAGGTCTCTAAATGTACTTGTCTTGTTCTCACGAACATTAGTTTGATCATGTATGCTCAGACTTATAATGAGCTTAGTAAAGTTTCTTGCATCTAGATTGTATATAGGCCATTGAATAATTATCCTGGTAGAAGTTCAGAAGTGTTCATGCAGCAGGATAGAGTTGAATAAGGCTATGAAGAAATAAGTTGCAGGAATTTGTCTAAGGCATTATATAGCAAAGTCAAAAGAAAGCTATGTCGTGAAGTCACCAATATCCATGTCGTGAAGTACTATATCGCATAGTCCATTTTGTACTATGTCGAGAAGTCCTCAAGACACATGTCGTGAAGTGTTGAAGTCAGCAAAGTCAAAGGAGCCTAGATCGTGAAGTCCTCAGAAGCACTATGTCGCATAGTCATCAAATGACCTATGTCGTATAGTCATCAAATGACCTATGTCGCATAGTCGTCAAATGACCTATGTCGCAAAGTCTTCAAAGGCTATATCGCGTAGTCCTCACAAGGGAGATCGCATAGTCAGGGATAAAGCGGAGTTCACGATATCAACACTTAGCCGTTTATAACAAGACAAATCAAGGTACAGAACCAAGAATCAAAGGAGACAAATACTGAAGCATTTGTTCTGGCAAGGTGGTCCAAAGAACAGATGGCAAATCTACAGCTAAACTTGGAGAGAAAGATAAGAGACAAGCAGCTACAGAAACGGGAAAGACTCCGAAAAGCAGGTGGTCCTTCCTGACACAGTGAACTTCTTATGGCAGGACAAGTTGGACTTTCAGAAGGGGTAGCTGTGTAATATTGTGTGTGCATAGTTTGTATAGGTAAATATATATATCGTGCACACACAACTGTAAGCTGTAAGAGAGATACACATAGTTATTTGCTAAGCTCTTTTCTCTGTAAGCAAGCAAGTTCAAACCGTTCTTGTTTAGAAGCCAGAAATTCGATTGTGAATTTCCTGGAAAGCTGTAGTATTTAATTTGCTTATACAAAGTAGATTAAAGTGATTGTGTGTGTTATTTACTTTCTGCATATTACATATCATAATCACATACAGTTGTTTACTTAGTTTTCAAGATCGAAAAATATATCAAACTATCCATTCACCCCCCCCCCCCTCTGTCTAGTTTCTAGTGGTATTCATTTCTAACAAGTGGTATCAAAGCGTAGGCTGTTAACGTACAAACAGGAAAAGATCAAGAATGAGTTCACAGAAACTAAGCAGTATCAAGATTCCTCCCTTTAACAAGGAGCACTACAGTTTATGGAAGAAGAAGATGTTGCTTTTCATCAAAGCTTCTAACCCCATGTATTTAGATATTCTAAAGCATGGTCCCTTCATTCCAATGATCGAGATTGGTGAAACAACCAGTGGCACTGAGATTGTACCAGCAAAACATGTGCCCAAAGATCCCTTAAAATACACTGATCCTGAAAAGGAAAAAGTGGCATTGGATGGACATCTTCAACTTATCATTTGTGAATCTATGGACTTCAACATGTATGGCACTGTTGCTCATTGTACTAGTGCCAAGAAGATGTGGGATCTTATAGAAGTGCTCTGTGAAGGAACTACTGAAGTAAGAAAGAACAAGAAGCAGATTCTTGTTTCACAATATGAAGCCTTCATGGCTCAGCCAAAAGAGGGAATCACAGAAGTGTTTGAGAGATTCAACAAGCTGATAAACGAGCTCAAACTCTATGACAAACACTATGAAACAGAAGAGCTCAATATGATGTTTCTACTAACTCTGCCAGATCACTTGGAACCAAGAATCTCTTCTCTTAAAGAAAGAGATCTGACAAAGATTGGTTTTGATGTGTTGTATGGTGTTTTAAAGACATATGAGTTAGAGCTGTTTCAAAAGAGATCTATTCAAGCAAAGCAAGGGTTAGTGGCTAATACCTCCTGTGCACTTATTGCTGACAACCTAAGTCAAAGAATGGACTCTCTTAAAATCAGTCAGGTCAAGATTGAGGAACTAGAAGTTGAAGACACTGGTGATGGAACTCAGGTTGTGTATGATTTACCTGAAGAGGATGAGTTCTACAGTATAGATGAGCTGGACAAAATGGAAAACAAATCTTTTGCTTATATGGCTAGGAGGTATCCTAACATAAGGTTTAAAAGAAAGCAGCCATTTAGGTCCAAGTTCAATAATGGAAACACTGGTGGATCTAGTGGCTCAAACACCTTCAATAAAGGAAAAGGGATTGCTGGTGCTGCTAAAGGTGGATACAAGACAGGAAGTGTGGATAGGACCAAGATAAGGTGCTATAACTGCAATGAACTTGGGCATTTTGCCACTGAGTGCAAAAAGCCTAAACAAGTCAAGAAGGACAAAGCATACTTAGAGCTTGAAGCTAAGTATGAGGCTCTACTCAAGAAACAACAGGGCAAAGCTTTTATTGCTGAGGGAAAATGCTGGGATGACTCTGATGAAGAAGAAGAACAAGAGTACTCAAACTATGCCTTGATGGCATTCTCTGATGAAGGTGATTCAAGTCAGGTACCTATTCTTACTTCTCTTGATATGACTCCCCTTCAATATAAGCAAACTGTTGAAGATATGAGCACTGAGATGTTTAATATTCATACTAGCATGTTAGTGGCTAATGAAGAAATTGACAGACTAACTGCTAAGAATGTTGAGCTTACAGAAAAGAATGAGCAACTTGAGTTAATGGTTGTGAACCTGGATGGTTTGAAAAAGGAGGTTGAGTATCTTAAAAACAAAGTGATTTGTGCTGAGCAGATAGAGAATGCTCTTAGAGAACAAATTGCTGAAACTGAACTGAAACTAAGAAGCTTCAAAAACTCCTCTGAACTTATTCAAACCTACCACAAGGAACACACTGAAGATTGCAAGGTTGGAGTTGGTTTTGACTATGATAATGACAAGGGAAGGAAGAAAGTCAAGGGCAAAGGAAAGGAAACTTTTACAAACAAAAATGCCCCAACCATTCTGTCAAGTGTTGAACAGCCCATCTTCAGGAAGAGTGTTGTTGAGTTTGATGAGGAACTACTAATCATCAAGCAACAACTACTTGAAGAAGATGAGGCTGCTAAGAACACTTCTTCCTTTCCTGAACTTGTCAATCAGAAAGAGACCAAAGACAATCTTGTCAAGAGTCCTAAAGCAAAGAAAGAAGTTGCTAAGAAAAGGAAACAAAACAGAAATGGTAAAGTTGGTGTTAACAAAGGAAACAACTATGCTTATGTGCCAAATGCTCCCAGGAAACAATGTCAAAAATGCCTATCTGTTAATCATTTGACTCATAAGTGTAGTAAGCCTGAAATTGTTGAAGTTGATAACCTAAGTAACCTTTCTGCTAGCATAAATTCTAGTCATGATTCTTTCTGTGGTAAGCCAAACTGCATGACATGCTATGTGACTGTGATTGCTAACTGTTTATCTCTTAAACATAAACTTGACTCTGCACAATCTGGTGAATCACACACACACATACATTCTCATAGGACAGGGTCCCCAATCAGGGTTGAGAGGGTGAAAACTTCATGTGAGCCTAAGAGTGTAAACTCCAAAGCCACAGAAAAAGTGAAGTCTCCTACTATGAGAAATGCAATTTATGACAGAAGAATTATTAATCAAAATGTTTCTAAATCATCTGGACCCTACCAAGTGTGGGTACCAAAAACAACTTAGTCACTTTGTGAATGCAGGGCAACAGGAATAAAAGAGTCATATGGATCTTGGACAGTGGATGCTCAAGTCACATGACTGGTGATATAGCCCTGCTATCACATTTTGAGGAAAAGGCTGGCCCATCAGTAACCTTTGGAAATGACAACATTGGTTATACAATGGGATATGGCAGTGTTGAATCTGGAAATGTCATTATTGAAGATGTAGCATTTGTTGAAGGACTGAAGCATAATCTCTTGAGTATTGGACAGTTTACCAACAAAGGCTTCAAAGTGGAATTTGATGAAGACCTTTGTTCAATCTCAAAAAGGGAAAGTGGTGAAGTTGTTCTAACTGGTGTGAAGAAAGGAAGCTTGTTTGTAGCTAATCTCAAGGCTGCAGATAAGGGAGAAATTTGTTGTTTCTACACAAAAGCCACAAATGAGGAATTCTGGCTGTGGCACAAGAAACTGTCTCACTTGAATGTTCAGGCAATGAACTCTCTAACCAAGAGAGAACTCATCAGGGATTTGCCTGCCTTGGAGTTTGTGCAAGATGGAGCATGTGAAGCTTGTCAGAAAGGGAAGATTAAAAAAATCAAGTCACAAGAACAAGTTGCTCAATACAAACTCAAAACCTCTGCAACTAATTCACATGGACTTATTTGGCCCTGTGAATGTAATGTCCCTTTCCAAAAAGAAATATGCTCTAGTGATGGTTGATGACTATTCAAGATATACTTGGGTGGAATTCCTATTCTCCAAGGATGAAGCACCCCAAGTCATAATAGAGCATATCAAGAGAGTTGATAAAGAAGCACAAAGCACTGGTGCCTCTGTAGTTGCTTTGAGAAGTGATAATGGGACTGAGTTCAGAAATTCAACATTGTATGAGTTTTGCAAAGATAAAGGAATTTCTCAACAATTCTCAGCTCCTAGAACACCTCAACAAAATGGAGTAGTTGAGAGAAAGAATAGAACTCTCATTGAAGCTGCAAGGACAATGCTGCTGGATGCAAAGCTACCCACTAGCTTTTGGGCTGATGCTGTTAACACAGCATGCTATGTGCAAAATAGAACATTAATCAATAAGAAGTCTGGCAAAACTCCTTACTCATTAATGACTGGAAAAAGAGCATCCTTCAAGCACCTGCATGTGTTTGGAAGCAAGTGCTTTGTGATGAAAGATACCTCTGAGCATGTTGGAAAATTTGATGCTAAGGCATTTGAAGGTATCTTCATTGGATACTCTCTGGAAAGGACAGCATACAGAGTGTTTGTACCTGAGCAACACAAAGTCATGGAAAGCATGGATGTTACCTTTGATGACAAGAAAACTCCAGGACTGAAAACAAGTGATCAAGACAGTGTGCTATTGAGATTTGAGAATCAAGGTTATCTTGAGGATTCTGAAAGTGAAGATGAACCCCCTGTTCAAACTGTTCTAGAAAATGAAATTCTTGAAGTTGACAATCTTCTTCAAACACCTGTGCAAGGATTCACAAACACAGGGGGAGAAGAAGAGAATGCAACTGTCAACCAAAATGAGCTTGGAACAGATCAAGGAAATGAACAGGGACACTCAAGGAAATGGGACAGAGCCCACACTAGGGATCAAATCATTGGAGATCCTAGTGAGGGAGTTAGAACAAGAAGGGCAACATTAAATACTTGTCTGTATAGCTGCTTTCTGTCACAAGAGGAACCTAAATTAATTGAAGAAGCTTTGAAGAATTCTGATTGGATTGTTGCCATGCAAGAAGAGTTGAATCAATTTGAGAAAAACAAAGTATGGGAACTAGTGCCACCTCCAAAAGGAAAGAATGTTATTGACACCAAATGGGTGTTCAGAAACAAGATGGATGAAGAAGGAGTGGTAGTTAGAAACAAAGCAAGGCTGGTTGCCAAAGGATATTGTCAGCAAGAAGGCATTGACTATGATGAGACATTTGCACCTGTAGCAAGACTGGAAGCCATAAGAATCTTCCTGGCTTTTGCAGCTCACTCAGATTTTAAGGTGTATCAAATGGATGTGAAAAGTGCATTTCTCAATGGTGATCTTGCTGAAGAAGTCTATGTGTCTCAACCACCTGGCTTTGAAAGTGAAGACTTCCCAAACTTTGTGTATAGACTGCTCAAGGCACTCTATGGACTCAAACAGGCACCAAGAGCCTGGTATGAAACTCTATCTCAATTCCTTCTTGAGCATCAATTTACCAGGGGTACAATTGACAAAACCCTATTCTTCAAGAAGCATGGAAATGATATCATTCTTGTTCAAATCTATGTGGATGATATCATCTTTGGCTCTTCAAATGAAAAACTCTGTGAAAGGTTCTCTAAGTTGATGCAAAGTAAATATGAGATGAGTATGATGGGAGAGTTAACCTACTTCCTAGGCCTGCAAGTACATCAAAGGGAGGATGGCATCTTTATAAACCAATCTAAGTATGTCAAGGATCTTTTAAAGAAATATGGTTTAGAAGAGTCATCCCCAGCTAAAACTCCTATGTCTACTGCAATCAAGCTGGATGAAGACAAGAAAGGCAAGAGAGTTGATATCAAGGTCTATAGAGGAATGGTTGGATCCCTACTCTATCTCACAGCTAGCAGGCCAGACATCATGTTTGCCATATGCCTTTGTGCAAGGTTCCAGTCTGATCCCAAGGAATCTCACATGATGGCCATCAAAAGAATTTTCAAATATCTGAAGGGGACTCCTAATCTTGGGCTATGGTATCCAAAGGGCACTGGGTTCAACCTGGTTGGTTATACAGATTCTGATTATGCTGGATGCAGAATTGACAGGAAGAGCACCTCTGGAAGCTGTCAATTCCTAGGTCAAAGGTTAGTGTCCTGGTTTAGTAAGAAACAACAATCCACAGCAACATCCACAGCTGAGGCTGAATACATTGCTGCTGGAAGTTGCTGTGCTCAATTGCTTTGGATTAGAAATCAACTCATGGATTATGGACTAGTGTTAGAACACATTCCTCTGATGTGTGATAATACCAGTGCAATATCCATTGTTGCCAATCCTGTTAATCATTCTACTACAAAGCACATTGAGATCAGGTACCATTTCATTAGGGAACATGCTGCAAATGGTACCATAGAAGTCTCTTATGTTCCAACTGAGAAACAATTAGCTGACATATTTACTAAACCTCTGAATGAAGCAGTCTTCAACAGACTTGTGAGTGAAATTGGAATGCTCAATCCTTCATTCAGTTGTTCTAAGTAAATATGCTGGTTAATTGTTGCAGCAGTAAATTTTCACTGTATTTAAATGATCTATTTGTTTGGAGTGAAAATTAGCTGAGATATGATTTATAAATATTTCAGTATTTTACTGCATATTTTTCAAAATCATATTTGTTAGTGGAGTTGTGAGCTTTTGAGACATCTCGATATAGATGATTTTCAGAGTTCACGACATAGTTCAAATTAAACAGACTTATATCGCAAACTGTTGAGATTGTGAGACTTCGCGACCTAGTTCATTTCATGAGTTTGCGACATAGTTAATTTTATGACTTCGTGACTTAGAATAACTATATCGACAAGTCTCCACATTTGACAGAATTTTGATTTAAATTAATTTTATTTCAAAATTTGATACCAGTCTGACAAAATGCTTCAAATTCCTAAAAGAGAGCTTTAGACAGGGTATTTCTACTATATCGCAAAGTCTCCCCAATCCTTTCGTCTTGAGGACTTTGCGACTTAGTTCATTCTTGAGACTATGCGATATACTTTGCAAGACTTTGCGGTACAGGCCATTTCTGACTTCGCGACATACAGATAGACTGTACACATTCATAACTCCATATCGCAGTGTCTCTATCATATAAATACCTTTTTCTAACCGTTTGCATCTCTTCATCTTGTCTATTGCTCTCAAACTTTCTAACCTAAGCACAAATTCTCTACTCTCTTTCTTACTCTCTTTCTTGAAATGGCACCCAAATCTCAAACAGTATCATCCTCTATTCCTTTAACCATCCCCAAAGAAACAAATCTTCTCACCATTCCCTCTGAGGCTGAGGCTAAACCCAGGTACAAGTGTTTTGTACGGTTCCTGAACGATTCCTACCTCAGCCAAGCCCTAACCTTGAACCCCACGTTGTATGTTGATGTATTGGAAGGATTTTGGCGAACGGCGTTGGTTTCTACAATGGCCAGGGAAGATGGAACTTCGTTCCAGGAGATAGCTTGTTCAATTGGAGGCAAACACTTCCAGTTTGGGGAGAAGGAGATAAATGAAGCATTAGGGTTCAAGGTGGAGGGTCATGACCAAGAAGCTACAGATGCTCAAATTGTAGACTTCATGACCTTCATTCGGTATGCAGATGAGATAGATACCGGAAAGCTGAACAAGAAATTTGTAAGAAGGGAGTGGTCATTCCTATTTGATGCACTCCAGAAGGTGTTCCTTTGCAGAAAGACAGGATGGGACCATATCAGTCACATTGCTGTGAAGCTGGCCTATTCCCTAGCCCACAATCAGGAAATCAATGTTGGAGCAATAATCCTCAAGGAATTGGCTCAAAGGCTGGGGAGGACAGTCCGTGGAAGAGGTAATGACATCTTTTACCCTCGCTTTCTTCAAGTTATTTTAAATTATCTTGATGCTAATGTCCATGACTTGGAGGGTATTGATAAATCAAAGTTGGCTTATTCCAAGTCCATGTCCAAGATTCTGTTTGGTTCATTGGACACAAGGAATCAAGTGGATGTGATCTTGAGTGTGACCAAGCATATGCAGGACACATTCGCGTCTTATCCACTTGATAAGCCCATATACCATGCTCTTTCCTGGACAGGGGAGGCTGAGACTGAAGGAGCTTCACAGTCTAACCCAAGCCTCCCTATCCCATCCAGCAACCCCACTGTAAACACCACTGTAGAGTCTAGTCAGCCAAGTGCATCAATCTCTCAAAAGGTTGATGTTCCTAAAAAGAAGAAGAAGAGAACCCTAGCTATTATCCATGAATCTGTAGAACTAGCAAGTGAGATTCCTGAGTCACCTCTCACCAGACCAAAGAAGAAGTCAAAATCTAAAGCTACCACTGAATCCTCCCAACAGGATTCAGATGTGGAAAAAGGGGTACACCTGCTACTGTCTATGGCCTCTCAACAGGTCATGGGCATTGAAAAGAGCAGCCTCCCCACTGCAAGTTGTAAAGAGTCTGCACAGGGTCAAGACCTCACTCTTGGTCCTAGGAGTGATAAGGGTGATCAAACACTAAGTGGAGAGCACATCAATGTTGAAACTCCTCCTATTTCTCAGGGGGAGTTGCCAAAATCTAATCTGAACCCCACTTCTCTCTCAGATTCTTCCACTAAAATTTCTTCTGAACAAGAGAGTCATTCTCATGACAATCTTGCCCTTGATCAATCACAATCCAGCCCTGTGATTGAGCCAACTTCAAGTGACATGGTGCTTGACACTGTGCTCACCACTCAGGACCCACATTTGGTTGGTCAGGGAATGCATGCTGAGGCATATCCTAATGACACCAACACAAACATGGAGGATTCACCAGTTTTCACTGGAGACTCTGTGCCTAATTCTCCCATCCTTAGGGATGTGGAAATGTCTTCACAGACAAATAGGGCTGATGTTGTAACACATCCCATTTCAATGGAGACAACATCAGACCCTACAGCCATTCCAAGGCTGGAGGAAACTCAAACTCACACATCTCATGAAGTGCTTAGCACTAGCTCTCACTTGGCTCAGGCCACAATGTCAGAATGGCTGAAGCCTGTGCAACATGACAGGCCTTCAGGATCATCATCTGTGCCCTCCAAAATGACAGAAGAAGCCATACAGGATCTCCATGTGGCACAGATTGATGAGTTCTCAAAGATAGCTCAACATCTCCTCACCTCCAACCTTCCAAATGCTGATTATGAAGCTATCCTGCTCTGCCATAAGGAGGATGTTGAAGCTCAACAGGCGAAGATTGTGGATACAGCTGAACCAGAGGGGAATGTGGATGCCTGGTTGGATGCTAAGAGGACTCTCAAGCTCAAGGATGCCCTGGCTTTTGTGAGAGAAGAATACCTCACCTCTCTGGGCTCAAATGCTAAGGATCTTTCTCCTGTTGCCATATATGAAGCTGTGAATGATGTGTACAAGAACCAGTTGAAGGCTCTGCATTATCTTGGGAAAGGGCTTCAATCAGAGATTTCTTCTATTCAGGAGGAGACAGACAGATCCCTCACCAAGCTAAGAAACTCTTATCTCTCTGATTTTCCCAAGGTGGATGGTATCCTCAAAGAAGTCCAGAAAACCTCCTCCAATGTGTCCATGATGGATGTGACTCTTGCCATGGTCACAGACAACATCAAGAAACTGGCTTCTACACTGGAAAATCAAGCAAAATCTACCATCACCACCAATGCTATGTTAAATGTCATGTGGAAAAACCAGTATGGTGATAAGCTGGTGGATGAAGTCCCTCTGTCAGACATCTCCAAATATGACTTTGCCAGGGTCAAAGATCAATCTCTAAACTCCTTCAAGTCTCAACAATTATTCTCCAAGGTGGATGGCTTAGAAAAGGAAGTGGCCTCTCTCAAAGATGAAAACAGAATGCTATCTGCATCTCTAAGCCAACTCAATGACAAGCTAGATGCTCAAGGCAACAACACAACAAACATCTTGCTGGTGCAGCAACAAATGATGACCTCAATGATGAAATCTTTCAACCTGCCTATTCCTGGGGAAGCTCAAGACATCTTGTCTGATCCCAAGCCTAAGGGGGAGAAAGGAAAGGAGGTCAATGTGAAAAAGACAGGGGGAGCACCTGCCAAGCAATCAAAACTTAAGGGCAAGCTTATTGAAGAGACAATAAAGCCAATCAATCTTCCCCCTGTAGAGGTCATCAATGCACAAGGTCAGAAAAGCACAGTAACCACAACATTCTATCCATCCACAATGCCTAAAGACATCTTAACCTCTCAACCTGCTATACCTACTCCAATTGCTAAACCTACCCAAGCTACACTTATCACTGAGGCCAAGCTACAGGAAGTTGCCAACTCTAACATCTATCATGATGAGGCATTCCTGGAGTTTCTGAAAGCCACCTACAAGAATGCTCAAGGAGATGCACAAGTGTACAGAAAGAAGCTCAGGGAAGGTATCAAGTACTTCACAGTTGCAGTAAGGAAAATCAGGGATGTTTATCTGAGAGAAATAATCATGGTGTGCAAGGACAACTGCTTGTGGCACTTAGCATTTCAAACTCTAGAGAAACTGAGGTTTACTGAAGTGTCAATAATTCTGGAGTTGATTGAAAGGAGTGGGGCTAACAATGAAAGTCTTTATAATGACTTGGAGTTGAACCAAAATCAAAGACTGCCTGAGGTCATACCCAAGCCAAGGACAGTAATTTTTCAAAGTCTATCCAAAGTCAGAAGTATTGACCAACTAGTCATTCCCAAAGATTTGCAAATGAAGAATAACTCAAAGATCAATCAAGTGCTGCAAATGCTGAGAGCAAAGAAAGGAGTCAAGACAGCAGAGGAATTAGAGATGATTAACATTCTACAATCTTTTCTGATTCATGGTGTTTTGCCTGAATCTATCAAAGAAAAGAACATGAAGAAGGATGGGGAGGATGATGATGAGGAGAAAACCTACAGGAGGAGATCTCATTCAAGGAGTAATAAGGATGGACCAAGTGACAGCAGCAGGAGCAAATCTTCCAAGAAATCTAAAGATGATGGTGATGACACAAAGGGGGCAAAGGAGACAGTGAAGAGAACTAGGAGTGGAATTCAGCAAGTCAAGGACATTGCTAGTAGTACTTTAACCACAACACAAGACTCTAAGTCTAGGGTGGGTACTGTTAGCAATGATCCTCCAAAATCATTATCCATGACTTCTGAACCTGAATTGCCACAGATGAAAGATGAAGCCACTAAAATAATCTCAAGAAAACACTTCCACAAAGTCACAGCCAGTGGAGTGTTACAGTGGATGAAGGGGAAAGGAATGAAGCTACTTCCAAGTGATGTGGCACTGAAGACTAATTCTCCTTGTTCAAGAAAGGTATCTCTTGTGAAGCATTTGAAGATCAAGAGTGTACCCAAAAGGATAAGGATAACAAAGAAGACTGGAAAACTCACAAATGTTATTGGCATCAATGTGCTTCCACTAGATGAGGACTATGATGAAGATGCCCTAGCATTTTTGAGGGCTCAAAGGATCTTTGAAGTCAAAGTGAGGTTGGATCATCTAGATATCAAATACACTGATGGAAGAGAAAGAATAATGAAGCAAGGAAGCTGGCAATATTTCTATAAGTATGAGCTTGAAAGGATAAATGCCTTACTGAATTTTGAAGAAAAGGATGAAAGGACATGGAAGATAGATATTGCCAGGTACTTGAAAATGCATGCTGATTATGAAGAAAACATGAGGAAAGAGAATGAAAAGAAAAACATACAGAAAGAGAAAGAAATGGCTGAGATGGAAGAAAGGGCTAAGGAGCTAAGGCAGAAAGGGTTGTGCAGGGTCAAACAAAATCCTTACATTGTGGAGTACAAAAACTCACATGGAGGCCAAAGCAAAATAAGGATGGAGTTTCTGGACTCATATGTAGAAAGTGCACTCAAAGCTGCAATTGATGACCTGGAAGGCTCACCTCTCATTGAAGAACTGATTGCAAGAGAAGAAATTCAAGAAGCCATCATTGACATGAAGAGAAAAGAAGAAATAAGGAAAAAGAAGATATATGATGATTTGCTAGAGAAGCAATTGGAAGCTGAAGCTGCTGAGCAACAAAAGTAATCTGTAAGCTTTCAATTTTTCTATGTAATCAAATTTCTGATCTCAAGGTTCATGAATTGTTCTTTCTGTTACTAAAATTTCCTTTTATGTAAGTTAGGCTTGTTATCAGACATGAAATTGTGCCTAAGGATCTTACTCACAATTTGGGGGAGATTGTTAGGCTCAAGACATGTCTGAATACCACTATTAACAAGCCTACACTATGTGACTATGTCACACTACATGACCTAGTGATTTCTATCACTGGGATATAGTATAGGTCTCTAAATGTACTTGTCTTGTTCTCACGAACATTAGTTTGATCATGTATGCTCAGACTTATAATGAGCTTAGTAAAGTTTCTTGCATCTAGATTGTATATAGGCCATTGAATAATTATCCTGGTAGAAGTTCAGAAGTGTTCATGCAGCAGGATAGAGTTGAATAAGGCTATGAAGAAATAAGTTGCAGGAATTTGTCTAAGGCATTATATAGCAAAGTCAAAAGAAAGCTATGTCGTGAAGTCACCAATATCCATGTCGTGAAGTACTATATCGCATAGTCCATTTTGTACTATGTCGAGAAGTCCTCAAGACACATGTCGTGAAGTGTTGAAGTCAGCAAAGTCAAAGGAGCCTAGATCGTGAAGTCCTCAGAAGCACTATGTCGCATAGTCATCAAATGACCTATGTCGTATAGTCATCAAATGACCTATGTCGCATAGTCGTCAAATGACCTATGTCGCAAAGTCTTCAAAGGCTATATCGCGTAGTCCTCACAAGGGAGATCGCATAGTCAGGGATAAAGCGGAGTTCACGATATCAACACTTAGCCGTTTATAACAAGACAAATCAAGGTACAGAACCAAGAATCAAAGGAGACAAATACTGAAGCATTTGTTCTGGCAAGGTGGTCCAAAGAACAGATGGCAAATCTACAGCTAAACTTGGAGAGAAAGATAAGAGACAAGCAGCTACAGAAACGGGAAAGACTCCGAAAAGCAGGTGGTCCTTCCTGACACAGTGAACTTCTTATGGCAGGACAAGTTGGACTTTCAGAAGGGGTAGCTGTGTAATATTGTGTGTGCCTAGTTTGTATAGGTAAATATATATATCGTGCACACACAACTGTAAGCTGTAAGAGAGATACACATAGTTATTTGCTAAGCTCTTTTCTCTGTAAGCAAGCAAGTTCAAACCGTTCTTGTTTAGAAGCCAGAAATTCGATTGTGAATTTCCTGGAAAGCTGTAGTATTTAATTTGCTTATACAAAGTAGATTAAAGTGATTGTGTGTGTTATTTACTTTCTGCATATTACATATCATAATCACATACAGTTGTTTACTTAGTTTTCAAGATCGAAAAATATATCAAACTATCCATTCACCCCCCCCCCCCCTCTGTCTAGTTTCTAGTGGTATTCATTTCTAACACCCCACATAGCAAAAGGCCAAGGACTTATCATTGAAGTCAATGTCGTAGCAGGAATAGATGAGTAGTTTGCGAAGCGTTGGCACTGATCACATGCTCTTGTAAACTTCATAGCATCATCCTTCAAGGTTGGCCAATAATATCCTTGTCGTGACACTTTCATAGCAAGGGAACTACCCCCCGAGTGATTGCCACATATTCCTTCTTGAACCTCTCTCAAGACATAGTTGCACTCATCTCCATCAACACACCTTAGTAAGGGTTGATTAAAACCTCTTTGGTATAACACCGCATCATATTCCACATACCTTGCTGCTTGGTATTTTAAACGTCTGGCCTCCCCTTTATCATTGGGTAGAATTCCTTTTTGTATATACTCTTGGATAGGAGTCATCCAAGTCTTCATTGGTACTTCATCTACAACCATTAGCTCCATCTCGGGGATACTGGGAATTTCTTGGATTTCCAATGGAATGTCTCCCATCAACACCGTGTCTCTTTGAGAACCTAACCTGACCAGAGTATCTGCCTTGGAATTTTCTTCACGAGGAACTCCTTCAAGTCTGACTATGTTGACCTGTTGAATCAAGCGACGTACACTCATCATGTATGCCTCTGTCTTTGGTCCTCTAGTCTGGAACCCTCATTCAACCTGCTGAACAACCAACTTCGAATCACTGAACACCACCAAATTCTTCACATTCATTTCCAAGGCTAACTTTAAGCCATTAATCAATGCCTCGTACTCAGCTTCATTATTAGTTGCCGCAAATTTGAAATTGATAGCACTCATAAGAAGGTGACCTTCAGGAGAGGTCAGGACAACTCCAGCACCTGCCCCATCATTGTTAACTGTTCCATCCACATACATGGTCCACCAAGGAAAAGGATACTCTTCTCTCAAAGAGCTTGCCTCCTGAGCAAGAGGGCTAGGGTTCACCAGAATGATTTCTCGTCCCATACTCTCATCTTCAAATTCCAGAATAAAATCGGCTAAGGCTTGTCCTTTGATTGCCGTTCGAGAAACATATTCCAAATCATACTGTCCCAACTCAATTGCCCACTTCAACATCCTTCCTGAAGCTTCAGGTTTGTGTAAAATATGTCTCATGGGATAAGAAGTCCGCACTTCAATTTTATGAGCTTGAAAGTAAGGAAGTAGTTTTCGTGCAGCCAGCACCAAGGCATATATCAACTTCTCCATGCTAGAATATCGGGTTTCTGCATCCAACAACCTCTTACTTACATAGTAAACTGGTGATTGTAAACCATCCTCTTCTCGTACTAACACAGCACTAATGGAGTAAACAGAGATGGCCAGTTAAAGAATCAATACTTCACCATCCACAGGCTTGGCCAAGAGTGAGGGCTTACCTAACTGCTCCTTGATTTTTTGAAAAGCATCCTCACAAGCAGGAGTCCACACAAAATCCTTATCAACCCCCCTAATGGCTTTGAAAAATTCTTTGCAACGATCAGAAGACTTTGAGACAAAACAATTTAGAGCCGCAATCCGTCCACAAAGGCTTTGAACCTGCTTCACACTGGTAGGGGACTTCATTTCAAGGAGTGTTTTAATATTTTCCGGATTAGCCTCAATCCCTCTATGATTCACAATAAAGCCTAAAAACTTTCCTGACTCAACGCCAAAGACACACTTTTGAGGATTTAACTTCATCCTATACTTGCGTAGAATTCCGAACATTTCCTCCAAGTGCCTCACGTGGTCTACTGCTTCCTTGGACTTGACAAGCATATCGTCTACATACACCTCCATGGTTTTGCCAATCTGCTCTTTGAACATCATACTCACCAATCTTTGATACGTCGCCCCTGCATTGATAAGACCGAAGGGCATTCCAATATAGCAATACAAACCTTCGTCAGTGATAAAGGAGGTATGTTCTTGATCTGGTCCGTACATGGGAATTTGATTATACCCTGAGTAAGCGTCCATGAAACTCAAGAGAGCATGTCCGACCGTAGCATCCACCAACTGATCAATTCGAGGGAGCGGGAAACTATCCTTTGGGCAAGCTTTGTTCAAATCCGTGAAGTCCACACAAGTTCTCCATTTCCCATTAGGCTTTTTCACCAACACCGGGTTTGCCAACCACTCGGGATAGAAGGATTCTTTGATCAAACCCACATCTAAGAGTCTGTCGACCTCTTCCTTTAAAGCTACTGCCATTTCTGCACTGATTGCACGCCGCTTCTGACGCAATCCCTTCTTATTAGGATATATGTTTAGGTGATGGCACATGACATTGGGATCAATCCCTATCATATCGGCATGACTCCAAGCGAACATATCCAGGTTGGTCATAAGGAAATTAGTCAGGCCTGTTCTCAACTCATTGCTTAGCTGTGATCCAATTTTGAGAACCTTACTGAGATCTGCTGCGTCTACCGGGATCGAGATCGTGTCTTCCGCAGGACCTGTCTTCTCATGTGGGATGGGAATTCTCGGATCAAGATCAAAGTCAAAAAGGCGAGGATCTTCAACAGGTACCTCATTCTTTGAGGGCGCGTCCTCCACAACTTCTTCCTCTCTTGAGGGTGCGTCCTCAACATATTCTTCTTCCCTTGGGAAGATGTCAGTAAATTCCTCCTTCCTCGAGGGTGCATCTTCAACAGGCTGTTCCTTCTTCGAGGGCGCGCCCTGTAAGGTATAAGTGTCCTCAAAAATCTTCTGCCGCTTTCCTTGGATAGAAATTGACTCCTCCCAATCCTCTGTGGACACCTCCTCAACAACTCCTCCCTGGAGTTCATTAACTAAAGGGGGGGCCTCCAATAACAACATCTTAGGGCGCTCCCTCCGCTGAGGGACATCATCTTCTGGTTCTTGAACCGTGTAATGAACATGAATTTCTCCCTTAGAATTTTTGAGCAATCCCTGAGCATCTTCTTGGGGAAGCGCGCGTCCTCCTAGTCCATTACGACGAATACCCTTGACAGTTCTATGGTAGCAGTCCCTTGAATCATATTGTGACCCTCGAACTGAACCAATCCCATTTGGAGTAGGAAATTTCATTATTAAATGATAAATGGAAGTAACTACCTTCATCTCCTTCAGCAAAGGTCTTCCTACTAGGGCATTGTGCGCAGATTCTTGATCCAATACCATAAATTCTATCATTTGAGTCACAGATAGAGGACCTTCACCAAGCGTAACCGAAAGCTTAATTGCGCCCATAACTCTGACAGCTTCTCCAGTGAAACCATAAATCCATGCGTCCTCTCTGACATTATCTTTATCAGGCAAACCCAACTTCTTATAAGTGTTGTAGTAGAGAATATTCACCGAACTTCCATTGTCCACGAACACTCGGTGTACATTCATAGGACCAATCTGCATGGCAACAACTAGGGCGTCACTGTGAGGGTGATGTACCCATCTTGCCTCTTCCTTAGTGAATGTAATATCTACTGATTCCCCCTGAACAATTTGGGAGGTTTAAGTTCCAAGCTGTTCACATTGGTTAAGGGCTTATGTCGCGCTTCCCTGGCATACCTTTCCAGTGCGTTGTTACTGTCGCCACCAAAATGGCGTCCTCCGAAGATAGTATGAATGCTTCCAGCCCGGGTAAACTGAACATCCTTGGACCTGTCCTCATCCCTTTCCGGAGCACGTTCTCTTTCCATCCTCCTGTCAGTTTCATCATTATGCTTCTTCACTTCTCTGACAATCCAGTCGGTCAGGTATCCGGCCTTGATCAATTCTTCAATTTCTTCCTTTAGCTGCCGACACTCGTGAGTGTTATGTCCAGTAGATTCATGATATAAGCAATACCTCTTTTTGTCCTTACTATGCCATATGGATAACGGTGCTGGCTTCTTGAATAAACCCTTGTCCTTATTTACTTCAAAGATATGCTCAACAGAAGCAGCTAGTGTATAACTCCCTGTTTGATATCTATTCAATCTGTCATAGTCTGGTGGAGTCCAACCTCTCCTTACGTTAGTGACATTCACCCTGTTTGGACTATATCCTCTCCTCCGGTAGTCAGGGCTCGGCGACCTATCCTTCCTCTTAGAACCTTTCCCCTTCCCCTGGGAGTCGGACTTTCTATTGTCAGCAGAAGATTGCTCAACGATCTTGAAGTATTCAGCCTGGGCAAAGAGGTCTGTCAGGGTTGCTGGGTCCTTCCTATACAAGTGCTTCCAGAAATCAGTTCCGACTTGGAGTCCCGCAATCAAAAAACTTTTTAGTGACTCATCGGTTGCCCCTCTGATCATGGTAGACTCAGCATTGAACCTTTTGAAGTACAACTGCAAGCTTTCTCCTTTCTTCTGTTTGATATTGGCCAAAGTAGTCACCGGGGGGGCATACTTCACAGTAGCTTGGAATTTTGTCAGGAACAAAGTTTTCATGACTTCCCATGAAGTAATCACACCCGGTCCAAGCTTTTGAAACCACTGTTGCGCACTCTCTCTAAAAGTTGATGCCAGAAGACGACATCTAGCCAAATTAGGCACTTGATATACATCCATCTCTATATTGAATCTTCCCAAGAACTCAACAGGGTCGGCATTCCCATGGAAGCGTAAGTCATTGGTTGTATTCCTATACCCTGTTAGAAGTTGTGCCTCCCTTACTGCTGTAGAGAATGGAGAGGGAGCTTGGGCCGTTGAAGTAACTCTTCCTCCTTCCAAGTGTATGAGGAGTTTCTTTAGGTTGTCTACATTAAAGCTTCCCACACCCGGGATTGTTTGGACATTTGTCTGAGTACCTTCAGTAATCGGAGGCTGGGTATGCACAACCGGGGGAGGCTGAGGTGGCGGTTGATCTTGCCTCTGACCTTCCTCTTGCCTAGGGTTAGGACTTGGGGGGCGCGTCCTTCCCTAATCACTGGGAGGGCACGCCGTTCGCTCTTCCCGTCTTCCTCCTGTATGACTTTGGGACGAGACTGGTGTTATGTGGGGATCTCTTCCTCCAGAGGGTCCTCCACGGTAAGGAGCATCATATCTATTCCTTCGATCGTTAACCCTGATCCTATAATCCAACTCCATATCCCTTTTCCTTCCTGACCCATCTGATTGAGGGGCTCGCTCATGATCACGGGGCCTCAACCTGAGATCAGGGGGCACTCGCTGTGAGTCACGGGGCCTCGCACCTTGATCATTACGTGGGTCATCTTGTGAAGGTGTTTGCTCATGTCCATGGGGCCTCAACCTGTTTACAGGGGGTCTCGCTGTGGATTATGAGGTTGCACTTCTAAGTTATGTCTTGAATTATTGCGAGGTTGAGCATGCTCTTGTCCATGGGGCCTCGACCTGTCAATAGGGGCTCTCGATGTGGATCAAGAGGTTGTTCTCCTCTCACTTCCCTGTCTCTTTGCCATTCGACCAGTAATAACCGTAGATCTTCGTTGTTAAGTCTTATACCGAGACGATCTTTTAACCTGTTCAAGCGTTGCTCTTGGTCTCGGCGAAGTTCGTCAGCCCTTCGAACCCCACTCTCAGATCGCCTTGACCTATGTGGGTGCGGGGATGGACGTCGGTCTCCCCTAGGTCAATTTTGACTATCTGTCTCATCATCAGGAAGTTCAACAATAGGAACTCCATCTTCTTGATACTCTAACCTCCTTGGGGTAACATTCTGAAATCTCCCCTGACCTGTGGTGCCTCTACCTGTACGATGGTGATTATGGGGTTGTCGCCTGACCCGACCCCTTCCTTCACTTCTCTCGACCGTATCCAGTCTTGCTTCGAAGCCATTCAAGGCATATCCCATGCGGTAGAGTTGTTCCATCAAGTCTGAATTACTTATGGGCACTGGTGGTTGTCCCCCTACGATAGGCGTTCCATAAGATGGATTTGGAACACTACGGGGAACATACTCCTATTGGCGGGCGTGATCATGCCCTTCGATGTCGTCTCAACCGATCTCATCCATAGAACGTCTGTTGTGGTGGTGTGACATCTTTTCCTCCAAAGATTCGGATCCTAATTAGCACCCCTCCTTCTAGCGCCAATTTGTTAACGGAGGAATTTGGTATTAACAAAGTTCGAGGTTCGTCGCCGGAATCAAGATCTACAACGGTGGTCCTTAGGTGATAAATTCGTCGGAGTATGGTGGTTGTGTTTAATTGGTGGCTGAGATTGCTTAGGGTTTATGTTGGCTGCCTCAGAGCTCTCAACTTTCGACCCCTTACAATGTGACTACGTATCCCTTATATAGGGAATCAAGCCAACGTAGTTCTTGGGGAGGAAGTTTCCTTCATGGGCTTGGTATCTGATCTTCGGAGCCCAACCGAAGTCTTCTACTGTCTTTCCATGCTTAGACGTAGGACTTTTCCACCGCCTTCCATGTATAGGATACCTTCCATACTTAAACGTAGGACTTCCATATCTTTCCTTACTTGAATGTAGGTCTTTCTTATCTTTCCTTACTTAGAGTTTTAGCTCACTTTAGGAATGTATAACGATAAGGCCTAGTCACAAAGGCCGAAGGCTTATCTATGAAGTCATGACTTCATGAATAAGGAAACTTCCCCCGTCGAGGACTAGTCCTATCCATTACCAACTATTTCCTTAATTCATAGATACAGGTATAGCCATGACTTACCTTAAATGTTAGACTCATCTTTGTCCCCCGAATGAGAAGCACCCACCAGATAGCAGGACAAGTGATCCCAAGTGTTTGAGTGCAAAGTGCAGGATTACTCCAAAGTTCCCCAATGAGGACGCGCCCATTGAGTACAGGAACAGAGCTCCCAAAGCACACACCAAGATTAAACCCACATCCCCAATGAGGGCGCGCCCATTGAATACAGGAGGAGGCCTTCAACCACGGACATCCCCTCCTAGGGCACATCCTAGGAGGGAATTCTTCAATATCTTGCCAATACCAAGCCAAGGGAACCATCCTTCATCATCAAGTTGCAACTTCAAATCAATAGTACGCGCCCTCAAGGGGTGGACGGCCTAAAGGGCGCGCCCTCATCCCCATGAGGACAAGCCTTAAGTCTTCTTTGTGTCAAATGAAGTTATTATTCTCTGTCAAGTCTTCCATCCAGGTTAATTTGTCAATTCATACTATCAGGATGCGTTCTTAAAGGTTAAGCGCCCTTTCCTTCATGGCAATAAGTCTCAATCCTTCCTTATGCCATGCTAAGTCAAAACAGCTATTACTTTCTATCAGATTACTCATCACAACATCCCTATCTAGATGACGCGCCCTCAAAGGGTGGATAGTCTATCCTTGGGCGCGCCTTTAGCCCGTGAGGATAACCTAATTACATTTTAAACCTAATTGAATCCCTACTTGACCCAATCCTAACCTAAAAACCCGTTATTGAATTTTGGCTATAACACAATCCTAATATAATATCTTTTAGCTTATATCATTTTTAGATAATAATTTCTTTTTATATGATATAATCTTGATCATCTATTTTTAAAAGTATTGGATCTAACGGTTGAGAATGTTTTGACGGTATTTAGGACCAAATTACCAGGATAACATCATTAATTTTTCTTAATATTTATAATTTTTTTAATTTTTAATTTTTTTAAATATTTATTGCTAAAATATAATATACTCTTTTTTGTAATATGTTAATGATGCGGGAACTTTGAACTTTTGAGAAAATAAATTATCAATTAAAATATATTTTTTTGTAATAGTTCTTCTTTTAAAGTAGTACACCGTGACGATCAAAATTCTGTATAAAATTCATTTTTGTTATAGTATATCCCGTAAATATCTATGTTATTATATTAAAAACTAAATAATGAAAGCTTTCTTATAAGTGTGGTCGCTTTGTTTGATCACTCAATCCATAATCGTTGGATCTTTCAAATTAAATTGTTGAGAAACATTACATATAACACTAAAATTATCATGTAGAATGATCTAAGATTTGAATCTACCAACAACATATTAAAATTTACAGGTTTGTTTTGGAAATTTGTTTTTTCATTTTTTTTCTTTCAGACATAGGTTATTTGATAATATTTTTTGTAAAGTACGATTTTTCAAAACATTACTATACTAATTGATTAACAAACTTTTAAAGTTTCGAATTTAATAATTTACGATGTATATAGGTTAAAAAGTTAGGTCTGTTCTGTAGCTGAGTCTACAATTTCAAAATACGATTTTTTTTTAATATGAATATAGTCCTGCTAACAATGAAATTAGGTCTCTATGAGTGCTTATAAAATAAAATCACCATTTGCGTATAATTTATTATTTAATAATAAATTATATTTGATTAGTTATGATCTATAACTTAATAAAATAGGATAAAAAATATGCACAAATTTATAAAATTTTATCCTCGTATTATTATATTCTTTGTTGATTTGAATTTTTCTTAGACTGATTTTAATTTTTGAACATAGATTTCTAAATTTAAAATAGTTAGAAAAAAGTAATTAAATTGGCGTTAAAATAATGATGACATAATAATCATTATTAGAATTTAAATACTCACTTTACTGATTTGGGCTTTATCTTGTGTTTTAAAAATAAGATTTTGACGATTTCACACCCCACGTGAAGATAATTAAATTATTTTTAATTAAAAGATGGTTTAACAATTTTTATCTAACTGGAATTGTCCATGGAAGAGAAAAGAAAGTCATGAATTTTTTACATGGAGAATTCTATTCAATATAGAAAACTTATTTATATTTGGTTTAAATTATCAAAATACAATTTTTAGAATTTAAATATAATCCTATTATAAATAAAATACACTTTTTTAATATTTGATCAAACGATTTTCATTTGTCTAGTTAAGATCTAATAGTCCTTATTAATTTGGTTGTCACAATCAAAATTTTGGATAAATCCCTATTATGCTTATTATATAAAAGAGTTTAATATAATAAGGATATCAAGTACATACTGATATAAGTATCTTACTAACTCCTTTTACTTTTAATGTTTCGGTTTTATTTATAGTGTATATAAAATTTTAAAATACATTATTACTTTAAAATTATTAAACAGTATAAAAATTATGTTATGATTATATAAAATTTTATTCTCATATTATTATAGTCTTTATCGATTTGAATTTGTTCTTAATTTATTTTAAAACTTTATTGAAAGAAAGATAAAATTTCTATATTTAAAAGAATTAGTGGAAAAATAAATAAATTGGTGCTACAATTATAAAAAAAATATTTATTAAAATTTAGATACTCACTTTACTATTTGGGTTCTATCCTGAGTTTTAGAAATTGAATTTTGATGATTTTACAACCAATGTGAAACTAACGAAATTATCTTTAACTTAATGATGATTTAATAATTATTATCTAACTTGACCAGTGACCTACCAATAAACCGAAAAGAAAAGATGGTTAAGTATTATATTCAAAATTATTGTTTATGAATATGAAACCCTCAATATTTTAATAATATTTTGATATTATCCTTTTATGTTTGTTATATGTAAATTAATATAATTATAAATTGGATTAATCAAATTGTTATGTTTCTTCAGAAAAAAAATGTTTAAATTTATTCATGTACAGAAGTTCTCCTAAGTCTCTTATAACGCAGGGTCCACATGTATCATTGTTATATGATATACATGAGAATTATATTGATAATTTTTAATATTGTAATCGATATGAATTGTTATCTGATATTTGGTTTAACAATTACTATATAACTCGAACTATACATAAATTAAAGAGAAAAAATATTTAAGAATTTTTACATAGAAAAATTTTAAATTATCAAAATACACTTTTTAGTATTTAAATATAATTCTATTATTAATCAGATACACTTTTTAATATTAGATCTAACAATTCTCATCCATCTATTTAAGATCTAACTTTAATAATTAATTTGGTCGTATAGTGGTCGTACACGGACCAGATCGATTTTAATTTTTTCTTAAATTGATTTTAATATTTTATTGAAATAAACATAGAATTTATAAATTTAAAAGAATTAGGAAAAAAATTAAATTGGTGCTACAATAATAAAAAAAATTATTAAAATTTAGATAATCACTTTAATGTTTGGGCTCTATCTTGAGTTTTAGACAACAGATTTTAAAAATTTTACAGCCCATGCAAAGCTAACAAAATTATCTTTAATTTACTGATGGTTTAATAATTATTATCTAACTGGAAATATCCATAAACTAAAGAGAAAAGATAATTACGATTTTTTACATAAAGATTTCTATTCAATATAGAAAACCTATTTATAATTGGTTTAAATTAAAAAAAAATATTAAAATTTAGATAAACACTTTACTGTTTGGGCTCTATCTTGAGTTTAAACAACAGATTTTAACAAAAAAATTATTAAAATTTAGATAATCACTTTACTGTTTGGGCTCTATCTTGAGTTTTAGACAACAGATTTTAACAATTTTACAGCCCACGCGAAGCTAACAAAATTACCTTTAATTTAATGATGGTTTAATAATTACTAGCTTAAAACCCGTGCGATGCACGGATTATTATTAATAATTATTATTTTTATTTTTTATGTTTTAATATTCTATTAATCTGCATTTGCGAAAAAAAAATAAGTAGGCGTGTTAAACTTTTTTAAATAATTAAAAGTATTAAAATAGATTTTAAAATAAATTAATAACTGTTTTCCCGTGATATTTTTGGAAAAGGAGGGGTTTTAGTAAGGAAAAATAGAAAAAGTAACATGTTTTAGCTGAAAATGTAAGTGCCCTTAATTAAAAGTATTTAAATAGACTTCACAATAAATAAGTAAGGATTTGTCCGAAATATTTTTGGAAAATGAGGGGTTTAGTAAAGAAAAATCAGAAAGAGTAACATGTTTTAGTTGAAAAAGGTAATTGCTCGTGATTTTTTTAGAAAAAGAGAAGATTTTGTTAAAAAAGATAGGTGGTTATAAAAATGTTATTATTTAATAATAATTTTTTAAGAAAATGAAAAAATAGAAAAAATAACATATTTAAAAGTATTAAAATAGATTTTAAAAATAAATAAGTAAGGGTTCGCCCGTGATATTTTTGGAAAATGAGGAGTTTTAGTAAGGAAAAATAGAAAGAGTAACATGTTTTTGTTAAAAAAGATAATCGCCCGTGTTTTTTTTAGAAAAAGAGAGGATTTTTTAAGAAAACAAAATAAAAAAAAGTAATGTATTTTAGCTGAAAAAGGTAATTGGTTATAAATAATGTTTTTATTTAGTGATAGTTTTAAAAAATGGTAATGAGTTATTTATTAGCAATTATAACCTTATTATGTTATTTTATTAAATGAAGCTGTCTGTGATATTTTTAGAAAATGAGATGTTTTAGTTAGGAAAAATAGAAAAGATATTATATATACTAATTTTAATATTTTATCTAACGGTTCTCAATGATTTGATCAAAAATATCTAACGGCTATGAATGAAGTGACCAGACTACAAAAACTTTCATGACCGGACTACAAAACTTTCAATGTTTCGTCTTTAATATAATAGTATAGATTATCTAACTGGAACTATCCATAAACTAAATAGAAAAGATAATTACGATTTTTTACATAAAAATTTCTATTCAATATAGAAAACCTATTTATAATTGGTTTAAATTAAAAAAATATTAAAATTTAGATAATCACTTTACTGTTTGGGCTCTATCTTGAGTTTTAGACAACAGATTTTAACAATTTTACAGCCCACAAAGAAGCTAACAAAATTATCTTTAATTTAATGATGGTTTAATAATTATTATCTAACTGTTTAAATTATCAAAATACACCTTTTAGTATTTAAATACTATCATATTATTAATCAAATACAATTTTTAATATTATATCTAACGGTCCTCATCTATTTGAATATTTATAGTTTTATAATCCAACGGATCATATACTTTTGGTAGTACAGTGACCGACCAAAGTTTTGGATAAGATCTCTCTTACGCTTCTTAACTCCTTATATATAATAAGCGTAAGGGAGATCTTATCCAAAACTTTGGTCGGTCACTGTGCTACCAAAAGTATACGATTTGTTGGATTATAAAACTACAAATATTCAAATAGATGAGGACCATTAGATATAATATTAAAAATTATATTTGATTAATAATAGGATAATATTTAAATACTAAAGATGTATTTTGATAATTTAAACCAATTATAAATGGGTTTTCTATATTGAATAGGAATCTTTATGTAAAACTTCGTAATTATCTTTTCTCTTTATTTTATGGATAGTTCCAGTTAGATAATAATTATTAAACTATCATTAAATTAAAGATAATTTTGTTAGCTTCGCGTGGAATGTAAAATAGTTAAAATCTGTTGTCTAAAACTCAAGATAGAGCCCAAACAGTAAAGTGATTATCTAAATTTTAATAAATATTTTTTTTATTATTGTAGCACCAATTTATTTTCCTAATTCTTTTAAATTTATAAATTCTATGTTTATTTCAATAAAATATTAAAAACAATTTAAGAAAAAATTAAAATCGATATGGTCCGTGTACGATCACTATACGACCAAATTAATAATTATAGTTAGATCTCAAATAGATCGATGAGAATTGTTAGATCTAATATTAAAAACTGTATCTCATTAATAATAGAATTATATTTAAATACTAAAAAGTTTATTTTGATAATTTAAATTTTTTCTATGTAAAAATTCTTAAATATCTTTTCTCTTGAATTTATGTATAGTTCCAGTTAGATAATAATTGTTAAACCAAATATCAAGATAACAATTCATATCGATTACAATATTAAAAATTATCAATATAATGCTCATATATATTATAGTAACAATGATACACGTGGACCCTACGTTATAAGTGACTTAGAAGAACTCATGTACATGAATAAATTTAAACACTTTTTTTTTCTGAATTAACGTAACAATTTGATTAATCCAAATTATAATTATATTATTTTACATATAATAAACATAAAAGTATAATATCAAAATATTATTAAAATGTTGAGGGTTTCATTTTCATAAACTATCATTTTGAATATAATACTTATATGAAAATGTGTATTTGATTAAATGTAGGATTATATTTAAATACTAAGAAATGTGCTTTGATAATTTAAACCAATTATAAATTGGTTTTCTATATTGAATTGATTTCTTTATGTAAAAATTCTTAACTGTTTTTTCTTTTCGGTTTATGCGTAGGTCAACTGGTCAAGTTAGATAATAATTATTAAACCATCGTTAAATTAAAGATAATTTCGTTAGTTTCGCATGGGTTGTAAAATTGTCAAAATTCAATTTCTAAAACTCAGGATAGAACCCAAATAGTAAAGTGAGTATCTAAATTTTAATAAATATTTTTTTTATTATTGTAGAACCAATTTATTTATTTTTCCACTAATTCTTTTAAATATAGAAATTTTATGTTTCTTTCATTAAAATATTAAAATCAATTAAGAACAAATTCAAATCGATAAAGAATATAATAATATGATAATAAAATTTTATATAATCATAACATAATTTTTATTCTGTTTACTAATTTTTAAGTAATGATGTATTTTAAAATTTTATATACACTGTAAATAAAACAGAAACATTAAAAGTAAAAGCAGTTAGTAAGATACTTATATCAGTATATACTTGATATCCTTATTATATTAAATCCTTATATATAATAAGCATAATATGGATCTTATCCAAAATTTTGGTCGTACGGTCCTTGGACAACCAAAATTAAAAAGGACCATTAGATCTTAACTAGATAAATGAAAATCGTTTGATCAAATATTAAAAAAGTGTATTTTATTAATAATAAGATTATATTTAAATTCTTAAAAGTGTATTTTTATAATTTAAACCAAATATATCAAATATAAATAAGTTTTCTATATTGAATAGAATTCTTCATGTAAAAATTTCGTGACTTTCTTTTCTCTTCCGTGGACAATTTCAGTTAGATAAAAATTGTTAAACCATCTTTTAATTAAAGATAATTTAGTTATCTTCATGTGGGGTGTAAAATCGTCAAAATCTAATTTTTAAAACACAAGATAAAGCCCAAATTAGTAAAGTGAGTATTTAAATTCTAATCATAATTATTATGTCATCATTATTTTAACGCCAATTTAATTACTTTTTTCTAACTATTTTAAATTTAGAAATCTATGTTCAAAAATTAAAATCAATCTAAGAAAAATTCAAATCAACAAAGAATATAATAATACGAGGATAAAATTTTATAAAATTGTGCATATTTTTTATCCTATTTTATTAAATTTTAGATCATAACTAATCAAATATAATTTATTATTAAATACTAAATTATACGCAAATGGTGATTTTGTTTTATAAGAACTCATAAAAACCTAATTTCATTGTTAGCACGACTATATTCATATTAAAAAAATCGTATTTTGAAATTTTAGACTCAGCTAGCTGCAGAAGAGGCCAAACTTTTTTAACCTATATACATTGTAAATTATTAAATTCGAAACTTTAAAAATTTGTTAATCAATTACTATACCACTTTTCTGAAAAATCGTACTATACAAAAAATATTATCAAATAACCTATGTCTCCAAGAAAAAAAATGATTTTTTTTTTATTTTTAAAAAAAAACCTGTAAATTTTAATATGTTGTTGGTACATTCAAATCTTAGATCATTCTACATGATAATTTTACTGTTATATCTACGTTTCTCAACAATTTAATTTGAAAGATCCAACGATTATGGATTGAGTGATCTAACAAAGCGACCATAGTTATAAGGAAACTTTAATTATTTAGTCTTTAATATAATAACATAAATATTTACGAGATATACTATAAAAAATGAATTTTATATAGAATTTTGATCGTCACGGTGTACTACTTTAAAAGAAGAACTATTACAAAACAAATTATATTTTAATTGATAATTTATTTTCTCAAAAGTTCAACGTTCCCGCATCATTAACATATTACAAAAAAGAGTATATTATATTTTAGCAATAAATATTTAAAAAAATTAAAAATTAATTTTTTTTATAAATATTAAGAAAACTTATTGATATTATCCTGGTATTTTGCTCCTAAAGACCGCCAAAACATTCTCAACCGTTAGATCCAATACTTTTAAAAATAGACGATCATGATTATATCATATAAAAAAAGTTATTATCTAAAAATGATATAAGTTAAAAGATATTATATTATGATTGAATTTTCTAAAAAGTCAAAACATAAAAATAGTGGTAATTAAATAAGGAAACTCATTTCATAACAAAATAGTAAAAATCGTTTAATCTTAAATAGATAGGTGAAAACCGTTAGATTTAACATTAAAACCTGTATTTGGTTAATAAAGAGTATTCTAATAATCTAAACTACATATAAGTAGATTTCCTAAATCGAATATAATTCTCAACATTAAATTTCGTCACTTTATTCTCTTTTTAGTTTTAAAATAGTTTTTAATTGAAAAAGAACTATTAAACCACAACTAAATTAAAAAACAATTTGTAAATTTCATATGGACTATAAAATTGGCCAAATCTAACTTTTATAACTCAATATAAACAAATATTAAATTGAGTGTGTAAAATATAATAAATATCAAATTTTTAACTACAATTTTTTTGGCTAAATCTTTTTTAACAATAATTTAATCATGTAAACTAATAACTTTTAAATATTAAAATATTCATAAATAAATATAATTATAAATATTAAAAAAACGTTGCATGGGTAATAAAAATATAATTATAAATAAAATTTAAGTAACCGTGCATCGCACGAGCTATAAGCTAGTATTATTAAAGCCGAAACATTGAAAGTTTTGGTTTTCGGTTTTCGATCTTTTATTTTATTAAATAAATAATAAATATATATAAATATAGTAACTAGATGATTGACTTTTAGAATTAAAACTAGTTTACTAAGCCGCGCTTCGCAGCGGCCTTATAATAATTTCTCTAAATTTTAGAAAAAACAATCAACAAAAAATATTATTTCTTAAAATGAAATAAATAATTATATTTCTAACATAAAGTTTCTTTTGTAATTTCCGTGTCGTCTTAATCATTCACATAATTTCTAAATAAATATAGAAAAAGGCAATTGTTTAATATTTATGTTATTTTAATATTACGTTGAATATTTTGTATATTGATTTCTATTTATATTTTTTTCAAAATTTAAATTCCAACTTATATTCTAAAATACATAATATAATATTAATATTTAATTCTAACATATAATACGCTGCTCCTAATGAACCGTCCTCCGTTTAAAGATGCTTTCTCCCAACAAATCACTATATCGTTATTATCAAATTTAACAAATAACACATTAATCTACTAAATAAATTACATGATTTTCAATTTTATTTATATTCTTGACATGTAATAGTTAAAAAGTTTGCCTTTATAGTCTTGAAGATAAATTTTTAAAATTTTCTCTTTGAGAAATTTTGGAACAGAACCTACATTCAATAACAATGAGATGAGATGTACTACATTAAAGAACCAGAGTAAATCTGGAAAAAATACACAAAAAGAGAGAATATATACACCAAAGTTTTTATCAAAATAATAGAAAAACTAAATTAGATGGTGTAAAATCTCCACCTTGTGCTGAAGATTCGTGTGCAAAATGTCATCATACATGCATCCACTTTCTTTCGTTGATAATACAACCACTGTCATCAAATTCCGCTTTTTCGTCTTGTGCAAAATGTCATCATACATGCATCCACTTTCTTGCGTTGATTTCAACTACTGTCATCAAATTCCGTTTTTTCGTGGTACAACAAAACTTTGGTCTGTATATTCCTAAAAACAAAAATAATCAAAATCAAGAGTAAGTGAGAAAAAGTTCGGGTATGAAAATATAAATATTCTAAAAGCAACACAAATATGAGCTCGATGATGAAACAGAGAACATAAACTTTTGGACTCGAAAAATTTGTTTATATAATCGTGTGGGTTCTTAATAAAAGAAAGTTGAAATATTCCTGATTTTTAATATCTTTATATATATACTCTGTATTATAGAATTTAGTCAAGTTTATAATTATAAAACTATATATATAGTCAATTGATTGTAAAATTTGCTTAGATAAATTTTGAGTACTTGTTTAGTACTAGCCTATAACCCGTGCAAGGTATGGGCCTTAAAAAATAATAAACTAAAAAATTTAATGTGAACGGAAAATATTAAAATACAAGTAAAAATTAATATGATAAATTATAAAATGAGAAACTTAAATATTAATTGGAACATAAAAAAATATAAAAAAATACAGATGGGGCTGAGGAAGATAAATGAGGTAGAAAATCTAACATATTTTAATTAAAAAACATTAATTGTCCGTGATATTTTTAGAAGTGTTTTAATTATATTAATTGTATTTATTAAAAAAATATGTTGACATGTTAAAATAAGTAAGTTTTTTTAATAAGGACAAATTGAAAAACTAACATGTTTTAATTAAAAAAAAAAATAACTGCCCATAATATTTTTAGATGTGTTTTAATTATATTAATTGTATTTGTATGTGTTTTAAATATGTAAGTTTTTTTAAATAATTAAAAGTATTAAAATAGGTTTTAAAATATATAAGTAAGGGTTGCACTTGATATTTTTGAAAAAGAGAGATTTTAGTGATAACAAATATAAAAGATAATATATTTTAATTTAAAGATAATTGCCCGTGATATTTTTGGAAAAAAGTAGATTTTTTTAGAAAAAAATGTTTTAACTATAAAAGGCAATCATCTAGTTACTAATTTTATATATTTTATTATTTATTAAATAGAGTATTAAAATATGTTTTAAAATAAATAAGTAAGGACTGCACCTCATATTTTTGGAAAATAGGGATTTTAGTGATAACAAATATAAAAGATAATATGTTTTAATTTAAAGGTAATTGTTGTGATATTTTTGGAAAAGAAGTAGATTTTGTTAGATTTTTTTTTTAATTATAAAAGGCAATCAGCTAGTTACTATTTTTATATTATTTTATTATTTATTAAATAGAATATTAAAATAGGTTTTAAAATAAATAAGTAAGGATTGCACCTCATATTTTTGGAAAACACAGATTTTAGTGATAACAAATATAAAAGGTAATATGTTTGAATTTAAAGATAATTGCCATGATATTTTTGGAAAATGAGTAGATTTTGTTAGGCAAACAAATATTTTAATTATAAAATGCAATCATCTAGTTACTATTTTTATATATTTTTTATTTATTAAATAGAATAAAAGACCAAAAACCGAAAACCAAAACTTTCAATGTTTCGACTTTAATAATATACTAGCTTAAAACCTGTGCGATGTACGGATTGCTAATTGTTACTTTTTTATTATTTTTTTAATTGTAATTGTGCAAAAAATAAGTAGGCATGTTAAAATAGCTAAACACTTTTAATTAATTAAAAACATTAAAACAAATTTTCAAATAAATAAGTATGGGTTTGCCCGTTATATTTTTGAAAAATGAGGGGTTTTAGTAAAAAAAAATGTAACATATATTTAGTTAAAAAAGGTAAATACCCGTGATATTTTTGGAAAATGAGATTTTAAAATTTAATAATTAAAAGTATTTAAATACATTTTAAAATAAATAAGTAAAGAGTTTCCTGTGATATTTTTGGAAAAAGAATGGATTTTAGTGAGAAAAATAAAAAAAAAAGTAAACTGTAAAAGGCAATTTCCCGTGATATATTTAAAAAAGGAGGGGACTTTGTTAGAAAAAATATATAATGTGTTTTAACTGAAAAGTTAATTGATTATAAATAGGTATTTGATTATTTATATTTTAATATTTTTAGTAATTGCATTTGTTAAGAAAAAAAAAGTAGGCATGTTAAAATAGGTAAACTTTAAAAAAATAATTATGATATTAAAATAGGTTTAAAAATAAATAACTAAAGGTTTGTCCGTGATATTTTTGGAAAAAGAGATGTTTTAGTAAGGAAAAATAGAAAAACTAACATGTTTTAGTTAAAAAAGGTAATTGCTCGTGATATATTTGAAAAGGTGGGAGAATTTGTTTAAAAAAATAATGTATTTTAGGTGAAAAATGTAATTGGTTATAAATAGGTAATATTATTGTTTAATAATATATTTTTATAAATAAGTAAGGTTAATTAAGTAAAAACACGAAGTACAGTTAATTAAGGGTAATTAAGTAAAATCACAACGTACCATACAAACCAACAAAACTTTTAATATTTCGTCTATTATATAATAATATTATTGATATATATATATATATAGCTTAAAACCCGTGCGATGCACGGATTGTTAATTGTTATTTTATTATTATTTTATTAATTGTAATCGTGCAAAAAATAAGTATATATGTTAAAATAGCTAAACACTTTTAATTTATTAAAAATATTAAAACAGATTTTAAAATAAATAAGTATGAGTTTGCCCGTTATATTTTTGGAAATGAGATGTTTTAGTAAGAAAAAATAAAAAATGTAACATATATTTAGTTTAAAAAGGTAAATTCCTGTGATATTTTTGGAAAATGAGATTTTAAAATTTAATAATTAAAAGTATTTTAATACGTATTAAAATAAATAAGTATAGGGTTTCTGTGATATTTTTGGAAAAAGAATGGATTTTAGTGAGAAAAATAGAAAAAGTAAATTGTAAAAGATAATTTCCCGTGATATATTTAGAAAAGAAGGGACTTTGTTAGAAAAAATATATAATGTGTTTTAGCTGAAAAGATAATTGGTTATAAATAGGTATTTGATTATTTATATTTTAATATTTTTAGTAATTGCATTTGTTAAGAAAAATAAGTAGTCATGTTAAAATAGGTAAACTTTTAAAAAATAATTATAATATTAAAATAGGTTTAAAAATAAATAACTAAATGTTTATCCGTGATATTTTTGGAAAAGGAAGTGTTTTAGTAAGGAAAAATATAAAAACTAACATGTTTTAGTTAAGAAGGTACTTTTCCGTGATATATTTGAAAAATAAGGGGAATTTGTTAGAAAAAATAATGTATTTTAGGTGAAAAGGGTAATTGGTATAAATAGGTAATATTATTATTTAATAATATATTTTTATAAATAAATAAAGTTAATTAAGTAAAAACACGAAGTACAGTTAATTAAGGACAATTAAGTAAAATCACAACGTACCATACCGACCAACCAAACTTTTAATGTTTCGTCTATTATATAATAGTATTGATTATAGATAATAATATTACCATTACATATTTATTTTTCATGTGTTATGTTTAGAAGATGAGTTGTTTTAGTTAGAAAAGGTAGATCATGTGTTTTTGCTGAAAAAAGTAGTCAGTTATAAATCTACTTATATATATTAAAGCCCGTCTAGGGGCAATTTGAGCCAAGAAAATGGTTGTGAAATGACAAGTTTGCCCTTATTTTTTGAAAAATTACAAACTTGTCATCCCTCTATCATTTATGTAAAAATAAAAGATTTTTGTTGCTCTTAGGAATCGAACCTCCGACCTCCTCCTGGAAAACTCATGTTATAACCATTGTGCCACACTTACTTATTGGTTTAACTTAAAAATCTTATTAGATAAGCCACATCACCTCTTTTTGTCCTATTTTTTTGTTTAAGTAAAATGTTGGGTTATATTATTTATATAACTTGATTTTTTTAGTTTCAAAATCTTAATGTATAATTATATTTTATCTACTTTGTATATATTAAAAGCAAACAAAGGAAAAAAAAGTAAGTAAATGACAATAAATTTATTATTATACTCTTATATTTTTAAAAATTACAAAATTGTCAACCCTTTATTATTTAAGCTAAAATAGATTAGATTTGTGTGAAAATTGATAATCATATTCCTAACTTTCTCATATAATTTCATCTAATACCCAAGTACGTAACATTGAGTTTGAGTTTATTATAAAAATATTATTATATAAACTACATTATCATATATATATATATATATATGATATATTATTTATCATATATATATATATAGCTTCATGTATATATATATATATATATATATATATATATATATATATATTTTGTTTTTTTAATTTTACATTCTCAGTAAATTAAATGTTAGTTCATATTATTTATATAGCTTCATTTTTCAAATTTTCGTTTGTTTTATATTATTTATAAAAACATGTTTATTCAATTTTTTTAATTTTACATTCTCAGTAAATTAAATGTTAGTTCATATTATTTATATAGCTCCATTTTTCAAATTTTCGTTATTCTACATATAATTATGTGTTCAATTATATTTATAAATTCTTATTTCACTTATATTTCTGAATTATATATTATTAATACTGTAAATTTTTATGTGATTTATACTTTATATAGGTTATTTAGGTATTGATACACAAATATAATGTAATTTAGAATATATTTAAAATTAGTATCGTAAAAAGTGTGAATCAGAGTTAGGGGTGTTTATGGGTTGTATTTGCCGAGTTAATTAAAAGCATTTTTGCAATCCGACCCAATTAAATCCGTTTGAAAAAATTTCATCCCACCACACAAAATATTAATTTGTAACCCAACTCTTAATCGTACATCGATTTGGGTCAGGTTGGGTCGATTTAATTGGCTTAAATTATATATATATATATATATATATATATATATATATGTGTGTGTGTGTGTGTGTGTGTGTGTGTGTGTTATGTAATATCTTTCGAAAATTAAAAAGCTGCTTTTAAACTCGATAAATATATATACATTACTCTTTTCGTTCATGTACAAGTATGGAGTAATGATATGCGGTTCTTTTATGTAAATATTAACACTTAAATATCAAATATTTGACGAAGGATAAATGTTAAATCCGGTAATCACCTATTATCCGAGTAATCACTACAAGGTAACTTTACCGACTAATATCGATTTCCATATTCAAGAACATTGTAAAATACATATAAATTGGGATTTTAGTACTAATGTTTTAGTTTGATTAATATTATAATTTTAGTAATGTAAATTATGTTGTAAATCGTGTGCATATGCATAAAATGTAAGCACATTTATAATTGAAAGTACGATATATCATATAATGTATGGTAGTATATAATTTGTGTGTATATATATATATATATGTGTGTGTGTGTGTGTGTGTGTGCGCGCGCGCGTGTGTGTATAAATATTATTGAAAAAAATTTGTAACTTAAATCGGGTTGGGTAGGGTCGGCCGAAAAAATATAAAACTCATACCCAGCCTATTTAAATTGGTTGGGTAGACTTGGCTTGGTCGGCCGGAAAGAGAGCGAGGGTTAGTTCAGTTTGATCAGGTTGGTAATGTTAGTGTTAGTGCCCTAGAGACAATACAATTGTACTTATGGGAAACACTATTTGTTATTTAATAATGATTATGTTCTATTGATTATTCGACAACAATTATTATGTCTTTATTTACTGCGATATTAATGTTAGAGTAATAAATGTCCTTGGAATATCGAACACGTATTCTATATCTTTAAGTATGTGACTTAAAAATGAGATTATATGAATAGTGTTTATATTCCTAAAATATCCCTAATTAAGCATTATGAATTGGGACAATTATGATGCATAAAGATTAGTATGATCGTTGACTAAATGACCACATCTCATTGGTCTTAGGTATATTGATACTAAAGTCAAGAACATAGGTGCATGCAATATTCTACATGGCACCGGATTGACCCACAATGATATTCTACATGGTAATAAAGTCATTAGAATAGCTCACAGTGATAATGGTGTAATGATCCTTAGACTTGAGATCATTATATTTCTATACGAGGATTAATATACTTTGATTACATTAAAAGTTACCTTTGACCAGGTGATGATAAAAGTGGACATCGGGTATATTATGAGTCGTATGAGAAATATGAATGATAGATATAGGATTTAACCCTCCTATGATTAGGAGAGATATTATTGGCCTCTTGATTGAGTGAGACTATGAAAATGCATGGCCATGCTCAAATATTGATTTGTTTTAATAGTCTACTCATTGATCAAGGAAACCTGGATTAAATGTTGAAGAGGATGACTAATAACATGCCTCGAGTTTGATCTATAATATTTGGTTAAAGGGATTATATTACACGGAAACATTAGTCACGAAAGGTTTAATTGGATCACCAATTATTATTATTACTTGGGTAGCAATGATGTATTACTTGATGCCGCTCATTGTTTATAATTTTATTATGAGATATTAAAATTATTGCCAATGTAATAATAACCTAAAGGGTTACACATAAAGAACGTTTTAAACGGAGCATTAATTAAATTTCGAATTTAATTGAATTATTATTATTATTGAATTATTGGATTAATTAAGTAGGACTTGATTAATTATATAATAATTCGAATATAATAATTAATAATACTAATAATCAGATTGGGTTTTGGAAGCCCAGTCAGATTAAGCAAGGCCCAAAATTCTCTTTCAATAAATACATTATGATGTATTGTTTTAGGTTAAGTTAAAAATTCGTTTTTCAGAAAAAACCCTAGCAGCTCTGCATATTAGAGAGGCTAGAAACAGAGAGAGAATTTTTTAGGGCGTTTTTATTTGGCTAGTACCAACTCCGTGATCGTTGGACGATCAAGCGTTTGTGTGGACTACTTTGGCGACGCAGATCTTGAACAAGGGCTGCGTGGTGGTTACAACAAGGACCTCCAAGTTTCTGAATATTATAAGCTCAATTAAGGTATGATTTCGTTTCTCCATAATCAGCCATGTCTTGTACACGGATCCTAGGGTTATGGTTTCAGATTATTATTGTTTTTACGACTGTTTTTCGCTGCGTATGATGCCCCGAAACCCAACAGGTAAATCATGAACAATCACAATTGGAGTAATCCGTGGATGTATTACATATGGATTAAATCGGATAATTAAATATTATTAGAATGATTAGTGGAGATCAATTTAATATTATATATATATATATATATATATTGTGTAATAATTTTAATTATATGTATATTATCACATAATTTAAATTTATTTAAAAAAAATATTATGATTGAAAAAAATAAAATTTATAGATTTAAATTTTGGATTAGTGATCAAGTTGTGAGATAAAATTAATAGAATTCGTGATTTTGACCGTCTAAAATTAGAACTACGTATACAAAAAATTGTTGTTTTTATTTTTTATTCAAATTTCAACCTTTTAATTTTGGAACTTTTACCTATAAATTTCCTAAAATTTACAAATCAGGCAAATATTGGAAGGATTAGACTGAATTGTATAACATCTTCACCAACTTTTATCAAAACCAATTTTAACATAATCAAATCAATTAGTTACCGTATAACGACTATCGAGATTATTAAACACCAACTTTTAGAACATAGATTATACATAAAAATATAATTGAGTGTGGATTCAAAAAATTGTTTAATTATTTTTATTATATTCAATTGTTGAATTTGATAAAATTCATTTTACATCATTTAAAACTAAATATATATTTTGGTAATTAAAAATAATCATTTGATCTTTATCTTATAGAAATTAATTCAAATTTCATGAAATTAAAAAATATTTAAAAAATACTAAACAAATATAAGATAAATTCAAAATATTATCTTTTACCACATTTCTAATTATAAAAATTATTTCAATATATATACATGTTGGTGTGAGAAATTATTCGAGTGTATAAACAGGCACGTGCCTCGCACGGGCTTTTACGCTAGTATGTAATAATATTACCATTTTATATGTGTGTTACCTATTTTATATTTTAGAAGATTAGTTGTTTTGATTAGAAAAATATATAAAATAGGTAATATGTTTTATCTTAAAAAATATAAAATTATATTACTTTTTTATATATAGTAGCTTAAAACCCGTGCAATGCACGGATTGTTAATTGTTATTTTATTATTATTATTTTAATTGTATTTGTTAAAAAAATAAGTAGCCATGTTAAAATAACTAAACACTTTTAATTAATTAAAAACATTAAAACATATTTTAAAATAAATAAGTAAGGGTTTGCTTGTTATATTTTTGGAAAATGAGGGGTTTTAGTATATAAAAATAAAAAATGTAACACATATTTAGTTTAAAAAGGTAAATGCCCGTGATATTTTTGGAAAATGAGGTTTCAAAATTTAATACTTTAAAATATTTAAATACGTTTTAAATTAAATAAGTAAAGGGTTTGTCCGTGATATTTTTAGAAAAAGAATAGATTTTAGTGAGAAAAATAGAAAAATTAAATTGAAAAAGACAATTTCCCGTGATATATTTAGAAAATGAGGGACTTTGTTAGAAAAAATCTATAATGTGTTTTAGCTGAAAAGGTAATTGGTTATAAATAGGTATTTGATTATTTATATTTTAATATTTTTAGTAATTGCATTTGTTAAGAAAAATAGGTAGGCATGTTAAAATAGGTAAATTTTTAAAAAAATAATTATAATATTAGGTTTAAAAATAAATAACTAAAGGTTTGTGCGTGATATTTTTGGAAAATGAGGGGTTTTAGTAACAAAAAAATAGAAAAACTAACATGTTTTAGTTAAAAAAAGGTAATTGCCCGTGATATATTTGAAAAAGTAGGGGAATTTGTTAGAAAAAATTAAAAAGATAATGTATTTTAGGTGAAAAAGGTAATTGGTTATAAATAGGTAATATTATTATTTAATAATATATTTCTATAAATAAGTAAGATTAATTAAGTAAAAACACGAATTTAAGAAAGGACAATTAAGTAAAATCACAACGTACCCTACCGATCGACCAAACTTTTAATGTTTCGTCTATTATATAATAGTATTGATTACATTTTCTATAACTTAGGAATTAAAAAAAAAAGAAATTTCAAATTTTTAATATTTAAAATAGAGGTGCTCTACAAATATAAATAATTAAGATTTGGATGATCTGAAAGCTCCCGCGTATCCTCTTTTATATAATATAACAATTACATAATAATAATATATATAACATATATAAAGATAATAAAATAATAGCAAAGATATAGATATTTATTAGCAAGTATATTGATAATAAAAAATTTAGAAAAATATTAACATTGTATATTTGGTTTTCTCCATTTGTAAAGAGTTAAAAGACAAAAATATTAAAATTGAATATTTAGTTTCCTCCATTAAAAAAGATTTAAAAGATAATTGAGATATTTTCTAATAAAAAATTTAATTGGATATTTGAATTGAATATTTACTTTTTCTCATTAGCAAATATTTTAATTTAAATAATATATTTACTTTCTTCCATTAGTAAAGATTTTAAAGATAAGAATATTAAAATTGTGTATTTAGTTTCCTCATTAAGAAAGACTTAAAAGGTAATTGAGATATTTTCTAATCAAAAATTTAGTTGGATATTTAAATTGTATATTTACTTTCATCCATTAATAAAGATTGTGATTTAAATAGTATATTTACTTTCCTCTATTACTAAAAATTTTAAATGCAAGAATATTTAAATTGTATATTTAGTTTCCTCTATTAGTAAATATTTAAAAAGTAATTGAGATTTTTTCGAATTTTTAATATTATTAATTCAAAATTTTGAGAAAATTAGAAAAATAGAACGAAGCGATCTAAGAACGCCACCTCAACTCCTCCGTCTTCTCCTTTATATAATAGTATTGATATATTTTTTTCTAACAAAATCTACTCTTTTTCCAAAAATATCATTGTAATTATCTTTAAATTAAAACATATTACTTTTTATATTTGTTATCACTAAAATCTCTGTTTTCCAAAAATATAAGGTTCAATCCTTACTTAATTATTTTAAAACCTATTTTAATATTCTATTTAATAAATAATAAAATAATATAAAAATAGTAACTAACTGATTGCCTTTTATAATTTAAAAAAAAATTCTAACAAAATCTACTCCTTTTTCAAAAATATCACGACAATTACCTTTAAATTATCGGAGAGTGCCCCCTACCGTTTTGTAAAACGGTTGAGGGAGAGGCCCCCGAATAGTCATGTGAGCGTTTGATGAAGTATTTTCAATAGAAGGCTGGTGCTCCATTATCAATAGGGTGACGTTTTAGTTCTCTACTCTACCTATAATTGATTGAAGTATAGCGATGCATGAGTAGTGAACTCAAAGGTATATGAATTTTTTCCTAGACCAGGGGGTAGTGCATGTACACCTCCACTAGTCGAGTCTTCACTTATTTTATTTAGATTCCCCAACGAGCTTTAGGCCTTGGGATTGGTGTTATTATATACACTAGAGTTATTGGGCGACTTCACCTTGAAGTTTTCTAAGATATGGAAGACTTGGAATATCCCCCACAACATTAATGTTAGAAGATTGTACTTTGACATAAGGCATGTCTAGTAGGAGGTTCACACTTTTGCATGATATCTCTTATTTCTTACGCCGAGTTAGCTCATGTAATCTTAGAGATGTAGTGCTTGAGTGGTATACCTCTTTGAGCATACCATCAGTGTTGTCAAGGAGAAGTGTTTTTCAGGAATTCATGAAGTAAAGAAACAGATGATGCGTCCCCTCTGTCTCTTACAATAGAGAATGCGCCATTTGCCTCATACTGTGAAGGATGCGACCTCCTTAGAGAAGGATTGCTAGTTGTTTCGATTTCATAGGAGAAACACTTGGAATAGTAAAATAGTGGAAGGTCCATACATGCATATGAATGAGGAAAAGGACTTGGGGAGAAATTTTGGGTTCCAGAAAACTTGAATTCCATATTTTGTTTTCAACTTCATATACAATTGGGGGTAGTTGTTATGCCCAAAATTTGTCGTGGGTATTTTTCATTGGTTTTGGGCTTATTTATCCTAACTCATAGGTGATTCATAATGATTTTGATGGAAGGAGGGATTAGCTTGAAAGTTGAGGACTAGCCCTTTGTCCTCTCAAGGTGAGGAAAAGCCCTTTGTCCTCCCGTGGTGAGGAAAAGTCATATGTCCTCCACGTTAATTATGGAATATATACTTGAAAGATTATGTTGATTGAAGATAACATATATTTGAAGATCCTCATCATTGGTTGAAGATTTTATGTGAAGGTCGTCCGTCTGAGGACGCGTCCTCTATCTAAGGATGTGTCCTCAAGAGGAGAGGTCCATGAAACACTACAAAGAAGGCCTCTAGGGGTTTACCTGGGGATAATATGTTATTGTTAATATGGTTTGAGAAGGTCATCCCCACTCAGGACGCGTCCTCTTTATAAGGACACATCCTCAAATGGAGAATTCCATGAAATAATATATTGAAGGTCTTCAAGGATTTGCCTGATGATTGAAGAATTCCTTCATAGGATGTGTCCCCCTATGAGGGGGATGTCCGTGATTGAAGGCTTCCAGGAGTATCCCTGGGTTTTGAAGGCCCTCTCCTGTAGTCAATGGACGTGTCCTCATTGGGGAAGTGGGGTAATTCTGGTGTGTGCTTTTGGAGCTCTATTCCTACTATCAATGAGCGCGTTCTCATTGGGGAACTTCAGAGTAATCCTGCACTTTGCACCTAAAAGCTTCGGATCACTTGTCATGTTATCTGGTGGGTGCTTCTCATTCAGGGGACAAGAATGCGTCCAGAATTTGGGGTAAATCATGACTATAAATGCGGCTATGAAATCGGGAAAAAGCTGGCTACGTAAGGCTTGATCCTCTATAAATAGAGGAACGTAGGCACGTTGTAAGGGGTTGGAAGCGAGAGCTCTGATAGCAGCCACAACTAACCCTAAGTAATCTCAGCCCCCAATTCATCACAACCACCATACTCCGGTGACTTTTCCAGCGAAGAACCACTGTCGTAGATCTTGATTCCGGCGAAGATCCTCAAACTTTGTTGTTACCAAATTCATCCGTCAACACTAGCTCATCTCTATTACGTACAGTTAAAGAGTATAAAATTATGTTGCAATCTTTCTCTAATACCTTAAAGTTTTGTATTGATATTGGGCATACTTTCACATGAATAATACACTTTAAATTATATTATCTATCGAAAGAATTTCTAACATTTCTATAATTGCAGTTCCTTCATATGAAATACTCATAAATAAGTAAATAGGGACCAGTTTAATTTTTCCAGATCCACCCTACCAGTTAGAAAAATGAAAAAGATAGAACTCATAAAGAAAGAAAGCAACGCAAAAGCAAGCCACGGCCCACCACACATATATCTCGCTAGGGACCTAGTGAGGGTGGCCAAGTTTTATTTAAATTTCTCCTTCATGGTTGGCCCATAACATTTGTCTATATATAAATGTGTGTGTTTGTAGTCCTTACACACACATCACTTATAGCTACTTTGTAAGAAACATATTAAGGAAAGAGCAAGTTACATATCTGGTTATAAACTCTCCGAGAGATCACAAGTAAAAATTTATAAACAATGGATAGTTTGACGGGGCCTTATGCTGCTGTTATAGGAGTGCAATCCATATATGCAGGCATGTTTTTGCTCTCCAAAGTTGCGTTCGATTTAGGAATGAACACCTTCATCTTCGTCTTTTACAGACAAGCTGCTGCTACTCTTTTCTTAGCTCCTATTGTTTTCTTCACCGAATGGTACATACTTTTGTTATTTATTGTGTTTTGTATAATTGATTCTTCGATATTTATCGTATAGAAACTTTTGGATGATTTGCACTAAGGTTTTGATTGGTTATTTTGTAGGAAATCTGCACCACCGCTAACCTTTAAAATCCTTATCAAGATTTTTGTGCTGTCTCTATTTGGGTAAGTTGAACACTGCAAACATTATATAAGCCAACTGCTCCGTAAAATAGTATTATGCATAAAACAACAAATAAATTTTCGTTTGATTTGTTTAGGATTACCTTGAGCTTGAATATCTATGGAGTTGCCCTTGTATACACATCTGCTACTTTGGCTGCAGCCATTACAAACTCCCTTCCGGTCATTACTTTTCTCATTGCAGTTCTATTCAGGTATTGCTTATCGATTTATAAAACTACTTTTATAAGGTCCATAAACTTCTAAATCAAAAACTGCCAAGAGTCTCAACTTGAACTTTTACGTTATAAGACAATTTGAGACGATTTTGATTTTCACAACCATACAAAACGCTCCTTTCATCGAGTCCTGCCCGGGAAGATGAAATACGACACATGATATAGACGCCAGCATTAACTGCTCATATGTCGGTTACAAAAGTCCAGGGTTGTCAATTTCTAATTAAGAGTCCATGGACCAAATTATAAATTCTACATTGGCCTTGCATGGCGATCTTGATTATGAAATATGTTTATATGTTTACGTACGTGTGGCTTGAAAAACATACAGCATGGAAAAGGTGAATTTGAAGACAATCCCGGGAGTAGTAAAGATAGCAGGAATAGGGTTATGTGCAGGAGGAGCAGCAACGATAGCATTTTACAAAGGACCATTCTTGAAGCTGTTATTACACCATCACTTGTTCAGTCACTACAGCCAAAAACATCATGCTCTTGTTCATGGTTCTTGTGAGATGTGGGTCAAGGGTGTTCTTCTCTTGCTTCTTGCCAACACCTTTTGGGGTTTGTGGATCGTATTCCAGGTGATTTTAATTTTTACCTGCATTATTCTCTCCTTTTTTTTTATAGTAATTTAATAAATTAATTTCGTGAAGCATCAATTCTTTTCTTTCTATACTTGGCTATGCTAAAAATAATTCAGGTTTGTCCTCTCTTTTTTTCTATTTTTACTTTTAATGTTTTGTTGGATTACATAAAATGGAAACTAGTACCTAAGTGATTCTATACGCTCTTAGAGAGAATATGAGTACTTTTGCATTAAAATGTGTAATGTCATGTCTATATGCACTAAATAGACACGCCTAGAAGGATTCAGGTGAAAGGGATCGAGTCGAGCACTGATTTTATTCATGGCCAATCAAACATGTTTTTCTGTTGTAGTGGCATAGGGGCAGTAGACTTCACTATGCTTCTCGTTATTGTACGCAGGGCAAGGCGGAAGGCCAGATTTATGTGAGACAACGGAAATAATGTGTTATCACAAATTTATACTCTTTATTAATAAGGAAATCAATATATAAATGACGCTTAAAAATATCATAGTACTAAATTTGATTATCATAAAATTCGGGTCCGATTTCCTTTAACTACATGATTAAATAAGATCTATTTTTTTGATTTGATTTCTTTGATTTATCCCGAGTACGATTCCCGATTCCTTATAACTACATAATTCAATGATATTTTTTTTTAAAATTTTATTCTGATTTTAATCTTTAGTTATCAGCAAGCAAGTGCAAGGTAATGTGTTGTCGCATGATCATTCCTAATGATGAGAATACAAATCATAAATCATCAATAATAGTACATTTCATGAATTGTATTAGTACAAACGACTTGAACCACTGAACCTCAATTACAATTCTAAATTTTGTCATTTACTAGTTACAAAATTTAATTTTTTCCGAAACAACCAAAATCACTGGACCCCACTTTCGTGCTGATAATTAAACAGTACTACTAAGTTTTTTTTTTTTTTTTTGCTAATTCAGTACTACTAAGCTTAGTTACTAAATACTGTAAGTAATTTGTGGAATGAGTGCAGGGTGGAGTGATGAAAAGCTATCCATCAAAGCTTCTTCTCACACTTCTGCAATGCTTTCTGAGTTCCATTCAATCATTGGTTCTTGCTCTTGTCATGGAAAGAGATCCTTCTCAATGGAAACTCGGATGGAATGTTAGACTTCTGGCCGTTGCTTACTGTGTGAGCATCCCTACCACCTTTATTCACACAAGTCTCTTTCCGTTTCTTGATATTTTTATTCATCATTTATGCATATCCATTAGGTATTCCACTATCCTACTAGTGTTCAATCATGCTTCATAGAATCCCTATATATTCTTTCTCTAGTAATTATAAATTTATGATCGAACTTAATCTCATTTAATAATTTGATAGTTGTGACTGGGCATCACTTTTATTTATCAAAAATGTGGCTAATGATCACTTTTTTGAGAAACTTTTTTGAAAAAAGTCTTCTTTATCAATGACTAGAATTTGTTTTTCACCTTTTTCGAAAGATAAAAGTAATATATGAATATTATATTACAAATTTGAAATTCTGATCATCAAAATGTTAAAGCGAGTAAAGTTCAACCAAGTGTTGTTAACCCCTAATTCTTCCATACATTTTTCGTTACAAAATTTTGCTAGAGTTCTCGCAAACTATAGATTATTTACAAAATTTTAAAATAATTTATATATAATTTAGTGAGTTATTATTCAGTATACTATTTAATAAATATTTCGTTACATCTAGCATTTTCTCACATCATAATTCCCTTTATTTACATTCTTATTGAAAATTAATATTTTTTGGTATGAAATGTATCGCAGGGAATCGTAGTAACGGGTTTGACATATTACTTGCAATCATGGGTAATTGAGAAGAAAGGGCCGGTGTTCCTGGCCATGTCAACTCCATTGGGCTTTGTTTTCACAATTATAGCTTCAGCATTGCTTCTGGGCGAAGTTATTGGTTTGGGAAGGTTAGTTACACCACTATTCTACCTCTTTTTTTTCATTACTGCTCCTTAAATCCCCCGAACTTTAACTAAATTTATTCGAATAATACGTGACAACATTATTCATACCACATTTCTATAATTTATTTTACAATAAAGATCAATTACGTAAATTTAAATACTCATGCACCTGTTCCGTTCTAAGAGTTCAAAGTATGAGTCTATTACGAATTTATCTGCATGAACATCATGATCTTAAAATGGTAATTGTTTATGTCTAAATTTTGTCTTTTGCTTCTTTTCTTTAATTGTTATTGTAGTATATTAGGAGGGGTATTGTTGGTAGGAGGGCTTTACTGCGTGTTGTGGGGAAAGAGCAGAGAACAAGTAATGGAGATTCATCAAGGGTCCATTTGTAAAGCAGTTGAAGTTGAGAGTACAGTTAAAGTATTAACCCAGTCAGAAGGATCGCTAAAAAATAATAATGGTCATCCATCATCTCCTTATGTAACAATAGTGTAGATTTGTTTTAACTACATTTGTATACGAAGAGAGACAGAGTGAATGAGTAACTAGCTCACAATTGAGTTGCAGATAGATTGTCACATCTATGTTCTTACCATATTCCAACTGCGATAAAATTTAGATGATTAACTTCTTCTTCTTTTTAATATTTGAGAATCACAATTGGTATTTTTAATATTTGAGAATCACAATTGGTACCGTCATCAAAATTACATTTATCACCCCTTAAAACAAAAAAAAAACACTACTACAAAGATGGAAACATTACAAGGCCGAATATTTACGATATCATATTATGATTCAAATATAACTAATTTCAAGAATTCCGCTATATTTTAGTAAAGATTTTGCATAATTGGAGATTCATAAATTTATAAATAATATGTAGAGAATAGAGTTTCTCAGGTAATTTATTTGAGGCAATACAATGACATCCCGTATAAATATGACACGTATAATGTAAATATATAAGGAGATTTTTAATATTTGCATAGTATGATATACAAGAAAAGTGAATAATATTAAATTCTAATGTACATATACAAATGCATACAATTAGGATATTTGATTGTGTTATCTTAAATAAATTTCCAGAAATAATTTTAGGAACTTTAATACGTGTTATTATTTGATTGGTTTTAAATTAATGGACTTCCGACATTCACATCATTCTCATCCATTAAAATATTTTAAATTGTCTAGCATTACTCTTTTTTTTTATAAAACCTGTGCTCTCAAGTTTTTTGATGGAGAAGAGAATGGAAAAGAAAATATTAGTAAAGAATAGAATTAACAAATTTTCTTCAATTTACTCCCAAGTTTTTTGTTGATTATTAGAAAAAAATTTGAAAAAAATTATATGGAGGGAAACATTTTAAAAATGAATGTGAGAGTTTCTTTTCCAATCATCCTATTCTTGGGAAGAAATTTTTGGGGAGAAAATTTTCAAAAAAAAAAATTTATGTTCTCTCTTTCAAAAACTTGAAAGCACTAAAATTTTCTTCTTTACTTCTCTTAGTTTCTTTTCTCTCCAGATTTCAACTCATTAGCAATTTATGTTCTCTCTTTCAAAAACTTGAAAGCACTAAAATTTTCTTCTTTACTTCTCTTAGTTTCTTTTCTCTCCAGATTTCAACTCATTAGCAATTTAGCACAGCTCAAGAGTTTCTCCACGTAACCCTCTCTAAAATGCATCTATGTCATTTATTATCTAAGCTCAATAACCTACCGATACACACTACATCACTTGGCTCGGTCCATATATTGAGCCTGTTTAGCAAACAGTTTTTGAGCAAAATTATGTCTTAAGTTCATAAAAAATTGTTAAGAGTGTTTGTGTATTTTACCTATTAATTCAACTTATAACTTATAGAACTTGTAATGTATATGATTATTAGTTGAAAGTGAGTAACAATGTACTATTACCCAACTTATTTTCTATTACTTAATTTATTTACCTTTTTTAATAATTTATATGTTTATGTTTGTGTTTTTAAATGTCTTTTTAATTTAAAATGTATATTTTGAGATTAGCGTATTAAGAAATTATTATTTTTGATTTAATTTACTAAAAACTTATTAACTTATAAATAAATTTATCCAAACACTTATTTATACTATATATATTATCAATACTATTATATAATAGACGAAACATTAAAAGTTTGGTCGGTCGGTAGGGTACGTTGTGATTTTACCTAATTGCCCTTTCTTAAATTCATGTTTTTACTTAATTAACTTTACTTATTTATAGAAATATATTATTAAATAATAATATTACTTATTTATAACCAATTACCTTTTTCACCTAAAATAAATTATTTTTTATATTTTTTCTAACAAATTCCACTACTTTTTCAAATATATCACGGACAATTACCTTTTTTAACTAAAACATGTTAATTTTTCTTTTTTTCCTTAGTAAAACCCTCATTTTCCAAAAAAATCACGGACAAACCTTTAGTTATTTATTTTTAAACCTAACATTATAATTTTTTTTTACCTATTTTAACATATCTACTTATTTTTCTTAACAAATGCAATTAATAAAAATATTAAAATATAAATAATCAAATATCTATTTATAACCAATTACCTTTTCAGCATTATAGATTTTTTCTAACAAAGTCCCTCTTTTTCTAAATATATCACTCGAATTGCCTTTTTCAATTTACTTTTTCTATTTTTCTCACTAAAATTCATTCTTTTTCTAAAAATATCATGGACAACCCCTTTACTTATTTATTTTAAAAACTATTTAAATAATTTCAATTATTAAATTTTAAAACCTCATTTTCCAAAAATACAGGGCATTTACCTTTTTAAACTAAAAATATGTTACATTTTTTATTTTTCCATACTAAAACCCCTCATTTTCCAAAAATATAACGAGCAAACCCTTACTTATTTATTTTAAAATCTGTTTTAATGTTTTTAATTAATTAAAAGTATTTAGCTATTTTAACATGCCTACTTATTTTTTTTACAAATACAATTAAAAAATAATAATAAAATAACAATTAACAATCCGTGCATCGCACGGGTTTTAAGTTAGTATTATTAAAGCCGAAACATTGAAAATTTTGATTTTCGGTTTTCGATCCTTTATTCTAATTACAAATAATTTAATAATATAAAAATAATAACTAGCTAATTGCCTTTTATAATTAAAACATATTTTTCTATTTTTTCTAACAAAATTCACTCATTTTCCAATAATATCATGCGCAATATCTTTTCAACTAAAACATGTTATCTTTTCCATTTATCCTTACTAAAATCTCACTTTTTTCTAAAAATATCACGGAAACCCTTCTTTTTATCATTAATATTGTCTTTTTTTAATTTTATATCTTTCAATTATTAATATATTCTAAACAATATCAAACACTATATCTTCTTAATAAAAATATCAATTATACTATATTCTATATATTTCTATTATTAATACATAAAAAGAATATAAAAAAATATTTATATCTTTCAATTATTAATATATTCCAAAAAAATATCAAACGCTATATCTTCTTAATAAAAATATCAATTATACTATATTCTATATATTTCTATCATTAATACAAAAAAGGATTTAAAAAATAGTTTTACTATAAAAAAATATTAGATTATATTAAAAGAAGCATGTGTTTCGCACGGGTTATAAGCTAGTACTATAAGAGAGACATTGGATAATTTGGTTGGTTGGTTAACACCTTCCTAAAACGTTAGTTAACACATTCCGAAAAAACAATAAAATTAAAAACATTAATAATTTATATTATTTAATTAAAAAATTAAATTAAATCACATATATTACATATATACAAACTCTTTCAGTTATGCTTTTATTAAAATTCAAAAACCCGACTTCTTTTTAGAAACGCTTTTAGAGAGTTTGTGGAGAGTGGTAGAATATATATTAGGGGATTGTTCGCTAATCGATGCTATTTTGTTTTATGTACAAATTTTGTTTTCCGATGGGTCATCCAATTTTAAAATAAATTTTACTCCAAATCCAGTTTTAATTTGATTTAAACTTGCTATAATAAAAATTGAATAGCTTTTTTTTGTAATTCGTTATCAAATTGAAAAGTGTTGTAAATCTTGAATTATATAACCAATGATATAATTAGAAAGTGTATCATACTATTAGTAAAATAATTGTATGTAGAGAGAATAGAAGTTGTAGAGAGAAAGTTATAGATTTTCTGTGTCTATGTTTTCATCAATTCTCCTATTTAAAGGAGTTGGTTTACAAGTCTTCCTAAGGAAGATAAGCTACTCTTCTTTAGTAAGTATTACAAATCTTCTTGACTAAGCTATGCAAGTCTTTCTTGATAAGTTGTGGGAGTCTTCCTTAGTAAGTTTTGCGAGACTTCCTCAGTAAGCTTTGCGAGACTTCCTCGGTAAGCTTTTTTAGTATGATTTGACAATCACCTTTATTTGTTTATATTATAACACTCCCCCTTGATTGTCAAATGCGAGTTATTGCATGGATTAACTGCCTCGTTAAAACCTTGCAAGGAAAAACCCAATGGGATAAAAACCTTGATGAAGGAAAAATAGTACAGTCTCCCCTGAATAAAATGTCTCACACATAAGCATAAATTGCAGCATGAAGGGTCTGCTGCGTTGTCTTACAATTTGACATCTTGATGTAACAGGTTCTTTAACCTTCGCATGCTAATACTATTTCAAAGTCTTTCAAATGTTGACGTAGGTAGTGACTTTGTAAGTATATCTGCAGATTATCACTTGAGCGAACTTGTTGTACCTCAATGTCACCATTGTCTTGTAGTTAATGAGTGTAGAAGAACTTCAGTAATATGTGTTTTGTTTGATCTCCTTTAATATATCCTTACTTTAATTTCTTAATACAAGCTGAATTATCTTCAAATATAACTATAGGACTATCTGTGGTATTTGATAATCCACATTATTGCCGAATATGTTGGATGACGGATCGCAGTCAGACGCATTCCCTACTTGCTTCATGAATTGCTAGTAACTCTGCGTGGTTTGAAGAAGTTGCAGTCATAGTCTGTTTTGTAGATTTCCAAGAGATAGTAGTTCCACAATATGTGAATAAATAACATGTTTGTGATCTTTCAAAGTGAGGATTCGACATGTACCCAGCATCTGCATATCCAACTAGCTGCGATTGTGAATTGTTTGGAAAGAATAATACAAGGTCAATAGTCCTGCGAAGATATCTCAGTATGTGCTTGACTCCATCCCAATGCCTTTTAGTTGGGTCCGAATTGAATCTTGCCAATAGGTTCATAGCAAATGCAATATTAGGTCATGTGTTGTTCGCAAGATACATGAGAGCACCAATTGCACTTAGATATGGAACTTCATGTCCAAGAGCATCTTCACCTTCTTTTCTGGGACGGAATGGATCTTTTTCAACTTCAAGTGATCGAACAACCATTGGTGTAGTCAGTGGATGAGATTTGTTCATGTAAAATCGATCAAGGACCTTTTCTGTGTAGGTTGATTGATGAACAAATATACCTGAAGATAAGTGTTTCACCTGTATACCTAAACAAAACTTTGTCTTTCCAAGATCTTTCATCTCAAACTCATTTTTCAAATAATAAGCAGCGTTAGTAATATCTTCAGAAATACCAACTATATTTAAATCATCAACATAAACAACAATAATAACAAAACCTGTTTGAGACCTTTTAATAAATACACATGGACACACTTGATTATTAATATACCCATCATTCAATAGGTATTCATTAAGCCTGGTATACCACATACGACCAGACTGCTTTAAGCCATATAATGATCATTGTAATTTAACTGAGTACAAATGACGAGGCTTAGTTTCCTCCAACTTCAATCCTTCAGGGATTTTCATATAAATGTCACTATCAAGTGATCCATACAGTTAGGCTGTCACAACGTCCATAAGATGTGTTTCCAATCTTTCCATACAAGCCATACCCATCAAAAAACGAAAAGTGACTCCATCCATTACAGGAGATTAAGTTTCCTGGTAATCAAAACCAGGCCTTTGAGATACTCTTTGGGCTACTAACTGAGCCTTATATCTCACAATTTCATTTCTCTCATTTCATTTTCGTACAAACACCCATCTATTCCCGACGGGCACTACACCAGCTGGTGTTTGGACTGCAGGTCCAAATACATTTCTCTTGCGCAAGGATTGCAATTCTTCTTGGATTTTAATTTTCCATTTTGGCCAATCATCTCTTTATCGACATTCTTCCACACTTTGTGGTTCAAGATCAGAGTTCATAGAAATATCACATGCGACGGAAAAGGCATACACATCATCAATCTCAGTACTCCCACGATCCAATAATTTCCCGGTATGCACATAACTCAATGAGATCTCATAATTATCAGGTACCTTTGCTTCTATGGAAGCATGTGCCACTTCAGGGGCAATATCCTCTTCTGGAGGTAATCCCACTTCTGGGGGCAATCCCACTTCCGGGGGATTCATTATAGCCACTTCAGGGGCTCGAACCTCTTCTAGGGGGTAATACCACTTCTGGGGTATTATCTGGAACACTTGCCATTTCTTGGGCAGGTCCAATCAATTTCCATTTTTGTGGTACAACATCTGTTGCACCAATAGGTCTGCCACGCTTCTGGCGTGGTTTTGAATAGCTTTTTTTTTTTGTAATTCGTTATCAAATTGAAAAGTGTTGTAAATCTAGTGTTGTAAATCTTGAATTATATAACCAATGATATAATTAGAAAGCGTATCATACTATTAGTAAAATAATTGTATGTACAGAGAATATAAGTTGTAGAGAGAAAGTTATAGATTTTCTGTGTCTGTGTTTTCATCAACTGAATCTCCTATTTATAGGAGTTGGTTTACAAGTCTTCCTAAGGAAGATAAGCTAGTCTTCTTTAGTAAGTATTACAAATCTTCTTGACTAAGCTATGCAAGTCTTCCTTGATAAGATGTGGGAGTCTTCCTTAGTAAGTTTTGCGAGACTTCCTCAGTAAGCTTTGCGAAACTTCCTCAGTGAGCTTTTTGAGTAATATTTGAAAATCACATTTATTTGTTTATATTATAACATGCCTACTATTATTATAATAAATGGGCTTTTTACCTAACTAATGATATACAAGTCCATCATTTATAGATTTGGATTAACATGGCTCTTTTAGTAAAAGAACGGCCCATCATTAGTACTCGGATAATATTTACTTCCATTTTATCAATGAGTCCACTATATTTAAGCTAAACAACACACATCACATTTACACCAATTTTGGTGTATCTTTTTATTTTGACTACGTGTAAGAGGATTTCCGAGAATAGAAAACCTTTAACTAAATAATTTATGTGATATATATATGCATTATTTTTTATATAATATATAAAAAGTTGAGCATTTCAATCATATAACTCTTAGCAAAAAAATAAAGAATATAATTTTTGATCGATTATATTTGTTAAACCAATAAAGCCTTTGTTTATAATTCTACATAACAACAAATATAGAAAATGCTATTGGAGTACATATCATTACCCTTCGCAAAAAAAACTTCATAATTATTTTAGTTAACCAAGATAGCCAACCATTTTAACTATTATCCTTGGAGATGCTCTAATTTTTTTTCTTTTTCAATTACATATATGCAAACAAGTATAAAATTTAATTATATATAGCATTCCTGTACTTAACTACAATGTGTTAAATAACTAAAATAGGATATGTATTTTGAATGATATATTTCTTTTCCATCATATAGAATGATATGTGTTAATTATAAAATAATTAGGATGCATTAATGAAGATTAACTATTAATGAACAGACACTGGTGAAGAAATTTTTATATGTTGTAATACTGAAGATATAAGTATGAAATAAATAAAATAAGAGTTAAAATGTCATTTTATAGTTTAGAGTGTGTAACTGACGCGACACATAAGCCAATAAAAAGCAAGTGCTAGTCGTTACGAGAACTCTTACACGAGAAATTCACAAATATCTTAAATTCACAAGTTTTTGAATCCACAAGAAAATTAGAGAAAACTCTTTGGGCTTTAATTTCAATAAGATTCATTTTTCGGTTACATCATGATATTGTTTATATAGGGACAGTAATCCCTAAAATAAAATAAAATCAGATCCTAATTAAAATAAATATAAAATAAAAAACTGCGTGATCATGCAATTATGAGCATGAGCATGCACGATCCCTCCATCCTACGCTAAAACTTTGATCAAGATTTCTTAATTTGGCACGATCATGCCATCCAACAGCGTGATCATGCCATCATGCATCCTAAACAGCGTGATCATGCAGACTTGAGCGTGATCATGCATATATTTTATTGTTATTTTCTCGCAATTCATGAGTTTCGATTAGCACTGAAAATCTTCTTAATTTCAATAACTATCCTTTTATAATTGAATAAATTGACTTATTTTACCCCTATTTACTCTATTAGATATGAAAAATAGATTTTTGTTCTGACAATCAAAAGCTTAAGGGTCATTTGTTAAATCTGAACAGCTATTTCTGAACCACTGGAATTTCTGGATGATCTGAACGGAGAAGCAATCTGAAAATTTGAATGAATGATGTTGTTTGTTAAAAAAATTCTAAATTATCTAGATGATAATTATTTCTTATAATACCCTGTTGGATGATTTTAAATGACAACTTATGATATTTCAATCAAATATAATTACTAGACAATTAAAAAACAAAAATTTCAATATTACTAACAATTGTTTTGCAAAAACACAATCCCAAAAAAATTATGAAAATTACTAAGAATTTCTTCATAGATTTAGAGCAATATGATCTCGAAGATCGTTCATGTATTGTATGGCTTGAGTTCCCCATTGTGTTTCATTTATTGGTCCTTCCAAATCTTCTTCATTTTTTTCTCCATCACTGGTTTCATCACACTGGTCAAATAATTCATCTTCTAACTTCTTTTTTTTTTAAGAAATTGTGAATAGCAAAACAAGCAATCACAATATCTCGCTGCGTAGAAAATGCATATGGAGCCATCTGTTTCAAGATTGGAAATCTTGCTTTCAGCACACCATAAGCACGCTCAATTACATTTCTTAATTTTGCATGGGCATGATTAAATTTTTCCTCCTTACTTTAAGCACGTTGACGATGAAAATCTGCTAACCAATATCTTGTATTACGGTATGGGGTTAAGTAGCCATGAGTGTTTGTGTATGCTGCATCACAAAGATAATATTTATCTGCAATATAAAATGATTAGATATTACTATCTATTTATCCATAGTAAACTAATATAATTTATAAATATTAGGAGATACATACTTGGTGGAGGAATTGGAAATCCAGAATCGGGATCAAGAGCTACCTCTGTTAATATTCTTGAATCATGTGCAACTCCCTCCCAACCAGCCCAGACAAATGTGAATATATCATATTAAAGTCACATATACCTAAATCATTTTGGTAGTATTCACCTCTGCCTCGTCCTCTATATCGAGCTTGTTGGCCAACTGGAACAATGGCATGAACGAGTGTACCGTCAAGTGCACCAATTGATCCCTATAACAGAAAAATATAAACTAGTGAAAACTCACTAAAGAATATTAAAAATTACATCAACATGCTTGTTAATAAGAAATTACACAATGCAAACAAAATGTCATCACTAACCGGAAATATTTTTAGCAACTTTCTTTGTCTCCTTAAAATATTGGAGTTTTGATTGAGTGGTGTGGGAACTATCACTTCTTTTGCAAACTCCATCATTCCGTTCAATACCTCGTGAAAATATTTGTGTATTGTTTGTGTAGAATGTTGGAATCTACGTTTCACCTTTATAAAACGATCATTATGACTTATAACATATAAAAATATAGCCATTTTTTCTTCTATTGTTGAATACCGACTATCTTCAAGCCAACCTCGTTGTTTAAAGAGGTTGCAAAGTTGAATATATGCAACGCGAGAAAGACGCATCATTTCCTGACATTGAGTGTTAGAACCTTCCAACAACTCTAAAGTATAATCAAATCCAGGCAATGATGAGTTATTATCTCTTATTCTTGGCACATTTTTTGGGCGAAGTTTTCTTATGTAACAATACATAATCATGAAACAGAGTAATTGATCCCTGTTAGATATGGTAACTAACAATCCTGTATTTCCATGTTCACCTTGTAAAAAATACTATCAATTTATAAGTACATACCAAAAATTAATAAACAAAATATGACAACTAAAAATGCATTTATTAACAATATTCAATATGCATTACAACTGACACGTACGACGTTTTAAAGCAACCCAATTTTAAAATTCAAGAATGATAAAGAAATACTAAGTTCTAAAACAAATCAAATATGAAGTATGAAAATATGGAGGAATTGAACGAAATCAGATGAAAAACTAATCATCAAATCCTATTTTTTTTGACACCATTTTCACCCAATGCTCATTCTCATCTGCATCAAGAAGCATCCAATGTTCTCTATACTTTGCACTCTCACAAAAAATCCCAAGAGCCTTTCGGTGCAAGGGATTTGTTGCTCCCCATCCAAGACTGTTCAATTTCTCTTTACATTCTTCAAGTGATGGGCCACTATTTGTCTGAACCATAAGTTGTAGCGCACTGGTCATCTCATCTTCAAATTTTGTAGTTTTAGTAAGTTTTGGTGATGTTTTAGCTTTTTTCTTTGGATTTTCTTCGACAACTGGATTCAAAGTGTTTGATTGAATTTCTACAGTCCCAAGAATCTCGATGTCATCATTTATATCAATAGTCCTGTTTTTCTTAGAGGTAGGTCCCAATCCACTAACTCATGTGGCAGCAGTTCCATAATAAATACGGGTGCAAAGCTCAGGAAAACTCAAATGTGTGGTTCTTAAAGTGTCTACGATCTTATTTCCCTGTAGACAAGAGCATAGAGTCAATTTTATTTAAGATGTTGTCGCTAATTTTTTTATTGAATATAAATTTTAAAAAATACCTTTCGAAGTTGATCTCATTCTTGCTTTGTAAAGTTGAATGTATTAGTTGCGGATCATAATGATTCCCAGTTTTAGATTTTAGTCGACACTAAGCAACATATCGAGATCTTAAGTAATTATATCGGTTTCTCATCTATCTAGCGTCAACCTCAAAGTTGTGGGTTTTTTAAGGATTTCTCCCACTTTAATCCATGAATGTGGCTTCAGATTGCTACCTAGCCTACCACTAGCATTAACTTCCTCGATGCACGCTTCAAGAAAATTTTTAGTTACAAAGGCATGTCTGAACACAGTTTACATAACAAGCCTATAATACTGGAATGTCAAGCTCCTAGCTGGGAAAGTCTTTAGTCCTGATCATTATTCTTAAGTGTATGCCTAGACTATGTAGCTGCAACTCCTGTAATTGGTTGTACATAGGCCATAAGTAATAAGAATGTCTAGGAAGAAGATCATCCTTGATCATGCTCCTTATGTTGAGAAAGAAAGCCTTTAATAAGGAAGTCACTAGAGTTGAAATGAAAATGCTCTAAGGCAAAGATTAGAGAAGTTCAATATTGTCTGATTAGAGATGTCCAAATTCGAGAAGACAAGAAAGAAGATTAGAGAAGTCCAGACAAGCAACTTCGAGAAGTCAAGAGAACTAATTCGAGTTGTCCAGTATTAGTTAAGCCTGAATGCTGATTTGAGAAGTTTGTACTAAAGAAGTACAACTTGGCGTGATTCGAGAAGTAAGGAAAATGACTGATTCGAGAAGTCCAGTTGTCGAGTCAGCCATAGACAGGGTTATCGAATACGGAATTTAAGCTAACTAAAGAAGACAAATTCTGAACATCAGGACAAAGAGTCAGTAAGCCTTGTACTTCTGTAAGTGGTCCAACATTTTGCAGAAGCGCATTGGAAGTCTACAGAGCAGCTCAGAGAGAGAAGTCAAAGGTGGTCCAACTAAAGAAGTGGATCTATGTCAACGAAGAATCTCTCATGCAAATTTTGGTTAGACATAGACGGTTAGGACAATTTGTCACATTCCCAATCTGTAAAAGTGAACTGTGCATGTTTCTATAAGTGCACAGGTCACACACTTTAGTTGTTAACGTTTTTCAAGTGTAAATCAAGAACTATCTCTCTAAGAAAAATGAAGCCGAGAATACTTTTGTATTCACAGGTTGTAGCAACACACAATCTAATAAAACACTATTAGATTGAAAAGTAATCTTTGTTGTTCTTTAAATTTTCGCAAATACTATCACACACAGAGTTACTTTTTGTTGGTTCAAGAAATCGTTGATAATACATTTACCCCCTCTGTATTATCTTTCGTTCGCACTCATATCTAACAAAAGTTTTGGTTATAAGTTCACACCTCCACAGTACTTTTTTTTCCCTGAGTTTCATTATCTTGATTTTGGCTCTCATTAGCTTCATTTCGGGTTTCACTAGCTTGGTCCATACCTACAGAGAACATTGAACTTAAAACTATGTAATGTATTGCCAGTTAATTAGATGCAGAGCTCTTAAATGTTTCATATTTAAATGTTGTACAAGATCGTGCAAAGAATTAGGATTGTTAGTTTAACAGATAATTATATTACCACTGTAATCTTGATGCATTACAACATTTCTTATATTAGGAATTTAGGACATATATAACGGAAAAGATTGATAAGAATCAAATAAATTATGAGCATACAATAGCCTATAGGCTATATTTGGGCTCTAATGGTCGAATGGCTGCAACTACACCAAGGATACAATACAGAATTAAGACCACTTAGTATATCAACAAGGTGCTCTTCATCAGAGATTAAAGAGGCAATATAGTCCCTATCCTTTATATTAACTAAAGATTAACAAAAAAAGTGTTCGAGTCCAGATTACAAATTGATTCAGAATGCCATTCTTTAAATCTTTAAAGTAGAAAATCTAGCATTTTCCATAGAAAATATTTAAACTATCGTTTAGCAGACACACAAATGGGCACGCATAGTATTAGGGACAAGTAAACAAACATGAAATGGCAACAGCCACGCAAGGAAGACACAACATAAATGCACATGCCCAGGAGCAACACGCACAACAGACAGATTATTAACATGTAGTAACCTTAATTAGGGCCGTAATTCGGGTCGAGTCGAGCCAGGTATTCACTAAACGAGTTCGAGCCGTCAAATAAACGAGTCGAGCCGAGTCAATCGTTTAAGTAAACGAGCTCAAATTTCTGATCAAACTCGACTCGTTTAATGAACGAGTCGGGTTTACTCGCGAGCCAAACGAGTCGGGTTTAAACAAGCCGAGCCGGGTATACTCGCGAGCTCAACATTTAAAAAACATTAAAAATAAAAAAAATTAACTAAATACCATTATTTAAATAATAAAAATAAAATTTAATAATTTTTTATTTGAAATAATAAACGAGTTCGGGTTTGAGCTCAAGCCGAATCGAGTTTTCGAGTTTTGAGCCAGGCTTAGTTGGGTTCAGCTCGACTCGTTTAACTAAACGAGTTCGAACTTGTGATGAGAAGAGCCGCCAAAAAAACCTAAAACTCGCGCGAAATAGATGTATAGGATAGTAGCGGGTATCTTAGGAATAGATGGATTGAAGAGTTATATGTACGATAGAGCGAGAAATATTAGGATGTGTCGTCCAGCAATTTTTTTTATCGTCCAGAATTTTTTTTATGTCGTCCAGCCCAAATAAATGTAATCAAATAATCTTAACAAGGCCCATAAACTATCTCATTCAACTGTTATCAAATGAGCCCTTAGTCTAATTCTAAGATTCTACATGAAAATTTCATTTCCCGAATTCTACCCACAAAGTATAATAACAAATATAGTCCTTTACAATAATCTCTTCTATATATAATATGAGAACACAAGGGTAAAAGAGCAAATAAAACCCCTGTAAAATTACTATATTACCCTTATATATTATGAAATTACATGATATGCCACTACTTTCTTATCTAAAGAAAAAAAATTGAATAAATAATATTTTTGTGATGTATCGAACCCTTGACCTTCTTTATATAAGTCATCCTTATAACCATTAAGCTACACGATTTCTTTTGATTTTCAGTTAAAATCATATTACATGAATGATATGGACAGAAAAGTAATTATAGAAATATAATTGCTAATTCAATTAAAAGGCCGATATTTAAGGACCGACACCCTAATTATTCATTAATTTCGTAATTAATGAGTAGGGAAAATATACAGCTCATAAAAAGAGCCTTGATTATGGAAAATTAGTCAAAGAAGGATCTGGAATCCCAATTAAAGGCAATCAATGAGTCATAACCTTTATCAACAAGGAAACGAATTCTTCAGCAAGAAATACAATACTTATCCAATATCAAAAAGAAGACTTATCCGCTAAGTCTCCCAAACATACCATAAATACTAGGCTCCAGACGCCTATATAAGGTCCCTGATCCTACAATCAGAACTACGTTTTTGGCTTGATTCTCAACATTAATTGAGATACGTAGGCATCTTGTGAGGACCAATTTAGTCCGGAAACACGAGTGCAGCCATTAAAGCTCGAAGCTCATTAAATTCACAAAGTACGTTTTTTAATCCACAACAATGAACCCCACATCTTTCTTTATCCAATATTTATTGTTATTTAAACTTTTTAGTAAATATAATGGTGATTTATAATATTTATTAAACTTAATTTTTTTAATTCTTAAAGTATCATACATAAATATATATTACCAATCTTATAAAATTTTAATATTAAGTTTTAGAAACAATATTATGTCCGGTGAATTTTTATCTATCTTTTAGTTAAACAAATTTTTCGAATATGTAACTTAACTATAATATATTCTATTTTTTCTTACATAAAGGTCTAACTTTTCTTGTAATACACAATATATTTGAATTATTAGATATCTAATATATAAAATGTATTATAAAACGTTGATATAACATAAATAACATATCACAAGTAGTTTATTTACATATTTAATAATTATTTATTTTTCAAACTAATGAAAATTAGTGTTAAACAATATTTAAAAATTAGACAATAGTTTAGGTATGGGCGATCGCTCACTTTGAGATCGGGGAGTTTTATTCCCTCCTCCGATCCCCGAACCTGAACTCCCTCGCCGAACTCCCCTCGATCCTCGAGCGACGATTATATTACTTATCTTAACAATAACCATTAACCATTGTTAAATAACACATGTCGAACATGTATACATGATATTTATGATTATTCTTCTTATCTATACAAGCATATAGTCGGTGTGATGGATGAGTGACTTTTAAGTTTGTTATCTTAATTGTTTTAATATTTTATTTTATATTTATATTTAATTTTTCTGAAAAATGATCTTAAATTTGAATTGTTTTATGTGATTGTTGACCTCGATGTTGAATTGATGTGTGTGTCTGTGTTTGACAATATTTTAAAAATATATTTTAATTAAATTGTTATTTTTAATAAATTAAGGTCAAGTTGCAAACAGAAAAGGATTAAAGTGCAAATATCAAAATATGAGTATCATACTAACCAACCGACTTCCAAACTATATTTTGATTAAAATTGTTGTTTTTAATAAATTAACCTAAAATAGTAAAAATAAAAGAACTAATGTGCAAATATCAAAATACGAGAACCATACCGACCCACGATCAAACTTTCAATGTTTCGGTGTTAATAATACTTTACAAATAAATATTATAGAAGTGACTAGATTTATAATTAGATTGGATGCATTATATACATGACACATTTTTTGTTATTATCAAATGAATTATAAATTAATTTGATGGAAGAAAATAATTAGTTATTTGGAATTGAATTTATATATATATATATATATATATATATATATATATATATATATATATATATATATATATATATATGCTAGTGATCAAATACAAACCTTTTTTAAAATACAAACTAAGAACCAATTTAAGCCCTTAGATTAATCTAATCTAATGGTCCCCCTATATACACAACACACAACTAAAATACACCCTCCCACACTCAATCACACCTATTCCCCTTCGTTTTTAATTTGACTTTTCCCGTCAATCGGAGAGTTTTTTTTTGAAATCTGACTTCACCTTATTTTTCTCCATCTCCCAACGATCGATTTGCATACCATATGTGCTATGTTTCGACGCGATTTGAAAAACAATTATTTAGTTTGTAGGTTTGTAGTCTAAGAGTGGTTTGTAGTAGAATAGCCCCATATATATATATATATATATATATATATATAACTAAAAAACCCATAAATAAAAATATGAAAGACTATTTGTTTTGAGTTAAAATAATGTAAAAAATGAGATAATAAAAATAAATAGATAGTACAACAAAATAATTAAATGACTAAAAAGGAAGATAAATAAAGACAAATAATGCTAAAAATCAAGAGGTTAAAAGAAAAGACATAAAAATGTTATAAGAACAGAAAATGCAAGGGTAAGTAGAATATTAGAAGATTTAGGAAGGCTTTTGACTAAAATCAGTACTAAAACCTATAATCTCATACTGCAACATCTTGAACGCAATTTAGTTTATACCTTGAATATTGTTGGAGATGAGTTAAATGGATGCATCATTTTTGAAGAACTAGATTTTTTTTAGGATTGTAAGTATTATAAAAAGTCATCTTAATTACGAAACATCCATATAACACTCTAATTCTATTCTATGATCCACAACAAAATAAAAAACTAACATGACTTATCAGTACTACTTGTATTACTTTTCAAATTACAAACTTCAACATATTAAGCAAGTACAACATAGTCATACTATTAACAAGAAAAGTGTTATTCCTAGAACAACGCAACCTAGATTGTAGAAGGGGGGGGGGGGTTGAATACAATCTAGTTAATTTTACAAAACTTTTTTTCAAACATTTTGCAGTATGAATATGTGAGTTGGTAAATTAACTAAGAATTGAAATAAAACCATGAACATGTATGAATTCCTCGAGTTAAAAAGACATGCAGGAGACAAGCAAACTTTTTAAACTTTTCAGGTGGGTTTTTCTGAAAAAGCCCACCTGAGGTGTATATTGAAGAATTCTCTGGTTTTGTTTTTCAACAAACTCCAGCTGCTTACACAGATGATGGAAGAGAGCCTAAATGTTTTTACATTCGGCTTTGTGCTCTCTCCACATACATTTCTATGCTACTCCACACAGTCTTATATACATTCGGCTTTGATACCAACTTTAGCAGGACTGCTGGAACTATGCGGAAGAGAAGTAAAATATAACTATAGAAATATATGAAAGAAAACAAACTCAACACATGAGTAAGAGAGGAGAATGAAAGAAAGTTCAAATTATTATTGCGTGCTTAGAACTGATACATAATTCTCTTTATATAGAGAATTCAATGACTCTACTATTCGAGCCAGGACAACAAACTTTTACAAAATTCAAAATAAAACAAACTTTTAAAAAGATAAAGGAAAAGTAAGCATTATTGATACCGGGTTGAATACAATCTAGTTAATTTTACAAAACTTTTTTTCAAACATTTTGCAGTATGAATATGTGAGTTGGTAAATTAACTAAGAATTGAAATAAAACTATGAACATGTATGAATTCCTCGAGTTAAAAAGACATGCAGGAGACAAGCAAACTTTTTAAACTTTTCAGGTGGGTTTTTCTGAAAAAGCCCACCTGAGGTGTATATTGAAGAATTCTCTGGTTTTGTTTTTCAACAAACTCCAGCTGCTTACACAGATGATGGAAGAGAGCCTAAATGTTTTTACATTCGGCTTTGTGCTCTCTCCACATACATTTCTATGCTACTCCACACAGTCTTATATACATTCGGCTTTGATACCAACTTTAGCAGGACTGCTGGAACTATGCGGAAGAGAAGTAAAATATAACTATTGAAATATATGAAAGAAAACAAACTCAACACATGAGTAAGAGAGGAGAATGAAAGAAAGTTCAAATTATTATTGCGTGCTTAGAACTGATACATAATTCTCTTTATATAGAGAATTCAATGACTCTACTATTCGAGCCAGGACAACAAACTTTTACAAAATTCAAAATAAAACAAACTTTTAAAAAGATAAAGGAAAAGTAAGCATTATTGATACCGGGTGCTCTTTGGGCCCCATCGTCATATCAGATAATGATTCTTTACCACAAACAAACAATAAACTTTTAAAAAGTAAATAAAAGCAAATATTATTGCTGATCGTGGAGGGCCATATACTCCATCATTTTCTTCAGAAAATATTCTTCCTGATCTTCAACCTGTGACGTTGATATTATCCAAACAGTTTTTCTTCAAATTAATTCTGGCAATCCTCAAATTATGAATTTCGAGGAGAATTCTTCGAATAGACTGAAAGTCTTCCCTTATTTCTTCAGTGATTCTTTCTTTGACAGGAGACCTATTAGTTCTTCGGGATTTTGTAGTTCGATATTTTTTGAGGAGAATATCCAATTCTTTATCTAGCTTATAAAGCTGGTTGTCGTAGAATTTTATACTTTTGAAATTTCCATAAAAATCAATATGATCAATATGATTCATATTCAAGCTGGAGCTTTACCTTTATTAGGCTGAGAAACTAACCCTATAAGGGCATCCCACAAATCTTCCGGAGTAGGTTCTGGAATAGATTCTTCTGCTTGAGATTCGCCTGCTAAGCAATTGTAGGCGTTAGAATCCATAGATCCTTGAGATGAATTATCTTTCATTGAGTCGTCTTCTTTTGACGCTTGACTTGGAAAAGTACTAAAAAATTGATTTTTCATTTGATCAAGGATTCTGACCATAATTTGATCTTCTGACTCATTGGGATATTTTTTCTGAAAGTATTCTTTCATCTTTGCCATATAATGCTGTTGGAATCCTGCATCTTTGGTTCCAGTCTTTTCGTCATTATTAATGACTGATTGAATATTATTCTTGATGTCTTTAATATTTTCAGGACTCATCTTGTTCCACCATTTGAAGAAGAAATTTCTTCTTAACATTGGAATTTCCAAATTATCTTTAGAGATAGAAATGGTCCATCTCCATATCCAAGGAATTTGGAATTTAACAAAGAAAAAGAAAGGACATTGTCCATAGATTAAATTTTCAGATGGCCTTTTTAAGACCAAAGGACTATTTTTGCACCATGGTTCATATAACTCCATAATTTCTTCGGGAAGAATTTCCAAAGAAGGACCAAACATTGCCCACCATTTGTAAAACCAATTTGGTACTGATTTATCCAGAATTTCTGGATTTATAGAGAAAAACCAAGAATGTTTATTCTTGGGATTTTGATAATAAAACGCTTTAGAAAAAGCCTGGATATAATCCCAATAATTGAAGTAAATATATTTACCTTCAGCAACTTTGATGGCCTTTTCTCCATTGGGGTTTATTCCCCATTCTCTTGGAAGGAGAACCTTATTAACGTGACATTTACTGAAGCTTATAAAGCTTTCAGGGTTATTATTTTGAAAATGATGGGTTATGGTTACCGATTCGGTAATTGTTAGAAGAATTTCTAAATGTTGCCTGGCTTTACCATGCAACGCTGCATATCCTCTTGATTCAAGATATCTTGTCTTTAAAGACCATCCATCATTTGGGGTCAATTGAAGATCTTCATCTTCCAAATACATAATATGCTCAACAACAGGATTTTCAAAGTATTCTTGTTCCTGTGTGGCCTCATTAACAATGGCATCTTTATATGATGGCAATTTATTAGAAGAGGAAGATGCTTCCTTTTGTGGAGGTGCAGGTAATTGCTGCAAGGGTCTAGTTCGACCATGATAAACTGTCCAATCCCCTATTAGAGGAACTGTAACATCTTGACGAGGTAACATATTGTTACTCCCGTAGTTTCCTCTGCCACGGTTATAACCGCGACCTCTTCCCCTATAAGGGGTTGTCATATTCCCTGTAAAAATTCTCGGGTCAAAAAATCAGCAAGAGAATTATTTTCTCCTTTTATATATTGGATATCAAATTCAAAGGCAGATAATTGAGCTTGCCAATTTGCAAAGATTTGCTTTGCTACTAGATTCTTTACGTCCTTTTCAATAATTGATTTTGCTGAACTACAATCAATTCTCAGCAAGAATTTTTTATTTAATAAATCATCTTGAAATTTAGATATGCATTTTATAATCGAAAGCATTTCTTTCTTTACAGTCGAATATTTTGACTGAGTAGGATTCCATTTTCCTGAAGTAAATCTAACTAATACCTCTTTAGAATTATTAGGATTTACTTGCTTTAATATACCACCATACCCTATATTAGAGGCATCGGTTTCAACAATTTTGAAATAGGTTGGATTTGCTAGAGATAAACAAGGTAAACATTTTACCTTGGCTTTTATTATTCTAACAGCTTGAGAATGTTTCTCAGTCCATGGCTCAGGATTTTTCTTAAGCCTAGCATATAATATAGCTGTATCTTTAGCTAAATTTTCATAATAGTCTGCAATATAATTGAGACTTCCTAGAAATCTTTGTAACTGTTTAGTATCAGTTATTATATCAGGGAATTTAGAAGCGAATTCAATACTTCTATCTATAGGAATAATTTTTCCTTGATTTATTAAATGACGTAAAAATCTAACTTGAGTTTGAAATAACTTCATTTTTGGGGCAGATATCACTAACCCATTTTGTTTTATTAAGTTTTTAAATATTTTTAAATGTTTTATATGTTGATCTATTGTTTTAGAGAATACTAAAACATCATCAATATAAACAATAATAAATTCTGAATAAGGATTGAAAATATCATTCATAATATTCTGAAATTCAGAAGGAGCATTCTTTAAACCAAAAGGTAAAACATTCCATTCATAATGTCCAAATGGGACTGTAAAAGCAGTTTTATATCTATCAGATTCTTTTATCTGAATCTGCCAGTATCCTGATTTCATATCAAATTTTAAAAAGATTAAAGCATTGTTTAATCTGTCTAATAAATCTTTTTTATTAGGGATCGGGTACCTAATCCATTTTAGTACCTTATTAAGAGGTTTAAAGTTAATAACTAATCTTGGAACACCTCTTTCTTTTTCAGCTGCATTATTAACATAAAATGCAGTACAACTCCATGGAGATTTAGATTTTCTAATTAATCCTTTTTCTTGGAGAGAATTTATCTCTTTTTTGCATAGCTCTAAATATTCATGATTCATTTGAGCTGGCCTAGCTTTAGTAGGTATTTGATTTTCATTAAAATCTTCTATATAAGGTAAAGAAATAACATGTTTCTTTCTATCCCAAAAGGCGTTGGGTAAGTCATTACAAATTTCAATTTTAAATTGATTTTCTATTAATTTTATTTTATTCTGAGTGTCACTCCTTTTGAGTTGTTCATTAATATTTAATATTTCAACTTCTTCTTTAAGAAAACATAATTGTTTTTCCTTATTAAGAAGAATATCTCTAACCTCATTAATTAATCTAGTTTGAGGATCTGTTATAAACTCAAAAATTATTTTTCTACCATTTATTATAGTAGATATACCATTTTGATCAATATTAGTTATTGGCATGATCTTATGAAAAAACGGAGTTCCTAATATAATTCTATGGGTAAGATTCTTAACCATAATAAAAGGTGTTGGAAGACAAATATCTTGATTACAGATGTATGCATCTGATAATTTATATTTTACTTGAAGTTTATCTCCTCCTGCTTGAGTCAGAGATTGAGTAGTTTTAGAAAAATATTTAGAAGGAATTATTCCTTCTTGAATGCAATTAAGATCGGCTCCACTATCTATGAGAGCTATCTCATTTTCTAAAATAAAATCTCTGCTAATTGCTAGAGTTATTTTCACATACCATTTTTGTGATGTAACTTGGTCTAATAAATTAAGATAATCATTATTATCGGGTTTGCTAGTATCAATAATTTCTTTATTATCTTCAACCTTTGAGGGAGACTTAGTTTCTAACAAAGTTATTCTTTGAGATAATTTTTCATTATTCTTCTTAATCTGTGAAATTTCAGATTTTAAAAGATTAACTTCACCTTTTAAGTCATTAATAGAAACAGGTGTTTCTTTTGTATTGGATTGTTGAAATCTACTTAAAACCTCACTTAATTGGTAAGGTGCTTCCATTATTAAGGGAGATTCTTGTTTAGCATTTGAGTTCTCTATAAGAGTTTCTATCATTTTACGCTTTAGATCAGGATCTGTAATAGCTTCTATTACTTTTAAAGCCTTTCTACAATGGATTTCCAGTAATTCATTTCATTACATTGACAATCATTGTTGTTAGGAGACAAAGATCCTTCTGAAGAATCTGAAGATGTTTCATAAATTAACTCTAGACCTTCTTCATTAGAAGATTCTATATCCGAGTCAGAACTATTAATCATAATTTTTTCTAACTGTGAGCGTAATTGCTCATCCTCTATCTTATTAAGGGCTTTTTTAGTCCAACATTGATTGGCATAATGGCCAACCTTACCACACTTATGGCAACTAATATCAAGCTTTTTAGCTTTTCTTTTTCCTTTATTAGGAACAAAAGGTTTTTCTTTTTGGTTAGCTTTATAATAATTTCTTTTATACCTTTTTTTATAAGGTTTTTCATAGTATTTTGTCTTATTTTTATAAGATTTATTCTTATAGGGTTTATTATTTTTATAAACAATTTTTTTCTTCTTATTTTTATCATTATGAAAATTAGGATTTCCTAAATCAAACGCAAATTGTTCACAGAATTCACCAAGTTGATGTTTCTCTGAAAGCTTTTGCTTTTTTAGTTGATTTTTAAGTTTTATGTCATTACATAAATTTAAACCTTCATTAATACAAGTACAAATGATTTGACCATATGTTAAGTCAGAGTAATTAATATTTACTCCATCATTTTTAGTTCTTAAAGATTGTCGAACTTTTTCGGCAAAAAGGTGTGGTAATCCATCCACAAATTTGTATTTCCAATGGGTAGAATTAGGGTTATTAAGTTGATAAACCCTTGATAAATAAGTATCTTTATACCATCTAAAATGGGTTAAAGATGGACATCTAAGGTTCTGTAGGAGCGTTTGTATTTTTTCTCCTATTGGTGTTGTAGTTCCTACAAAATGTTGTAGAATAGAGAGACACAGTGTATAAACTGCATCTTCCTCTCCCGTAGTCCTAATTTGACTAGTACTAGGATTTTTATCCTCGATTTTAACCAATTTCTTGTGAGTTAAAATCTCTGTTTTTTGGGCTTCATTAAGATAAGAATCCCACCATCCTCTTAATTGTCCTACAAATCCAGTAGTTATAAAGGATGCTATAGCACTATCACTATTTCCATGTTGTTTACAGATAGTAGAATACATAATCATTCTGTGTATTACATCTATGATTTGTTTGTCATTAAGACCATCTATATTCCATTCGTAGATAGCTTTTCAATTATAGGAATTTTGAAAAGATTCTGGTTCTTCAAAAAGAAGATCCATTGGAGAAGGTATCTTGTAGTAATATTTATCAAGAGGCTTTGAATCATAAATATGGTTTAATTCATTAATATTTTGGTTAGCAAACATATTTGCTAATTGATCTATGTCTTCTAGATCTTCAGTGGGTTCATAACCCTCTGATTGGTTAGCGGAGTCAATCTGAGATAAAACTCCTAGATGGAAATTTTTTAATTTACTCTCAAGAATTTTAATAAATTCTTCGTTGTCATTCTCCATTTTAAATCCTGTAATTGGAGTTGGAGGTTGAATTAGCGGGGTCTCTGGGACTTCCGAAATTACTGGTTTTGTATGTGAGGAAGAAGAAGTCGAATCTGACTTACTTAATTGATTAACAATTGTTTGTTGTAAAGCGATTTGCTCCTCTATAAGTTTTTCAATGCTTATTAATTGATCACCTAAGCATATTAAAAAGGTGTTAGTGTAATTATGTGATTTTATTATCGTGTTTAACTCCTTAATGGTTACTTGAGCACTTTCAAATTTTTGAAGACTCAAATAAGCAGTAGCTTATGTGCTAGGATCCAAACTAATTGTTTGTTCTGGAGGAAATGGTGATTTAATCGTTTCTCCCCTAGTAGTCTTCCAAGATCTTTGTAAGACTAAGATTTCATTATTAATGTTATTAATGTAATTGTTTACAAACCATTGAACAAATGATATATAATCTTCTGTTTTTTCTAAGGAAAGATAATATTCTTTTTTAAATGTTTGTAATTCCTCATCTGAGTATTTATTAAAATACCATTTTCTAAATTCTTTATGTTTTTCTTGGTAAAATTCCTTATTAAGGATTTCCCTCATAATACTTCATGGGGATAAATCAATCATTTAAATGGAAGCTCATTTCAGATTGAGTAGGGGATTCTCTACTCTGAAACTCTTGTTTCTGATAAATTCCTTGAGGAATTTTATTTTGACTCATTCTTATTGTTTCTACTGTTTCTTCTCTAATTTGAGGAGTAGACGTAGACGCTCTAGAAGTAGAGGCTCTACTTGGCTCTATTTGAGCAGTGTAGTAGTCACTTGCTGTGGAATACCTAGAAGATAACGATCTGGGTATCCTAACGATTCTTTGAGGCGTAAATTTTATTTCTACGTCTCCTTCAATAGTTTGAATTATTTGATCAATGTCTTTGTTGACTATTGGTTCTCTTTCTACTTCATTAGGAAGAGACCAGGTTGTTGGGAAGTTAATTTCATCCCATTTTATTAACCTATTGGTTACTATATTAGAAGTTAATAAATTAGTTTGTACTACAGTAGTAGTTCCTGGAAAGGATATTTGTTTAGCTTTTGGATTTAAAGTATTTAATACTTTATAATAAATTCTATAACATATTGCTATTATTTCACTTCCTTGTTTGAAGTTGTAACCATTGGTATGAATTGTTAGTTGCATAGCGTCTAACAGATTATCATCAGATAACGATAAATTTAAATTTGGAGACACATCAAAATAGACGGGTCCATGACATAAACTCGTTTCTATTAACGCAGCTAGAGAGGGTTTAAAGTCTTTACATCTACCATCTCTAACATAAGCCATTATACTAGAATTTAAACCTAACAGTGTTAAAGGTTTAAAAGCAATTTGAATTAATCCAATATGGATAAAGCTATAATCTCTAAAGGGTACCAAGTCTTTCTTGGTAAGCAACCTAATTGTTTGATTTTCTCGAGATATTCGGATTGTTTGCTCTATTGTTTTTACAGCAAATCTAGATTTTAAATCAAATAAACCAATATTATAAATTTTGGTTGTAGGAATTGTTGGAATTGTCCATTTATTAAGCTTATCCAAATTGTTTGGATATTCTACCAATTCGGCATTTTTAATATTTTCATTATCTCTATCAGATAATTCCATCATTGATGAAAGCTTTAAAGTGTTGTGGCTGGGTCAGATATCGAAGTGTAGTCTGAGTATGTCTATTTTATTAAAAAATAAATGACCTGAAAATTACATTCTTTTTGGCATCTCTGCAAATGATTTCTCATTTAACTATCAACCCTAAGGGATAGATGGATTTCTCCAAAATCAGAGATAAAAAATGTTTTTTAGCAAAAATCTTCTCCTTTTTTATCATCATAAAAACACCCTTTTTTCTTCATCGGGATAAAAGATGATCTTTGAGAAAACACTAAAAACATTTTCATTTTTCCATTTTTTACTCTTTTTTTTTTTTTTTTTTATAAACTCAGACTTACTCGGACTACTGACATCCTACCACCCACAACAAATAAATTAGCTACACATTTATTGATATATTAAAAAGAATAAATAGAGATATATAGGTAAATGATCAATCATCGTTTTAAATTTTTATTAGAGTTGTATATTTTTGATTAAATATACTTTAGTTATGTTGTTGATAATTCATATTTTTATATCATATTATATATCACTATTTTACATTATTAGAATTAATTAATTATACATAAAATATAGTAATGAACTTATCTAATATAAGAACAATTGTATATGTTATGTATCTTATTATTTGTTAAGTCTATAATTTTTTATTTACGTTATTATATATATAGATAAATGATCAATCATCGTTTTAAATTTTTATTAGAGTTGTATAGTTTTGATTAAATATACTTTAGTTATGTTGTTGATAATTCATATTTTTATATCATATTATATATCACTATTTTACATTATTAGAATTAATTAATTATATATAAAATATAGTAATGAACTTGATCTAATATAAGAACTATTGTATATGTTATGTATCTCATTATTTGTTAAGTCTATAATTTAAAATTAAAAAAATTAGCATCAAAATTATGTAATGCTAATGCTTATACACTATGTTCGTCACATTCATTTCTTAACAAATTTATTTTCAAAATGAACACTTCATTTGTTGATATTTTCTAATATTACATATCATTCTTTATTAACTTCGGTATATCTCTAATTTACTCATTTTTTTCGTCAATTTTTTCACTTTTTCCACCATTTTAATCCCCGATTGATGTCCGAGTCAAAAATCGGGGTGATGATTTAAAATGTAGAATATTACGGAATATATAATTACAAAAAAGGTTTTCTTTCATTATAAATGACAAATATAAAAAATAAAATCTTTACACTCTCTTTGTCATGATAAATGATGAGTATGGAAAATAAAATTTATATGATATAATTTCACATGTTACACATGAATGTAAATTATTTCGGATAAAAAAATATTTTCATTTTCATTTTTCTCTTTGTATATAAATAAATGTATTATACTATTTAAATAAAAATACATAAATGCTATCTATAAAATCATACATAATATATAACTACATCAAATATGAACTATATATCATAATTTTTAAGTATATAAAATATCAAATATTTGAGTTAAATTAGAAATGTTTTATTGATCAAACATTTAGACTTTGAGGGGTTTAAAATAAGATATGATTTTTCTCAATCATAAGAATTATAAAATTGTCTAACTATTAATGACGACCAGCTAGACTATAAGTTTTAACAATAAAAATTCAAACTGTATGTAAAAAATTATTGAATGATGTTAAAAAAAATTATAAGTCTTTAATAATAATAGAATTTTATATAATATATTAATTGGATGCATAATATCATAAAATCACTTTGATAAATGAAATTCTAAATAGGGTTTGTGGGCTTTGAGGACATCGTCGAATTACAACACTGAAGCTAATACACAATAAAATACAAGTAAAGTTAATTTTTGTATATGAAAAGGTTGAGTTTATTATTATAAAAATGTCATTCAATATTTGTATTGAAAAAACAATATAACCTCGTATAAGTATTCAGGTCAAAATCATGGTCATTTTTCACTTTTAAATAGATGAATAATCCCTGGATATTTATAAAGTTATCACATTTACATTACTTTTAAAAAAAAAAAGTCTTAAAAATGATATATTTATCAGTTTATATTTGTTTATAACACGTGCAAAGTACGAGTTATTTTTTGTATTATTTTACTTTTTTATTTAAATTATTATAATCAAATTAAATATAGTAACGAGTGGTTCACGTATTTTACCTTTATTTATGTTTTTAATTTTTGAGTTGTTCTGTCGGATCAGTCGCTCAGAGTAAATGTTAATTTTAACATATCTGTAATAAGTGTTTATTTTAATATGTTGTTGATAAGATTTGAACTTTAAACTTCTATGTAGCATAACTTTTAGTAATACATCTAGATGTTCCAATCAATTTGACTTCAAAGACCTATCAATATCGATTGTGATTGAAAAAGATAAACAATATGAGTTGTGAACCAAATGATAAATTATACCCCATTTTGTTTATTATAGTTTAGTATAGATTGTGGTTGATTTAGAATTCATTAATTTTTACCATATATATAACTAAGCAAAATACATGAATTTTGAGAAATATATATAAGATAATTCAATTTGAGTTATATATGAATTTTTAAAATTTAGGATTTCAATTATTATGATGATTGAGTTGAAACATTTACTTACGTCATTATAACATGAACCCACTCTATATGAAGGGGAAAAAAAGATGAAGCCAGAGAATAGTTGTTTGGAAATTTTATATATGCACAAGTCATTAATGTTGTATAATCATTCTTACATCGATAAAAATAATCATGTGCCTTTTATCATATAGATATTAGTTGAATATTACGAAATCTAATCAAATTTACAAGTATTTGATTCATGAAAACGGTACGCAATATTACAAATTTACGATAAATTGCAAATTTTATCATCTAATGTATTTTTAATTATAAAATTATTTTGATATATGAACAAATTCTGCGAGAAATTATTTAATTAAGAACAAGTCTCAAAACATGACAGGGTACGCTCGTCATTCAAAGTAGTTATATTATTCGCCAACAAAATTTCTTACTACTCTGCACAACTCACACTTCTCATTTTACACTATCAAACTTACGATTACACAAACTTGCGTTAATAAATCGACCTTTTCACAAAAAAATTATTAACGTCTTTATGTAGGCCCGTGTCTTGCACAGGCTGTTACGCTAGTTTTAATTAATCAACAACAACTTTAAGGGGTCAATTAACAAAGACGTGGAACCAATGAATGAATATCTCAAGAAATGCCAACTCATTCAAGTTGGAAATGTTCTGGTGTTGTCTTTCGTTGTTGTACTGGCAACTACTCTCTCCGTTTTTCTCATTTTTTTATATTAGAGAACGGGGATTACACATATTTTAAAACTCGTATAAAGTATAATTTTATATATTATTTTAAATATTTTTTCTTTTGAATAAAAATTTAATATTTGAATTTTTATTGAAAAAAAAATATTTTAAAAATAAGTTAAAGAAGTATAATTTATACGAAACTTAAAATATGTGTCAAGTAATAAAAAAAATTGTAAATAAATGAGATGAACGAAAGGAATATATTTTTTACAGATAACAAAATGTATTACTAAAAGAACAAGTACATAATTGTATATGCCCTATTAACCTCCGCTAAACCCGCTTTTTTATAATACTATTGTTTATCGTACTCATCTTCCATTAACAAGCAACAACACTTTATGTGACATTATTGAAGGAAGAAATGATGAGAATCTCATTATCCGCTGTACATGAAAAATACTGAATGTAGATATATTTTATATGTTGGCATTAATTTGTTAAACATGTATTTTAAAAATAAAGAGACCAAAAAAAAAAAAGAGAGAACTTGCACATTAACTTTATGAATTGAAACACAACGCTAAAATTTAAGAAATAACTTGTCCTAACATTACTTGGGAAAAATTAGTTTATTATTTATTAGCATAAAACTTAGGAATCAATAGGTGCACACTCTATATTATAAATGTACACCCAATGATAAGACAAAAATACCTTTAAACTCTCTTCTTTTGTTTAACCGGCTATGCGTATGTCCAATTTTAACTAAAAAAAATTTAGCGGAAAAAAGTCCACAGATTTGGACTCCATCCAGGTGAACTGGGAAAACAAGTTACAATATAAATACAGGGCAAAAAAAAAACTACATGTTTTATAGGAATAATCTTTTTATAATTATTTAGAATTTTCCATAAAAACTTATTAATTCGAGAACTTTGAATAATGTTTCTTCTTTTAAATATTTAACAATTAACATATGTAACTTCTATACAAAACAATCGTAAAAACTATGAGAATCCCCAAAGGAAATAGGTAGTTAAAATGGTTGGTTAAAATAATGTAAAATAATGATTGACTAAAATTTATTGAATAATGTGCTCCAATAAGATTGACTATAACGATTTAATTTACATGTACAAGTTTGTTACGGTTCTTAAAAGTTTCGATAAATTTGGTCAACGGAAGCAGGTTAGCTATGTATAAAATATGTCATCTAGAGTTTTTTTAGTAAGGGATTCTCTCATTGAAAATGCTCTAAACACAACTTTTACTTGGTATATATTTGAAACAAAGGGTCGAACAAGCTGCCTCACTTCCCTCTCCTCTCTCCCCAAGAACCCTAATATTATATTTATTTAGACTATCATCAACCTACTCATTAATGATAAATCTCATTTTCATTATTTTTCTTCATTCTTATTTTATATTCAATAAAGTTATTTCTTTAATGAGATTTTTAGTACCCTGTTGATGGATTTTTTCTACCCATATATTGGGTTTGTTTCTCTCTCCTTGTGAGAGTCGTTTTGTTATTATTTTAGTATTCGGGATCGTAGATCCGTAGAAGTTTATATATTGGTTCATTGATTTTGGTTCGAAAAGGTTATAAATTTCAGCGATATGAGTGAGAGATTTATCACACTTGAAGATCTGTTCAACCATTGTAGTTTTTATGAAGGAGTTATTGATTTGATATATTTTAGTACTTATTTGATCAATTTTAATTATTTTTATAAATATCGTATAATTTTTTATTAATGAAATATTTACCTTTTTTTAAAAAAAGATATAAATTTCAAATAAGCTGCTAGAATGCAGAATAAACCCTTGAAAATTGAAATAATGTTACAATAGGAGCATTTAAGTTCAGCTGGATTGTAGAATGACGCCTTGAAATAGTGATACAATAGGGGTATTTAAGTTCAATAATCAATATTTGGTGTGCACATCCATGTTTATTAGATGTCAAGAAATTTAGACAAATTTTGACTTAAATGTACTATTTGTTTATTTAAAGGGTAGTGCTAGCATGATATGTAATTTGAAATCATTCCTAAAATTTATCGTAAATAATGTGACATACCAAATATTAAATTATAATTTGTTAATAACGTGGCATGTCATATGTCAAATTATAATTCATGAACATATATGTATACACGTCGGATCTTATATTAATATTAGGGAATTTACCAAATATATACAGGACACATTAGCTGTTTTGGGAAAATTTTCAAGAACTCTAACATTTTTCATATTTAAAACTTTATACAATTATATACAATGATCAATATTCTAGCTATTGACATTAAATTGAAATCAAAGTAATTGATTTATTACCAAATTAGACATATACATTTACCTATTTTTATTTTTTACTGAGCTACAAATTAAAATTTAAAATTAAAATTCTGTTGTATGTTAACTTGTATGGATATTTTTAATCATGTTATGAATAATAATATGCAAACTTTAATTTTAAATCGTATTTACATAGCATAAATAAACATTGGCACCGCCTCTACATTTTATGGCAGTACATTAGCAAATGGAAAGATAAAATATAACCTAGTCAAAATATTAGAGGAATGTCGGGAAACCGAAGAGCTACCCTATAAATAGTGCCCTAGCATACGTACATGAATTGCTATAAAAAATATTACACCACTCCTCCTTTCTTTCCGGTCACTACTTTTCATCTTCCCAATAAAACACATTCTTTTCTCTTAAAGACTAACAATGGGCGCCTGTGCAACCAAACCAAAGGCTGACGCTACTGATGCTCCGGAACCGTTACCGGAGAAAGATGAGGTTGTTAAGACTGAGCTTGCTGTTACTCCCACTGTTGTCGACACTAAGGAGGCTGTGGATGTTGATGCTGCTGGCAAGTCACGGTCTCTCAGTAATCTCCTGAACGAGGTAATTTCATCATCCGAATAATTTATTCCGCTTGGCTGATATTCGAAAATTAATATATTTTTGTATATCGAATCCCGAATCACTACTTAAATTAATTGAATTAATTTTTGGTCTCGTCTGAACTTTTAAAATTTTGATATTTTTAGTCTTGATTGTTGCAGAATCCTAGTTTTATAAAAACTTCCTACCAAAATTTTCGCTTTAACAGGGCTCGAGCTTTGGTTAGCCCCTAATTCCGTCCCCGTCTGTCTCTGTATATAAATTGTAATTAATCCACAATATTTTAAGTGTCTATTTGTTATTTGTTATTGATGACAAAACCGTTATTGGTAAGATGACTTGGAAAACCCTATTAATGTGGAGTCATGTGCAGCGGGGTCCGGGTGGGTATTATCTTGGTCGGGTTTAGTTGGTTTTATTTATTATATATATTGGTTACATATTTGGTAGATGAGTCATTTACAAATGGGGAGGCATAGTTATTACTTATTAGGATCGGGGAATCCAATGGTCTTGGGTAAAAATGATTTGAAACATAGCTAAAGTTGAAGGTGTGACCCCAGAGCAATCACAAATCACTTTAGTTTATGTATATTTACCAATTTATTTTAGCTTTACAGCACTGCAAGTAAGAAAGTAGTTATGGTGGGAACAATATTATACCTTAGACAACAAAACATCCACAATCCACCAATTAGGAAGAAAAACATATACTACATCTTTTTTTCTTTTCTATTCAAATGTACCTAATTGTGAGCTGGGTTTGCTTTGTGCTATTTTCTTAACGTTATTTTGATATAAAGAAGACATCCTTTGATAAATTTATTTTACCAATTAATATCGATTTCTATGTGGTATGTAATGAGATTTTTTTTCAGTATGTTGGTGTCTAGATATTCAAGTTTTGAACAGCTGAAATAGTCAAGTATGCGAAGTCATGGTCCCTTGATATTGTAAATGTCGTGTGCCGGCAGGGCGGCACCTAAGTCCTAACGCTCTGCTGTAATGGGTTTTATTCAACAAGACAAGTTTACCTGTCTGATAATGCCAGGGACCAATGACACCTGTTTTTTAATTTTAAAATTTAGTTGTCAATTTATTTATCTTATAATCTATAGAAAAAATTTGTTTGCCTTGCTTGCTCGCATATTGTATAATACTTTGTGCAAGTTGCATAGTCTCATATGTTGTCTTGTGTCCTGTTGGCATCACTCACCAATCCTAAAGATTCGTATTCCTCTGTTATATTTTTTTCGTTATTATTCTTGGCTTCTAGTAGATGAGTACATAATGTATTAAGATTCTATCTTTAGCAAATGGATTATTATGGGCTTCTGGTCAGTATATGTCAAAAACAATGTTGGATCTTTTGTATCTTGGAAAGAAAACGATATCCAGGGACTGCCAAGTGCCAGCTTGTTTACACTTCCATTGTGCTGTTCCCTTTTTGTTCAGTAGATTGCTTATACGAACCCTTTTGTTAGATGAGAGCATTTGTCTTGTCCGAAACATCATCTCCTTTGTATATAAACTGCAGATTGTGCTGAGCATCGCGTCTAAGACTTGCTAGCAGAATTGGGTATTTGTCTTGTGCTAGTAGAATATGCTATTTAGCAAGTGTTTTTACTAACAAATTATGCCATAGAAGATATAGATATCTATGCCACCGCTGTCATTACATATTTAAAATTTAAAACCATTTAAAGTTCGCCTGCCTCCATATGACATTATATTTTCCATGTAAGGAGTAAAGTCTAATTTCACAATTTATTATTAGATAATAAAGGAACCATATAAAGACATACCTGGGATATTCTTGTGTCTTTTCCTAGACATCTGGCTACAGAGTCGGCAGATTAACTGGATGAGGAGTTTGTCCACGATTCTTTTCGGTTTGAGATAGTCTCTAAACCAAAATCTTTTCTTTGGCATTCCATGTAAAAAAATATCTTCTTTTAGTCTTAAATGTTTAAATCGATCCCTTCTGCTTAAATTAGGGTGAAGAAGTGAAAGGCTCAACTGAAAATGACAAGACTCAGCCAGAATTGGTGAAAGAGGAGGCATTGGAAACTAATAAAGACACTGACATTTCTGAAACCAAAACTGAAGTTGTAAAATCTGAAATATTAGTAGAAACAACTTCAACGCCAGCTGTTGACACTGCTGTAGAAGTCAAAGCAGAAGAAGCAACTGAGGTAGAAGCAGCTACTGATAAAACTGAAATTCCAGTAGAAAAAACAATACCTGTTGTCGATGTTCCTGCTAAGGTGGAAACAGAGGAATCAACACCTGTTATTTGTGCTGTTGCTGAGAATGATGCGGACAAAAAAGATGAGGTAGTATCAGCTACCAAGGTCCAAACACCGGAGGCAGTTAAGGAGGAAAAGATTGAAGAGCATGAGAAAGCTATCGGAACTCCAATATCTGAACCTGTTGAAGTTGAGTCTGCTGGCGGAGAAGCTGAAGTTGTGGAAGAAAAGGCATCCGTTCCTGTTGAGGTTGAAGAAGACAAAAAAATTGAGGAAGCAGCAGCAACTGATATCCAAAAAACGGAGGCAATAACGGAGACAAAGATAGAAGAAGAGAAAGCGGCAACTGAAGAGAAGACAACAGAGACTGAAGTATGTGCTGAGAATGTCAAACCATGATGGAAAGGGCCTGAAGATAATGTCAAAAGGAAGAATTTATTTTTCTCTTTAAATATATATGTTATATACTTGTGTTGAACACTGAGCCTGCTGAAGTTGCCTTGTGGCAATTGAACTGTTTGCAGGGTGTTGCCATGATGAAACTTTTTAATATTCATTGATTGTTGTCTTTGTGTTTCTTTCCAGTTTTATGTATGTTGGTAGTTTCCTAGTTATGGTTTGTTCATTCGAACACAGTTTTTTAGTGGAGTAATATGATGATGGCACGTTCTGCATTTTAGTTGTTCTTGACACTATTTAAGTGTGTTGTCAAGATATGCATGAAAACTAGATGAAGTTCTAATGTTTTTCCGCCTATTTATTTAGTTTTTGTTGAAATTTAAGGGACAAGTAACATACATGTTCAGACCACAAAGCATGGCTTTTGCAAGTAGTTTGATCGCAACAGATCAATTTCATACAAAAGTTATTTTTTTTGGGACGGAGCCACTTTAAGGTCAACATACGCGGTCGCCTATCCTGAATTTCATACAAGTAATATTAGATCGGGAAGTAGCCACTTTAAGGCCAGCATAAGCAGTTGTCCTGAATTCATACATGTAGGTATCTAGAGTTGGCAATTCGTTCGTGTCGTGTACGTGTTTCGTGTATCTAAATGCTAAACCCAAAACCACCCATTTAGGACTCGTGTAATTTCGTGTTCGTGTACTTTCGTTTCGTGTACTTTTCGTGTCGTGTTTTCGTGTAATTCTAATTAATAATAAAAATAAAAATAAATAAGTAAATGTATTAAAATATTAAAATTTTCGGTAATATTTTTACAAATATGTATAAAAAATATATATTTACATAATATTTACAAATAATATTATAAATTTATGTATAATCACATAAATAAATGTTAAGTATCTAATAAAAATATAAAAATATCTAATATAAATATTAATTTATTATTTCGTGTACTTCGTGTCGTGTCGTGTACTTGAAGGGTAAACACAAACCCGACACTAAATCTCGATCGTGTACTTTCGTGTTCGTGTACTAAAAAGACAAACCCAAACACTAAATTTTCGTGTCGTTTCGTGTCGTGTTTTCGTGTCATGTCGAAAATTGCCGGATCTATAGGTATCACACTTTTAGCTAGTGTTTCAATTACTGTATCTAAGGATCCATAACAAGCCATTTTTGCTAACAATTTATTAACTACTTTTTTCGTGGATAAAAGTGATGTATTAAGCGCGAATAGATGACGTAATTCACAAAACTTTTCAGCTTTAAGCAAAAAATTATATTATATCTACTTTTAATATTACTAGCTTAAAATCCGTGCGATACACGGATTGTTATTAATAATTATTATTTTTATTATTTATGTTTTAATATTCTATTAATTTGCATTTGCTAAAACAAATAAGTAGACGTGTTCAACTTTTTTAAATAATTAAAAGTATTAAAATAGATTTTAAAATAAATAAATAACTGTTTGTTCGTGATATTTTTGGAAAAGGAGAGGTCTTAGTAAAGAAAAATAGAAAAAGTAACGTGTTTTAGCTGAAAAGGTAAGTGCCCGTAATTAAAAGTATATAAATAGGTTTCAAAATAAATAAGTAAGGATTTGCCCGTGATATTTTTGGAAAATGAGAGATTTTAGTAAGGAAAAATAAAAAGAGTAGCATGTTTTAGTTGAAAAGGGTAATTGTCTGTGGTTTTTTTTAGAAAAAGAGAGGATTTTGTTAGAAAAAATAGAAAAGTCAATGTATTTTAGCTGAAAAGGTAGTTGGTTATAAAAATGTTATTATTTAATAATAATTTCTTTAAAAATTAAAAAAAATAGAAAAAGTAACACGTTTCAGCTAAAAAAGTGCTCATAATTAAAAATATTAAAATAGATTTTAAAATAAATAATTAAGGGGTTGCCGTGATATTTTTGGAAAATGAGGGGTTTTAGTAAGGAAAAATAGAAAGAGTAACATGTTTTTGTTAAAAAATATAATCGCTCATGTTTTTTTTAGAAAATGAGAGGATTTTGTTAGAAAAAAATAAAAAAGATAGTGTATTTTAGCTGAAAAGGTAATTGATTATAAATAATGTTATTATTTAGTGATAGTTTTTTTAAAAATAAGTAAGGGTAATTAAGTAAAATCACAAGTACCGACCGTCCGTCCGTCCGATTACCAAACTTTTAATGTTTCATCTTTAATAATATAATAACTTAAAACTCGTGCGATGCACAAATTATTTTTAATAATTGTTAATTTTATTATTTATATTTTATATTTTATTAATTGTATTTATTAAAAAAATAAGTAGGCGTGTTAAACATTTTAAATAATTAAAAGTATTAAAATAGATTTTAAAATAAATAAGTAACGGTTTGCCCGTGATATTTTGGAAAAAGAGGGGTTTTAGTAAGAAATATAGAGAGTAACATGTTTTCGTTGAATTTTAAAATATAAAAGTAATGATTTGCCTGTGATTAATAATTATAATATTATTATTTTATTTTATTAAATAGAACTATTCGTGATATTTTTGGAAAATGAGAGGTTTTATTTACGAAAAATAGAAAAGTACAAATTTTAGTTAGAAAATATAAAAAAGAATATACAATTTGGCTAAAAGTGGTAATGAGTCAGTTATTAGCAATTATAACATTATTATGTTATTTTATTAAATGAAACTATTTGCGATATTTTTGGAAAATGAAATGTTTTAGTTAGAAAAAATAGAAAAGATATTCTATATAATAATTTTAATATTTTATCTAACGGTTCTCATTGATTTGATCAGAGATATCTAACGGTTATGAATGGAGTGACCAGACTACAAAAACTTTCATGACCAGATTACAAAACTTTCAATGTTTCATATTTAATATAATAGTATAGATTTATTTATGAACCATCTAAGCACCTTACATAAAATCCAGACTATTAAACTTGAATGGAATACCAACTATTAAACTTGAAAGATATTTAGATATGATATAATTAAATAAAAAAATAAAAAATTTGGGACCCCTCAAAATTGATTTATCGGAGATGCTGTAGCGAGGCCCAAAATAAATTACACAAACCAGTCTATAATCTCTACACAAGCTTCTTATAGACAGTTGTCATCTTTATCAAAAGCCCTCCTAAACCCCTTATCCTCTCTGTCTACTCTCCTTCCAAATGACAACATCTCTCCCCTCTCCACCTTCATTACCACAATTACCATCCAAAAATAAAACAAAGAGCAAAGGCATAAAATTAGCAAGCCCAAAGGATATGATAGCCCACTATGAAGCCCAAGGAATGGACGCCCAACAAGCCTCTCTCAGAGTCATTGAAGATCTCCAAAAGGCCCTCTTCCAAAAAATCACCCTTAATAAAACCAAAAAATTGTCCACCGCCGGCGCCGGAGACACCACTGTGGCCGGAATATCAAGTGGTCGGAAGTTGGATGTGATTAATAGTCGGTTGATGAATTTGGACATGAAGGTTGATGCGAAACCTGGGTACCCACAAACGTTGGCTATTGGAGTTGCCTCGGGAGCTGTGATAAAAGGAGTTGGGGTTGTTGTTCCTCATTTGGTTTCATCTGTTGTGTCTATTTGGAAAAGTGTAAGAAATTTTACTAGAGCCAATTGATTGTATTTTTGGTTCAATTGTTTGTTTAGTCATTAGTGTGGCTTATAAAAGAGGAATTGTTGTGTGTTAAGTTTGTTTGGTTGAAAATTGAAATGGTTGTTACATTTCGTGTTTTCTTGGGAGTCTAATCGGTCTATCTGTTACTAATTTACAAATGTATCCTTTGTCTATCTAGAAATAATTTTTGCATTTTGTACGTTTGATTGATTCGAGATGGAGTTTATATAGTAGCACATTTTGTTTGAGCTTTTAGGTTGAGTTTTGAGTGTATCGAGATTTTATATTGACGAGTTTGAGCTTAAATTTGTGGTTTGATCGAGTTAAAGCTTGCTTGAGTTTCAAATTGTTTAGTCAGAGGTGGCGCAGTTTGGCTCCAATTACTCCCCTATCAAGTGAGACAAATTTGCCCTTTGTTTCATTCCGGGATTATACTGTCTTGACCTACTATTTACGATAAGGATTAAGGATTAGGTCATGGTGTTTATAGATTCCAGAAAATTGCATTCGGATTTCCAACTTTAAAACCAGGAGCCATGATTCCTTCCACTAGTTCTAGATATGCACATCAGTTTGATGATTTCTAACATAAATTACCTATATATCCGAATTGATGTGTTGAAACAAAAACTGTTGCAGGTTGATACACATTAGGTTGCTCATGTAAGTTGGAGACTAGTAGACTACTGGCCAGTCCAACAAGAAGATTTTGGCATCGAGTAACAAATAAATCATTTCTTTATGTTTTGTTTTAGATCTATACAAATATCATCATTGCTTGGATTTGCCCTGCCCTTTGCTATTTAACTACCAAAAAATAAATAAAACGATGTATGCTTTCTTTGATTCTGGGGTTTAGTTATAATCTTTGGACCTACTAACGACTCAGGCTAAGATGGTGGAAGTCCCGGTGTTCATTAATTGTAGAAAGCAGCATTCAGGCATCCTACTTCAATACTGGTATATCGGTTTCATAATTCAGAAACATGTATAGCTTATACATCTGAAGTGACTAGTAGAAACAGAAACTGCAATTAATATAGATCGATAATAAGTGTGGTAAGACATGTTGTAACAATTATTTGTCAGGAATTCAGACATAATAGTAGGTAGAGTTGTACATTCATATAAAGAAACAAACAAATATTGCTCTTCAAGATCAATAATAAGTACAGTAAAATATGTTGCATCAATCATTTGTCAGAAATTCGGAATCGTCGACTTGTGCATGTGTTTGACTGAATTCTCCGGCATTCCTTCAAAACTTTTTGCTGTTTCATGATTTCATCCTTTGGCAGGGACTAAAATTTCAGTATTGTTTTTTGTTAACCCAGTATTTTCTTTTTTTGCTAAATTAAAATTCAAGTATTTGCTAACATATACTTATATAGTGAAATTTCATTGGTTCGATAACTTTCTTATTATGATCGAAAAATCAAGAAGCAATTAACTTAAATCTTATCGAAAAATCAAGAAGCAATTAACTTAAATCTTATCGAAAAATCAAGAAGCAATTAACTTACATATTGCTTGATGCTTATAGTATTCCTATATATTATTCGGCTCATCACTCATACATCATCAGAGTTAAATTAAGTTTAGAATCGTGGGAGAACTGCAAGAACCAAATACCACTTCACTTCTTTTACGTAGACTAGGTTTTAGCCAATGCTACGTAGGGTAATTAAAAAATTATTTAATAATAATTTAATAGTTTATATTAAAGATTTTGAAAAAATATTATTAATATAAAAGTGCGTTGCTTTTATATATTATTAAAAATTCATTTAACAATTTTTTTACTTATATATTTTGTTGTATATATTACATATTCCCTCTGTCCACCTCATTTCTTTATAGGTTTTTTCACTGTTTGACACGATTTTAAGGTTCGTATAAATTATAGTTATACAACTTATTTTTAAAATTTTCTTTTTTTAAAATAAAAATTCAAACATTAAATTTTTATTCAATAGAAAAAAAAATTATATAAAATTATACTTTATTGGAGTATTAAAATGTGTGTCAAACCTCCGTCCCTATATAAAGAACCTAAGGGGACAGAGGTAGTATATATTATGAGATAATGTGCATTAATTGCTTACCAAAACTTAAAAGATTGTCTCAATTTTTAATTAATAAACTTATTATAAATAAAATTATTGTATTAATGATATTTAAAATTGAAATGCAATTGATATCAGAAAAATAAAAATTGAAATGCACTTTTTTTTATATTGAAAATGGGTCAAAGAAGCACATGGATCTTTATAAACCTAGATATCAGGTCAAAAATTGGATATTTCGGTCAAATTTGAGTTAAAAATTTTAATCTAATCTAAATATGAATAACAAACATGAGGAATGGGTTGTGCACAAATTTAATATATATATAAATTATTTAAATTTTTGTTGCGTAAAATATTGGATTCTCATGAATTAATTTACCTTCAAAATAAAACATATGTTATCATATTCAGCGGAAGAATTATGCGGGATTAAAGTCTTGACTGAATTCCGAAAAGTTAATTTGCAAATCCTGAATTAAAAAATAAATAACAAATAAAATAAGATTGCTTAAGTTTTAGAGGGTTATGTGAATCCCTTGTTTTACTTACCCAAAAATAAAATAAAATATTTGAATACCTTTTTTAAAATTGTTGATGGGCCTTGTTGGTGATTAGAGTCCACAGACATTGCACCTGGAATCTACACAAAACCAAGCTTATAAACAAAGCTGAGTCTTGAGAAAGAGGCTTGTATAATTACAAAGCAGAGCAAGACTATACATACATACCTACATACAATGGGAGTAACTAAGGAGCAAGTTGAGTCGTCTCTGAGGTCAAAGCTCAGCCCTTCTCATCTTGTAAGTTCCGCTTCTTTTTGCTTTGATTATATTGTTATTGTATCTAATACATGTATCAATCATACCCATGTTTGATGTTTCTATATTTTGTTTTCTGTATGCAACTGCTAGTCTACTGCTCTGTTTCTATTTTAATTTAAAGGTGTAGTCATAGTTAAGTTATATAATCTTTATGAATTTGGATTCATGTAAAGATTGGAACTTTTAGTTGCTTATGGTATTAGGGAAGAGGGTTTTGTTTAATAATATAGCAAATGGAAGGTGAGGTCATTGGGGGGTTATGTATTCGATTTTGGTTACCTCCAAAAGTTAAATTCTTGGTTACGGGCGTTTGGATTATTCATGGGAATTCATGGAAAATGAGACTGATTTGAAATTCCAAGGGTGAATAAGAAAATGTGTTGCCCAGCACGTAGGAATAAATTTGATTCCTTGTAACCGGGTTGAAATCCAATAGAACAGATGACAACTAATTTTTACATGAGGGTGGGGTTCCCGGAAACTGATGGTTGTGGCCATCCTCCTTTCTGCGCTTGTAAATTCATGGAGTATCCTTTTTGCAGTTGTTGCCAAAAGTCACAGGTTAATGCTTTCTGCAGAGTGCAGGTTATAGCGCAATAAGGTGTTTGTAACAGTCAGTTTTTCTAGAAATGCCGACTTTTTGTTGACACTTGTATCTAAGTGGGGGAGTTTTAATAGATAAGGATAAATTTGACCACCTGTGAAATGCATTATGTTCCTTTCTTTTATATTACATAATCAAACAAGGTTATGTACTCTGTATTTTCTCAAACTAATTAATCTTTCCAGAAAAATGATTCTTGAGCCCTCGTATATATTAGACTATGAATCCTGATTTCGACTAATATAATTAATACTGCCATTTTCTGCAAATAAAAATTTTAAGATTAAGATTACAGAGGATAGAGAGAGGAGAATGTAACTTCATCTCATCCAGGTTATATCATCCTTTCATATTCTGGTGTTTCCTGTCTTCCGAAGTAGAAGACCCTTTGCATTGTTAGGGTGTTTTTTTTCCCATTTTCCTTGTTCTGTTGTACTCTCCCTTAAAACTTCCATGCACCCTTGTCCACCCACATCCCCACCTGTTGGTCCTGTATCCATCTCCACCTTATAGTTTGTCTATCTTTCGTATCTCTCTAATTCCCTTTGTTCTTCTATAAATACTAATTAGCACTACAAGCTTGGGAAGCTAATGAGTGAAATAGAGGCGTTAAGTGGATTCTGAATGTGTTCGTGAAAGATATCAAATACAAAAAAAGGAAAAAGAAAGATGTTCTTATGTGACAAAGTAGATATATGTAAGTTGAGATTATGTAAGCTGGAGCCTGAGAGTGGCAATCAATAAAGGTCATGTATAATACTTGTAAGTTAATCATGAAACAATTATTATTCCACTTTTTTAAGCTACAACCTTAAAAGTTGAAGCATTGCGGCCGGGAACATGGCTAGGATTTGATGACTGCAGGGGCGAAATTTTTTTAACTTGTGTATTAAATGGATGTGAATTTTACATAATTTTACTAATCTAAAAAATGTATAAACTATATAATAAATTTATATATATATATATACATATTTGTGTGTGTCTGTGTGTATGTATAATCTTAATATTAACAATTTAAGGGGGGGAGAGGGTTGAAGTTTGAATATTTTCTAAATTTTACTATTATATTTACAAAAAGTAAAAAATAATAAAAATATTTTAATACTTAATATACCCACCCAAGTTCCGAAATTTGGACTGGAGGCTGCTCAGGCACTACCCGTACCTCTGTCCTGATTGTGGTTGTCCCTACGCTTCATCATATTCAGCCGCGGACATTCCACAAAGTTCACCAAATACCTCCAACTGTGTCATCACAAATATAGATGAGATACATTTCATTGTCTAAATTTACAAATCCTCCTGGATGCTTCAGAATATGCAGATAGAACTGTCATAAACTATAGCATACTCCAAGTCGTACGTTGTATATATTGTTGTTTTATATGTCTTCCAGGTCCTTACCCTAATTACCTTTGAAATTTATGATTTACCATGAGCATGGGAGATCTTTCGTCTTTTCTCTTTTTCCAATTCTCAACTAGGAACACACCAGTAATGCTCCCATAAATAAAGATGTACCTGCAAGAAGTAGTGTTGGGCACCTTATGACAGGATATTACAGGTCCTTAGATATACCATAATTCATAGTGAAATCCTTTTGTCAGAACCGAGAATGAGTTTCTGAGGAATATTTTTAAAGTTAATGAAGGATAAGTCTTGAGGAGGTAGCAAGACTGAGTACTGTATCAGTATAAATCGAATGCTACCATTCATTTTCATTTAAAGCTTGATTATAATCTCTCTTTCCAAATTCTGCTTTCTCCTTCTTGGATCTTCTCTTTTCTTTACCTAGTTTCCGTGAAAATATCTTTCAGGTTTAAGTAACAGATCTCTAGGATTCGATACTGACACTTGTTGCGTATATTATGTCTTCGTGACTTGTGCTGGTACCAACACACAATTACTGTCGGCCTTGTACTGCATTTACAACTTGAGCTGCCTAGTACATACAACTGGCAGTGCTCAGCTCATTAAGTCCATTGAAATTTTTTTATGTGCCTTAATGAAACATGCTTGGTATTTATATATTATTTTTTTATGGATGCATGTTTATGGATTTTACTGCCTCTTTTTTCCTTTGTCAAATAATCCTATGTGTAACCTTCTTTTCTTTATTTTTTCAACAGGAAGTTGTTGACACATCTGGAGGGTATGTTCTCCTATCTGGAAGAACCTTATTCAATAAAACTCTGAGATTTAGTTATTGTTATTCTTACTTCCAAATTGTAATGAACTTTTCTCTTTTGTCAGTTGTGGTGCCAGTTTTGCTGTTGAAATCGTATCCGACCAGTTCGAAGGAAAGAGGTTGCTGGAGAGGCATAGGATGGTGAATGCTGCATTGGTGGAGGAATTGAAGGACATCCATGCTCTATCCATAACTAAAGCTCTGACCCCCGAGCAGCATTTGAAAAAGCAGCAGGAGTCTGAAAAATCTCAAGTTGCTGCTTGAAAGTGCTTATACTATTTTGACCACCTTAGACAAAGTTTGATGTCAAAACATACTTGATTGTAATAAATAAACAATTAGACATATGCTCTGTATACTGTAATTTGCATATATATGACATTTTGCAGTACTTTAAAACTTTCCCAGATTTTGATTTTGCCTTCTTTAAATTTTCTTTTAAAATGCCTTAAAAACGTCCAGTTCTTGTGTTTTTTTGGAACTTTATTTAGTTTTTATAAATGTCAACAGCCCTTACTCGGATTATGGACAAGATTTGCGTACATCTCACTCTTTTCGTACTCCACTTCTGTGTGGGACACTCCTTCGCACCCCACTTCTTCGTGGGACATTCTATCAACATTTTTCGGACATTCTTCTGTCTTGGTTTGCTCTACCTATTCGATCAGATCTGCTAGTTCTCATGGTCAAACTTTGGTCAGATAAGTAGATCTTCACCAGTAAATATCTATATCGTAATGTAAGTGTTTTTTTTTTTGCTAAATAGTGAAGTGCATTTTACTTGTCTCTAAATTGAATACCTTGAACTGTTTTTGTGATGTTTTTGCTTGTCTGTGCTAAGCAATATGGTTCTTTTTCCGTACTGGACTCACAATGTCACAGACTCACAGACCTTGGCAGATAAGTTATACACAATCCCACTGTTAAAATCTATGTTGATTTTCCAGAAAATGCAAAGCAGGCCTCTTTCTTTGATGAGAGGCATGGAATCTGCAAGTGCAGGAATGTAAATTACAGTGCTGTATTTTGTCTTTCACCTACATTTTATTTTCCTCCCTGCATACTTTAAGCTAAAATATGCTACCAAGCAATTACACCCACTGGCCACTGGTAGTGTCAAGTGTCAACCACTTGTTTTATATCCATACAAATACAATCTATTAATCTGAAAAAGGCAAGCCTTGGGCAAATATTTATACTCTTTAAGAATAAAATAGTAATTACTATGGTCCATAGAGGAAAATCTAAGCATAGATAATTAGTTTGAACTAGGTTATGTCATCAATTTAACTGCACAACAAGTTCATCTTTATAGGACACAATTCATTCCTGTGACCAGACAAAATGGCAGCAAAGCTTGTCCATTCTCCAATCCCTGCTCCCAGTGTGGGCCCTAGAATGTGTATTATCACAAATCTGATGAGAACTCCCAGACCATTCTCAACCACTGACACAAGTAACAAGAAGAACACTAGGATTAAGCAACACCCAAATGGTTTCAGACTCATTTCTACCATTAAAGTTGCTGAGCAGACCTCTACTGTGGTGGGAGATGATGATGAAGAGACCACAGAGTCACAAAATTGTAAGACACTTGCTCAAGTAAAAGCAGAACTTTATGATACATTACAAGGTAATCCAAGAACCTTCCAAAATTTCTTGCCACTCTTGTATTGAGTTTGTGAATATATTTGGTATGGAATTAATTTAGGTGATTTCTTGAATTGTTGAAAAGGGATTAATAGAGGGATTTTCGGAGTCCCGACGGAGAAAAAAATGGAGATTGAAAATCTTGTTAAGCTTCTAGAATCACAAAATCCAACTCCAGATCCAACTCAGAATCTTGAGAAGGTGCATAAAGTTCTTGTTAGATTTTTTCCATTTTTTCTTGAATTGTGTTTTTCGATACAAGTTCTTGATTGGTTTTGCTTTCCGGAAAAGGGCTACCAGCGCAGCCTATTACCGATTTACCTTTCATCTTGGTCTGACTTTTGAAAGATATATCAATTTTTAAATGAAACTATTTTTGGGTGATTGATAAGGTGGCTGGATGCTGGGAACTTCTTTATAGTACAATCAGGATTCTTGGATCAAGGAGAACAAAGCTGGGATTGCGTGATTTCATTAGTTTAGCAGACTTTCTCCAGATAATTGATGTTGCTGAGGTACTTCTATCATAAGTCCATCGTTAATCCAACAGCTATGCTTTGATTTGAGAATATTATCCTAAGTTTTATCACTTGTCGAAGAGTTAGCACTTGATACGAGAAACTGTTGTCAGGTTGGAGAAACGTCTGTCAGATTTCTAGATTTAAGGTTCTTTTGGTACTGTATATAAATTTGTCTACTCTTCAAACAATCCAATGAGGACGGTTTCAGGTCCAGCATTTTAGCATAAACGGAGAAATACTTAATCTTTATTACGAAAATGAATGAAGAATCAGGTGTTCAAGTTCAAACAGGCAAAACGTAACCATGTGTTAAATGTGTTATACGTGCAATATTTCTTTTATATACGTTCTATACATTTGCTAAAATCAGCTAACTTTTTCGGATGTGCAATTTTGGGCACTTACCTCTAACTTATTGTGCTATTTGGGCACTTGCACCCTAATTTTGTGCTATTTTAGTCATTTTCTGGAGACTGGCATCACTTGAACTTGGAAGAAGAAAATAAAATTAATCTTACGTATTCCTGATGCTGTCTAAATATCTCATTGAATTTAAACTTGTCTTATGCTCCAAAAATGGAGAGTAAAGCAGTTAATGTGATCAAGTTCAATGCAAGAGGCCTGAGTTTATTGAATGGCAGATTAACCATTGAAGCCGCCTTCAAGGTTGCATCCAAATCAGTTAAGGATCCGAACTTTTGTTTTATGTTTGTCTTTTTCATTGTCCTACTACAAGACACTAATCTATATATGACATACTACAGAGAGTTGATATTAGTTACAGGAACTCGACAATAACTCCTGATCAGGTAATACCACTATTTAAGAACTTGCTCAGACTGTTGCTCAAAAATAACATTTTCATGTCTTTTGTTGATCCATAACAACAGCTGATGAATTTGTTCCGGAAGAACTATGATATATTGCTCGGAATCTTCAACCCAGAAGGCTGGCTCGAGATCACGTAGCCTTCCAATCAAATTCAATTAATGATGCAAGTATAACAAACCTGCAATAGACTGATTGCTTTTTGTTTATATTGTTCATTACAGGTATGTAGATGATATGTTGAGAATAGGGAGGGATGATAAAGGCAATATCTTTATATTAGAGAGATCAAAAGAAGACAATCTATGAGTATTCTTTTTTCAAAAATAGAGGCTTCTTACACAATTTTTATAGGATACATGAATGTGTTACTGAGCATTATACATCAGGAACAATCACTTGATGCATTTAGTAAAATATTGAGTTGGCCCATCAGATTTTAAACTTTTCTTGTGCATTCCAGTATTTTTGAGTTGGACCTGCCGACCTGCGACCAGCCTAACTGCAGCAACTTCAGTGAGGTTTTTGTCCACCATCCTTAGTTGTTCAAATCAAAGCCCTGTTTGTTTACCAGTATTGGCTTATCAGCATTTTATAAGTTAAAATTATATATCACTTATCAGTAAATTATAAGTTCGAAGATAATTATAAATTTAGCATTTGACCATTTGTGTAATAGGCTAATACTAATGCAGATGCTCCTTATATTTTGCGTCCTAATTTGAAAAAATTGATGCAGTTGAAATAAGTGTTACGAAAATCAGATAACTTTTTTATACTAATATTTTTGAAATGTGCATTTTTTGAGATAAAATATATATAAAAAAAATACTTCCTCAGTCTCATTATACTTATACATGTCTATTTTGACTTTTTAGTGGTCAAATTGACCAATTTTTGACTAAACATTAATAATTATTTAATTATTATTTGAAAAAATTTGAAAGTTACATTTAAAAATAGACAAGATGTAATATTTTTTTATTTTTCTCAATCATATAATACATATAAATTTCAGTCAAAATTTTATAAATTTGACCAATCAAAAATCAATAGGAGCATATATATTTTTTGTGAGGTTTGATATTGAAATCAATAGTTGTTTTTTCACAAAAACTGAAAAACACAGTTTTTTTTCAAAGCATGAGAACGTACTTTCTCTAAAAATAACTTTTTCAAAATAATTACTTTTTTTCATCGTGAGCAAAAAAAAAATTGTGTATGCAACAACAATCTCAAACAAGGCGAAGTTATTGTTTTTTTACCCTTTACATAGGTCATGTTTGGCTACAACATTTATAAAAACTAAAATCTGCTTATTTCAAATGATCTATATCTATACTATAATATTATAAGCAAATCACCCTTTATTTGGTTGGTAGTTTGATCATTTAGTTTGGTCCTCTAAATAATAACCACGGGTTCAAGGTTCGAATCCCGTCAAAAACATATTAAAAAATTTTAAGATCAAAATACAAATAAATACTAATAAAATAAGATAAAAAATACTAAAAAATCATATAAAAAAATAATATTATAAGCAAACTACCATCTATTTGGTTGGTTGGTAGTTTGGTTCTCTAAATAATAACCGTTAGATATAAATATAGATAAATGAGAACCGTTTGATGTAATATTAAAAGAATATTATTTTCTTGATATCTAAATACTCTCACGGGTTCAAGATTCGAATCCCGTCAACAACATTTTATTATTATTAAATATTTATATCATCTATTTTTCTAAGCTACATTCAAAAGTTCAAGATATTATTCCGTCGACAACATATTAAAAAAATTTAATATCAAAATACAAATAAATGATAATAAAATAAGATAAATAATAATAATAATAAATCATATAAAAATACTAAAATACTAAAATAATAAATTAAAAATATTAAAATTTATCCGTACATGTTGTAGGCTTGTAATAAGTAAGAGTGATCTGGTCTGAATGTTCAAAAGAAAAAATGTGTTATTTGCAATTTAACATGGCCCGGTTGGGAAGAAGGATTTCATTTCAAATTCAAATCAAGTGTTTGAGAATTTGAATTTGTAATTTGCACAAGTCCATGATAATTATAAAACAAACTTACATATTAAAATTTGAAATTCCCACATTTTACTTGTCATTTCAAAAGAAAAACTCAAACTTTTTAATTTGAATTTTGATGCTTTACTTTTTAAAAATATTTTTTTAATAATTTTTTTCGTAACGGCAAAATAACGAACAAAATTTCCAAGATCATTTTCCAATTTTTTTTTTGAAATTTTCTTTTTCCACATAAATTTTTCCCTAATCTTTTTTTCATGGAATCGTTTCTCGAGAAAAAAATTTCGAAAATTTTTTCCCGAGAAAATATTTTTTGAGAAAAATAAAATTCGGACATATATTTTTTGGTCAAATATTTGGTAGAAAAAAGCTTTTCTAGAAAAATATTTTCCAAAATCAAATTGTATATATAAAAAATAATTTTTTTAAATTAAGAATAAAATGGCTAACTATATGAAATATCAAACAGAATACTAGAATTTAAAATTCATAATTTAAAATTTTATATTCCCAAACAAGGGATTTGAATTTTAAATATAGGATTTAAAATTTTATATTTGAAATTCTAAATTTGAAATGAAATTAATGTTTTCAAACAACACCTTATGAAAAATGTATACAATATCTTTACAAGGTATCTTTTCACATTATATACTATTATATAATAATAGTAAGAGAGATTATAGGAATACTAGCATAGATCAAGAGTTAGACTTCTACCAACAACATATTTAATGTAATATTTATATTTTGAACTTAATATCATATGTTTTATTATATAAAAAAATAAGATGGATAATAGGAGAATATTATCATAGATCGCTCCTAACAACTACGTAATATTAAATAATTGTATATTAAATTAAGAGTGATAATATGTGATCAATTCCATAATATTAAGTAAGAGTATGATGTTCCTGAGGTTACTTCACGAGTTACCTGAGGCAATTAAAAAATTTCCATACAAATATAGGTGGGTATTATTGTAATTTCAGAAAAATTAACATATTTACAAAATTGTCATTATCTTTTTGTACTTGAATATAGATTTATCTCAGGTAATCTTCCTAAGATAACCTCATGAACTTTTTTCTCTATTAAGTAATCTATTATATATATAATAGAGCAACTAGATAGTTGGATTAGACAATTTATTCAATGTATAATTACCAAATTACCCCTATTATATATTAATGATTTTTGTATTTAATATGTAAGCATTAATTGTTTCTAATCTTTATTTAATAATAATGAGTAGTAATTAATGATTTTTTTTTATTTAATATGCTTGTATTACACAATAGTCTATAATTAAATCAATTCATTGGCATTTTTACACTAATCATCGAGCAAAAATAACATAATAATTTAATTTTTAAACACATAATATACTAAAATTTTCAAATAAAGCAATCTTGTATGAAACTATTTTCATTACTCATAAACGTAAATAGTGCATACCCGAATTTATACAAGTATGCTTGTATTATACAGGTTAAGAAAGTAAATCTATTACATGTGATTTTAAAAATCGATTGACTCGGCCAAGTACACATATGAGTACTCGGAACTCGATTGTCAACCAATTTGAATTTGAGCTCGTACTTGGATGTTGAAAACGAGTACTCGGATTTTGAAGACAAAATTAAGCGGAACCAATTTTCGAGTTTTTGATCTTTATCTATTACATATTTAATACATATTTACTATAACAATTATGAGGTTTGTGAATCATTTAGTTTAATGTAAAAGGACAATTATAAAAATTACTATAACAATTAAGAGGTTTGTGAGTCATAATTAAAAAAATTGATATTGAAACAATTATAAAAATAACATGATTTCATGACATTAATTCTTAAAAATTAATGTGACATAATTTCATGTCATGTTAACTGTGATATAATTATAAGAAAGGAAATTTTTCATCATCAATTAATTTAGAATATACACGAAAAATCATAACGGGTAATAATTCTTTTAAGTTTATCAATGTATAGTATAAGTATTTGTGTTTTTTAAAGAATATACCATGCATCATCAAATATTTACCGGTAAATTATACAAAATTATAGAAAAATAGGAACGTTATTCTCATAACAATTGTCACTAACTTAAAAATATCTCACAAATACACCAAAATTAATCACAAATTACATAATTTTTTAGAGTATACCCGTGCCTCGCAACTAGGGAGTTTATTGGACGAATTTATTCACTGTTAAAAGACAATTATACCCTTCAAGGTGTAAAATTATTTTTCAACCCCTGTTCTATTTACTTTATATTATATCTCTATTGTTAATACATATTGATATCTATAATCATTAATAATTAATCTTTATTAAGTACACTAATTATTTTGTATTTAATATTTGCATATAAATGTACATATGCTATTTTTTGTAATATACATAATTTAAAATATTAATAAAATATAATTAAAAAGATAGTGATATTTATTGAGATAATTATAAATATGACATGAATTTGTAATATCAAATTTTTAGTAACATAACATGATTTCATGTCATATTAATTGTTTTATAAAGGATTGACGAAATATAGTTATTCATCACCAACTAAATTAGAGTACGCGTGCAAATCATATCGAGTAATATTTTTATAAATTTGATACCATGTAACATGATCATTCATGTATCTTAAAAAACATAGTATACAACATGAAGTACTTATACAAAATTAAGAGGAAAAAATTACATACTAGATATTACATGAAAGAGAAATCAATCCACAGTACTGGGATATAACAATACAAAGCCTTAGACGATATGAGAATCCAAAAATATATCGAATCGAACAAATTAATCACCAAGACGCAAGTGAGGGAAACAATGCAGTGATGTCGATTTCTAATTGATATAATTTTTAGAAAACATAAATCTGGGTTAGTGAACGCAAGAACTAAGTACACCAACTATCAGGGAAACTAACAAAATCTAAACTAGATCTAAAAAATAATTCTATAATCGTAACATGTCTTGAAATCCGTCTTCATCCATGAAAAGTACGAGTGATCTGTCACAAAGTCCTGGAACGAACATCAATTAGAAGATATAGAGTTAGAATGAACCGATCAAAATACATATCCAAAACAAAAGTTGAGAAGAAAATGTGAAGAAGACGGGGAGGAAAGAGAAAGGACGGACGAGGGAGGAAGGAAAAAAAAGCTAAAGAGACTAAAAGAAGGATAAGAGGGATAAGAGAGGGATCTCCGGGCAGTGGCATCGAAGAAATCACAAGATGAGGGGAAGAGAATGAGGCTAAAGTTTTGGCACAGAAACCGAGTGAGAGATACCGGAGGAGGGGAAGAGAATGAGGCTAAAGTTTTGGCACAAAAACCGAGAGAGAGAGAGAGAGAGAGAGAGAGAGAGAGGGGGGGGGGAGAGGAGAGTAGAGAGATATTTCGGGGGGGATGCAATAATTTTTCAATGAACTAGGGAGTTCAATGAGTCAATTTATTCAATGCGAAATGACAATCATACTCTCAAATTATAAAATTAAATTTTAATCTATATTATAATTATCTCATATAAATATCTCTATTATTAGTTCATCTTAATATCTCTATCCATTTTATAATTAATCTTCATTAAAGTATACTAATTATTTTGTAATATATATATATATATATATATATATATATATATATATATATATATGATATAATTTTGTGTCATGGACTTCTTATTAATATGCCATGAAATATGCTACTTGTTTTTCAAGTGAGTAATGAAAGATAGTTATTAATGACCAAATAATTTTAAATATGCATGCAAAATCATATCGAGTAATAATTTTATAATTTTATTAACATGTAATATGATCATTCATTTTTAAAAAAAAATATACTATGGAACAAAAAATTATTATGAAATCGATATCAATTTACTAATATCTAAATATTACCCGTGTTTACATGAACTTTCTACTAAACAAATACAACATATATATAATAGGGGATTTAGTCTCGCAACAAATACTGTTAACTTAAATTTTCAAATAATTCATAAAATACGTCAAAATTAATGAAAAATTATGCAATATTCTAGAGTATGCTCGTGGCTCGCACGGGCTATAAAGCTAGTTGATATAATAATAGAATGATTCAAAGTTAATTAATCATATTAATGTGGAGCAAAAATTATCAACTTTTTTTTTTGATGAAAAGTTGGGGAATTTTATTAACTTAATAAGTCCAACTCAATACAATCGTTAACTACAATAGGGATAGACCACCTATCAAAACTACGACCTGAGAGATCATATGATTCCCTAGCAAGCTGATGGGCAATCATATTTGCAGATCGTTTGACAAATAATAAATTAACTTTGTTTAGACCATGCATAAGGTTTCGACACTCTGAAACAACCATGACAAATGGAGACCTCATTGGAACTTTGCTGCTGATAGCTTGAACCACCACAAGACAATCAGACTCCAACGTGACAGACGGTCATTGCCTATGATCAATCCAGCTCAAAGCCTCTTTAACCGCCATAGCTTCTACTAAAACTAATGAGACAAGCTCGTGATGAACCACCGCTTTAGCTTCAATGAGAGCCCCTTCTGAATTTCTTGCAATCAGATCAAAACCAACTTCTTCCCGGTCTTCAAAAATAGCTGCATCAACTGATAGCTTAACAATGTTTGGTTGAGGCTTTACCCAAAATGAAGCTCCGTCCCCATCGATCTGTGGTTGGAGAAGAGCAATAGATGACCTACTCTGGGCTATTATCCATTGTGTAAGATACTGCTTCGCTGCTGCAACTACTTTGTTAACTGTTGAAGACTGTTGGTTCCAAACCAAATCATTACGAGCTCTCCAAATTGCCTAACACAGAACTATAGATTCAGCTCGTTGTTTTGCTGATCCTGAGTTGAACACACCCGCCATCCACGACATAAAATATGCAGTTTGATCCCAATCAACGTTTAAATTCAGGATCATGCAACACTGCTTCACAAATGGGCATCAGACCAAACTATGCATTATTGTCTCAGCTTCGCCGGTACATACCGGACACAACGTTTGAACTGGAACATGTTTGGACTGTAACTGAGACAGTGTAGGCAAACAGTGAGCAAGAGCACGCCATACCAAATTAATGGCCTTAGGCGGAGCTTTAATACTCCATAACATTCTCCATAAACTTGAACCATCCTCTGTATGCCAATCCCCCTTTTGCTTTTGCAACAACTTGTACGCACTTTTAATAGAGTACATACCTGTGTTTTCCAGTCGCCAAAACAAACCATCCTCATTACTTGATGCATCCAAATGAATTTCCAGGATCCTCTTATGGTCCCTATTGTTGAACACATCCTTAATAACATCAACATCCAACGCCTTTTTATCTATACAAAAAAGAGATGAAACATTTTTATTCTCAAGAACTGGGGATATTGTGGTGATAAAGGGATTATTTTCCGTTAGTAACCAAGGTTGCCCTAAGATCTTTAGGTTTTCTCCACTGCATATTCTCCATCTAATCCCATCCAGAATCAGTTGCTTTGCCTCGAAAATACTCCTCCATATAAAACTTGGATTATGTCCCAATGAAGAGTTTAAGAATTCACTTCCAGTAAAATATTTGGCTTTATATAACCTCGAGACTAAACTTTCTGGGTTGATTATGAATCTCCATCCTTGTTTACCTAACATAGGTAGGTTAAAGTCTCTGAAATTTCTAAAACCAAGGCCTCCTGCACTCTTATGTTTTGCCATCCGCTCCCACGACATCCAACTTATATGAGATCTGTTCGTTTGTGTAGAGTTCCACCAAAACTTAGATAGACTCTTTTATATATACCTTGTAATTTCAAGAGGCAACATGAATACACTCATGGCATAGGCTGGTAGTGCTTGCACCACAGATTTAACTAGAACCTCTTTCCCCGATCTGGAAACATGTTTACCATCCCAACTTCTGATTTTCGAATAAACCTCCCCAGAATTGTCGATTTATTTCTCCCTATGACATTAGGCAGACCCAGGTATCTACATTGATCATCAGCTTCAATCATTTGGAGAAGTTGACATACATTCTGACAGTTGTACTGAATATCATTGGAGCTAAAGAAGACTGATGATTTTCCAATATTAACTTTTTGCCCTGAAGCTTTCTCATATACATTTAACAGCTTCAACACTTTCGAAGCTTCTGCAGTGTCCGCTTTACAATAGAGATAGTTGTCGTTAGCAAAAAACATGTGGGAGACAACTGGAGCTCTTCAAAAAATCTTGATCCCATGGATCCACTGTCTGCTATCGTATTTTCGAATCAAGGAGGACAAACCTTCTGCGCAGATGATAAAGAGATAAGGAGACAGAGGGTTTCCTTGTCGAATGCCTCGAGAAGGAATTATTGCCCCCATTTCGTGCTGACCGTGAACTATAGAGTATGTAACCGTAGACACACATTGTAAAACCAGGTGAACCCACCACTGCAAAAATCCCATCTTATGTAATATAGCTTTCAAAAAGTTCCACTCGATACGATCATACGCCTTACTCATATCTAATTTTAGGGCCATAAAACCATCCTTACCCATTTTCTTACGTTTGAGATAGTGCATGACTTTATATGATTTCATAATGTTGTCCGAGATCAGACGGCCCGGTATGAATGCACTTTGCGTATCCGACACTACATCATTTAAGACCTTTTTCAACCTGTTAGCCATGACTTTTGTGATAACCTTCATCAACACATTACACAAAGCTATATGCCTTAATTCACCGATCATAATCGGGTTCTTCTTCTTCGGGATCAACACTAGGTTTGTATCTTTGAGACCCTGAATAATCTCACCAAGTACGAAGGCATCCCTACTTTATGTTTCATCTGTGGAATAGTAGGACATATCAACTTAATCATATTGTACTTTCTAAGATCCAGTGCTTGAGTATAATCTTCTAAGTTCCACAAACTCTGCTAGAAGGCCGATGGAGAACACACACGCTGCATAGTAATTTGTATCCAAGTACATGGTCTGATTTTAACAGTATAGCATCCAATATTGCACTTGACCACCGACGCAATAAATTATATTTTAGGTCAAATTTTTAATTCAAGTAGATAGTAATTTTAGTAAAATATCCAAAACTAAAGATTAAAGGTCATATTGTTATAATCTTATTTTGAACTAGCTCTTTAGCCCGTGCAATGCACAGATATACTCTAAATATGAGTAAATTATTGGTTTATTCGAAATTTCTTTGCACGTTTGCGTATTAGAGTAGCAATTTATGAGTTATACGATAATTAAAGTTAGTACAAGTTTGTATTAGACTTATATACATGATTTTTTTTTCTTTTTTTATTATCTTGTGTTTGTTTAAACGTATTTGTTCCCTACAAATATAAACCTTAAAATATATCAAAGATTATATATAGTTTTATTTATTAGAGATATAAATAATTACAATGCATATGCATGCTTAATATATAAATTTTACTCAAATAATATTTTTTACAATATTTAATTTATAAAAATTTGCAATAAATCTAAATAATAATATAACTAGCCTATAACCCGTGCGATGCACGAATTGTTTAATAGTTGTTAATTTATTATTTATGTTTATGTATAATATTTTTATTAGTTGGATATTAAATGAATATGTTAAAAAACTAAGTAGGTCTCTAAATATATTTTTATTGCAATTTATAAATATAATAATAAAACATGTTAAAAATAATAAATAGCCTTTCAAAATAAATATGACTATTTAAATAAGTTTTTCAAATAATTAGGCCTACTTTTAAAATAATTAGAGTAATTTGTGATAATTAATTATAATATATTATTCTAATTAAAAATAATATACTTTATTAGTATATTATAAAGTATATTATTTTAATTGATGTATAATAATTATGTTTAAATAAATATCTTTAAAGATGTACTAAAATATTTTTAAATAAATAAGCCCGTAAGTTGTTCCAAGTATATCGACTTATAAAGTCTCATCACACGACCTAAATAAATAGGTTTAAAAGATGCGTTAGCATAGTTAAGTTTTTATATATAAATATGTTAACTAATGAATGAACAAATTAAAGAACGACTAACCTAACTACTAATAATTTTTTTTTTTTTTGCAAGTGTTACCTTTAAATTTTTTCTCAATTAATTTTTAATTTTTTAATTTTAATTTTTGTTAGTTATATATAAGATACGATTGATATATTATATATTAATGAAAAAAAAGTATAATACTACATATTTGACAAAAAATTATATTTATTTATATTTTTTAAATTAATATTATAAATAATAATTTTAATATGTTGTCTTGTTTGATTTTATATTTTTATGATTAATTTATTCATTCATTTGCTATATTAAATTGTTAAAGAAAATTATAATGAATATTTATTTCACTCGACATGATTTAATAATGTATAGGACTGTCCTTATGTAATTTTCAGCGTTTAGTGTCGCATTCGAGATAACTAATAATTATATATATGTCATTTGTGATAATTTTAAAAAATAGATACTATTTGGCTAATAAAGGTAATCGATTAATTATTGGTATTCTAAATATTAATTTTTTATGCTGCCAAATTAAATAGCCCGTGATATTTTTGAGGTTTTAGTTATGAGACATGTTAGTTAGAAAATATAAAAAAGAATATTCAATTTGGCAAAAAAAGCTAACCGGTTAGTTATTAGTAATTATAATATTATTATTTTATTTTATTAAATAGAACTGCCCGTGATATTTTTAGAAAATGAGAGCTTTTAGTTAGGAAAAATAAAAAAGTAGAAATTTTGGTTATAAAAAAGAATATACGCTTCTAATAAATGTAATTGATTAATTATTAATATTTTATGTTACTAAATGAAATTTCCCTAATATCTTTGAAGTTATGAGAAATTTTAGTTAGAAAATATAAAAAAGAATATACGTTTTGGGAAATAATGCTAATCGGGTAGTCATTAATAATTACAATATTATTATTTTATTTTATTACATAGAAGTGTTCGTGATATTTTTGGGAAATGAGAGGTTTTAGTTAAGAAAAATAGAAAAGTAGAAATTTTAGTTAGAAAATGTAAAAAAGAATATACACTTTGGATAAAAAAAAAAGGTAATGAGTTAGTTATTAGCAATTATAACTTTATTATGTTATTTTATTAAATGAAACTGTCTGTGATATTTTTGAAAAATGAGATGTTTTAGTTAGAAAAAATAGAAAAGATATTCTATATAATAATTTTAATATTTTATCTAACGGTTCTCATCGATTTGATTAGAAATATTTAACGGCTATGAATTGAGTGACCAAACTTTTGGAGGACCAAACTACAAAAGTTTCGTCTTTAATATAATTGAAGAAATTTAATCTTTATTTATACTTTTAAAATTAATATTATAAATAATAATTTTAATATGTTGTCTTATTTGCTTTTATATTTTGATGATTAATTTATGCCTTCATCTATATTAAATTATTAAAAAAAATTATAATGAAGATTTATTTGACTCGACATGATTTAATAATTTATAGGAATGTCTGTGTCTAATTTTTAGCATTTAGTGTCGCATTCAAGATAACTGATAATTATATATATGTCGTATGTGATAATTTTATAAAAGGAGAAATTTTAGTTAGAAAATAAAAAAAATATATACGATTTGGCTAATAAAGGTAATCGGTTAATTATTAGTATTATAATATTATTATTTTATGCTACTAAACGGATAGCCCGTGTATATTTTTTTGAGGTTTTAGTTATGAGACATATTAGTTAGAAAATATAAAAAAATATACACTTTGGCAAAAAAACTTATCGATTAGTTATTAGTAATTAGAATATTATTATTTTATTCTATTAAATAGAAATGCTCGTGATATTTTTAGAAAATAAGAGGTTTTAGTTAGGAAAAGTAGAAAATTTAGTTATAAAAAAAATATACGTTTTGGCTAATAAAAGTAATTGGTTAATTATTAGTATTTTATGTTACTAAATTAAATTGCCCCTGATATTTTTGAGGTTTTAGTTAGGAGAAAATTTAGTTAGAAAATATAAAAAAGAATATATGTTTTGGGATAAAAAAATTAACCGGTTAGACATTATTAATTATAATATTATTATTTTATTTTATTAAATAGAATTGTCCGTGATATTATTGGAAAATGAGAGGTTTATTTTTGGAAAATGAGAGGTTTTAGTTAGGAAAAATAGAAAATTAGATATTTTAGTTAGAAAATCTAAAAAAGAATATAAACTTTGGCTAAAAAAGGTAATGAGTTAGTTATTAGCAATTATAACTTTATTATGTTATTTTATTAAATGAAATTGTTTGCTATATTTTTGGAAAATAAGATGTTTTAGTTAGAAAAAATAGAAAAGATATTCTATATAATAATTTTAATATTTTATCTAACGGTTCTCATCGATTTGATCAAAAATATCTAACGGTTATGAATTGAGTGACCAGACTACAAAAAACTTTCATGACCAGACTACAAAACTTTCAATGTTTCGTCTTTAATATAATAGTATAGATTACAAATGTTATATGTTAGCATATATGATCATATATTATCATACATTTATATAAATCTATGTACATGTGTATGTATGTATGTAAATATTATCATATATTCACACAAATGTATATATGTATATTTATATATGTATGTGTGTGTAGGTATGTATGTATGCATGCATGTGTGTATATATGTGTATTATTTATGTGTGTAATATTTATCTATTATGTATGTATGTATGTATGTATGTATGTATGTATGTATATATGTGTATGTATGTATGTGTGTGTATGTATATATGTATGTATGTATATATGTGTATGTGTATATATGTATGTATGTATAAGTATACATATTAATTTTGTAGCATTTAATAATATGTATTAATTATATTGTTGTTAAAAAACCAAAATAACCTTGAAAATATATAGTAGAAAGGAGAGTAAAATGATCCAAAAGAATTAATTTGCTTAGTCAATGTATTAGATATATAATAGATAATAGATGTGCTTAATTTGTAACTAAAATTAAATAAAAATTAACAGCATGTGGTTGATGAAATTACCGTATATTTTTATTTTTATCAAAAGAGATAATAATATAAATATTTGGTTTTAATATATTTTTAATAAAATTCAACTCTGAAACGTTCAATAGTATTTTAAAAATAATGAAATATAAAAACTTTCAATAATATTTTAAAATATAATGAAATATAAGATATTTTAGTATTAGATTTGATGGAAATTTACGATCTACCATAGTAGATCTGAACTTATAGTTCATGTCGTGCGCATTTTTTTTTTTAATACTAATTTAAACCAATTATATTTGTGTATATATTAAACTTTACTAGCTTAAAACCCGTGTGATGCATGAATTGTTTTTAATAATTGTTGTTTTTATTATTTACATTTTAATATTTCATTAATTGCATTTGTTAAAAAAATAAGTAGACGTGTTAAGTTTTTTTAAATAATTAAAAGTAATAAAATAGGTTAAAATAAATAAGTAACAGTTTGTCCGTGATACTTTTGGAAAAAGAAGGGTTTTGGTAAGAAAAAATAATATGTTTGAGATGAAAATGGTAATTGCATGTAATTAAAGTAAGGGAAAATAGAAAAATTTACATAGTTTAGTTGAAAAAAGTAATTGCCCGTGATTTTTTTAGAAAAAGAGGGGATTTTGTTAGAAAAATATTGTATTTTAGCTGAAAAGATAATTGATTATAAAAATGTTATTATTTAATCATATTAATTGTTATTTTTATTATTTACGTTTTAATCTTTTATTAATTGCATTTGTTAAAAACAATAAGTAGGCATGTTAAACTTTTTTAAATAATTAAAAGTATTAAAATATGTTTTAAAATAAATAAGTAACAGCTTGTCCGTGATATTCTTGGAAAAAGAGGGGTTTTAGTAGCGAAAAATAGAAAAAATTACATGTTTGAGTTGAAAAAGGTAATTGTCCGTAATTAAAAATATTAAAATAGGTTTTAAAATAAATAAGCAAGGGTTTCCCCGTGATATTTTTGGAAAAGGAAGTGTTTTAGTTAGGAAAATAGAAAAAGTAAAATGTTTTAGTTGAAAAAGGTAATTGTTCGTGATTTTTTTAGAAAAAGAGGGAATTTTGTTTGAAAAATATGGAAAAAGTAATGTATTTTAGCTGTATTATTTAATAATATTTTTAAAAAAAAAATAAGTAAGGCTAATTAAGTAAAATCACTAAGTACCAACCGACCGACCAAATTTTTAATGTTTTGTCTATTATAAGATAGTATAGATAGATTACGGGAGATAAAGGATTTTTAAATTTGAAAATATAAAATAAAATCAAATGAAAGGTAAGATAAATAAAAAAGTTTATATATAATTCACAAAATAACTTACACAGCTCCAATTGAGGTCTTTGTTTAGAACGACTGGTTACTTAATAGCAATAACGATAACATAATTGATTGAAACGAGTGAAGTACTTAAATTTTAAGTGATTAATTCTATAAAATATGTAGTTAACTACGTGATAAATACATAACACATATAATAAAATAAACACATTTCAAAATTTAATTGTGCATTGTACGGACTATATAATAATACGAGTAAGAGAAATAATATTAAGGTACTATCAAAAGTCTTGGAATCAACTCCTACAAATAACTTAATATAAAATATTATTATGTCTTACTAGCTTAAAACCGTGCGATGCACAGATTGTTTTTAATAATTGTTATTTTTTATTTACGTTTTAATATTTTATTAATTATAATTAAACAACAATAGTTATTAATTTTATTATTTAATTAATTGCAATTAAAAAAATAAGTATGCATGTTAAAATAGGTAAAAAAATTAACTAATTAAAAGTATTAAAATAAATAAGTAACGGTTTACCCATGATATTTTTAGAAAATGAGGGATTTTAGTACGGAAAAATAGAAAATATAACATGTTTTTGTTGAAAAAAAAGTAATTATCCCGTGATATTTTCAGAAAAAAGAGGGGATTGTGTTAGAAAAAAATAGAAAAAGTATTATATTTTAGCTGAAAAAGCTAATTTGTTATAAATAGGTAATTTGATTAATTTAATAATTTTTTATAAATAAGTAAGGGTAATTAAGTAAAAACACGAAATACCAAAAAACTGTACCGACCGACCGACCAACCGACCAAAATTTTAATGTTTCGTGTTTAATAATACTAGCCTATAACCCGTGTGATGCACGGATGAATTTTAATATTTTTTATCTTATCATATGTATTTTGATTTAAATGGTCTTATCACTAGAAAGATAAATAATAAAATAATAAAATACAATAATATATGTACAATGATATTCTAAGCATTTGTTTGTATTTTGATAATAAAAAAATTTAATATGTTGTCGACAAGAATAGAATCTTGAACTTCTGAATGCATCTTTGAAAAATAGATAATATAAATATTTAATAATCACATACTGTTGACGGGATTCGAATCTTGAATCCGTTAAAGTATTTTAGATGCTAAGAAGTAATATTTTTTAACATTACATCCAACGGTTCTCCTTCATTCATCTTTAAATCTAACGGTTGTTATTTAGAGTATCAAAATACCAATCAACCAAACAGAGGGTAGTAGCTTAGAAAAAAAAAAGATAAATAAATATTTAAGAATAATATGTTGTTTACGAGATTCGAATCTTGACCGTAGGAGTATTTTAGATATCAAGAAAGAAATACTCTTTTAACATTAAATACAACAATTTAGTCATCTTTTAATTTAACGATTGTTTTTCAGAGTACCAAACTACCAATGAACCAATAAAGGGTAGTTTGTTGTATAGTATAGAAGATAGAAAGCTTATACACGCTAATATATTTAATGTATTTGTGTTCGTCACTAAATCTAATAAAAATAGTATACTTATATAAATTGCATATCTAACAAAGGATCATTACATACCGATTGTTTAATATGTTATAATAATTTTGAAGTTATATTTAACGTTCTTCATGGCTAAAATAAATTAGATTCTATATAATAATATATTTTAGTTTAACTTCACGGAACTTACCTGAGGTAATAGGATGTTATCCAATTAAAATATGACATCTATAATGTATATATAAGTAAATATTTTATATTTGTATAAATATAATACAGAATTTTTTATGCACAAAATCAAGGTGTTTGATTGTGTCACATCAATAAATTTCCTAAGTTAATTTAAGAAACTGTTCTCTCTTAATTTTTTTGGACAAAGCTATTAGGTTATTGTGGTAGTTGTATTTTCCACGGTTGACTCGAGTGTGGACTCTGAAAGAGCTAATTGTTATCGGTCGCCTGAAAAGAAGATTACGGAGTTTCATTTATTATAATACTTGAGTCTATCACATATCAATTAACTAAATTTTGAATTATTTTATGATCAATCAGATGTCAATTCTAAATTTATATATATAAACTTCTATTGCCACTCCACGATCTAACACAACTAAATGAGAAAGCATTATGAATATATGTATAATATTTACGAGTTGAATCTATAATTTATATTATTGATTATTAATTGTTAAAGACTGTAACTTATTGTACCATATGTTTAACATTAAACCGTCTATTTTAAAACCATACCATTACCCAACACATTTAATGAGAAAGCATTACAAGTATATGTATAATTTTTACGAATTAAATCAATAATTTATATTTTGATTATTTAATTATTAATGGTCGTAAATTAAGTTATATTTATATACTTTGATATTTTGATCATCGATTGTACTATGCGTTTAATATAGAGTCATCCATTTCACAGATAAACTTCTAATACAACTCCTCTATCTAACACATTTAATAAAGAAGCATTTTGAGCATATGTAATATTTACAACTTGAATCTATAATTTATATTTTTGATTATGTAATTGTTAAAGGCGGTAATCCTTTATTATGATACCTGAGTCTACCCAGGTATGCGATTAACCAATCAGAAATTTTGAATTATTTTAGGACCAATCACAGTCAATTCCTAAATTTTAGACCAACCACAATAAATTAAATACTTTCCCCATTTCCAAAGTCCAGTTAACCAATCAGAAAATATAAATTATTTTAGGACTAATCAGATTCGATTCCTAAATTTTAGACCAATCATAATAAATTAAATACTTTCCTCAATTACCAAAGTTCAGTTAACAATCAAAAAATATAAATTATAAATTACAAAATATATATACAAACCATTCCTAAATTTTAGACTAATTATATTATATTAAAAAAAATTCTTATTTATTATTCTAATCCTACTATACTAACCATGGTTAGTTAATAATTTTAATCTAAATATTTTTTTTACTTAATTTAACATCCCATATATTACACAATTCTAATCTAAATACAGTAGTATTAATAATTCATTTTTTTAAGTTAAAACAAATTGAGTTAATTCGTTTAAAATAGATAATTTTTTAAAATAATTTTTTTATAAATAAATAAGGATAATTAAGCAAAAATACGAAATACCAAAAAATAGTTACTGTACCTAACAAACTTATAATTTTTCGTCTTTAATAATATAGTGTATATATATATAATTCTAACAAAATTATATTCAATAAAATTTATTTTTGATAATGATAATATTCAATAATTGTTTTTAATTAATATTATTCATTAATTATATTCAATAATTATAATAAAATTTATTATTGAATAATAATAATAATAATAATAATACTCAATAATTATATTATAATATTATCAATACAAATATTATTGTTGATTATTATTATTATTATTATATTCAATAAAATATAATTGGTATAATATATCATTTGAAAAAAAACTCTATTATTGTAATACTATTATAATACATTTATCAATTAAAAATTTAAAATTATTTTTCAAGAAACTGAAAATAGATCACTATTTTTCAAACAACCATAGATAATCAATGATTTGTTTTTCCAATTGTAATAATCTAATGAACATATAATTTGAGCTGTAGACGAATTGAGATATCCAATAAGTTCGTTCGAGTCTGACTTGGTCCAAACTCGATAAGTTCGGTTGGGTATGTTATCGAACTCAAGTTCGATAAAAAAATTACAAAACAATATTCAATTCGTTAAATCATTGTTTTAGTTCGAAAGATAGTTTATTTGTGAATAAGGTTGAAGAAATATTGAAAAGTTTGATTTTTTTCGAGTTGGGCTCGCTTCAAACTCAATAACCTCAATTATAAACATAAGATACTTTGCAAATCGTAATTTATAAAACGTAGTCAAATTTTAGCAAATTTGTGATTACATTAAATTAAACAATTAATAAAAAAAATATTCAATTTCGTCTATCGATATACAACAAAATCCTAACTATGTGTTCAAGTGGCTGTTGCAAAAATCGCTAATCGAAATAAATCGATCCAGGTACCGATATGAGATTTATCAGAAATCGGCAATTTATCGGAACGATAAATCAGAAATTAATTGGATGTAATTTAATAATATATTTTATAATATCTATTAAATTAAACTATTTATTATCTATCTACAAATATATAAAAACTAATATATCTATGTGTGAAAATACTAAAACAAATCAAAAATTGTTACTAGAGAACTAAAAAATTGGAAAAAATGAAAATATCTTAACAATTAAGACATGCAAACAATTTAATAAATAAAATAGAAATACACCATTTGCAGGGTTGCAGATTAGTAATTTCAATCAAATAACATATCCTCTCACTCACCCTGCATCAACGACTTTTAATCAAATATATTTATTTAATAATATATTTTATGGTATCCATTAAATTAAACTATTTATTATCTATCTATGAATATATATACTTCGTATTTTATTATAAATAAATATATTTATGTGTGAAAATACTAAAACAAATCAAAAATTGTTAATAGAGAACTAAACAATTGAAAAACATGAAAAAAAATTAACAAGTAATAAATGCAAACATTTTAATAAGCAAAATAGAAATACACCACTTGCACGGTTGCAGATTAGTAATTTCAATCAAATAACACCTCCTCCCATCCAGCTTGCATTTACCAATTCTCTTCTCTCTCTTCTCTCTCTCTCTCTCTCTCTCTCTCTCTCTCTCTCTCTCTCTCTCTCTCTCTCTCTCTCTCTCTCTCTCTCTCTCTCTCTCTCTCTCTCTCTCTCTCTCTCTCTCTCTCTCTCTCTCTCTCTCTCTCTCTCTCGCTCGGCTGTCAAAAAATTCGAAATATCCGATATCCGTCCGAAATATTTGTGTTCGTATCCGAAATAAAGTGGATATTATCCGTATTTTAAATAAAGCGGATATTATTCATATATGAATCTGATAGTTGCGGATACGAATATGGATATAGGCACATCCGTATCCGATAATATCTTTATCCGAAATTAAATAAATTTGATAAATTAATAATATATTATATTATATTATAACTATATATAATTACATATAATTTAGAATTTATTTTATTAGATTATATAATATATATATATATATATATATATATATATCTTTAATCATTAAACAATATATTTATATAAGTTGTAGGTATTGTAAACATATTATAGACATATAAATGAAAATATTATACAAATTTAATATTGTAAAGTATAAAAAATTATATTAAAAAGGTAATTTTTTGAAATAAAAAAGATAGACTTAAATAAATTTAACTTACAATAAAATTTAATTATTTATTTATTTATTTACTTATTTTTTCAAATTTTTTTCAAATTTTTTGAATTAAAATTTAATGTAAAAACTATAAAATTCTGGCTGAAAATCGGATTCAGATATTGTGACGCCCTCCAAACCCGGGGTACAGATTTGGGGAGTCACTCGACCAACGAAACTCAACATATCTGAATATAACACATGCATAATATAATAATATCATAAAATACCTCTTATCCAAGACAGCGTCCAGATTATGGCACTGAACACAAGTTTCTACAATCTTTTATTAATACAAACCAGTTTTATCAGAGTTATTACATCACAACTTAAGTCCAGAGCTAGACATCTAGTCTAATAATACAAAACAAACAACTACCCTGCCAATGACAACCACTCGAGGAGCTCTCCTAGCTGCCGGTGAACTATCAGTCATGCTGTGCCGACTCATACTCTCGCTTCACTGGAATAGGGTTAGAAAACAACAAGCAAGAGTGAGCCAAAAGTGCTCAGCAAACATCATAAATATATCCAATGCAGTTTCATAATGAAAAGAAATCACAAGAATTTGAATCAATGCACAATGCATGATTATATCAACCTCTTCTGAAGAAAACAGACTAGAATTGGATTTTTATTTATCTCATTCAAATCAAAGGTTGAGCTGCTGGCCAGCCACGCATCAACCTCGGGCCTGCTCATAGCAAAGCCCTCCACTGGATCTAGGGCTGAGCAAAACCGAACCGAAACCGAAAAACCGATCCGAACCGAAATATTTCGGTTCGGTTTGGATTGAGTTTTTTCGAAGATTTTGGTTATTTCGGTTTTTCGGATTAAACCGAAATAAAATCGGTTCGGTTCAGTTTTCAGAATTATGGTCCGGTTAAAAAACCAAAATATTTTTATATGTTTTTTAAAATTATATATATATTAGCTTAAAACCCGTGCGATGCGCAAATTGTTTGTAATAATTGTTACTTTTATATTTTAATATGTATTAAAATAAATAAATAAGGATTTGTCCGTGATATTTTTGAAAAAGAAAGTATTTTAGTACGGAAAAATAGAAAAAGTAACATGTTTTAGTTGAAAAGGTGTAATTCTCTGTATTTTTTTTAGAAAAAGCGGGAATTTTGTTTGAAAAAACCATGTATTTTAGCTGAAAAGGTAATTGATTATAAATAATGTTACTATTTAATAATAATTAATAAATTTTTAAAAAAATGTTTTTAAATTTCGGTTTTTTTATAAACCGAACCGAAAAACCGAATTACTTCGGTTCGGTTTTCGGTTCGGCTTTATTAAAACTTCGGTTCGGTTCGGTTTCACAAAATCGATATTTCGGATTTTCGGTTTTTCTAATTCGGTTCGGTTTTTAACCGAATTAACCGAATGATCAGCCCTAACTGGATCCTTGGCCATCCTGGCCTTAATTTTCATCGACCATAAATCTGGTCCTTATTTTCAAAAACATTTCCAATTCTATTACAGCACATAAGCAATACAGGCTTCAACAATAATCACAACAAGAACAAAATAGAATGACAATAACAAAAGCTTCATCTGACAATCAATCACAACGAGGGTGAAATAGTATAATGAATTGCAAAAGACCTTCAACTGATCAAGACCAAATAAGGTTCGTGAAACAAGTTCAGGATGGTTTCATAGAAGAAACACATCCGTTTCAAGGAAAATAAACAAGTTTATAATGTACGCAAGTGAATCGAAGGTGAGGATTCTCAATATTCAACAAGATTGTGAATAATCAAATAAATCTGGAATTTTTCATGGAAACAATGTTATCGGTTCTGATACAGGATAAGAATTGAATCATTGGTATTGGTTTGATGACAACATGCATATAATAACTCAGAGTAAGATTACTCAAGGATTTGTGAAAGAAATAGACACTTGCCTAGTTCGACGTAGTCAAATTCTACCGTTGCTATTCTACCTTCTCATTTCCCTTGCTTCGGGAACTCGATTCTATAATACATAACTCATATTAGTACATCCCATAATTTATTCTATCCTCAATATAAACTCATAATCATTTTTAAGTCTAAACAGCCTATCGGGCCAATTTCGAGATTTATCGAACGCCCGACCTATTTTTCCGATAGACAGACTCATACTCTATTCTTTTTAGAAGACATTTACGGACACTACACACATTATTCCACTTTATAAAAACCATATAGTGCTTATAAATATTTTTAAAACAATATACGAGACTTATTAGAATTTAAATAAGTCGCAAACAAATTTTTAAATCAAAAATCGGATTTTTAAACCCAATATAAGTATTTAAATGCAAATAAATCAATTAATAAAATTAATTGACACTCTTTAAATGCTCAAACTATTTTTAAATAATAAAACGGGTTTGAAAATAATTAAATTGAATTTTAAATTAATTAAATCTAATTAATAATTAATTTTTAAGAATTAACTGATTAAAGTAATTAATCAATCAATTAAATAAACTAATTATTAATTAAAAATAATTAAAATAATTAAGTTTTATCAATTTTCGAATTTAAAATAATAAATATAATTTTCCAGAATTTTTCTGAATTAAAAATATATTTTTAAAATTAAAATATGGATTTTTAAAGATTTTAAGCTATTTTCGAATTATTTTTAAAAATAAAATTCAAAAACAGTTTTCTGAAAATGAATTAGGGTTTTGAAGATTGAAACCGGGTCAGAAAACGGGTCGCCAAGAACAACCAGAATTTTTCCAGAATCCGGCGAGCCAAAAACACGACCAAATTTAGGGCTTTGATACCAAAACATTCCAAATAACCATACCAATACATTCCGATCAAAAACAAACCAAAAACATCACCGGAACTCCAAACCCGACTATTTTCCGGTGACCTTAAACAAATTTTCCGATCTACAAATTTTGTACATGAAACTCTACGTTCTTTATGTTAAAATGAAGCGTACAACTCACACAATGAAAGCCCTCCATCAGAATTCATGTCAGATCAACAACAAGAACGGACTGTTCAAAAGAAGAATTCGGGTCAAAACCCGAAAATCAAACCCGTAAAAATCGAACATAAACATGAAATTAAAACATGGATTCCTGCTAATTAGAACCCTAGGAACATGTTAGAAGCAACCAATTGAACGGAGAATCAACAGAATGAAAATCCCCAATTCGAACATAAACCCTAATTTAATTCAAAATTTGTAAAATTCATAATAAATCGAAAAATTACCAGATGATGATGAGGTTGGAAGATTCTGAAACTAGAGCTCAAGATCTTTGTTTTGAGTATTTGAACTTCAATTTCTGATTTCAATAACACCCTCAAAAGTTGATTTGATTATTCAAGAACACGAAGAACACGGTTCAGGGATTTTTACTTTTTCGAGATTATGAAATATAGATTATGTGAGGTTTAAGGTACGATTCGTCTTTTTATATTTTTGGAAAAATAATACCCCAAACAACATTTTTGGATCGATATAGATCCACTGGATCGTTTAAAAACCCTAATTAGGTTAAAAATACATTTTACGAGAAGATAACTATTTACAAAGACTGATAGTTATCCAAATCAATACATAACATTATATAACTAATGCTCAAGAATACTGGGGCTATAACAGATGAAATATTGATATAAACGACATATCCGTCACCCTGGACAATTAGGGTTTGGAACAATCTTTCCCTTTTTGAACAAAACGAATTACACTGACAAGATCAAATATATAGGGATGAAATGATACGAATAGTTCTTTCGATAACGATTCGAATACGAAGGACGAAGGGATAATAATGATGTACAAAATTTCAACGGGGCCCTTGAATTTTTAAAACGGGGCTCAAATTGAATAAGACTTCCAATGACGAAATATTTGATAGAGGCTTTCGACTCACCAAATAACACATAATCACTTAATAACCGTAACTTATTAATCTTCAAATTATTCCACACGAAATATTTTACACCAAATATATCATTTATATATATATATAAAAAATCACGGATATTATATCCTTCCCCCTTAATAGGATTCTGTCCTCAGAATCTAATCGAGGAAACAACTGGGGATACTTCCCTAGCACATCACTCTCTAATTTCCAAATACCTTCTCCTACCTTAGAACTTCTCCACAAAACTTTAACTAATGCTACGGTCTTATCAAGGCGCACAACATACTCAGCTAACCAATCAATTCCTAAGGTCACATCAAATCCTCCCAACTTAAAGGGTAACACTTTGACATAAAAATGATTTCCTAGAATCTCAACTTCGCAACGGGGACAACATAAACTGATTGGTATACGATTTCGGTTAGTCATCTCTATGTTTAACACTCCATTTAAAGGTTTCATTAAACAAATTAAATTACATGCAACGTCTCAGAAATAAACGACTTAGTAGCTCCTGAATTTATTAGAAGTGTACCTGCCATCACATCAGTGTCACTAATTGCTTCCCTCATCTTCATACTATAAGTTCTGGTTGGCGGCTGATCATTGACAGCTGGAGGTGCCTCTATCGCTCGAATCATGTTGTTCACGAGTACTGGTGCCCTGCAATCCTTAATCATATGACCTGGTTTCTTGCTTCGATAACACACAACACATGTCTTGCAATCCCTGGAATAATGACCCTTCTGGTTGCAATTAAAACATGTAATACTCAATCTGTGGCATACTCCGGGGTGTCTTTTCCCGCATGTCTTACATTCTGGCAGTGGAGGTCTGGAAACTACTTGCTGATCGTTGTTGGATGGAACATTGATTGGTCCTGCATCCCTGGTATCTGTCTTCTTGAAATTTGAACCTCTACCCAATCTGAAATCCTGGTTTCTTGTTTGAATGGCCCTGAAGATCACCCTGTGGCTGTACCTTATCAGATGCCCCTATCTTTCTTTTCTTATTCTCTTTCTCTCTTATGTATGAATCACTCTCTCCTTCCGCAATCATTGCCTTCTGTACTACGGCTGCATATGTATCTAGTTCCAAAACTGCTAACTTACTACAAATCCATGATCTCAGTCCCTGTTGGAACCTCTTGGCCTTCTTCTTCTCCGAATCCACATATGTCGGAACAAACCTAGACAACTCGGTAAACTTGGTCTCATATTGAGAAACAGTCATACTACCCTGCTTTAGTTCTAGAAATTTCAACTCCATTTGATCTTGCATATAATCAGGAAAATACTTCTCTAAGAACAATTCTGTAAATCTCCCCCACGTAACTAAACCTTCTGGTTCTAAAGCCTTACTAGTTTCCCACCAATAGCTTGCCTCATTTTTCAGAAAATAACTAGCATTCTCAGTTTTCTTCTCTCCCGTTACCTCTATCAACGTAAAAGCTTTCTCCATTTCCTTCAACCATGCCTTTGCCTCAACTGGATCAGCGGATCCCTTAAACTCTGGAGGTTTTTCCACTTGAAAAGATTTAAACGTAACCACGGGTAATACCTGTTGGTGTTGCTGCTGATGATGATGTTGTTGCTGATGTTGTTGCTGCTGATGCTGTTGCTGATGTTGTTGCTGCTGTAGCAATTGCTGTTGAATCTGTTGTTGTTGTTGTGCTAACGCAGTAGTTTGTTGAGTAAGGGTGTTCAAAAGTTGTATTACAATCAGATCTAAATGACCCGTCGGGGGTGTATTCTGTTGACCTTCTCGGTCAGCGGAAATATTTGCACGTGTGCTGCGTCTAGGTGGCATATTGCTGATGAATAAACAATAACTGATTTAATCAAACAATTTATAAATGGAAAGAATATGGTTGTTAGAATCAATAGTTACGAATCGCCAAATGGTACCGCGACGGTTATAAGTTTCCAAATAAATATGGAAAAAAAAAACAATTGTGGCAATAAGTAGAATGGCAATCATGGTGTTGACGTAAAATGACAAAGAAAGAATGACTGTTCTGCAAAGGTAGTGATCATATATAATAAGATTCGATACAAGCGTAGAACGCTTTCAAAAGTAAAATATGTTATAGCTGAACTATAACTGTCGATCAACAGTACAATAACAAAAATACAACAACAATCCAAGGCGATACTATAAGCCTGGTGCACTGCTGATACTATACTATGCATCTATGTACTATCTGACTGAAAGTTCATCCATCCACATAACATCTAATCTCACCCAATCCTGCTAACAGATCATCGTCTCTAATCTCCCATAGTGATGGTCCGGCAATCTCTCCAATCTCCCTCATCGCAAAATCCAAAACCTCTCTCACTCCTGCTGTAGTCTCTCCCTCTCAGCTAGTAGCTAGTCCATGCAACCTCGTCTCTACCAATATCCTCACAACCCCGAGTCTCATCCGTATCCCTCCTACCTGATCTCTGAATCTATCTCTATATCTGGCTACACCTGCCTCCGTTGAACGCATCCCTCGCATCTCTAATGCCTGTCTATGAAAGTAATCCCTCTCCTCTCTCATCCTCTGATAACGGTGATGTGGAACTGGTGGCTCAGAGATCTGGAACAAAGGTCCGGAAACTGAAGCTTGGGATCGCGGTGCTGCGGGTACGCGTCGAAGTGGAACGGGACAAGGTATAGGATCCCTCATGACCACTATAGGTCCAGACTGAGGTAGTGTCGGTCGTGACGGTCCTGCTCTCTCATCTAGTACAAGTCTCTCCTCTATCGGGTGCTCTGACGGATCTGAATCTGAACTAGAGCTAGGTGGCTGCAATTATAACTATACTCGATTACTACGCATAATATTTCTAATCGACCTTCTATGACCATTAGGTGAATTCCTAACCCTCTATGTTATCCTGGACCCTAAATCCTAACTTGTTTCAAATGCCATAACCTGTTGCTCTGATACCAACCTGTGACGCCCTCCAAACCCGGGGTACAGATTTGGGGAGTCACTCGACCAACGAAACTCAACATATCTGAATATAACACATGCATAATATAATAATATCATAAAATACCCCTTGTCCAAGACCGCATCCAGATTATGGCATTGAACACAAGTTTCTACAATCTTTTATTAATACAAACCAGTTTTATCAGAGTTATTACATCACAACTTAAGTCCAGATCTAGACATCTAGTCTAATAATACAAAACAAACAACTACCCTGCCAATGACAACCACTCGAGGAGCTCTACTAGCTGCCGGTGAACTATCAGTCATGCTGTGCCGACTCATACTCTCGCTTCACTGGAATAGGGTTAGAAAACAACAAGCAAGAGTGAGCCAAAAGTGCTCAGCAAACATCATAAATATATCCAATGCAGTTTCATAATGAAAAGAAATCACAAGAATTTGAATCAATGCACAATGCATGATTATATCAAACTCTTCTGAAGAAAACAGATTAGAATTGGATTTTTATTTATCTCATTCAAATCAAAGGTTGAGCTGCTGGCCAGCCACACATCAACCTCGGGCCTGCTTATAGCAAAGCCCTCCACTGGATCCTTGGCCATCCTGGCCTTAATTATCATCGACCATAAATCTGGTCCTTATTTTCAAAAACATTTCCAATTCTATTACAGCACATAAGCAATAATGGCTTCAACAATAATCACAACAAGAACAAAATAGAATGACAATAACAAAAGCTTCATCTGACAATCAATCACAACGAGGGTGAAATAGTATAATGAATTGCAAAAGAGCTTCAACTGATCAAGACCAAATAAGGTTCGTGAAACAAGTTCGGGATGGTTTCATAGAAGCAACACATCCGTTTCAAGGAAAATAAACAAGGTTATAATGTACGCAAGTGAATCGAAGGTGAGGATTCTCAATCTTCAACAAGATTGTGAATAATCAAAGAAATCAGGAATTTTTCATGGAAACAATGTTATCGGTTCTGATACAGGATAAGAATTGAATCATTTGTATTGGTTTGATGACAACATGCATATAATAACTCAGAGTAAGATTACTCAAGGATTTGTGAAAGAAATAGACACTTGCCTGGTTCGACGTAGTCAAATTCTACCGTTGCTATTCTACCTTCTCCTTTCCCTTGCTTCGGGAACTCGATTCTATAATACATAACTCATATTAGTACATACCATCATTTATTCTATCCTCAATATAAACTCATAATCATTTTTAAGTCAAAACAGCCTATCGGGCCAATTTCGAGATTTATCGAACGTCCGACCTATTTTTCCGATAGACAGACTCATACTCTATTCTTTTTATAAGACATTAACGGACACTACACACATTATTCCACTTTATATAAACCATATATTGCTTATAAATATTTTTAAAACAATATACGAGACTTATTAGAATTTAAATAAGTCGCAAACAAATTTTTAAATCAAAAATCGGATTTTTAAACCCAATATAAGTATTTAAATGCAAATAAATCAATTAATAAAATTAATTGACACTCTTTAAATGCTCAAACTATTTTTAAATAATAAAACAGGTTTGAAAATAATTAAACTGAATTTTAAATTAATTAAATCTAATTAATAATTAATTTTTAAGAATTAACTGATTAAAAGAATTAATCAATCAATTAAATAAACTAATTATTAATTAAAAATAATTAAAATAATTAAATTTAATCAATTTTCAAATTTAAAATAATAAATATAATTTTCCAGAATTTTTTTGAATTAAAAATATATTTTTAAAATTAAAATATGAATTTTTAAAGATTTTAAACTATTTTCGAATTATTTTTAAAAATAAAATTCAAAAACAATTTTCTGAAAATGAATTAGGGTTTTGAAGATTGAAACCAGGTCAGAAAACGGGTCGCCAAGAACAACCAGAATTTTTCCAGAATCCGGCAACATTTCCAGAATCCGGCGAGCTAAAAACACGACCAAATTTAGGGCTTTTGATACCAAAACATTCCAAATAACCATACCAATACATTCCGATCAAAAACAAACAAAAAACATCACCGGAACTCCAAACCCGACTATTTTCCGGTGACCTTAAACAAATTTTCCGATCTACAAATTTTGTACATGAAACTCTACGTTTATTATGTTAAAATGAAGCTTACAACTCACACAATGAAAACCCTCTATCAGAATTCATGTCAGATCAACAACAAGAACAGACTGTTCAAAAGAAGAATTCGGGTCAAAACCCGTAAAAAATCGAACATAAACATGAAATTAAGACATGGATTCCTGCTAATTAGAATCCTAGGAACTTGTTAGAAGCAACCAATTGAACGGAGAATCAACAGAATGAAAATCCCCAATTCGAACATAAACCCTAATTTAATTCGAAAATTATAAAATTCATAATAAATCGAAAAATTACCAGATGATGATGAGGTTGGAAGATTCTGAAACTAGAGCTCAAGATCTTTGTTTTGAGTATTTGAACTTCAATTTCTGATTTCAATAACACCCTCAAAAGTTGATTTGATTATTGAAGAACATGAAGAACATGGTTCGGAGATTTTTACTTTTTCGAGATTATGAAATATAGATTATGTGAGGTTTAAGGTACGATTCGTCTTTTTATATTTTTGAAAAAATAATACGCCAAACAACATTTTTGGATCGATATAGATCCACTGGATCGTTTAAAAACCCTAATTAGGTTAAAAATACGTTTGACGAGAAGATAACTATTTACAAAGACTGATAGTTATCCAAATCAATACATAACATTATATAACTAATGCTCAAGAATTATGGGGCTATAACAGATGAAATATTGATATAAACGACATATCCGTCACCCTGGACAATTAGGGTTTGGAACAATCTTTCCCTTTTTTAACAAAACGAATTACACTGACATGATCAAATAGATAGGGATGAAATGATACGAATAGTTCTTTCGATAACGATTCGAATACGAAGGACGAAGGGATAATAATGATGTACAAAATTTCAATGGGGCCCTTGAATTTTCAAAACGGGGCTCAAATTGAATAAGACTTCCAATGACGAAATATTTGATAGGGGCTTTCCACTCACCAACTAACACATAATCACTTAATAACCGTAACTTATTAATCTTCAAATTATTCCACACGAAATATTTTACACCAAATATATCATTTATATATATAAAAAAAAATCACGGATATTACAGATATTATCTGTATCCGAAGAGTATCTGTCGGATTCGAATTCATATATTTTTATTTAAATATTTTCGAATTCGGATACGGATTCAGATTCGGATACAAATTCAGATTTTCGGATTTAGATTTAGATACAGGCAGATCCGTATCCGAATTATCCGTTTGACATCCCTACTCTCTCTCTCATATATTCATATCACTTTCCCCTTTCATATACACACACATACATATAAAAAATGTTAACTCCAATTAAGGCGTTAAACTTTCGTCTGGAAAACAATTTTTTTTTAGAATTTTTCTTCACAACTCTGATATTCATCGGTTTTCATCGAATCTTGACCAGATATGAAGAAAAACGATTAGTATACACCGATTATAGAAGATGAGATCGGAAATTGACCGATTTTCGATATATCGGCCGATTAATCACCGGAATCGGCGATTTATAACACTGGGTCAAGTTTTAATTTATATAAATTTAAAAATGAAATAATAATATTTGTAAAATGTAAAAAGTAATACTCAACTGACGAAAAAAATATTCAAATCAATTATTAACCAATAATCTTGCAACAATTTACTTAAAAGTGTTTATTTGTAATAGCGTAATAGTTAAGGGAATGACGATCAATCGTAATAATCAAGTCGATACACATTCGACCATTCAGAAGTCTTAATAATTGATCATCATCGTCGTATGAACGTGAATAACATGGAATCACAAAATATAATCAAGCAAAAAAAGATATGTTATAAAGAATAAAGAGACAAAATATTCAATATTTTACTATCCGAGAATAGAACCAGATATGCATCTTTTAAGAGTAATATGAAAAATGAATGGATAAAAAAAATTCTCTTACAATTAGTTTCCTATTCTGTTTAATTTGAGAACTTTTTTTCATCGTTACTTTATATATATAGTCGACTTTCAAAATAAAAACTAAAGATATTAATCATTTGAATGATTAAGAATGTATATATTGAGATAGAGTAATATTTTGATGAAAACTCCTCCTAAATGAATTGTGAAATTTAACTCTAGTCACCCATTTCAATATATGAGATCTAATCTTATTCACCCAATACATGCTCCATCTTCATCTTCTACCACACAATAATGTTATACACATCTACATCCACTCCAACAATCTCCTTTTTACTTCAACTACAATCTCCGACCACCAGTAACCACTACATCTAGCCACCAACTTTTGTCTCAACCTCAAGCCACCACTTCCAACAACCACCTACAAATCTTCATCTACATATTGAAATAACCAAATAATCACATTGTCATCACTTATCACCGGCCTTTCCACCATCACCGTCACCACCATTACCACCAATATCTTGTTGGGTTTTATGCTGAACTATTCGTTTGAAGTATATAAACATTGACCATTTTATTGAGATTCTTGATTGCATATTATTACATTGTCTGTTTATTATATATTGTGAATAATCTAGTATCAAATGGGATAACAGAAGATTAGATTATCAGTGTCTGTATATAATATAATAAAGGTTCACAGTCTAAGTGGTACTAGACAAACCACTGGAATGACTGAAGTATTATTTGGTAATAGTTTATCTTGACTATTGAATAATACTTGTATATTTTGTGTAAATTGAACATGATCAAAATATTAGAATTGTTCTTCTATTCTGACAGTTAAGAAGAACTAAGATTCTATGATATTATTATTATTTAAGTTCTTAATCCGGAAGTAATGATTGACACTTGTATGCAATGCATATGCTTTGATTCATATAAGATGTAATTAATTATTAATTACAATATTATGTGTTGAGCAATGACATTGCATGCAGAGTGAGATATTAATTACATAAGGAATCTATGTCCTGATAATATTCAGGTTGATGATGTCCTCTTGAAAGCTCATTAAGATAATTATGTGAAGCCCTGCAAGCAGATTAATTTCTGACATAATTATTAAGATAATATGATTTTCGAACAATTTTCTTTGGCCCATAATAGTGGATGGTTTATTAATATGTTTAAATAGATTCGAAAAAACCGAGGGAGGGGGGGGGGGTTAAATTTTAATCATGAATGTCTAAATATAAAATAGACCACTATTACAAAATTTATCTAAGAAATAATTAATTACTAATTTAAATAATGAACATAAACTTATATACTTTTTATGATACAATGATGTTTTTTTATAATTTGTATACCTTTGTTTAAGTATTAATGAATATATTAATACAATTCGTGTAAATAAAGGATATGTACTTTTATTATTTTTTTAATTTTACATTAAAAATAGATAAAGTGAGACGCTTAACATCAATAAATGTTAACAACATCATCTATCAGAATCGAAAGGTAATGATGCTATAAATATAGAGTCCTTGGAATATAACATGTTGAATATAACTTTAAAATATATTACGACGAATTTAAAACCTCCATTGCAGGAAGGGACATGCGACTAGTATCCTGAAAAATTGAAAGTCATCATAGAAAAAAAAATCTAGCACCTACTTTATCTTTGAATGAAAAAAATACATGGTGCATGACAATAATGTCTACTTTGCTACAAACGTGGTTGAGGAAATTCAAACCTCTGGAGGTTCTACACCCTCAAAAAAATCTGAAATCAACTCACATAACATTCATTCGGTCGTGGTGAATGTACAAATTTCAATTAAAACAATTAGTTGTGAAATATGTATAGGATCATCTTTCAGACACTTTATAATCAATTATTTGTTTATTTATTTATTTTGAAATAGGTGTCTGATTCTGCTAACAATAAAAGTGCTATTGACGGTACTCTAGAGTTAAAACCAGGAACAAATACACGCATCCACATAAATGATAATGGAGCTAATAATAAGAATAAATCTAAAATAGTTTAGGGTGTTCAATATTTTCATCCATTTGGCATTGATGTTATGTTCCAAACAGTTTTTAACTTCTCATTTTTGTGTCAGTTTGTTATTTTAATTAATCGAGGCATTGGTTGTCATCTTCACATATATAAATTTTGGTTACAAATATTTATTTTCTAAATAAACTATATTCGTTTAGCATATATCATATTTACTGATACAGGTATATGTGTTAACATAATTCGTAAAGATATATGGAGAAAAAATATTGGAAACAGGTTTGAATTTTAAACATCCCTTAAAATTTGAAGATAATTACCGAGTTATAATAATAAAGAATTTACAACTTTTGACATAGTGTTCTCGGTGCGTAGCACGGATAAAATACTAGTATAACAATTAAATATTAAAACTATTATAGTTTTATTAGTATATCTATTATCTATCTATCTATTCTATTATATTATTAATAGCCCAACATGGGTTTAATATTAGTGAGACATTTTATTCAATTCAAATTGTGAGACTTTTTAATGCACTTGAAATGTCTTAATTGCCCTTGTGTTCATTACTTTTTAAAAAAAATGTTGCCAACAGGAATTGAACCTTGGTCTTCATTTCAATTTGCTCATTGTCATACCACTAGGCCACAAACTCATATGTGTTGTTTACCAAACACATTTATATGTGTTTGTGTGTCGCGTGGGCCTAGAAAACAAATATGATTTATATAGATTGAGAGATAAATGATATATGTTCACAATAAAATTTATTATAATTATTATTTGAGATATGAATACTATTTTTATTAAATAATTAGATTAATTATATATTTGTGTTCAAATTACGAAATAATAAATTAGATTATGAATACGGTTTAAATAATCGTTGTATTAGTTAGTATAATTGTGTTAACAGAATATGATATTATTAAAAACCGTCATGCAATTTCTATCATTGGAATCTAAAAGGATCAAAAATTGAATTAAGTTTATAAAACTTAATCGAATTAAAGAAGACCGGGTAACAAAATAAGATATAATTTTATCGATCATTATACGAAGAGAAAGATTAAAATTTCAAATGAAAAAAACTCAACAACAATAAAAGTAATGTTTGAACAATGTTAGTACAAAATTTTATGCACAATACTAGAAAATAACTCGTGTCTCTCACGAGTTGTTATACTGTATTCATAAATTATAATATGTAGCTTACTTATACATATTCATAAATTATTTAAATTTGTATTAAGTATTCATTTATCTTTAAAGATTGATTCTATCGAAATGGTAGTTACCATAATCATTGGGTAGTTACCATCATTGTTTGGTATCGTTGTAAAGTTCTGTCTTTTGAGTATGTATTCTTCTTTCTCAACCTTCTAGAGATCAACAACAACTATCAAAGCATAGCATGTGCAAAATATGTTTCGGATTTAACGGCTTCAATAAACAACCATAGGTGTCCCCATCCCCGCTCCTGCCAGTGCAATGACACGCTAAATACACGTACACTCAACACAATCATGACACTGTAACCGCCACATACCGAATTTCATCACTGCCAGTGATCCCTGACTCAACACTACCACCATACACTCATTCATATCTTTCATTCATCATTTGCAACATATTTAACAATTATATATATATGTGTGTGTGTGTGTGTGTGTGTGTGTGTGTTTATAACAACACCGAAATGTGAATAATCGAAAATGGTTTCAGAAAAAATATTATATCAGGGGTTATGCAAATTAACGTTTAATTACATCAAATGTGTCGTGGAGATCCAATGATAAAGTTTCGAGTATTGGGTTTGTGTTAAAGTCCCATCTTAATAGAATTATGGGTTCAGATATAATATATGATCAATTTATAGATCAAATTAATGTTTGTATAAAATGGTTACTTACTTTCTAACATGTTTTGATTTGTAAATACTTATTTAAAAAAATAATGTACAAGTAAAATTTCACATTTATTGATCTATATTATATAATATTGTTAATATAAATTTAAATATTTTTGGTTGATTATCTTAAATTTTCATCGTTTTAAAAGTATATACATGCTAAGAATAATGTTTTTTTTACAATATTACATAATAAAATGTTCAATGCCCTTGTATAATCTTACAACTTTTTATATTTGTCATAGACATTTTTTTATTATCTTAATAATTATTAGTAACTGTCATATTTTGGATACATATATTTAATGTAGACAAATGATCCAAAGCAAATTATGATAAAACTAGAGAATCGAGATATAAGTGAATAATAATTCAAGACATAATCAAGTGTAGCATTTGTTATTTGTCTTTTAGCATTTGATCGGTATCGTTAATCTATGATATTAATGGATGTGACATAAAAAGTTTTAAGATATGTCAAACGTAATTATATTATTAGTATCATGTATTGTTTTTCTTTGTATTGATAAGAACCCTGTTTACCTTGAATTGTAGGAAACATATACTTTTTGTTAATCACACGACATGATATATTTGTACAAATCGAGGAGATTTTTATTTTTACCTCACGTCGGGATCTTAAGTGGAGGAGTTTTAAACACTTCAGTCCCATATCGAGGAAGTTTGAGACTTTAGTTCAGTTTATAAGCCACAATAATACTACTAAATGCATCAATAAATGACGATCTTTTGTGGGCTTGTGGTGGAATTGTGGACTACCCATGTTGGTTTTTGGCCTGTATAGTTCAGTTTATAAGGCTCGAGATTTGATCCAGGTCGTCACAATCTATCCCTATTTCCACCCCTAACGAATTTCGGATGACTCTTTTTTTCCACATGCTCTCCTACTTACGGAACATGCTGCGATAAATGCCAGGTACTTTACATAAATAATGAGACACATTTTTACATAGTATGTTGATGAACCACTACGTACAAGGTACAACCCAATTTGCAAAACTAAATACCCAACTCAGTGAAGTTGCACAATTGTCCGGCATCTCACCGTTGAAACATGTCAAAGGACATCCGTATCATCAGGTTTCAAATCTCCATCCCCGCCTTTAATACCATAAAAAATTTAATATTTAAAAATACACAATTATGTCACTTTCTTAATACTGCATTACTTCAAGATAAGAATCTAGAAGAACAACCAAACACATAACATCTATCGATGATGATAGTCACTTTGTGCTCCTAAGAGTTGAACTATTGTCATGTACATGCATCATTTACGGGGTCAAAGTTTGTCGTGAAGCACATCATGTAAGCATTAACATAGGTACGGAAAAAGAAAATCATATGAACACAACTAATGGTAGTAGACCCGAGTTAATATGTACTCCGCAAAATGCAATAATGCATACTTCGCATCAAATTCACTATGCAAGGATGGAACTATATTACCTAAAAAATGGAACGATGCTACTTAGAACTGGTTTAATAGAAATTTTCTTAGCCTTTGGTTCTATCATTTATGTTGTCGTGCAACATGGTTTAACTCTTTTACTTAACTAATGTAAATGGTAGTTCACAAATAGTGACTGCAAATATTGGGAAAGTCGGATTCCAAATTTTATGAACATTGTACACAATCACTTGCACGAATGTGTAACAAAAACAAAATTAAATACAAGAATGTTTCGGCATAAATCTTGCACAGAGTAAACATATTTAGTATCAAGATTACTCATTCATAATTCTAAAAGACCTCAATTATAAATGATTTCTAACGATAACCAGCTGCAATTTCTATACCCACACTCAGGCGCCTATTATACGATTCATGAGTTATTAAAAATTCGACAATATCTCAAATTATAAAAATTATGTTAGAGAATAACCCGTGCCTCGCACGGGTTTTAATGCTAGTTATTGTTATAATCATCCAACCCGCTTATACTAAATTATAAAAAGTAAATGGAATAATATGTAGTTTGACTAACGCCTTCATTTTTAAGTATAGTTTACTATTAATTAATTTTAAATAAATAAATAAATAATAAAGATATTGTTATTCCCAAATGACCTAACAGAATTGTAGAAGGGGGGGGGGTTGAATACAATTCTTGATATTTTCTTGAAACTAAAACACTTTATAAAATAAAACTGAACTGAATAAATAAAAACACAAGATATAAATAATTCAGTTGGATTGTTTGATGATCCAACTGAAGTGTTTTTATTGCGGAAATAATCTGTGATACAAAAGTACACAGCTGCTCAGTTACAAGGTTGTAGAGAAGAATTGCTCTCAAAATAGCTAATACAATCTATTTGTGTTTCTTCTCCCACTCTTCTAAAGTAACTGCTACACTTGGTTATATATCCCAAGTTTACAATTCTACGTTTGGTTAAACTAAAGAATAATAGTAGTAACCATCAGTAGCTTGCTTTTCATTCCTTTTGTCCAATGGTCCTTGGAGATCTTAGCTTTTGTCTTCATGCTCATTATAATCATTCCCAAGAGCCTTATTGGAAATTGGAATGTTTCCTTATTTCCAGTATCCACTTTGATGGTTTCCAATGCAAAGTACACTTCCATATCTCCTTTTAGATCTGTTCAGTAAACTGTCACTATCACTTTGTCAACTGTTCAAAAAGCAACATTGATTCGTTGATAGCAAGGAGATGTGTTTCGTTGATAGCTTCATTCTTCATTCCGTTGATGGTGTTTCCCTCGTTTCGTTGATGGGTAAACTCCATACCGTTGACAGAGTAATCTTCATACCGTTGACATGTCTTCACTTAGGCAGAATTACAAGGCATTACATATTTACAATTAACCAACCTATTTTGCCTATCTAGTACATAGTCAACATGACTTAGAAAACCTATCTAAAACATATAATAGAATGCCTATCATACTGTGAAGTATTGTACAATGCAATTGCTACAACACTCATTTCGTTGATGAGCTTCCTGTCAACGAAACACTGCTAAGCATGCTATTTCGTTGACAGCTACAAAATTGACTTTACACAAATTCTACTAAGTGTTTTATGCTTATCATCAAGAACAACATATTCCTAACAATCTCCCCCAATTTATGATTGATAGAATAACAGCCATAAATCAAGAGACTTGATGATAACAAAAACACTCAGATACATCATAAATTACAAAAGTAGAAAATGTATTAAGCTTCAAAACTTTATAGACAAAATATAAGACTTACAAGACTAATGCCCACAAGTGCTCCTTTAGTCTGAGCAAATGTTTCATCTGTGACTTCTTTGTGGCATAGTCTTCTTCCCTCTCTTGGAGTTGTTTTCCTCAATCTGGACCTGTAGCCTTCTGTAGAAGATTTTCTCCTCTTCATCTTGATCACCAAGCTTGGATTGCATCAGCTTTAGAGTTTGATTAGATGCCTTCTCCAGCTGGTCTTCCATTCTGAAGAATCTTCTGCAATTGTCCTTGTCCTTAAACTCCATCATCCAATAAGGTTGAAGATGGATTTTCTTTCCTGTTGAGGGAACTCTAAGTATCCTTGGAAGAGCCTCAGGCTTGTTCCAGCTAGCCTTTAACTGACAGATTTTGGAGACCACCTCAGACTTGGCTGTTTTGGTGAAACCGAAGTCCTTTTTCAAGCATCTAAACACTGAGAGTAGTGTTTGATAGTCTTCTCCTAAAATTCTGTAGAGAGGCCACACTTGTTCTCTACCACCCTTGAATGTGAACACTAGTCTTTCAGGCAACTTTTGAGAAGCTGCAATTCCCCTTACTTCCACCAGGTTGTCTAAGTCAAGATGTAGACTGGATTCTTCCCTGATGTCAGCAATGTACATGCAGTCCTCTGGGTTTGAAGGGGGTTTTTGAGATTGTGGCTTTCTCACAAAAGCAGGCTTTGCTTTGACAGGCCTCTTCTTTGTCTTCATTGGTTGGTCCTTTTCTAACAGGAACTTTGGAAAGTATGCCTCATCAAAATCAATTGGTTCCTCTTTTGGCATGATTGGTTGATCATGAAAATTGACAGGATGTGCAGGATCACAGGCCAACTTTCCCTCAAAAACTGGATTAGCAATTGTTGGAGGTGCAATAGGTAAAGAAGAGTCTGATGCAGTACCCTGAGAATCAGCACTCTCAAAGTCTATGTTTCTCCTAGCTCTCTCTTTGGGTTGCCTTGTGCTCTTCTTTGAACTCCTTTCCTCTCTAGTGCTTTCCTCTTGCTTCCTTTCTTCTTCATCTAGAGCTTGAGCTACTGCAAGAGCTTGCATAGCTGCTCTTTCTGATTCCTCAGCCTTGGCTTCAGCAAAGTTTGGATGACCAGCCCAAACACAGATTTGTTGTCCATTCCTGTAGACAATTGCCCTTTGCTTCCTTATCTCATAATTATTACTTTCCTTGCTTTTTGTGATGAGTAAACCAAGAAGCTTGTGCTCATCTGGATAAGGTGCAGGATAGAAAGTCCTTGCTATGTTTTTGCCCTTTGGTTTAGCAGGGGACTTGGGAGATAGGCTTCTTTGAATTGTAGCTTGTTCCACATCCCTAATGCATGAAGTTTGTCCTTTTTCCTTCCTTGGTCCTTGAGTGACTCCATGTAGAAGGGGCTCTTGTTGATAGAAAGAATTTGTCTGTGGCTCCCATTCCGTTGATGCTATTGCCATGGCATTCGTTGATGGCTGTTCCGTTGATGGATTTGAGTCCTTATCTTCAGTAATCTTCTTGAACTTTGCTTCTATGTTGGACCAATGTTCTTTGATTTGTTCTGCAAGTCTCATCCTCATAGAAGCTTCTTGTATAAGGTCAATACCATCCTTTTGCTGCTTGCCAAGCTCCCCCATTGCTAATGGCTCCTTTGGTAGGGAAATGGCTGGAACCATAACCTTGGTAATTTGAATGTCTAGCTCCTTAGATTTCTCCCCCTTTTTGTTATCATCAAAAGAGATGGCTGGGAGTCCTTGAGCTGCCACGAGCTGGGCCAATAGTTGTGTTTGTTTCTCCTGTTCCTTTTGCATCTGTGATAGAGTGGCTTCCACCTTGTCCACTCTAGAAGAGAGAGTCTTCAAGGAGGACTCCACTTCAGGTTCTTTAGTGAAAAACCTGTTCATCCTGGACACAGTGAGAGGAGGAAGCTTTTCATCTAGCCTCCTATCATTAGCAGCCCTGAGGTTGCTGATTGAATCCTTGATCTCTGTAGCCTCAATCCTTGTCTGCAACATTTGTAGCCTTTGAATTTCCAGAGAATCCATTATGGCTTTGTAGAATTTCTTGTCTCTTGGTCCTGCAGACTCATGAGCTAGATATGCTTCTTTGTACTGCCTTGTGATAGCAGCATCCAAATTGCTTCTACCATGCATATCTTGAGAAAGCCAGTTTGGTGTAGGAGGCACCACAGAAGTCCCAGTCTGTGCAGTAGTGTCCACCTGTAGATTATCACCATAGCTGTCCTCATCATCAGAGAAATCAAAGTCTTCACTTGCTTCAGCTCCTGGAGGTAGATTGGTCAAGGCATCCTTTGCTCTTTGCATTGATGCAGTTGTGTGAATTAGTTGTAGTGACCTCTCTGCCTCCACATTGCCCTGTTGAGCCAAAATTTGATAGGCTGACACAGGATGAGTAAAGGTCTCAGGATCCAGGGAAATACTATCCAGAGTTTGCTGATAAACCTCTTGGAAAGTAAGTTCCCTTTCTCCCTCACTGACCTCCATTAACTCATTAGCAATGGCTGCTTCCATCCTTATTTCTCCTGTAGTCCCTTCTCTCTCTCCACTCTGTTCTTGCATCATGGGCTCCCCATGGCTCACACCTCTCACACCCTCACCTTCACCTTCTAAGGTGGAACTCTCAATCTCTCCTTTTGCCTGGCTGGAAGAAATAGCCAGCCTCTCACTCACATTCTCTCCTTTTGCCTGGCTGCAAGCCAGCCTCTCAGTTTCACTCCCTCTCAGTCCTAGAAGTGTCTCAACTACCACTAGATCATCTGCACTAGTTGTGGGAACAACTTGATTTTCAATTAAAGGTGCAGAGTGAACTATCAACGGAATGGTAGTTTGAACTGTCAACGGTATGGATACCGTTGATGGAGAAACACTTGTCAACGAAATAGACTGTTTCGTTGATGAAGTCAAGAAAGCACTTTGAGAATGAGAAATTACAGTAGAGTCTGTGGTGATTGATTTTAAAGAATGGTCCACAGATCCCCTTGCAACTTCAGGAAAAATTGGTTGATGGCCCAACAAATCACTTAACAAGTGATGGCCACCAGCTTCAGAGTGGGGCTTCTCCAAGATTAGAGTTGGAGAATCAGGAATAGATGTATGGATCATGTCCACATCTAAAGATTGAGTTGGTGAATTTGATGGAGATAATTCAAGATTGATGTTTAGAGAATGGGACTGTAACCCCAGAGTAATGATAGGGGTTACATCAAACTGAATTTGAGAAACTGGAAGTGTTGCTTCCAGTGTGTGTGCACCCTGTGTACCCTTGGACTTTTGCTTCACTCTCCTTTGGTATTGGGAAAATGTAGACTTTGGGCTAGAAGTGTCCCTTACCCTTTTGGACTGTGCTCTAGGAGGAGAGCTTGTTTCAATAATCACATCCTTTTGGGAGGATGCAATTAGACTTGTGCTTAAATCCATGTTACACATTGTGCCTTGTTGGGAAGACACAATGGGGCTTGGCTGGTACACACTAACCTGTCCTTCCTTATCCTTGGGGTTTCTTTGATGTTCACCCCTTCCCTCACCTCTCACAACTCCAGACTCACTCCCCTTAGGTTGTGTGGTAGTTTTTACAACAGGTGCCTTTTGAGAAGCACCTGAGGTTGGCTTGGAGGATTTCTTTGATTTTGGTTTTGTTGCTAGGGTAGGAGCCTGTTGGGTCACAGCTACAGACTCCATAGCAACATTGGAAGGTAAAACAGTAGAGGTGTTAGCTACACTAACAGGGATAGTAGTAGTTACCTCAATGATTGGCAGATACACCACTGGAACATCACCATTGTGGTTCAGCCTGAGTATGTCTGTCAATACTCTCTTTTCTTGCACAAAGCACTCGAACCTGGCATTAGGGTTAGAGATAACTAATGGTGCTGGACTAACATGGTTAGCCAACATCATCAGAAACCTAGCATAATAGATATTTTTCTTCCTATTTGCTTTGTCACCCAACTTAGCACCAATTTCATACATAAGTTGGGTGCTAAAGTTGTGATATCTATCATTTAGAAGCATGGTTAGGAGAATTAACATAGAGTTAGTTAATGCATCAAAATTACTAATCTTTCCAGAAAAGACCTTAATGAATGCATCAGCTAAATAACTGTATTCTCTAACCAAACCTCTCCTAATTATTCTACCCAGATTATCAGTAGGCAAAGAGTAGTTTATAGAATTTAACATGGTAGTTATTTCAGTGTTAGTAGGCAAAGCATCACAGTTATTATCAGGAATATGTAAACATGCTTGCAAAACATCAGAATTAACTATGTACTCATTACCTTGAAGAGTGAATTTTAGTGTGCAGTGTGTTCCACTATACTCACATGAGGTCCAAATTTCCTCGATTATCTCATTGTAGAGTGGTGTAGAGTGAAACATTGCGTAGCTCAACTTGCAATTCTTCATGAAATCCATCATTTTGAAGAACAGACTGTTCGGGTTTTCCTTGACAACAAAAGGGATGGAGTTGTTCTTCTCATAGATGAACCCTCCAGCAGACATAAGCTTGACTATAGGTGCCATTGTTGATTAAAGGAAAGCTTCGAACTGAATAGCTTGTTAGAGAGAAGAAGAGAGAAAAAGCCTTTGGAATTTTTGAGAACAGGTAAAAAGAAATAATAAAAATAAAATTTCTTAAATACTCCCCCAAAAATTCTCAGAAAATGAATCCAATAATAAATGTAAATTACTGGATTGGCTTAAAAATATAACCGTTACTCTTAAAGTATTACCATGATTTATACTTACAGGGGTGTATGCATAGATCGTGGTAAAAGACGTGTCAAATTTCAACGGTTCAGATAAAAAGCGCTAAATCAACGAATCAGGATTGGGCGGTTAAAGTCCCGTCTTATTTCGTTGATAAAGCTGCGTTTCGTTGATATAAAAGAGCTATCAACGAAACACCCAGAAAACTGCTAAGACTGTCAACGAAATGGTGCATTCCGTTGGCATAGCAATTTTGACTTAAACAAAATTTTACCTTTTCCTGAGAAAATTCATTCACAGAAAAACATAGCAAATTTCTGGCTGCATTTTAACTTGCAAATATCTCAAAAATAATTAAGAGAAATTTAGCATACCTAGCTCACTTACTAATCTTGAGAATGTTGATTCATCAAGTGGCTTGGTAAAGATGTCTGCAAGTTGTTGTTCACTTGGAACAAAATGTAACTCCACAGTACCATTCATAACATGTTCTCTAATGAAATGGTACTTGATGTCAATGTGCTTGGTCCTTGAATGCTGCACTGGATTCTCAGTAATGGCAATGGCACTAGTGTTGTCACAGAAGATAGGAATTTTCTCAACTCTTAATCCATAATCAAGTAGTTGGTTTTTCATCCATAAAATCTGTGCACAACAACTTCCAGCTGCAATATACTCAGCCTCAGCTGTGGAGGTAGAAACTGAGTTTTGTTTCTTGCTGAACCATGACACAAGCTTGTTTCCTAGGAATTGACAGGTCCCAGTTGTACTTTTCCTGTCAATTTTACATCCTGCAAAATCTGCATCTGAATAACCAATTAGTTCAAAACCAGATTCTCTAGGATACCAAATGCCAAGGTTTGGTGTTCCTTTGAGATATCTGAAAATTCTTTTAATAGCAACTAAATGGGATTCTCTAGGATCAGCCTGAAATCTAGCACATAGACATGTAGCAAACATAATATCAGGTCTACTAGCTGTTAAATATAAAAGTGAGCCTACCATGCCTCTGTAACTTGAAATGTCCACAGATTTTTCCTTAGTATTCAATTCAAGTTTGGTGGCAGTAGGCATGGGAGTTTTGGCAGGAGAGCATTCCATTAGGTTAAACTTCTTTAATAAATCATGAATGTATTTTGTTTGACTAATGAAAATGCCTTCATTAACTTGCTTTACTTGTAGACCAAGAAAGTAAGTTAATTCTCCCATCATGCTCATTTCATACTTACTTTGCATAAGCTTGGCAAACTTTTGACAAAGTTTCACATCTGTAGACCCAAAGATTATATCATCTACATAAATTTGAACAAGTAAAGTAGAGCCATTTACAACCCTGTGAAAAAGAGTTTTATCTACAGTACCTCTAGTGAAATGATTCTCAAGGAGGAACTGTGAGAGAGTGTCATACCAGGCTCTAGGTGCTTGTTTCAAACCATAGAGTGCTTTGAGAAGGAAGTACACATAGTCTGGAAAATCATCATCTTCAAAACCAGGAGGTTGACTTACATACACCTCCTCTTCCAATTCCCCATTCAGAAAAGCACTCTTCACATCCATTTGATAGACCTTGAAATTGGCATGGGCTGCATAGGCTAGGAAAATCCTTATTGCTTCTAGTCTTGCAACAGGAGCAAAGGTTTCATCAAAATCAATTCCTTCTTCCTGTGAATAGCCTTTTGCAACCAATCTAGCTTTGTTCCTTGTGACTATGCCATTTTCATCCATCTTGTTTCTGAACACCCACTTTGTACCTATAACACTCCTGTCATTAGGCCTGGGCACCAGCTTCCAAACATTGTTTCTCTCAAATTGGTTTAGCTCTTCTTGCATGGCTAATACCCAATCTGGATCTAGAAGTGCATCCTCAACTTTCTTTGGCTCATCTTGAGACAGAAAGCTACTATATAGACATTCTTCTTGAGTTGCTCTTCTAGTTTGGACTTTTGAAGAGACATCACCTATAATAAGTTCAAAGGGATGATCTTTAGTCCATTTCCTTGAGGGAGGTAGATTTGCTCTTGAAGACGTAGCTTCATGATCATGATTGCCTTGATTGGATATTTGTCCTTGAGAAACTCCCCCTGAGTTTGTTGTCCCTAATTGATCACTTCTAGAAGCATTCCTATGACTATCAACGGTATGACCGTTTTGGCTGTCAACGAAACGCTCATTCTGACTGTCAACGAATTCACCACCATGACTGTCAACGAAATGACCATTTGGTCGGCTAGCTGCTATCCTTTTTAACCTTAATGCAGCAATTTCATCTTCACTGCTGCTTTCATCTGTGCTAGATACAACAACTTTAGGCTGTTTCTCAGTAGCTTTATCATGATTCACTTGTTCTCCTTCCTCATTCTCAAAAGAGAGACTTTCATGGAAACCTTCATCACAGAGACCTTGTATTTTGAGATCATCAAAAACAACATGTACAGATTCCATAACAATGTTGATTCTGAGATTAAAGACTCTGTAAGCTTTCCCTGCTGCATATCCCACAAATATTGTTTCATCTGCCTTTGCTTCAAATTTCCCCAAATGCTCAGCTTGATTTCTCAGAACAAAGCACTTGCATCCAAAGACATGAAGAAAATCTAATAGTGGCTTCCTTCTTTTGAGTAACTGATAAGGGGTCATTCCTTTGGCCTGATTAATCAAAGAAATATTTTGAGTAAAGCAAGCTGTGTTAACTGCCTCAGCCCAAAAATATGTAGGTAACTTTGATTCATCTAGCATTGTCCTTGCAGCTTCAATAAGTGTTCTATTTTTCCTTTCAACTACACCATTTTGTTGTGGTGTTCTTGCTGCTGAAAACTCATGCAAAATACCATTTTCTTCACAGAACACCTTCATGCTTGAATTCTTGAATTCTGTCCCATTATCACTCCTAATCCTTCTTACTTTGAAATCAGGATGATTGCTTACCATCTTGATGTGATTGATAATGATTTCACTTGCCTCATCCTTAGAGTGCAAAAAGAAAGTCCATGTAAATCTAGAAAAATCATCAACAATCACAAGACAGTATTTCTTCTTTGAGATGGACATAACATTTACAGGGCCAAATAGGTCCATATGAAGCAATTCAAGCTGCTGGACAATTGATGACACTGTCTTACTTTTGAATGATGCCTTCTTCTGTTTTCCCTTTTGACAGGCATCACACAAACCATCCTTGGAGAACTCCACCTGTGGAATTCCTCTAGCAAGATCTTTCCTCACCAAATCATTCATAACTTTGAAATTCAGATGGGATAACTTCTTGTGCCATAACCAACTTTCATCCTTGCTTGCCTTGCTGAAAAGACAAGTGATGGTGTCTGAACTTGTGCTACTAAAGTCAGCAATGTACACATTCCCTCTTCTGAATCCAGTCATTACCACATTGTTGTTTCCTCCTTTAGAAACAACACAGGCTTCTTTTGAAAAAGTAACTAAAAATCCTTTGTCACAAAGTTGGCTGATACTAAGCAAGTTGTGCTTAAGACCATCCACCAATGCAACCTCATCTATGATGACATTCTCTTTTGAAATCAAGCCATATCCCTTTGTGTAGCCTTTGCTGTCATCTCCAAAAGCAATACAAGGGCCAGCTCTTTCCTGAAACTCTGTGAGCAGGGTAGAATCACCAGTCATGTGTCTTGAACAACCACTATCCAAGTACCAAAGATTCCTTTTGTCTCCCTGCACACAATAAAACCAAATCAAGTTGATTTTGGTACCCAAGTTTCCTTGGGTCCTGTCTTGTTAGCCTTTGCATTCCCTTTTGTACCATTTTTCACTTTGGGCTCAGATTGATTCAAATCAATCTTTACCCTTGGTGTTGATTTCTGAGGGTTGCTCATATTTTCATTCATAGCATGCATAGTTGGAGGAACAATCATGTTATTCATGTTCCATGGCATTTGTGGCATGTTAAACATATTCATGTAAGGATTAGACACAAATGGCATGCTAGCATATGGATTCTGAAATTGTGCATATGGAGCAAACATGTTAGACATAACAGGCATTGTAGGCATGGAACTGTTCATTGCAGGCTTGGGCATTTTCACATTGGCAGATTTCTTAACAGATTTGCAGTTAGTAGACAAATGACTAACACTTCCACAATTAACACATGTCTTTCTAGGAGCATATTTATCAGGTGTGTAATTGTTGTGTTTGTTAATTCCTACTTTGCCATTCCTGTTATTCTTTTTATTTCCCTTAGCCTCATTATGAACTTTCTCTACCTTGTCTTTCAATTGCTTGTTAGACAAGTGACCTACATTAGCTCTCTCAACAGGCTTCTCAATTTTCTTTGATTTACTAGACTCACTTTGAACAAAGTTCTTGGTGACAGGACCATACTTGTCATTAAGTCTAGTGAGTTTATTTTTTTCTTTGTCTGTCAACGAAACAGCCTGATCGGTTGATGGTTCATGTGTCAACGAAACATTGCATTCCGTTGACATATCAATCTTCAACAAATGATCATTGTTGTTTGTTGACTCTGTTTCTGATTCTAAGGTTTCACCAACATACCCTAGCTTCTCTTTGTTCCTTTTCCATGATTGCTCACAGAAGGATTCCACGCCTTGAACATTAATTATGTTGGCAGCAACATTCCTGGCATCCTTCCATTTTGCAATCACACCTTGTTCTATCTCAAGTTGTGTTTTAAGAATTTCTTCCCTTTGTAACACGTTCTCAAGTTCCTTCTTAGCATCCCTACTAACACATCTCATTTTCTCAAATTCAATGAGCTGTGCTTCTAACATTGCATTCCTATCACTTAAGAGCAGATTGGTCTCTTTTATTCTTGAATTCTCTTTAGTAAGTGATTTAAGAGTAACACGCAAATTATATAATACAGTAGACATTTCATTTACTGCACTATCGCATTCCTCTTTAGAAAGCTCAGAAAGATTAGTAATTGTTACCTGGTTGCTTGAGGAACTTGCTTCCTGCTCATGATTGTCAGCCATAAGAGCCAAGTTGACATACTCAACATCATCATCAGAATCTTCACCATTACCAGCCCAATCATACTCCTGAGACATGAAAGCCTTTTCTTTTTGTTTGAGAAGTTCAAAGTATTTCTTTTTATAATCAACAGGCTCAAATTTCCTGTTGCCCTTCTCAACCTTGGGCTTTCTGCAGTCTCCAGCAAAGTGACCAATCATTCCACAATTGAAACATTTTGACTTAGACTTTTCAATCCAGTTTGTTTTGCTAGGTTGAAAGTCTCTTCTTGGTGGCCTTGCTTCTGAGTTTCTTTTGAACTTGAACTTAGAGAATTTTCTAGACAGAAAAGCAATGTGTTCATCAATCTCATCTAAGTCCTCCAAGTTGGCTGGTTCTGATTCTTCTTCTTCTGTCATCTTGTCTTTACCCTTGCTAACATCACTCCTACAACTAGATCGACTAGTTGTGGCCTTTGCAGTTTCTTTATTGTCATCTTCAAGTTGGTTCACAGATGCAATCAATGCAATAGATCCACCCTTCTTTTGTACCTTTTCAATTTCCTCATCTTGCTCCATTTCCAGCTCATAAGTCTTCAAGGTTCCATAAAGCCTTTCAAGAGTGTAGTCTTTGTACTCTTGAGTGTTTCTGAGAGAAACGGTCATAGGCTTCCATTCTTTTGGAAGAGCTCTAAGAAATTTAAGGTTTGAATCCTTGGTTTGATAAATCCTCCCATACAACTTTAATCCATTCAAAAGCTTTTGAAACCTACTAAACGTGTCATTTAGGGTTTCACCAGCTTTAAAATGAAAATGCTCATATTGTTGTATAAGGAGTTGCATTTTATTTTCCCTGACTTGCTCAGTTCCTTCACAGAGAGTTCTAACAGTATCCCATACTTCCTTAGAGGTTGTACAGTTGATAACATTGTCAAACATCTCTTGCTCCAAACCATTAAACAGAATGTTCATGGTCCTTTTGTCTTTATGAACTTCTGCAATATCTTCAACAGTCCATTCTGAGACAGTTTTTGGAATCTCTACATCAGGTGCATCATCTGGCAGTCCAACTCTAGAATCAAGCTTCATGGGAACGTGTGGACCTTTCTCAATGCAGTCTACATACCTCTCATCCATAGACATGAGATGTAAATGCATCTTTACTTTCCAGTGAAAGTAGTTGTCTTTATCAAGAACTGGTATCTTCACACCTGCATCCTTCTTTACCATGGTTTCTGTTTTTGGTCTTGATCTTTAAACTTCTTGTATGTTAGAAGCTCGCTCTGATACCAATTGTTATTCCCAAATGACCTAACAGAATTGTAGAAGGGGGGGGTTGAATACAATTCTTGATATTTTCTTGAAACTAAAACACTTTATAAAATAAAACTGAACTGAATAAATAAAAACACAAGATATAAATAATTCAGTTGGATTGTTTGATGATCCAACTGAAGTGTTTTTATTGCGGAAATAATCTGTGATACAAAAGTACACAGCTGCTCAGTTACAAGGTTGTAGAGAAGAATTGCTCTCAAAATAGCTAATACAATCTATTTGTGTTTCTTCTCCCACTCTTCTAAAGTAACTGCTACACTTGGTTATATATCCCAAGTTTACAATTCTACGTTTGGTTAAACTAAAGAATAATAGTAGTAACCATCAGTAGCTTGCTTTTCATTCCTTTTGTCCAATGGTCCTTGGAGATCTTAGCTTTTGTCTTCATGCTCATTATAATCATTCCCAAGAGCCTTATTGGAAATTGGAATGTTTCCTTATTTCCAGTATCCACTTTGATGGTTTCCAATGCAAAGTACACTTCCATATCTCCTTTTAGATCTGTTCAGTAAACTGTCACTATCACTTTGTCAACTGTTCAAAAAGCAACATTGATTCGTTGATAGCAAGGAGATGTGTTTCGTTGATAGCTTCATTCTTCATTCCGTTGATGGTGTTTCCCTCGTTTCGTTGATGGGTAAACTCCATACCGTTGACAGAGTAATCTTCATACCGTTGACATGTCTTCACTTAGGCAGAATTACAAGGCATTACATATTTACAATTAACCAACCTATTTTGCCTATCTAGTACATAGTCAACATGACTTAGAAAACCTATCTAAAACATATAATAGAATGCCTATCATACTGTGAAGTATTGTACAATGCAATTGCTACAACACTCATTTCGTTGATGAGCTTCCTGTCAACGAAACACTGCTAAGCATGCTATTTCGTTGACAGCTACAAAATTGACTTTACACAAATTCTACTAAGTGTTTTATGCTTATCATCAAGAACAACATATTCCTAACAGATATATTAAACTATAATAAGCAAATTTGACTATATTTTCTCTAATTCTTTTCAAATTTAGGATATTATTATTTCCTCGGATAATATATCAAAATTTATCTATAAAAGTTCAATAGAAAATATATAATTCATATAAGAATAAATTCATATAAATGTATACTCTTTCAATTAGTTTTTGAAATTAATTTTAATGCAAAAATTAATATTTTTGAAAGTTTAAGAATTGAGAATTATGTAATATAAAAATATTTATAAATTAATATAAAAAATATATATTTAAATACCCGTGCAATGCACAGGCTATAAACTAGTTATACTTACTAGCTTATAGCCAGTGCGATGCACGGTTACTTAAATTTTATTTATAATTATTCTGTTTATAATTATATTTTTATTATTCATGCAACACACAATTGTTTTTTAAATATTTATAATTTTATTTATTTATGAATATTTTAATATTTAAAAGTTATTAGTTTACATGATTAAATTATTGTTAAAAAAGATTTAGCCAAAAAAATTATAGTTAAAAATTTAATATTTATTATATTTTACACGCTAAACTATTCTAAAACTAAAAAGAGAATAAAGTGACGAAATTTAATGTTGAGAATTCTATTCGATTTAGGAAATCTACTTATATGTAGTTTAGATTATTAGAATACCCTTTATTAACCAAATACAGTTTTTAATGTTAAATCTAACGGTTTTCACCTATCTATTTAACATTAAACGATTTTGATTATTTTGGTATTAAATGAGTTTCCTTATTTAATTACAACTCTTTTTATGTTTTAACTTTTTAGAAAATCCAATCCTAATATAATATCTTTTAACTTATATCATTTTTAGACAATAACTTCTTTTTATATGATATAATCTTGATCATCTATTTTTAAAAGTATTGGATCTAACGGTTGAGAATATTTTAGCGGTATTTAGAAACAAACTACCATGATAACATCATTAATTTTTCTTAATATTTATATTTTTTTTAATTTTTAATTTTTTTAATTATTTATTGCTAAAATATAATATACTCTTTTTTGTAATATGTTAAAGATGCGGGAACTTTGAACTTTTGAGAAAATAAATTATCAATTAAAATATAGTTTTTTTGTAATAGTTCTTTTTTTAAAGTAGTACGATCAAAATTCTGTATAAAATTCATTTTTATAGTATATCCTATAAATATCTATGTTATTATATTAAAAACTAAATAATGAAAGCTTCCTTATAAGTCTGGTCGCTTTGTTTGATCACTCAATCCATAATCGTTGGATGTTTTAAATTAAATTGTTGAAAAACGTTAGATATAACAGTAAAATTATCATGTAGAATGATCTAAGTTTTGAATCTACCAACAAAATATTAAAATTTATAGGTTTTTTTTTAATAAAGAATTTTTTCATTTTTTTTCTTGCATACATAGGTTATTTGATAATATTTTTTGTAAAGTACGATTTTTCAGAAAAGTATTATACTAATTGATTAAGAAACTTTTAAAGTTTCGAATTTAATAATTTACCATGTATATATGTTAAAAAAGTTTGGCCTCGAGTCTAAAATTTCAAAATACGATTTTTTAAATATGAATATAGTCCTGCTAACAATGAAATTAGGTATCTATGAGTTCTTATAAAACAAAATCACCATTTACGTATAATTTATTATTTAATAATAAATAATATTTGATTAGTTATGATCAAAACTTAATAAAATAGGATTAAAAATATGCATAATTTTATAAAATTTTATCATCGTATTATTATATTCTTTGTTGATTTGAATTTTTCTTAGATTGATTTTAATTTTTAAACATAGATTTCTAAATTTAAAATAGTTAGAAAAAAGTAATTAAATTGGTATTAAAATAATGATGATAGAATAATTATTATTAGAATTTAAATATTCACTTTACTAATTTGGGCTTTATCTTGTGTTTTAAAAATCATATTTTGACAATTTTATACCCCACGTGAAGATAACTAAATTATATTTAATTAAAAGATGGTTTAACAATTTTTATCTAACCGGAATTATCAATGGAAGAGAAAAGAAAATCATGAATTTTTTACATGGAGAATTCTATTCAATATAGAAAACTTATTTATATTTGGTATATTTGGTTTAAATTATCAAAATACACCTTTTAGAATTTAAATATAATCCTATTATTAATAAAATACACTTTTTAAATATTTGATCTAACAATTTTCATTTATCTAGTTAAGATCTAATGATCCTTATTAATTTGGTTATCTACGACCAAAATTTTGGATAAGATCCTTATTATGATTATTATATATAAGGATTTAATATAACAAGGATATCAAGTATATACTGATATAAGTATCTTACAACTGCTTTTACTTTTAATGTTTCGGTTTTATTTACAGTGTATATAAAATTTTAAAATACATTATTACTTAAAAATTATTAAACAGAATAAAAATTATGTTATGATTATATAAAATTTTATTCTCATATTATTATATTCTTTATCGATTTGAATTTGTTCTTAATTAATTTTGATACTTTTTTGAAAGAAACATAAAATTTCTCTATATTTAAAAGAATTAGTGGAAAAATAAATAAATTGGTGCTACAATAATAAAAAAAATATTTATTAAAATTTAGATACACACTTTACTATTTGGGTTCTATTCTGAGTTTTAGAAATTGAATTTTGACGATTTTACAACCCATGCGAAACTAACGAAATTATCTTTAATTTAATGATGGTTTAATAATTATTATCTAACTTGACCAGTTGACCTACTCATAAAATAAACTGAAAAGAAAAGATGGTTAAGAAGTTTTACATAAAGAATTCAATTCAATATAGAAACTCAATTCATAATTGGTTTAAATTATCAAAGCACACTTCTTAGTATTTAAATATAATCCCACCTTTAATCAAATACACATTTTAATATAAGTATTATATTCAAAATTATCGTTTATGAATATGAAACCCTCAATATTTTAATAATATTTTGATATTATCATTTTATGTTTGTTATATGTAAAATAATATAATTATAATTTGGATTAATCAAATTGTTATGTTCCTTCAGAAAAAAAGTGTTTAAATTTATTCATGTACATGAGTTCTCCACGTAGGGTCCACGTGTATCATTGTTATCTTGATATTTGGTTTAATAATTATTATCTAACTGGAACTATACATAAATTTAAGAGAAAATATATTTAAGAATTTTTACATAGAAAAATTTTAAATTATCAAAATACACTTTTTAGTATTTAAATATAATTCTATTATTAATCAGATACACTTTTTAATATTAGATCTAACAATTCTCATCGATCTATTTAAGATCTAACTATAATTATTAATTTGGTCGTAATCGTACACGGACGATCGATTTTAATGTTTTCTTAAATTGATTTTAATATTTTATTGAAATAAACATAGAATTTATAAATTTAAAATAATTAGGAAAAAAAATTAAATTGGTGCTACAATAATAAAAATATATTTATTAAAATTTAGATAATAACTTTACTGTTTGGACTCTATCTTGAGTTTTAGACAACAGATTTTAACGATTTTACGGCCCACACGAAACTTACAAAATTATCTTTAATTTAATGATGGTTTAATAATTATTATCTAACTGGAACTATCCATAAACTGAAGAGAAAATATAATTACGAATTTTTACATAAATATTTTTATTCAATATAGAAAACCTATTTATAATTGGTTTAAATTATCAAAATACATCTTTTATTTATTAAAATTTAGATAATAACTTTACTGTTTGGGCTCTATCTTGAGTTTTACAGCCCACGCGAAGCTTACAAAATTATCTTTAATTTAATGATGGTTTAATAATTATTATCTAACTGGAACTATCCATAAACTAAAGAGAAAAGATAATTACGAATTTTTACATAAAGATTTCTATTCAATATAGAAAACCTATTTATAATTGGTTTAAATTATCAAAATACATCTTTTAGTATTTAAATACTATCTTATTTATAATCAAATACAATTTTTAATATTATATCTGACGGTCCTCATTGATTTGAAGATTTATAGTTTAATAATCCAACGGATCGTATATTTTTGATAGTACAGTGACCAACCAAAATTTTGGATAAGATCTTCCTTACGCTTATTATATATAAAAAAGGAGTTAATATGGTTAGTTTTGATCTATTATAATCATATAATAAAAGCTTTTCAATTTGATAACGAATTACAAAAAAAAGCTTTTCAATTTTTATGATAACAAGTTTAAACCAAATTAAAACTGAATTTGGAGTTAAAATTGGACGACCCATCGGAAAACAAAATTTGTACATAAAAAAAAGCAGCATCGATTAGAGAACAGTCCCCCAATATATATACTCTACGTCTCTACCGCTCTGCACAAACTCTCTTGTTACAAAATTCAATCTAGGGTTTTGCTCTCCAATTCTCACAGACCAAACCCTTGAAATTGTTCATCTTCTTATATCAAATTAGTGTTCCAATTCGAATTTCACAATGGCTCGTAACGAAGAGAAAGCCCAATCGATGCTGAATCGATTCATCACCATGAAAAACGAGGAGAAAAAGAAGCCTAAAGAGCGACGTCCTTTCTTAGCTTCTGAGTGTCGCGATTTATCCGAAGCTGACAAGTGGAGACAGCAAATCATGCGGGAAATTGGGCGAAAAGTCACCGAAATTCAGAACGAGGGTTTAGGTGAGCACCGTCTTCGTGATCTTAATGATGAGATTAATAAGTTGTTACGTGAGAAAATGCATTGGGAAAGGCGAATTATTGAGTTAGGAGGACCTAATTATATGAAACATTCTGCCAAAATGACTGATTTGGATGGGAATATTGTGGATGTGCCTAATCCGAGTGGCCGTGGCCCGGGGTATAGGTATTTTGGTGCTGCGAAGAAGTTACCGGGTGTAAAGGAGTTGTTTGAGAAGCCTCCGGAGTTGAGGAAGAGGAGGACTAGGTATGATATTTATAAGAGGATTGATGCCAGTTATTACGGGTATAGGGATGATGAGGATGGGATTTTGGTCAGGTTGGAGGGGAGTGCGGAGAAACGGATGAGGGCGGAGAAGGTTAGTGAGTGGGAGGAGATGGAGGCGATTAAGAGGGAGGCCAAGAGAGGGGTTAAGAGTGCGGGGGAGGTTGTGGAGGTTGTCAAGGAGTTTTTGAGGGAGGAGGAGGAGGATGTGGTGGAGGAGGAGAGGAGGGAGAGGGAGATTATGGAGAGGGAGAGTGGGGAGAAGGAGTTTATGGTTCATGTTCCGTTGCCGGATGAGAAGGAGATTGAGAGGATGGTTGTGGAGAAGAAGAAGTTGGAGCTTTTGAGTAAGTATGCTAGTGAGGATTTGTTGGAGGAGCAGAGTGAGGCTAAGGCTATGCTTAATATTCATCGCTAGATTATGGTATGTGCTTTGATTGTTTTGGTCTATGTCTTGTGGTTGGTTATCTTTGTTGGATTAATGTATTTTTTAATTGGATGGATAGACAATGAATGAACTTGTTATGTAATTCTGAGTTGATGCTTCTGTCTTTTTATTCTACTGGTGATTTGACTGTTTTCAATTTGTCTGATAAATAAGTATTTGACGTGTGCATTCACTATATAGTTTGGGGACTTGGTTAGTTACTCTGATATAGTTTGGGGACTTGGTTAGTTACTCTGATGAGGTTACGTTATTTACCCACAAATAAGGATTGCCTTGGGATTACATTCTAGTATTGCTAAATTTGGTTTCCATGAATTTCTTTGATTCTTGGTCGACATTTACTTTACTGCATTGGTAGCTGCTTTTTTTAATGTATGTCTAAAGTATCACTGAGTTCTTCTATTAGTGCTTTAATTTTTCTGTCGAGTCCAAATAGCTTTTCTCTGGTGTGTCTGTCAGAATTGAAGAAGAAAAGACCAGGTACTCATCAGGCTTGTTTCCTAATGTCATTTATAAGTAATTAATTCTAAGATTTTGATCCCATTATCAACTTAAACCTTAGGAAATCAGGAGTCGTAGAGCTATAAGAACTTTATTTTTCTTTAAGCTAATTCAGAATGATGTAAAAGTTTTTTTATATAGAGAAAAACTGCAAGAAAGACATATCCTCGACCATGAGTCTAGCCAGGCACATGACCATGAGTCTGAAGCCAAGTTCAATCCTCGACCTTGTATTTAAACACTACCTTCAACCATATTCCAGATTATGCTTGTGTTCAAAGCAAAACAGTCGAATTCCTTCTTTATTATGTTACTATTATTATGATCTGTCAGGATTCATTGAATTCCTGATTCGTTTTGTATGTGTTTTTTGTGTTTTTTAGATGAAATAACAGCTAGAAATAGAAGATAAGCAGAGAACTAGAGCAGTTTAGAGACAGAAACAGAGAGATTAGAGGTAGAGAGGGGGGGGGGGGGGGGCGAGAGAGAGAGGGAGGCAGAAATGAGAGAGATCAGATAGAGAAAGCAGAGTTTAGAGAGAGAAACCCTAGACATATCCTCTACTAGTGCACTGTACTACACATACTACTATACTGCCCTGAAGGCCTGAACTATTACTTATCCTGACGTGATCTTGATTTTCGAGGACTGCTAGCAGGGATGTGTAGTTGATGTTTAGGTTTTTCTTTTTAACATAAGAAGTAATGCAATAGAAGTTGTACATTTTTTTATAAGCTTGAGAAATGTAGTACTTCAAAATTAATAGAAAAACAGGGTTCGATGTGTTGCTTCCGTATCATAAAAGTTTGGTTGCAAATGCTCAAGACATGTCATGTTTAGCTAGTTCAACTGTACAAGCATTATCGATGGGGATCAGTGGGATATATCAATATTTATTAGCCCACGTGTTTAGGGCGTTGGTTTATTGTGTTTCGGGCTTTGATTCATTTGCCCATTAGGTTTAATATCTTAGTATTTATATTGAACATGATACAGATATTACTTACGCTGATATATGAAAACATTGTTTTTCTCTAAAATTTGAGTAATCACTTGTCAATTTGGGGATTTCACTTGGGTTAGCTATTATTCTATGGTTTAAATTTAATCTCCCGAGGTTTTTTAATTTCGACCTTGTCCTGCTTTACTGATTTTCGTCAGACACTACATTTTATGTAGGGTACCCAAAAAATGTATTGGTAGCTAGTATATACTGTTTCATAATTCTTAGATTGATGCCGGAAATTGAAGTAACAAAACAGAGGTTCTATTCTTCTTATCTTTCGAGAAGTTTTGAATAGAGGATACATTCTACTATCATGTACCTCTACCCCATTAGTAGTAATTTGCTTTCAGTCCTTTATTCTGATCTTACAGAAAAATTAGGATCATAGTTTACTTGGTTGTGATGCGAAACATCAAACAAGGAATAATTAAATTAATTTGTATATATTTTACATTATTATTTAGATTTAAAAGTAATTATTACTGATTAGGTATAAGTATATTAAATAGGAAGATTCTAGATTATTCTATTAGAATAATAGAAGGATTTGTTTCCTTCAATTAATTATGGTAGTAAATATTTAGAAGGATCAAGGATTTTTAGAAAATTACTTGGCTCCCAAGTAATTAATTATCTATATAAACTTTGAAATCTTTCAATATTGGATAAAGATAAATTTATGAATTGATTTTATTGGATGAATCTGCGGATTTATTTGTGACCCCACCGATTCTCTGCGGAGATTGGTAACTTATTCCTTGTTTAACCCTTTTCCCCACCTTGTTTTAACTTAGTCCTTAGTTTATTACACATACACTGAATTCACCTTACCAACAAATTATTTTTATAAAGCCTACAAAGAAGAGGCATTTAGCGATTTAAAACAAAGTGAATAATTATACTAATTAATAATTATACGCGCACACACACACACACATATCCTCTATCCTCTATCCACCTTCAGATATTGATATAAACCTTCTTCTTCTCATCTTCTTCTTCAGTTGACATATAAAACCACTGCATTCTTATCTGCTTTATGTTTGTCTAAAGTAGTACATCTTCTTCTTCAGTTGACATATAAACCACTGCATTCTTATCTGCTTTATGTTTGTCTAAAGTAGTACATGTTACATATCTCTAGCTTTATGTTTGTCTAAAGTAGTACTTGTAACATATCTCTAGGAATACCCACGTTTTTCCGTTGCTTGTAAATTAGAATGTTGGAATTTGTGAGATTGGCAGACAGGGAGTGAAGTCATTCTTGTTTGGTTTTACAAGGCACATAATATTCAAGTGGATTGTGGAGACATGTTCTTTGAACTTATTAAATACTAACAGTTAGCGTGTTGAGTAAAGCTTGATTTGGTCTCGGTTCAAACTTAACAAGTTCGATTTGATAAGTTCTCAGTTCGAGCTTAAACAGAGTTTTTTATCTGATAGCTTAAAAAATGTAGCTGACTATAATTTGATTGCGCTTGCCAACTTTGAGTTCGGCTCAACAAGAAGCAACTATATAAATAATTAAATAACAATCCATCACAAAAAGAGCAGCACAAATACCTGAAAATATAAAATTAGCACCCGGGAGTTGTACATAAACAAAAATAAGAATTCATCTATAATGCTAATACCCAGAAGACCAAAGAAATCCAGTTGTTTCAGTTGACCTTTATTTTTAAAATCTGTTTTAGTTGCGTCAGTTTTATTTAGAGAAGGCTTTGCTAAATGCTTGGATGATGGTCAATTTTCTGCTTGATTTATTCCACTAGGGCTTGAGTCGGAAGCCCTGAAAAATACCATTATATGTAAAGTTAGAGTTAGGTATAGGCCCTCTAATAATCAGAGAACTGTCATCTGAATAGTTCACTTCATGGGCTCTCCTCCTCCAAGCAGCTATTGACTATTGGTATCACTTTTTTGTTTAAACATGAGTATGCTGTGCAATGAGCTCTTTGGTTCAGTGTCATGTACTCATGTGTAATTTTTTTTTTGTCTGGTACTTGTGTGTAATTTGAGTAAGCACAGTAACGTGGGGATGTTAGAGTCTGTGCCTTGGATTTCTTATTTATTCTTGTAAAAGCATAACATATATGTATGGGCATGTTTTCATATCTACAAGACTACAACCATTAACACTTATATAACATGTTAGTTGATCTATAATGTTTTCAGTAGATTCCAATCTACTTTTAAGAATCATCATGGAAAATATTTTTATACACACTTGACAATTTTTTTATTTTTTTATTTTGGCCATTTAACTCTTTTGTGCACAATATTTTGTTGTCAAATCAGGTGATGACCATTCAGTCTAATTTGTTTTTCAGGTTCTAGCTGGTTTTGAGAGAGAGAAGAGGATAGTCCATTTGGCTCCCTTGCTATTTTGGAGGAAGATAACGAAGAGATTCCTAGGATAAGGAATTTTATGTTGACATGCCCAAGGATTTTTTAAAGCTGTTAATCAGAGACCCGGGGGGGTTGATGAAACATCATTGTTTAGATCGTTTGTTATAGCCTAATCAGTTGCATTGTTGACAGGATATATTGCATATTGTTCATGTATTCAGTATGAAACCGACGAGTCTTATCATTAGTGATTCATAACTATGTTCTATGTCACTGAAAGTAACTAATTGTGAATCTTTTTTGCCTAAGATTTGCCAGATAAGATACTTTGTTCGTATTGCTTACACAACCTGCAGGTCGGGAAGAGAAGAGTGGTGTCAGTTGCGAAGATTTTGCGAATGTTTGTGAGCTAGACTGTTATAGGATAAGTGCACATCTGGGAGATCCTTAGTTTGATGAAACCTTATATGCATATTTTGCTTCAGTCGTGTTCTTAATCGACTTGAAAGTTTTTTCTTCGTTCTCAAGGAGAAATTGATAATAATTTTACTTCTTTACTTTGCAACAACTTAGATTAAGATTTACCTCCACAATATACAAAAAAGAAACTGTTACCATTTGAAATCTGTTATCTACAAGGTGTGACAACAATATTTATATGATGTTTTCTACATATAAAAATTGTTCTAAATTTTAAATTTCATACACATCTATACTCAGTTTAGTAGCTAGTTATACTCGGATTTTAATTTCTTGTTTTTTCTTTTTGCCAAATTAATTTCTTTGTTTTTTTTTTGAAACAATTTCTTTGTTTTACTTTTATTCAAATGTAATAAAATAAGAATCAATATATATATATAAAGGAGGATACGCGGGAGGTTAGGTGGCGACTCTATAATCCTCTCAATCTATTTTTCTAATTTTCTAGAATTTTAAATCAATATAAATCAAAAATATCCTTTAGCCTATTAGAATTAGAATAGAAGTTCGAATTTATTGATGAGAAGAGTTCGAATTTATTGAAAAGACATATAAATAAAAGTTTGATTTGAAGTAGAATAGGTGTTCGAATTTATAAAAGAGAATAATTCGAATTTATAGGTTAGACATATAGTTAAAAGTTCTATCGAAAATAGAATAGATTTTCGAATTTATAGAGCAGAAGAGTTCGAATTTTACAAATTTTATGATTTTTTAAGAGTTTTAATTTTTTTTTTTTAAAATTAATTATTATTTCAAGTTGCCATTACTTGCGAAAAAGCCACAGACATGTTGTTACACTCGAATATGACACATACACCTGCTCCAGCCATACATGCTACATGATCTCGAACACATGCATTAGAATACCATTACAAATCGTAATCCATGCACAAAACTAATATAGATATACACTAGGAATATTAAAAGTTTAAGATTAATTAATATTTTATCAATAATTTTTTTTAACAGTAGCTTTCTTAATGCTCTAATTTATTTAATTTTGTCATTTTTCAAACTTTAAATTATTAAAAATCAAATTTACCTTTTTTACTAGATTACTTTTCTTGCTAGAATTATTAATCTAATCAGATTCTAAATTTTTTTTCGATAGTAGTTTCTCATTCTTATATAAATCGATTAATATCTTTTCCAAAAGCTTGGTACATTATTGTTCCTAATCCTATGAATATATATCCAGTGCTTTATATTCTTTTTCAATTTCTTGAAATTTATAGATTTTGAACATTAACATGCTCATTATATTTCTCTTCTTTGTGACCATGTTATTGGTTGTTTTTGCAGGTGAATGATTCATCCTCTAGCAATTTTCATATACTGGCGCAATATGCATACTATTTCGGTGAAAGGGAAAAAAAATTACACCTTGACAACATTATTCTTCTTGAGGTAAACTAACCAATGAGGTAGTAGGTAGTAGTAAAAAAATTCCGTTATACACCCTTCGAAGTAATGGATTTTTTGTGGATGTTTCTACACATGAAATATTCATTGATAAATAAATTTTTAGATATTTTTATGTGGTGACGATTTTATTATTTAAGCTTGCTTCTATCTATACAAAGTAAAGGAGACGAGAAACCTGCCTAGGCAATATGAGTGCCGGTGAGTGTTGTTTGAGCCGATGAAGAAGTTGAAACTGAGTAGCAAGAAGATAGGTAGTAGTAGCTGTGGACCTTGTGACGAAGGGCGCGAGTATTTGAATTTCATAAAATATAGGGTTATTAAGTATTCTTAGAGCATCTCCAACGGGGATAGCTAAGATGGTTAGTTAAAATAATATAAAATAATTGTTATGTAAAATTTGTTGAACCTGTAAGGTGCCGTACTCCAATGGTATTAGCTATAATGGTTAGCTATATTTCAAAAACAGTATTTTATTATTATTATTATTATTAGTACTTTAACATATTATAGTATATTATAGTTTTAGCACTTTAACATTTTAATTTGGCGGGAGACGTGTAGATGTACTTTATCTATATTTTAATTATAGATAACCACTTTCCAATCTGTAAATATAGACAACCATTTTACAGTATCTAAAAATTTAACTAATAGCTCTTACCGTTGGAGTGAGTGATTTGCTATCTCATTATCTATAAATGACTGCCACGTCAGCTTATTGCTAACAGATTGTTAGCCTTGGAGTTGCTCTTACACATTTTTTAGCGAGTATATGCAGAAGTTCAAGTTGGACTTCTATAATCGTTTCAATTATTTTTTTGAATTTTAAATATCAAGAAATAATTTTTTTAATATAATAAAAATATTATATTTGTTCAAATCTTATGATCTTCTTCTCATTCTTGTAGGAAAATTCCCCATGTATAACAAGGTCATGCAGATTAATTGTAAAGGCACCAAACCTGTTGTCATCATCACACATTCATCCGGAGAATTTTTTTATTAGAATGGGGTCCCTTCCTTTATAGTTTATATATATGTAACAACACGTGAAGATTTTACTTTGATTATCAAAGTTTACACATAAATATAATTAATATTTGAAATTTAATAGGTGTTCGAATTTATTAAGGAAAATATTTTAAATTTATAAGTTAGACATATAATTAAAAATTCTGTCAAAAATAGAATATGATTTCGAATTTATGGAGTCTATAATTCGAATTTTAAAAGAAATATATATAATTAAAAATTTATTGAAAGTAGAATAAGTGTTTGCAAGACATATAATTAAAAATTCTAATTGGAAGTAAAATATGAGTACGAATTTATATATGTGTTTTTTCAACGAGAAATCGACTTATTAGAAAAGAGTATGTTAAAATAAAAATTAATATATGAGACAAGTATTCAACATATTATATTTAGAATTTCGATCTTAACATGAAAAACATGTTTAACAGGAAAACGGCTTATTAGGGAGAAATGAATAATTGTTATAAATTTTTTTAATAGAGTTTTTAAAAAAAAATTATAGCGCCGTCGCGAAGCGCGACCTTATCAACTAGTTATATTATAAATTTGTTACGGTAGAGAAGATGGTTGTGGATTCGTTAAACAAAATTCGTCTCTTTTGAAACTGTGAATTGGTTGAACGATGTCCGTCTCTTCTAAAATTAAACTAAATTAATGTATATATATTCTAAATTATACAAGATATTTCACTGCTCCACTACCATGGGTTTACGAAATTTCATAACTATAATAAATCGGCAAAAAGTTACATTTAAGTATTTAACATATACTAGCTTAAAACCCGTGCGATGCACGGATTGTTAATTGTTAATTTATTATTATTTTAATATTTTATTAATTGTAATTGTGCAAAAAATAAGTAGGCATCTTAAAATATCTAAACATTTTTAATTAATTAAAAACATTAAAACAGATTTTAAAATAAATAAATATGTGTTTGCCCGTTATATTTTTGGAAATGAGGGGTTTTAGTAAGAAAAAATAAAAAATGTAACATATATTTAGTTTAAAAAGGTCAATGCCTGTGATATTTTTGGAAAATGAGGTTTTAAAATTTAATAATTAAAAGTATTTAAATACGTTTTAAAATAAATAAGTAAAAGGTTTCCTGTGATATTTTTGGAAAAAGAATGGATTTTAGTGAGAAAAATAGAAAAAGTAAATTGTAAAAGGCAATTTCCCGTGATATATTTAGAAAAGGAGTGACTTTATTCGAAAAAATATATAATGTGTTTTAGCTGAAAAAGTAATTGGTTATAAATAGGTATTTGATTATTTATATTTTAATAGTTTTAGTAATTGCATTTGTTAAGAAAAATAAGTAGATATGTTAAAATATGTAAACTTTTAAAAAGAATTATAATATTAAAATAAGTTTAAAAATAAATAACTAAATGTTTGTCCGTGATATTTTTGGAAAAAGAGGGATTTTAGTAAGGAAAAATAGAAAAACTAACATGTTTTAGTTAAAAAGGGTAATTGCCCGTGATATATTTGAAAAAGTAGGGGAATTTGTTAGAAAAATAGAAAAAATAATGTATTTTAGGTGAAAAAGGTAATTGGTTATAAATAGGTAATATTATTATTTAATAATATATTTCTATAAATAAGTAAGGTTAATTAAATAAAAACTAATTAAGGGCAATTAAGTAAAATCACAACGTACCATACCGACCAACCAAATTAAGGGCAATTAAGTAAAATCACAACGTACCATACCGACCAACCAAACTTTTAATGTTTCGTCTATTATATAATAGTATTGATATTTTGATAGTTAAACAATTATTTAATAAATAAAAATTTATGTTAATCGGTAAAGTTATATAATATTTTATATTTTTACTTAATTATTTTTACTTAATTATTTGTTTTACTTATTTTTTTTTATTACAAGTCCAAAATAAATTAAAATCACATTTTTAGGATCTTATATGAAACCAATTAAATGGACCTTACTCTTTACAAATCTATTATAATTAAATTACTTAAAACACATCTAAATATTTAATTTAATAAATACATTTCCAGCCCTCATTTATTTTAAAACATGACATTAATTATTTTAATTTTTTTATAATGAAGATATTATAACGAAATTAATATTTAAAAAATAAAAATGTAAAAAGAATTGTATTTTAAAGTAACTATGCATGCACGTGATATAAGATGCATATTTAATATATGTTAATTTATATCACATGTTTTTATTTTGGTACAATAGTATTTATATATTTTTATAAATTAAAATGATATACATATATTGAGAAAAAAGTAATATATATAGTTTAATATTATAATTTAAATGAATTTTAAGTTTATTATAACATATAGAAATTGAATATAAATAATTTAAATCAAACTAACAAATATTATAATTATTACAATGCAACATTTTAACCCATTAATTTTTTTATAATTAATTAATTAATCAAATTTGTGACACAAACAACTCCTCCTAATAGCAAAACCTAGGCCTTTCTCCTCTTCCCCTTTCATTTCCCCCAAACTACAAAACCACACACACTGAGAGATGTTGAGAAGACAAGTGACATCACTCCTCTCAATCTGCAGACAAAATGTTACCCAATACAAAAACATTCCTCAATATCTCCACAACCCCACAATATCAACTCTCATTCCCCACTCATTCCCACAAAAATCCCCACTTGAATTCTTGAAAAACCCAAGTCCAAAGATTGGATTTTTAGGCACAAGGGCTTATAGTTTGCTGAGTTTGAATGATTTGAGAGACAATAAAGGTGCAAGAAAGCAAAAGACTAGAAAGGGTCGTGGAATTGGGTCTGGAAAAGGCAAAACAGCTGGGAGAGGTCATAAGGGTCAGAAAGCTAGGGGTACTCATAAGTTTGGATTTGAAGGTGGTCAGACTCCGCTTCGTAGGAGACTCCCGAAAAGGGGCTTTCATAATCCCTTTAGCCTCACTTTTCAGGTATATGTGTACATTCATATGTTTGTTTGTGTAGAATACATGTATTTGTGTGTTTAAGTGTTATTGTGATTGCTTGTTTTGTTTTGATTGAATGTCGGGGTCTTTTTGTACTAATGTAATGTAAGGGAAGCAATGTATGATCATTTCGTTTGGGAGTTGTTTAAGGATGTTTGGTTAATTTAAATAATGGATTGGAATGTGGCGTATTTCATTAAATTTACAAATTTATGTTTATCTCTTAATACTACCTGTTGTGTGGATACAAGTATCTGCCAAAGTGTTCTCCTATTTTTTCGGGCGGGGTGGGGGTACATTGGATAAAATGTTGTGCAGTGACAAAAAAAATACTCAGAGTGGCTGAACCCTGAACTTGACATGTCTTGAAGCATTGCAACCAAACATTAATAATATGGGATAACCCATTACGTCCTGATTTGTATGGATCTTAAATGAAGTGGAAGCATTTGTCAAGCTTATAAAATTCTCCGCTGACTTCTGATGTGGTAGTTTAAATAAGATAAACTTAATCATTATTAGTCTTCAATATAACAATAACAGTAAGTTTACAAAGAATACATACGTACTTTTAGAGCTGACACAGTATTGTGCTTTTCTGGCTTGAGTTTACAAAGAATACATACGTACTTTTAGAGCTGACACAACTGAACTGAATCACAGGCGTTCGTAGTCAGTTTTGATGCTAGAAATTTCAGCATTTCAATGCATTCAAATGCTTACTATTTCCTTAGGCCATGTTTGTTTCATGGCATTAAGTATAGGATAGGATAATAATCCTTTAAATTTTCCTATCCTATGTTTGTTGTTCAAAAACTTATTTAGGATTAGGCCAAGGATTATAATCCTTTAAATTTTCCTATCCCATGTTTGTTTTGTTGGAGTAGGGGATAGGATTATAATCCCTTCTAATACTTGGTTGGAGGAGGTATTATTTAATCACCTCTAACAAGTCATTTTTTTAAAGGATTATAATTCCCTCACTATGATCCTATCCAAAACAAACATAGCATAGGATTGGAAAATTTAAAGGATAATAGTCCAATCCCATGATTGTCCCTCAAAACAAACAAGGGATTAAATTTTAAAGGATTATATTCCAATCCTAAACTTAATACTTCAAAACAAACATGGGATAGCATAATTTAAAGGATTATAATCCCTAGCACTTTAATTGATGGGATTATTTATCCCCGGATAATAATCCCTCCAAACAAACATGGCCTTAGAGTTTTAGCTGGTTAAAGAATTTTTTAAATTATTTGAAACAGGTTGGAGAAAGCAACTTTAAGTTTTTCGAGTTCTGCAACCGCACAACTGTAGGCTATGGATGTTGTCATAGAGTTCAGACTTGTTTTTCAAATCGTTTTGTGTTAGGAAGTAGTTGTCTGGCCTAAGCCTTAAGTTAATAATGTAATCAAAATTTTACAGTTCTTCGAGTTATGCAACCGTAGAACTGTAGGCTATGGATGTTGTCATAGAGTTCAGACTTGTTTTTGAAATCGTTTAGGATTAGGAAGTAGTTGTCTGCCCTAAGCTTTAAGTTAATAATGTTATCAAAATCTTACATTTTGTTTTTCTGTAAACCTAATGAGTAGAAATGACATTAGAGAAGATGCCTGGTGGGCAGTTGGTGTTTTTTCGCTTTTAATTGACATTTCAGAATAAAGCTAATTGAAATCGTTGGAAATTTTAAATACTAGAAGAACGCCTTATATGTAGAAACTTTGAAGAGTTTCGCAACCTTTTTTTCTGCATGCTATTTGTCATATGTGAGCCATATTGGAATTAATTTCTTTTTGAAACTCTAACCAAGCCATGGAACCTTCAAGGCTCTTCAGTGTTGTTTGGTTCTGACTTCGGACACTCTTGTATCAGTCTCACTTTCTTTGGTAAATAGTTTAAAGTATGATCGTAGATAACGGTCAACCTTAAAACCATTGAGCCTCTTCCAGCCAGTTCTGTTAATTGTAGAGTCTCTTTTTGAAACACTTATCGTCTTTAGATGAATGTATTCCGTACGCTGCAGTAGATTTTAACTGTTGTCTTTCCAAAGATAATTTTCTGATTTCTTTGAGGGACTTATGTGAACTTCCACTTATCCTAAAAAGGAAGTTAGAGTAGTATTATGATGCCTGTGTCACTTCTTGTAGTATGTTAGAACTTGACTAGTTGTGTATGCGTGAAATTCTTGTATGTTTTTGGATACTATCACCAATAATTCTAATAATCCTCTTTCTTTATTTTGTGTTTATTGCTATAATCATGGCAGCCAGTGGGGTTAGGAAAGATTGCAAAGCTTATAAATGCAGGGAAGATAGACTCTTCAGAACTAATCACAATGAAAACACTCAAGGTAAATTGTATTTCTTATATGATTTCTAGCTCCAGATTTATACTTGTGTTACTTTGGCTGACAGTTGGATAGTGGATACCATGATATTATAGGAAGCAGGTGCTATAGGAAAGCAAATACGTGATGGGGTTAGGCTAATGGGACGAGGTGCTGAGCATATACAGTGGCCCATTCACCTTGAGGTGATTGATAACTTTTTGCAGATCTCCCTTTTGATAACAATGATACCTGACTACATTTCTGTTTATGCCTACTTTCTTTTAGCATTGATTTTAAATATTGTTGTCATATTCCTGCGTACAGTTTTCGCCCATGTTCTTCTAAATACAACTTAGGTCTAGGCAAAAGAGTCCAGAAAAATGAAAAGCAAACTAGGAAAAAACTGAAACTGAGAAAAATAGATAGAAAAGGTTTAGTTACAGTTTTAGCCTTTTAGGTGAAATTCAAATCAGAAAATGAAGTAGAACCGAGGTTATATATCATATATGTTTTTATAGGGTCAGATTCTATTATTAACTAACCCAGACGAGTAAATAAGCAACTCATTACTGTATCCTACAGTAGATGATGTACTGAAACTGAATAGACAGTTGAGATTTGCAAATGCTTTAGTAAATGTGTGCTGTACTGGAGTCTGGAGCACACCCCGCGCTATTATAGGAAATTTAAAACTGCTTCACATCCATATAACTGAAACACCACATTAGTTTTATAAAAAAAAATTAGTTTGATTTTCATATCTAAAAACACATTCTTTGTGTTTTATTTGTGTACTGTAATATTTTTTGTGTTCTATTATCTTTTAGTGTACTGCAATAGTTTTTGTGATCTAAATTTTTTTGTACTTGTGATTTTGTTGTCTCCTGTAAAAAATTTTATGTGATGTAATTTTTTTTTTGTTTTATGATTCTTAGTGTGTAATAAAAATATTTGTGTTCTGTATTTTTTTGTGTACTTTAATTTTGTTGTCTCTTGTAAACATTTGTCTGTTCTATAATACATGACAATACATGTTATGTATAATATAGACATAGACCTCATCTACAATAGTTAATCTAACGGCATATTTTTTTAGTGTCACCCAGTTACCAATTAAAGGAGTTACCATATGATCCTTTCTCTGTATGTTTAACTGTGGCTAAATGTTTTCTTTCCGTATTTTTTTTGTAATTGTTCAAAATCTTTTTTTATGGAGGGACAGACCAAAATAAGTATAAGCCAGTAAGCAACCATGAAAAGAAAACTTAACCATCAGGAACACTTATAAATTAATATAGCTATAGCATAGTTATCAAAAGCACCCTTAAGCCCAAACCACCAGGAGCTTACCTCATACTTTGCTTCGGGAAATGAAGTGCCTTAATTCTTAAATAAAGCGTAGAGTCCTCTTCCACTGTAGAAGGGCCCAAAACCCGTTTTTAGGAGCATTTTTGACAGTTTATTACTTGATATTACTCCTGGAGTCATTTTCGTCAGATGATATAATTAACAAAATTCCTAGGAGGTTTCTTACTTGATACGATTGCCCTTTGGAACATATTTAATCTCGCTATTGAGAATTTTTCACATGTTTCCATGGAGGCAATTCGGCAGTTCTTCAACCAAGTTTGAATAATCAAATCTCTCTTAATCAATTCCAGATATTCAATTTATTCTTATTCACAAGTGACCAAGTGAGTCACAACTTCTTACTTGGCTCTTTGATTTTCTTAGCTTCATCCCTGCTCTTTCCTTCAGTTCAGCTCTGTTTAATTCACAGTTTGGGATCCCTGTCCTAAGAGTAATGTTTATCTGTACTACTATTATTAATTTCTGTGTGTTTAAGCTTTTAATTCAGCTGGATCAGTAGTTTCCAGTAAACAAATGTGATAAGCATTGAACAACGCAGCTATAAGTGCTTGTTTAATTGATTGGAATGCGGCAGAATGGTTGAATAATAAAATACATAATTTTTCTATATATATTTGTTAACAAAAAAAATTGTAAAAATCTGTTCTAGTATTAAGTTTAATGTTTTGTAAAACAACCATTAATTCCGAAATAAATCATTATTTGAACAATGATTATTATAAGAAATATTTTATAAAAATTAATTTATCTAATAATAAGAATAATAATAATAGCTATTAATTGTCAAATTAGACATTATATTTGGGAATATAAAAAATTCCTATTTTCAAAATTAAAATATTTTATAAATAATTTAATTTGTTTAGTCAAATTTGAAGTTTATTGAATATTATAAATCAAACTAAAACAATATGAGACTATTTTATAGATAAATTTAAATTAATGAAATTATTAACAACGTTTTTTGGAATTTTTTTACATGCTGGTAATTGCATTAAAAAAACTATATCCATACAGTAATATATAATGCATGTATGTATTAAGCTCGGTGATGTATTTAATGCATAGGCGCTGATTACAATTGTATTGATTGAAAAACTAACTGCCTTAATAACTCAAATTTTTCAAGTACGTAGAAAAAGTAAATGCTTGACCATAGCCAGCATTACCCGTGATATAAATATATATTTATCTTCTACTTGTCTGCAAAATATGTGTGGTTTAACTATTGAATATGCAGTGTTAATATATATACTGAATATAATATGCTTTGTTTAAAACAATTATACTCTATCTAAAATTTGCCATATTAAATATATTAACGATGCTATACTCTACCAACCACGATGAAGATTGGAATTTTTCGGAATAGTAAAGGGAGAGATGAACATATCATCAGCCATCAAGGGATCCCATTCTTATTGCCAACTCCATTTTGTCTGGCTAGATGTAGCTTATGATCTTGAATCTTTCTATCACTTCAATATGCATTGTTTTACTTTTGTATGTATTGAACTTCTCTTTGATGAAATGCGTGCTTTGTGCTCAAGTCCGGAAGGTCCTTTGTTTAATGTTGCTCTTTATGCATTCTTCAACAACTATGAGTAGTAGTTTGCTAGACACCAGCACTGTTGGCTTAGATCACTGTAAAATTTCTAGGCAGTGACATATAGCTTGTGATATAGTTTTAAGATCAAAACTATTTGATTCCTGTTTGCCTGTCTCTAACATAATAAACCCTACTGAATCTGTTGGTCTCTGTATCATCAACTCAACTCTGATGAGCTTTTTCTAATCTGATCATTAATTAAGTTCATAACTTTCTTTTGAACTGCCGCTATATATAATCAACTACGTGACTTTTATGGAATTAATTTTGCATATTTTGTGAGTCTTGGACCCTTCATATCATGCTTATATATTATTTACTTAAAAATATTATTAATTTAAGAATGGAACAATTATGATATGGAAGTCAAACTTTTAGACTGCCACTATGATTTTTATGTTCAATAGCTATTGCTCAATGGTTGGATACCCATGTTTAATGAGAAGTCCATCTGATGTTAATAGCTAATCCCATGTCATTCAAAACAATAACTGGTCAACCGGCACCAAATAGGCCTTTTGAAACAGTTGATCTGGTCTATGGCCAATAACTGAACCAATAACATAGAACCAAAATAAATTGCGACGCAAACCCCTAGCACAAGCTAGACAATTGTCGTGTTGATATTATATTCAAACATGAATTAATGTGGACCATTTTAATTAGCCAAAAAGAACGAAGAGAGAAAAGTAGACTGTTCTGTTAACTTTGACGGATGTTTGCCGTCTCTGCATCTTTTTTGGTGGTCTAGAAAGTGAATGTAATAGCTTTGCATAGATTAGTGGGGATCAGAAAAAGCTTGTGTGAAAAAGTATATTTTGGAAGCAAAACATATAATTTCTACTAATGACATATAATGATGGAATCATACTGTTACAGGTTACCAGAGTGACAGTAAGGGCGAAGGCAGCTGTTGAAGCCGCAGGTGGATCTGTTAGGAAAGTTTATTACAACAAATTAGGATTCCGGGCTCTCCTAAAGCCGGAGTGGTTTGAAAAGAAGGGAAGATTGCTGCCAAGAGCAGCAAGACCTCCACCCAAGCAGGCAGATAAAGTGGATAGCATAGGACGTCTCCCTGCCCCAACGAAGCCAATTCCTTTTACAGCCGAGGAGAGAGAGGCAATGTCCACTCCAGCCGTTTAGAGTTGTTTTCTTTTTGCTATTTTGAGAAGTTGAGAAACACCAGGTAATGTCTTTTTTGTTATTTGCCATTATCTCTCCGTCGAATTAAAAATTGAAAAGGGGGAGGATTTGGATGGATGTTTGCTTTCCTGAATCAAGTTGGAGTCCAGAAGGAAATAGCAATATCACGTATCGCCTAAAGGTCCAAGGCTGTAAAATCATGCTCTCTTCTGCTTAATTATAGATTCTGGTAAAATTATTGTGTTAGCAAGTCTTCGTCTAATCAGATTTCATGTTGCACAGCTTTAAGCTTTGCCACATAATCTTGGTTATTAATGTGGGTTTAAATAAATTTATGCTGGATCATGCCATTAGTGAAAAACAGCTTATTTAGTACTTTGGTGAACAGATATAGCATTCCAGTGCAATTTTAGATCATGTGGATTAACTTGTGAACAAATTATGTTATGGCAGATTGCAGGCGAGTTCAGGCGTGTTTTCTTTTACCCAGTTTATTCATTTATTTATTACTCGCGAAGGATGCAACCCACCAAAATTTCATAAATTCATGAGGTGTCACTGGTCTTGCTGTGATTATTTTGCTTCACATGTGAGAAACAATAAATTGTTTCTAACATAGGGGCCATTAAAAAATTTGAAATTCAAAATCAACTTTATTTATAACTCAATATAAAGAGTGAATTCTGAACTGCTGACATATAAGATCTTGTTCGAAAATCATTTGTACAATTGAGTGAACGAAATGGACTAGACAATCACGGAGTTTGTCAAACTTGTAATGATACTAGAAGCTAACTTGTCGGAGTTGGATTACGTTCACTTCGATGATCGGTCCATATATGGAGTTTTGTTATATCATAAACTACGTGACGAGGAAGTAATAGGTTGCCAAGCCCAGCTCAAGCTTTTGGTTCTGTTTGATGGGCTTTAACTTAACAACATGATGCCATTTTCTGTAATACAACACAGAAGCATTGAAAATAAAATTAAACCTCACTTGCACTCTGAAGTCGAAATATTAGTGTGAAGATCCTTCATTTTCCCACGTGATAAGTTTCAATGTCTTTTTATATCGTATTATATCTTTCCATGAATAATAAGTGAAAAATCAATGCTGCAACATACGTATGACAAGTTGAGATAATAATGTGTTATTTTTACGTTTTACCGCATTTTGTGACTCATAGAATAGTTATATTCGTAAAAGTAGAAAGTAGAAACTACATGTAACAATTAAAAAATTTCAGCTTTAAGATAATCTTCTAATAATTTATTTTCAGGAATATATAAGATGATCCAAGAGATCAAAGTGGAGCTGTCCGGATCTTTACTTGTGAGTATGTACTATAGTATGCCTTGTACACAAAGAAAAAACTTACTAATTTACTACGTCTTTCATCCTACTGATTTCACTTGACCTATCCTTTCACCTCAAGCAAACTTGAAATTCAAGCAAAGATAATATCAAAATTCTTTTAGATTTTTTTAAAAATAGAAAATAAAACATTCAACACAAAAACTGTGAAATATTAATGTATATTTATTAGCATTAAACATTGAAAAGCAAATCCAACTTTGTGTATCACACGATCTTTCTTTCAACAAAATTATTGTGGAAGACGACTCTGTGGCGCAACATAAATGAAAGATGTGCGTACATGATCGATCACCCAATACTTTTTATACAAAGGGAAGAGGTATTATAACAGTGTACGAGTGGATGGATCATCATATCTCAAGGTTGAGGCCATCATCTGGATTTCTTACAAACTAAACACACACTTTCCTACTTGTCTAGAATCACCTACAACTTACTAGTCTTTATTATCATTAAATTGTCTTTAAAATTTGGAAAAAGGTAATATTGTTGAGTGTTATTATGTAGGATCGACCTAATCTCGTAGACTAAATACTTTTTATATATGTATATGTGTATTATGTTAGAAAATGGAAAGTTTGAGACATATTTTAAATATGTTCTTGATGGAATTTCCGGAAACTAACGATTGGAGGTTGTTTCTTGTTATGAGGACTTAAACTTTCATGTTTGGATCTAAGACATTTTCTTAGTGTAATCCATAAATAAATTGAGTTGAAATAGGTTGCTTGAAATGAGTTATGTGGGTTGGTTATATTAAAAAAACGTGTATCCCACATAGCATTGGTAATGAGAGGTTGGTGGGTTTATATAGAAACATGTGCAAGAGTAGTGTACAACTACTAAGGCATGTGGGTGCGCATGGTGTTAGTATGTGCATCGCGCGCGCACACACGCGCCGCCGCTCGCCTCGCCCCGCCACGCCACGTCCCGACTCAACTCGACTCGACTCGACTCGGGTCGGGTCGAAGGACGATTTGGTGTGTCAGTATGTGGATCAAATCCTGATGACTACTGATCCTGATGCCTGAGTCAGTACTTGGATCCTGACGGAGTTAAATCCTGATGATGGTCCAGTCCTGACGAAATCCTGATGTTCGATCAAGTGCTGATGCCACTCCTGACGGACAGCAAGTCCTGATGGCTTGGAGTACCGATGATGATCAAATCCTGATGGACCAGGAAATCCTGACTGAGCTGTAACTGTTATTAAATCCTGATGACTACTGTTATGGTAATTAAATCAGAATATTTAGTATTAAATGCCATATCTTCAGTTACAATATTTTTCGGTCTATTTACGTTTTATTTTGTATTTTATATAGATACAAAACACAACGTTTGACATTAGTGAGATATACGTAACTGTGTGAAAAACCCTAGGCATCAGTTTTCTTCTCTGCTCTCTCTCTCAACACATTAAGAAGATACATAGGTTTTTAGGCGAACTGAGGTGCAGGTCGTTGTTGATCATTGCCATATCTGTGAGTGGATTGATCTGTGCTGTTTTATCCTGGGAGTGATATTGCTGCAACCCAACACAGCGTAAGTGGGGCAATAATCTCTTCAAGAACAGTCAAGACTTCTCGAAGGCTTGGCGACTCAGCTGTTTCTTTATCTTTCAGTATTTGTTAAAGCTCCTGAGAGATAAGTGTTCTTTCTTGTCTTGTTATTTTCAGTCTCTGGTTATACTTTTGTTTCGACCTTTGTGTTTGTTTCGTTATTTGGTATTTTTGCCTGTTCTTGTTAATACAAAAAATATATAACTGCCCTATTGTTGCTGTGTAGTTAGTAATTATACCCAACAATCTTGAAGAGATTATTATTTCTGTGTTATATATTGTTAATTAACAAGATGGTTAACGGAACTGTAACTCCTGATGGTGCTAATACTTCTGGTTCTGGTGTTACTGTACCCACCATAGATTGGACCACGTACCGTTTCCCACAGCCTATTGATTTGTCAGGTATGCTTGATAAATTCGGTGGGGGTGTTGGTTTTTCTCGTTGGCAGAAAAAGATGAAACTGTGGCTTACGGTAAAGGGTCTATGGCCGGTGGTGCAGTATTACTATGAGAAACCAGTTATTGATCAGGAAAAGGCTGAAACTCTTAAGGCTTATGCCATGTGGGAGGAAAAAGATGGGGTGGCTAGGGCTGCTATACTGGCAGCTTTGGCGAACACTCTATTTGATGTTTATTCATCTGATTCTTTCACTGCTAAGCTCTTATGGGAGAAGCTGGACCAGACACACAATACTGACTCGCAAGGGTTGGAAAAGTATTATGTGGCTAGGTTTCTTGATTTTAAACTGGTGGATAAAAAATCCATGACTGAGCAGGCACATGAGTTTGAGATGTTGGTGCATGCTTTGAAGGAGTCCGGAATGGACCTTCCTGAGAAGTTTCATGTTATGCCAGTGATTGAAAAACTCCCTAAGTCTTGGGAAGAGTTTGCTCTCTCCCTGAAAAGACAAAAAGGAGATATCACTTGGACAAAACTGATGTTGGACATCTATGTGCAGGAACAACACAAGTCCAAACAGGGACATGTGATGTCTGCTGAACATGGGAGTTCGAAGGTTAATGTAGTGACTGTTGGACAGAAAATAAAGGCTGTCACTAAGAAGGATAACACTAGGCCTAAAAATGACAAGAACAAGGCTAAGAAACCAAAGACAAACAAACCGTGTTGGTCTTGTGGACAGGTTGGTCATTGGAGCAAGGACTGTCCTACAAAGAAAGCTAAGAAAGCTGTTGTGGGAGCACAAGCTAATACTGTGCTTGGAACCACTGATGGGCCTAAGGTTAACATGGTTGTTGGTGAGGTTGTTGCCTCTGGAACCAATGACTGGTATGTTACCTACAACCCTGTACTTCTTTCCACTTATCTGTCTCATGAGTGGTTGATTGATACTGGAGCTAATGTACATATTTGTACTGATATTAGTTTATTTGTATCTTATCAACAGAGTCATGGAGTGACAGTGACGATGGGGAATGCTAGGGGTGAGCAAAAAACCGAATTGAAACCGAAACCGAACCGAAACCGGTCAAAACCGAACCGAAAAAACCGAAATCGAAACCGAACCGGCGGTTGCGGTTTTTGATTTTTAAAAACCGAGACTTTCGGTTCCGGTTCCGGTTATAGGTTAAAACCGAACCGAACCGATTATTAAAATAAATAAATATATAATTTATATAATTTATATGTATTCTTAAAATTAATAAATATATTATATCTTGAATTATAATTAAGCTTCAAAACGATATTGGATGAGGAAAGGGAAGATGTCGGAGCTGGATATATGTAATAAAATTCTTTATCTTAAATTCTTAATTATATATTGGAATACAAATTCTTCATAGCGGAAGAGGTTGAGTGTCCGAGTTTTAGCAACCTAAACATTAGTTTTTTTTTTTGAAAAAAAAAACAGCAGCAAAAGAACTTCATAAGAGCGTAAATACAATAAAAGTTTTTAGCTCACATTAAATAAATATCCGAGTAGATTACAAACGTATAAGATTTTAGTAGCACCCAAATCCAAAGGGAGTGTTGATTTCATCATAAAAAACAGAGACTGTAGACTTCTCCTTTGCTTCGTAAACAAGAAATAATATTAATAGTGTGTGGTTTTAAGAAAATAGAGTAGATTTGCTATGCAATTTCCTCAAATCTTGAATAACGTTCACAAAAGCTGGCTATTTTATATACCCCTGTAAGAAAATTTAGATAATTGTCACACCACCTGTATATAAATGCTACAATGCAATGCCATTAATCTGCACATCTAACATTAGCACTAATATATACACATAGTGTACTCATTCAACAGCTCAGTCACTTTGTTTAAAAGTCGAGAAAGTTTATAATTTATAAATTTAAAGTCTTGTAATATATTTATGATTTTTTCGTTCGGTTTTATAACCGAAACCGAACCGTTAAAAACCGAAACCGAGCTTTTTAAAACCGAAACCGAAACCGACGGTTTGGTTGCGGTTGCAGTTTTCAATTTTTAAAACCGAAGACATGCGATTTCGGGTTCGGTTTCGGGGCAAAACCGCCCCGAACCGAACCATGCTCTCCCCTAGGGAATGCTAGTGCTGCTCAAGTTCTTGGAATAGGAAACGTGGACCTGAAGTTTGCTTCTGGGCGTGTTCTATCCCTCACTAGAGTGCACCATGTTTCTGATATTCGTAGAAATATTATAAGTGGAAGTTGTTTAGTTAAAAATGGTTTTGAACTTTCTTTGAAATGTAATAAAGTAGTTATTACACATACTGGTACATTCTTTGGCAAATGTTATTTGTCTGATGGTTTATTTTTGATAAATGTTGAGCCTGTTTTGGGCAGTTTTATTAATGATAGTGTTGCACCTTCTGTTAATTGTGTTGAATCATCCGATTTATGGCATGCTAGACTTGGTCATTTAAATTTTGGTGCTCTAAAGAATATGACGAGCTTAGAGTTGATTCCAAAATATGCTATTGAACAGAAATCTAAATGTCAAGTATGTGTGACTGCTAAACAAACTAGGAAACCCTTTCATAATGTTGTTAGGGATTCAGGAGTATTAGATTTAGTACACACAGACATATATGAATTTGGTGGCATGTTGACTAAGGATAATAAACGATATTTCATTACCTTTATAGATGATTGTAGTAGATATTGTTATGTTTATTTACTTAGACATAAGGATGAAGCACTAGAAAAATTCATTATGTTCAAAACTGAAGCTGAAACACAAACTGGTAAAGTACTTAAACGTTTGAGATCTGATAGAGGTGGTGAGTATACTAGTACCTTGTTTAATGAATTTTGCGCAAGCAATGGTATAGTTCATGAGGTGACTCCACCATACACACCTGAGTCTAATGGGGTGGCTGAACGAAAGAACAGAACTTTTAAAGATATGATTAACAGCATGCTTATTAATTCTGGGTTGCCTAAGTACATGTGGGGAGAAGCTTTGAATACGGCTTGCCATATTCTGAATAGAGTTCCTCTGAAACATATGGACAAGACACCTTATGAATTATGGAAAAGTAGAAAGACAAGTTTAAAGTATCTTCGTGTGTGGGGGTGCCTTGCAAATGTGCTTGTCCCTGAACACAAGAGAAAGAAACTAGGTCCTAAAACTGTTGATTGCATCTTTCTGGGCTATATAGAAACCACTACGGCTATGAGATTTTTAGTGCTAAAATCTGACATAGACGGTATAGTGGCAAACACTATAGTTGAGTTTCGTGATGCAACTTTCTTTGAGGATTTGTTCCCTATGAAGACTGGCATACCTCATGATATTTCTAATGATGATCCTACTCACACATCGAGTTCTATTCCTGATCATGTGGAAAAGATGACAAATGTGGGGGCAGATCCTGACAGTAGTTCTACTCCTGATGAAGTAGATGAACCTAGAAGGAGTAAGCGTGCAAAGGTAGTCAAGGACTTTGGAAGTGATTTTGTCACTTACAATGTCGAGGATGAACCTTTGACTTTCTGACAGGCCATGGATTCTTCGGAGTCAAGGCATTGGAAATGTGCTGTAAAGAGTGAGATTGACTCTATTGTTTCTAACGGAACATGGGAGTTGGTTGACCTACCTCCTGGGGGTAATACTATAGGATGTAAATGGATCTTCAAAAGGAAGATGAATCTTGATGGCTCAATAGATAAGTATAAGGCTAGGCTGGTAGCTAAGGGCTTTAGGCAAAAGGAAGACATTGATTACTTTGACACATACTCTCCTGTTGCAAGGCTGACAACAATCCGAATGCTTATAGCATTGGCTTCTGTACATGGTCTTATCATCCATCAAATGGATGTAAAGACAGCTTTTCTTCATGGTGATCTTGAAGAAGAGATTTATATGGATCAGCCTGAGGGATTTGTTGCTTCTGGTAACGAGAGGAAAGTATGTAAGTTAATCAAGTCTATATATGGCTTAAAACAAGCTCCTAGAGACTGGCATAAAAAGTTTGATGACACTGTTTTAGAATCAGAATTTGTAGTTAATGAAAGTGACAAGTGTGTCTACTATATGGTTAAAGGAAATGAATGTATTATCGTGTGCCTAAATGTGGATGATATATTATTGTTTGGAACCAATATTGAGATTATTAACGAGACAAAAAGTTTCTTGAAAAGACACTTCGAAATGAAGGATATGGGTGAGGCTAGTGTGATTCTTGGGGTCAAGTTGACACAGTCAACTGATGGAATAACATTGTCACAATCTCATTATATAGAGAAATCTATACTTGAGAAGTATGGTTATTCAAATTGTAGAATCGCTAGTACACCGTACGATCCTAAAGTTGCCCTAGTCAAGAATAGTTCGGGAATTCCTGTGTCTCAGTTAAGGTATTCTCAGATTATTGGGAGTTTGCAATATCTTGCTAATGTGACTAGACCAGATATTTCTTATTCTGTGTCTAAGTTAGCTAGATATACAAGCTGTCCGAACAAGACTTATTGGGAGGCACTAGATAGAGTTCTTAGATATCTTAAGGGAACTATTTCCCTTGGTTTACATTATCGAAGATTCCCTGGAGTACTCGAGGGATACAGTGATGCAAGTTGGATAGCTAAGAAATCTGGTACCAATGGAGTGACTGGATATTTGTTTACCCTAGCAGGTGGAGCAATATCCTGGAAGTCTACTAGACAAACTTTGATAACTCGGTCTACTTTTGAGGCTGAGTTGTGTGCACTAGATGCCACGGGAACGGAGGCTGAATGGTTGCATGGACTTATGTCAGTGTTACCTGTAGTAAGCAGACCGCTTCTAGCCATTGCTGTTCATTGTGATAGTCGTACAACTATCGACAAGATCAGTAGTGAAAAGTATGAAAGGCATATGTTTAGGCCTATTAATATTCCGAGGAAACAACTTAATTTAAACAAGTATGTAATAAGTAAATAATAAGTTTATATGTCACAGGAATCTCAGATAGTTTTATCTGTCAAGAGAATGGAGAATTAAAAGTCATCTACAGACTTGAAGTTATTCTACATTGAAAGAAGTTCAATGTATTGATCAAGCCTCAGTGAAGTATTCAAGTTAGTGGATTTACTACAGTGACAGAGATTTCCAGTGGTGACGGAAGTAGTACAGGATACAGAATTTTGTCAAGCTAAAGAAAGAAAGCCACAGCTTTAAATGTTTTAAAGATGAGGAATTATCATTGAAGTCAGTTATTCATGAAACCAGACAGTGCATCGAATGACGACATCATCAGTGGAATTAAATCATATCTATTCAGTGGTTTTCAGAAGAGAGAGAGATGCAAGGCTTTAAAGATATCTTATTTTAATTTACTAAGTTAATTTAATTAATAAATTAATTCTATCAGAATTAATTTATTTATTAAATTAATTAGGTTAGTAGTTTAAATTATTTATTAACTTAATTCTATTTAAGAAGAATTAATTTAATCTATAATTTAATCTATCTAATTAAATTAAAAGGATTTTCTGAAATTGAATGCTAGTATGACCTGCCAACACAATCTCTAAAATTCGGTATGACCAAAAAAGAGAAATGTATGACCTATAGAAAGCACTTAGTATGACCTCATTAAGTTCGGTATGACCTGAGAAAAGTACATAGTATGACCTTCTAATAAATCAGAAATGATTTAAATAAAAGAAACAAAAAACACTTGTATGACCTGAGAAAATAGGTCATACCGAGTTTTGTATTTCTTTTAAATAAACTAGGTCATACTAGTTCAATTTCAGAAAATCCTTTTAATTTAATTAGATAGATTAAATTATAGATTAAATTAATTCTTCTTAAATAGAATTAAGTTAATAAATAATTTAAACTACTAACCTAATTAATTTAATAAATAAATTAATTCTGATAGAATTAATTTATTAATTAAATTAACTTAGTAAATTAAAATAAGATATCTTTAAAGCCTTGCATCTCTCTCTCTTCTGAAAACCACTGAATAGATATGATTTAATTCCACTGATGATGTCGTCATTCGATGCACTGTCTGGTTTCATGAATAACTGACTTCAATGATAATTCCTCATCTTTAAAACATTTAAAGCTGTGGCTTTCTTTCTTTAGCTTGACAAAATTCTGTATCCTGTACTACTTCCGTCACCACTGGAAATCTCTGTCACTGTAGTAAATCCACTAACTTGAATACTTCACTGAGGCTTGATCAATACATTGAACTTCTTTCAATGTAGAATAACTTCAAGTCTGTAGATGACTTTTAATTCTCCATTCTCTTGACAGATAAAACTATCTGAGATTCCTGTGACATATAAACTTATTATTTACTTATTACATACTTGTTTAAATTAAGTTGTTTCCTCGGAATATTAATAGGCCTAAACATATGCCTTTCAATCTCCCCCTATTTGTTTGTTAGAGAATAACAATCAAATACCTAGAGGATAACTCAACTAACTTAAACAAGAAATAGAAATGACTTTTAAGAGCCAAGTAAATAACAAGAAAAGTTCTGGATTTCATATAACATTTTCCAGATTCAAACATTATAGATAAATACAAGATAGATGTTCCTCTAGACTGAACATGTGTTTACATTTATCCTATCTTGAAATACCTAAGCTCTATACATATAACATTTACAGACTAGAGCTTCTTCAGATCTCAGACTCCATCATCTCTCCTTCTTCAAGTGCTTCAAGCAAATCCTTGTCCAGAATACGATCAGATTCAGAAGTAATGCCACTAGGTCTGACAGGTTGAGCTGTGACTTTCTTCAGCCTATTCTTCATTTGATGATATCTCTTGATATTGGCAATGCAATAGTCTTGAATCAAATCAGCAACTTCTGTCTTTTCCTGTGTAGCAAACCCTGTTGTCCTCAACATGTTCTCCATATAGACAAGATGCTTGGCAGGATAATCTTTCAGAGATATTGGATCCACACCACAAGTTTGAAGTGCCCTTCCTTTATAAAATTTAACTTCATATGGCACATCCACAACTTGAGGGCTAGCTTTCATTGCAAAGTCTCTTAGCTGATCATGCAGCAGCTCAGCTAATGGAGAAGTTCTTTTTACTTTGCACATGAATACCCAAAGCTCAGAGAGAGTTCTACCTTCCAGAAGATTAAGAGAAACTATGAAAGTTCCCTCATTATGAGTGTAGATGTAGATCTTCAACTCCTCTCTGACTCTGTCAAATCCAGTAGAAATTCTTGAAATCTCCGCATGAAGAGCTTTCATATATATTGTGTTGTCTGGATTGACCTGTCTGTACCTTTCCAACATGCTAAAGAACCTTCCATCATTGTCTGACCCTGTTGGATGTGAGAACATTTCTCTAGCTCTATCCCATTCTTCTCCAAGCTTCAGCCTCACATATAACTTTCTGTCTTTGACTTTTAAATCATGAAGCCTTTGCTTTTCTTGATGTTCAGCTTTTTGGATAACTAGATGCTTTGTGATTATGTCAGACACCTTAGCATTCTCCTCCTCTCTCCTCTTCAAATCAGCCTTTTGCCTTACCAACTCAGCTTCAAAGGCAGGATCCACTATAGGTTCATCTTCCCAGTCAGCATAGTCAGCCTCTCCTTCAACTTCTACCTCACCAAAGATATCTTCAGGGGCTTCAGATTCAACATCATCAAATACTCCCTCATCACCTTGATAGTAGTCAGCATCAGAAAAAGTTAACTTCTGCTTCCCTTTGTCCTTTGCAAAACCAGAACCTCCAGCTTCTCCTCCTTGAGCTTCTCCTCCTTGTAACTCCTTCTCCTTATTCTCCCCCTTAGTTGAGGAATCCTCTAAAGATCTAACTTTATCAGTCTTAGGATCCTCCTTTCTACCTTCTCTTTCTCCTTCACCATCCCTGTCACCATTGTCCCCTTCACCATCATCACCCTCAAAGAATTTTTTGTTCAGATTTTTATGCAGGTTTAGTGTAATTTTGTGTTTTTGTTATTTTTATGCAGAAGGTTTTCACACTGTTAGCAGCTTTCTTGTGAATTTTCTGATGTTTTGCTGCTATTTGTGTGCATTTCTCACTCGGTATGACCCTCCTCAGGTCATATTGGGTTATTTTCTCTAATATTATTAGTTTTTTTTTAATAATAAAACTCGGTATGACCCTCTTCTAAGGTCATATTGGTTTTATTTTTGTTTTATTATCTTAAAAAACTCGGTATGACCCTCTTCTAAGGTCATATTGGTTTTATTTTTGTTTTATTATTTTCTAAAACTCGGTATGACCCTCTTTTAAGGTCATACTGGTTTTATTTTTTGTTTAAATAATCTCAAAAACTCGGTATGACCCTCTGTTTTGGTCATACTGACTTTTATTCCTGTTTAATTATTCTCAAAAACTCGGTATGACCTCCCTTTTAGGTCATACCGAGCTCAGCAGAACCTGTGCCTATAAATACTCTTGTTTTGCAGGTTCTTTTGTTTCTCATTCCTATCTAACTCAAGTTTTTACTTAGTTAACTTTGCTCTGGTTTGTGTTTTATTCTTAGAACAACGAACTATTGCAAATTTTTCTTGTGAATTACTTGGGATTTTATTTCTTTTCTGATTATTATTATTATTAATTGCTGTGATTATTCTAATAATATTTTTAATTTTATTATTTATTTTCAAATGGCTGCGGAGTTTGTTGTTGAACGTTTTAATAATTACGTTGGCTATTTTGATCCCCTTAAGTGTTCTGTTGAACGTTTTAGACCGTGGATTCATTTTTTAAATGAACAATCAATTGTTAGCTATGCTATCACTGCTTCTGTTGATTTAAAGATTGAACCCCTTCGTCTATTATGCTTAACTGCTGTTGTTGCTGAAGATATGCGATCTTTCACTTTCACTATTTCTGATCGTCAGTACACAGTAACTAAGGAGCTCTTTTGTCAAGTGCTTCATTTTCCACTTGATAACTTTGTTAGATTCCCTTCTGATCCTGAGTTAGTTCAATTTTTCTCTAGTATTGATTACCAAGGGAATATTGTTCTTCCTCGGTTGAATAAGGGGAATCTAGCTTGTGAGTGGGATTTGTTCTTTGACTGTTTAGCTAAAGTTTTTAGTAATTCTACCAAAAACAACTTTTCAACCATCACTTCTCTACTACAAAACATTGCCTATGCTGCTGTTTTTAACCTGAGGTTGGACATAGGAACTCTTGTGTGGGATCTCTTGATAAGGAGGATTTTCAATTACCCTAGAGATATTGAAACTGGAAAGAAAGTTAGATGCTTTTATTCTCGTTTCCTTTCTCTAGTGTTGAATCATGTTCTTTCTGATGAACATAAAACCCTTTTTCAAAACACTCCTTTTCAAGTCCCCGCACATACTAATCCTCTCATTTATTCATCTTTGTCCACAAGCTCCAAGTCTGGAAGGAGACCCCTAGTTCCACAATCTTTTCTGCGAGAGATTTTGCAACCACAGTTACCTTTACTCTTTATTGAACATCCAGTGGTTGGATCCTCGTCAGCAGGAACTTCAATGGCACCTCCTAACACCATGGCACTTCAGGTAATATATCCACTCTCAACTGCTCCACTAACCCAAGAGGTTCTTAGGATTGACCAAGGGATTGTAGAACCACAATCTCTGTCCACGGTCATACAGCCATACACAGAGTCACATCCTTTGACCGCTCCCCTGGAACACTCAGCTATAACAAGATCAAGTGAGCAACTTGAAGTAGAGTCTCATATGAGTGATCCCACAGCTCTGCCTCCACCACTAAAGAAGAGAAGAACCCTACTTGAGGCATCTGTTAGCCAGTCTGTATCCTCTCAAAAGGATATAGATTCTGAAAAGGCCGATGAACAGTTACTAGAGACATCCTCTCAACAGGATGAATCTATTGAAATTCGCCATCAGGCCATGGCAATCTGTAAAGAGTCAAGCACACTCCCTTTACTCACAATGGGAGAAAACATTCCTGAACAATCTTTAGAGACTGTTACACAGGACACTCAGGAAGGAGAGCACATAGGAATACTTGGTGAAACAGTGCCTACCATTGTCACGGTAGAAGAGCCTTCACAGGCTTCAGAGGGAAAATCTGGTTCTTTGCCCACAATAATAGAATCATTTTCTCCCCTCCCAGAGGGAACATCTCTGGCTCCCCTAAGGGATTCTTCACTCGCAGTTTCAACTGGAGAAAGTGAAGGGCAACATGGTAAGTCTATATCTGAAGCAATTCAGTTTTCAATTTCTAATGAATTTTTAGACTTCACCATGGATTGGGATTCGCGAACTCCCATTGCACCACCAGTGACCTCTCAAGAAGGGGCTATGGTGATTTTTTCTGCAGGTACTTCAACTCCAACAATGGATAAACAGCTAGTGGTGAGTTCTGAGAGACAAACACAGAGCGATACACAAGCACGTGAGGTGAGTGAAACACCATCGAGAGAAATTGAGATGAGTGCACACACTGACACATACACTGCTTCATTATTGGCTCAAATAGCTGGTTTACAGAAACAACTTCAAGAGACCCAGGCTGAAAAGGAAATTCTCAAAGCACAAGTGGTTGAACGATCTACTTCTTCCACCTCTGTAACTAATCAGCTGGGTTCCATTAGAGATGAATTGGAAGGAGTGAAGGTCACATTGGTCCCAAAGATGATCTCAGGTCATACAAGTGTTTTTTGTTTCTTTTATTTAAATCATTTCTGATTTATTAGAAGGTCATACTATGTACTTTTCTCAGGTCATACCGAACTTAATGAGGTCATACTAAGTGCTTTCTATAGGTCATACATTTCTCTTTTTTGGTCATACCGAATTTTAGAGATTGTGTTGGCAGGTCATACTAGCATTCAAGGTCATACCGAGCATGTGTGTGCAGGTCATACAAGGATTATTGTGTTGGTATTTAAAAAACAACAGAATAGAAAAGGAAGCAGGTTGACAAAAAGCATCAAGAACATACAGAAGCATTTACTGAAGAACAGCCAAAGCTTTAAATCTCATTTCTTCTCAAGCAATTAATTCTAGTTTGTATTGTTAAATCCAAACCACTAGAATTTGATTACTTGTATTGCTTTGACTATCTAGCGGATTTTTATCCCTAGAACGAATCTTAAATTATCAAATATTGTTAAATCATTTTATTACAAATATAGATAAATTCATGTTGAATTTATTCTAGATTTGTTTTAATTTATTTAAGATTCAATCTTGTACTAAGTATCATTTGTAACACCCTTCAAGTTTAATATAAGTTATATTTAACTTGAATCTTGTTTCATTTTTATTCCGCATCAATTTGTTCCTAAACAGTTAAATCATTTAAAGAACAAATTCGAGAAAACGGTATAGTTTGTATTCAACCCCCCTTCTACAAACTTATCAGGACCTAACAAAGTATAATGCTAAAACAAAGAGACACATCCAAGTTAGACTTAAGTCTATAAGGGGTCTTGTGTCTGAAAGGATTATCGCTGTAGAGTTCATTGGAACTCAGGATAATATAGCTGATCCTTTGACTAAAGGACTTGAGCATGCAGTAGTCCTTAAGTCTAGGTTGGGGATGAGACTGATAGCCCATAATGATTCATCAGCAGCGGGAACCCAATACACCTGAGAGGAGATCCCTTGAAGTGTATTCAATGTGGTAATAACAAGCTGTGAGGGTGAGTTGGTAGTACCTTTACTATATTCCTTGATACTTACGTATCTGTGTCTATCCCCTGTAAACCTAAAAGGTATTGTTATTGCCAGTATAGCAAGAGTTAGTTTGAACTCTGAATGGGGTCAAGTCATTTGACGAGATGATCGCAGTACATATCTGGAGATGCCCAGCTAAGCGAATGTAATTGTGTGGTCGCAATTAGAGGAAAGGGTTATTCTTTGAAGCATTCGACGAACATGATCGAGACAGGACCATTAACGTCTCAAAGCCGTAGATCAGCACCATAGCCTTTGATTTGTCGTCGTCTATGGAGTGTGGTTACACCAAACGGATAAAGATTCAAGGTGAAACATTCCATCTAGATCCGGTAGCCATCGAAGTAGATGACTTAGGAGGGTTCAAACCCGGAAGGGTACCGACTCTGAAAAACAAGTCATGATAAGGACCGATATGCATTTCTGTATGGATTTGTGGGCGATTGTTAGAAAATGGAAAGTTTGAGGCATATTTTAAATATGTTCTTGATGGAATTTCCGGAAACTAACGATTGGAGGTTGTTCCTTGTTATGAGGACTTAAACTTTCATGTTTGGATCTAAGACATTTTCTTAGTGTAATCCATAAATAAATTGAGTTGAAATAGGTTGCTTGAAATGGGTTGTGTGGGTTGGTTATATTAAAATAACTTGTATCCCACATAGCATTGGTAATGAGAGGTTGGTGGGTTTATATAGAAACATGTGCAAGAGTAGTGTACAACTACTAAGGCATGTGGGTGTGCATGGTGTTAGTATGTGCCTCGCGCACACACACACGCGCCGCCGCCGCTCGCCTCGCCCCGCCCCGCCCCGCCACGCAACGCCATGCCACCTCTCGACTCGACTCGACTCGTGTCGAAGGGCGATTTGGGCGAATGTCTCGGCGTTTCGCGTACGCGAGGCGACCTGGGCGAGGAATTTTATTACCTGTTTATTTAATATTATTTATTGATTTAATTTAACAGTATCAGTATTTATTTGTAACAGCTAAACGAACTGGGTCAGGATTTATATTAAATCCTGATGGACCTGTTCGTGGATTAAATCCTGATGGCTAGTGTCAGTATGTGGATCAAATCCTGATGACTACTGATCCTGATGCCTGGGTCAGTACTTGGATCCTGACGGAGTTAAATCCCGATGATGGTCCAGTCCTGACGAAATCCTGATGTTCGATCAAGTACTGATGCCACTTCTGACGGACAGCAAGTCCTGATGGCTTGGAGTACTGATGATGATCAAATCCTGATGGACCAGGAAATCCTGACTGAGCTGTAACTGTTATTAAATCCTGATGACTACTGTTATGGTAATTAAATCAGAATATTTAGTATTAAATGTCATATCTTCAGTTATAATATTTTTCGGTCTGTTTACGTTTTATTTTGTATTTTATATAGATACAAAACACAACGTTTGACATAAGTGAGATATACGTAACTGTGTGAAAAACCCTAGACATCAGTTTTCTTCTCTGCTCTCTCTCTCAAGACATTAAGAAGATACATAGGTTTTTGGGCGAACTGAGGTGCAGGTCGCTGTTGATCATTGTCATATCTGTGAGTGGATTGATCTGTGTTGTTTTATCCTGGGAGTGATATTGCTGCAACCCAACACAGCGTAAGTGGGACAATAATCTCTTCAAGAACAGTCAAGACTTCTCGAAGGTTTGACGACTCAGCTGTTTCTTTATCTTTCAGTATTTGTTAAAGCTCCTGAGAGATAAGTGTTATTTCTTGTCTTGTTATTTTCAGTCTCTGATTATACTTTTGTTTCGACCTTTGTGTTTGTTTCGTTATTTGGTATTTTTGCATGTTCTTGTTAATACAAAATATATATAACTGACTTATTATTGCTGTGTAGTTAGTAATTATACCCAACATATTATGCATTATTTACATAACTTGGAGTATATAAAATTATCCGATATACGTTTAGTCCTAAATTTAGTGATTTATATTGAATTTTTGTCTCGTATTCTTTGATAATAAACACTAAATACATTATACGACTAGCAAAAATTTAGGACCTAAATTTTAATATATAATATACTAATTATGCAGAGACAGTGTGTAGACAGATAGGAAGGTGGAGCAGCACTAAAAGAAGAAACACATTCTCCTCACATGCTTATTCAATCATCTTCTTTTCCTTTTTACATGTTAACAACGTCATAATGTTTGGTTTAAGGATCAATCTTCCATGTTCTCAGCTATGCTATCAATTATCAACTTTCACGATTGATAATTATTGAGGCCCAGTTTGTTAACCACATTTGAGTAAAAATAATGTGAATGTAGATTGGAAGAAAAATATTATCTAGCTTATTTTTCGACATTTATACTTTTTATTATCAAAGAAAACAACATTTGAGCGTCATACATTAGATCGAAGTACCAAAATATCAAATTTGATTATCATTAAATTCATGTCCGATTTCCCATTTGCTATATAATTAAACAAGAATTTATTTAATTTAACTTTTTTGATTTTATTCCGAGTTTGATTTCCAACAACTGCATAATTAGATAATATTTATTTATTATACACTTTCATCATTTCAGGTTCAATTGGATGCCATGTTTAACCCTTTTCTTAAATATAATTGACGAAAATAACTAGTCTCAGTTTATTGGCCAACTTTAATTGATTAAATACGCATTGCTGAATAGAGTAATTAGAATACGCATTTACTGTGGAGGTATTACGTAAAATTTACAACATTTATAATACAATATGCATTCTTTTACAACATTTATAATACAATATGCATTCTTTAACAGAGTATTCAATATGTAATACGTATTATTTAATTAGATAACCCATAATACGCATTCGTGGGCTAGGTAACATGAAATATACTTTAAATAATGCATTACGCATATCATGTCGAGGTATTAGTAATTGAATTGAACAATACGCAGTCAACCCACTTTTCTTTTCTTTCTACTTTAGAACGTGTTATATGAATGGGTCCCGTAAAAAGAGGCTGATACGCATTCTTGAAAGACAGCTTCCCAAGGTCAAAGTTGGCCACATTATTCAAACTTGTTATTTTCGTATAATTTTCTAATAAAAAGGTTATTTGTGTCATTCTTTCCTACAAGTTCATATATAAATAATACTTAATAATTATATTTTTTTCTGTAATTTAATATTTTAATAGTTTTATTAATTTTAAAAAGATACCAATAAGTAAGTTGAGATAGCTCAAGTGCTAAGAGAATATCTAATGGTACCAACCCCTTAGCTAAATCAATCTACATGACACCTATGTGTCAATATTTGGAGAATATATAAAAACATTAATACTTCAACCATGTAACCCCTTAGCAATAAATATAGATAATCATATTTGGTTGGCTATATTTGTCGAACCAGCAAAACCCTTAGGTATAATTTACATAAGCATAATTATACACAACATCATTGGAGTAATGATCACACCCCTTAACTAAAATTTTACATTATTCTTATTTTATCATATTTTAACTAACCATTTTACATATCAACATTGGAGATGCTCTAAGAGTTTATCTCCCATGAACCTAAATATTAAAAAGAAAATAGACGTATAACTCAGTCTCACTTATTTGGTTTTTTGGTTTACACTACAATTAGATTTTAAGTTCATCAGATAACTTCTAGTATTATATTAAAATTTTAACAGTAATTACAGGTGTTGTTTTAACGAAAATGGCAATAAAATTTTTAATAGAAAAATATATTAAGGTTTCATTTTCATTTTCACAACCTGGGATGGAAAAATAACCCCATAATTCTCTACGACACTGATTGGTGTTGGAATACCACTCACCAAAGTAATCTACAGGTTTAAGATTGACATGTAGACATGTTAAAGAGATTGTGATTTGTGGCTCCCTCTTCTCACTTTTAATTGGTAATCCAACTAATCATAATTATTAAAATAATAATCAAATGGGCCAAGCTAATAATGGCATGCTCCCCCAACGTTTGGGTAAGTTAACCCATATATTGACCAAGTCCTTCGTTAGAGTATTCACATTCGTTCTCCCATTCTCATCCTTATTTTCATACTAAAAATAATAATTTCTCAAATATATTCTTTATAATTTATTTATCATCTAAAAAATTACTATATTCTATTCCTCATTTTTATTTTTATATATTTTTATTTCTTCTTTTTTTCGTTACAACTTTAAATACTAATTATTATTTTATTATCTCTCACCCCACTTACATATAAAATGGCATAAAATATGAAATGAGCTATGAAATATGAATAAAAAGTTCCCAAATATGGAGACTTATTTTTTATTCCCTAAAATGAGGAACCCGATGTAGATTTTTTTTTTTTTTGGCTAAAACTCATAATTTCCCCAAATTATAGCATATTGTTTTGTTTTTGTTTTTTTTTTTGGCTAAAACTCATAATTTTCCCAAATTATAGGAATGTGAGAGAGGCGGGAAATCCATTGTGAATGCTCTTGCACAACACATTTTAATAAAGTAGATAATGATATCCTTTTTATGAGATATCGAACATTCAAATCTTGTCAAAAATAAAGTGGGTTCAATTAGTCAAAGAAAAAAAAAATTATTTCATTAGTTTGACTGATCTCCTTCCCGAGAAAAGTAGGATATATATAATTTTGGCATGAATGAAAATGTAAATAAAAATAAGGAACATGAGACGAAAGAGTATACTAAACTAAGTCAATAGAAACATTATATTTTTGGAACTGGGATCAAAATATATCCCCTTGCTCAGCCTTAATATATTTGTAACAAGATGCACTTGTAAATATACTTGGACCTGCATTGTATTGCATTGTATTAAGTGCGTGTTTGGAATATCACACAAACGTTAACTTATAACTTAAAATAAGTAAGTGTCATATAAGTGATAAGTGGATGAATTCTTATAAATTATACGGGTGTTTGGATAAATTTACTTATAAGTTAGTTAAGAGTTTTCTAAATAAAATTTGAAAAAATAATTATTAAATACAATGGTTTCAACACTTGCATTTTAAATTAAAAAAATGTTTAAAAACACAAAAGATAAAAATATAAAGTATTAAAAATCAAAGAAATCAAGTAATAAGTCAATAAGTTCAGGAAAATGTACCCAATTATTAACATTCAACTTATCAACTTATAAGTTATAAGTTGAGCTCATAAGTTGGGTTGACAAACACCCCCATAAACTCTTATTCCCTCCGTCCCCCTCAATTCTTTACATTAAGGGGACGACACAAAGATTAAAAAAGTGTAAATTAATAGGAAAAAGTAAGAAAAATGACTAATGTGGTGGAACCAATCAATATTTAATGTATAAAGTGGGTATAAAGTAGGTATAGTGGAGGAAAATAGTGAATATTACTATTTTTGATATATAAAGAAATGAGAAAAACGTACCAAAAAGAAAAGTATAAAGAACGAGAGGGAGTATTAACTTATAAATGTATAAGTCGGACAACCAAACAGGGCCTTCAGTGGCCAACAAGTTATTACACCCCTGTGTCCTGTTGGCTGTTGGCACTTTACACCCCCAAATAAGCTGGAAAGATTTTCATTAAAAGACGTAGCAGTCACTTCAGTGGGCCAACGACCCCACAACATAATTATATACAGTCAAGATGCCTATTCAAATTTTTTGATACTTTTGAATCGCAAATTTGCAATCTCTAATACATATACGTTCTAGAAACTTCTCTCAAATGGACAGTCATACTAGTCTCTCACAAGAGCTATCATATATTTTTGTGAATTACGAGTTTACATTTGTGGAATATAAGTTAACATTTTCTTGACAGGGCTCCTCAGAGAATATAAAGAGTAAGACATGAAACGCCACATAAAATATATTGTGGTCTAGGGATAGTTTTATGTGTGGAACACGTTCGATAACAACGGGACATGCTAGCCGTAGGAACCATATCTTGAGAGTTTGAGACAATCAGACAAACCAAGCACACATGCTAAAGACAACTGAACAATATCCTTACATAATTCTTGTGGATACACAAGCAAGCACTTTGGCACGAACCAAGAATATTTCGAACAAAAGGATGTTCGAAATACTTCAAACATTTACAGGATTTAGAGAGAAAAAATGGAAAAAATTTCAGAAGAAAATCAGTACAAAATAGCTATTCAAAAAATTCACCCATTTAAGAATTCAAACAACAATTTGCATACAGAAGATTCCAATCCATCATGGCATATGGTTTCTTCTACAACAAATCTAACTGTTGAATTAAATTTTAATTGCAATAAATATAAACATATAAGTGTTGCAGAAAGAAGAAAGAAAATGAAATTCAAGTATTTTAGAATAGGATAGAAAAAGAAACATAACAAATCACTTCTCGACTCTAACCATCCTACTAACAAGTCACAATTTTCTTTGACATACTAGCAAGGCAGACTGATATATGAAACATAGTAGACGAAGAGTAGATACATCAAAATCATTTTATCCTCCCAATTGTCAACCGATCACAGGTAACCGAGTTCACATGAAAAATTACATGAAAAACCAAATAAATTGAAAAAGAAACTCGAGCTCCAATGCATATACTGTAGAACTTAGAAGCACTTCCTGTGCACGATTGATGGACCAGACTCATCATATTCACCCTTGGAGATCCACATCTGACAATACAGCAGAAATAATTAGGTTCAATATATGACAAAATGAGCAATTCATATTCATATATATAATAACAATATGACATCTTTTAAGTAATTTTACCTGTTGGAAGGTGCTGAGCGATGCAAGAATGGATCCTCCAATCCAGACACTGTATTTTCTCTCAGGTGGTGCAACAACCTTGATCTTCATGCTGCTGGGAGCAAGAGCAGTGATTTCCTTGCTCATACGATCTGCAATACCAGGGAACATTGTTGAACCACCACTGAGCACTATGTTTCCATACAGATCCTTCCTGATATCAACATCACACTTCATGATTGAGTTGTAAGTAGTTTCGTGGATTCCTGCAGCTTCCATCCCGATCAAGGACGGCTGGAACAGAACCTCTGGGCAACGGAATCTCTCAGCTCCAATTGTAATAACTTGACCATCAGGCAATTCATAATTCTTTTCCACAGAAGAGCTACTCTTTGAAGTTTCAAGTTCCTGCTCGTAGTCGAGGGCAACATAAGCAAGCTTCTCCTTCATGTCACGGACAATTTCCCGCTCGGCAGTGGTGGTGAACATGTAACCTCTCTCAGTTAAGATCTTCATGAGAGAATCAGTGAGATCACGCCCAGCAAGATCAAGACGTAGAATGGCATGGGGAAGAGCATACCCTTCATAAATTGGTACAGTATGGCTCACACCATCACCAGAGTCGAGCACAATACCTGTTGCATATTGAAGATTTTAGATTAAAGCTATAAGAAACAATGTCAACAACAGAACATATTACTTGTAGGGACATATACTAACCAGTAGTACGTCCACTTGCATATAGAGAAAGAACGGCTTGGATCGCAACATACATAGCAGGAACATTAAATGTCTCAAACATGATTTGAGTCATCTTTTCCCTGTTGGCCTTGGGGTTGAGTGGTGCCTCGGTTAGAAGAACTGGGTGTTCCTCTGGAGCAACTCGAAGCTCGTTGTAAAAAGTATGATGCCAAATTTTCTCCATGTCATCCCAATTACTTACGATACCATGCTCAATTGGATATTTCAAGGTAAGAATACCTCTCTTCGACTGGGCTTCGTCACCAACATAGGCATCCTTCTGTCCCATCCCAACCATCACACCAGTATGCCTTGGTCTCCCAACAATACTGGGGAACACTGCCCTGGGAGCATCATCACCAGCAAAACCAGCCTACAGATAATACACGACAATATCCACAACAACAATCCATCATTAAACTAAGTATGCATAACACACTTAGTTAAACTTCACGAGCATTATAAAATGAACTAACCTTCACCATTCCAGTTCCATTGTCACAAACTAGGGGCTGGATATCCTCAGCATCGGCCATTTTATGTTACTGCAAAATTTCAAAAACTTAAACAAAAAATTACATCAAACACTCGCTAATCAAATAAACATTTAAAAATAACATCGCCATTATCGATACACTATTAATCATCAATAATTCAATCCCAACATTATCTTTTTCATTTACATCTATCCTGTACTGACATTGTCAATCACCTAACAGCCGAGTTCAATAATTAAGTCCAATACATATGCTAACACATATACAAAAATTACGACATTCACAAAAACATCGAAACACCACCAGCTTCCACATTTACTAACAACCCTAACTCCGAATTCATAATAATAACCTCACAATCATACTCGTAAACACTACAACACTCCGATACATTCGTGCAATTACATCGGAAACAAAAAAGCACATCGATCCAATCGCGTAATTTCACAGGTCAAAAAAGGTCAATCTAGTCATTCAACTACAATTATAGAGTAAAACACATCCTTATACGCTCAATAACCACTAATACACATAAATCAACACACGATTATCAATACAAAACAGGAAAAAACATGAATCTAAGCCTACACACACAGATCAAACTATACAGTAACACTAATTGCATAATCTCAACTTAAATAATCAGATTCAGATCCAAAATTTCATAATTTAAATGAAAAAAATAAAGCTAATTAGATAAAGAGATCAAGACGTACCAGAAAAAGAGTTAGTTTATCTCTCTCTAGATAATCTCTCTCTCTCTCTCTCGATCTCTATGTTGTAACGATGAAGCGGATATGAGAGGAGTGAGGGTAGATAGATGTGTATTTATATATACGAGAGTGTATGTATATACACACGGAGTGGCACGGGGGTTTGGGAACAAAATTTGAAATTCAAATGAAATGTATTTGAAATTCGGTAGAGTAAATTTATTTATTTATTTGTTTATTTTAAAGATGTGTGTTTGAAAGTAAGAGTGGAATCATTTCGACCACCAGAAAAGATAGGGGTGACCTGGCATTCACTGATTCACACCATACTGTGTGTTTTTCAGAATTATACATTTATTATTTTCGAACACTAGTATCAAATCAAATCCAAAATGTGCAAGAATAACGACTTTTTGATATTTAAAAAATTAATGCTAGGTAACTCAAAACCGTTTCTGAAATTCGTTTTAATCAGCTGCCGGGAAAATTTTTGGGAAAATTTTGGAGATTTTTTTTTGAGACTTTAGCATTTTTTTTAAAAAAAAATACATATAACTATAGTCGTGAAATTTCGTCATATTGGAACATTACAGTTAAATCTCGATAAATCAATATTTTTGGGATCGGAGAATAATATTCATTTATCGAGATTAAAAATGCATTGTGTATATCAAGTTGGTATCGAAAAAAATTACTTATTTGATGAGTTTATTCATTTATCGAATATTCATTTTTAGGTTTCACGGTGTGTAGGAACTTTTGATGTATACGATATGATAATTGCTAGGGTTAGAGTAGGTTTATAATTTTCACTACTGCATTGAAAATAATTATTTGTTTCAGAGTATTTTTTTTTCTAAGTAGTTTAAGAGAGTATTTTTAACTGTGTTAGTTAAAAAACTTGCCTAAAATAATATAAAAGAATAATTATTTAAATTTTGCGGACCATAAAGTGGTATAATCTTTGTTATAATAATTGATTATATTTTAAAATGTGAAAATTCTATGAACATCAAATTAGATTTCAAAATGGTTCTCAAATGCAATATATCACAGTTTAATATGAGATGGACTGCTGCTTTCACAATAGTCAAACCTATTAAAAAAATTCAAATTGATGCATCATGTATGCCACGTTACTGTATTAATTTTTCCTACCCGATTTGATACATCTAGCATTACTATTTAAAATAAATAGATTATTATAATTGTTATTTCCAGAACAATACAACCTAGATTGTAGAAGGGGGGTCGAATACAATCTAGTTAATTTTACAAAAAAATTTCAAACTTTTACAATATAAATATATGTGTTGGTAAAATAACTAAGAATTGAGACAAGCCATGAACATAAATGAATTCTTCGAGTTAAAAAGTAATGCAGGAGACAAGCAGACTTTTTAAACTTTTCAGGTGGGTTTCTCGGAAAAAGCCCACTTGAGGTGTATATTGAAGAATTCTCTGGTTTTGTTTTTCAACAAACTCCAGCTGCTTACACAGATGATGGAAGAGAGCCTAAGTGTTTTTACTTTCAGCTTTGTGCTCTCTCCACATGCATTTATATGATACTCCACACAGTCTTATATACATCGACTGTGTGTTACAAACAAAACCTATAACATAATAAAATATTACATTTTGGTTCTGCTTGATCACATGCTCGTCTCAGAAACTATCATATTCGGGAAATTCCTTGGCTGGCATCACAGATAAACTTGTATAATCCCAAATGGTGCTTTCTGATTGAGTGTGCTGCTCTCTTCAAAAATTATTAAGTCCATGCAATTGACCTAGCTTCCAAGCCCATGTGACATCTGCATGAAAGAGAACTCTCCTTGGTTACCCGACTGTCAAGTCACTATCAGCTGAGATAAGTGAACATGTAGTACTACAAATAGGTCTTCATGCTTGTCAAGCCTTTCCTTTGTGTCCAGTTAGAAGTTAAACTTCTAGGTAGCTGCCTTAACTCTTATTTATCCATCGAGACACAAAAGACAATAGATGACTTCACATTTCACTTGTAGGAATTTGAGCCTTCGAATATTTACAATTTTGACTCCCTATTCCATACATCTTTTGCGTCGTTATCCAGTATCTTTTAGTCACGGGTGTGTAATGATGATCTCTGAGACTGTCCTCCATTCAACCTGCTAAATAAAGGAAACCTTCAAAAGATTCCGTTACATAGATTTGTTTTCCATGTTGAATGAGATGAACATCAGTAGGCGTATTAATTCCATATCCGTAGACTACCATTTTACGTCAAATATCCGTAGAAAGGTAATCTCAGAATATCCGTAGAAGTAATATTCCATAACTGTATCCATAGATGAGACATGACATCCTTGACTGCATCCATAGATAGACCATGACCTCCTTAACTACATCCATAGATAAAACATGACATCCTTAGCTATATCTGATGATCAACTTCCTTCAGCTTTTATCCGTAGATATGACGTCCTCAGCTTTTATCCGTAGATGGGATAAGATGTTCTCAGCTTCTATCCGTTGATGAGATAAGATGTCCTCAGCTTCTATCCGTTGATGGCATATGATGTTTTAAGCTTGTATCCATAAATGAAATAAAATTTCTTAGCATGATCCGTAGAATGGATAAACTTAGCTTCATCTTTAGATAAAACATCTTGTCATCTTTATTGATTCACCATTACTGAGTTGAATAGGCAGACTTACCACTGAAACACTTGGTGCTTGATTAAACGTCCGTTGGCTTGCTTCTGAATTGCTTCCTAACTTGATGACAGAATATCCTCCAATCATTTAATGTGGCTTTTAGACCTTGGATAGATACGATGCATTCTAGTTAGCTTCCTGATTTATCAGCTTCTGTGAACTAGCTTTCTGACAATCAGCTTCAGTGTCAAGATCAAATTCTTGTCTTGAGCATTTTGTTATCATCATTTCAAATGGGTCAACCCTAACAATAATTATTATTATAATTTTAAGTTATTATAAATAAAACATATTATTTCAATATAATAGAAGATGGCGTGAACTTTCACTGCAGATCTCTAAGGTTACGTTCACTTCGCATGAATGGAATAAGGTGGCAATGAAATGAATACGAGAATAAATGAGGGAGGACTTTGTTAGATATGAGTGCAAACGAAAGATAATACAGGGGAGGGGGTGAATGTATTATCATTGATTTCTTGAACCAACAACAACAAGTAACTCTGTGTGTGATAGTGTTTGCGGAAATTTAAAGAACAATAGAGAATACTTTTCAATATAATGGTATTTTATTAGATTGTGTGTTGCTACAACATGTGAATACAAAAGTATTCTCAGCTTCGTTTTTCTCAGAGAGATAGTTCTTGATTTACACTTGAAAAACGTTAACATCTAAAGTGTGTGACATGTGCACTTAGATAAACATGCACAGTTCACTTTTACAGATTAGGAATGTGACAAACTGTCCTAATCGTCTATGTCTAACCAAAATTTGCATAAGAGATTCTTCGCTGACAATGATCCACTTCTTTAGCTGGACCACCTTTGACTTCTCTCTCTGAGCTGCTCTGTAGACTTTCCATGCGCTTTTGCAAAGTGTTGGACCACTTACAGAAGTACAAGGCTAACTGACTCTTTGTCCCGAGGTTCAGAATTTGTCTTCTTCAGGTAGCTTAAATTCCGCATTCGATAACTCTGGCTATGGCTAACTCGACAACTGGACTTCTTGAATCAATCATTTTCCTTACTTCTCGAATCACACCAAATTGGACTTCTCTAGTGCAGACTTCTCGAATCAGCATTCAGGCTTAACTAATCCTGGATAACTCGAATTAGTTCTCTTGACTTCTCGAAGTTGCTTATCTGGACTTCTCTAATCTTCCTTCTTGACTTCTCGAATTTGGACTTCTCTAAACAGACAATTCTGAACTTCTCTAATCTTTGCCTTAGAACATTTTCACTTCAACTCTTGTAACTTCTTTATTAAAGGCCTTCTTTCTGAACGTAAGGAGCATGATCAAGGATGATCTTCTTCCTGGACATTCTAGTTACTTCTGGCCTATGTACAACCAGATACAAGAGTTGCAGCTACATAGTCTAGGCATACATTTAAGCATAATGATTAGGACTAAAGAGTTTCCCAGCCAGGAGCATGACATTCCAGTATTATAGGCTTGTTATGTAAACTCTGTTCAGACATGTCTCTGTAACTAACAATCTTCCCCAATTTGTGAGTAAGATCATTAGTCACAAATTTATGTCTGATAACAAGACTATTAAAAATAAAAGGATTCATGGATGAGTAGATATGACAATTGAGCATCTGCAAAGAGTCCATGACTTGAATATCTTACAAGTAGAAGACTCATTAACCATGTTTCTTCTGATCATCATGTCTGACCGTGATTGAGTCATCTTCTGCTTGGTTTCTTTGCTCTCCTTTGCATTTCCATCTATGACCCTTTTGATATCTCCTAGCACAGTTGTCCATCTCCTTCTATACCAACATTAGGAAATTCTGCTGTGAGGAGCTTATCCATCTGATCCACACTTGAGCTATGAAGAGCTACAACTATCAAATGTGGTGGAACATATGATGATCCCGGGAGACTGTCATGTTGCACAGACCCCCGGTTGAGTAAGAGCTAGAGCTAGGCTCCTCAGGATGGAATGACATTTGATTCTCAGAATCCATTTGTTGAATAGCTGTAGATTCTGATGTTGTCTAAATTGAAACGAGATGTGTTACAACATCAGTTCTATAGGCATGTGAAGGCATTTCCAAATCCAAGAGGATTGGAGAAATATTCACAGAGTCTCCAATAAAGACTGGTGAAACCTCTGTGCTTCTGATGATGTCATTAGAATATGCCCCAACATGCATTTCCTGACCATCTAAATGGAGGTTATGGGTGGTGAGCAAAGTGTCAAACACTAAATCACTTGAACTAATTGGCTCCATAGGGAAAAAGGAATCATGTGGATTAATTCCTTGCTTCTCAATTACTTGAGTTGCAGGTTGAGAAGAAATATGAAGTGTATTAGGTTCTGGAATAGAAGTGTTTGTAGAGATTGATTTTGGCAACTCCCCCTGAGAAGAAAAGGGAGTTTCAACAGAGTTGTGTGTGCATCTCACAAAATGTAGTACCACCCTTATTTCTCCATGTGCAGACTCTCTTCAAATGTATTTCACTCAAGTCACTCTTTTGAGAAAGTACTGTCCTCTTTTTACAACTACATACATTTGGGTGAATGTAGAGGTGATCACTCCAATTAGCTCATGTTTCCCAACTTTTAGCTGATAGACTGACTACTCCTCTCTACTAGTCCTCTCTCAGCTAGCTACTTCTCCACTAACTTCTCCCCCTAGGCTTGGAATCAGACAATGGTTAAGAGAAAAGTGAAGAAAAAAAAAAGTAGTTCAGTCATCACTACACCATATATGATATTTGCCAACACCTAAAAAAAGTGTGAAAAATCATGAATAGTGTTGCTAAAAGCCAAAAAATAGCCTACGCCAACACTTTCCCCAAATTTTGAAGTGTTGGACTTTGCACCGTGGCCGTAGGGGTCTATGGTAACACTTGATGAACCAACAGCAACACATGAAAAAAAATGTTACCGTATACCCCAATGGCAATACTTTCTTGTCTTTACCAACACTAGGAAAAGTGTTGGAGTAGACCCTATGCCAACACAAGTACTCCATGCTATTTTTATAATTGGCAACACCCAGTGCTCTATTCCAACACTTATTCGTGAAACACTTTTTTGTATTTGGCAACAACATTTTACTTTATTGCAACATTAATTTGTTCAACATTAGTCATTTTTTTGCCACATTATGGTGTTTTTAGTAACATTCTGTAAACCAACATCTAAGTTCCAATTCCAAAATTTAAATTCGAATGATACTTTTTAACTTTAAGAACTTGCCAAACAAATATCAACTGCATTTTTCTACATCAATATAAACAAATGTTTGAAGCTATCGCCATTCGACACAAACAAACTTCCAAAAGCTACTAGAAAGACGATAAAAACAAATCAAAAGCTACTAGACATAACTTAGTTTTACATCAATTTATGTCCAAACATGCTTTGAATCTATATCATTGTATATGTCCTCTAAAATCTACTTCATGCTTAACCGCACCAGAATAGACACATTCCCTAAAAGTAGACACAGTGAATGAAGTTGAGGATGTCTTTGCAACACCTGGTGGACAAACAAAACACAATAGTGAGACTCTCAGATCTCGTTTAAAGCTCAATATATAATTCATATTTCAAACTTGAGATCCAAAATCTTGCCAATTAAACTCCATATCAAAGCAATACTGAGTGTTAGAAACTCTACCTCGTTCTTTAACTGCATCATGGCATCATAAATTGCAAAACTCTACATAGTGCACAAATTTTTATTACTATACATTAGATGATTATTTTTTTATCTTGTTACTAGTAATATTTGTTTTATCATAAAAACAAATATACTATACATTAGATGATTATTTTTTTATTAATGTTAAATATAGATCACATGATTTTTTTACCAAAATAAAATCAACTCTTCATCTAGCAGTAGAGTTAAAAATTAGTATCTAAATAAGGAAGTGGCCTAGTGTGATTCTAATCCCTTTTGACATATACAAGTAATATTTAAATTAACTTTTTAAGACGTTCCATCAATCCGTTTACTTAATGTGTATATCGACCACAAAACATGACCACGAGAGACTTGTATGAAACACTAATGCAGATATTTATCGCATGTTCACCTTATTAGAGAACCATAGAATTTGGCTTCCCTTGCAATTTGTTGTTCTAGTCCTTTAGCAGACTGCTTGAAGTATTTCCCAAGATGCTGTACGCAGAACAAATATAAGCAGAATAAGTTCCATTCAGTTTAAATGCTAGTGGTCCTAGTGAATACAATATGAATTCAACAGAACCAACAACTTAAAAATGCCAAATTTTGTAATCTCAATAAAAACACCACTAATTATTAAAGTACAGCACTACTAGCAATCACGTCAGCTCTATGGTAGTCGCTAAAAGAACCCGACTTTACATATTAACCATTATTACTTCTGAAGGGTGCAGGTATTTCAGCTGCAAGCAGTTGACAACTATATAAAACATTCACATTAGAAAAAGCAAACCACATTCTACATGCAACAGTAAGGTAAGTAAGGTAAGTGAGTTGCACCTTTAAAAACATTACATATTACACTGCTAGAATTGATAAATATTCTAACCACAGAGATGATAAGGCAAACAAAGAAAAACAAAGACCAAAAGATGCGTAGGTATCAGATAACAATATTCAATAAAAAAATCAAAACAATCTGAAAACATTATTTGTATCAAAACATTTAGTTAGTATGTTATATTTATAATATAATATCAGCAACTGATAGATTGAAAATAGTTTGGGGCCTGAATAAACATTGAAATTAAATGTTGAGTAGAAATCTAACTTGCATTGAGAAATTAAACGTCATAAATTCTACGACGGGCTTCAGGCTATGGTAAGCAACACCAACTGCAATTCCAGTAAAGCCAGCCTACAAAAATCATTTTAGATGGTCAAAAACATTATAAGAGAAGGAGTATCAGGAGAAACTCCTGTCAAAATTTGACAGACCATATTGTACAATAATAAGATATAAGAAACAAAGTTCAAATAAAAAAGTAGTAAAGATTCAGAAGCAACCTTAGTGATAGGAGTGTCAATAACCCTATCAGGACCATATTTATCCAGAAGTTTCAGAAATGATTGTAGATTTTGAAAAAGCGTTAGTAAAAATGATTATACCTTAAAAAGAATGAGAATTATACTAGAACAAGAAATTGTTATAGTTGCAGTTTGAACACTCTGTCATTTGTAGAACCTAAACATCAAGTCAAAGTATATTGTGTCATTTATTGTTGGTTATAATCAGAGGCATAATATTGACATGTTGTAAAAAAATGTTAGCATCTCCGTCTCTACGGGTACAACATAATACGAAAGACAGAAACATACATTCTATAACTGTAAAGTTCCGCAATTAAACAACTTTACCTAACACCAGTACAATTAATCACATTATATACCTTACATTTTACTTAAAAAGATCCAACAGTATGATTTAAATTCAATATTTAACTACTTATCTTCTTCAATTTATCTAACTAATAACAAGGTAGACTTCCATTTAAATAAATTGTTAAACCAATAACTAAAATTGCAATTAATAATTCATAATAAAGCTTAAGCTTAATTACACAAAAAGATCGTAAACAAACAACTAACCGTTGAACTGTACAAAATAAATTCAAACTATATAATCCACATACAAACATAATAACTATATGAATTTCTATGCAGATATAAAGAATGTGAGATTTATGATCTAACCAAATTCCAACGTAAACTGATCCTTAAAAATATGTCGTCTCTCTCTGCATCTCTCTCTCTCTCTCTCTCTCTCTCTCTCTCTCTCTTTGTGCATCTCTCTCCCTCTCTCTTTGTATCTCTTCGTTCCTCTTTCTCCCTCCATCTGTATCTTTCTCCACGGAAATTAAAAACTATCATGTAAACAAAAAAACTCACAAAAACTCTTATGCAAACAAAAAAACTCACAAGAATAACATAAAATTTAAAGTTATAATCATAAAACATAAGTAGAGTTATACAAAAATTAGGGTTTAAATAAACATTAGATTAAAATTGAGGTTAAGAGTTATACCAGTTAAATCTAACTTGAGACTCTCAAACCAGTTGAATTGTGTGTGTTTGTACAACTCGTGAAGAACTCCCAATTGAAGAACCGTGAAAGACCTAATATGAAGACTGTTGGTCCTCGTGTATTGCAGAAGGGGGGGGGGGGGATGAATCAATACTGATAAAATTCAATCTCAATTTCAACAACCAAAACTAAGATTTAACGTTATCAGTAATATGTATGCATTCACAAACAGTATGTTCTAAAAGACAAGTTTCACAAAATAAATGTTTTTATTTATTTTGCAAAGTGTTGCTACAACCTCAAAAGAAATCTTGAGCTTCTGTTTTCTTCAAGACACTTGCTTGCTTTCGTTACCGTTCTAGAATGAATTGATAGTCTAAGTATAAACTAATCCTATCACTGTCAACACGGGTTTGTGAAGCTGCTGTCATTATCAAGTGGCAGCTTCTTACAAACTGTCTACCCATGTGACTTTCCTAAATTGCTAACATGTCAGATAAACAATACAAAGAAAGCAACCTAGATTCATTCTATTTCCAGCTAAAACAATTCAGCAAATAGAGACTTGACCTTGCTCTTGAATTGATTCGCTTTTGTTTTGTAGTGCTTGAAGCTTCTGTCGTAGTCTTGCAGACTTGGTGCAGCATGTTGGAAGATTGGTACCAAGTTAGAGCTAGACCAATTAGTGAAACCTCTTGTTCATGTATCAAGATACAAGAACAGTTGAACTTGTTGTCTCAACATCTGAATCAGATGAATATTTGACAACAGTTGTGAGGGATTGCTGTTCAGTAAATGACTTTAATTTAGTTTTATTGAAATTAAATTCTAAATATGATTGACTTTTATATATTTATTAACTTAGGTATAATTTTAATATAAATAAAAAAATTTAATTTTATTAAATTAAAATTAAAAATTTCTAGAAATATAGATAAATATTTTTCAGGGTCCCTTAAACCCTAGGATTTTCCTTTATATATATAAAGATAAAGATATAAAAGATATTGAGTTTATATGTAATGAATCCTATGATCAAACAATTTATGATAGCTCATAGTTTTTCACATTATCAATCTTATTAAATCCTTTTAACATATTAGTTGGTTAGTAAAAATTCATGTCAAAGTGATAGTAAGTATAAAAACATGTTAAACAACTACCACAATTTCAAAATAACCAATAGTAGCTACAATTCAAATTAATATTGAGTTGTTCGCTTTTCAAAAAAAAAATACTGAGTTGTTCGTACATAAACAAAATTATAATTTTTTATAGAGTTCTTGTCTTAATATATATACACACATATATTTAATTAATTATACATCTTGCCAAACTTGATCTATATATATCATAACTTACAACTAACAAAACTTTTGTCTCCTTGTTAATGAAGCAACAGTGGAACAACAAAATATCAAAAATTTATAATAGGAAAATCTATAAATAGTTAGTTATCTTAATAGGATGGCCAAGGGCCAAGTTGGTGATCAACACAACAAACCTACAAACTATTTACATAGAAAAGATAAATACTTTCACCTAAACTAAATCTAAGAAATCGTAATTGAATCACTTTATATTGACTTACATGGCAGAGATGTATAAGATGCTTAGGAATAATATATATATATATATATATATATATGTCTCACTTTAAGTTACGAAGATGTAATACACAACTGTGGTGGCCTTTTGGTCGAAAGTCTTGTATGCACCTGTAAAGAGAGATGAACTGTAACAGCCCAGCTTTTCGGACTATTAAATCTAAATACAAAACTTAAATAAAGTACTATAGAATGACAATTACAGACGGAAGCGTGACAAAAGTTCTATTACAAAGCTAACAATTACAAAAACACAGCTAACGATGATCCAAAAACCAATCTATTCCGAACCTAAGATCCTCGAACTCCAAAGCTATCCCACTTGAGTTACACCGAACCTGAAAATGGTAAGGAATGAGCCATACAACCCAACAAGAAACCAATCGATCCAACTAGTCAGGCAAATAACATGTATATACATAAGACAATAAAATATTCGATACGATACAATAATATCGTACATAAATAATTTCCGATACACATATTCTTATTCAATACAATACAATACAACACCACATAACAAAAATAACTCAAAACTCATAATTCATGCCACGATCACTACAACCCGGTGATAACGGTCCTAAATTTTCAGAAAACTGTCACTACAACCCGGTGACTCGGTCCTTAATCTTATTCGATATTTTCACAAACCATGGCACAAATCAGAGTCGCAAGACTATTGCTTACACATAACACACATATCAAATAATACATATCACTTCAAAATATATCATCACTAAGCCCAAGTTTATATAATCAAAACACACACACAACACATAGTTACGAAAATACTAGATAAATCAATCGGAAACTTACATCTACGCATCCTAGATCATGTATCCAATTCTGATCAGTTTTGTATTTAGACATTTTGACCCTCTAAATGACGTTTTCATGAAAAACTCAAAGGACGAAAGTCGTAGAGAACGAAAAGACCTTTCTGAAAAGATATGACTCATCAAAATCGGACTTATAACGAATCGGAAATTGAATACAACGTCCGCTGAATTTGAACAGAAAACTGAAAAACAAGATATGTTTGTTTTTTGTGATTTTAAGAACAGTTCAGAGCATAATCTGGAAAAACACTATGAAATAGATGTTGTAGGAAACTGAAATAGCTTTCTGAAAATTCAAGAATTATCAAATTCCAGAATTATCAAATTCCAGATTACGATGAATTAACTAAGAATTTTCTAAGACTGCTGATTTGTGTATGGAATAAACCTACAAATTTTGATTAAAAAGATTAGGAAGAAGACTATGATGTTTATACAGCCTTACAAAACCCTAACTTCAAACCTGCTACTTATCCGAACTTAAATCTGATCCATATTTTAGGCTCATTAATATAATTTAATCATTAAATCCTATTATTTATCAAATTTTAATCTCTTTTTCTATTATTGTGCTATTATTATTATTCTAAAAAAATACGGGATATTACATGAACGAAAGCAAAAAACAAAACGGGTGCAGTAAAATTTGAGAGCTCCTCCTATTTTCTTATGATTTGAGCCGGGGTTTTCTTTATATATCTATACTATATTATTAAAGACGAAACATTAAAAGTTTTGGTCGGTCGGTCGGTCGGTCGGTATTTGGGCCGATTCACGGGCCTATCTATAACCAATTTATTAATAATCAATTACCTTTTTCAGTACATTACCTATTTTATATTATTTTTAAACTAAACCAACTCATCTTCTAAAAATAAAACGGGCAACATATATATAATATGGTAATATTATTATATATTTATAAACGATTACCTTTTTCAGCTAAAACAAATTATTTTTATATTTTTAAATAAAACAACTCATCTTCTAAATACACATATATGGAAACCAATTTGTTAATAACCAATTACCTTTTTCAGCTAAAACATATTACCTATTTCATATATCTATTTAACTAAAACAAATCATTTTCTAAAAATAAGACGGGCAACATATATATAAAATGGTAATATTATTATATATTTATAACCGACAGCTAAAACACATTATTTATTTTATATTTTCTAACTAAAACAACTTATCTTCTAAATATAATACATGCAAAATAAATATACAATGGTAATATTGTTTTATATAAATATTAATAAATAACTATTTATTCTTTTCAGCTAAAACACATTACCTCTTTTATATTTTCTAACTTAAACAACTAATTTTCTAAAAATAATGCAGACGACATATATAAAAAAAAGTAATATAATTTATATAATTGTGAATAAGTAACTAATTGTCTTTTTAAGAATATTACCTGTTTTATATTTTTTAACTGAAACAACTCATGTTCAAATTAAAAATAACACGGCAAAAGACAGATATATTGGTAATATTATTATATTAAACTTATGAAATTCATGTTTATTATAATTTTTTTAACATTCAATTTAAACGAGATAATTAATGAAAATAAAAGTAATAGTATATTCAAATAAACTCGGTATATTGCACGAGCACATATTTTGATATTTACATTTGAGTCCCTTTTTAGATTTTTAAGAGTAAAAAAATACGAATCATTAGATCTGTTATTTTAAAATATTTTATATTTTGATATCTAAAATACTACTACAGATTACGTCAAGAATATATTAAATTTAGATATTAAATTGTTAGATTTATAAATCCGGTATATATATATTAGAATTTTATCAAATTATATATAATAACTAAAATCTAAATAAAAAATAAGAAAATATTAAAGAAGACCGTGCGTCGCACGGGATATAAGCTAGTATATATAATAAGATAAAGATAAAGATTTAATTAAAATTGAGGAGTTCTAATTATATAATTTGATTAAATTTATAATTTTTAGGTATATATAATAAGATAAAGATAAAGATTTAATTAAAATTGAAGAGTTCTAGTTATATAATTTGATTAAATTTATAATTTTTAGAGGACTTGCTTTTTTTGATAAGAGTTATAAAAAGAAATATTAAAAGGTTTCGATTTTTTTCTCTAAAAGTTAGGACATAAATAAGGAAGTTTTGATTTTTATTATTTAAAATAGAGGAGCTCTAGAAAAATAGATAAATATGAATCGAACTATTTTAGATCTCCTAGGGGTTTTTCTTTATATATATAAATAGATCATTGTTCCAGAGAAAACCATCTTATATAGAGAATCGAGGAGAACAATATATTTTATTATAAAATCTCATAAATAATTTTAAATATTTTTACATAAAATATATAATCTGATTCTAATGTAGAATATTAGCATATACAAACTTTATAAAAAAATTAACATATAAAATTTGAATAAAACATTGATTTTGGACTATATTTTCTATTTTTTTTTTAAAAAAATAAGTAGTTTAATTTCGTTTTTTGATTTAAAAATTAATATTTATATTCATATCTAATAAAAAATATGATAAATATATATGTTATGAATATTTATGTAATGGTTATCTTCCGGACTCTATATAAGAAGTTATCTCTTGAATATTTATTAAAATCCTATGATTAATTTTAAAATAATAAAATTCAATGTGATCTTTTGTTAAGCTATTATATGAGGCTAAATAAAATTACTGGAAATCAGACTGAATAGTGAATACAACGAATTACTCCCTCTGTCCCTCTCATATTTTACAGTTTTTTTACATTGTTTGGCAAATATTTTAAGGCTCCTATAAAGTATAATTCTATAACTTATTTTCAAAATTTTCTTTTTCTAAATAAAAATTTAAATATTATACTTTTATTCAGAAGAAAAAATTAATTAAAATATTTATGAAAATATATTTTATAGGAGTGTTAAAATACGTGTCGAGCCCCATCCGTAAAGAACTCAGGGGACAGAGGGAGTATAACATGGGTCAAGATTTTCTCTCTCCATATAGTCATCGCGAGAATCAAATTACAAACATTACACGTACTCATTTTTCTTTATATCCCATTAACTCCTTATATATAATATGTCTAAAGAAAATCTTATCCAAAACTTTGGTCGGTCACTGTACTACCAAAAGTATATGATCCGTTGGATTATAAAACTATAAATATTCAAATAGATGAGGACCGTTAGATATAATATTAAAAATTGTATTTGATTAATAATAGGATATTATTTAAATACTAAAAAATGTATTTTGATAATTTAAACCAATTATAAATGAGTTTTCTATATTGAATAGAAATCTTTATGTAAAAATTCGTAATTATCTTTTCTCTTTAGTTTATGGATAGTTCCGGTTAGATAAAAATTATTAAACCATCATTAAATTAAAGTTAATTTTGTTAGCTTCGCATGGGCTGTAAAATCGTTAAAATCTGTTGTCTAAAACTCAAGATAGAGCCCAAACGGTAAATTGATTATCTAAATTTTAATAAATATTTTTTTTATTGTAGAACCAATTTAATTTTTTTCCTAATTCTTTTAAATTTATAAATTCTATTTTTATTTCAATAAAATATTAAAATCAATTTAAGAAAAAATTAAAATCGATCTGGTCCGTGTACGATCACTATACGACCAAATTAATAATTACAGTTAGATCTTAAATATATCGATGAGAATTGTTAGATCTAATATTAAAAAGTGTATCTGATTAATAATAGAATTATATTTAAATACTAAAAAGTGTATTTTGATAATTTAAAAGTTTTATATGTAAAAATTCTTAAATATATTTTCTCTTGAATTTATGTATAGTTCCAATTAGATAATAATTGTTAAACCAAATATCAAGATAACAATTAATATTGATTACAATATTAAAAATTATCAATATAGTGCTGATGTATATCATACTAACAATGATACAGAGACTTACGAGAACTCCTGTACATAAATAAATTTAAACACTTTTTTTTGTGAAGCAACATAACAATTTGATTAATCCAAATTATAATTATATTATTTTACATATAACAAACATAAAAGGATAATATCAAAATATTATTAAAATATTGAGGGTTTCATATTCATAAACAATAATTTTGAATATAATAATTATATTAAAATGTGTATTTGATTAAAGGTAGGATTATATTTAAATACTAAGAAGTATGTTTTGATAATTTAAACCAATTATAAATTGATTTTCTATATTGAATTGAATTTTTTATGTAAAAATTCTTAACTATCTTTTCTTTTCGGTTTATGGGTAGGTCAACATGTCAAGTTAGATAATAATTATTAAACCATCATTAAATTAAAGATAATTTCGTTAGTTTCGCATGAGATGTAAAATCGTCAAAATTCAATTTCTAAAACTCAGGATAGAACCCAAATAGTAAAGTGAGTGTCTAAATTTTAATAAATATATTTTTTATTTTTGTAGCATCAATTTATTTATTTTTCCACTAATTGTTTTAAATATAGAAATTTTATGTTTCTTTCAATAAAGTATTAAAATTAATTAAGAACAAATTCAAATCGATAAAGAATATAATAATATGAGAATAAAATTTTATATAATCATAACATAATTTTTATTCTATTTAATAATTTTTAAGTAATAATGTATTTTAAAATTTTATATACACTGTAAATAAAACCGAAACATTAAAAGTAAAAGCAGTTAGTAAGATACTTATATCAGTATATACTTATATAATAAGCATAATAGAGATATTATCCAAAATTTTGATCGTACGGTCTTGGACAACCAAACTAATAAGGACCATTAGATCTTAACTAGATAAATGAAAATTATTAGATCAAATATTAAAAAAGTGTATTTTTTTAATTAAAAGATTATATTTAAATTCTAAAAAGTGTATTTTGATAATTTAAACCAAATATACCAAATATAAATAAGTTTTCTATATTGAATAGAATTATCCATGTAAAAAATTCGTGACTTTCTTTTCTCTTTCATGGACAATTCCAGTTAGATAAAAATTGTTAAGCCATCTTTTAATTAAAGATAATTTAGTTATCTTCGCGTGGGGTGTAAAATCGTCAAAATCTAATTTTTAAAACACAAGATAAAACCCAAATTAGTAAAGTGGTTATTTAAATTCTAATAATAATTATTACGTCATCATTATTTTAATGTCAATTTAATTACTTTTTCTAACTATTTTAAATTTAGAAATCTATGTTCAAAAATTCAAATCAATCTAAGAAAAATTCAAATCATCAAAGAATATAATAATACGAGGATAAAATTTTATAAAATTGTGCATATTTTCTTATCTTATTTTATTAAATTTTATATCATAACTAATTAAATATTATTTATTATTAAATAATAAATTATACGCAAATGGTGGTTTTGTTTTATAAGAACTCATAGAGACCTAATTTCATTGTTAGGAGGACTATATTCATATTTAAATTATTCATAGAGACCTAACTTTTTTAACCTATATACATTGTAAATTATTAAATTCAAAACTTTAAAAGTTTGTAAATCAATTAGTATAGTACTTTTTTGAAAAATCTTATTTTAGAAAAAAATATTATCAAATAACCCATGTCTACAAGAAAAAAAATGAAAAAATTCTTATTTTTTTAAAAAAACCTGTAAATTTTAATATGTTGTTGGTAGATTCAAACCTTAGATCATTCTACGTGATAAGTTTACAATTTAATTTGAAAGATCCAACGATTATGAATTGAGTGATAAAGCGACCAGATTTATAAGAAAACTTTCATTATTTAGTCTTTAATATAATAACATAGATTTTTACGGGATATACTATAAAAAAATGAATTTTATACAGAATTTTGATCGTCACGGTGTACTACTTTAAAAGAAGAACTATTACAAACAAAACTAGCCTAAAAACCCGTGCGAAGCACGGGCCTGCTTATTTACTGAAATAATTTTTCGCACGAAAATGTATATATATCGAAACAATTTTGTAATTAAAATTAATTTTGAATTTATCTTATATTTGTATAAAAAAAATTAATTTTTTTTAATATTTAATAAGATTTCACAAAATTTGGAAAAAAAATCTATAAAATAAAGATCAAATTATTATTTTCATTTGACAAAATATTAATTTAGTTTTAAATGTCGTGAAATGCATTTTATCAAATTCAACAATTAAATATAATCTAAATGATTATTTTAGTATAGTTGTTTATGATATGGATGTATCTAAACTAATGTGTTTTTAACGAAATGACAATATACTTGTAAATAAAATATAAAGTTGGTCAGGTACGTAAGACTACACACCGTGATCACATCTTAAAATCTTTTAGTCTAAAGTACGTATATAACATTAGTGTATGTAAATTAATATGATAACGTAACTGTGCCAAACCCAAGGCTTTAGGACTTGTTCATAGTGAGTATTATTGATATTAAGAACAAATAGAAACAATGTAAAATTTGAAACACGGTCGAACTATTGTTCTTGTTGCAATTATAATCAGGTTTACCGGAGTTTTCTATGTTGGAGAAAGTATAATTTGTAAATAGGTATTTTGCCTTAGTAGTTGTTGTTTGTTTTTCAGCGATCAATTGATTTGGTTTTTTTTTATTTTTTTGCAGTCTAGAATATAAATCGTTAAATGCACACAATGTTGTTGTAATATAATCGAACACATGTGAATGAGATAGAGGATTTTAAAAAGAAGCTGAAGGTTGGTGCATCTTTGCACACTCTCACAAGACTATCTTGCGGTGTAAATTACAAAATTGTCGGTATATAACATAGGCGATGCAGTCTTAACATTGTCAGATATAAACGTAGGGCTGAGACTTATTACAAAATCTATTAATATTATTTAAAAGTCATCCATGCGGCGTCTCACTCAATTTTTTTACTTTTAAAATTTTATAAAAATTTTATACTCTAATCTTATATGTTATCTATAACCTTATTATTATGTAGAAATTATATGTTATCTATAATCTTATACTCTTTTAAAATTTTATTTTTTATATCAATCATTTAAAATAAAAGAAAGAGAATCGTAGAGTATGCTCAATCCATTAAAATATTTTTGGTAATTATATACAATGCAATATTTTATAAATAATATAAACCAACATTTTATTTATTTAAAAATAAAAAATTATAAAAAAGAAGATGAGAGAAGAAGAGAAATTAACATTAATAAGATTTTAAAGAAAATTTAAAATAAAATGTACTATGCTACTTATGCATGAGCTTGATTAGAGAAGATTAATGGTTCAATTTACTACACTAACATAATTTTATCTACTATTTGCATAAATATAAAAGAGTTGACGTTTTTGTAATTTTTTAACATGTAGGGGCAAAATCATAAATTCAAGGTATTAAAATGACATATATCAATAATTTAAATTGATAAAACAGAATTGTAGATTATGTTCAATTGCTAAAAATATTTATTATAACTATGTATTGTGCAATATTCTAAAAATAATATAAATCAATGTTTATTAACTCAAAAAATAAAAAAATTGGAAGAAGAGGTGGTTTATCTAATAAGAGTTTGAATATAAGCTCAAAACAAAGTGTAGCACAGTTGGTTATGACATGAGTTTGACATGGATATGTTAAGGGTTCGATTCCCATCATTAACATAATTTCACAATTTTTACATTTTCATTAAAGAATGGTATTTTTGTAATTTTAGAAAATATAAGGGTAAAATCGTAACTTCACAGCCATTAAAATGGCAAACTTTGCCCTTTGTTGGCTTTTAATATATAGAGAAAGATAATATTTTAATTAATAATTTATTTTCTCAAAAGTTCAAAATTCCCGCATCATTAACATATTACAAAAAAGAGTATATTATATTTTAGCAATAAATATTTTAAAAATTAAAAATTAAAAAAAATATTAAAAAAATTAATGATGTTATCGTGGTAGTTTGGTCCTAAATACCGCCAAAACATTCTCAACCGTTAGATCTAATACTTTTAAAAATAGACGATCAAGATTATATCATATAAAAAGAAGTTATTATCTAAAAATGATATAAGTTAAAAGATATTATATTAGGATTGGATTTTCCAAAAAGTTAAAGCATAAAAATAGTTGTAATTAAATAAGGAAACCCATTTAATATCAAAATAATAAAAATCGTTTAATCTTAAATAGATAGGTGAAAACCGTTAGATTTAACATTAAAAACTGTATTTGGTTAATAAAGGGTATTCTAATAATCTAAACTACATATAAGTAGATTTCCTAAATCGAATAAAATTCTCAATATTAAATTTCATCACTTTGTTCTCTTTTTAGTTTTAGAATAGTTTTTAATTGAAAAAGAACTATTAAACCACAACTAAATTAAAGATTATTTTGTGAATTTCACGTGGACCGTAAAATTCGCCAAATCTAAGTTTTATAACTCAATATAAACAAATATTAAATTGAGCGTGTAAAATATAATAAATATCAAATTTCTAACTATAATATTTTTTGGCTAAATCTTTTTTAACAATAATTTAATCATGTAAACTAATAACTTTTAAATATTAAAATATTCATAAATAAATATAATTATAAATATTAAAAAAACAATCGTGTGTTCCATGAGTAATTAAAATATAATTATAAACAAAATAATTATAAATAAAATTTAAGTAACTGTGCATCACACGGGCTATAAGCTAGTATATATATAACTAGTTTACTAAGCCGCGCTTCGCAGCGGCTTTATAATAATATCTCTAAATTTTCTCAAAATATATTCTAAAAGATACGTTTTTAAATAAAAAAATATTTCTAATATAAAATTAATTTTTGTTTTGAATTATATATATATAAAGTTCTAGATCATTTAATCAAAAACTACAATTATACCTTCAAAGCTATTAAAATTTTCACTACCTCCAAATCTACTCCCAGTAAGAAAAAAATCAAAAAAAAATGAACAAACATCCTTTTTGTTGCTCGGATAATTTTTTTTATTAATAATGATCTCTTTTTGTCAAAACAAATAACAACAAAAATAACAACAACTTCTTCCTTTTAAAAAAAATAATTTAATGACCTCTTCTCAATGTTTCTTATTCTTGTATGACTTTTGTTATAGATGCACCGATTTATTGAATTTTTTTAAAAATGCACACACTAAATAAATTCTTCAGTCGAATAAATCTTAACATGATATTTTCGAAATACATACACTATAAATTTCTTAATATACAATTTTTATCTTTGAATTTTCGTGTATGAATTACATAAAATATTTGACTAAAAGATATAATCTTTTCTCATAAAAATTAGAGCAATGACTATCTAAACGTTAAAAAACAATGATAAAACTTATTTTTGAAGACATGATGAATTCTCCACTTTCGAGTTACCTTGTATACAGGTTATCAACTTTTAACTATAAATTCAAAACTAATAACGTACACACATAAATATTTAAATCAATTCACAACTAAATGTACATGAAAATCACCTTACTCGGCCTATTATTTTAACCGATGAATCCCCCTGCATATTAATCCATGTCTTAACTCAATCAACACTAATAACAAATAACTTGTCATGTCAAAGATTTTAATATGATCTTGCATTAGAATACAAACAAACGTAATAAGATAAATAACATAAAGCAAAAAGTCTCATACTCATGCTATACTTCCAATTCCAAGATAATCCTGGTTACGTATTCATTCCGTTTCATCAGGTAAATTAATCATCTTGTCCATTTAATTATTTTATATTATTTATGTTTTCTGTACTTATTTACTGCACTCTTACAACGAAATATATAGTATTGCATCTTTAAATATATTTGTTTAAGACTATAAGTCTGAAGTATTCTTGTGAATTCCGCGTTTCGATAAAATTAAGATATTTCGATATAATTAGATATTAATAATTGCTTAACCCTTGTTGTTGATCTATAAATTGGGTGCAGTTTGTGGCCATAGTTGATGAAATATATGATGACATCTGATAACTCCAAATCCCGATCTAGTCCTCTCCGGACGATCTCACGCCTGGAAGCGGTGTCGCTGCGGTTGGGACTCTGCAAAACAACACCGGAGTGGGGTTTGGACCCTGGTGGCGCCTCCGGCGTGAGAATAAGTAATGGCTTTGGAAAGGTAGACATGACTATAGAGAAATCTAAATATGGAGGGTGTGTGTATAGGTTGTGTAGAGAGAGAGAGAGAGACCCCCCTAAACCTTTCCTTCTTGGGCTATTTATAGGCCCAGAATTAGGGTTCAGGGGGTACCTGCAATCATGAGCGTTGGATCCTAGGTAGGTGGGACACCTGGATGATGTTGATGGGTCACATGTATCCAGGTGAGAATTGTGGTGACATGTGTCAGGCTCCTGCTGGCGTGTGGTTTAAATAGAATATACTTGTGCCAATCATTGGATATTCCCTATTGTGCCCAGGTGTGGTTTCTGACACCATCCTCTATTTTCCACCTCATAGTCGACAATCTCATCATACGTCATTTGAGCTTATCCTTCCTTGAATGTCTGTAGAAGTTTATTTGTCTAAGTCAAGATTTGGGAAGTGAGTCAGGGCTGCTTGGGAGTCAGGGTTCTGGTACCACCGAACATGCTGCATCCCGGAGTCTAAATGAGTCCTGAGCCTGGGCTCAGGCACTAGATTTTGGAGCCAGGGCTCTTATAGCCTATCATTTGCCCCCCACTCCCTTATTAAGATTTTCTGGATGGGGGAGTAGAAGTATTCGCGTAATACCTTGTTTGACTTAGAAGAAATTTTGGTTGATTGTTGCCCCCCAATCCGGAATGTTGTCGATAGACATGAGTCCGGATTCAAGAGTAAGTTTAGAAGAAATTTTGGTTGATTGTTGCCCCCAATCCGGAATGGTGTCGATTGACAGGAGTCCGGATTCAAGAGAAACTTAGAAGAAATTTTGGTTGATTGTTGCCCCCCAATCCGGAATGTTGTCGATTGACATGAGTCCGGATTCAATAGTAAGCTTAGAAGAAATTTTGGTTGATTGTTGCCCCCAATCCGAAATGTTGTCGATGGACATGAGTCCGGATTGAAGAGAAACTTGGAAGAAATTTTGGTTGATTGTTGTCCCCCAATCCGGATTGCTGTCAATGGCATGAGTCCGGATTAAAAGGTAGCCTGGGGTTCATGAGTAACTTGGGAGAAATCTTTGGTTGATTGTTGCCCTGATCCTGCTTGTTGTCAAGGACATGAGTCCGGATTAGAGAGTAGTTTAGAAGAAATTTTGGTTGATTGTTGCCCCCCAATCTGGATTGCTGTCAATGACATGAGTGTGGGTTGAGAAATTTTTGGTTGATTGTTACGCCGAAATCCGGATTGCTGTCAATGACATGAGTCCGGATTCAAGAGTAACTGAAGAATTTTGATTGATTGTTGCCCCGAAATCCGGATTGTTGTCAAGGACAGGAGTCCGGATTCGCGACTGTACGAGGAAAATTTGGGATTTCGATCGTTTCTTTAGTTTCCCCCTCAATTGTTTGAATTTGTGTCCTCCTAAAATTCCTCGGAAACCGCTTGCAATCACTATCAGCATTAAATGTGACTGTCTCTTCACCTGTTCTTATTTTCTCTTTCTTCTTTTCAGCCAGTTACTCCACGCCACGTGTCTGATGGTGGAGTAGTCTCTTGTTCTTCTATGTATAAAACCCCCTTTTTACCTGATACTTTTTTTTACTTTTACAAAATTACTTCTTTTCTTCTCCACCTTCTCCGAGTTTGTTTTCTGGGCGACTTTAATTCCAAGTTCATACACCGTGGTCATCTTGAAGCCATCCTTTTCCCCTGTTCTTTGTAAGGCTTCTTCTTTCTTGCTTCTGCTTCCTTTCATTTCTATTTTTCTTTTGTATGTCTTGTTCAGTACTGGTATGTTTCCGTTAGCTATTTGAATTTTGGTTTTTTGTGTGAAGCTTCTGATGGTTTTGTGTTTTGTATATGTGTTGTTGGTTTAGGGGTTTCTATTTGATGCTATTATATTGTTTGTATATGACTGTTTTGTTCCCAAATCTGGGTTGCATGTGCAAGCATTCTCGAATTAGGGGTTTTTGATTTTTGGGTTTCTGGGTTGTTCTTGATGTTCTAGAAATGTTTGGTTGTGTAGGTGTATGTAATTGCGATTTGATTTTTTGTTTGGTGTTTGATATCTTGAGTAAAGTGTTTCTTGTTTTCGTGCTTATGACAAGAGTCCGGGTTGAATAGTGTCCGGGCTCCTTGGTACTGTCTTGTATGACTTAGCAAACCCCTCTGCTTTTTGGTTTATGCGTAATCGTGTATAGCCCGGGTTCATAGCAGAAGTTCTAGGTATATAGGTTTAGGATTATCATTAAGACCGGACTTATACTACCCATAATGGGTTGGAGTCCGGACTTAATTCAATAAAGAAGAGACTGGATTTTGGAATATTGGATGCAATATAAGACGACACCGGTGTTAATATATTTTAGATTTCAGGTTTTGAATGTTTTGACTAACTCAAGATAAAAACAATCTATTTCTAGGTTTATGGTTCGGATAAAACGAAGGGCTAACAGAGTGTTGATTCCGGATTCAGAACCATCCACAAGTTCACAGAATTCGGATTCGGGAGTATTAGAAGTAGTAGACTTACACTGGTGCATAATGGCTAAGAAGAAAAAGATATATGTGATCACCCAACTCAACACCAACGTATTAGCTGACCGGGGTAGCCTTATCACACCTGATGGTTACTGGGTTGACTCCGAGTTTATGTTTGTTAGGAAAGATCCTGACGAGGACATGTCTCGCGTATACCGGTCCCTTAGTTATTCCTATAGGCATCGACACGAGAATGGAGATCCTGGACCTTATGATAAGACGGTCATGGATGCCATATTTGCTGATACCATTATAGGTGAGCCTCTCCCTCCGCTGAAAGAGAGTTTCAAGAATATGCCTTTTTCTGAAATGGATGCAATAGTCCGGGCTGCTTTCCATCTTGGACCCCGGGTACAATGGAGGTGGCCTGAACCCGGGGAGAGAGTATACGATAGGACCGAAGATGGGTTCCTTGGCGTTTGGTTAGAGCATTTGCGCTCAGGCTGGAACCCGGAGTGCCACGTCTTCGTTAAACATCTTTGTAAGTATATTTATGAGATTCCAATAACACAAATAACCCCCAACGGTGTAAAATGGATAACCTGGTTCCTAGCTTGTTGTGAGAAATCCGAGCTCCTGCCCACTTTCAAACTCTTTCATCAACTTTTCTACCTCCTCCGGTCTAACAAGAGACCCTTCTACGAGTTAAGATTTCGCGGTGAAGAGTGTGGGTATCCTTCCGGCAGCGCGAAGCCGGTGATGCAGAATATATCGTTAAAGGGCTGGAATGGAGAAGCCATTATGCTGAAGGGCTTAGACCTATTATATATGCCGCACTTTGTGGCCGGTGACAAACCCAAAGTCTTTCCTTATTACAAGCTCGAGGGTCAAGCTCGGGCTAAAGTTCATGCTTTCTGTGAGTGTCTTGGGTATCAATTAACCCGAGACACTTTCATGGATCATCACAAGTTATTTGAATTCGGATGTAAGTTGATATTTTAAATCTTGAGTCCGGATTCTTTTGTTATTTCTCTAATTCGGTTTCATTTTGTTTTTCAGGTCGTCCCTTCTACGACTCCCATTTTGACGAAGTGATGGCTCGCAACAATTATGCCCTTTCCTTGAGACAGCTATCTGGGGTTCACACTCCTCGAATCCAGAAGACTGGTGATGAGTCCGGGTCCAATCGCTTCAAAGAAGATGGTGCAGAATCAGTTGCTCCTCTTCAACCCACTCATGACCCAGCTGTTGAGGTTGTTACCGGGCTCCCTGATACTGAACTTACCAAGAGACCCCGGAAACAGAAGAGGAAGACAGGTCCCAGGACTCCGGGTTCAGATAATTTAGTGAACCAGGAGGATTTGGTGGACCAAGTAGCTGAGGTAAACGTGGAGACCGGGGTGGCTAAACCCCGAGTTGGGAAGCTTACCCGTGAGCAGTTTGCCGAATATGTTGGACATCTCCCTTCTGAAGATGACTGGAAAGAGATGGGAGATACCGGGATGAGGGGACTCTTGGTAGATCTGATTACCGGTATTGGTCAGGTATGCTTTTTCCTTACTTCCTTGCTTTTATTGTTGAATATCGTCTTAATCTTTCTTTTCTTTTGGCTTGTAGGTTGCTGTGAAGGCTGCCGGAGTCTCAGCCATGTTTAAGGCGAAAGATGACAAGTTAGCCGGAGTTATGTTGAAGAAGGATGAACAAATTATCGACCTCGGGAAGCAACTTGGTGAAATGAAACTTCTTCGAGATGGTGAAGTGTCCGGGCTCCGAATTGATTTATCAACGGAGAGAGCCCGGAATGCTGATCTTGAAAAGAAACTGAAGGAAGCTGAGGAAAAACTTGCTGCCGTGAAGCCCGAAGCTGACATTATTAAGGAGTTCCAGGAAACTGATGCTTATCTACAGGCAGTTGCTGATGCCGGTGCTCCCGAGGTTTTGAGATCGTGGAAGGTGGCTGAGACCCTGATCAAGACCAACCCTGAAGCCAACTGGGAGACTTTCGTTGAAGCTTTCTTGGCTGCTAAGGATGCTATTGAGCGTGGTGAAGGTGAGCCCGAGTGCTTCCAGGGCCCAAACCCTCTCATCTTTCTGAGTGATACTCCTTTCCTTAATGCTGTAAACAAGACTGTAGAATAGACCTGCAATTGTGTTTCTCTTGTAATGTTTGACTATTTTTTACTTGTCCCCAACATTTTGGAGTGTTTCCGGGTTGAACGGTCAATCCGGGCTCCCGTACTCTTTTATTTTTAATGCGTATTTCTTTTGCTAACTTCATTTTCGAATTTTTTGAATGCGTATTGCTCATGAGTCCGGTCTCGTAGCTTACTACTGATCCGGACTCTTGCTTATGTTTTTTGAATAAAATCTAAGATTTTTGTTTGTTGCATATTGCTCTCGAGTCCGGTCTCATAGCTTAGTTCTGAGCTGGATTCTTTCTTTTGTACTTAGAATATAATCTAAGATTTTTGAGTTGCATATTGCTCGTGAGTCCGGTCTCATGGCTTGATTCTGAACCGGACTCTTGGTCTGCATATTTCTGGGGACCCTGGCTCCTCTGCATGCCTATGGCTCTGAGCCAGGGTTATAGAGTTGCATATTGCTCGTGAGTCCGGTCTCATGGCTTGGTTCTGAGCCGGACTCTTTCTTTTGTTCTTAGAATAGAATCTAAGACTTCGATTTGATTGCATATTGCTCGTGAGTCTGGTCTCATGGCTTGATTCTGAGCCGGACTCTTGATCTGCATATTGCTGGGGACCCTGGCTCCTCTGTATGCCTATGGCTCTGAGCCAGGGTTATAGAGTTGTATATTGCTCGTGAGTCCGGTCTCATGGCTTGATTCTGAGCCGGACTCTTTCTTTTGTACTTAGAATGGAATCTAAGATTTCGATTTGATTGCATATTGCTCGTGAGTCCGGTCTCATGGCTTGATTCTAAGCCGGACTCTTGATCTGCATATTGCTGGGGACCCTGGCTCCTCTGTATGCCTATGGCTCTGAGCCAGGGTTGATACAAGAAAAATGAAATACAGATAATGTGAAATACAATTTTGTGAGAAATAACATCGTGCCCTATTTTTATTCATAAATTGATCACGAGTACAAATTTTCTATTCTTCAATACAAATTGATCTTTATTTCTGGCCCGGGTTTTGAAATCTTCTACTCACCAATTTTTTGGCCGGGCTCTTTCCTTGGGTTGAATTTATGTTTCTTTTGGCTCATACTTTTCTGGTAAGAATTGGCTTTCCTTTTGTTTTTCGGGTCTGTTTCAGCCATGACTAACCCTTGCCCATAGCATCTACTAGCCATTTCATAATCTCCCCGGACTTCTCCAATGCCAGAGGGTGTGGGAAACTTGAACTTTAGGTGTGGGGTTGAGGTTATAGCTTGGAGCTTAGTCAGGGCTGGTCTTCCCAGGATCACATTGTAAGAAGAAGGAGTGTTGATGCCATAGAATTTAACAATGTTGGTGACTTGGTTTGGATAAGTCCCAAATAGTACTGGTAGATACAGGGTTCCTTGAATTGGGACCAAGTTGTTCCCAAAACCGTAGAGAGGATCTTCTCTGCAATCATTCATCTTCACACTCCCCAGCTGCATTCGATCCACAATATGTTTGAATATGATATTGACAGAAGAACCGTTGTCAATCAGTATTCTTTTAACTTCATTGTCAGCTATGTCTAGACTAACAACTAGAGCTTCATTATGATTTGGGTCGAGTCCTTCAAAATCATCTTTGTTGAAACTGATTATTTGTTCTGGACAGGTTTGAACCATCATTATCTCATCTCCCGAGTCCGGACTTCGGGGTGGCGAGTTAGACCCACCCAATACGACATTCACAACATTTTTACCCTTCCCGGATCCTGTTCCCATGTCATCAGTTTTCCGGGCTATGTATTGTCCCATGTTACCTTTCTTGATTTGTTCTTCCACAAAAAACTTTAGAGACAAGCAATTCTCGGTTGTGTGTCCATGTGTTTCATGATAGTCACAGTGTTTATGGACATACCGATTTTCTGGTCCGGTCGCCATGGGTTTGGGAGGGTAGTAGAAAGGCTTGTCTCGTACTTCTTTCAAAATATCAGCTCGATCCCGGTTGAGAGGAGTCCAGTTTGGTTCAGGCCTGGGCTCAAGTTTTTGTTTAGGTTGTCCGGGCTCCACACTTTGATTGGAGTTCGGGGTTGAGGTTGGAAAAGCGAGCTGAGAGCTCTGAATGTAGTTGCTTTGTCTATTGGGTTTGAATTTTTTGTATTGATGATTGTAGTTGTTTTTGGGTGGATCTTGAATCCGGGTTGCAGATATGCCCTGCCTAGTCATCCTCATTGCTTGGAGGACATCAGTTTCTTTAATGAACCTGGCGGCCATTGCATATAGGCTGCCGCTAGGCTCTGAGGCTCTTTATGGATGAGGTCCAGGACATACCTCTCATTGTTATCAGGATCCAGGTTTCTTCGAAAAATTGTCAGAGCCTCCCGCTCATCCAGGTTGGTTATGTTGTTAATAGATTCTTGAAATCTTTTCATATAAGTAGAGAGGGCTTCACCCCGGGCTTGCCTGACTGTTTCAAGATGGCACATGTGCATCTCATGAGTCCTGTTTGCCCGGAAGCGTTTGAGAAATGCATCACGGAACTGCTTCCAGCTGTGGATGCTGCGAGATGGTATCCGGCTGAACCACCTCTAAGCTCCGGATTTGAGTGTGGAAGCAAAGAACCTGCACTTTGTTAGATCATTGTAATAATAAATCATGGCTATTTGTTCAAAATAATTCACATGTTCTTCGGGATCATCCAAACCATTGAAAGAATCGAAATTATAATGCTTAATGTTTCTCTGCCTTGGTGTTTCCTCCAAGGAGTAGCTAAATGGTGTAAGGGTGTCCCCAATGTCGATCCCAGAGTCTTGGCCAACTTTTCTTTGCAATTCATGTATCATGTTCATAAGGTCCTCCTTAGGTTCATCCTCATCTGAGATTATTTCCGAACTTGGAGCCCGGGTTATCCTCTTTTCAGAGGTTTTACCCAGAATCCGGGCCTCCTCCTCCTGGATTCTTTTCTGGACCCTTAGATCGAGTCTGGCTTGCTCTTCCGCTTGAATCTTTTCTCGCATCTCGGCTAGCCTTTTAAGCTTTTCGGTCTCCTCATCATTGTTTCGGCTGCGAGTCCGGTGAGGCCTCATTTCGGTGTCTTTGTCTTTGTCGCCAATTCGGTCAAAAACAGACCTAGAGCGGTGGGATCCTTCAGGGTGATGAGAGTTCTCACACTGGTCTTGCTCTTTGTTCCGGGTTTGGTTGTATAACCGGATTTCTTCAGCAACCTGTTCGCCAGTCAGGTTCTCCATCTGTCCGGGCTCAAGAGCAAGGTCAGTATACTTGTATTTGTTCACCTCTATGTTTACCCGGGCATCTCCTGGCCGGATTACCTGTGAGGCCAGAGTCAGGACTGGGGGTATCTGTTTACCCGCCTGACTTGGGACCGGGATGTTGGTGTCCGGGGCTGGGTTACTTGGGGTATGCCTATTTGTGCTCTTACTTCCACGAGCCATGCTTCACACACAAATAGATGTATATGGTATTCTAAAACAAAATTTGGAGCAAATTCAACCACAAAGTATCCTGAGTTTCACAACTAGATCTCAGTGTGTATGTGAAGGGGTCCAAATGTATGCACGTATTTCTGGGTTCACAATCTCAATAATCAAGAAAACTGAGTTTTTTAAATAGATCTAAGCAGGAGCAATATAGATCTAAACAATAATCAAAGCATACAAACAAGGCTAAACAAGATCTGGGCTAAACAAGGTTAAAAAACATGCATACATTGGAGAAATGGGCTAAAGAGTTCATGTTTGGTGGTTAAAACAAAGGAGTTTGCTTAGATCTTACTGGATTTAACTAGGACTCCTTCAAAGATGAAGGAGCTTGTTGATGATGGTGAGTCTTATGGCACCGTGACCACAAGACATGGTTCTGCCCCTCCTTCTAGCGCCAAATGATAACTCCAAATCCCGATCTAGTCCTCTCCGGACGATCTCACGCCTGGAAGCGGTGTCGCTGCGGTTGGGACTCTGCAAAACAACACCGGAGGGGGGTTTGGACCCTGGCGGCGCCTCCGGCGTGAGAATAAGTAACGACTTTGGAAAGGTAGACATGACTATAGAGAAATCTAAATATGGAGGGTGTGTGTATAGGTTGTGTAGAGAGAGAGAGAGATCCCCCTAAACCTTTCCTTCTTGGGCTATTTATAGGCCCAGAATTAGGGTTCAGGGGGTACCTGCAATCATGAGCGTTGGATCCTAGGTAGGTGGGACACCTGGATGATGTTGATGGGTCACATGTGTCCAGGTGAGAATTGTGGTGACATGTGCCAGGTTCCTGCTGGCGTGTGGTTTAAATAGAATATACTTGTGCCAATCATTGGATATTCCCTATTGTGCCCAGGTGTGGTTTCTGACACCGTCCTCTATTTTCCACCTCATAGTCGACAATCTCATCATACATCATTTGAGCTTATCCTTCCTTGAATGTCTGTAGAAGTTTATTTGTCTAAGTCAAGATTTGGGAAGTGAGTCAGGGCTGCTTGGGAGTCAGGGTTCTGGTACCACCGAACATGCTGCATCCCGGAGTCTAAATGAGTCCTGAGCCTGGGCTCAAGCACTAGATTTTGGAGCCAGGGCTCTTATAGCCTATCAACATCCTCAATTCTTTACATGCATTATCAGAGGAAACAATAATGGAAAATCTAAAAACAAGAACTCATGCTGCTACAACTAAAAGGGTGGATAAAGAACCTGACATATGCGTTATTTGCCAGGGTGAGTATGAAAATAAGGAACTTATTGGAGGTCTGCATTGTCGACATGAATATCATGTCGATTGTATAAAGAAGTGGTTGCAGCAGAATAATAGTTGCCCCATCTGCAAAGCTGCTGCTGTTTCACAAAACATAGACAAATCCTAGAGAAGGAAAAATTGTATGATAATTGCTAGGATTTTTACTCGAAGGGTGTTATTTGCTTATTAGTTGTGTAGGTGTCCTGGAGTTGCTTAGGTTTTTTCTTTTTAGTTACATGTTGAGTAGGCGCTACCTTTTGTCCAGGATTGTTAGGTTTTGCTTCATAGTGATGTAAAGGATCAATTGTTAATGCAGTCGGTCTGTGATCAACTGTAGAGAGTGTCGTGTTTGCTTCTCAGTTTACATACAGCTTTTCACAAATTCTGTTCTCTGCAAATTTCTTGTGTAATATGTGTTTTTCATTTTTATATTAATATATGTATAATGTATTTGCAATCTGCTTAAAGATTATAGGATAGTTTTCGGTGTCTGGAGTTGTATAGAAACAGTATGGACAATTATCCTGTTATTAATAAACCCTAAAAAAGGCAGTCATCTTTTGCCTCTGTGGTCTGTGCCAATTTTCTTCCCTGTTTATCATACAATGAAACAGCCTTACTCAGGAATCAGGGAACGGAGCCAGTAATGTAGTACAGGGGAGCCAAAAAGTGTGTATACATAAACAATTTGGTGTTAAGATTAAAATGTTTAACTTGGACAAAAACTAATTACAGAACCAATAAATTGTCCGATGAAACTAATATAAACAGCAAAAGATATTTGCACGAGTATACAAGTTTTTGTAATAAGAGAATACTGAAAGTTTTAGGATACTGGAAGGCACTGTGTTGACATCTACTACCCAAGTTACAGATAAATCCCTTGAAAAAAAAAATGCAAAGATAGAACAAAATTCCAAAGTACTTTGTGGGAAATTCTTATATAGAGGACCTCCGCCCCGCGGCCCCCGCCCCTGGCCTCAATAGTAAAAACGACTGTAATCTAATTTTGTCTGGAAGCGATCATCTAATTTTGTGGTTCTTAATTTAATCTTAACTAGCATAAAAACTCGTGCAAGGCACGAGATGCTAGCTTAGATTGTAATTCTAAACTAAACTACGCATTATCAATGTCATTTGACATATATGATTGTATATTTTTGATGTTCATAAAGTTTTTATGTTAATTTTATAACTATGATGTACTTGCTTAAATATGTTGAAGTTTATAATGTGAAAACTAATACGAGTAGTTTTGATAAATCATGTATGTTTTTAATTTTGTTGTGGATCATAGAATAGAATTAGATTGTTCTAGGGATGTTTTCTAATTAAGAAGACATTTTTAATATTATAATCCTAAATTTTTTTCAATTCTTCAAAAATGATGCATTGATTTAGTTCATCTCCGACAATATTCAAGTTAGAAACTAAATAGCCTTCAAGATGCTGCAGTATGAGATTGTAGGTTTTAGTACTGATTTTACTCAAAAGCTTTCCTAAATCTTCTAATACTCTACTTAGGCCTTGCGTTTTTAGTTCTTAAAACTTTCTTTGCAACTCTTTTATGTCTTTTCTTCTAACATCTTGATTTAAAGCATTTTTTACCTTTATTTCTCTTCCTCTGTCTACCTAACTTTCAGAACCTAGGATAATGTAGCTAATTGACTTAAGTGGAGCTACCTTGTGCCAAATCATTTTATTATTAAGTACGTTTGGTACCATTTCGATGTGTTTCAATTCTTCCAAACAAACAGACTTTTTTTTAACTCTAAACTTGAGAATTGATCAATTATGGATGGATAAATATTTTTTGCTTATATCATCGTAAGTTAAAATTGCTCATATGCCTTCTGAGTTCTGTCTCTGTTTTGACAATGAATTCATCATTTTATATTTTTTCAAAATACACATCTTTAATAATTAAAACACGTGTCATTTTTCTAGCAATTAACATAAATTTCTATTCTTTGCGGTTAATTTTTTTTTTTCTAGGTATGGTTGCACATTTTTTTTCATCTGTTACAATATACTTACTTTAATTTATATAGATAATTTGATTGATCGGGGACTATAATTTTAAATAACACGGGCTGTATAATGTGATTTGATCTGATCATAATGTATGATATGCAATATCATGTTTTTTAAATTTGTTATGGACTATATATTTTAATCTGTTTATTGTTTACACAAATTATTATCAAAATTTTAGAATATATAATTCATTTAATTGTTTTGTTGTACTATCTATTTATTTTTATTATCTCGCCTTTTACAATATTTTGACTCAAAACAAATAGTTTTTCATATGTTTTATTTATGTTTTTTAATTATTTTACACACGCGCGCGCGCGCGCGCACACACACACACACACACATATATATATATATATATATATATATATATATATGTATGTATGTATATATATATATGTATGTATATATATATATATGTATGTATATATATATGTATGTGTGTGTATCAATTCAATTCTAAATAACTAATTATTTTCTTTCATAAAATTAATTTAAAATTCATTTGATAATAACAAAAAATGTGTCATATATATAATCCATCCAATCTAATTATAAATCTAGTCAATATATATATATATATATATATATATCTATACTATTATATTAAAGACGAAACATTAAAAGTTTTTGTAGTCCGTTTGTAGTCGGTTTGTAGTCCGGTCCTCCATAGTTTGGTAATCCAATCTCTAACCGTTAGATCTTTTAAATTAAATTAAAGTAATAAGAGCCATTGGATATAATACTAAATATTTTTTGGTATGTTGTGATTTTACTTAATTGCCCTTACTTAATTGTACTTCGTGTTTTTACTTAATTACCCTTACTTATTTATAAAAAATATTATTAAATAATAATATGACCTATTTATAACCAATTACCTTTTACACATAAAATATATTACTTTTTTATTTTTTTTCTGAAAAATTCCCTTACTTTTTCAAAAATATCACGGATAATTACCTTTTTAAACTAAAAAATATAAGCTTTTTATTTTTACTTACTAAAATCTCTCCTTTTCCAAAAATATCACAGACATTTTCATTTATTAAAATAAAATAATAATTGTTAATAACTAACCAATTACCTATTTTAGCCAAAGTTTATATTGTTTTTATATTTTCTAACTAAAATTTTTACTTTTCTATTTTTTCTAACTAAAACCTCTCATTTTCCAAAAATATCACGGGTAGTTCTTTTTAAAGAAATAAAATAATAATATTTAGAATTACTAATAACTAACCGATTAGTTTTTTTTTTCCAAAGCGTATATTCTTTTTTATATTTTCTAACTAAATTTTTTTCTAAGTAAAATCTCAGAGTTTTCAAAAATATCACATGCAATTTCATTTAGTAACATAAAATAGTAATATTATAAATACTAATAATTAACCGATTACCTTTGTTAGCCAAAACGTATATTCTTTTATATATTTTTTAACTAAAATTTCTCCTTTTCTAAAATTATCGCAGACGATATCTATCTATCTATACTATACTATTATATAATAGCCAAAACATTGAAAGTTTTGATTTCAATTTTTGGTAATTTATTCTATTTAATTTATCTATCTGTACTATTATATAATAGCCGAAACATTGAAAGTTTTGATTTTCGATTTTCTCACATATATAACATAACTACAAACTCTTTTAATTATACTTTAGTTAGAATTCAAAAACACGACCTTTTTTTTATAAAATATTTATATTTATATTTATATATATTACAACAAAATATATTGATAATTTTAACGGTTATCTCTACTGACATGCTTACTAAGCTAATAAACTATTATAAAATCTATAATTTTTTTTAGATTTAAAGTATTAAAGTAGTACTTTTAATTCTTTTTAAAAAGGTAGCATTTTCAGAAGTATTAAAATCTCAAAAAATTTAAAAGTAAATTTCAAAAGTAATATTAAAGTCGTCCGTGCGTTGCACGGGTTATATAGGTTTGTTATCAATACTATATTATACTAGTTTATAGCCCGTGCGATGCACAGTTACTTAAGTTTTATTTATAATTATTCTGTTTATAATTATATTTTTATTACCCATGAAACACACTATTGTTTTTTAAATATTTATAATTATATTTATTTATGAATATTTTAATATTTAAAAGTTATTAGTTTACATGATTAAATTATTGTTAAAAAAGATTTAGCCAAAAAAATTATAGTTAAAAATTTGATATTTATTATATTTTACACGTTAAACTATTCTAAAACTAAAAAGAGAATAAAGTGACGAAATTTAATGTTGAGAATTCTATTCGATTTAGGAAATCTACTTATATGTAGTTTAGATTATTAGAATACCCTTTATTCACCAAATACAGTTTTTAATGTTAAATCTAACGGTTTTCACCTATCTATTTAACATTAAACGATTTTGATTATTTTGGTATTAAACGAGTTTCCTTATTTAATTACAACTATTTTTATATTTTGACTTTTTAGAAAATCCAATGCTAATATAATATCTTTTAACTTATATCATTTTTATACAATAACTTCTTTTTATATGATATAATCTTGATCATCTATTTTTAAAAGTATTGGATCTAACGGTTGATAATGTTTTGGCGGTATTTAGAAACAAACTACCATGATAACATAATTAATTTTTCGTTTAAACACTTTTTTTCTGAAGGAACATAACAATTTGATTAATCCAAATTATAATTATATTATTTTACATATAACAAATATAAAAAGATAATATCAAAATATTATTAAAATGTTGAGGGTTTCATATTCATAAACGATAATTATATTAAAGACTAAATAATGAAAACTTCCTTATAAGTTTGGTCGCTTTGTTTGATCACTCAATCCATAATCGTTGGATGTTTCAAATTAAATTGTTGAAAAACGTTAGATATAACAGTAAAATTATCCTATAGAATGATCTAAGGTTAGAATCTACCAACAACATATTAAAATTTATAGGTTTGTTTTTTAAAATAAAGAATTTTTTCATTTTTTTTTCTTGTAGACATAGGTTATTTGATAATATTTTTTGTAAAGTACGATTTTTCAGAAAAGTACTATACTAATTGATTAAGAAACTTATAAAGTTTCGAATTTAATAATTTACAATGTATATATGTTAAAAAAGTTTGGCCTCTGTAGCTGAGTCTAAAATTTCAAAATACGATTTTTTTAATATGAATAAAGTCCTGCTAACAATGAAATTAGGTATCTATGAGTTCTTATAAAACAAAATCACCATTTACGTATAATTTATTATTTAATAATAAATAATATTTGATTAGTTATGATCTAAAACTTAATAAAATAGGATTAAAAATATGCACAATTTTATAAAATTGTATCCTCGTATTATTATATTCTTTGTTGATTTGAATTTTTCTTAGATTGATTTTAATTTTTGAACATAGATTTCTAAATTTAAAATAGTTAGAAAAAAGTAATTAAATTGGTATTAAAATAATGATGACATAATAATTATTATTAGAATTTAAATATTCACTTTACTAATTTGGGCTTTATCTTGTGTTTTAAAAATCAGATTTTGACGTTTTTATACCCCACATGAAGATAACTAAATTATATTTAATTAAAAGATTGTTTAACAATTTTTATCTAACTGGAATTATCCATGAAAGAGAAAAGAAAGTCACAAATTTTTTAAATGGAGAATTCTATTCAATATAGAAAACTTATTTTTATTTGATATATTTGGTTTAAATTATCTAAATACACCTTTTAGAATTTAAATATAATCCTATTATTAATAAAATACACTTTTTAAATATTTGATCTAACGATTTTCATTTATCTAGTTAAGATCTAATGGTCCTTATTAATTTGGTTATCTACGACCAAAATTTTGGATAAGATCCCTATTATGATTATTATATATAAGGATTTAATATAATAAGGATATTAAGTATATAATGATATAACTATCTTACTATCTACTTTTACTTTTAATGTTTTGGTTTTATTTACAGTGTATATAAAATTTTAAAATACACTATTACTTAAAAATTATTAAACAGAATAAAAATTATGTTATGATTATATAAAATTTTATTCTCATATTATTATATTCTTTATCGATTTGAATTTGTTCTTAATTAATTTTGATACTTTTTTGAAAGAAACATAAAATTTCTCTATATTTAAAAGAATTAGTGGAAAAATAAATAAATTGGTGCTACAATAAAAAAAAAATATTTATTAAAATTTAGATACAAACTTTACTATTTAGGTTATATCCTGAGTTTTAGAAATTGAACTTTGACGATTTTACAACCCATGCGAAACTAACGAAATTATCTTTATTTTAATGATGGTTTAATAATTATTATCTAACTTGACCAGTTGACCTACTCATAAAATAAACTGAAAAGAAAAGATGGTTAAGAAGTTTTACATAAATAATTCAATTCAATATAGAAAATCAATTCATAATTGGTTTAAATTATCAAAGCACACTTCTTAGTATTTAAATATAATCCTACCTTTAATCAAATATACATTTTAATATAAGTATTATATTCAAAATTATCGTTTATGAATATGAAACCCTCAATATTTTAATAATATTTTGATATTATTCTTTTATGTTTGTTATATGTAAAATAATATAATTATAATTTGGATTAATCAAATTGTTATGTTCCTTTAGAAAAAAAAGTGTTTAAATTTATTTATGTACACGTAGGGTCCACGTGTATCATTGTAATCGATATAAATTGTTATCTTGATATTTGGTTTAATAATTATTATTTAACTGGAACTATACATAAATTCAAGAGAAAATATATTTAAGAATTTCTACATAGAAAAATTTTAAATTATCAAAATACACTTTTTAGTATTTAAATATAATTCTATTATTAATCAGATACACTTTTTAATATTAGATCTAACAATTCTCATCGATCTATTTAAGATCTAACTATAATTATTAATTTGGTCGTAATCGTACACGGACGATCGATTTTAATTTTTTCTTAAATTGGTTTTAATATTTTATTGAAATAAACATAGAATTTATAAATTTAAAAGAATTAGGAAAAAAAATTAAATTGGTGCTAAAATAATAAAAATATATTTATTAAAATTTAGATAATAACTTTACTGTCTGGGCTCTATCTTGAGTTTTAGACAACAAATTTTAACGATTTTACAGCCCACACGAAGCTTACAAAATTATCTTTAATTTAATGATGATTTAATAATTATTATCTAACTGGAACTATCCATAAACTGAAGAGAAAAGATAATTACGAATTTTTACATAAAGATTTCTATTCAATATAGAAAACCTATTTATAATTGGTTTAAATTATCAAAATACATCTTTTAGTATTTAAATACTATCCTATTAATAATCAAATACAATTTTTAATATTATATCTGACGGTCCTCATTGATTTGAAGATTTATAGTTTAATAATCCAACGGATCGTATACTTTTGGTAGTACAGTGACCAACCAAAGTTTTGGATAAGATCTCCCTTACGCTTATTATATATAAGGAGTTAATAATAGACGAAATATTAAAAGTTTGGTTGGTCGTTGTTTGGTATGGTACGTTGTGATTTTACTTAATTTCCCTTAATTATTTATAGAAATATATTACTAAATAATAATATTACCTATTTATAACCAATTACATTTTTCACATAAAATACATTATTTTTTCTAACAAATTCCTCTACTTTTTCAAATATATCACAGACAATTACCCTTTTAAACTAAAATATGTTAATTTTTCTATTTTTTCTTACTAAAACCATCCTTTTCGAAAAATATCCCTTTAATTATTTATTTTTAAACATATTTTAATATTATAAATATTTTTTAAAAATTACCTATTTTAACATGCATACTTATTTTTCTTAACAAATGCAATTACTAAAAATATTAAAAAAATAAATGATCAAATACCTATTTATAACCAATTAACTTTTCAGCTAAAACATATTATAGATTTTTTCTAACAAAGTCCCTCATTTTCTAAATATATCACGGGAAATTACCTTTTTCAACTTACTTTTTTTATTTTTCTCACTAAAATCCATTCTTTTTCTAAAAATATCACGGGCAAACCCTTTACGTATTTATTTTAAAACGTATTTAAATATTTTTAATTATTAAAATTTAAAACCTCATTTTCCAAAAATATCACGGGCAATTTCCTTTTTAAAACTAAATATATATGTTACATTTTTTATTTTTTCTGACTAAACCCCCTCCTTTTCAAAAAATATAATGGGCAAACCCTTACTTATTTATTTTAAAATATATTTTAATGTTTTTAATTAATTAAAAGTGTTTATCTATTTTAACATGCCTACTTATTTTTTTAACAAATACAATTAATAAAATATTAAAAAAATATATTAAAATAACAATTAACAATCCGTGCATCGCACGGGTTTTAAGCTAGTTGTATTATTAAAACCGAAACATTGAAAGTTTGATAGTCGGTCGGTACGGTTCTCATATTTTGATATTTGTACTTTAGTTCTTTTATTTTTACTACTTTATTTAATTTATTAAAAATAACAATTTTATTCAAAATATAGTTTGGTAGTCGGTCGGTCAATATGACATTCGTATTCTGATATTTGCACTTTAGTCCTTTTTCTTTGGCAATTTGACCTTAATTTATTAAAAACAACAATTTTAATTAAATATATTTTTAAAATATTGTTAAACACAAAAATCTTGAAACACAATTTAATCACGCTCAAACAGAAACACACACATCAATTCAACATTAAGTTCAAAAATCACATAAAACTATTCAAATTTAAAATGAACTTCAAACAAAGTAAATATAAATGTAAAATAAGAAGAATATGAATGTCGTATGCATCACATTGACTTTATACTTGTAGTATAGATTATAACAAATAATTATAAATATCATGTATACATGTTATAAATATGTGCTATTTAACAATGATTATTGTGCGATAAATAAAGTAATCCTCGTTCGAGAATTGTGGCGGATTCGATTATTGAGTTCATGTTCGGAGTCTCCCGACCCCGAAGTGACCGATCGCTTATACCTAAATTATTGTCTAATTTTTACACATGTTTTAACACTAATTTCATTAATTTAAAAATAAATAAGTCATAAATATGTAAATAAACTACTTGTAATATATTATTTATGTTATATCAACATCTAATAATACATTTTATATATTAATTATTTGAATAATTCAAATATATTGCGTAGTACAAGAAAAGTTCGACTCTGATGCAAGAAAATAGAATATATTATAGCTATCGATACACATACAAAATATTTGTTTAGTTAAAAGAAAGATAAAAAGCACCACACATAATATTGTTTTTAAAAGTTAATATTAATATTTTATAAGACTAGTAGTATATATGATTCTATATGATATTTTAAGTATTAAAAAAATAAAGTTTAATAAATATTATAAATTACCTTAATTTTTACTCAAAAATTTAAATAATAATAAATATAGGATAAGAAAGATGTGAGGTTTATGTCATATGATTTTTAGATTAAAATAAAAAAGAATCATGTAACTCAATGGTTATAAGGATGAATTCTTTAGTGAATGTCAGGGGTTTGATCCTGACTAAAACATTATTTACTCATTTTTTTTCCCAGATAAGAGAGTAGTGGCGTGACATGTAATTTCGTAATATATAAGGATAAAATAGTAACTTCAGAGGGGTTTATTGGCTTAAAATGTCCTTTAATTATCACTTGTTCTCCTATTATATATAAAAGAGATACTAAGTTGGATCTACGAGAAAGAATTTATACATGTTCAATATCTTGTGGACTGAGAGATAGGTGCATCGTGCATCTTCATTTCCTGGTTAAAGTAAAAATATTACGCTGCACAGATTTAGAATCTCTTTTTTTTTTTCGATCTTTAAAACTAGCATTAGAATCTTTTGCTATCGCAGACATTGCCTTTGGTATGCATATTTTTTATATATTTTTTAATTGAAGCTTGGAGATAAATAATGATTTAATGCTACACAAATTGAAACTGTGTTGGTTGGTAATGGATTCTGTAGGAGGTGGCTTAAAGGCACTACTAGAAAACACACATAAAATTTTGTACAAATATGTATAAAATTGAGTACATTCCTTTCTGGGGACTAAACTACGAGCTGACCCTGTTGCCACCCATGGACTCAAAGAAAAATTCTGGGCAGCATATAACACACTGAACTAAGAATTATTTAAAACTAATTATTACACTCTCAGGTCCTAAAGGTGCAATTCTGACATTAATAATTTGTTGGTGTGGTGCAGTTTGCAGTAATGTATTAGGCATACTGCAACTGACTATTTTCTCACATGTCTGAATTAGGCAGTGTCTACAAGTAGGGCAGGACGAGTGGTCCTTAAGCCAACTATCGATGCATCTGATGTGAAAGCCATGGTTGCACTTGGGTAAAACTTGTTAGATAAATGTGATTCAAAATTTAAAATAAAAAATAGTCATGTTTAGATTTGTATTAATTCTATTATTTAGGAATTAGTTGTAGTTTTTGAATGAGATTTTCTAGATGATTGTTTACATGATAGTTAGGGTTACCTATTTATCAGTTAATTTGTTTTAGGTGTAGCCTATATAAAGGCTCACAATTGTAGTTTATTATTATGGCAACAACATAATAAAATACTTTTGTTTTGTTACTTTTTTATTACTTTTTGATTATATTTATTTTACATTTATCAATTATAAAATTCTAACATGGTATCAGAGCTTAAATGATCTTAAGGGATCTGTGAGTGGAGTGAGAGATTCAAGTTTGTGGAGGGTTGAATTTAAGAGTGATATGCAACCTCTTGAAAACAATCCAACACTAATTCAAATCAAGTTTTTTGAAGATGAGTCCATCAAAGCTTCAGAAGAAGAATTTGAAGATGAGTCAATCAAAATTAAATTTCAGAGGAAGAAAACATGAAGGAGGGTCAAGACAAGAGACACCAAGATTGTTATGATGATGATGAGAAAGAAAGCAGGGCACGGGTGGCCATGATTTTTTTAAAAAAAATAATGTTTATGGAGAGAAGTGCTCCATGTAATTTGGTGAGAAGTGCACCAAGAAAAATGTTTGTGGAGAGAAGTGCTCCATGGGTGTTGATGAGAAGTGCATCAACGTGTTTGGTGATGAGAAGTGCATCCGTGTTTGGTGATGAGAAGTGCATCACGAGAAAGAAATTGAAGAGAAGTGCTTCATTTTTATTTAATTTTATATTTTAGTAATTTTGAATCAAGAGAGGATGTTAGATAAATGTGATTCAAAATTTAAAATAAAAAATAGTCATGTTTAGATTTGTATTAATTCTATTATTTAGGAATTAGTTGTAGTTTTTGAATGAGATTTTCTAGATGATTGTTTACATGATAGTTAGGGTTACCTATTTATCAGTTAATTTGTTTTAGGTGTAGCCTATATAAAGGCTCACAATTGTAGTTTATTATTATGGCAACAACATAATAAAATACTTTTGTTTTGTTACTTTTTTATTACTTTTTGATTATATTTATTTTACATTTATCAATTATAAAATTCTAACAAAACTTTCACACACTCACCACGAGCAAACTCTGAGAGGCATATTACGCACTCAGAATCCAATCCAGGTAGCTTCAGGTCAGCTGAGTAATTTACGACTGGGAAAGTTTTGAGGGCCTTCTTGTTGATCCCTGAATTGTATACATGAGCTAGTGAGCTTTCACTTGACTCAGAGTTTGGAAACCTTGAACACCGCAACACGCACCTGTATATTGCATTCAGGATCACTGAGCAAATCAAGGCACAAAATAGGATTGAGACTAACATTGCAACATGTGCTTCGAAACTATTATCCTTTGGATAAAGTTCTGATGCACCATATGTGTTGCCACTTAGTGGAGGAGTTGCTGCAGCCTGTTGTTCATAAAAAGGGTTGTTTAATAGCAACCTTCTGGATTTAATATTGCGATGTAGATGTTGAAAGACAACTGTGACAGCTGTTGTAGTAGAGAAAGACATATCTGTAGCATGCAAGAGATTATGAATATGATAGACCACTTGGAGCTTGTCGTAAATTAAGGATTATATAGAGGAAAGTTTGATAGGATATCTAGTAAAGGCTGATTTACAATATAAGCAATCACAAGATCTTAAGAATATGGTAGGATTTAAATTTCAGGACAACTTGAGTAATTTTTAATATAAGACATATGTTCCACTTAGTTCCTCCACCAAGTCATGTTATGTGGTTTAAAGCTCTTTCTACTCAATGGACCCCTTACACCTTTCTCCCTGGCATAGAATGATATATAGAATTTCAATACAAATATATTAAAATTTCATCGTGGCCATCTAATCTTGTCGAAAAGTTGTAATTTTGTGGTTCGTAATTAAATTTTAGTTATAAATTGGATCCACGTGAATTATCTGCTATTAAAGAAGTTGGCAAGTTGTTTTTCGATGAACAGTTCTGATTTGAATCTTGATCTTTTCCACCTCTCAATTATTCAAAAGTACATTAGATTCCAGGAAGACGAGGATGTTACTAAAACAAATCTTCTGAGATGGTTACTTACAAAGAAACTCAGTGACAGTAGTTTATCAATATTTGTGTTATCCATTCCCTTGTTGTGCTCTTTTTGTCCTTTGAAGATTAAGTAAAGATTTAGTAGCCTTCATCTAGTCCCTTTCCAGTTTCCACCTTGTTTCTGCTTAAGATATTTGTCATTCACAAGATAATAGGACTAATATACAAATTACTCCCTCCGTCCCATTTTTATTGTCCATCATAAAAAACTCACCTTTTATTCAATTATATGAAATAAACTGATAGTTACCAAAAAGTTGTATTGCTTTTCATAAAAATTGACATAATTAACACATAAAGGAAATTCTGGGACAATAAAACTGGGACAGAGGGAGTAGTTTTTATTTCAGCCACATCTGCCGAAACTTATATCATTCTGCTAAAATCATCTCACCTGGTTGCTGCTGCTGCCATTTTCATCCTGTTACGACTTCTTCTTTATCTTCCCACCATGATCAAAATAATTTCACAATTTATTTAGCAAGAAAAACATAATTTAACAATTTCGATTAAAGTAAACTTAATACCTTCTGCCTAAGTGCCATTCACTTGCCCTGTTTCTTCTGTACCTACCGATATATTCTAGATCAGTTTTTACTACATTGTACTAGCTTACTAATCTGTATTGATCATGATTTGATACTAATGTGATCCCACAAAATCCATGCTTTTGGTCTTTATTTTGATTTAGTACCACTACCTTATACAAGTAGTCTGACTGTAATCTAATCCTGTGAAAGAAGTGATAATCTAATCTCGTGGTTCCTAATTAAATCTTCAATATATGGATCTACATGAATTATCTGCTATTAAAGAAGTTGACAAGTTGTTTTTTGATGACGACTTCTTACTTGTACTTCAATCTTTTCTAAGATACTCAAAAAGTACATTGATTCCTAGGAAGATGGATATTATTAACCAGGGTTATTACCATTTTGACCCTCAAAGTTTTCCCAAAAATATACACCAGCCCTCAAAATTTAAAAACGGACTTCCATATCCCTGAAGTTTGGCACTTGTACATTCCAACCCCTTTTCATTTATTTTCATTTTTTTCTTCCAATTTTAACCTTCAAAGTTTGCATGAAAAATACTCACAAGCCCTCAAAATATGGCATATTTGTACATTCTGACCCTTATATCGAGTTGTTTTCGTAGTCCTGTCAATTTTCAGTTTGCTGATCTTTTTGATAAATATTAGTTAGTTAATACCAGAAAGGTATTCATGGGTGAGATGCATATTGACTATAATATAATATCTAGGAGCACACTGCAACAATCAATGAAGATGTTTTCAAAGCTTGTTAGTGTAACCATATCAAAGTCATATCCTAGATAATGGAGGGATCCTGGACACTGATGTGTCATTGCTGGTGCAAGTAGAGAAGAAAACAAAATTGAATCAAAGTGTTCATCATATACAACAAACTTAGGGGCAAAAAACGGAAAAAAATTCTAAAAGATAATGTCAAGTGTTGGGGTGTACAATTGCCAAATTTTAAGGGTGTGGAAGTATGTTTTTTTACTTTGAGGGTTGATATGTATCTTGGGAGAAACTTTAAGGGTTAAAATGTTAATAACCCTATTAACAAAGATACAAAAGGTAGTCGCCGGGCTAGAAGCATATATGGAGTTAGTTACATTACATACGTGAAAATATTGAGATATAATAACTTCAATACATCTAGCTATGCCTTTTCTTTTGTTTTCAAGTTGAGCTCTTATCTCATGTGCTGGATGTTAACGGAGGAATTTGGTATTAACAAAGTTTGAGGTTTATCGCCGGAATCTAGATCTATGACAGTGGTTTTTCGCCGGAAAGTCGCCAGAGTGTGGTGGTTGTGATGAATTGGGGGCTGAGATTGTAAGGGTTTCTTGGTGGTGGCTCGCTGAGCTCTTCGCTTCCAACCCCTTACAATGTGCCTACGTACCCCGTATTTATAGAGGATCAAGCCCTACGTAGTTCTTGGGGAGCAAGTAACCTATATGGGCTGGTCTCAGATTTCCGAGGCCCACCAGGATACTTGATCCGTCTTCTGGAACTGATCTTCGACTCGCTTTAGGAATGTCCAACGATGAAGCCTAGTCACAAAGGCCCAAGGCTCAACTACAGTCTAGGGACTTCACGGATATGGCATCGACCCAACTTAGGAGCCGACACTAACCGCTACTAGCTATCTCCCTGACCAAAGTAGTTGCAGGTATAACCATGACCTACCACAAATACCAGACGCATCCTTGTCCCCCGAATGGGAAGCACCCACCAGATTGCAGGACAAGTGATCCCAAGCGTTTGGGTGCAAAGTGCAGGATTACTCCAAAGTTCCCCAATGAGGACGCGCCCATTGAGTACAGGAACAGAGCTCCCAAAGCACACACCAAGGTTCACCCCACATCCCCAATGAGGACGCGCCCATTGAATACAGGAGGAGGCCTTCAATCATCAGGCATACCCCTGGAGGCCTTCAACCACAGACATCCCCCTCCTAGGGCACATCCTAGGAGGGAATTCTTCAATCATCAGGCAAACCCCTGGAGGCCTTCAATAATGGACATCCCTCCCTTAGGGCTCATCCTAAGGGAGAAGTCTTCAATATCTTGCCAGTATCAAGCCACGGGAGTCGTTCTTCACCACCAAGTAGCTACTTCAAACCAAGAGGGCGCGCTCTCAAGGGGTCGACGGCCTAAAAGAGCGTGCACTTACCCCTCTGAGGGCAAGTCCTAAGTCTTCCATATGATTATCCCATGTCAGTATAGCTGTTATTCTCTGTCAAGTCATCCATTCATGTCAAGTTGTTAGTCCACACCAAGAGGACGCGTCCTCAAGGGTTGGACGGTCAGAGGGCGCGCCCTCACCCCTATGAGGACAAGCCCTGAGCCTCCGTTGTACTAGTTCAATCCCTAATTGCACCTTGGATATCCCCAATTGATTATTACTTGACCTGAATCTTCCTTAAAAACCCGATACCGAATTTTGGCTATAACACTGGACAACACTAAAATGCCAAAATCTCTTTGTAACATTTTCTTCTTCAAGAAGTGTCCTCGAGCTTCTTCCTTCTTTTATGCTGTAAAGAGGGCACATTCTTCCCGATGACGCCTCCTTTAATTCTTCCATCATATATTTTTGATAATTTTAATGTTTAGAGAGGGATACCACCTGCACACGACACGTCTAAGCTTACATGAGCTAACTCGGCGTAAGAAACAAGAGATATTGTGCACAAATATAAACCTCTCTCCTGGCTCGTCCTCAAGTAAAATATTCATTTATCGAGAGGACAGGCCGTCTTCTATCATAATAATATTTTCTCTCCAGCTAACATGTGAGCTTATGTTCCCACATGTATCTTCAAGTCTTCTTAAAGTATCATAAGAGAAGGCCTCTTGTTGATATGATGAGAGAAGTAGAAGAGTTCTCTCCTTTTGTTTGTCTACTTTTTAGTATGAGGAGAGGAGTCCTCTCCTGTCGCATGTTCCTCCTTTTTAATATGAGGAGTGGAGTCTTCTCTTCTTGTCTGGCTTCTTACTAATATGATGGGAGAAGACCTTTATACGAATACGATGATAAGAGTCCTCTCTATTAATATGAGTGGAGGAGTCCTCTCTGCTGATATGAGGGGATGAGTCCACTCTGCTGATATGAGGAGAGGAGTCCTCTCTGCTGATATGAGTTGGAGGAGTCCTCTCTATTGATATGAGGAGAGGAGTCCACTCTGCTGATATGAGAAGAGGCGTCCTCTCTGCTGATATGAGGTGGAGGAGTCCTCTCTACTGATATGAGGAGAGGAGTCCTCTATGCTGATATGAGGTGGAGGAGTCCTCTCTGCTGATATGAGGTGGAGGTGTCCACTCTACTGATATGAGGAGATGAGTCCTCTTTGCTGATATGAGGTGGATGAGTCCTCTTTGCTGATATGAGGTGGAGGAGTCCTCTTTGCTGATATGAGGTGGAGGAGTCCACTCTCCTGATATGAGGAGAAGAGTCCTCTCCTCCTTCCTGACTCTTGCGTAAGGCAGCCTATATGGACGAGGGCAATGTCGAAGTCCCTTCTAATCTTCTAATCCATTTTATAATAGCATTATCTTGTGGAGGGGCTTACTCATGACCTTGGGACCGTATCCTGCTGGTCAGGGGGCGCATGTGAAGGTCCATGGGGCCTCTACTCCAAATATTCTTCTTCTTATTGCAACCTGAGGGTTGTACAATCATGTTTAAAGTCGAAGCCTTAACATATGAGGTCGATACCATTATGACGCGCCTTGAAGGGCATATCTTCTATTATTGAGGATTTGACGATGCGTTCTCTGAAGATAAAAGTCTTTTCTTTTCGGAGGGGCTCACTCATGTCCATGGGGCCTCGACCTGTAAGCAGGGGGCACTCACTGTGGACCAGGGGGCCTCTATCCTATATAATCCATTGAATTATCACGTGAAGGGGCTCACTCATATCCATGGGGCCTCGACCTGTAATCAGGGGGCTCTCACTATGGAATACGGGGCCTCTGTTTCCAATAGCCCCCTTTCATCTGAAATTCAAGTAATGAATTCTTCACGCGGAGGGGCTCGCTCATGTCCATGGGGCATCAACCTGTAATTCTTTCAAAAATCAGGGGGCGCACGCTGTGGATCACGGGGCCGCTCTCCGATATTATAAATTGAGTTTTCATATGAGGGGGCTCACTCATGTCCATGGGGCCTTAACCTGTAACCAGGGGGCACTCTCTTTGGATCATGGGGCCGCTTTCCCATATCATCTATTGAACTGTCACGTGATGGGGCTCGCTCATGTCCATGGGGCCTCGACCTGTAATCAGGAGGCACTCACTATGGATCATGGGGCCACTCTCCCATACTATCGATTAAATTGTTATATGAGGGGGCTCACTCATGTCCATGGGGCCTCAACCTGTAACCATGGGGCACTCTCTTTGGATCATGGGGCCTCGCCTCCCTATTATCTTCCTCTAAAAATCGCTGGAGTTCATGTTAAGCAGTAGTTCTTTTTCCTGAGGGCACACCATGGAGGAAGGACGTGTCCTGAAAAACCAGGAAGCCGCATATCGGAGTATCTTCGGAGTACGCGCCCTGAAGAATGGATACACTTGAGAGACGACAAGGGGGCTCAAGTATTGGAGCTTGTCTGATCATTATTTATCTTCATTATAGTTGTTTGTAGACATTTTTCCATTGGACACGTCCTCGGGGAGTAACGATCATTGGGACCTTTGACATGCTGAGAGGGCATCTTTGAAGCAAAGAACGCGTCCTTTCGGGTTGGGATATATAGCTTGATAATTCTTGAGATATTCTTCCAAGTAGGAATTTTCCACCTGTCAAAAAACTCAATAATCGAAAATTTCAAAAATTACCTGGAGGACGCGTCCTGGAGAAGAGGTCGTGTTCCATCATCGAATTCTCCCAACAGTTGTTGGAAGTCATCTGACCCTCGAGCATCACTCTTAGGGCGCGCCCTAAGGGTTCTTGGGAATTTTCCTTCACAATCTTTTTCCTGCAATAATTCAAGGAACAGATAACATGAACCAAAACAAAGCAAGTTAGGTGTTACCTTGAGGGCGTGTCAAGAAAATGATGACGTGCTCCCGATAATTGCGCCTTCTTTTTAGGATCTTGCTCGGAATCACCCCCAGTATACATAGAAACTGCCGCCTTCAAGCATATATGGAAATATCCTTCAGATCTGAATCGCCTTGACACCTTCTTCTCTAGATCTTCTTCGAACCTCCATTCAGGAATCATCGTCTTTAAATCACCATCTTTGGATCTTCCTCCTTTCCACCAGCATGAAGTAGTACCCATGGCCATCCTCCGAATCTTGGCAGACCTTCTTCTAAGAACTTTCATCATGATGAGATATCTCTTCCTCCTGAGATTATGATCTTGATCAGCACCCCTCCTTCTAGCGCCAATTTGTTAACGGAGGAATTTGGTATTAACAAAGTTTGAGGTTTATCGCCGGAATCAAGATCTATGACGGTGGTTCTTCGCCGGAAAGTCGCCAGAGTGTGGTGGTTGTGATGAATTGGGGGCTGAGATTGTAAGAGTTTCTTGGTGGTGGCTCGCTGAGCTCTTCGCTTCCAACCCCTTACAATGTGCCTACGTACCCCGAATTTATAGAGGATCAAGCCCTACGTAGTTCTTGGGGAGCAAGTAACCTATATGGGCTGGTCTCAGATTTCCGAGGCCCACCAGGATACTTGATCCGTCTTCTGGAACTGGTCTTCGACTCGCTTTAGGAATGTCCAACGATGAGGCCTAGTCACAAAGGCCCAAGGCTCAACTACAGTCTAGGGACTTCACGGATATGACATCGACCCAACTTAGGAGCCGACACTAACCGGTACTAGCTATCTCCCTGACCAAAGTAGTTGCAGGTATAGCCATGACTTACCCCAAATGCCAGACGCATCCTTGTCCCCCGAATGAGAAGCACCCACCAGATTGCAGGACAAGTGACCCCAAGCGTTTGGGTGCAAAGTGCAGGATTACTCCAAAGTTCCTCAATGAGGATGCACCCATTGAGTACAGGAACAGAGCTCCCAAAGCACACACCAAGGTTCACCCCACATCCCCAATGAGGACGCGCCCATTGAATACAGGAGGAGACCTTCAATCATCAGGCATACCCCTGGAGGCCTTCAACCACAGACATCCCCCTCCTAGGGCACATCCTAGGAGGGAATTCTTCAATCATCAGGCAAACCCCTGGAGGCCTTCAATAATGGACATCCCTTCCTTAGGGCTCATCCTAAGGGAGAAGTCTTCAATATCTTGCCAGTATCAAGCCACGGGAGTCGTCCTTCACCACCAAGTAGCTACTTCAAACCAAGAGGGCGCGCTCTCAAGGGGTCGACGACCTAAAAGAGCGTGCACTTACCCCTCTGAGGGCAAACCCTAAGTCTTCCATATGATAATCCCATGTCAGTATAGCTGTTATTCTCTGTCAAGTCATCCATTCATGTCAAGTTGTTAGTCCACACCAAGAGGACGCGTCCTCAAGGGTTGGATGGTCAGAGGGCGCGCCCTCACCCCTATGAGGACAAGCCCTGAGCCTCCGTTGTACTAGTTCAATCCCTAATTGCACATTGGATATCCCCAATTAATTATTAATTGACCTGAATTTTCCTTAAAAACCCGATTCCTAATTTTGACTATAACACTGGACAACACTAAATAAACCACAAAGTGAAGGTTGGAGCGCCCTGGATTATGTTTATGAGAAACACCGCATGTCTAATTAAAAAAGGATCTCGAATGAGGTCCCTTATATACTTGTCATCTAGAATGAGGTTCCTTATATACTTATGATGATGCATTGTTCGTACATGGGATTCCGACCATTTATCTCTAAACATAAATTTTGATATATAGCTTAGGTTAATTTTCATATTACATTGTAGTGTATTGTGTCAAGTTAACAACTTTACCAAAACCTTAAGGTGTTTAGAAATAAGGAGCCTTTCTTTGGATTATATACTCTATTTAACACTCCCCTCACTCATATAGTAGACAACCAGGCAATTGAATAAACAAACAAATTTTATTAAATTTAAGGTGGGAGACTCTTCGTCTCTCCCCTCCCTATACCATGTAAGTTGAAGGTCCTAATTGGATTATATACTATCAACATATTGTACGTGCAAAACCTTATCTATACTTTGCCATCTTCCCATAATATATGTACTTTCTCATCATCCTATCCTGTTATGGGTATGTTTGGATACCAGTTTATAAGTCGGCTTATGACTTATAAATCCATAAGATCAGGGTGTTTGTGTACTCAGCTTATTTGATAACTTATAATTTATAAATTGATAAGTTAAATGTTAGAAATCACCAACATTTTACTTAACTTATCAACTTATCTTTTGATTTTTTTATTTTTTTAATACTTTATATTTTTACCTTTGTGTTTTTAAATATTTTTTTAATTTAAAATGCAAGTGTTGAAATCATTGTATTTAATAATTATTTTTTCAAATTTAATTTAGCAAATTCTTAACTAACTTATAAGTAAATTTATCCAAACACCCGTATAACTTCTAAGAATTCATCAACTTATCACTTATAAAGCACTTACTTATTTTAAGCTATAAATCAACTTTTTTGTGATACACCAAACACTCACTATATAAGTTGAATACTTTTAAACTATACCATACCAAGTTAAGTTCTATAAAGATCACCATTTTACTAGAGACCTTCGAGATCATATATATGTTATGCAAGTAAAACATTGCAAAATGTATTATTTTGCAAATCATGTTTTATGAAAACCGTTATTTCATTGAAAATCATATATGTTTTACAAGAAGAACACTGCAAAACGTATTGTTCTACATGATCAGCTTGCAAAGGACATACATGATTTTCAAGATTTTCAATGAAACAACAACCTTCGTAGAACATGCTTTGTAAAATAATAGATGTTTTGATTGTTTCCATAAAATTTTTGTCATGCCATACATGCTTATTATATTTTCCTTTTCAGAAGTAAGGATATGGAAAAGGTAAAAGATTTCTGAGGATTGATAGAATCCTTAAAGATATAATTCTAACAAATTTTAACAATATAATCCTTTCCGAGGTTCCCATTTCTAATTTAAGAGTCCTGGTCTAGTGCTCTGGTTCAAACAGATCTTTTGTGATACTTATTCTCAAACAAATTAAGAAACCCAGTGACAGCATACGTGCATTTTATGAATACTGGCTGATAACCGTGCTCAAGGGCCGAGTATAAGTCGACATCAATATATTAATATTGATAAATATTAATAAATATTTTAAAAAAATGTATTTATTGAGAATTGAATGATAAAAATATATAATAAATAAATCACTATTTAATTATGTAGTTAAAGATAATCGAACCATTTGTAAAACTAAAGAAATTAAAGTAAATAAATAAATCGTGTATGATTACGTAGATGCAAGGAATCAAACCCTCGATGTAGCTAATAAATTTAAAATAAATAAATAAATCTGGTATAATTACGTAGTTGCAATGAATCGAACCCTGGATGAAGTTAAAGAATTTAAAGTAAATAAATATTATATAATTACGTAGTTGCAAGGAATCGAACACAGATTTCGTGATAATCAAATTTGGTATTTTGGTACCGCGCATCATTTTCACATTGTTTTGATAATTAATATTAATTTTAATTATTAAAAAAATTATTAAAAAATGTACTTATAGATATTTGAATGATAGAAATATATAATAAATAAATACTATTTAATTATGTGGTTATAGGCAATTAATCTTGAATTTGGTACCGCGCGTTATTTTAACAATATTTTCTTTATTAATAAAGAGTATAGAAGTTATAGACAATTGAACTTTAAATGAAATTAAAGTAAATAAATAAATTTTGTATAATAACGTAGTTGCGAAGACCCTGAATTAAACTAAAGAATTTAAATTAATAAATCTTGTATGTAGTTGCGAGAAATCGAACTCAAGTCTCGTGATAACCAAATTTGGTACTTTGATGTTTTTGATACCGGGCGCCATTTTCACATTGTTTTTATTAATAAAGAGTATAGATTTGTTCTATTCCCAGTTGTGCTCTTTTTGTCCTATCAAGTTTGATTAAAGATTGATTAGCACTCATCTAATTATCCTTTTCCACCTTTCTTAGTTGTTTGTGCTTAAGATTTATTTCATCCACAAGATATCACTAATAATTTTAATATTAGTCCTAATTCTAACCACATGAGTTGAACTTTAAATCACTCTGCTGAAATCATCTTACTAGCTATGTCTCTTGTCATTTTCATCCTGATACATTTACTTTATCTTCACGTCATGATTTTTTTTTTTTGGTGCTATCACTTAACTCTTTTTCGTTTCATCGTTTTCCTAACATTTACTTGCATTGTGTTGTTCTCTAATAATTCGTGTTATATACTGTTTAGCATGAGTATTTGATATGTTCGTTAATGGTACATATTACAATCATTTGTATTCTTGCAATCGCCAGAGTATACCAGAGGGGCACTGCAGAAAAATATCAGAAGTCTGGGATGAAAAATCTTCTCAACTTCAAAGGGTTGAGTCCCTGCTCGGTACTACAAATGAGTGTGTGTGCAGTGTGCTCTGAACAAGAAGAAACGCAGGATAGAGTTAACGTCCAACTCTTCTAAGACCTTAAGGTGATAGTAGAAGCCATTAAGTATATCACATATTATCAATACTCACACTCACTCGTACGAAGTGGACAAAAATACAAGAGATAAACAAGCATACAACAGGAAAGAAAGCTCTGTTACCAAGTTAATGACAAGCTCTTTTAAAACTGTGGGTGTAGTAGAAGTCATTAAATGGATCATACATTAAATGGGAGGACGAAAGGAAAGCTACAAGCACAGTCAATTTTAATACTTTGAAAAACTTTGAGTTGAAGTAATGACAGTGTAAAGTTGAACTAGTGACATATGGCACATTTGTGCAAGTGTGCAGTTGAACTGTAAAACAGCGGGACTTTTGTACAAATGTAGAGTTGAATTGTGCTTCATTCTGGGAACAAAACTGCAATGTTGTCGTAAGGAATTAAAAGCGTAGCCCTTAATATCTCCAAAGATCAATATGGTGAGTACATAACACAATGAACTAAAAAATGACCTGACACCTAAGTTTGATAACTATGTACTACTTCGTTAACCTCTGGAGATGGAACTATGATATAGATACTTTCTTGGTGCACCGGAGTAGGTGGTGATGTGTTAGGTATGCTACAACCCACAATTTTCTGACATGTCTGAATCAGGCAATTTCTACAAATAGGGCAGGATGAATTGGAAGTGAGCCACCTATCGATGCATCTGACATGAAAGCCATGGTTGCACGTTGGCAAAAGTTTCACACGCTGGTTAGGAGTAAACTCTGAGAGGCATATTACACACTCTGCATCCAATCCAGGCAGCTTAAGCTCAGCTGAGTAGTTTACAACGGGGAAAGTTTTCAGGGCCTTTTTGGTGATCCCATTATTGGCTGAAGTAGTCGAGGAGCTTGCATTTGATTCAGAGGCTACCATCCTTGAACACCTTAAGGTGCACCTAAGAATAGAATTCAGGCCTAGTAAGCATATTACGGCACACAGGAGGACTGAGAGTATCATTACTACATCTGCGTCGAATTCATTTTCTTCTGATCCAATGTCTCTTTCGCTGCTTAGTGGGGGAGTTGCTGCAGCTTGTTGTTGATAAAGTTGATTGTGTGATAGTAACCTCCTTGAGTACATGTTGCTGTGAAATTGTTGAAAGACAAATGTGGAGACAGTTGAAGTAGAAAAAGACATTTTGGTAGAATTCAAAGTGTCTTTGATAGACCACCCTGAGCTTGTAGTAAATTAGGGATTAAATAGAGGAAATTTTGGAAGGTGGTATAGTAAAGGCCGATTAAGATTTTGAGAATATTTGAGGATTTGAACTTTAAGCCAAGTTGAGGAATATTTAAGACTTTATTTTAGAAATATGTTGCACCATTAAGTTCCTTAGCAAGGTGTTTTGTAATTTAATGTCCTTTCAAATCAACTGACCATGACATTTGTTTCCCTCACACAACATAAATGTCATCCGGAAGACCATCTCTCCCTCAAGAAAGAGCAACCTGAATCCTATTTGAAAAACCATATCTAAGAAATGTATAAGCTTGGTAAATACCAAATTAAAATAACATACTACTGACTTATAGCATGAGTCGACATTAAAATATTAGTATTAATAAATTATTAATAAATATTATTTAAAAATGTAGTTCTCGATAATTGAATGATAAAAATATATAATAAATAAATAACTATTTAATTATGTAGTTATAGACAATCGAACTGTGCATAAAGCTAAAAAAATTAAAGTAAATAAATAAATCTTGTATGATTACGTAGTTGCAAAGAATCTAACGCTCGATGAAACTATTGAATTTAAAGTAAATAAATAAATCTTGTATAATTACGTAGTTGTAAAGAATCGAACCCTGGATGAAGCTAAAGAAATTAAAGTAAATAAATAAGTTGCAAAGAATCTAACGCTCGATGAAACTATTGAATTTAAAGTAAATAAATAAATCTTGTATAATTACGTAGTTGTAAGGAATCGAATCTTGGATGAAGCTAAATAATTTAAAGTAAATAAATCTTGTATAATTATGTAGTTGCGAGTAATCGAACCCGGGTTAAGTGATAACCAAATTTGGTACTTTGGTACTTTAGTACCGCGCGCCATTTTTTCACATTGTTTTGCTTATTAATAAAGAATATATTGAATTTAAAGTAAATAAATAAATCTTGTATAATTACGTAGTTGTAAGGAATCGAACCCTATATGAAGTTAAAGAATTTAAAGTAAATAAATCTTGTATAATTATGTAGTTGCGAGGAATCGAACCCGGGTCAAGTGATAACCAAATTTGGTACTTTGGTAACCAAATTTGGTACTTTAATACCGCACGCCATTTTCACATTGTTTTGCTTATTAATAAAGAGTATAAATAATACTATATTTGGTTAAAATTTCATAAGTGCAAAGAATTAATGTTTATTGTGTTGCATTATAACCAAGCTAGTAAAGTGTCTTTGCGACAACAATCCCTTTATTCTTAAAACTAGTAGAAAAAGCCGCGCTTCGCGGCGGCGTCATAATTTAAAAAAAAACCCTATCTATTAAATTACAAAAATTACTCGATACTCTCTAATAAGCCGTACTCCCGTGAAACACACTTTATTTTTTAATATCAAAATCTTAAATTTAATATATTGAATACTTGTGTTATATATTAATTTTTATGTTAACATACTCCTTTTTTCTATTGAGTCGCTCTCTCGTTAAAAAATTCATCCATCAATTAAATTACAAAAATTACTCGTTCCTCCCCAAGAGTCGTCCTTCCGTGAAATACGTTTTTTTTTAAGATCAAAATCTCAAATTGAATATATTGAATACTTGTCTAATATATTAATTTTCATGTTAACATATTCCTTTCTAATGAGTCACTCGTTCGTTAAAAAAACACGTTTATAAATTCACAATCCTATTTTACTTATAATATAACTTTTGACTATACGTCTTTCCTATAATTCGAACTATTCTCCTCTACAAATTCGCACACCTATTCTACTTCGAATAGAACTTTTAATTATATTTACAAACACCTATTTTACTACTACCAAAACTTTTAATTGCATGTATATTTTATAAATTTGAACTATTCTCTTCTATAAATTCGAATATCTATTCTACTTTCAATAAAACTCTTAATTTTATGGCTTACCTATAAATTCGAACACCTACTCTACTTCAAATAACACTTTATTTATATGTCTTCTCTATAAATTTGAATATCTATGCTATTTTTTTTTTGAATCATTAGTATTTAACATTGTAAAGGTCTAGAAAAATTTAGAAAATAGATTGAGACGATTGTAGAGACGCCACCTGCTTCGCGGCTACGTCATAATATTTTTTAAAAATTCTATCAATTAATTAAAAAAATTACTCGGTCCTATCTAATAAACTGTCCTCCCATGAAACACACATTTAATATATTCAATACTTCTGTGATATATAATTACTCCCTGTGTTCCGTTCATTTCTATACAGTTTTCATTTTGGGATGTCCCTCTCATTTCTATACATTCCAAAAATAGTAACTTTTAATAATATAAAACACTATTACACCCACTACTTTCTTCACTATCTCTATTCTATAATAATATAAAACACTATTACACCCATTACTTTCCTTCACTATCCAAAATTTATTATTAAATATTGATAGGTCCTACAACTTTACCCACTTTTCATCTAATTTTACTCATTTTTTATATCTTTTCTTGGTCTCCGTGCCCACCCCCAATGTATATTAATCAACGGGACGGAGGGAGTAATTTTCATGTTAATATACTCATTTTTCTAATGAGCCGCTTTCTCGTTGAAAAAATACATCTATCAATTAAATTACAAAAATTACTCGTTCCTCCCCAATAGTCGTCATCCTATGAAACACGCCATCCTTTTTAAGATCAAAATCTCAAATTTAATATATTGAATACTCGTCTTATATATTAATTTTTATTTTAACATACTCCTTTCTAATGAACAACTCTTTTGTTGAAAAAACACCTATATAAATTCACAATCCTATATTTTACTTTCAACATAACTTTTAACTATATATCTTTCCTATAATTCGAACTCTTCTCCTCTATAAATTCGCACACCTATTCTATTTCGAATACAACTTTTTATTATGTCGGCAAACACTTTGTGTACTTCTAACAAAATTTTTAATTGTATGTATTTTTTTATCAATTCGAACTCATCTCCTCTATAAATTCGAACATCTATTCTACTTTTACTTTTAATAGAACTTTTAATTTTATGACTTATTTATAAATTCGAACTATTCTCGTTTAAAAATTTGAACACCTACTTTATTTCAAATAAAACTTTATTTATATGTTTTCTCTATAAATTCGAATTATTCTCCTCTATAAATTTGAACACTTATCATACTTCTAATATGCTAAACAATATTATTTGATTTTATAATTATAAATTTATTAATAAATTTAATAAATTTATTATTAAGATAAATTAATAAAACCGCGTATCACACGCCAACTAATCTACTGCGTTAAAATTTATGTCACACCAAAACTAAAGTATCGTGTAATGTTATGTCTAGCAATTTGCTTCTTATTATTTGGGTATCTACCTCCTGGTCACTTGGTCAGGTATTTAGTGAATTAGTGATAACTAATTTGAAAGGGAAAAATGGAAATTTGAAAATGAGAGATTTTAATATCTATGTTCTCTCCATATTAGCTGTTTGGAAAAGCTATACAACTTCAGTGCAATCATAGCACCTGAGAGTAATTTTTTTTTTTTAAAGTTGTTTGTCGACCACAAAAAGGTACAATATGAAATAAAAATTGCGGATCCAATAAATTAAAAAACAAACATGATCATACCAATTCCATCAAAAATCTCCAGGGGACTTTTAACTTTCTTATGAACCAAATTACTCTACAAAGAAAATCATCAAAAGTTAGGTATGAATAAATAAAAATACCAAAAAAAATTAAATTTTGTACTGTAGAAACATAATAAAATAATGAGAAATTATCATTTGAAAATGATCACATCTCCATATCACCTATAAAAAGAACAGAAAAACGAACTACATATCACACGTTGGTTGCATGCATGTGAGTTCATAGCTTTATCTTTTAATCTTTTTGGCATGATCTCGTACCCTAGACATGTGTAATTGATAACGGATCCGTTGAACTCGAAAAACTGCAGTTCTGTGATGATAAATCAAATCAATGTATTAATAAACAACATGCATAATTCCTAATGAAATCTATTCATTGCTATTAGCTACCATAAATTGTGTAAAAATCATAAAATCAATTTTGGTAAGCAAGATACACTACAAGAAAAATGGCTAAATTTGACCGAAAAATTTCGGTCATATTTAGCTAAATTTGACCGCCAGCGGTCATATTTGGTCAAATTTGACCGAATTGTGTCGGTCATTTTTAAGCTAGTCAAATTTAGCAAAATCGGTCATATTTATGTTAAATTTGACCGACTAAAATTGACCGCTTAAATTTGACCGATTAAATTTGACCGAAATTTTCAAAATTTTGAAATTTGAAATTTTTTGAATTTGGCGCCTAACGTCCATCGAATTTGACCGCTGTTGGTCAAATTTATAAATTTGACCGAAAACGGTCACATTTATAAATATGACCGAAAGCGGTCAAATTTAACTATAACACATATTCAACAAACCCAGCAGCTTTCTGCTACATTCTGCTAGATTTTTGAAAAATATTCTGGTAAATACTACATTATATCTTGTTGATTTGGTGTCCGTTATTAACACAAACATCACCATATTTTATCTTAAATAAATAGTTCAAGAATCAAAATAATTTCATATCATATATAATATTTATTAATGATGATTTCTTTACGAATATGGTTATCTAAATTCAACTAAAGGTTCAAAATTGGATTTTACGAAACTATTTTTGTTAGTTAGTTTGATGAAAATGGACATTGGAGATATTTTGCTTGACACTTTGATCGCCGGAGTTGTTTTATTGCCGGAATTCTTTTTATCACCGGAAATATCATTCCACAAGTTGATTTGTAAAAAATAGATAAATAAGTAAGTATAAATATATGGGTGTATACATATAGATGTGTGTGTGTATATTTTTGTATGTGTGGGTGGAAAGAAGGAGGGAGAGAGGGTGGAACAAGGGGTGAAGAGAGGGGAGAGATAATGAATGATGTATGTATGTAATGAGTGTATATATAGAAGATGGGTTTGCTGTAATAAATCTGGACCATTGGATTGCAATTTTGGTTTGCTAATCTGGACCGTTTAATGTGTTTCACGTGGATTGCTGACATGGCATTAAAGTTGACTGCATTCGGTCAAATTTATAAATTTGACTACCTTCGGTCAAATTTATAAATTTGACTGATTAGGGTTTGCGGTCAAATTTGTATTGAAATTTGACTACTGTCGGTCAAATTTATAAATATGACCGAAACTCGTCAATTTTATGAAGATGATAAAATTTCAATTTGTTATAATAATTATTATGCAAAACTTATAATCATTTGATTTTTTGCATGAACTCTTGAAATTTAAGAAAGTTAACATCCATACGGTTGGATCGTTCAAATTTTAATTTGAATAACACAAAATTACTAACCCTAGTCAGTAAATGCTTAACCCCTAAATTCAGATCCTAAACCATGCATATTTCAAGGAATAATTTGAATTATGAATCATACTGTTACTCAAACATTATTATTATCTCTTACATTTTTTAATGTACATAATCACAATACGCCCATAAAAATATTTGTAATTTTTAAAAATTAGTGAGCATTTATTAACAATATTCAAACTTTTTGAATCTATGAAAAATCAATAATTTTTTACCATTTTCAAATTTAAAATTTTTTTAAGTGCCACATATAATTTTTAACATGTATTTTTTTATTATTGTGAATACTCTAATATTTTTTTCATAATTTTAAAAAATGATCAAGTATTTATTTTATATTTTTGAAAATTTTGAATTTATATAAATTTGACCAAAAGTGGTCAAAAATACTAAATATGACTGACAGTGGTCAAATTGATGAAGTTGATAAAATTTTCTTTCATTATAATAATTAGGATGCAATGTTTATTATTAAATAATTTTTTGCATAGGCTCTTCAAAAGTAAAAAGGTAAACATCGGTACGGTTAGATCGTTCAAATTATTAATTAAATAATACGAAATTAGTAACCCTAGACGTTAACCGCCTAACCCCTAAATCCAAATCTCAAACCACGTATTTCATCAAAAAATTTGAACAATATAACGTATTGCCGAGATTATTTTGAAATGATAATTATTTTAATATCTATCAATTTTTAATGTGTAGACTATGTTGTCACTCTAAATATATAAATTAATTGTGAATTTTAAAAGTTAGTAACTATTTATTTATTTTTTGAAAATTTCTTTAATAAATATAGCATCAACGTTTATTGATCTCTTCCAAAATATATATATGTTTAGTGCACAAAATAATTTTTTACACGTAGTTTTTGTCATTAGGGTACTCCATTATTTTTTTTGGAATTAAAAAATTTGTTTGAGTATTTATGTTAAATTTTAAAAAAAAATCGATTAAATTTATTTTCCAATTATTTTGGTTGAGAATTGGATGGAGTTTTGGCGCCAAAACCTGGCTTTAAATTTGACCGCCGACGGTCAAATTTATACTTTAGCAAATTTTGGCTACTTGGCAGGAAATTTCCCTCTTTTTTTTTGGGGCACTATGTAGTAAAAATGACCGACTAAATATGACCGACATTAAATGTGACCGCTGTTGGTCAAATTAATCTCAAGCAAATTTTTGTCATTGGCGGGAATTTTCCCACCAATTTTTTGTGGGTCTCGAGTACTAAAAATGACCGACTAAATATGACCGACGACGGTCAAATTTAAGACTGACTGGTAATCAACTAAGGTTGACCTTAAATATGACCGCTGGCGGTCAGATTTAGCCGCGGTCATTTTTAGTCGGTCAAATTTACCCTTGTTTTCTTGTAGTGATATAAGTGTAGAGACATTGAGGATAGGGCCAACGAAAACGTGAAAAAGAAATCAACATAAAAATCCGAAAATTAAAATATAATTTAGCAGATGATTGTACCCATCAAAATCCTCATAAATCCTCATAACTCGGGCAATTGTCGTACATATATAATACAAAACCAATCACACTTCGTCCATCCTTCTCCTATCTTACCACAAATTTATTGATTAGATAAAACTCACAAATTTAAATTTGAAGAAGAAGGAGAAAAATTAATGAACTTACATGAATCAAGATATGATGCACTTACGGAACCTCAACTACATGCTGCCTTCTATGAGTTCTATCCATGCAACTATGCAAGGTTCCGGTGATTCTCTAGAAGTTCGGGACCAAAATTTTTGCAACCGTGTTGGGTATTGATAGTTTTGCTTAAAAGGATAGCAATCCACTATTAATTGATTAATTATATCTACAAACACCTATTTTATTTCTAATAAAATTTTTAATTGTATGTAATTTTTATAAATTTGAATTCGTCTCCTCTATAAATTCGAACATCTATTCTACTTTTAATAGAACTTCTAATTTATGGCTTACCTATAAATTCGAACTATTCTCATTTATAAATTCGAACACCTACTCTATTTCAAATAGAACTTTATTTATATGACTTCTCTATAAATTTGAACTCTTCTCCTCTATAACTTCGAACACCTATTTTACTTCTAATATGCTAAAGAATATTTTTTGATTTATTAGTATTTAAAATTGTAAACCTCTAGAAAAATTTGAAAAATAGATTGAGACGATCTTAGAGACGCCACCTCACCTCCCGCGTATCCTCCTTTATATATATATATTGATGTAGAGGTAATTTCGGCGTTTCTCTTACTCTCAAAAGTAATTAGGCTGTATTGGTTTTTAATCAAGTTAGAGCATTAGCAGAAACAACTTTCTTTCTAGGGAAATTATTAATAGTACCCCTCTCGTATTGACTTTTATGAATGGTACCACTTCGTACTTTTGACTTACAAACGGTATCACTGTGTATTTATCTATCCATTAAAATATCATTCTGTTAATCCAAACGTTAACTAAACGTTAAATCATTTAAAAAAACTAAATAAAACTTGGGAAATTATTAATAGTACCCCTCTCGTATTGGCTTTTATGAATGGTACCACTTTGTACTTTTGACTTACAAACGGTACCTGATAGGTCCATAATTTAATACATTTTTAATATCTATTTTATGTTCGTTTTTGTAATTTTATTATTTAATAAATTGATTTCTTTTGTTTTGTAGGAAAATAAATAAAATCAGATTTTAAGCAGAAAAAGGTGAAAAAAAGCAAGGAGGTGGAAATACTTGAAGTCAAAAGGAAATTGGAGAAAAATTGGAAAACTTATCGGAGAAGTAAAGAGAATTGAGGAAATATTTTTATAATCCGATTTGTAATCAAAGAGCCCTTTTTTTTAACGGAGTTTCGTGGACCAGGAGGCTCCTCTATATCACCCTTTAAAAAGCTTTCAGGTCAGTTGCATGGTGTCCTGACGTTTGGACCATGTACTTGTGCCAACTTTGTTGCCGAATAAATTTACCGGCCAAAATATAAAACAAAGAAGCAAATAAAAATTAAATTCTAGGTGTCTCAAATACAAGAGAGGAGATCTATATATATATATATATATATATATATATATATATATATATATAGGGAAAAATAATGGGTTTGGGCTCTTTGATTACAAATCGGATTATAAAAATATTTCCTCAATTCTCTTTTCTTCTCCGATAAGTTTTCCAATTTTTCTTCAATTTCCTTTTGACTTCAAGTATTTCCACCTCCTTGCTTTTTTTCACCTTTTTCTACTTAAAATCCGATTTTATTTATTTTCCTACAAAACAAAAGAAATCAATTTATTAAATAATAAAATTACAAAAACGAACATAAAATAGGTATTAAAAATGTATTAAATTATGGACTTATCAGGTACCGTTTGTAAGTCAAAAGTACAAAGTGGTACCATTCATAAAAGCCAATACGAGAGGGGTACTATTAATAATTTCCCAAGTTTTATTTAGTTTTTTTTAATGATTTAACGTTTAGTTAACGTTTGGATTGACAGAATGCTATTTTAATGGACAGATAAATACACAGTGGTGCCGTTTGTAAGTCAAAAGTACGAAATGGTACCATTCATAAAAGTCAATACGAGAGGGGTACTATTAATAATTTCCCTTCTTTTTAATTATCTTATATTATTTTAACACCTCCCCTCACGTGGAAGCTTCTTTTCGGGAAATATTAATTTGTCTTAAGTGTCCAAATTAGAGAAGTTAACTTGACATGGTATCAGAGCTCTAGTTGAGAGATGTTTCAAGTTCAATTTTACTAATATTCTAAAATATTTTATATGAACGATAATGCAAAATTATTACATCCAAATGATTCATTCTTCGACTGAAAAATGGGCTTTAAGTTTTAGAAGAAACCTTCAAATATATAATGGGTTATCAGGTTCTGTTTAGGATATAGCATAAAAATCAGAAAAGTGTGGTCATTGTTTTGACGTTCCTATTAGAAGCAAGAATGGTCTGAATTTATCAGACGATGACATGGAAACTCCATTCTCTTTATTTGGTCTGAATTCTTCCCTATAAAGTTCCAAGTCCACAGTGACAGCTAGTATGTGTTCACTTTGCTCACATTTCTGCTCAATGCTCATACAATCACTTATCGGCATTGATCTTGAGTTAATTAGTACTGATGTGGTGCCTACATAATCCATGTGTGAGTGTATTAGTACTGTAGCCCCAAGCTGTCAATCTGTAATGCAATCTTGTCCAAAAGTGATCATAATCTTAATATGTGGTTCGTAATTAGATCATAATTATCTATTGGATCAACAAGAATTGTCTGCTGCTATTAAAGAAGCTGGCAAGTTGTTTGTTGAGTTGCTCTTAAAAAAAACTTTAAGGTGGTGGAGGAAAACATTTTCTAGGATCTTATATTATTATTTTAACATTTCCCCTCACTCGAAAGTTCATTTTTGGATCGAATAGTGGATCACGGGCGCTCATCTTTGGGCATAATTTTTGCCTTTCGTGTCCATAATAATAAATTGTTTGTTGAGTAATCAGTTGTTCTAAAACCTTAAAATATTGTTATTCTAACATTGTTTTTTCATGACGAGTTCTGACTTAAATCTTAAACTTTTCCCCTAACTTGTTTTAAGACTAATTTGCATTTCGCATCCTCTTGATTTTGGCTTATTGCATTTCACATTCAATAGTATAATTATATGCATTTTGCATCCCCTAACTTTCAATGCCCCTGCAGTTTGTACCCCTTTAAGGATTTTACATTAAATTTGACCGTTACCGTTAGTCAAAATGAGGATATTTCGGTCATTATAATCATTAATAATTTTAAAATTAAATTATCTCAATTATTATTATGATTTTTAGATTTTTAGATTTATCAAATTCTAATTTATAATATACATATTTTTTAAAATATTATTTATAATTCAGATTTTTTTTTAAAAAAATACATTACTAAATTCTCGTAAAGTATTATTTAAAATATAAAATATAATTGTTATAATTTTCAAAGTATTCTTTATAAAAAATATATCAAAACTTTAAAATTTCATCTTTTTCGGTTTTTTTATAAAAAATTCAAGTTTTAAATTGTGTTTCTTTATTTTTTAAAAATAAATTATGTTAAATATAATAACAAATGACCAAAATACCCTCATGTAACAATCAGACTTAACGATGTTAATTTAAAAAAGTGCAAACTGCAGTGGACTTGAAAGTTAGGGGATGTAAAATGCATATAATTTTACTACTCGGTGTGAAGTGCAATAAGCCAAAACCAAGGGGATGCTATTGCAAATTAGTCCTTATTTTAAAACACTCAAAGATACGTTAAAAAGCCCATGAATATTTATCGATACTAAAAATGTACACACAAGCATATCATTCGAGTTAATTACATATATAGAGATACTGTGAAATAAGACAACTTAAAGAATTAATAGTGGTGCAATTTTGTTTCAAATTAGGTTAAGTAGTATCTATACTCTTTATTAAAAGCAGAAACGTATGGTAGACCATGTATACCGCGGTATACATCTAATTATTACATTAATTATTTTAGTATAATTAGCTTAATTTTAAATTAAAAATTTATTAAAAACGGAAACCACTCTTAATGGTATGATATACCATGTATATCGCAATATACATATAATTATTAGCTTAATTAATTTGATATAATTCTGACAGAAGTTGAACTTGTACGAACGTATCACCATTAACAACCATTACAATACTGTGTATATTTACATTACTAAAGAAAGAAGATCATAAATGTAGAGAAAGATAAAGAGATTGAGATAGTTTGTTACAACAATTAATATCAAATCTAATTGAATCTTTACACATTGAGAGACTATATTCTATCAAGTAGTGACAGCTATTGACAGCTATTGTAACAACTTTTGACGGGAGATCAAGTTAGTTATGCCACATCAGCATCCAGATGGCATCACTAGTCAGCAACAACTCCACCTTTATTAACAGCCCTCCTCAAGTTTGGTGCTGGAAGACCACTGGAAACACCTAACTTTGAGAGTAAATAAACAAGTTGAGTAGACGAAAGAGCTTTGGTAAAAATGTCTGCAGGCTGATCATATGTTGAAACATGTTGAGGTGCAATGAGGCCAGATTTAAGTTTCTAACGTACAAGATGACAATCAATTTCTATATGTTTTGTGCGCTCATAAAACACAGGGTTGGAAGCTATATACAAAGCAGATTGGTTATCACAGAATAACGGAACTGGCATAAGATTGGTGATGTGCAGTTCAGTTAACAAAGAAACCAACCATGTAACTTCACACGTTGTGTCTGCTAGACTTCGATACTTAGCTTCAGCTGAAGAACGAGAAACCACAGTTTGTTTCTTACACTTCCATGCAACCAAAGTACCCCCAAAGGTGAGACAGTAACCAGTTAAGGAGCAATGAGTAAGACAACACCCCCCAGTCCGCATCACAGAAAGCAGTGAGGACATGATTGGATTTTGAAGCAAAAAATAAGCCCTGAGAACTCGCACCAGCCAAATAGCGTACTAGTTTAAGAGCAGCATGCCAATGTATAGAACGAGGTGTATGCATGAATTATGCCAGAACATGAATTGCATAACATAAATCTGGCCGAGATATAGTAAGGTAGATTAATTTGCCAACCAACCTTCGAAACACTGTAACATCATTTAATAGCGGACTATCAAATTCTTGAAGCAAATCATGATGTTGGTCCATTGGAACAATAAAACCTTTGGAAGACAACTCTGAAAAGTCTTTAAGAATATTTGATACATACTTAGCCTGATTCATGAAGATACCAAGAGAATTTCTGACCACTTGAATCCCCAGAAAGAAATGCAGAGACCCTAAGTCTTTTATCTTGAAGTGTGTACTCAAGAAGTGCACGGGCAACTACAAAACCTAACTGATGAAGTGCAAACCCTCTTAGCCACTATTACCCTACAGAAAGAAGAAACCAAACTATTCCAGTTCCTTAATGGTTTAGACAAAAACTATAATACTATTAGAAGCCAGTTGTTAATGCACCAACCCCTACCTACTGTGGAAACTGCTACATCAGTGTTACAACAAGATGAAGCCCAACGTGAAGTACCACACTGGAATAAGAATTCTGATAATCCAGCTCTTGCTATGTTTAGTAAATTCAAGTCTGATAAACCCATTGTCTATAGTGTGTGTGGTGTTAAGGGGCATAGAGGTACCAAGTGTTGGTCTGTAGTTAGATACCCAGATTGGCATCCAAAACATAATTCAAAACCAAACAATAACCCCAAACCTAGAGCCTGCACGTCTAATCAAAACTCAAGGTTGAATTCTGGTAATAGAAATAACAATATTGGTATGGCAGCTAATGTGCACACTTCAAAAAGTGGAGGAACATCAAGTGCAGTGGGATTCAGTCCTCAACAGTTGGAACAACTAGCGAAATTAATGCCTCAACTAATGGCAAACTCCAAGGAGACTGAAACTGATGATGAATTGGATATGCACTTCTCTGGCATGATTGCTTGTAATGTAGCTGCAAGTTTAAGTCATTTGTGGATTATAGACTATGGTGCATCAGACCATATGACACCTCATAGTCATGTTCTGAGCACTATTGAGTGTTTTAACACGGAAGCTAGCATTAATTTACCAACATGAGACAATGTTATGGTTTCCCATGTTGGAACAGTGAACTTGGAGACAGGTTTGACATTGACAAAAGTGCTATGTGTTCCAAAGTTCAAGCACAACCTTTTGTCTGTTCAAAGGCTGGTTAAAGAGTCAAATTGTCAAGTGGAGTTTCACCCTACACACTATTTGATACTAGATGTCTCAACAAAGAAAATTAAAGGTGTGAGAAAGGCACATAATGGCTTATATTATTTGATGAATCATGTCACAGAACATTTGCCAGCAGAGTGGATTATAGCACAAAAGTCACAAGGCTTCAACTGTCAAACATCAAAGACAGTAAATGAAGTAAATGCTAGTGACATTAATTCAAATCTGGAAGAACCATACAGCTTGTGGCATCACAGATTAGGACATGCTCCTCTTGCAAAGCTGAAATACATCTCTGAAATTCAACCAATACAACAAAAAGGTAAAGTCTGCCTTACTTGTCCTATGGCTAAATTTACAAAATTACCTTTTGCATTGAGTGACTCTATGGCTTCAGAATTATTTGAATTGGTGCATATTGATGTGCGGGGTCCGTATAAAGAGTGCACAAGAGAGAAGTATAGATTTTTTCTTACTATTCTTGATGACTACTCTCGACATACATGGTTGTATTTGTTAGAGCATAAATCTGAGTCTTTATCTACCCTTGAAAAATTCTTGAATTACACCAAAACTCACTTCAAAACGTCAATAAAAACCCTTAGATCGGACAATGCCATTGAGTTTACATCACAGGCTTGTAATTCTTTCTTTGACACAAATGGAATTATTCATCAAACATCTTGTGTGCATCGTCCTCAACAAAATGCTAGAGTAGAGCGTAAACACCGTCATATCCTTGAGATTGCTAGGAGCCTAAGATTCCAAGCTGCATTGCCCCTTAAATTTTGGGGAGATTGTGTCATGACTGCTGTGTTCATCATTAACAGACTGCCCTCCACCGTGATAGAAAACAAAACTCCTTATGAGAAACTTTATCAAGAAGTCCCAGACTATAGCCTCATGAAAGTGTTTGGGTGTCTCTCATTTGCCTATAATCCTACTGTTGTTGTTGATAAGCTTGCCCCAAGGGCAATACCTTGTGTGTTTTTGGGTTACCCTCCATTTAAAAAGGGGTACAGATTACTAAATCTTACAAATATGCAATACTTTGTGTCACGAGATGTACTATTTCATGAAAGTATATTTCCATTTCACAAAGATTGTATAGATTCTTACATGTCTCCTATTCCTCAAAACACTCCTATGTCTCATATACCTATTGTAGATGACCTGTTTCACTACACACCACACCATACTACTCCAGCTAGTTCACCTACTCCTCTCACTTTACATCACACGACTATAAACAATGGTGATGAGTCTATATCTTCACCACAAAATCCAATACTTCAAGATGAGATTGAGACACAACAACCCACCAATACTTCTGTACCACTTCGAAGATCCACTAGACTACACTCTATCACCACCAAATACAAAGATTATGTTGTGAACCAAACCCAAACAGCTCATATCTCAAACTTAGCTGTCACCCACATAACCCCAACCTTTGATTGTTTCTTGGCCACTATAACTAAGAACACATACCCTTTATATTTTAAAGATGCAGTTCAATATCCCCACTGGGTCATAGCCATGAATAAGGAATTGGAGGCCCTTGAAATCAACAAAACTTGGGAGCTCACCTCTCTACCCCCTGGTAAAACAGAAATTGGCTGTAGGTGGTTGTATAAAACAAAGTACAAGGCAGACGGGACTGTTGAGAGACACAAGGCGAGATTGGTCGCATAAGGTTACAAACAGAAATTTGGGGAAGATTTCACTGAAATGTTTGCTCTAGTAGCTAAATTGACTACGGTAAGAGCTCTACTTGCAGTGACTGCTATTGAGGGTTGGCACACAGTCCAAATGAACGTAAACAACGCATTTCTCCATGGAGACTTGTATGAAAATGTCTACATGAAGCTACCTCAAGGGTACACTCACATGAGATGTAGAATTGGGCTCAATGGTGATGATGGTAACTCAAATGCTATTGGAAGTTTGGTGTGCAAACTGATCAAATCCCTGTACGGATTAAGACAATCTCCAAGGCAGTGGTTCTAAAATCTTTCAACAAAATTGCTGCAACTTGAGTTTACTCAGTCCAAGTCTGATCCAAGTTTATTTGTGACTCATACTGCTACTACAGTGACAGTGATCCCTGTGTATGTGGACGATCTCCTAATGTGTGGCAATGATACTGCTGAACTCAGTAAATTCAAAAATCTCCTATCTCAATCATTCAATATGAAAGACTTGGGCCCAGTTAACTATTTCCTAGGTATTGAGATATCTAGATCTGCAGATGGGTTCTTCTTATCACAAATAAAATATGCAACTGAAATCCTTCAAGAATATGAGATGCTGAAGTCTAAGCCACTACAACTACCCATGGAGAGTTAGTTGAAACTCACACCAACCACGGGTGAACCTTTATCTGATCCTGGTCCCGATCAAAGACTACTTGGAAAGCTGATTTACCTCACAATCACGAGGCCAAACCTTGCGTTTCCAGTTCAAATCCTCTCTCATTTTATGCATCAGCCAACAACATGTCATATGCAGGCAACAAAACGGGTGTTAAGGTATGTAGTTGGGACACTCTCTCAAGGACTACTTCTTGCTTCTAAATCTGCTGCGAAATTAACTGCATACTGCGATAGTGATTGGGCGAGCTGCCCTACTACACGCAGATCCACAACTGGATGTTGTATATTCTTGGGTGACTCTCCTATATCATGAAAGACAAAAAAACAAACAGTTGTAGAAAGATCCTCTGCCGAAGCTGAATACCGTGCAATGACATTGACTACGTGCGAAGTAACTTGGTTCTCTGCACTACTAAAAGATATGGGCATCAGAAACCTGCCACCAACAGTGATTAAATGTGACAACCAAGCAGCGTTGGCTATAGCAGCAAACCCAGTACTACATGAGAAGACAAAACACGTGGAAATCGACTGCCACTATGTTAGAGACCAGTTGAAAGAAGGGAAGATAGTTACGTCCAAAGTGGCCTCTACTGAACAAATTGCAGATCTCTTTACCAAACCCATGTCTGTCAAACTCCACAACCTACACTGCAGCAAATTGGGAGCTTCTTGCAGTTACAACTCTCAATTTGAAGGGGAGTGATAAGAAATATGATTTTACTGCTTTATCTATTTGACTGTAATAAGCTGTAAGTTTCTTTAAATTCAATAGTTTCATCGAGCGTTAGATTCTTTGAAGCTATGTAATCATACAAGATTTATTTATTTACTTTAATTTTCTTTAGCTTTATGCACAGTTCGATTGTCTATAACTACATAATTAAATAGTTATTTATTTATTATATATTTTTATCATTCAATTCTCGAAAAATACATTTTTAAATAATATTTTATTAATAATTTATTAATACTAATATTTTAATGTCGACTAATGCTCGGGACACGGGTTATAAGCTAGTATTCCATAATTCATACAATGTTGGAATAACAGGACGATATTCATTTCTCGTAAAATTTAGTAATAAGAATTCAACCTATCAAAATGGATGTTACTTCATTTCACTATTTCACCATGATTATAGAAATTTTTTAATCAAATTGCTCTGGATATTTGTGATCTTTCGTAAATTCTGTTTTGAACTACTTTTCTGCCTTTTCTCTTTTCGAAAAATCAGTTTGATTACAATATATCTATCTAAAAAGATTTGCCTGCAAATTTCTTTTAAATTTAACGTAAGGCATAATTTAACTGTACTGCAGCTAGCGAAATCATAAAATTTTGCACAAATGTACAATTGAACTGCCTTCCTTATGGGGACTACACTACGCCGTTGCCCTGAATATCTTAATATCTTCGACAAACAATTGTAATGAGTATACAGCCTAATCAACTAAGAATAATGTCTCACTTATGTATGATAACTACGTATAACACCTTCAGCATCTAATGGCACAACTGTGATATTGATACTTACAGGGTGTAGTGTAGTTTGTTGTGATGTGTTGGCAGGCATGCTGCAATCCACTATTTTGTGACATGTCTGAATCAGGCAGTTTCTACAAGTAGGGCAAGACGAATGGGAAGTGAGCCACCTATCGATGCATCTGACGTGAAAGCCATGGTTACACTTGGGCAAAACTTTCACACGCTGGCCACGAACAAACTCTGAAAGGCATATTACGCACTCAGCATCTAATCCGGGTAGCTTCAGTTCAGCCGAGTAATTTATAACTGGAAAAGTTTTGAGGTCCTTGTTGTTGATCCCTGTATCGGCTAAATGAGGCGAGGAGCTTTCACTTGATTCAGAAGTTGCCAACCTTGAACACCGCAACACGCACCTAATTATAGAATTAAGGGCGAGTGAGCATATCACTGCACACAAGAGAACTGAGAGTATCATTACAACATTTGCATCAAAACTTTCATTCCCTGTAAAAGGTACTGATGCACCGTCTGTGTTGCCACTTAGCAGAGGAGTTGGCGCAATCTGTTGTTGGAAAAGAGGGGTGTCTATTAACAACCTTCTCCAGTAAATGTGGCTTTTTACTTGTTGAGAGACAACTGCGGCAGCTGTTGAAGTAGAAAAAGACATGTTTGTGGAATGCAAGTGTTTTCGATACACTAGTTGTAAATCAAGGACTATATATAGGAAAGTTAACAGGTGGTAAAAGCTGATTGACCAAATAAACAATTACTATTAGATTTTGAGAAAGTTAACAGGTGGTAAAAGCTGATCTTGTTAAAAGTGTTTTACCCCAATGATACAACTATGATAGTCCATTACTAAATGCATGATTTAGGGTGTAATCTAATCTTGTTCAAAAGTGATAATCTAATTATGTGGTTAGTAATTAAATCTTAATTATATATTGGATCTACATAAATTTTATGCAACTAAAGAAGTTGACAAGTTGTTTTGGCATAAAGGTTTAGAACTGAATCTTGATCCTTTCCACCTCTCAAATATACTAAAAAACTCAAAAGTACATTGAATTCCAGGAAGATGGATAATGAAAATAAAGCTACAAGAAGATTGTTGCAGGGTGCTTACTAAAAGCATTGTTCTACTACATTGTGTACTACGATGTAAAATTTTTGGAACCAGGTGCAAGAACATAAAATTTTTTTGTAACGCTGTGCAAGAACATTTTTGTTTCGACAGCAAATTGCAAAAAATAAAAAATAAAGCTGTTCTCCAATTCTTTGGTAAAACCTATAGACCGGGTAAGGTTCTTCGGCTGATAAGTATATATCTACAAAATGCATTAGCTAGTGAAATGTATTTCAATCCTTCAATTGTTGGTTAACTTGAGGAAACACTTTTTTCGTCCCAGCGTTGTCAAGTAAGTGTTGTCTGAACTCTAAAACCGGTCTTCTTGTGGTGGAACCTTACAACCGTAGGTTTTGTCGTAAGGATGAGTTTTACTCCATTATTTGTTGGAATTCTGTTTGTCAAATTATTATTATTAATATACAGTAGGAATGGGAGGGAAAAGAATAATATTATAATTAATTACATCAAAACTGAAGTTGTCATAAGATAACTTGCGATGACAAGTCTACACCGTCGCAAGTTGGAAGCGAGAGCTTTCTATTGCAAGGTTTGTCGTAATTTACTAGCTTTATATACAATATGGACTTGCAGGCGATTTCTCTATTTCTATATTTGATTGCCCTGTACCTTAACCATATGCAACAGAGCTTTCTCTTCTCTTATTAATGTAGTACTTAGATTGACATCACCTAACAATATTGAGTAATGCAGATATGAGATATTAATATGTAAATCTTAAAACTATTTGCCCGTAAGTTTTGATTCAATTCATCTTAAATGATCAGTTTAACTGTACAACAGTAGGATTTAAATTTTGTACAAAATTACAATGGAAGTGTTGTTCCATATAGGGACCGAACAAATGTCCAACAACACAGTGATTTGAAAATTACGTAACACTTATGTTTGATAACTACGTATTATACCCTCAGCCTCTAATGGTGCAACTGTGACATTGATACTCTCTTGCTGTAGTAGAGTTGGTTGAGATGTGTTAGCAGGCATGCTGCAGCCAACTATTTTCTGACAAGTCTGAATCAGGCAGTTTCTACAAGTAGGGCAGGACGAATGTGAAGTGAGCCACCTATCAATGCATCTAACATGGAAGCCGTGGTTGCACTTGGGCAAAACTTTCACACGCTCACCAGGAGCAAACTCTAAGAGGCATATAACACACTCAGCATCCAATCCAGGTAGCTTCAGGTCAGCTGAGTAATTTACAACTGGGAAAGTTTTGAGGGCCTTCTTGTTGACCCCTGCATTGGATAAATTTTTCGAGGATCTTTCACTAGGTTCAGAGGATTGCAACCTTCGCAAGGCGCATCTGACTATTGAATTCAAGCCCAGGGAGCAAACTAAGGCGCACAATAGGATTGCGATTATCATTACAACATTACCGTCAAGACTATTATCCCCTGAAATAGGTTCAGATGCACCATATGTGTTGTCACTTAGCGAAGAAGTGGGTGCATCCTGTTGTTGATAAAGAGGGGTGTTTAATAGCAACCTTCTCGAGTTAACATCACGGTGTGCTTGTCGAAAGACAACTGTGGCAACTGTTGAAGTATAAAAAGACATGTTTGTGAAATGCAAGTGTTTTGGGTAGACAACTCGAGCTTGTTCTCATTTAAGGATTATATAGAGGAAAGTTTGAAAGCTGATCTAGTAAAGGCTGATTTGCTAAATAGTCATAAGATTTTATGAATACTTTGGGATTTCACTTTGAAGCCAAGTTGAGGTATTTTCCATTTCTTTTAAACAAATTTTTGCCACTGGGTTCCTCCACCAGGCACCAAGTATTTAGTAGTATATTGTAGTTTAGTGCACTTTCCCCTGGATGCACTTTTTCTAATGACGGAGTTACTAATCTGCCATGATCATGATGCAATTAATATATACTTTGTTATGATGTTATGGTAATGCAGGTGAAAGGTAGTCACATTTTTTTTATATAATCTCGTGGAAGAGTTAATCTAATTTTGTGGTTCCTAATTAAAAGCGTAGTTATATTTTGGATCTACATGAACTATCTGCTATTAAAGAAGTTGGATAGTTCTGATTAATATCTTGAACTTTTTCATTCATCTCAATTGGATAGTTACTGGAAGCGTATCTTTTGAGATAAGATACTTTAAAAGAAAATAGATGTACCTTTACCCTTTACTTCAATCTTTTAAGCTGACCTCTTATCTCCTATGTTGAGCTACACCAATTAATTAACTGGAAAGTGAATGTTGGAGTGCGGTGGATTACATTTATGAGTCACACTACATGTCTGAAATTGGATCCTAGGTATATCTATGGAGAGTGTATTATCTGTCCACTAATCAGCGTGCTCGTATAAAATGCAGAAACTCAGTGACGAGAATCCCTAGTTTATCATTTTTTCTGACCCCGCCAGTGCTCTTTTTTTCTTCCCAGGATTGTGTAGAGATTTAAAACATTGATTTAATCCATTTCCATCCTGGTTGTACTTAAGATACTAATCCTTGCTAGTTTATCGTCTCGTCATGATAGAGATATCACTACTAGAAAAACTGCAATAGACATCGGCTAAAAACCGATGTCTATTGAAAAAGAGAAGCGATGTCTTTACATGTGTAGAGAAAGGTAGGCGTATTAGAGAATTTAATATCTTTATTCTACGTACGTAGGGGTCTGTTGTGCATTGCTGCCCTGTTTAACTTCTTTCACGAAGGACTACAACTCCACGTGAAAACAATTATCAAAAGGATTGTGCTGTTTTAAGTGTAAATGTATAATCCATAATAGTTCTTAACAGCATTCTTCATGTTAGTTAGCAACAGAAGAAAAAACTTATGAGAGTTTGATAAGTGCTACACTCGTCCTCCCGCTCCTTTTATTGTCCCGGTGGTGGTAATGACTTGTGCTGTCGGGCGTTACACTGTTCCGGTGGCGGTTGCAACCTGTGGAGGGGAACCTGCAAAACAATGCTTGCCCGGGGGTGGTGGCCGTCAAGCACCTCCGGCGTGATAATCAGTAATCGGAGCAAAGGAGTATGGAATGCAGTAAATATCAGGGAGAGTGTTTATGTGTCTGTGTTTTGTGAGAGAGTGTATATATGTTTGAGAGTTTGAATGTAATTGTATGATTATGCTTGCGTATGAGAGTTTGTGCATATCAGAGAGTCCCCTTGTTTGGGTGCCAGAGTGTGGTATTTATAGTGTGGCCATCATTACACTGTAGCGTAGGTAGCGCACACTGTAGTCTAGGTGTCGTACACTGTAGCCACAGTGTAAGGTATGACTTTACCTTGTGCAGTGTATCCATACTTTATGTCATGCTACAGTTGAGTGGTTGTACTTGTTGTCTACAGTTGAGCGTCCTTTCGGTATGGTGTGATGCTGACGACCGTTGCTTTATTGAGACTTGTGCTTTGCTTGTAATTTGCTTTTCGGGATATCAGTATCTCAAATGGATGGATATGGCGGCATGTTGTGATCTTTGAGGAAGCGGTAGCTTGAGGCGACTGTGATGCTTTGGTGGCTGAAAAGGTGGGTATATATCTTTGCCCCCCACTCCCTCTAGCCGCTTTAGCGGGTAGGGGAGTAGAGAAAAGAAAAACTGCTGAACAATAAAAGTGGTTGCCTCTCAAGTGTGTTGAGCGACACACACTTGGAGATAGAAAATTTTTGTGGAGAAATTTGTGGTTGCCCCCAAGTGTGTTGAGCGACACACACTTGAAGATAGAAAATTTGGAGAAATTTGTGGTTGCCCCCCAAGTGTGTTGAGCGACCGACATACACTTGAAGATAGAAAATTTTTGTGAAGAAATTTGTGGTTGCCCCCCAAGTGTGTTGAGCGACACACACTTGAAGATAGAAAATTTGGAGAAATTTGTGGTTGCCCCCCAAGTGTGTTGAGCGACACACACTTGAAGATAGAAAATTTTTGTGAAGAAATTTGTGGTTGCCCCCCAAGTGTGTTGAGCGACATTTGCTTGGAGATAGAATTTTTGTGGAAGAATTTTGTGGTTGCCCCTAAGTGTGTTGAGCGACGCACACTTGGAGATGAAGAAAATTACGGTTGCTCCCCAAGTGTGGTGAGCGACGCACACTTGGAGATGAAGAAAATTGTTGTTGCTCCCCAAGTGTGGTGAGCGACGCACACTTGGAGATGAAGAAAATTGTTGTTGCTCCCCAAGGGTGGTGAGCGACGCACACTTGGAGATGAAGAAAATTGCGGTTGCTCCCCAAGTGTGGTGAGCGACGCACACTTGGAGATGAAGAAAATTGTTGTTCCTCCCCAGACAGTATTTTGCCCTCCTCCAACTGCTCATACAAATTTCCACCAAAAATTCCTTGGTAAAAATTTCAGGGGGCACAAAAAATTCCTCCCTTCCCAGAAAATTTCTTTTCCTTCCTCCAAACACATAGAAAATTTTCATTCTGAGGTCATTGCTAGCGGGCACTACCCACCAGCAATGTCCCGGGGGCAACAAGAGACATAACAAAAAAAAATAGCACAAACAAGAAACAAACACATTTCATTCATTGAAAAAGGTTACAGGACAAAGAAGATCAATGAAGGACAAGTCCGTCAAGATCTCGGTACAATATCAAATAAAAACTTCACGTTTGGCCATCTCCCAATCCCCCAAGCGGTCGATCTTGTTCATATAGAAGCGATGCAGCTGGTTTTTCTCACGGACTAGCTCTTCAATAGCATCACAAGCCCAAGCACCAAGAGGCTCGTCTATCCAAATGTCATAATGACATTCCCTAGTCGCACAACGCTCAAATCTCCGACCAGCGTCGTTCCCAGCCCATACGGTCTTCATGACCACTGGCATGTCGCAGTAACAAGTAATTCTCCTAACTTCTATGAGGGAGATTTTCAAGACCTGCACAAAGGAGAGAAGAGATAAAAGATTTCAAGAAAGCAAGACAATCAAACACTTGGATACAACATAGGTATTTATAGGGTCTCACCAGCTAGCCGTTGTAAAAGAGCCGTTGAAGTCATTAATCTCAAGAATCCCATCAATGGTATGCATCTACTCCTCCAACCCACTAAAGTAAGTCGAAGGAGTGGGGGGCAATGTTAATACCCTCCCGGAAGAAGTCTCTTTGCCCGGAAGAAGTCTCTTTGCCGGGAAGAAGTCCCTTTGCCAGGAAGAAGTCTCTTTGTCTGTCAGGCACGACTAAGTCCCAGACGTATTCAATGGACAACTTGTCACACCCAAAGTGGACTAAGGAAAATAAATGAAGGCAATACTTTCTCTTCTGGACCAAAGACAGTTCCTTCCTCCAGCACCTTCCACCTCTTGGGCAAAAGTTGCTCCCTTCTCCAATACTCTTACATCAACTCACACCTGTCACAAGGAAGGGAGCATTCTTCCGAACCAGGGGACAAAGGAAGGTAACATTAAACCTTATAAATACTTAAGCAGCCTCACATATGCAGATGTTCTAATTTTTCTACATTCACTCTCACATTTCACAAAACGCTCTCTAAAACTCAGTCACCAGAAGTATATTTTCTGATAATGTTTCTTGTTATTCTACACCACCAAGTTACTTACTCTCACGCCGGAGGTGCTTGACGGCCACCACCCCGGTCAGGCATTGTTTTGCAGAGTCCCAACCGACAACATACCACATTCCCGACCAAGCATTGCCGGAAGAGGGACAAGTGCGGTAGAGTGGAGCAAGAAGCATTATCAATATATATCTAAAAACTGTTTTCCCATATATTTTGATTCAATTCATTTTGAAATGATTAGTTAACTGTACAACAGGAAATCTAACAAATTTGTACAAAATTACAATTGACTCTGCTTCCATATGGGGACTAAACTACGCTATTGCCCCCAGGAACTGAGAGCCTAGCTCTTGATATCTTAAGAGGACAAATGTTGAGTATTCAACACAGTGAATTAGGATGTACCTGACACTATGTTTGATAACTACGTACCATACCCTCAGCCTCTAATGGCGCAACTATGACATTGATGGTTTGTTGGTGTAGCAGAGTTTGTTGTGATGTGTTAGCAGGAACGCTGGAGCCAACTATTTTCTGACAAGTTTGAATGAGGCAGTGTCTACAAGTAGGGCAGGACGAATGTGAAGTGAGCCACCTATCGATGCATCTGACATGGAACCCGTGGTTGCACTTGGGCAAAACTTTCACACGTTCGCCAGGAGCAAACTCAGAGAGGCATATTACGCATTCAGCATCCATTCCAGGTAGCTTAAAGTCAGTTGAGTAATTTACAATTGGGAAAGTTTTGAGTGCCTCTTTGTTGACCCCTGTATTGGATAATTTAGCCAAGGAGCTTTCACTTGGTTCAGAGGATTGAAACCTTCGCAAGGCGCACCTGACTATTGAATTCAGGCCTAGTAAGCAAATTAAGGCACACAATAGGATTGAGATTACCATTACAACATTACCATCGAATCTATTATCCCCTGAATATGGTTCAGATGCACCGTATGTGTTGCCACTTAGCGGAGGAGTGGCTGCAGCTTGCTGTTGATAAAGAGGGGTGTGTAATAGCAACCTTCTGGAGTTGACGTTGCGGGGTACTTGCTGAAAGATAATTGTGGCAGTTTTAAAGATAGAGAAAGACATGGTTGCAGAATGTAAGTATTATTGATAGACTATTCGGAGCTTGTTGTAATTCAAGGATTATATAGAGGAAAGGTTGATTCACCAAATAGTCATATTTTTTTGAGGATTTGATTTCGAAACCAAGTTGAGGTATTTTTTAAACAAATATTAAACGTGTTTTTGTCACTAGGTTCCTCCACTAGGCACCAAGAATCTAGTTCAGCACTCTACTTAATGGGGCCTTCTATCTCCCCAGTTTTAATACAAAACATATAGATTTCCAAATCCTTTCCTCTCAAAGTACATTAAATCCCAGAAAGATGGATAAGAAAAAAAGATTAATATACAAGGTACTCACAGGCTGTTACTGGAAGCGTATATTTCGAGTTGGTTAAATTCATTCTACAGAGATTTTGAGATATGACAATATTAAAAAATTAATTGTATCTTTACCCTTTGCTTTTGTTTTTAAGTTGAGCTCTTATCCTATGTTGGCCTGCACCAACTAAACTGGAAAGTGAAGGTTTGAGTGGAATGGATTAAATTTATGAGTGTATTATCAAACCTTAAAATACATATATAGGTCTAGCACTTTTTTCTTTGCTATTATGCAATGTTGTGCACTTTGTGTTAAAAGTGACAAAGATAACATCTTCATATCACAATTTTTCAGTATTCATTTCAGCCTGACACTATATGTATGTGTGTGTTTGTCAAATCATGATCGCCTCGTTAAATATGTAATGCGGATCACATTCTGGGTCCGATTTTGGGACAGGTAGCAATACCTGAAGTTTTTATATGCTTGATCAGTAATCTGATTCCCAATACTCTTCGTAGAACTGCATTATAGCTTTTGGTATGTTTGTTTTATATACACTGTATTTTTAGTCACGTTTCTAACTTGCTGCAGTTCATTTGAATCTTACTCAACTTATGGATTTCTGAGGATTTCTGGTTTAGCTTTAAAATTTAGCCTTTTTCTACCACAACTCTACAGTACCACATGCTATTTTAAAATTTTATAGCACCTCTCCCTCCTTTCCCTCTACGAGTGTATTTTCTGTCTACTTATCACTAATATTAGACTCTGCTAATTTAAAATGCAGAACTCAGTGACAGAATTTGTTCTAATATTTAATGCTTTCTAGTTTATCGTCTCGTCATCATAGAGATATAAGCATCACTAATATCTTACTATTTTTCATCATTTTCTGACTGTTGTTGGCATTAGGTGTTCCGTAGTACTTTTAAGGTTTGCTACTGTTAATTTAACATGAGGATTTGATATCTTCAATTTAATTACGTTTGTGCATTGTGGTCTGTTCCATTGCTGCATTCCGTAACTTCTTTAATGAATGAATGCCCGTGACTTGACCTGAAAACGCTATGGATTGCGATGTTTTACTTAGGATGAACTTTAAAGATGGCATATTGTATATTCCCAACTCAGATGTTGTATAGTGCCTAATTTAGAGTTTTGTTTTACTATTTAGTAACCACGAGGAGCCTAAATTCCAAGCATCTCACTTCTACAACCATAAGGCACCAATATGTTCGGACACCACACCCAGAACACCAAGTTAACCAAAATTACGGATCATCACGGAACTACTGTGCTTCAAGAACATGTGTCACGGATAAAGGGACAGAGACTTTGATGAGCTGCTTAGCTCATTACCTCATATTCAGGTTGTAGCATCTTCTGAAAACAACACAAACAATGATGAATTTTAACCTGTTTGCATTGCAAGTACTACACATCTACACCTGCATATTTTTTAATATTTCGCAACACAATATTTTTCTCCCACCTGTAAATATGTCAAAATGCTTTTGCGACACAATTTCAATACGACACATTCAGTTCTGCATTAGTGTTGAAAATATGCTTAATTATTTTAAATTTAAATGTTAGATTATAATGATAATTGGTCAAATTAGGCCAAGTTTGCAGGGACAATCATTTTGAATTACTTTTGAATTGGAGGAGATAATTAGGGAGGATCTTTGTTAGGCTAGTTTGCTCAATATATATAGCACATTTACATGACTTTGAACAAATGCACATTCAGATATTTACATCAATTTTTTATTATCTTCTTCATGACATGCTAATATACATATAAGAAACCTACAATTACATAACATAATTACAATGAATCCTTTGTTTTTTTTTTCTGTAATATAAATTAGTTGTTCTCATGTAGTGAGGTTGCAGAATGACCGCAGGTTCTTGGACCACGTTATTGAAATGTTCCTCAAGCCAACAGACCCATTCATGAACACATGATTTAGATCATCAAATCTACCAGGTCACAATTATGATAAGCACTTGTATGAGATTGCTTTCATTTAATTCTTTTCAAACAATTAAGTCCACAATTCTATCTATAGGGAAAAAATATCAGACTGCAAATTAAGTACGATCTATCACAATCCATTAGTTACAAGCGCAATCTTGAAAGTTTGTACAAACACGCGATTGAAGAGTGCAACCCCTCTTGATCAGACTATACTGCATGGTAGCACCGAGCAGTTGAAAGCGTGGCTAGCTCTTGATATTTTAAAGAATTCTGGTATGTATAATTAGAATCAATGAACAATTTATAGCCGAACATTTATCTTTGATAACTAGGTAGTATGCCCTCAGGCTCCAAAAAGGAGCAATATAGTATTGTTGCAAAAGAATATACATGCAAAAGATATCCAAAAAGGCTCCAGATTTCTTTGTTTCTATTTTCCATTAGCCCAGTCTATATATTCTTCTGTTTGAATAATGTATGTCTTATTTATGTAATTATCAGTAAGTTAATAACAACAAAATTCAACTCAATTCATCGTTATAGATTAGCTGCAATTACAATCATGAAATTTGTACAAATATACAATTGAACTGTACATTAATTCTGGGGATGCACCGTTTTCCCAAAGAATTGCAAACCTAACTTTTGATATCTTTGAAGAATAATTCTAGTATGTATATGTGCAAGGAAACATTAACTACCCAATACTTATGTTTGATAACTACGTACTACACCCTCAGCCTCTAAAGGTGCAATTCTGACAATAATAGTTTCTCCGTGTGGTGGAGCTGGTAGTGATGCCATAGGCATGCTGCAACCGACTATTTTCTGACATGTTTGAATCAGGCAGTGTCTACAAGTTGGGCAAGACGAATGGGAATTAAGCCACCTATCGATGCATTTGACGTGAAATCCATGGTTGCACTTGGGTAGAACTTTCACACGCTCGCCTGGAGCAAACTCTGAGAGGCATATTACACATTCAGCGTCCAATATTCCAGGTAGCTTCAAATCAGCTGAGTAATTTACTATTGGGAAAGTTTTGAGGGCTTTTTTCTTGATGCCAGTATTGGCCAAACGAGCCGACGAGCTTTCACTTGATTCAGCAGCTACCAACCTTGAACACCTCAAGGCGCACTTAACTATAAAGCTCAGGTATAGTGAGCAAACTAAGGCACAAAAGAGGACTGAGATTATCATTATAATTATAATATTTGCATCTAAACTGCTGTCCCTGGGATTATGTTCTGATGTACTACCTGCATTGCCACTTTGTGGTGGCACTACAAGAAAAACTGAAACATACAACACTTATCAGACAACGGTCGGCAGTAAAAGCATTGTTTGAAATTTTCACACAACGGTTTTTGTTTTTGCAAAATCTGTCTGTTGTCTGAAAGAACTTCCACAACGGTTTCTAAAACCATTGTCTATTAGAAGGAGTAAAGCAGAGGCTTTACACAACGGAATTATAAAACCGTTGTCTGAAGAAAGGTCAGACAAGTGTTTCATAAACCGTTGTTAAAAACAGACAAGTGTTTTTTTTTGTTTGTTACTTAAATGGATGTCACACAACAGTTTGAATAAATACTTGTCTGATTCTAACAACGGTTTACAAAACCATTGTCTGAAGAAACTTTAGACAATGGTTTTGTAAACCGTTGTTAGAATCATACAAGTGTTTTACTTGTATGTGGACTATACTTAATTCACACAACAGTTTCTGCATACCGTTGTCCAATTGAAATTTTAGAGACAATGGTTTTTGCTGTTAAATATGTTGCTGTCACACAATTGTTTAGCTTACATAAACCGTTGTCTGATAGTTAAAAAAATTAAAAAAAATAATATAAAGAAGTAAACCCCCTGCCAAAGTTTCAAAGGCAAAACCAATCAATACTGCATACATTAACACTAATTCACAAGAACATTCTGTAGTTTGCAATTTCAAAGGCAAAACCAAACAACCAAACAACCAAAGAACATTCTGTAGTTTACCACAACGGTTTTTGCTGGGGTGTTGAGCGGGCAATCCAGATCACTTATGAAGCAAAGAAACAGTTCCCAGAAGAGAAAATATGGATCACAAATGAAATTATTCATAATCCTACTGTTAGTAAGGTATACAGCTTTGCAATTTTTTTTTCCTTTTTTGGTATCTAGATAACATATATCTCTCACTAAAGATGTTTGTGGCTAAGTAAGAGGTTGCATTATTTGTCTGGTGTATAATCCAAGTTTAGCCATCACTCATTTGCGATCCCTGCTTCAAGTAATGTTTCCTACTTACGGACCTACACATTTTCCTTTGGAAGTTGCACAAATTATGAACATCGTATGTTAGACCTATTTTTCTGCAATTCTGCTATATTTCTGAAGTTAAAATGTCCTATTCTCTGCAATTCTGCTCCATTTCTGCTATCAAACTGCTATGTTTCTACAGTTAAATTGCACGTTTCTGCTATTTTTTTTGTTGAAACTGCATTGATTAATGTTGCAGTCTATATCAGTAAGCGTTAGTAAGTGCAAAAGCTATAGGTTACGCAACAGGGAAATGTCCGATATCTTACACCGCTTTATCCTCTATTGGTGTAAAGAGGCTGTTGTTATAATTTGGACCTGTGACCTACCTGATAACATCTAGGCATCGACCAGAAGGCTATTCCGAAGCAACTATAAATGGCTCAACACTTGCTACTTTAAATACTTTCATTTCAATACTCTGTCAGTTTTCAAGTTATTGATTCATTTTGTGTGTTTCATTGTAGGAAAGCCAGGAGGCAGAAATTAAAAGATTAAGGAAGAGCTTGAAATTTAAAGCCACTCCTATGCCAAGTTTCTATAAAGAACCTCCTCCTAAAGTTGAACTAAAGAAGGTGACCATCTTCCTGGCCACCGAGAACAGGACAGGTCTCCCAAACTGTCCAAGACGAAGAAGAGGCTAACTGATATGCTATGGACATGTAATGGCGTAACTATTTAACTTAAGTGAAGGTTTCAGTCTCTACTTTTGGAGTATGTGCATCCGAAAATCTGATGTTGTTGAACATATTTAACTTAATTAGTTCGTGAATTTTACTTGGTTGGATGTGTTGGTTGTAATGATTTATTGAACACGATGGAATGGAATGGCTGTTTGTTTTGGTTTTAGTTTGGCTTCTTTATATTGTCAGTTTGGTTTCTTTATATTGTCGTAAACACTTCAGACAACAGTTTTTTGTCCAATACCGTTGTCTATCAAAATCAGAAACAAGTGTTTTAGAAACAAAAACTGTTGTGGTTCTGCTAATGTTCAAACATGTTTATCTTTTTAAACCATTGCCTAACAGCTTTCAGACAACATGTATTTAAAGAAAACAATTGTGCAAGTCAAGAATAGACAACAGTTTTTAGAAAGGAAACCATTGTGTTAAACTATTAAGACAATGAGGTTGTTCTACTAAAACCGTCGTAAATATTTAGATCACACAACACTCTTTTGGAAAATAAAGCCTTGTCTGAAAATTAAAATAACAACATTTTCTAGTTAATAAACAATTGTTGATTTATTTGTCAGACAATGGTTTCTACAACAACCGTTGTTGTTCACGCGTTTCAGACAACGTTTTCTAAGACCAAAACCGTTGTCTGTAGGGAATCAGACAACGGACGCGTCCGTTGTCTGAGCTGCGTAACAGACGGCATCTCAATAGACAACGGTTTTCTAGGGCATCAGACAACGGGCAAAAAGCCTTGTCTGATTCAATTATTCTTGTAGTGTGGAGTAGCAACCTCCTCGAGTAAATGTTGGTCTGAACTTGTTGAAAGACAACTGTGGCATCGATTATAGTAGTAGAAGACATATTTGTAGAATGCAAGTGTTATTGATAGACTACTCTGAGCTTGTTGTAATCTATACTATTTATTAATAAGCAAAATAATGTGAAAATGGCGCGCGGTACTAAAGTACCAAATTTGGTTATCACTTAATCGGGTTCGATTGCTCGCAATTACATAATTATACAAGATTTATTTACTTTTAATTATTTAGCTTCATTCAGGGTTCAATTCCTTACAACTACGTAATTATACAAGATTTATTTATTTACTTTAAATTCAATAGTTTCATCGATGTTAGATTCTTTGCAACTACGTAATTATACAAGATTTATTTATTTACTTTAATTTCTTTAGCTTTATGCACAGTTCGATTGTCTATAACTACATAATTAAATAGTTATTTATTTATTATATATTTTTATTATTCAATTCTCGAGAAATACGTTTTTAAATAATATTAAACAAAATAGTAATATGATTTAAACAAATAGTAATATGATTTGAGAATATTCCAAAGTTCCAAATTTTAATATTTTGTTGAACAAGTTTTTCACAAGTGGATTCCTCCATTAAACAAAATCCATGACTTCACTAAATAAATAAACAAAATCCTTGACTTTGATCTACAGCCTGCAAGGAGTGTTCTTATTGTACTGAAATCTTGTATAAAAAGTGATGATCTAAGTTTGTGGTTCCTAATTTTATCTTAATTATATATTGGATCTGCTAAAATTCTGTTCTATTAAAGAACTTGGCAAGTTGATTTGAAGAAAAGTTCTGATTTGAATATATGATCTTTCGGGCTCTCAGTTATTCTAAAAATACTCAAAAGTACATTGAGTTCCATGATGATTGATTTCAAAATATTTGTGTAGATTCAAAAGATAGTCCCCGGATGTTATTGGAAGAAAAGAAGAGAAGAGAAATTGAGTTTTTTTTTCTCTCCAAATCTTTCCAAAAGTGGAGAGAAATTTTTTGGAACAAATATAAAAGAAATTTCTACCCAAATCTTTAGGTTTCTTTTCATTTCTTTCATAAAATATGGCTCATGAATAAGTTAAAGAAATTAAATCTTTCTCTTTCCCTTCTTTTCTTTAAAAAAAAATCTCTGGAACATAGTGAGTGAGTTGACACAGATATTCTGAGATGTGATAACTTTAAAAACTAGTTGAGCCCTTGTCTTCTAAGCTGGACTGCACTAAATAAACCGAGAAGTAACAGTAACTGCCTCACTATACATGAATTAGTAATCTCGTTCAGGATCCAAGTTAAGGCTTGAAGAATTAATTTAATTCTAAATATTTTATTCAGTAAAATGGTGCATGCGATTGTCCTATACAGGGTTGGTCCTGAATATTTGTAGGCCCAGTGCGAATTTTTTTGTGGGGCTCCTGTATAGAAATGTAAAATAATAAATGATGAAATAAAAAAAAGTTAGAAAGGGTTTGGAACTTAGCCAAGTGCCATGCTAGGGAGACTCATACCCACGCCTTAATTTTATTTTCAATACATTTAAGTTTTTCCAACATCTCCGAAGAATATATAAAAATTACAAAGTGTAAACAAAGAAGGTGTAATAACACTACACCTTTGAACTACTTATCTGAAATGATTTCTTCGAACATTTTTTGATGCGAAATCTTTAATTATATGACCAACATCAATATCTTTGAGCATATTCTTTTCAATACTTAAAAGTGCTAATCCATTCGAACTATCTTAAGTCATGGTTGTCCGCAAAGAAGATTTAATCAACTTAAGTTTTGAAAAAGATCTCTTAGCAGATGCCACAAGAATAGGTATAGTCAAATAAAATCCTATAAGCTACCAAAACATTTGGTAACATATCCATTTTCTTTTCGTAAACAGTCGCGTACTTGTCCCCAACAAACAAAAAATGAATCAGTATTTAATTAATGAAGACCTCAGGTGACAACCCTGAGGTTATAAGATTTTACATGTAAAATTTTAAGAGTGTATTTGTAAATTCAAACCTGATTTGGGTAATTACAAAAGTGTTCTTGTGCATTACATGGGAAAGTAGTCTAACTTCAGTACCTGAGGCCAACCTCAGGCACAACATACTCATTACAAAATTATACCTAGTGGGCTATTGTGCATCAACTTTTGTATCGTAACTTTACTTGGCCATCTACATTTTAGTGTGTTATTATGTGTATTAATTCTTAAATCCTTAGATTCAGAATAGATTCTAACATCTGTTCTAATCCCAGAACTGTTGCTGCTTAGTTATTTACGGGTACGGCAGGTGAGTCAAACATATGTGGTAGAAACTAGCAATATAGGCCATTTGACAGAAAATGGAACACACAATTTGATATTAATATGTTTGAATTATGTCAATTAGTTGTTCGACTTAACATAAGTGGCTTTTTGGCCAACCCTGTCCCATATCTGACTATGTTATGTATGCCTTTATATAAGTGGGAGGAGCCGTTACACAGCACTGCAAGTCGCTATAAGGTTTGTACAGAGTGATTAAATCTTTTTTTAACTATAGATTTGATGGAATTTTTTAGAGCACGTACAATACTAGATGCAAAATGATTATCGTCATTATTTAATTTGGTACTAGAAAGTGTTTTTTGTTGCTAAAATGGAACTTTAACTCCCATGCTATATGCATTTTATAATCAAATAATTCCAAATTTACCAACTACTTCTTTTTCTCTCTCTCTCCTAACTTTAATTTGAAGTACACCAATATACATTTCATTTATAGTTAATCGATGATGTGGCTAGATGTATATATGCATCCTTGATTTCAAATTTAGAACCAAGTATGCATTTATGCATAGTTGCATCCAAATATGCAACCTCTTTGGAATTGAATTTTTTAGCATTTAGTTCAAAATTATAGCAATGGAACCAAGTTTAACATTGTACTGGACTTACTCTTAGATACTCGTGCATTAGAGCATGTTCAATGATTGTGATAAAACAAATGAAGCTATTGTTATAATTAAACACCAATAAGTGATTTTTGGTGCTAAAATAGCACCATGTCTCTAATACATTATTTTAAATCTTGTTCTAAAATAGATATGCACGTATGTTTTTAATTAGGTAAAACAATGTTGTCCCTCATTTATTTATTTCCCTCCCTTTTTCACTTCTTGATAATGTGTCAACGATAGCTCCATCTATCTTTTGTTGTATATATAGAACAAATTATAGCATTAATGCTTATCACATCATTGGAGCGGTGAATTTTAGTTTGTGTTCTATAATATAGATATAGAACAAGATATTGCATACCATTGGATTGCTCTTTTGGGACATGGAGGAGCCCAGTTTTCATTTTTAGTGTGCTTAGAGTGTTAGTAAAATGCTTAAGCTTCGAAGCGATGTTGTGCAATATATATCGTACAAGATTGGAGTTAACTCTGATTTTCTTTTCTGTGGCATGACCCATGGTTAATGTATCGTCCTTCGATCCAACAGTATGACACCGCCGTACCGGAATCATTACTATATTTTAGCCTTCAAACTTGGCTAAGGTAAATTCTCTTATTACTGGCAGCTGGAGTTCTTATGTTTCCAACCATATGGGAAATAGAAATTAGGCACCTGTTAACTTCTTGTAATTTATCTCGGAGTGATGCAGTTCTATGGAATGATTGTACAGTAGTAGAGTTTCCACTTCTTTGGTTTGGGATTCTATTAGAAGAACAGGTAACTCTCCGCCTTGGTTGTCAGCTAGCAGTGTGGCATTCTTTGATTGTGTGTAAATGTGCGTTCTCTGTCATTGTACTGCTGAAACTACTGAGCATCTATTTTCTGCATGCTTGTACACGTATTTCTTGATCTGTGGTAGCCAATACCTTTATCTCCATCTTGGGACGATTGGCAAAATAGTATTTCTTTCAGAACAATCTGCAGAATGTTTAAAAACTGATTGGGTATCTTTTCTTGTCCACTATGGTATAATTTGTTTGGAGGGAAAGGAATGAAAGAATTCATGTTAATGGTCGGCTAAAAGATGCAACTCAGTTACTAGTTCTTCTTAAGAGAATGGTGAGAGAAAAGTTATATTCATGCAAAGCTTTTGTTAGAATACTTTGAATCTGAATGTGTCATATGGGCCTCTCTGTCCTTATACATCGTTTATCATATTGGGCTGCAGTTTTCTGTATAGGTTAATTAATGGGCTTATTTAGTATGTGTCTAGTAGATCAGCGTGTGTAAACCTCAGGTATAAGATAACCTAGCTGCAATATGCTGTAACCTTGATTCCTCAAGATCAATAAATTATATCTTCAGCACGTGGATGTAGCTAAAACGTTGTTAGTGAACCACGTTAAACCTTTGTGCTTTTATTTTTGTTGATTTTAGTTTAGTCTTTTTCACATCTGTCGTAACAGCCTTTCAGAAGTTGTCCTCAGGGATCCCAGCCTTAGTCTTCTCCTGAATTGATGTAGTTTTGTTCTAGTTCTAGTTCTTGACTTCTGGTTAGTGTTTTGTTTTACACTGATTGTCTAGTCCCTTCTTTGTTGACTAGTGATAGGGTGGACCCAATCGGCCCAGCCCAAACCGGCAGGACAGCCACATCCCGTCTGGACCGAATGTCGAAGTAGGCACCCCTAGAGGCCCAACATAGGCCCAGGCCAAGAAAAGGCCGGGCACATCCCGATAACTATGTGCCGGTATAAATACCCCGTCAAAGACAAACAAAAAAGGATATACACAAAATTCTCTACATAGTAAGCTCTACCTTCTCTCTCTAAGAATTGTACCGCTATCCACGCTCCCGCGTCCGGGGGTTACACCTATCCCGACACAACCGAACCCCCTACCCGGTCACAGCCGAAGGGGAAGGCAAGAGGACGTAGACTTATCAACTAGCTTTTTAGTTTTCAGTTCCTTCCTTCAGGGTATGGACCTTAGACTATGTACTTTTGTCAAAAAGTGTTTATATATTTTTTCAATTTGCAAAAAAAAAAAAAAAAGAGGTTTTGCCTTTCTATCACAAAACTACACCACATTTATGTACTTATTTCTATGTTTCCCTTTGCCCTGTCTATTCTTCTTTTTGAATAATGTATGTTTTATTCTCAGTAAATTTATAACTATGAAATTTATCATTATTGATTAGTTGCAACTGCTATTATGAAATTTTGTACAAATTTACAATGGAACAGTCCACTCATTCTGGGATGTGCTATTTTCTTAAAAAAATTGCAAGCCTAACTCTTAATATCTTCGAAGAACAATTCCGGTATATGTATACATGCAATGAAAGATTAATTACCTAAATCTTATGTTTGATAACTGCTTACTACACCCTCAGCCTCTAAAGGTGCGATTCTGACTATAATAATTTCTACGTGTTGTGGAGCTGGTAGTGATGCGGTAGGCAAGCTGCAACCGGCTATTTTCTGACATGTTTGAATCAGGCAGTGTCTACAAGTTGGGCAAGACGAATGGGAATTAAGCCACCTATCGATGCATTTGACGTGAAATCCGTGGTTGCACTTTGGCAAAACTTTCACACGCTCGCCCGGAGCAAACTCTGAGAGGCATATTACACACTCAACATCCAATCCAGGTTGCTTCAAATCAGCCGAGTAATTTAATACTGGGAATGTTTTGAGGGCTTTTTTCTTGATGCCAGTATTGGCTAAATGAGCCGACGAGCTTTCAATTGATTCAGAGGCTACCGACCTTGAACATCTTAAGACCCACTTAACTATAAAGCTCAGGCATAGTGAGCAAACTAGGGCACACAAGAGGACTGAGAGTATCATTACAATATTTGGATCAAAACTGTTGTCCCGGGGATTATAATGTTCTGATGTATTGCCTGCATTGCCACTTTGCGGTGGAGTAGCTGCAGCCTGTTGTTGATAAAAAGGGTTATGTAATAGCAACCTCCTCGAGTAAATGCTGGTCTGAACTTGTTGAAAGACAACTGTGGCACTGATTATAGTAGTAAAAGACATATTTGTAGAATGCAAGTGTTTTGATTGACTACTTGGAGGTTGTTGGATTATATATAGGAAAACTCAGAAAGGGAATAGTAAAGTCTTGTTCATTAAACAAAACTGTAATATTTTTTTGAAAAATCTCAAGGTTTTGAACAAGTTTTTCACCAGTGGGTTCCTCCATTAAACAAAATTCATGACTTTTCGGGCTCTCAGTAATTCTAAAAATACTCAAAAGTACATTGAGTTCCATGACATGGATTTCAAAATATATATGTAGATTCAAAAGATAGTCCCACGAAGTTACTGGAAGAATATCTTTGGAGTCGGCTACATAGATATTTGATACAGATATTTTGAGATATGATAACTTTAAAAACTAGTCGAGCCCTAAGCTGGACTACACTAATCAAACCAAGAACTGACAGTAAGTGTCTCCTTATACATGAATTTGTGATCTCATTCAGGATCCATGTTAATACTTGAAGAATTAATCTCTGTTCAAATGATTAATCAGTACCTCCGTAGTTAATATCTCCCTACCGAATACTTTACATAAGAATATGATCATTTTAGAAATGCAGAAGTTATCACAAGATTAGTTTATCATTTGTGCTAACCCCTGTTGCGCTCTTTTTGTCTTCGTGTTGTTTGTGCCTAAGATATTTTCCATCCACAAGATAGTGACACTGATATTTAAATTAGTGTTGATTCTAAATGATTGCTTGATCCCTGTATAAATTTGCTCAAATCATTTTAGTAGGTGCCTTGTTATTTTCGTCCAGCTACACTTTCTACTTGTACTTCTATATATTAAAAGCCAACCAAGGTAAAATATATCAATAAAATAGCTATGAAATTACAGTTTTACCCGTATTTATCATATAATTACAAAAATGTCACCACTCTATAGTTTATGAAAAAATTATATGAAATATTGTTGCTTTTAGGATTCAAACACAAACCTTTCACTTACAAATAAAGTATCATAACTATTGTGCTACATCAATTTTTGAGTTAAATTTAAAAATCACAAGATTATGTTTCTCTTTCTTTTATTCCCTAACAATGAAATCACAGGATTGGAAGAGGGTTGAATACAATCCTTTAAATTTTCAATTTTTTTTCCTTGACGAAGCTAAACTTTAGAACAAAAATGTAAAATTGCAGAAAACTAATAACACAAGAATTAAAAAATTCAGGTGGATTGATTGTTCCACCTGAGAGATTTTATTTGAAGAAATCTCTGTGTAGTTTTTGAACAAACTCATAGCTGCAGTTACAATGTTTTTGCTTCAGTAGTTTACAAAGGAATATTTCTTAAGTTCTTAACACTAAATCCGATTTCTTACCTACAAAAACATTGCTACACTTGGTTATATACTCCAAGTTTACAAGCTTACACTACGCCATATATGAGCAATAACTACGCTTTTTTCAGTGTTACAAGCAAAAGTGTAACCATATATGTCTTAAAAATGGTCTAAGTCTACACATTTCTTCAGTGTTAGCATTACTATAAATCAGTGTGACCATAGACCTTATCCAGTATCTATGCTAACACCAAAGTCCGTGTAGCCGTTGCTCTTAAAAAAAAGTGTAGCCCATTAATGTGAAAAATAGGCAGGCCCAATCAATTTGTCCAAGCTGGTCTTTTTTTGTCCAAATATTTTCACTTAGGCGGGTCAAATATTTTCACTTAGACGGGTCAATTATTTTCACTCTCAGCTTATCTCTCTCAGCTCTCTCTCGCTCTCAACTCTCTCTCTCTCCCTCTCAAAACTTCTTCAATTCTCTTTCTCTCTTCACAAAAAATTAGGGCTTATTCTGTACGGGTTCAATAACATTCTCTACAGGTTCAATTAGAAGAAATTAGGGTTTATTCAGGTTTTCTTCAGGTCTTCTTCGGTTCTTTACGGGTTCAATTACAAGAAATTAGGGCTTGTACATTGGGTTCTCTACGAGTTCAATTACAATACTTTAGGGTTTGTTCGATTACATTCTTTACGCTCTCTTCACAAGAAATTAGGGCTTGTTCAGGTCTTCTTCTTACTCCTCAGTTTTTAATTGTTTCGATTACATTCTACAAGATTATGTGTGTAAAGATTGGTGTTTTCTTACCAATTAAAACTTCTCCTGATTGAAGAGGCGGCCACTACACCATAGATTGGCTATTGCAACGCGAACTGAAAAAATTGCTTAAAAATCGTTGCTACTAATGACAAGTTTTGAAAAATTAATAAATATTGCAATATTTTTTAAAATTGTTACAATTCAATTTAATTTATGCAAAATTTGAATTATACTGCAACGAATGTAGATAAACGTTGTTATTAACTTCAAATATTTGGGCCAAGAATATGGCGGCCTTTTAAAATTTTAAGCGGGCTTAGTAATTTTTATTTGCCCGGGCTTTCTGGAACATGAACATAACTTGACTAAAAACATTTGACTAAACCAAATACAACATAGACAAAGACGAGAGAGAGAGACACACAGACGAGAGAGAGAGTAACAAATCACAAAACCCCCAAAATAACACCACAATTCCAAGAGCCCAAATCACACTCAGCCTAAAAATGGCGGACGAAATCACAAAACCAGAAACCCTAGCCCCCTCCAATCCCGAGGAACTCAATTCAGCTTCAGTAGATGCTACCATCGAATCCAACCAAGCACCCCATCGGTGAAAGCTCGGGCCCTGAGAATCTCAATTCACTCAAGCACACTGATGAGTTGATGGAGAAAGGTGGCTTAGCTTCTAAGGACCGTAATTACGCCGAGGCCTCTGATTGTTATAGCCATGCCCTAGAAATCAGGTCCTCTCCCTCTCCTCTCCTTTTAAATTAGGGTTTTAGGGGCTTTCTTAATTTCACTTGTTTCCTTTTGCTTATTATATCAACATTATTGTTTTGTTCTTGTACGTATTTGTTTCTCTAATTGTTGCAGCTCGATTTTATTGTTAGTGTCTTGTTTGTCTTAACATTATTGAATTGAAATTTTTGAAAAGTTGCGGTTCTTATACCGGAAATGGCAAAGAAAAGGCCTGCATTAGCTAATGTGACAAATCAGAAACCTGGTTCTCAGAATGGTTCAAGGAGCTCGATGAATGTGGTAATGTTAAAATCTTGATATGTGTACAAATTGTGAATTTTATTATATTTTTAGTCAATATTCATATTATAGACTATTTTTCATGATTAGTGAATTCACAAGATTTGTAGAGTTTGTAGTCAAACATGCACTATATGCTTGTGTTATAATTTCTTTGTGTGCGATATAAATTTTATACTTTGATTCTAATTCTATGTTTGTATATGTTACTTGTATATTAATGTCATTGTTTATTTTCTTGTCTACTTGAATTAATGTTTGATGTTCCTGCTAAGATGATTCTAATGTACATAAAATTAGAACATCATTTGATTTTTCTGACATAGGATTTTGCGAGTAATCTGCATCCTTGAATGATACATAGAACACAAAAGTCACTTCAAAAATATATCTACTCTACAACACAGAGTTGAGAAATTAGATTATATACTTAATTTATAAAATATTTTAAAATTTTGAATTTTATGAAGGTGAAACAGCCAGCTAAAATTTACAATACAAAGAAGGGGAGTTCCACCAACATTGTTAAGGCGAAACAAAGTGCAGTTGTTCCGAAAAAGAATCCAGCTATGCCAGCTTGTGATGAAATTTTATCAAGGATTGTTGTCCCTTCTGGCCCTTGTAGTATGGATTTATCTCTGGATCAATCGGATAATTTATCGGTTTCAATGGATGAAAGTGTGTCTACTTGTGATTCTTTGAAGAGCCCGGAAGTTGAATACATAGATAAGAGCAATGTGGCAGATATTGATTCAATTGAAAGAAAGACATGTGACAAACTTCATATATCAGACCATGTGGAAACAGGTTTGGTTTATTGTTGTGTCTTAAACTTGTTATTTAGTTTTCACTTGCTGCTTTGTTTACTTAAGTATTAATGCACACAGGAAATACCTGCAAGAGGGACATACTGGCTGAAATGGAAGCAAGTGACAAAATTGTTGATGCGGATGACCAGTTTACGGATCCACAGATGTGTGCATCAATGGCTTGCGATATATACAAGCACTTGAGAGCCTCTGAGGTTGTTTGCTTAACCTTTGGCGTATTTTTTTTTTAATTTTTTGTGAGCATTTTCCAAGTCCGCAAATGGATTTGAAAACAAATTTATCAATTTATTTTCTAAGCGTTTTATCTCTTCACGATTGTAGGTGAAGAAAAGGCCTTCTGTCGATTTTATGGAGAAGGTCCAAAAAAATATTAACATCAGTATACGTGCAATATTAGTTGACTGGCTTGTTCAGGTAAAATTATGATTGGAATGGTGGAGTATATACTAGGCATATTAGTATGCACTCAATTAGCAATGCTAACTGCAAATGTGAAATTACATGTCTCCGAAGAATATAGGCTTGTTCCAGATACTTTGTACTTGACAGTTAACTACATAGATAGGTATCTTTCTGGCAATGTGATGGATAGGCAACGATTGCAATTGCTTGGTGTTGCCTGCATGATGATTGCCTCGTAAGACGCATCTATATATTTTCCTGGCTTTGTTATTTTGATTCAGTACTGCCATAATCTAACATTAGAATGTAAACTGGCAGAAAGTACGAGGAGATTTGTCCTCCCCAAGTAGAAGAGTTCTGCTACATTACGGACAACACATACTTCAAAGATGAGGTAAGTGATACCTATATAGGTTTGTGCTTGATGAATTGCGAGTAATTGATACCTAAAAGTTTGTTAATTATATCTCACCATTTTAGTTACATTTTAAACCCGCTTTTTAAGATATATAGTAAATTGATTTCTTATGATGCATTCTAACATTTGGGCTTTATTTTTAAACAATAAAAATGGCCTAAATTCTTATTCAAAATTTTACTATCTACACAAGATAGTGTATAAGGTATATCCACGCATGATTCTATATTATTAATAGGTTCATATCTGTGTTTCTGATTGTCTTGTTAAGCACTATTGTCAAAGTCATAATTTTTGACATAAATGGTCATTTGTATTCGACATTTTGAGGTGCAGGATGTCATGCACGTTCAGGAAAATGGAATACAGCAAACTACAATCAATGATTTCACCGGATGCAGAGTTGCATTGAATAAGGTCTTTAACACATTGATCAGTTCAGAAGATGAAGTCAACCTTTAGATTGGCCGAACAATGATTTTCGTACTTTTGCTGGTTTGTTTTGTGTTGTCAGATGGGATCCCTGGTCATCTGGCGTGCTGCGTTTTCAGGGTGGGGGTCAGAAGTACAAGGGTTGTGGAGTCTTAGTACCTAAGTAATGTGTATAAACCATGGGTTGTGGAGTCTATTTAAGTTTTTTTGAAGTGTATGTTACTTGGTTGTTTTGTTAATTAATTAAGTGTATGCGACAAGACTTTGTCATTTTGTCTTGATTTACCTTTTGGATGGTTTCTATGACGATGTTGGTGCTACTTTTAAATTGTTGGTAATTAGTAGTTTTAATGAAATGACATTGATGTTTGGTGTTGCTTGGATTTGTGGCTTTTATGTCTGGCTAGTTTAATATTCAAATGGAACCATGCAATTTTATTTTTAAATATTGTTGCAATTGTGCCAAAAAGATGTTGCAAATAATGTTAAAACCGCTATAAAATTATTGCAATAAGGGCTTAAACTGTTGCAATTTGTCTAATAAATTCATTGCAATTGGACTAATATTTGTTGCCTTAAAGTGACTTGTTTGCCAACCATTTGCTACTGCAATGATTTTTAAATGTTGCTGAAGACCATAAAATGTTGCTACATGCGTGTATTGCAATGATTTTTAACGTTGCTATATGGAGCTGAAATCGTTGCTAAATGGCTCTATTGCAACATGGGCGGATGCAACGGTGAAATTTTGGACATTCGTTGCAATTAAGTCTAATGCAACAATTATAGACCTTAAGGCAATATATTTGTGTTGTTGCAATATGCAATCTATATTGTATACTTATATTGTGATATATGTATGTATGGATATAGGTTTCAGATTCATATATTGTATACTTATATTGTGATGTAAGATGTATTAATGTATATATATTATAAGTGTAGATGTATTTGGACTGATAATTATTGTGGATTACAACTTCTGATGTGCTTTGACTGGAGCCACCGACCCGATTACTACTGTACTGTACTACTGTTTCTTTTATTTTTTGGATATTGATAGTTCTGTTTATGTGTCCAACCCAAAAGTGTTAGTTGATTACTAATTCATCATCACTAGATATAAAGCAGAGAACTAGGATTGAGGCTTATCTTTGTGAAATTATCTTCTATGTGTTTTGAATTCGTAAATTAACTGATTGTCATTGATAATAGGTAGTCACATTCTGGGAGGGAGAGATCATTGATACCAAGAACTATACCTTCTTCACTAATAAATGGAAAGCAACGTACGATTTGTTTTTCTTATGCTGAATAATTTCTATTTCTTCTGGTTACCATATAAATTGTCTTTGACATACAACACTGGACCAAGTTCCCATCCTTCTCACCCCTTCTGGTATGTACTTAGTAACTCAAAAGATTTTATAAACTCCATCTGACTTCTCTTTCTCAAACTTTGTATGCTTTTTTCAGGACCAAGTGGAGGTTGACGGTGGGAAATCATTGAACTTGAGTAGATGTTGCAAATTCCTTTCTGTCCAGAAAGAAGGAACCTTTTATATTACCACATTGATAGTACCCAAACAAGAATCTACTTCTAGTTCTGTAAGTGTATGGTGCTCTGTTTCATTTTAATATAATACTAAACTTTATTGCATGTGTTCTACGAAGAATTGCTTTATATTTCAAGATCCTGATGTTTCTTTACTTGTTATAGTGTCAGGCTCTTAACGAGGAGGAGATATTTGCCATACAATATGAAGTATCGGATTTTCCTATAGGATGGATTCATGTATGCACAAACATATGTATTTATTATTTCCCATGTCAACAACTCTTTCAAATTTAAGGTTTAGTTGGTGTTGTATTACTATCTATATGCATTGTCTCTATTTTCCAATTGTTATCTTAAGACATTGTTAAATGTGGCACGAGCACACCACCTGGAGAGTTTATCCTTAAATTATATTTTTTTATCTTTAACCCCACCATATCACCTGGAGAGTTCATCCCTAAGTTTCACTTTACATCATGGAATTCCACAACTTTATTTCGATGTGTACTCATCTATATTGTATTTTGTAACTTTTATCTTATATGCATTTCTAGTATGCACTTATACGTCCAGAATGTTCCGTATTTGATATTGACTGATCATAAGGTCTCTTCTTATTGGTTTACTGAGAAATTGTTCAACTTGTATAACTGCGTGTTAAATTGGAGCAGTTGTTTTTTTCCCCTTGACATAGGCTGCTGATGAAACAAATTTCTGCTTTCAGACACATCCTTCCCAAACTTGTTTCATGTCCTCAGTCGATTTGCACACCCAATATTCATACCAGGTAATTGATTTTAGTTAATAGTTACATCTCTGCATTTATTCAGGTCAAACTATTATAGTGTCGTTTCTTCATTCTCTATAAACAAAAGCCCATTTGCATTTTTGTTAATGGATGAACACATCAATATGCTTTACGAATAATAAATTTACTCAATGGAAAATAAAGCGAAAAAATTCTAAAGATATTTAAGAAAGTGATGTCGTCTTAAACATGATATGCAACAGTCCCAACTTGTTTTTTTCCCCAAATTAACTCTGGCCATACATTTCTTGTATTCTCTCGTAATATTTCTTTGCATCTTGTTTTTAGATGATGGTACCTGAAGCTGTAGCTATTGTCATGGCTCCAATAGATAAATCAAGGTATATTCCTTTTATCCTCATATCTTTAACTGACAACAAACTTTTAAAACAGATAATAGTTCTTGTTTATTTTGAATTTGCATATAAGAAAAGTCTATACAGGATTACAAGTGTCCGAGGTAGGCCGACAACCAACTGTGCCGCAAGTCCTTGTTTATCTTGCATCTTTTCTCAGGTTAATAAAATATTCATTTTAATGATGGATTTATCACAGGAGTTATGGGGTATTCAGGCTAACAGATCCTGGTGGAATGAGTATTCTAAAGGATTGCCCATAATGTTGAAGTTCACGTATAGTAATTCCTTGCGCATAATGTTGCAAATTGAGTAGATGTTTTTACTGTTTTTTTGTTATATACTGAATACATGTGGATCAGTCGTGCAGAGTAAGATGAAAAGTGTTTGATAAATAACCAGAGTTAAGAGATCTTTAATTGATGTTATCAGTTATCACATGGTTCTTTCTTGTTCAAGTTGTATGAGCAACATCACTGTTGTGCTCTCAAGTGTAGAGAATAGTGACAATAAATCTGTTAATATAATTTATTTTTAGTTGCCAGATTGAGTTTTGAGTGTAATGTTTTTTAGTTGCCAGATTGAGTTTTGAGTGTCATGTTCTTTTCTAGTTGCAAGACCTGTTTAAACAGATTAAACAGGACATGCTTCATGTAAAGCCAGGACAAATTGGTCATACTCATTTTGTTAAAAGAACAAATATCCATACTTGTTTAAACAGATTAAACAGGACAGGCGTCATGTGTAGTTATTTCTCTTCACCCTCTTGTGGCATTAATGTTAAAAGAACTAACTTTCAGTTCTCTATGTTCTCTCTTCAGAATCTTGCAGAAGTAGTTCAAGGTCTTGAACCAGTAGGAATTAATTTTCTATCCGTGAGTTCTTCAATTTAAAATTTTAGTACTCCGTCCATCCCAGTATCCAACAACTTAAATGTTTGCTGAACATAAAAAAAATTAGCAAATATCGAAGATGCAATTTTTATATGCTTGCTGAACTTTCACTTTCGTTAAGTAATGCTTGCAGTGCTCTTTTATATTTATATATAGAACATAAAGATACACTACAAGGAAAATCGAATGACACAACGGTTTATCACCGTTGTCTGACACCCTAAATTTCCGTTGAGTATGGCGATGCCGTCTGATGCGCGTATCAGACAACAGTTGGCGATCATTGTCTGAGGCTCTAAACACAACGTTATTATCTAAATAAATGTTATAAAATATCCAGAAACAACAACGGTTTATATAAAAGCCATTGTCGCAGACAAAGTGTTTCCTGTGTTCAGGAAACACTTGTCATATAACGTCACAAAGACTATAACCTTAAACTGAAACATACAACCCCATGAAACAGATTGTCATTGTTGCATATGTTAATAGACAACATTTTCGAGTCTAAAGAATTGTTGTGGTCATGCTGTACAGACAACATTTTTTACAAAATTAAGAGTTGTTTTCCTTTCCTTTAGTCAATGGTTTCTAAAAGCATATAAATTGTCTAAAAATGATGTATAGACAATGGTTTTTTTTTCTATTGTATGACTTTTCTTGTCACAAAGTTTCGTTGATACAAACTATTGGTTTAGTAAAGACTTGATGTTTTTTAGGAACGTCATGTATTCGAAGTGTTGTCTCATATAGCAATTATGTATAGACAATGTACAAATACAACTCTTTCAAAAAAATAAAACAAAAATACAAATAATATATAACTTGTACACATTAAGCCTACAAAATTACTACTATTAGGTGCTTTTGGATATCTCTGGTACAAAAGACAAATCACTAAAAAAATATACAACCTCGAGCAATATTCTCAATGTTATATAACTGATGTTTTTTCCATGTTTAAAAGCTTGAACGCTTCTTCTTGTGACATATTTTCAATCGGGATTCCTGTCCATGATGAGAGCACTAGCTTAATATCCTCTTCAGTCACAAGCATATTACCACTATACTCTACTTGCCCTTGCTGCGCTTGAAGATTAACCCTCAAATTTGTATCCATTTTTGTCGCAACCGTCACCTTATCATATTTGTCTTGCTTTTGCTGAAGACTCGCCCTTGCACCTGCTTCGTCAATCAAGTCAATGGCTTTATCGGGCAGAAAGCGTTCGTTGCATAAGCACGATGTATATCAGACTCATGTACAACTACCGAAAATATTTGAGATTTGCATAGATAAGTCGTAGACAAAATTTAAACTACCTGGCATATTGTTTTTCCAAGGAGGAAGCAGAGAGAATAGCTTTGTCAGTATACTTAACTTTATGAAAAATTTCATATTTTTGTACCAGTCCTTTGAGTATTAGGACTGTGTCCTCAACAGATGGTTTAGGCACATCAACAACTTGAAAACATCGTTTTAAAGCCCCGTCTTTCTCAATGTACTTCCTGTATTCTTCCATAGTTGTTGCTCCAATGCACTGCACCAAAACCAAAACTTGAAATCATTTTCACGCTACGCCTAGAACCATAGAAAACATTGACAAAAATGCAAAGCATGCCTTCAATTCACCTCTAGCTAGTGCTGGTTTCACTTCATCGACAATTTGGTTAACCTCTCCTCAAATTCACCTCGATTTGATGTAGCAGCTAGTACTACTACAAAAGTTTTCGGCATAACTACTCATATGAATAAGGAATAACATTATTAGGTATAAATAACTTGTGTTTTGCATGTTAGTAATAAACTGATGCCAAATCTCGCATGATCAGCATATTATGGGCTACTTCCACAATCCACAGGCTTAACAACCATCCAAGTTCATGGAAAATTAAAATCTAACCATTCTGAAGAACACACACTGTTTGTCTACTGATAAGCAGGGGAAGTCATCTAAGGTACAAGACATGAAATAGCTAAAGTCTCTTAATATATAATGAACCCAACATCAAGATATTTAAAGTTAATATCATTTATACATTTAACCTCAACAATAAACAGAAATAGGACAATGTAACTGCTAAAAACATAGCTCAGCAGCCTCCACCAGACGACCTTCATCTTTGTACAGAATACCACAATGAGTGAGAGCGCAAGCATTTTGGGGGTCCAGCTTGATAGCATATATATATATATATGTTCCCCGTGTTACTTTTAGAAAATTAGTTGTTTAAATTAGAAAATAGAAAATTGTTGGTCCTTGAGTATTGCAGAAGGGGGGTTGAATGCAATACTGATAAAATTCAATATATGCTTCAACAACTAAAACTAAAATTAAATCTTATCAGTAGAATAAATGCAATCAAAAGTAGTTTTCTCACAAAATAAATATTTTATTTATCTTGCGAAAGTGTTGCTACAATCTTGAGAGAAAGTATGTTTTTCTCAAGCTTCGATTCCTCGAGTGATACTTAGAATGGAATGAGAGAGATAGTCTAAGTAAAACTAATCCTATATTTATCATCACGGGTTTGTGAAGCTGTTGTCATTTTCATGTGGCAGCTCCTTACAATTTGCCTACCCGTGTGTCTTACCTAAATTGATATACAAACAAGTTTATCATTACAGGAAAAAGCAATCTAGATACATTCTATATTTAGCTAACACAATTCCATAGATGTTTATTTGTCATACTCTTGAATTGGTGAGCTTTGTCATGTGATCTCTCAAGCTTCTGTCATAGTCTTTGCAGACTTGATGTAGTGTTGGGTTACTGCAGCACGCCTGTTTCTTGAACGTCCAAACTGTCACATGTTTGACTGGGTAGATCCCCAATTCAAAGTTTATCCCTTTGAGAAAGTATCCTGATCTCCAAGCTTGCTGTCACAAGAATGCGCTTTTGGTGACAGTAAGAAATCCCCGCAATAGATTCTGTCAGGAGTTCCAAACTTGCTGTCAGGAGAATAGAGAGTTGTTGTCTCAAGGCTTCCGCCAATGTTGCTGTCATAGTTAATATGATGTCTTGACTTACAACATGCTGTCTTCTTGTAACCTTACTGTCAGTGAGATGACAGTAACATTTATTCATGATGTCATCCTGATATACTCCTTCAGGCTTGAACAAACGAATGAACTTCTTCCAAGATTTATAAAAAAGTTTATTACAACATATGAAATGGCTACAAGAACATACTTTGGCTGTGACAGTATGTTCTACTTAATAAAATTAAGTATTACAAAACATAAAGTTAAGTTGTCTTCTAAGCTATCACCCATAAATCCTAACAATCTCACCCAATTTGTTTTTATGGACAATAACTACAAATTTTCAGACTATACATGCTAACAACTTAACTAACAAAGATCAGAATGAATACAAACATAGGTGCTCCAGAATGTATGAGCAAATATGAAACATTTACCTAGTTTTGAGCTTCAGACTTTCTTTTCTTCCTGCTTTCTTCCTCTCTTTTGAGAGCTTCTACTACATGGTTTCTGAGACCTTCCACCAGAGATACTTCCATGGGAGATAGTGCATCATCCTCAATTTCATCAATGTATTGTTCAACTATTTTGGAGCCACTCTGTTGAGCATCCTAGATATCCATCCAATTTTCTTGTCCATAGATATAGACTCTAAATTTTAAGATGTCTTTATGCATCTTGAATCTCCTGCCAGGGAATGCATTTATAGTTGTCCTTCTTGCCTTGTCCAGCTTTGAGTCTTTACCCTTTCTCTTTTGAGTAATATCTTCAAGTTCAAAAGAACACATCATCTCTAGATGGTTAGTTGATCCAACCACTGAGAAGTTCAATTCTTTCAGCACACTGGTTCTCCAGCACACGAGGTTGAAAGTTTGGTCCTTTACTTCTTCTACTGTTCAAATCCTTGCATGCATTCAACAGTTCAGCTTCCATTTGTTCAACAGTCTCATCATGAGCAGCTTTAGATGTTTTCTCCTGACTAGGCATGGCTTGCACTTCTTCTTCTGGAAAGTCATCCTCATAGTCAACTATTTCTTCATCAGAGAACTCCAATAGATGAGCAATATCAGCATCATCATGCAATGACCAGTCTCCATGTTTCTGATAAAATTCTTCATCTCTTTCAGCCTTGTATGCCAGAACATGTTCCATGACTTTATCAGGTACATTGTCATAACCTTGCATTAGATTTGCCATTCTCTCTAAGATGAAATAGTCAATTCTCCTTGTGACTGTCCTCCTTCTGAGTGAAAGAGCTTCTGTTACATCATGTGAAACCACCTCCATGGTAAAGTCCTTTTGAACTTTTACTGACCTTGATTCATCAAACCAGAGAACATACTGGATTGCTTCATTTTGGTCATCCAACTTTACCTCAACATTCTTGATTCCTTGAGCCTCTTTTTCCAGTAGATCAAGAGAGCTGTGGGATTTTGTTTGGATTGGCTTCTTCAGATTCCTGCCAAGTCCTGTGGCTTTCTCTTTTCCTGAGTACTTAGTTTTTCCTTTATTTGCTTTAGTAGTCTCCTCAGTTTCAGGTTCCTATCTAGAAATCCAAGCTCTTGCTAAGGATTTTGTCATTTTAGGCTTGACTACATTCTTGGTTTCATCTTTGACATCTTCTTCCATGATAGTGTCTTCCTTGACAATGTCTTCTTTCACAGGGTCTTCCATGACAGTATCTTCATCTTTGTTGACAGCATCTTTGGTGACAGCATCTTTCTCAGCATTGATACTGTCAATAGCACACCTTAAGATGATTGCCTCCAAAGCTTCAAGTATCTTACTCTCCCTTTCTTCTGTAGCAACAACATTTTCTTTCCTTGCTTAGGGGGTTCTTCCTTACTTGTATCCTGGGCTTGACTTCCAGTGTTCCCAGCAGTTGATCCACCAACATTCTTAGCAACTCCAGAACCTCCACTTCCATCCAATTCATCATCATCAAGAGAGTCATCAAAAGCACAGCTTTCACCTTGATCAGCTCTGTTAGCATTAGCTTTAGAAATTTACTTCTTCACTCTGGAGCTTAGCTTAACATCTCTTCTTGCCAGTAGATTGTGAATTGCTTTGACAGCTAGGACTCTTTCCTTGTTGATTTTGGATTTGAGAATTACATTAAGCACTTTCATTACTGTCTTTGTCTCCATTCTTGAAGTGCCTTGCAGATCTAAATATGCACATCTCTTGACACCTTCTCTTGAGATTGCTGCATAACAGACACATAATGGATCAAAGTACACCTCTGGAAGTCTTTCTGTTATTAGATACTGGAGTTGCACTTGTAATATCTCATTGAAGGTTGAGTGGTTTGCTTTAATCTTAGCTTTCATCACACTCAACACCCTTGCTTGTAGGTTCTGTAGCAACTGCATAGTGATGAACATTGAAACCCATGTGTTTAAGTACACATCAATTGCCCATCTTATTTCCTCATTAATCTTCACACATACACTCACAATTATATCCATCAGGGATGATGAGACTTGAGTTGGAGTTAAGCTTGGCCTCCTCATTGCCTCCTCAATTACTCTGTTGAGTTGCTCATCATGGTTGTGCAGTGTACTTTCTCTGTAATCCACCATTAGGGTATTTGCCTCTTCCTGGTCAATTTATGTTCCTTCAGTCCACAAGGCTGGTAAATTGCAGTATTCAGGCAGTTTCCCTTTGCCTTTCCCCAACTTATTCCGCTCCTCCTTTTCTCTCCACATCTTCTGTAGTGCAGTTTCCTGAGGCTGAGGAGTTGGTTCTTTAATTGATACAGGAGGAAGTATTGGCCTCTTTGTTTTTGATTTTCCTTGAAGTTCATCCAATACTTCTTTGGACATCAATACTATCTACCCATCAATCATATTCAAATAGATTTCCAGCTCCACTTCCTTGGTGTTCTGCAGATTTCTCATCCTTTCTTCCTGACTCCCCCTTACTTGCAGACTCCCCCTTACTTGCAGACTCCCCCTTACTTGCAGGCTCCCCTTGAGTTTCAATTTCAGGTATTTCTTGTGCTCCAACACCTTGCTCTGGGACAGATTCTGATCTTACACTTTTATCCCCCTGAGGTAAGTTAACAACATCAATACATGCAGATAGAGCTTGAATGGACTGCTGAAGACTAGTGAAGCAAGAGGCCACCATGGTAGACAGGCTGTCAAGTTTAGTTTCCATGGATAGACATATGTGCTCTAGGGCTTCCAACTTGAGAGCAGTTTGAGTAGAGGGGCCACCAGTTCTCAACCTACTTGGAGGGGAAGGAAAAGAATGGGGCTTGGAGGCTGAGGGGGTTCTCACACTCTCAGGGTTTTTCTGAGTGATCTCATCACTCCTCACATAAGAACTCTCAAGGCCTAGTACCTGAACAGTGTGGGCTCCCTCAAATTCACTCTGGACATGCTCAAGTCCCTCTCCTTTTTCCAGCTCATTTGGCTGCCTCTCATTTGTAAGCTCACCTCTCTTTTCTTTTATCTCTCTTTTCTTTTGCACACCCTCACTCAACCTAGATGCATGGGTATGAGCAGTACTTACATGCATTGAAAGAGATGGTTTAGAATGTACCTTTAAGAACTGAGAAAGTGGCATATCATCATCAGAGACATCCTCGATGAGAACTTCATCATAGTTGGGCTGTGCAGAGGTGACAGCAGCTTGTCCATGAATGTTACTGTCAGCTAAAGGGTTGACAGTAGGTTCCACCGCAGCTTGGACAGCAAGTTCAGTTGTGACAGCAACTTTGACCGCATCCGTGACAGCAGGTTTATCTGTGACAGCAACATTCACAGTGTCTTTGACAGCAACTGAGGTTGTGACAGCATCTTCCCTAAGGTAAGATGCTCATTGGAGATTGAACAAGGCACTAGCTATTTCTCTTTCTGGTAGAGTTGTACCTTGTTCTTGCTCAGTGTTTGAAGGAGTGGTTTCCATCTCACTTTGAGAAATGGGTTCTTGTGGACCACTAGATGGGGGCTCATCCATGATTGGAGATGGATGATCAAAACCTGAAGGGTTGGGACTGTCCCCCTCTCTAGGTTGTGGAGAAGAAACAAATGAGTAAGGAAGGAAGGAAGAAGGTGAAGGTGGAGAAGAGAATATTAGCTGATCCACAGATGGAACTTATGAAGCATCAATTTGGGAAGTGAAATCCTCACTGTGTCCTGACTCCATGTGTTTTTCTACAAGTGGAGGCTCCTCATGGGTTGAAACATGAGGTTGTGCAGACTCTGTACAAGGTGCCTTGGGAGACAGGCCAATTTAAATAGATGTCCCCTGTTGAGAAGGAACATCTAGGGAGGTGTTTAATGCCCTATTTTCCTCTACAGTCTTTTGGGAGACTGCAGGGTGGCTGACAGTGGTTTTGGCCCTCTTAGCTCTCTTCTTCATAGGCTCAAGAGGAACCACTGTGGGTTCTGTTTGACTACCTTCCTTATTTGCTGCACTAGGTGTAGGAACTCCCTCTTGACTCTCAGTACTACCACCAACATCAGTTTCTAGGGGTCTTTTTCTGGATTCTTGCAAGGCTTGTCTCTGAACTTTAGGAAGTCTAGAGAACCTAGGCTGACTATATGGTGTAGAATGTGGGTTAGCTGAATTTGGGTCTAATCCAGCCTCATCCTCAAGAGTGAAGGTTTCATACCCAGAGGGCAATGGAAAATCAAGGTTAGGCACTTGATCAACCATGTGTTTGGTGAAGCAGAGTGGAATATGTGCATTTAAATTCTGTGAAGTGAGAGTTGTGTGTGTGTTCCTTTTCAAAATGTTGCAAACCTCTGTACGAGGGGCATCTTCATCAAAATCACAGAGAGAATTAATGCACATCATTAGAAAGTGAGGATAGAGATTTACCTTCTTACCTATGGTAGCCTTGAGGTGTGCCATGAGTAGCTTTCCAACATCCACCTTGTACCCATGAACAAGAGAGTGAGTTAGCTTCTTGATGTAAGTGGGAATTCCATTCCAACCAGTAGTCTTTGTGGAAACACCTTCACCATGACATCAAGAATCATGCTCCATTCTTTTCTCAAATACTTCCTGTCCATTTCACCAGAGGGGTACCACTTAGTTGTTCTCTCTTCAAGAATGGGTCCTGAATACCCAATTTTCAAGAAGAGCTTCTTTAAGGTCTCATCACTTGCAAGCTCCGTGTAGGTCTTTCCTGGTTCAAACACAATTCCTAGAGCTGCATTGATGCCTTGTATAGCGAGAGTGTAACTGTGCTCTTTGATTGTGAACTTGATGGTGGTATTGTCTCCATCTCCTTGAGCAACAGCCGACTCCCAGAAGTTTTCAATCCTTTCTAGGTCTAGAACAAGAGTTGAAGTAATAGCATAACCAAGATAGGACTTATTCGGGAAAGAAACAAGCCCTTTGAATTCTTCACCAGCATCATTTAGAGAATAGATGCCAGCAAAGTTAGTCTGAGAAATTGATTTTTTAGGTGCCATTGTTGGTATGAGAGAGGAAAGAGAATGAGTTGAGTGAGTAGAAAGAGAAATAGAGAAGAAAGTTGTTTTGCTTTTTGGTTGTTCTGTGTCAGGTTTGATATTGTCTAATTAACTGTTGTATAAAAGGGTAGTTCAAGCGTTATGCTAAAAAGGGGGATATTTGGAATAGTGCTATTTGCCCAGTAACTCTATCACGTGGGTTACTCCCTTTATTTTCTGTCAGCGTGAAGGTTGAATTAACAATTGTAACGCTCCAATACTTTTGACAGTAACCTGTGCGCTGAAACAAGCTGTTAGTGACATGTGGGTGATGCCAGTAGGTTTGTCTTGACAGTAACATTGTCGCGAGAAACTTGCTGTCATCGTTAAGTACTTTACTGACAGTATCTTTTAAAATTCTTGACATAATGTTATTCACTGCTGTCAAGAAACTAACTGTCATGAAATTCGATGACAGTTACTGTTATGTCGAATACACAATATATAATCAAGTATATGTATGAGAATAATGATAAGAACACTGTTTATGAATAATAAACTGTATGGAATTAATAACTCATCTCTCGGTGATGTAAAATATCACAGAGAGCTGCTAGATTACAAGAATAATATTTCAAGTATTCGTATCCCTTTTAGGGTTAACCTATCTGTGTTTATATATTACACAGCTACATACAATCGGAAATTGATATTCCTATAAATCAGCTATACAATTAATATCAATCAAGAATTGCTTATGTCTTCTGTTCCGTTTCCTTAGCCATCACGATATCTCTTTGCTTCTTTCTTTCTTCAAAGTATATCGCTTCTAGAATCTTCATTGAGTATAACACCGACAGCTAAGTAAACTCTGACTGTCAGAGTTTAACAAACTCTGACCAGTCTTCCAGCTAAACTCTGATAGTTTCCTGATACTTTAAACACTGATAAACAAACATCAGCAATTATATCTAACAATCTCCCCCAACTTGTGCATACAAAAATGTACAAGTTAACAGATAATTGATGATGTCAAAACTTATAACAAATGCAGTGTTTATAAAATCACAGAGTTTATATTTAACTTATAACAGAAAACTTAAAAACTTACAGACTCCATTTACTTGATCTCTTCAACTTCAGGTACAGTTCTGAGATAGTCTATAAGCAGTCTTCTTTCAGCCATTTCAAGCTTAGCTACCATGATCTCTTTCAGTTCCTTCAACTCTGGATCACTCTCTCCAGTTTGATAGATAGCAGCTCTCAAGGCATAAATACTATTCTTCTTCATTTCATTTCCAAGCTTTATCATGAAGGATTTATCTGACTCCAAATTGAATTCTAACACTCTTATACCAAGAGCTGTTGTAAATCTTGCACTGTTCCTCTTCATTTCCACAAGCTTACCATTATAATCTCTGTACTTGGGTATATAAGAACCTACAGACTTTAGGCCACTGAGGTCTCTAGCTTTCATCATCCTTCCTCTTAATACCTCAGCTGCTTGTTGAGTTCTTTGATTTTTGACTTTAAGTAGGTACAACACATATTCCAACTCTTCCTTCATCTTCAGTTCAATATCAGCTTCTCCAACTCTGTATACTCTTCCATCAGTCTTGAAGTATAACAGAAAATCCCTTTTCAAACCTCTATGGTGTATTAACTGAACAGACTCCAAAGTATCAAGATTTTCTTGAGTCACACCAACACCAGGTTCAGCCAATGATGTATGATCCATAGGACTATTATTCACTCTCTTTTCTCTGTGAGATCCTAAACCAGATCTATCTCGAGATTCCTTGCCCATGATGGTTCTGCTTTGAAGAATATTCACATTTCCAGGAATCAGAGAATGTTGAACTGTGATTGGTTTTGCAAAAGTCCTTTGAAGTTGAGAAGATAACTGAGTATGTACAACTTGAGTAGTATCAGTGGTTGTCACAGCTTCCAATGATTTGTCAACTTGAGCATTGTCAGAGGTTGATTGAACTTTCTTCAGTACTTGCTTTTCTTCTACAAGCTTCCCTTTGCCTTTATCAAGACTAGCTTCAACTGGTATCCTTGCATATTGTAAACTCTGTTGAGAATTTACATTTTCTTTGATAACAATTCCTTTCTCTTTTGGCCTTGAAACTTTCACAACCTTCTTGATCTTTTCAGATTTCAAATTCTTCTCATGCTCTTCAGCCAGCATCTTTTCTTCAGCTTGAATATCTTCAATTGTTGCATTTGCACCATGCTTTTCCAAAAACAATTGAGCTGCAATCTCTTCATCAGTAATTGGTTGAGAAGTAGGCACTAAGCTTCTAACTCTTGAAGATGATTGAGCTCCAGTGTTTATTCTTTCAGAGTTTGTCCTAGCAGAGTTTGACCTCAGTCTCCCTTGCTCTTGAATTGATTTTGACCTTTGCTCTTTGTCTTTTGCACCACCATCAGTAGTATCATCATGTCTACTCAGAGTTTGAGATTTCTTGCATTTGTCTTTAAAAACTCTCTCCCCCTTTTTGACATCATCTGGAATCAACACTGATGTGAGCAATTCAAGTGAAGCAGCAATTGAATCAAGCTTGTCAGACATGACATTTTGATTTTCTTCAACTTTGCTTAGCCTGGTTCTTATAGCCTCCTGATCTCTAGATAAAGAAAAAATTTCTTGCTTCAAAGTCATTTCCCTTGCAGCCACATCATTTCTCAGCCCAGTAACATCTTTCTGAGTTTCATCAAAACGGTTGTTAAGAGACTTTACTTGTACAATTATAGCTTTAAGATGTGCAAGAAGCTCAGGATTTGTGATAGTAGCAGCAGACTTGGACACAAATTCAGCTGCCCTTTGATAAGGAAAGATACATTCATGACTTGACCAATTTGCAAAGTACATGTTTTTAAAATGAGCCTCAGCATCATGATGAGATGTACCACCAATATCAGTCACCTTAGGATTGTGTTGACCAGAAACCCTTGTAGAAGAAGAAGAATCAGCTGCATCATCAGACTTTGTACTAGAGGTAAAAACATTTTCTCGAACAAATTCTTCATTTGCAGTATGTTTAGAGTTTAAGTTCTCATTTATTTTCTCAGTTGCTTGAGCAGCCTCAACAATAGGCTCTACAGCAGCTTCAACAAAGTTTGTTGTCTGATCAACCTCCTCACCCTTTTCAATAACCTGGTGAGTAACAGAGAAGACCTCTGTGTGAGTAGCCATAGACTCATCAATAATCACTGTAGGTTGATCAGCTGCTGCCACATCCTCTGATTCATCAACAATATCAAACTCTTCAAGAGTTAAAGAGGGATGTGCTTCAAGATTTTCCTCTATCTCCATTTCCAAGATTGGCTCAGGCTGTTCATCATTCAAGTCAGCCATCTCATCAGCATTTGCTCTGGCTTCATCAGGCACAGTAGCATTCTCAGTAACATCTTGAGAAATAATTTCTGGAGCTTCAGAATTTGTAGATTCCTGAATCAATTCCTCAAAGGAATAGTCAGCCACCATCTTCCTTCTCTTGGTCTGTAAGGGCTCATCAGCATCAGAGTTTGGTCTATTTTCCCTCCTCTTTGTCCTTGAAGTACCAACAGACTGTGGTAAATCAGCATGAGTAGATGGTTTAGTAGCCTTGACAGCTTTAAAAGCCCTATGCTTAGTTCTACCTCCAAATTTTGGTCTTTGAGAAGTAGATTGAAGATCAGTGTTTAATGGTTGGAATTGTTGTGGTTGAGGTTGTGGTTGAAGTGAATTGTCTAGAAACTGTTGGACAATAGCAGGAAGCAATAATTCACCAACATTCCCTTTCTTAACATCCTTGTTTACCAAATCAGAGAATATCCTCTTATGCAACTTAAACGAAGGAATCACATCATTCTCAGCAATGTCAACCCCAGGAACACAAGCATAAAATATCAATTGACAAAAGCGAGCAAAGTAAACTACGCTTCTATTTTCTGTCATCTTCTCTCCTATGTTACTCAGGACTAATGTAGCAAAATCAAAATTATTGCTATAGAGAAGAGAATACCCGATTTGCAGGCTGTCAATTGGAATAGCATCCCAATTTGTGCATTTCTTCCCGAACGCTCTAGTGATACAATCAAAGAAGAAACTCCATTCCTTCCTTAAAAGCGGTCGCTTCAACTGACCTATTCTTGCAAGTGACCCACTGTATCCAATATCCCTCATCATTCTCTGTAGCTCATCATCACCAACAGAAATTGTATAAGCATTCAAATCTTCAAAACCCAAAGTTGCACGAACAGTAGCTGGAGTGATTACAAACTCTTGTTCTTGAAACTCGAAAATAATTGAAGGAGTCCCAGACTCCCCTCCATCATCATAAACGCCTGTCTCCCAGAAAACTTTGATTTGCGATCCAGAAAGCATCATAGGTTCAAGGAGAGCGTGCCCAATAGCAGACTGGGCAAGAAAATTTTGAAACAAATGAAATGCCTCTGGTACGTTCTCATTACTCAGGGGTGCTACATAGTTGTTAGGAACGAACTCTAGACCAACAGAGTGAAAAACAGTGGTTGCCATTAGAGACAGATTTGAAAATAATCAGAGAATAAGCCTTGAAAAATGTTTGAGAAATTGATGCAGAAAAGTGTTTGTGAAAATGTGTGTGTAACAATGTCTGTGAATGTAGTAAGTCTGTAAAGAATACGAACGTTGTGTGTATAATGAGTAAATACAAAGATTAAAACTGAAGAGTTTTAATCATTAAGATACACAACTGGCTTACTCGTGAAATGTGTGAGTGGGACAGGTGTCACACATGCAGTAACTGCCAGCAGTAATGTGGTAGTTTCCAACACGCATGCGCAGTAAAAACAGGCAATAATTACTGCTATTTACATGTTTCATCATTTTCAAAACGCATACAAACCGTTGTCAATCATACTCTCTATTTTCAAAAACAAAATAATGTTTCTCAAAAATATGAAATGTCTGAAACACATTTATTCATTTTAATCACCAGAGATTAAAAATAAATTACCTCGGCGTAGAGTACACAGTTCATCAGTGTTTATCAATTCTCCAACATCATTAATAATCTCTTTTCTCAAAGTACACAGTTGTGAGTATTTGTGTGTGAATAGCAGAGTTTACTGAATGTAAATATTTAGAGCATCTCAAAGTGCATAAAATCCACAAATTAAATCAGTAAAAACTGGTTGTCCAAACTCTCATATATAAGACAAAATCTGATGTCATCTAAACTCTGTACATACTTTTTTTTTAATTTTTTATTTGTATAAGTATCTATGTATTTATTGTGTTCACCCCCTGTCAATTTTTCTTTTCTTTTCTTTTCCAGTAATCAGAGGTTGGCACTAGTCACCAAAAATTTGGAAATTTTAGCCCTTATCTTAACAGTAAGTTCTTGGATCGTCCTAAACAATTAACTAGTCACCAAAAGTTTAAATTTTAGCCCTTACAAACAGAGTAAGTTCCTGGTTCTTCCTAGCCTCGTGACTAGTCACCAAAAATTTAAACTTTAGCCCTTACTGAAACAGCAAGTTCCTGGATCTTCCTAGACAATTGAGTAGTCACCAAAAATTTCAAATTTTAGCCCTTATTGACATAATAAGTTCCTGGGTCTTCCTAGGCACAACATGATCTCAAAGGAATTTGTACATTTTTATACTTTTTTTTTCTTGGGGGTGAAGTAGCAGCAACTATTTATAAGAGTTTAGACTGACATCTTTTAACACATATAATTTATGAGAGAAAGTGCAAACAGCTAATACAGACTCAGTGTATAGGACCAATAAACTAAGAGATGCTATAAATATAGAGACAGTATCATGCTGTGTAAATTTTCTGCACACATTTGAGATCAGATCATATATAACTCAGAAGGATTCATGATTACTTACTGAGAATCATGCTTCATTCTATTTTCTTCATCGGTGTTTATGTTTCAGACAACACCACAATCAGAGATTAACATCAGATTTTAACCAACAGAGTATGCTAACAGAGTTTAACAACATGATTTGCATGACAGTTAACATATGCATAGAAACATGAGCAACATATCACAGAAGAGTAAACTTTAAGTCTAACCAGTATCTCTAGTCGAAACCAGAGATCATTCCTAGTTCATTTACCAGTCTTGTAAATGTAGCTTCACTCAATGGCTTGGTGAAGATATCTGCAAGCAGTTGATCTGTAGACACAAAATGAAGCTCAATATTTCCTTCCTCCACATGTTCCCTGATAAAGTGATACCTTATGCTGATGTGCTTGGTCATGGAGTGTTGTACTGGATTTCCTGTCATAGCAATAGCACTTTGATTATCACAGAAAATAGGTATTTTAGAGTACCTTAACCCATAATCCAGCAGTTGATTCTTCATCCACAGAATCTGTGCACAACAGCTACCAGCAGCAATATACTCTGCTTCTGCAGTGGATGTGGAAATTGATTTCTGTTTCTTGCTGTACCAAGAAACTAGTTTGTCACCTAGAAATTGACAGCTTCTACTGGTGCTCTTTCTGTCAATCTTACAACCTGCAAAGTCTGCATCAGAGTAACCAATAATCTTAAACTCTGATTCTCTAGGATACCACAAACCCAAGGTTATGGTTCCTTTGAGATATTTGAAAATCCTCTTCACAGCTGTTAGATGAGGCTCTCTGGGATCTGCTTGAAATCTTGCACAAAGACAGGTTGCATACATGATGTCTGGTCTACTTGCAGTCAAATAAAGAAGAGACCCTATCATGCCTCTGTAGTTTGTCATATCTACTGAACCTCCTGTGTCTTTGTCTAGCTTGGTTGCAGTTGCCATAGGAGTTGTTACAGATGAACTATCAAGCATACCAAATTTCTTGAGAAGATTTCTGGTATATTTTGCTTGATTGATAAAAATCCCATCATCTGTTTGTTTTACCTGCAAGCCTAGAAAATAACTAAGCTCTCCCATCATGCTCATTTGGTACCTGGACTGCATAAGCTTGGCAAAATTCTTACAGAGTTTATCATTAGTAGACCCAAAGATTATATCATCCACATAGATTTGAACTAAAAGCAAATCATTACTATAATTGAAATAGAACAAGGTTTTATCAATTGTACCTCTTATGAACCCACTCTCTAAAAGAAATTGAGCCAGAGTTTCATACCATGCTCTAGGTGCCTGCTTTAGTCCATAAAGTGTTTTGTCAAGCCTGTAGACATAATCTGGGTGCTTGGGATCCACAAACCCTGGTGGTTGTTCAACAAACACTTCTTCTTCAAGTTTCCCATTGAGAAAGGCACTCTTCACATCCATCTGAAAGACTTTAAACTTCATGTGAGCAGCATATGCTAGAAAAATCCTTATGGCTTCCAACCTTGCAATTGGAGCAAAGGTTTCATCATAGTCAATTCCTTCCTGCTGAGAATATCCTTTATCCACAAGTCTAGCTTTGTTCCTTGTAATTACTCCCTCACTGTCAGTCTTGTTTCTGAAAACCCACTTTGTACCAACAACAGATCTGTTTTTGGGTCTTGGTACAAGTGTCCAAACTTCATTTCTCTCAAACTCATTCAATTCCTCCTGCATTGCTATTATCCAGTTAGCATCTTGAAGAGCTTCATCTACTTTCTTAGGCTCTGTTTGAGATATAAATGCATGAAACAGACATTCATTTGCTGTAGCACTTCTTGTTTTCACACTTCTGGATCTCCAATAATCAGATCAGGTGTATGAGCCTGTGTCCACTTTCTTGTTGTAGGTAAGTGGCTTCTTTCATCATTATTGGATTCTCCCCCCTTGATCCATGCTCTCCTAATTTTCTTGTTGACCATGTGTATTATCTGAGGCTCCCCCTGAATTGGACTGCTCATTGTTTGAACTTTCAGAGTTTAAGCCAGAGTTTGTGTCAGATTCTTCAGCTGACTCACTTTCAGAATATGAGTTATCATGTTGAGATGTTCCTGAAGTATCTTCATGCTCCCCCTCAACTGGTTCTCTATTTTGTTCTGTCAGAGAAACTTCCTCAGTGTTTACCAGTAGAAGTTCAGAGTATGCTTCATCAAAGTTTGTTGGATAGGTTTCATCAGAGTTTACGTCATCAGAGTTTAGATCTTCATTTTCAAAGCGTAGTTGATCATGATTTTCTTCATCTTCAATTCCAGTTATTTTCTTGTCATCAAATGACACATGTATAGATTCCATGATCACTTTAGTTCTCAGATTATAGACTCTGAATGCTTTAGTCGACAGTGGATATCCAACAAAAATTCCTTCATCAGCTTATAATTCAAACTTGGTCAACTGTTCAGGATGAGTTTTCAACACAAAGCATTTGCACCCGAAAATATGAAAATATTTCAGGTTTGGTTTCTTTTTCTTCACCATCTCATATGGTGTTTTCCCATGCCTGTTGATCAGTGTAACATTTTGAGTAAAACAAGCAGTTTGAATAGCTTCTACCCAGAAATAAGTTGGCAATTTTGCTTCTTCAAGCATTGTTCTGGCAGCTTCGATTAAAGTTCTGTTCTTTCTTTCAACTACACCATTCTGCTGTGGAGTCCCTGGTGCAGAAAATTCTTGCTTCACTCCTCTTTCCTTGCAAAATTCTTCCATTGTTGCATTTCTGAATTCAGTACCATTATCACTCCTGATAATTTTCACTTTATACTGTGATCCTTTATCCAGTAGCTTTACATGTTCCATTAGAGTTAAGGCAGTTTCATCCTTCTTTGCTAGAAAGTACACCCAGGTGTATCTAGTGTACTCATCAACAATGACTAAAGCATATTTTTTCTGCCAAGAGACATTACATTCACTGGACCAAATAGATCAACATGAAGAAGATGATAAGGATCCACAACTGAAGATTCAGACTTGCTCTTGAAAGATGACTTCCTTTGCTTGGCCTTTTGACAGGAATCACACAGACCATCTAAGCTGAGTATAGATTTTGGAAGTCCCCTTACAAGATCTTTTCGAATCAACTCATTTATGTTGTTCAGATTTAGATGAGAGAGCTTCTTATGCCATTTCCAGCTCTCTTCACTAGACATCATTGCAGATAGACACACAGCTTTTCCTTCAGAGTTTGTCACCAAACTTGCTTCATAGATATTATTTCGTCTGTGTCCAACTAAAACAACTTTCCCTGTAGATTTTCTAACAACCTCACAGTATTCAGGTTGAAAATCGACATGATAACCTCTGTCACAGATTTGACTCACAGATAGCAGGTCATGCTTGAGTCCTGGGACAAGAGCTACATTTGTGATGATGACACTTCCAAGATTGATATTGTCATATCCCAGAGTACGTCCTATGTTGCCATCTCCATAGGAAACTTTTGGGCCAGCCTTCTCCTCATAATCTGATAGTAGGGCTTTATTTCCAGTCATGTGCCCTGAACATCCACTGTCCAAGACTAGGGTGCTCTCCCTTATGCCCTGCAATCACAAACAATTACTGAGAGTTAGTTTTAAGGATCCAGACTTGCTTGGATCCTTTGGCTTTCTTAACATTGTTAGCTTTTGCAGTGGAATTCTTATCAACAGAGTTTAAGCTAACAGTGTCAGAGTTTACACTTGCAGAATCAACTTTAACCCATTTCAAATTGGGCTTCAACTCATAATAATTGTGATAAATAGCATGATAATTCTTGCAAGTATAAATAGAATGCCAAGTACTCCCACAGTGAGTGCATAAAGTCTGTGGTCTAACTCTAACATAATCATTCTTTACTCCAGACTTGGAGGGTAAAGAATTAATGTCTTTGTTCTTCTTGCAGAAACTTGCAAGATGGTTAGTACTACCACAATTATGACATGTTTTTCTAGGAGCATCAGTAATAGGCAAATGATTATTACTTTTATTAATGCCTACTTTTCCATTTCTGTTCTTCCTTGACACTTTCTGCTTCTCGACAGACTTTACCTCTTTGAGCTTATACTTGAATTGTTTCTCTGTCATTAAACCAACATTAACCTGTTTAACGCAAGTTTTTACTGGTTTTTCATTAACAGTTTCTGTCTCAACTACAGAGTTTAGCTTACTGGACTCAGGAACAAATTTCATAGGTGGAAGATGTGTTCTAACTTTAACTTTATCTTTAAACCTAAGTTCATCTTTCTCACAATAACCTAACCCAACTGCATCTGTTTGAAACACTTGATGTGTGTATTTTCCAGAGTTTGTCCAGTTTTTATTATCTTCCTCTCTTTTTCCAATTCAGATTCTAGTTGCCTAAATCTCTTAAGCAACTCCTGTTCAACATAAACAGCATCATCTCATTCCCTTTGAACTTGTTGCATGTTAACAAGTTCTTCTTCAAGAAATTTATTTCTCTCTTTAAGCTTTAAATTCTCAGATTTAATTCTTTCATTTTCTAAAGTCTAATCTCTGTAACTAACATGTATGCTTTTAAGATAAATTCTCAATTCAGATATATTATCAATATCATAACCATAAGTTGTTAGGGGTACCTTGTTTTCAGATTCATCTTCAACAGTTGCCATGAGAGCATAGTTGACTCCTTCATCTGAGTTTGAAGTGTCTGCCCAGTCTCTCCCTTTAGTGATGAGTGCTTTTTCAGATTTTCCTTTCTTGCACTCTGGAGCATAGTGACCCATCTCTTTACACTTGTAGCACTGGATCTCAGACTTGTCTTTCTTCTCAGATTTGGTATCCCTTCCTTCAGACTTTCTGAAACTCTTCTTTTCAGAGTTTGAATCTCTCCTAGAGAATCTCTTTCCTTTCTTGAAGTTCTTGAAACCCATCTTCTTGAAAGTCTTCACCATCAAAGCAGCCATTTGCATCATTTGTTCTTCATCATCCTCGGATTCAGATGATTCAACAGTATTTGAGTCATCATCAGTGTTTGATGACTCACTTTCAGAGTTTATGACCAAGGCCTTTCCCTTAGCTTTCTTCTTTGATGTCTCTTTCTTAAGAAGCTTTTCTTCAACTTTAAGAGCAACAGATTTTGTCTTCTTACCAGATCTTCTGTTTCTTTGTTCTATCTCAAGTTCATAAGTTTTAAGCAACCCATAGATTTCATCAAGTTCTGTATCTGCAAGCTCATAATTATCTCTTATTGTTGTTGTCTTTAAATCCCATCTTTCAGGTAGAGATAGAAGAAACTTGAGATTAGACTCTTCAGGATCATATTCTTTATCAACCAGAGATAAATCATTCAACAGTTTACAGAATCTGTCATATGTCTCAGTCAAAGTTTCATCAGGTCTCGAGTCAAAGTGTTCATACTCCTGTGTCAGTATGGTCTTCCTGTTCTTCTTTATAGCACTTGTTCCTTGACATCTGACTTCTAAAGCATCCCAAATTTCTTTGGCAGTTTTGCAACCAATAACTCTGTTAGACATGAAATTAATTATCTAAAGCACTATGGAGAAGATGTCTAACTTTTGCATCCTTTGCAATTGATGAGATGTCTTCAGGAGTCAAATCTTTCTTTTCCTTTGGAATAGTCTGTTGTTTTTCACCAGCAACAACAGGAGACAGTTTAGTCGGCTTATGAGGACCATCATTGATTCTATCAAGGTATTCTGGATATGTGGCTTCCAGAAACATGGTCATCTTTACCTTCCATACTGGATATTCTGCTGGTCTGAGAATCGGAACCCTAATCGTCTCATATCGACTCACGGAAGTTGGTTGAACCTTTTCAGAATTAGAACCTGCTTGGATATTTTCAGCCATGATTATACTTGTTTTTAGATCAATGAAAACTGTATATATTAAACAGCCTAGGCTCTGATACCAATTGTTAGGCCGAATACACAATATATAATCAAGTATATGTATGAGAATAACGATAAGAACACTGTTTATGAATAATAAACTGTATGGAATTAATAACTCCTCTCTCGGTGATGTAAAATATCACAGAGAGCTGCTAGGTTACAAGAAGAATATTTCAAGTATTCGTATCCCTTTTAGGGTTAACATATCTGTGTTTATATATTACACAGCTACATACAATCGTAAATTGATATTCCTATAAATCAGTTATACAATTAATATCAATCAAGAATTGCTTCTGTCTTCTGTTCCGTTTCCTTAGCCATCACGATATCTCTTTGCTTCTTTCCTTCTTCAAAGTATATCGCTTCTAGAATCTTCATTGAGTATAACACCGACAGCTAAGTAAACTCTGACTGTTAGAGTTTAACAAACTCTTACCAGTCTTCCAGCTAAACTCTGATAGTTTCCTGATACTTTAAACACTGATAAACAAACATCAGCAATTATATCTAACAGTCCTCTTACAAGCTCCTTCTTCATCAGCATATTCATTGTCTTGAATTTTAGGTGAGAGAGTTTCATGTGCCAAAGCATGTTGTCACCAACAGTAGCTTTACTGTAGAAACAGTAATGTTAGGTCCTGATATGTTTGTAGAAGGGGGGTTGAATACAAACGATACTGTTTAATTGAATTTGTCCTTTGAATAATTTAACAATTAAGAACAAATTAATGCGGAATAAAACTGAAACAATATTCAAGTTAAATATAACTTATATTAAACTTGACGAGTGTTACAATTTGATCACTGATTACAAGGTTCTTGATAAAACAAACCTAGAATAAATTCGACATGAATTTATCTATTTTCGTAATAAAAAGGATCGAATACTAAAAAGTAGTTCGATATAAAATCTAGGGATTATGATCCGCTAGAAAGTTAAAGCAGTACAAGAGAATCACTTCTTATGAATTAAATGATTAAGAACAATCAAGAAATAAATTTCTCCTGCAGAAATGAAGCTTGACAGTTGAAGAGAATTGAAGACAGTGGAATGTTATGTTAAATGCTCTGACACTCAATGCACGGTCTGGTTCATGAGTGACTAACGACAATGTCTGTTCTTTATCTGTTTGACTTTAAGCAGTGATTCACTTCCTTCTCATTCAAGAACTCTGTAACCAGTATCTTTTACTGTCACCCCTTAAAATCTCCGTCACTTTAATAAATCCACTGAGCTTGAATACTTCACTGAGGCTTGATCAACAAATTGATCTTCTTTCAATGTAGAATTACTTCAAGTCTGTAGATGACTTTAATCTTCATTCTTTGACAGATATAATCTTCTGAGATTCCTGTGACATTTGATTTTTATTATTTACTTATTACATCTTATTTAAAGTTGAGTAGAATCCTCAGTATTTACAAATAGGCCTAGACATATGCCTTTCAAGCTCCCCCTATTTGTTTGTTAGACAATAACAACCAAATACTCTAGAGGATAACTCAACTAAAACAAGAAAAGATAAGACTTTTAAGAGCCAGACAAATAATAAAAAGTTCTGGATTAAATATAACAATTTCCAGATTCAAACAGTAAAGATAAATACAAGATAGATGTTTCTCTAGTCTGAACAAATGATACAATTTCCTATCTTGATTTACCTGGCTCTAAACATATAACATTTACAAATTGAGCTAACTACATCATGTCTTAGTCTCTAATTTCACCTTCTTCAGCTTCTTGCAAGGTGACTAGAAGATCTTTGTCAAGGTCACGATCACTTTCAGAAACCACACCACTTGGCATTACTGGTTGAGTGGTGATCTTCTTCAATCTGTTCTTCATCTGAGCATACCTTGGAACTTTCTCCGTGCAGTAGTCTGAAATCATATCAGCAACTTCAGACTTCTCTACAGTAGTAAACCCAGAAGTTCTCAGAAGATTCTCCAACTTCACCAGTTGCATTGCATTCTGTAGCTTCAAAGAATCAGGATCCAGCCTCACAATCTCTAAAGTTGTACCTCTATAGATTTTGACTTCATACGGGAAGTGTACAACTTGAGGGCTGGCCTTCATTGTAGAGTCTCTCAGTCTATCATATAGAAGCTCATTCAAGCATGAAGATCTCTTTACCTTACTCATAAGAATCCACAATTCAGAGAGAGATCTTCTTTGTAGGAGGTCAAGAGAAATAGTGAATGACCCTTCAAGAGCACTTGAGACATAGATGTACAGTTCTTGCCTCACTTGATCAAATGCAGATGTAATCCTTAGGATATCTTCCTTCAATGCCTTCATGTATAATGAATTGTCTGGAATAACAGTTCTGATCTTCTCAAGCAACTTCAGAAAAGTAGCATCATTGTTTGTGCCTCTCTGAGGGATATCAAACATCTACCTTGCCTTGTCCCACTTGCCTCCTTGCTTCATCCTAACATCCAATCTCCTTTCTTTGACATGAATACTATGAAGACGTTGTTTGTCTTCATGTTCAGCCTTTTGAATTTTTAGCTTCTGAGAAATGATGTCGGAGACCTTGGCATTTTCATCCTCCTTTCTCCTTAACTCTGCTTGTTGCTTCTTCAACTCCTTTTGAAACAAAGGGGCAGGTGTGTATAGATCAGCTTCATCTTCCCAATCATCAAAGTTGGCTGCCTTTTAAACCTCCTCATCACCAAAAGCTTCTTCAGGAATGGTCTTCTCCAGATCACCAGAAGTGTCAAATTGGAAGTTATCCTGTTCACCGTGGTAGTAGTAGGCATCATCAAAAACAGTATCCTCCAGTGATTGTTTACCTTTCCCTTTATCTTTTCCAACTCCAGAAGCTCCTCCAGCTTCTCTTTCTCCTTTCTTCTTCTTCTCCCCCTTAGTTGAGGAATCCTCTACAGTTTGAGCTTTGGAAGCCCTAGGATTCACCTCAGAAGTTCTCCTTATCTCTCCTTCTTCTCTCTTTTCTCCTCTATCTCCTCCTTCATTAGCATCATCATCCTCATCTTCATCATCTCCCTCAAAGAATGTTCTTTGTTATGCTGTAGGTTGATGTGAGTTCTTTATCATATTGTACAAGTGCTTCATACCTTCATTGAGATGCTACATACCTCCTTCTATCCTCGATATCCTTTCTTCATTAAACCTTTGATTTTCATCAGATGTTTGCAGAATGAAGTCCACCTTGGTAGAAATAGAAGCAATCTCCTTGACACTCTCCGATATCTGAGCATTTGACGTTGTAAGATCAGAGATGTCTGAAGCCACCAGTACTTCAGATTTTTGGATTGAATTCAGCCTCGGGAGTAGATTGTTCTTCAATCCTTGCAAGTCATCTTTAACAGTACCCAGCTGATTAGAGACAGAGGTGGAAGATTGTGCAACCACTTGTGCTTTCAGAAGATTGTTCTCAGACTGGGTTTTTTGTAACTTTCTATGTAGATCAGCTAGCTGGTTCAACAACAAAACAGTGTTTCACTCAACTCACGTGCTTGTGTTTGACTCTCATCTCTCACAACTAACTGTCTATCCATGTTTTTAGAAGATGTACCTGCATGAAAAATCACCCTAGCCCCTTCAAGAGAGGTCAGTGGTGGTGCAATGGGAGTTCGCAAATCCCGATCCCTGGTTGAGTCTATCAAAATATTTGACATTGTGTACTGAATTGCTTCAGGGACAGACTCACCAGGTTGCCTTTCACTTTCTCCAGTATAAACTGCGAGTGAAAAATCCCTTAGGGGAGCCAGAGATATTCCCTCTGGGAGGGGAGAAAATGATTCAATTATTGGTGGCGAAGAATCAGATTTTCCCTCTGATGCCTGTGAAGGCACTTCTACCGTAACTATGGTAGGCACTGTTTCAAAGTCAAAAGTAAAGTGCTCTCCTTGCATAGTGTACTGAGTATAATCTATTTGGATATCTTCTCCCATTATGAGTAATGGGAGAGTGCTTGACTCAGTACAGGATGCCATGGCCCGATGGCGAATTTCAATAGATTCATCCTGTTGAGAGGATGTCTCCAGAGACTATTTAGTGGCCATATTAATGTCCATATCCTTTTGAGAGGATACAGATGGGCTTACAGATGCCTCCCTATAGGTTCTTCTTTTCTTTAAGGGTGGAGACAGAGCTGTGGGAACACTCATTGCAGCTATTTCACTAACTCTTCTTGAACTGGTTTGTACATTTGGCCCAGGTTGTGTATCAGGAGTGTTTGACTCTCTGTTTGGCTCTATGACCTGGTTCAGAGATTGTGGTTCTACAATCTCTGGGTCAACCCTAACAACCACTTGGGTTTGAATTACTGTACCAGAAGAAGATCCAGGGTTAGGAATAACTACCTGTAGTGGAACTGGATGTGGCTCAGGAACTTGTTCACCAAAGATAGGAAGATTAATGAATTGACTCATCAATGGTGAAACAAGAACATGTATGTTGAGGAATTTGGATGAGACATCAAGTCTGGTGTAGAATTTAGTATCTGTGGTTGGAGAGGTTTCAAATCTAGTTTCCCTAAACAGTTCTACCTGCTCAGTAGTGAGAAGATGATTAATGATAAGAGTGAGAAAGCGAGGGTACCAACACTTCACTTTCACATGATTATCAGAATCTCTCCTAGAGTGAGTGAGCAAGCATGTTAAGCATTAGGTTCCACAGAATTTCAGCAAAAGTTTAATCTACGACCAAATACAATAGCATAAGCAATATATTGATTAAGACTGGTAATGCAATGAAAATTTGTTTTTGTGCAATTACCAAATACTCTTGCTATTGTATCAAAGAACAGATCCCATTCCCTTACAACAAAGCTCTTAGACAATTTGACCATTTGTAAGGGACCCTGATAATGAATATTCACAAAAAACTGTGATAACTCATCATCAGTGGGTAAAGGATCAAACCTGTCCTTTGGAAATTGTAAAACATCATAAAATAACTCAAAAGTGACTGTATATTGCTGGTTTAGAATATTGAAAGTGAAAGATTTTGAATCTCCAGAAATAACAGCACTTGAACATAAAAACCTCAATGGATCAATCCTAAGAAGTGCAGTGGCACAAATAGCATGACTGACACAAGTCTCGCTATTTAAAAATTGAATCCAAGGTTTAAAACATTCCACCTTACATTTAGACGGATCAAAATACCCAATATAATTATTTAAAACAAGTTCAAAATTAGGATCCATTTTAATAAAACACAAAATTTTAATTAACTTAAAACAAAATTAAAATTTTAGGGATTTTTAGAATTAATTAAAATCACTTAAAATCCAGAAAATTAAAATTTTATCAAAATCAACCAAATTTTAATTTTTAATCCTAAAAATTCGAACTTAAAACTAGAAAAGCACAAAAAATGAATTGGGCAAATGATTTCAAGCACACACACAGTTCTCAAATCACAGAAACCACCTTGATCAAAAAAACACAAGAAATCCTTAGCAAACTCAAGAACACTTAAGTTGGAAAAAAAATGAAAATTTGGACAGCAATTCGACTCAAAAGCTTGATTTTGAAAGATCAGTGAGTTTTGCTAAGTAAGAACTTGAGCAACAAAGAAAATGATCAATGATTTCTGCACAGAATTGAGAGAATTCGAAACAGGGGATTTTTAGAACAGAAAGAAAGAAAAAAAAACTGATAAGGCACATAAAAAGGAATGTGCGTGCAGTGTATGTGTATATATATATATATACACATATATATATATATAACTGTTAAAATTCAAAGGAAAAATTGAACGGTTTTTTTTTAAGATTGTACTGGGAAGACAATCGGGAAGACTTAGGATAGTCTTCCCGGTAGTCTTCCTAGTACAAACTAGAAAGTCTTCCGGAAAATTATAAAAGAAAAAACAGAAAACAAAATCTATTAATTCTAAGTCTTCCCGGTAGTCTTCCTAGTTTAAAACTGGGAAGACTCAGGAAAAGACTTAAAATTAAAATAGAAAAACAAAACAAAACAAACAATAAAACAGAAAAATCCTTAGTTTTCCCGGTAGTCTTCCTAGTACAAAACTGGGAAGACTTAGAAAAACTTAGAATAAAAATGAATATTTTTACAGAAAAATGCATAAAACCAATAAAAATGCATGAAATATTTATAAAAGTCTAGAAAAATTCACAGAAAATTCCATAAATTCTAGAAAAATATGCAAAAAATTATGAAAGTGCATAAAATTAATATAAACTTGCAGAATAATTTAAACAACAATATTTACAATCTGAAAAACACCTAAATAATTCTAAATAAATCTATTTTAAATAAAAATACATTTTTCCACTTAAAAAATATGAGAAAAATATTTTTAAAGAAAATAAAATATTCAGAACTATTTAAATTTACAAGCATGTAATATTAAATGAGAAGTAGCAATAAATATCATTTAAATGACAAGAGAAAATGAATTTTTGAAAGAACAAACATGACAGAGATATTGTTAATCACTAAGACTGTTTAACATACCCAATTTACCAACTAACTTGATAAATGTGGATTCGTCAACAGATTTAGTGAATATATATGCAGTCTGTTCTTCTGTGGGTACAAAGTGTAACTCCACAGTTCCATTCATGACATGCTCTCTGATAAAATGATACATGATATCAATGTGCTTCATTCTCGAGTGATGAACAGGGTTGTTGGAGATTTCTATGGCACTTGTATTATCACACAAAATGGGAATTTTGTCTAATGCAAAGCCATAGTCCTTCAATTGATTCCTTATCCATAAGATCTAAGCACAGCAGCTTCCAGCAGCAATATATTTAGCTTCTGTTGTTGAATTGGAAACTGTTTGTTGTTTCTTGTTATACCATGAAATCAATCTACCTCCTAGGAATTGACAACTCCCAGAGGTACTCTTTCTATCCACAACACTACCTGCATAATCAGAATCTATATATCCAACAAGATTAAAACCAGAATCTTTAGGGTACCAGATACCTAAATTAGGTGTACCCTTAAGATATCTCAAGATTCTTTTAACAGCAACGAGATGTATATCTCTAGGGTCCGCTTGGAACCTTGCACATAAGTATGTAGCATTCATAATATCTGGTCTACTTGCAGTAAGATAGAGTAAGGAGCCAATCATACCTCTGTAGCTTGTAATATCTACCTTGATAGAGTTATCACAAGTTCCCAGTTTGATTGCTGTTGAAGATGGAGTCCTTGCTGATGCTGAATCCTCCATGTGATACTTCTTGAGGAGTTCTTTGAGATACTTGGATTGACAAATAAATATACCATTTGACCTTTGACTTACTTGTAATCCAAGAAAGAACTTCAGCTCACCCATCATACTCATTTCAAACTAACTCTGAATTAGCTTAGCAAATCTCTTACAGAGATCATCATTAGTAGACCCAAATATGATGTCATCCACAAAGACTTGGACTAATATCATATCACTTTTGTGTTTCTTTAAAAAAAGAGTTTTGTCTATGATACCTCTAACGAAACCATTTTCTAAAAGAAAACCAGAGAGAGTGTCATACCATTTTCTTGGGGCTTGTTTGAGACCATAGATAGCCTTGAAGAGAAAGTACACAAAGTCCAGCAGCTCCTGATTTTCAAAGCCAGGGGTTGTTCCACATACACTTCTTCATCTAGCTCACCATTCAGGAATGCACTCTTAACATCCATTTGATAGAATTTAAAATTGGAGTAAGCTGCAAATGCTAAGAACATCCTGATGGCCTCAAGTCTAGCCATTGGTGCATAGGTTTCATCATAATCAATGCCTTCAGCTTGTGAATACCCTTGTGCAACCAGTCTTTCCTTGTTCCTTGTAACAATGCCATCCTCATCCAGATTGTTTCTGTATACCCATTTGGTACCAACTACTTTCTTGTTCTTTGGTATGGGTACCAGCTTCCAGACTTGTTGTTGTTCAAATTGATTGAGTTCATCTTGCATAGCAATCACCCAATCTGGATCAGTCAGTGCTTCCTCAGTCTTCTTTGGCTCCATTTCAGATAGAAACCCTGAATAATGACATTCATTCTGAGTAGCACTTCTAGTTCTAACTCCAACACCTGGATCACCAATGATCAGCTCAAAGGGATGAGCTCTATTCCATACAATCTGTCTTGGAAGATTTGATCTTGATGATTCGCCTTGAAATTCATTGTGGTGTTGTGACTGACTAGTAGATCCATCATTTCCTCCCCCTAAGTTGTTGCTTGATTGCCTTGATGATTCTTATCCAGTGTTGGTGGTATCTCCATTGTTACCAATGTTTCCACCACCACCACTAGGATTATTATCATCATTATCATTGTTATTACCGGCAACATTCTCAGGTGGGGCTTCATCATCTGATTCTGAGTCTAGCAAGTTATCAAACTTCAGTTTCTCAGATGAATCTCCTGTTTGGATATTAGGGAGTTTAGTGTCATCAAATGTTACATTGACACTTTCCTTCACATGGTGACCATCAATCAAGTACACCATGTACGATCTTCTGGAATAACCAATAAAAATAGCTTATTGTGCCTTAGCCTCAAACTTGCCAAGTTTCACATTGTCATCCTTAAGCACAAAGCATTTTGCTCCAAATACATGAAAGTATTTGAGAGTTGGTTTCTTGTTGTTCATGATCTCATACGGAGTCTTCATTAAATCCTTGTTGATTAAAGTTCGATTCTGAGTATAACAAGCAGTGTTCACAGCTTCAGCCCAAAAGTACATTGGAAGTCTTGATTCACTTAACATAGTCCTAGCAGCTTCAATCAATGTACGATTCTTCCTTTCCACCACTCCATTCTGTTGGGGAGTTCTAGGGGCAGAATATTGTCTTATTATTCCTTTATCCGCACAAAAGTCATTTAGGACTGCATTCTTGAATTCAGTTCCATTATCTGACCTTATAGCTCTAACAGGGAATCTCGAATCCAGCTCAATCAACTTTATATGATCAATCACCATCTGTGGGGTCTCATCCTTGGAATGTAGGAATAAAACCCCAAGTATATTTGGAATAGTCATCAACAATCACAAGTGTATACTGTTTCTTTGACATGGACATCACACTAACTGGACCAAACAAATCCATGTGCAGTAGCTGAAGTGGTTCAGTTATTGATGATGTGTCAGTGCCCTTGTGAGAAGCTTTCTTTGACTTTCCTTTCTGACAAGCCTCACACAGTCCTTCCTGTGTAAATTCCATCTGAGGCAAACCTCTAACCAATTCCCTCTTGACTAAAGAGTTCATGGTTTTGAAGTTAAGGTGAGACATCTTCTTGTGCCATAGCCAACTTTCATTTGATGAAGCTTTAGCATAAAAACAAGTTACTTCATCTTTGGATCCAGAGTGCAGATCAGCTATGAACAAGTCACCTTTCCTTACTCCTTGAAGAGCAGGCTTTCCATTCTTCTTGTGAAGGATCTGACATCTATCTTTCTCAAAGGAAACAACATATCCTCTGTCACAGAAATGACTGATGCTGAGAAGATTGAACTTCAGACCTTCCACAATAGATACATCTTGAATGATAACATTTCCAAATTTCAAACAGCCATATCCTCTGGTAATACCCTTGTTGTTATCTCCAAAGGTAACTCCTGGGTCGGCTTTCTCAACCACATCTGATAGCAGGGCTCTATCTCCGGTCATATGCCTTGAACATCCACTGTCAAGAACTCACATAACACGGTTTACCTGTACCACACCCTGCAGTATCAAATTGATTAGACCTTCTTCGGAACCCAAACTTGATTAGGTCCGGTATACTTAATGAACTGGCCTTTGTCAGGAAAAACAACATCTTTAACCTTAACTACATAAACCTCTTTCACAAAAGAGTGTTTCCATTTATAGCCAGCCTTAACACATTTCTAAGTAGGCTTAGGGATAAATGGATCCACTCTAGTCTTCGGAGGACTAGTAGTCTTAGATCTAACATGCTTCTTATTATTAACATGTTGACGTGGAGCAGTCTTATTATCAGATACATGCTTACTATTAAAATAAGCATACATAACATTGAAAGCACAACACATGCAATTTACCACACCACATGCTTTATGAGAAAGATTAATAGCAGGCATGTTGGTTCTACAGTTGTTTTGATCCACTTTATGAATGTCTGACTTAGTCTTCGTTGCAGAAACAACTTTGACTGGTTTGTCAGACTTACACTTTTTGGGCTGTTCAAGATCAAAAGCACGATCCTCCATAAGTATCTCCTCTTCAATAATGATAGAGTATTCATTCAGAGGATCTGCTTGAGACTCTCTAAAGAAAGGCTTATCAATACCCTTAAGCACATCTGGTATACCCCTTTCTTCAGCACTGACTCTATTAGGGGTATTTATGCTTAATTCACCAATAGACTCATTATAGTCATACCCTATTCCTACAGTATGACCAATACTTTGTTTATTGATGATTTCTTTAGCAGTCTTACAAGAGTTATAGTAAGCATTAGCCTTGACTTTAAGTTCACTGATCTGACCCTTAAGAATGGTTTCCAGTTGAATATAACATTTAACCCTATTCTCAAGAAATGCTATTTTCTCAGTTAGTTCATCCTGATTAACATGCACAAGTTTTAATTCTTTTATTTCCTTTTCAAGGGCTGTGTTCAAAAGAATTATTCTATCATTTTCTCTACGTGCACATGAAACAGTAGTACTAAGATGATAGATCATTTCATTATCAGTAAACTTTACCTCTGACATGTAAGTTGATGAAGTGCTTGCCTCATTAGCCATTAAAGCAAGGTTTCCAATCTCACCTGCTTCTTCATCACTATCAGTATCATCCCAACTCTTGCCTTCAGCAACATAAGCTTTCCCAATCTTATTCTTCTTGCTAGAATCAAATGAGTTCCTTCTCACTTGCTTTGGCTTTTTACATTCTGTAGCAAATTGACCCAACTCATTACAATTGTAGCACCTGATTGTGCTTCTTTCCACAGTTCCAGTTTTGTAGCCACCCCTTGTGCTACTTGAAGAGGAAGATCCACCTCTCTGAAATCTGGGCTTGAACTTAAGATTGGGATTCCTTCTGAATCTGAACTTCCCAAACTTCCTGACTATCATGGCCAAATCACCATCTTCCAGCTGATCAAGTTCTTCCACAGAGTAGTAGTCACCACCAGATTGATCAATGGATGTTAAACCAAATTCAGCATCAATAACATCCAAGTTAGAACTGGAAGGTTGAACAACCTTCACTTCCAGTTTCTATGGGACTATTGTTGTCAATGCAGTAGAAATACCAACTATCTTTCCAGTTCCATATATCTCCTTCTGTTGAATCTGTTCCAGCTCATAGGTTTTCAGAACACCATAGAGTCTTTCCAGAGAAATCTCTCCAAGATCTCTTGCTTCTCTGATTGCAGATATTCTGTGCTCCAAATGAATTGGAAGTGTCAGAAGGAACTTCTTGTTGATTTCCTTGATAGTATAGTGCTTCCCATTGAGGTTCATATCATTGATTAATTTGTTGTATCTCTCAAAAACCTCAGAGATACCTTCACCAGGGTTTGATCTGAAATGCTCATATGAAGAGGTGAGAATTTCCAGCTTATTCTCTCTAACTTCCTCTGTCCCCTCATTGATTATCTCTATTGTGTCCCAAATGTGTTTGGCAGTAGCACAGTTTCAGACATGATTATGCATGATAGGATGCAGACAATCAACCAGTATCAACTGTAGACAGGCATCCAGTGTAGAGTCCTCTTTCTCGTCAGGAGTGTAGTCTTTGGGGTCCTTGGGTTACATCCTAGCAGCTCTAGTAACCACATCATTCTCTATCTGCTCTCCCTCAACAATCATAGGGATTTTGGGACCATTCTTCAGCACTCCTAGATATTTAACAATTGCAACTTGAAGAAACAGGAGCATTTTCTTCTTCCACATAGGATAATGCACCTTGCTGAACATGGGGATTTTGACAGTACCAACTTTTTGTGTAGTAGACATTTTTTAGATTTAAAATGAATAATGAAAATTTCAGAGTTTAAGAAAAAATCTCAAAACAATTGGATCTTTGATTAGTATATCAATCAAAAGGCTCTGATACCAATTGTTAGGTCCTGATATGTTTGTAGAAGGGGGTTGAATACAAACGATACTGTTTAATCGAATTTGTCCTTTGAATAATTTAACAATTAAGAACAAATTAATGCGGAATAAAACTGAAACAATATTCAAGTTAAATATAACTTATATTAAACTTGACGAGTGTTACAATTTGATCACTGATTACAAGGTTCTTGATAAAACAAACCTAGAATAAATTCGACATGAATTTATCTATTTTTGTAATAAAAAGGATCGAATACTAAAAAGTAGTTCGATATAAAATCTAGGGATTATGATCCGCTAGAAAGTCAAAGCAGTACAAGAGAATCACTTCTTATGAATTAAATGATTAAGAACAATCAAGAAATAAATTTCTCCTACAGAAATGAAGCTTGACAGTTGAAGAGAATTGAAGACAGTGGAATGTTATGTTAAATGCTCTGTCTTTACTTTTTCTTCTGTGTGTTGTAATAGAATAATGTCTTGTCTTCTGTCTTCTGCCTTGTATATATACTAATTGGTTTTCTTTTAAATCCCACGTGCAAGCCACTTAATCAGAATGTAGAATTGCCTTGGAAGACTTGCAGGAAAACAATCAAATAACCTTTGGAAGACTTTCGGGAAGACAATAAATGAATAGGGAAGACAACCGCAAAGACAAGGATTTGGCTTAGGAAGACAATCGGGAAGACTCACTTGTGAGTCTTCCTAGTTCAATAAACTAAGTCTTCCTAGTTCAAACCTAAGTCTTCCTAGTTCATTTTTATTCTAATTTAAATAATTAACTAAATAAATTATGTATTAAATTAATTCTTAACATAATTAATTTAATAAATAATTTACTTAATAGTATTAATTATTTATAAGAGAATAAATAGAATTAGTTGACTTCTCAATTAATTTCAGAATCACTTAAAACTTAGATAAAGAATAAACATAATAGTACGTTGACACTCAATGCACGGTCTGATTCATTAGTGACTAACGACAATGTCTGTTCTTTATCTGTTTGACTTTAAGCAGTGATTCATTTCCTTCTCATTCAAGAACTCTGTAACCAGTATCTTTTGCTGTCACCACTTGAAATCTCCGTCACTTTAATAAATCCACTGAGCTTGAATACTTCACTGAGGTTTGATCAACAAATTGATCTTCTTTCAATGTAGAATCACTTCAAGTCTGTAGATGACTTTAATCTTCATTCTTTGACAGATATAATCTTCTGAGATTCCTGTGACATTTGATTTTTATTATTTAGTTATTACATCTTATTTAAAGTTGAGTAGAATCCTCGGTGTTTACAAATAGGCCTAGACATATGCCTTTCAAGTAAGTCTTATCCTTCTTTGTTGAGCTCAGGTCAGCAAAAAATAGGCTCTCTTTTCTTACTCCTTTCAGTGAAAGGCTTCCATCCTTCTTGTGATAGATATTGCAAACCATCATATTAAAATCAACCTTGAATCCTCTGGCACTGAATTGGATGACACTGAGTAGATTATGCTTTAATCCATCCACAAGAGCAATATCATTTATGACAACATTCCCAAATTCCAAACAGCCATATCCCACTGTATAACCTTTGCTGTTGTCTCCAAAGGTTATGATTGGGCCATCTTTCTCCACAAAATGTGATAGCAGGGCTTTATCACCAGTCATGTGTCTTGAGCAACCACTGTCAATGATCCACACAACCTGTTTCTTTTTCTTGCCCTGCAAAACAAATTGTTTTTAGGTTGCATATGGTACCCCAATCCTTGTTGGGTCCTGCAGACTTAGTAACACTTGAGTTTCCTTCATTTTCAACATCAACATAATCATCAGAAAATTTATGTTCAACTTCCCTTGCCACCCACTTTGGTTTAGAATAAGACTTGGTCTTTTTCTTAGTGTGGGTTGCCTTTTTACTGTTAACAGTAGGCTCAGAAGTCTCACCAGAATTCATGTAAGAGCATTTATCAGTTGACAGAATAGGCAAATTGAAGCAAGTACTCATAGCAGTAATTTTACAGGGCATGCAATCAGTGTTATTACAAACATCCATGGATCTATGCATAATGGGGGTTCTGTGTAAGTTACCCTTGACCTCAATCACGTTAAAGTCTCAGTTGGTTTCTTACAAACATTTGTTAAATGATGTGAGGAGCCACAGTTATTACATAGTTTCCTGGGTGCATTCTTGACATAAGCATAGCCATTACCCTTGTTAATTCCTACTTTGCCATTCCTGTTCTTAGACCTGAAAGTATCTGTGTTGACAGCATGTTCTGAAGTTGTTGTCGAGTCTTTCTTGACAGTACCTTTTACATCCACTGTCTTGACAGCAGGTTTCGAGGTAACTGTCTTAAATACTCTATTGACAGCATCTTTAGAAGATTTTGCCTTGTCATTGCTGACAGCATCTTCTGAACATTTTGTCAGATTGCTAGGCAAAGTTACTGTCTTAGGGATAGTGACAGTATCTTTTCCTTCAACAATTGTGCTGTCAACACCTTCATCCTCATCAAGGAGCTGTTGTTTGATGAACATAGCTTACTCATCAAAATCAACTTCAACAATCTTGAATTTTGGTGCATGAACCTTTTTGAGGATTTGGGGTTTGACAGTAACAACAGTTGAACAATCATGAATTACATATTCCTTTCCTGATCTTTTTCCATAATCAAAACCTACTCCTACCTTCTAATTCTCAATGTTCTTATCATTAAGATTGTGAAGCAACCTAGAAGAGTTTCTGTATGCCTTGAGCTTAAATTCATTCTCAGTAATTTCCTTTCTCAAGAACTCTTCTATCTCCTTAGCACATACTAGATCATTTTTAAGTCTTGTGTTTTCCTGAGCTAAGGAGTCCAAAGGACTGGTCTTTAGTAAAAGCAAATCATTTTCAGAACTGAGTGATTCATTTAACTTAGTTAACCTAGCTATTTCTTCATTAGCAGCAGTTAAACTAGTATGGATATTGAACATTTATGCACTCAATTCCTCAAGAGTTTGTTTATATTCAGTGTTAGACATATCAAGCAAGACAAGTGAAGGTACCTGAGTTGAAGGGCTTGATGATTCATCCTCTGATTTAGCCATCAGGGCTAAGTTCACATATCCTTCTTCCTCTTCCTCATCAGACTCATCCCAACATCCACCTTCAGCCACATAGGCTCTTCCTTGTCCTTTTTTGTACTGTCCACTTGACCCTCTGTCCATTTTCTGATTTTGCTTTGGCCTTCTGCATTCAGTAGCAAAGTGACCAAGCTCATTGCAGTTGTAGCATCTGAATTTAGACCTATCCACCATTCTAGTTTTGTATCCTCCTCTTGTAGCATTGCCAACAGTTTTGGAGGAAGTCCCTTTGCTGAACCTTGATGTTTGACCCTGAGACTTGTATGGCTTGTTTCTTCTGAATCTTATATTTTTAGATTTCTTTGTCATATAAGCCATGGTTGGATTATCCATCTTTTCCATCTCCTCTATAGAGTAGAATTCCTCATCTTCAACATCATCCAGTTGCAGCACTACTTTCTCCTCATCATCCACCGCCTCTTCAATCTTTAAGGAAGACACTTGAGTTGGATGAATGATTTGTACTGCTTCACTAGGCAGAGTAATCTTTGGCTCATGAGCTACAAGAGCACCAGACATATTGGCCATCTTTCCTTTTGATCCACTTTGTATAGCTCTCTTCTGAAAGAGTTCTAGCTCATATGACTTGAGCACACCATATAGTGTTTCAAGAGAGACACTTTTCAAATCTCTTCCTTCTCTGATTGCAGTAAATTTGTACTCAAGATGCTCATGAAGAGTGAGTAAGAACTTAAGGTTGAGTTCTTTCTTCTCATAGAACTTGCCATGAATCTGGAGTTCAGTGATAAGTTTTCTAAATCTCTCAAACATTTGAGTAAGTTTTTAACTAGGCTTTGCCATGAAGGCTTCATACTGAGAAACAAGAATATGTCTTTGGTTCTCCCTTACATCTTTACTTCCTTCGCATAACAGCTCGATTTTGTTCCAAATTTCCTTGGTTGAAGAGCATCCAATGACATTCCCACACATGGCTTTATCCAAGGTGAGAGAGTCAAGCAGAATGAGTTGCAAGTAGTCATCCAGAACTATCTTTTCCTTTTCTGGCTCTAAAAACTCGGATGGCTTATTGGCAACCCAATGTGCTGGAATAACAACACCATCAATGGTCGAGGCTGCAATTTCTTTCTGTGGAATAAAGGGACCATTCTCGAGGATTCCTATGTATAGTGGATTCGCAGCTTTGATAAACAACGAGATTTTTCTTTTCCAAACATTGTAGTTCTCTTTATCAAAAGCTGGGATCTTGATACTACTTGACTTCTGTATACTCGTCATGATCTCATATTTGTATATCAATATGTTGCTCTGATACTAGTTGTTGGTCCTTGAGTATTGCAGAAGGGGGGTTGAATGCAATACTGATAAAATTCAATCTTTGCTTCAACAACTAAAACTAAGATTAAATCCTATCAGTAGAAGAAATGCAATCACAAGTAGTTTTCTCACAAAATAAATATTTTAATTATCTTGCGAAAGTGTTGCTACAACCTTGAGAGAAAGTATGTTTTTCTCAAGCTTCGATTCCTCGAGTGATACTTAGAATGGAATGAGAGAGATAGTCTAAGTAAAACTAATCATATCTCTATCATCATGGGTTTGTGAAGTTGTTGTCATTTTCATGTGGCAGCTCCTTACAATTTGCCTACCCATGTGTCTTACCTAAATTGCTATACAAATAAGTTTATCATTACAGGAAAAAGCAATCTAGATACATTCTATATTTAGCTAACACAATTCCAGTAGATGTTGATTTGTCATACTCTTGAATTGGTGAGCTTTGTCATATGATCTCTCAAGCTTCTGTCGTAGTCTTTGTAGATCTGATGCAGTGTTGGGATACTGCAACACGCCTATTTCTTGAACATCCAAACTGTCACATGTTTGACTGGCTAGATCCCCAATTCAAAGTTTATCCCTTTGAGACAGTATCCTGATCTCCAAGCTTGCTGTCACAAGAATGCGCTTTTGGTGACAGTAAGAAATCCCCGCAATAGATGCTGTCATGAGTTCCAAACTTGCTGTCAGGAGAATAGAGAGTTGATGTCTCAAGGCTTCCGCCAATGTTGCTGTTAGAGTGAATATGTTGTCTTGACTTGCAACACGCTATCTTCTTGTAACCTTACTGTCAGTGAGATGACAGTAACATTTATTCATGTTGTCATCCTGATATACTCCTTGAGGCTTGAACAACGAATGAACTTCTTCCATGATTTATAAACAAGTTTATTATAACATATGAAATGGCTACAAGAACATACTGTGGTTGTGACAGTATGTTCTAGTTAATAAAATTAAGTATTACAAAACATAAAGTTAAGTTGTCTTCTAAGCTATCACCCATAAATTCTAACAAAAATTATATTATCTTTCTATATATATGTTGCTCGTGTTACTTTTAGAAAATTAGTTGTTTAAGTTAGAAAAAATAAAAAAGGTTATGTGTTTAGTTGAAAAGGGTAAGTGGTTATTTATTAATAATTATATATAACAATATTACCATTACATATTTATTTTTCATGTGTTATGTTTAGAAGATGAGTTGTTTTAGTTAGAAAATGTAAAACATATAATGTGTTTTAGCTTAAAAAGTAATTAGTTATAAATATGTAATAATATTACCATTTTATATATATATATTACACATTTTATTTTTACAAGATGGGTTGTTTTAGTAAGAAACATAGATAAAATAGGTAATGTATTTTAACTGAAAAAAGCAATTGATTATAAATAAATTGGTTATAGATAGGCCCGGCCCAAATTATAGATAGACCCGGCCCAAATACCGACCGACCGACCGACCGACCAAAACTTTTAATGTTTCGTCTTTAATAATATAGTATAGATATGTTATACATAAATATTAAAAATCATATTTTTAAACTTTACCTTCTAAAATATATAGAAGATAATATCTACAGAAAATGCAAGTTTCTATAAAATAAAATGTAGAAGTCTTATTTTCTTTTCATTTATTTTCTCGAGTATCTATATTTAAAATAATAAAAATTAGAATTTTTGAAAATATTTAAATTGAATTTTATGATATAATAAAATTGATTAATAGATTATGTAATTTATTTAGTAAATTAGTTTGTTATCTGTTTAGATTTGGTAACAACGAGAAATCGGGTCATTAAGAGAAAACATGTTAAATGTTGGTGCGATTCATTAGGAAGAGCATATTGTATGCTAGAATTTAATATTGATGTTATATTATGTATTTTAAAATAAAAGTTGAAATATGAATAAGTAAAATAACAATGGTTATAAATATACTAATATTTGATATAATATTAAAATATTTAAAAATATTGAACAACTGATGTTTTTAATATTTATTCAAAATTTTGATAAATACGAAACGGAGAATTCAAAAAAACCTTAATTTTATGTTAGAAATATTATTTTATCTAAAAACATATTTTGTAGAATATGTTTTAGAAAAATTTAGAGAAATTATTATAAAACCGCTGCGAAATGCGGCTTAGTAAATTTAGTTTAAAATAAATTTTAAAAACGATTTTGGGATACCTAGCAGTCTAGCACTACCCTTATAAATTTACTGCGTCTCCTTGTATTCATACCTGGTCTGATTAATTTTACATAGTTGATTTAATTTCGATCAAGTCGTGGTTGAAGTGAAAAGTTTGGCGTTTGCTGGATTTTCTTATTGAATTGCTCTAATTATATCTTTATAATTAGTGTAAAGCACTTAAATGGTATGGTTTGTTTTGGTCGTCAGCGGATCCTACATAACTAAAAACTCTCTACTATAAAACGGGTCCTACATAGCTAAAAACTCTCTACTATAATCTAAAAACTATATACTATAAAACAAGCTAAAAACTCTGTACTATAAAACAATTACACAATTAGAGTAATTAGAGTTATTAATAATGCGAGAAAAAATAATATTTCTATAAAAGTAAATAATAATAGAAGTAGTAAAATTTTAATATTTTAAATATTTACACTAAAATTTATTAAAATTGAATTTATAAAATAAAACGGGTCCTACATAGCTAAAAGCTTTCTACCATAAGCTAAAAACTCTCTACTATAAAAAAATTACACAATTAGAGTAATTAAAATTATTAATAATGCTCTACTTTGGAGAAAAAGTAATATTTCTATAAAAGTAAATAATAATAGGAGTAGTATAATTTTAATATTTTAAATATTTACACTAAAATTTATTAAAACTAGCTTTATAGCCCGTGCGAGGCACGAGCATGCCCTAGTTATGTTTAGTTGCTTGAGATTTGGATGCACACTAAAAATGCAAATACTTGTTGTATTGTGAGCGCACTTTTCTGATTTCTCTATTATATTTGCATGCTGTTATCCGTTGCAATGGATGAGCTCCTAAGCTCATTTATTTGGCTTATTTTCCCCGTACAGAAGAAGTAGTTTCTGGACTCTTATCAAAAGTTCATTTTCTATTACTGACATCAATCAACTAATTGCCATAACTAAAATATTGAATAGATACATTGTATTAAGCAAATGCATCATAATTATTTTAGAACTTGAAAAATATTACACAATTCTATGTAAGATTCGATGGTGTGACAAAAGGAGTTGAAACTAAAGAAAGAGAACAAAAAGAATAAATTTATTAATAAGCTTTAAAAGGTACCAGAACCTTGAGCCTAGAGTAGTAAAAAATCTAGGTTATCTTTGTGTACCGTCCATGGTTTCCTACTACTGATGCGACTGCACTTGTACACGTGCAAGGCACGGGATCGCTCTAACCGACAGAACTTGATGTCATTTTGTGACGATATTTTCTAGTTCACGTCAGTTTAATTTTGCGATGATAAGTATTCTTCAGTTTGTTGTGGTGATCCTGCCTCCAGTTTGAACTTGTTGGTGACACTATGTGACATGATTGAGAAGATTTACAAGGAAGATCGGTTTGGTATTAGTCCGAAGAAGATTTTGTTCTTAGTTGAATGTATTTGATGATTAGTTTTATAAGCTAATTAATAATCAGATATGAATTAGTTAAAGGTGTCAAATAAAGGCTCCATTTCGAAAGTACCAATACTCTCCGGTCTCCATAATTCTCTATAAGCGGTCGGAGTAGTATACTTGTCCTTAATGCATGAGGTGGCGGGATTGAGATGCACACAAATTCGTATTTGAAAAAAACTGTTCGAACTGGTTAAAAAAATCGGAAAAAATATGATTAAAAAAAAATCCACCTCAATTGGATCCAGCCCGTAGGCTTAAACGGATCGCATATTTTTCACAAAACCCCGATCCGGTTCGAGCCGAATAAACCCAAATTTAATCTCTATTTGGACGTAGTCTTGATCAGGATAAAAGTCCAATCCAAAAAGTTAGAATTTTCAATTAAATCTCGGATAAAAGCTTAAATTTTTTAATTAAATCCGAAAAAATAAAAAAAAGTTAAAGTTAAAGTTAAAGTTATCAATATCTAAAATAATTTGTAAAAATCCGATTTGGCCCCTCCTGACCCGACCCTATCTACAGGTATAAATATTTTAGAGGAAATCTGTCTCGATTTAAAAAAGCATGGCCCTATCGGATATCGAAAAATCCGACCTGAATCCGGATTACGTTCATCTCTATTCAGGGTAACAACTATAGAGGTGCTCATATAATTACTTATATTATCTGATATGTATGAACATAGTTGAGACAAAATGATTAGTATTTTGTATTATTTTGTATTATTGGATGCTCGGACTAAAAAGTGATATTATGTGACTAAAAATCCATTTGTACTTTGTCTTAAAATTGTGAATACAAAGGAAGAAACATAATTAAATTTAATTAAAGACATACGTGTCTATTGGATATACTTTATACCAATAACCACTTTTATTAATAATCAGACAAATGAAATTATCATGAAAAAATCTTGAATAAAAACTAAAGTGTAAAATAATATTTGTGAAAGACATTACCATACTAATGGGTTTTATACCACAACAAAAAAACCCAAGTAGCTCAATGGTTAAATTGGTGACTTGAAATTCTTAGTAATTAGTATTGAAGTGTCTTAGGTTCGATTCCCATCAAGATGAAAATTTTCTTACATTTTTATAACATTTGACTTTGGAGGGGCAGTTATGTAATTTCAAGTTGTTGAATAAAATGTTTCACAAAGTCCTTGTTGCATTATAAGATATATAATAGATTGAATTTATAAAAACAATGAATAAACATATAAATAATCATTCTTTTAGTGAATTTGTATATATAAAAAATTTGTAATTTTTATCATTTCAAGAATTATAAATAAACCGAAATAATATATACATATGAAAAAACATATTATTAACTTAATGAATTTATATTTTTATGAAAATACACAAAGATATTAATAAATAAATAAAATTATAAAAATACTAAAATAAAATAACTTATTAATCGTCTCGTACATTGCAAAGCTAGTTTTATGTATAGGAAAATTGCACCAACATGACCATGGTCCATATGGTTACATACATAGGTACTTCATCAAATATTTAGCAACCTATAGTTGCATATTTTTTAATTATTTTAATTTGTTAGTTAATATCACCGTGCTCAACCCCGCAATGTTTATTAATTACTTCTTCCGTCCCCTCAATTTTTTACATTAAGGGATGAACGCTCGACATGTATTTTAATACTCTTTAATATATATACTTTGATAAATTATTTTAAATTTTTACATTGAGGGATGGAGTAATGTTTAAATTTTTATTTAGAAAAAAAAAATTTTAAAAAAATTTAAAATAAATTGTAGAGCTATACTTTATAGAAGCCTTAAAATGTATGTCAAGCAGTGTAAAAAACTGTAAAGAAATGAGAGGGACGGAGGGAGTATCAAATTAGGAAAATTTGTTTTTTAATTATATGTTACTCCTTCCGTCCCATTTATAATGTCCAGAGACCAGAATTCGCATATTTAGCAATCAAACAAAAATTATCAATTTTAAACTCAAATATTAGCATATTTGTAAAATTTTAACAAATTTAACATTCATTTTATCATAATTAGCCAATATGATCAAATGTTTTGGGACAAATAAATATAGAATTGTGGTCAATATAAATGGAACGGAGGGAGTATTATATAATAACAATAAGATGAATAATATAGAAGTACTACCATAGGTCAAGAGTTCGATTCTCTCGGACAACAATATATTTATTATAATAATCTATACTATATTATTAAAGCCGAAACATTAAAAAATTTGGTTTTCGGTTTTCGCTCGGTTTTTGGTTTTTGGTCATTTATTCTATTTAATAAATAATAAAAAAATATAAAAATAGTAACTAGATGATTGCCTTTTATAATTAAAATATTATTTTCTAACAAAATCTAATATTTTTTCAAAAATATCACGACAATTATTTTTAAATTAAAACATATTACCTTTTATATTTGTTATCACTAAAATCTCTGTTTTCCAAAAATATGAGTTGCAATCCTTACTTATTTATTTTAAACCTATTTTAAAACTATATTTAATAAATAATAAAATAATATAAAAATAGTAACTAGCTGATTTTCTTTTATAATTAAAAAAAATTCTAACAAAATCTACTACTTTTCCAAAAATATCACGATAATTACCTTTAAATTAAAACATATTATCTTTTATATTTATTATCGCTAAAATCTCTATTTTCCAAAAATAGAGGTGCAATCCTTACTTATTTATTTCAAAATCTATTTTAATACTCTATTTAATAAATAATAAAATAATATAAAAATAGTAACTAGTTGATTGCCTTTTATAGTTAAAAAAAAATCTAACAAAATCTACTTATTTTCCAAAAATAATACGGGCAATTACATTTAAATTAAAATATATTACCTTTTATATTTTTTATCACTAAAATATCTATTTTCCAAAAATATCAACTGCAACCCTTACTTATATATTTTAAAACATATTTTAATACTTTTAATTATTTTAAAAAACTTACCTGTTTTAACAAGTCAACGTAGTTTTTTAACAAATACAATTAATATAATTAAAACACATCTAAAAATATTATAGGTAGTTACTTTTTTTAATTAAAGCATGTTAGCTTTCCTATTTGTCCTTATTAAAAAAACTTACTTATTTTAACATGTCAGCGTATTTTTTTAATAAATACAATTAATATAATTAAAACACTTCTAAAAATATCACGGGTAATTACTTTTTTTAATTAAAACATGTTAGATTTTCTATCTGTCCTTATTATTAATATCATTTTATTATAAAATAATATTAATAATACCTCATTTATCTTCCTCAGCCCCATCTGTATTTTTTAATATTTTTTTATGTTACAATTAATATTTAAGTTTCTCATTTTATAATTTATCATATTAATTTTTACTTTTATTTTAATATTAAATTTTTTAGTTTATTATTTTTTTAATGCATGTGTCTTGCACGGGGTTATAGGCTAGTATAACATAGAGTTAAGGAGCAAAAAATACATGTAGGAGCAAGTACATTTCTGTGATTTAAAATAGAGCAAATAAGCCCCCAATCTTATGATTTATAGTTCAATTAGACCCTTCTAGTTAAATTTTTCTTACTAAGCCGTTATATTAATAGTTTTAATTTCTATTAGTGATTTTATAATGATTAATTGTAAATATATTTTTTCCTTACATTCAAATTTGATTTTCTAATAATAAAATAATCTTATGAAAATATTAAATTAATTAATAATTGAATGTACCAATAAGACTATATTAATGGTGTCTTTTGAATATATTTGTTGATTTTGGCTATTAATTTACAACGATTTTTATTCACAAATTAATTTGAGGTTTTTTGAAAAATATGATTTTTTTTTATTTGCAAAAATACGTTTTTTAAATAATTTTTTTTTAAAAATATGTGTTTTTTTTTACAACCATATGCAACTATATTCAACCATATGCAACCAAAAATAACTTCAATTATTTTTCAGAAAAACGTAAATAGAAATTGCATTTGGACGCAAAATGTATATTTCTAAAAATAAAGATAGTAAAATTGCAAATAATGTTTTAAAAAAAGTAGTATTTTTGGTAATTTTTCTATTAATTTATGTTTTATTTTTAATATAGTAGTTAATTGATATTTAACTTTTTAACCAAATAATTAATTAAAAAATATATGTCTTAAAATGAAATTTATGTTAGTGTTAAAACATATATAATTTTTTGTTTAGCACTAATCAAAATATAAGTTTAATTTTAACTATAGTTAAGAAAAAAGTAACTAAAGGATCTTTTTGAGCTATTAACTTAAATATTAACGGTGAATCTGCTCCATTTTAAATTACAGGGATATATCTGCTCCTGCATGTAAATTGTAAGGGCCTTTTTGTTACTTAACCCTATAATATATATATATATATAAATTATTATACATAGTAACCATTAGTTACTATTTATATCCTATTATATAATACTAGCTTTAAACCAGTGGGATGCACAGATTATTTTTAATAATTGTTATTTTATAATTTATTAATTGTACTTTTTAAATAATTAAAAGTATTAAAATATGTTTTAAAATAAAAAATTAATGGTTTTCCGTGATATTTTTGGAAAAAGAAGGGTTTTAGTAATGAAAACTAGAAAAGCTAACATGTTTTAGTTGAAAAAGTTAATTGTCCATGATATAGTAGGAATGTTAAAATAGATAAACTTTTTTAAATAATTAAAAATATTAAAATAGTTTTAAAATAAATAAGTATGGTTGCCCGTGAATATTTTTGAAAAAAGAGGTGTTTTAGTAAGGAAAAATAGAAAAATTAACATGTTTTAGTTAAAAAAAGATAATTGTCTGTGATTTTTTTAGAAAAAGAGGGGATTTTGTTTGAAAAAATAGAAAAATTAATGTATTTTAGCTGAAAAGATAATTGGTTATAAATAATATTATAATTTAATAATTTTTAAAAAAAATAAGTAAGGGTAATTAAGTAAAATCACTAAGACCCTGTTTGACATTGTTGTTGTAGAAAACGTCTGCTAAAAGCAGGTAAAAAACTGTTTGATAAATATCAAAAATTGCTTTTTAGAAAAGCGTTTTTTTACCAAAAAGTTGATTTTAGAGAAAGCGTGTCCCCCATGCTTTTGAAAAAAGCTGATTTTCAGCTTTTACGGAAAGCTACTGATTTCAACATCAAACCTCACCAAAAGCATTATTTTTTTTATATTATAACCCAAAATATGGACAAATCAAAAATATTACCAAAAAATTATCTGATTTTCACAACATCACTTATTTTAAAAGCACTTTTTTCAACACCGCAACAATTTTTAAAAACAATTCCAAACAGAGTCTAAGTACCGGCCAACCAACCAAACTTTTAATGTTTCGTCTGTCATGTAAAGAGAAAAAGTAAGTTGAAAAAGGTAATTGCCCGAGATATTTTTAGAAAAATAGGTGTTTTGTTAGAAAAAATCTATAATATGTTTTAGCAAAAACGGAAATTGGTTATAAACATGTAATGTTATTATTTAAAATGTTTTAATAAATAAGTAAGGGTAAGTTAAAAAAGTTAATTGTCCGTGATATTTTTAGAAAAGGAGGGGTTTTGTTAGAAAAAATCAATAATATGTTTTAACTGAAAATGTAATTGGTTATAAACAGATAATGTTATTATCTAATTTTTTTTAATAAATTAGTAAGGGTAATTAGGTAAAAACACTTTGGTACCGACCTACTAAACTTTTAATATTTCGTCTATTATATATAACTAGCTTAAAACCGGTGCGATGCACGGATTGTTAATTGTTGTTTTATTTTTTAGTTTTTAATATTGTATAATTGTATTTGTTAAAATAATAAGTAGGCATGTTAAAATAGCTAAACGGTTTTAAATAATTAAAGACATTAAAATTGATTTTAATATAAATACGTAAGGGTTTACCATTATATTTTTAGAAAATGATGAGATTTAGTAAGGAAAAATAGAAAATGTAACATGTTTAGTTTAAAAAATGTAATTGTCAGTGATATTTTTTGGGAAATGAGTGAATTTTGTTAGAAAAAATCGAAAAGGTAAT